>OX371264.1:71507686-72811758 GCA_947311025.1 Lypha dubia | reverse complement strand
ACTTCAAAATCATAGAGCGTAGTGTTGGCTGAAGTGGTTATCGCGTTGACTACTAAGCAAACAATGACTTGGGGCATGGGTTCAAACCCTGACCAGAGCAAGTCAATCAACATCATAAATTTCTCTAATGTACATTAATGGAGACATTATATTAATTGTTGTCGGACTGTTTAAGTGATAAAGGCATAGCACTGGTGACTAAAAAACTGTGCCGACAGCGATTGATGCTGCTCCAAGCGAATGTACACAACATCGCCCACCTTCGTCGGTTAGCAGAAACATCGGCGAAGTAAAACAATAAATAAAATGCCTGCTAATACAGCTTAACAAAGTTAATACGTCTTCTTAACACCGGAGGCGCTTCAACACTGTCTTAAAAATTAACATAATGCGCACAGCAGAGTTGTGAAAGAGTTAAATCTTCCAAATTTTAAATATCTATCTTCTCTACCCTATCCCTCTCCCTGAGTTGCGGCACAGTGCACTGCATACGTAGGGGTCATCCCCTGAGTGCTGGTCCTAATTAAAAAAAAAAAAAAATATCATCCCTGTTGGAAAACCTCATGCAAATGACATGTGTTTTTCTTTTCGATGAATCAATTTGTATATTTTACTCTTTACTGCTTAATTTTGCATATTTCCGACTACGATCTATATATAGTATATTTTTGTTTTTCCTGTTAATTTTGGTTTATTTTTTTTAATTTTTAATATCCACTTTAACCAAAAACCAAAGAAAAAAATCAATTTTTCGATCAAAAAATATATATAAAAATTTTTCTGCAATTTTTTTTAATTTATTAAGACATTTTTTCTTAAAACTGTCCACATTTCTTTGATTAGTTTCGAGAGTTTATTCACTGCTTTCAAAACTTTCAGATCATATTTTCACTGTTTTTTCTTTTAATCTTTTTGGAAAAAAACTCTTAGTAATTTGAATTTTTATTAATTCAATAAAACTGAACTTGAGCCTGATAATATTACTTTTCATATGTACAGCAACAGATTAGACTACATGTGAGCCAGACGTGGTGGTCACATTCCAGAAGTTATATGTAAATTAAAATTGCAGAAGGTTATCATTCGAATAAAGTAAAATTCATGTCAATTTAAAAAATTCAACTTCGTTTTATGCTATTTTAAAGTTATATACCTCTTTAAAAAACAGCCTTTAGATCATTGCTTTCAGCAACTTAAATAATCCTGTAATTGTCATTTCACTTAGATTTTCTCATTTGCAACTCATTTTAGGGCCTGAATTTAAAACGTTAATTGCTACAGGCTGCCATATGCAATTCCAAAATTCAAAAGCTGGCAATTTAATTCCAAGCATTTGAAGTTATTTGGGATTTTTATTTTGGCTACCAGTCAAACTTTGTGGTACAGCTTAAATGTAGCCAATCTTTTTTTTTTTTTTTTTGTTTGGATTCAATCTTACATTCATACAATAGATAATTAGGACTAATTTTTAGCACAAATTCATAGCAACGGCATCGAAACTTAATTTTGAATGAATTCGTTTATGTCCTTGTACTGTGCACAATTTTGCATGCTTATGCATGCATGACCGTATATTGTTTTGTTGTTTTCAAATGTTAAATATGGTATGACCTAATTGACATTCGCTAATGATTTTAGTGGCATAAATATGTAGATATTAGATTTAAATTGCAACGATATGGTTGGTGAACTGAAAAACACGACATTCAAATTTATGAGGGTTATCTTGCTTTTATATGAAATTTATTGTAAAATCATATACGTATGTATGTACATATGCACATATAAATTGTTGTATTTAATTAGAATACATGATTTCAATTGTAGACTACAATTACTAAAAACTTTTAGTGAATTTATGATCCAATATTTGCCCTGTAGTTCTGAAGTTATTGATAGTAGAGGGAATTTGTTTACGCATGTGTATGTGTGACCATACATAATAATTGTTTTAATCGCTTTTTCCGACTCTTTTATTTAAGTTAGTGTGGCCTTAATGCACGAATTTTTTATGGGAAACACTGTTTTTTATTATGTACTTTTGCTTTACCAATCGTTTATGAATAGGACAATCAATATTAATTGTACTCCTATTAATTCTATCTCCTCTCTTGACTAACAAGTTTAAATTCCACACCGTAAAGGGTGTTCCATTTTTTTCTAATCATAATTTTTATTCTATTTTGTATTTTCAGATTCTTAAGTTAATATGGAACTTTCAAAACGGGAGCAACGTGTTTTTATTATTAAAAATTTTTATTAAAATGGTAAAAGTTTTCAAGTTGTAATTAGGAAATTTAAAAACAAAAATTCGGTAGAGAAAATGCTCTGACAAATCGTGTTATCAGGCTGATGGTTGAGAAATTTTAAGAAATTGGATCCGTTCATTATCAAAAAAAAAAAAAAAAGACAAAAGTTAGCCACGTAGAGTTTGTTTATCCGAGAATATAGCAGCTGTGAGGAGAAGTGTTGATGGACCAAAAACATACATTCTTAATTGTTCGCAGCAATGGAATCGCGACAGGGAGAGAGTCCAAAGATTTTTGTGCCGGAAAATTTATAATTTAGACGTAGAGGATATGGGATTCACCAGAATGGTGTCAATTGTAACACAGCACGAAAAACAATGGATCTTTTGAAAGAAAAGTTTGAAAACCGCTTAATTTTTCGTTGAGGAAGAGTAAACTGACTACCAAGATCGTGCGATTTGGCACCTTCATTTTTTTTGTGGGGTTTTTTAAAGCGAAATTGTACAGCAATAATCCCACAACAGTTTAAGAGCTTAAAACAAATATTATCGAGCAGATATCAACCATTGACAAAAGTTTATTGCAAAACTTTAATGTTCCTTTTGGTAAAAGATTGGAAGCCTGCCGACCCAATTGGGCTGTCACTTGACCGACATAACTTTTTATGTTTAGCCGAAAGCTAGTTGTAATAAACTGAAATAAAAATTCTTTTAATAATTGTAAAAAAAATGCCAATTCGTTCTTAATAATAAAATGCTACCACAATTTTGAACATCCTTTATAAATCTTTAGTATTGAGTCACAAACAGATGCTGTTAACAAAGTTTGGAAAATAATAATAGACTGAGCATTCTTTCCAGGTTTTCACAAATCAGGGAAAAACCTAAAAACCTGAAATCTATCGGAGAGGTGTGCAAGACTTTACCACATTTACGAATAAAGACTACCAAATAACCAACACAGCCACATCCTGACGAAAGAGGTTACAACTTACGAATGAGGTATCAAACAATTTTCCGAAGCATGAAGTTAATAATAAAACCTTTTCGTTTATTAAAATTATATATAAATTTTTACATATTCCATAAAATGATTAAGCAGGATCATTTTTTGTGATGGACTTTATGGCCATATTATTCAACCGATTGTGATCAAACTTAAGCAAAATTTAAAATATTAATGCACAGAAGTGAACGAAATGTTGTGAGTTATTATGGGTTTAGTATTATGGGAGCTATAACCCTTTTAAAGTCGCTACTAATTCATGCCCACGTATTAACCATGCATGAAAATTTTAAATTAAAACAATTAAAACGTGAAGTTGTCTTAAATAATCAATACAATGAGGAAAGCAAAGCACAAAAAATTAAAATTCACTTTCTTATTCAACATAAATTGACAAAAAAAGAAGAATTTTCTTTACAGAAAATATCTTGAAAAATGTTAAAAAGCCTGAATACGACTTTAAAACATAAACGTTACATGAAACTCAGTAGTACAAAACAAAATTTCATCTTTCACAATAAAAATTTCTCTTTTACTTTCTTTGAACCGAGATAAAAAGGGGGAAAAATAACATCTTCATTAGCATCAAAAGATAGAAGATGAAAAGTAATTATTTCTTTATTTGTCAGAGATAAATTTCTTCTTTGTGGCAATGCAAATATTAAGTATCAATTAACCCAAACTACAAAAGTTTTCATGAAAACTCTTTTTCATTTGCAGCATATTTATAAAGAAGAACTAAGAAACGATTTTATTTTAAATTTTCTTAACATAAAAACAAAACATAAATAAAAAAAATATGATATAAAATATATGCGTATAAACAAGTAACTTAAAAAGAAAGTGATAAATAAACGAGATCTTAAGTCAACAAGTGATTAAAGGGGTTGATATCTTTTCACACATTTTTGTTTTAAATGTTCAGTTTGTTTGCCTTTGTTCCTTCCTCAGATATTTTAATCTTAAGAGTCTTTTGACATCTTGTACACAAATTTTTTCTTTTGTATGGAAAATCATTAATCAAGCAAATGATTTAAAAGTTAGAAACTAGCACCAGAGTGAGTAAAAGTCATAAACAAGAAAATGAGTTGTAAACAAATTAATAAATTTAAGAATTTGTTGCAAAGCAAAACATTTTGCTAGAACTTTTTCATCTTGTTAGTCACGATCTTATCATAATTAAAAGCAAAGTTTCGAATTATAAATCAGAAATAGCTTTTAAAATTAGAAAACTGCAATTCGCACAAAAATCCCAGAGAAACTTTTATAATTTTCATGATATAGAAAATCGATGGGTATATCAGGGAGTATGGAATTTTTGATAATATTTAGAAGAATTATAAAAACGCGTATAACCAACAAACGGCCCACACAATCGTCAAAAATCACATAACTTCCACTGCAGCTTAATTTATTTGCTGAGCTCCCTTCTCTTTTATTTCTTTAACATTCCTTCAATTCTCCCACAGCCAAATCTAAATATAGAAAATAATTTGTTATTTGTTCTTTGGAGAACAACACTTCTGTAAATTAATTTACATGCATGAGTAATGCGTGTGCATGTATTAGTAGCAAATTGAAATGCTTATATCTTCCAAAATACTGAGCCAATATTAATCCAGAATATTTCGTTCACTTCAGTGAATAAATATTTTTAAGGTTGTCTAAGTTTTGTCAAAATCGGTTAAATAGTGTGGCCAGAAATTCTATCACAAAAAACGATATTGGGGTATTAATTATATTGATTTTAATTATTTTCTTTAAGCTTTTTGAACAAACCGATTTTTACATGAATATTTTCGTTCTATGCACTTTTTGTACAAATTCCGCAGAGATTTTTATTTCAATATATATATGAAGTTTCAAGCAACAGACAAAACACTTTGTATAAGGATTTCCAATAGGGATGATATGATTTTTAAGTGACATTTCGGCCATTTGTAATATGTCATGATCTGTCAACTATCAAATTATCAACTATTTTCATTTATATGTATTAAGATTCTCGATCGATTGGAAAAATAATTAGTTTCTTAATTGGATGAATTGATTTGTGACCGACTGTAATATGAAAAAAGCTTAGATTGCTTTCATCACATTACGCTGGGTTATTTTCCATGTACTTGCTCTCGTAAATATAAATTAATATAGAAATTCTGTTTAAAATTTTTTTTATTTTGTTTATTTTTTGTTATAGAAAACTTTGACAGAATATGAATGGAGAATATATAAAAAAAATTAAAATCAAACAACAAAATTCTATAAACAACATTAAAATAAAAGATAAGGATGCAAGTATTCGGTATTTTTTTTTTACATTCCTTAAATGTGTTTGTAATGATATTTGCTGTAAAAGTCAGTCTCTGTGGTTGTGTGTGTGTAGTATGTGTGCGTGTGTTTAACTAAGTGGTTGGCAAGGTAAAATTTTTATTGTTGGGTTTCTGTTGTTGTTGTTATTATTGTGGGTTGTGTATCTAGGGTTAATTAATATTTCACATGTTTATTCTTAAAGAAGAAACCAAAAAAAAAAATACATACTAACGTTAAATATATAGTATCAGGCAATGTATGAACGTATGAACGTGTATATGTATGTACGTCGTTATAAACATAAATATGTATGAATGAATGCAACGACCAGTTTTTTGCTTGTTAAGTAGAAATGAGGAGTTCTGGTAAACACAGTTTACAATGGGGGTTGTCACAGTAACAAAAAACAAACAACTTTATGAACATGTACATTAACAATTCATAGTTTTGCTTTGCTTGCAACGAACACATAAATTCTCTGTGCATGTTGTTGTTGCTGTATTTATCCTGAACAATATGAAATTGAGCTACTAAGTATGAGGTGACATTTAAAGGTATTAAATCTAAAAACGATTTGAGTGCATTCATAAGTCGAAGTTAAAAAAAAAAAAATTTTCTTTTATGCGCATGATAGTGTCCCTTTTTTTTGCACATAAAATTCTCGATATCTAAATAAATTAAGTAGAAGTAATTTTAAAATAAATATTTATATTCCATGGGCGTGGCATTTCATTGTTTTTTTTTAACACAATAATGTATTGTTACGATATATTAAAATATGTGTGCAAAGTTTCATTCGATTCGGTTTAATATAGTTCATATAAAAAGAATATTTACTTTGAATGGGTGTGGCTCCGCCCACTATTTTATATATAAGATTGCTTATAGCGGGACTTCACTGTACGTGTAATGTTTCATAAAAACCAATGGAGTAGAATAAGTGGCAAAAGAAGTTTGCTTTAGTTAGTTTAAAAATTATTTTGCCAAGACTTATTTTGGGTATCCCTCGTTTTCCCCCCATAAACTTTTAAAGACGTCTGAGTAAAGAGATGTAAGCTGAGATGAATAAACGAATGAAAGATTGTATATATAAACGTGTTTAGTCCTTATTTTGCCAACTAAACAAGGAAAAGAAAAATTACTAAAAGGAAACAACAACTACTCGTAGATGCCACAACAACATAAACCAAAAATACAAAGAAAAAAAAAATAGCAAGAGAAAAAATAAACAAACAAAATAAAACAGCAACATCAACAGCAATTTAACAAAAGACTTGACAAAAAATTTGACTTTGGGGCACAAAAATATTATGAATTCTTAGCAACGGCAACAAGAGCGAGCCAACGAACGAATGAACGAAGGAACGTCAACCAAACGACAGGCGCTTGAAATAGTGCAACACAAACAAATGACACCAACCAAAGAAAATTATTGTAAAGCTTTGTCAGCTCTTTTGCTTTTCTTGTGCCAGCTTGGTTTTTCATCATTGTGACAACTTATGATTGTGTTTATGTATGTATGTGAGACTGTGTGTGTGTGTGTGTGCACGCTGCTGTTTATTTATTTGTGTAGAAAGTATGCAACAATTTTCTTCTATTATTTTTTTTTGCCCTAAAACATCAAAATGATCTATAAATTTTCTATGCAGGTATTTTTGTTGTGTGAATGTATGGAGACCAAAAACATAAAACAGCTAAATAATAACAATAACAAACACAATCCAGTAGCAACATCAACCACCCACCCTAAAAGCAGGCAACTCTTATAATGATGTGTGCATAAACAACACCAACAACAACAACAACAGTTTAATGAATTTGTAATGAAACCAACCAACCAAACAGGTCAAATTAAGGCTTTTTAGCGGCGCTAATTTCAAATCAAGTTTAATTTTCAAAATTTTTATTTCATCATCAACTCTGCCTGTCATTGAGGCTGTTTTGATCAGGAAAGCCGGTCAAAATTGGCGGCCATAGATTGCAACTATGTAATTTTTGAATGTTTTGAAGAGTATTTTTTTTTTAATTTCTGCTCAAGTTTTATTTGTCATAAAAGTCACAAATTCAAATTCAAACTTAAATCTTAAATTTTTTCTACAACAACCCGAAATCCTCGTAAAATTTGTGGCATAATTTTCGAAAATCTCTTTCAATATTTCTCCATCTTTCATGCGTTATTAATTTGGTCCTTCTACACGGTTTGATTTCATGACATTTTAACCGCCAAAGCTAAGAAATACGAAAAAACCAAACAAAAGAAACCCCAACATGAAAATGGTGCCTGCAAAAACCTTTTGCAGGAAAATTTTATATCATAACATTGACACAAACTTTGTAGAAAAATTTGTGACAAAAATAAATACATAAATGAAAAATAGAAAATTAAATTCTGTAATAATTTTGCCTGTAATGTTTTGTGCTTAAAAGTGCATAAATACAACACAAACAAATCCAACCATAAAAAAATATTTTGCTGAACAAATTGTTTTTCTTTTGAGTTTTATAGCAAAAACAAATAACGAATGTTAAAGTTATGGGCAAAAAAAGAAATAAAAATAATAACGTAACATAAAAACGGAAAAATTACATTTAATGACATATTTTCCCTAAAGTTGTACTTTTAGTAGGGACACATTTTTTGCACTTTAATTTTAATCAAATAAATATAAAAACTATAAAATTTCAGCAGTTTTATTAAACAGTTTGTGGTTGGTCGAGGTGACTATAAAAATATTGTGGCACAGTACTCATCATCATCATCATAATATCAGCTGTAGTTATTATAAGACCAGTGAGGTCTAAGCGGTAAACAACTCTGACGCTGACGCGAAGATGGTTGGTTCCGAAACATCATGACGTCATTTAAAACTTTCGCTCAATTTAAATTTTAATTAAATAGTTTAATTAAAAATCTATATATATAAAATACAAAAAATGTTTGTACCCATGTTCGCTATAGACTCGGAAACTATCCAACCGATTTGACCCAAACTGGTGTCATTCAAAAGGGAATTTATAGAGGATGGTTTTAGGCTTTTAATATTTCAAGTGGGCGTAGCCCCTCCCACATAAATTGAATAATATCATATATCTTGACTATTGTGATAGCAAGAGTTTTGAAACATTGCATTAGTTCATATGTTACTAATGTGAGTAATCACGACAAAAATGGGCGTTATCGGACAAGTGGGCGTGGCACTGCCCATATCACCCAAAATTTTAAATCGCCATATTTTGGGCATTTTTTGACCTACGTCGATGATATTTGGTACATATAGTATTGGCATAATTTGGAATACGCACCGGGAGAAAAGTGGATGGGACCACGCTCCTTTTTATTAAAATTAAAAATCGTAATATAGTCTTAACTACTGGACCGATCGTCACAATAGGATATATAAATACTTTTAATTTTATTTTATAACGAGGGGGTAGCGAAGTACACCGGGATCAGCTAGTTACGTTATAAAGAAAAATCTCACAAGTTTAGCGATTCAGATCAATGTAATTTTGGACTGGAGTAATAAAAATTAATTTCTTACATCATTTAGAGCACTAAATTCGAATCTTCAATCGATTTTTTTGTATTAAAAAAAAAAGAAAGCAAATACACGAAATATGAACGGAATTGAAAAGTTATTTTCATTTTTATTTAAAGCAAAAAAAAACCGTTCGTCAACAAAGTGTTTTTTTTTTTTTGTAGGAGTAGCACTCAGAGTATCGCTGCAGTGCATTGGGCCAGAAATAAAGAAAATTGATAAGTTAGATAAGACAGATGCTGAAAATGGTAAAGGCTTCATTCTTTTACAACTCTGATCTGTTGCGAGCTTTGTTAATTTTAAGAGCAGTTTTGCAGCGCCTCTGCTATTCAGAAGACGCGTCAACTTTCTTAAGTTGTAAATCAAATGTCATTCAAATGGCCTCCACGACTTATTCTGCAGGAACGAATTCGATGAACCCAATTTTCGAGCACTTTTTCCACGAAATCAAGTCGTATGACATGAATGGCACGTTCAATATCGACTTGTAAAGCATGAAGACAGTCTGGTTTATTTCGAAAGACCAATGACTTCAAATAACCCCACAAGAAATAGTCGAATGGTGTTAAATCACAACTTCTTGGATGGAGGCCATTCAATATCACAATTTTTTGAAATAATCGAATCTCCAAACTTTTCTCGCAATAATTCAATTGTTGCATTTGCTGTGTGGCACGTAGCCCAGTCTTGTTGGAACCAAATGTTGTCAAAATCAACTTCTTCTAATTTCGGCCATAATAAGTTTGTTATCATCGATCTATAACGCTCTCCATTGACAGTAACGGTGTTACCAACTTCGTTTCGAAAGAAGTACGGTGAATGTAATGGTTTTTCATGAATAATTTGTGGATTTTCTTCGCACCAGAATCGACAGTTTTGTTTATTTACCGCACCACTCAGTTGAAAGTGAGCCTCATCGGCGAAGATGGTTTCTTAAAAAAATCTTTATGGTTTTCTGAATAATTTGTAAACGTTGTTCTGGCATACATCTCTCCATGATGAAATTGTAAACACTACTGAATACAATGAAAAACAAATGACAGATCATGACATATTACAAATGGCCGAAACATCATTTCAAAATCATATCATCCCCATTGGAAAATCTTATATAAGCAGGTATTTTATTAATTATTTTAATTCCCAGGTGGTTCTGGTAACCGACAAAGGTGATCGCTGTGATGTACTTTAGTTAGGAAATTTATCAATCGCTCTCGGAACAGTATTGAATGACGAATGCTATAATTTCATTACTTAAACAGTCCAACAACAATTAATACAAATGGTACACTAAGGAACATTAGAGAAATTTATTATGTTGTAGACACTTGGCCTGACCCTGGATAGAGATCGAACCCAGGTCCCAACTTATAGTTTGCTTTGTAGCCACTTTATCCAACATCTTTCTCATGATATATTTTATTTTAATCCTTTTTTAATCAGCTCAGAAGTTTTAAAGAAAGATATTGTTAAAATTTTTGTTAAAAAAAAGTCAAAGTACAAAAGGTTCCTTCGTTTTCTATTGACAAAAATTAAAGTGCATTTTGCAAATTTCTTTTACAACATGGATGTGTGCAGCACTAAAAAAATCCGGTTGCAAATGATCAATATTTTTCAAAGAAGAGACAAACAAAATCTGCATTAATTTTATTTACAGCGTACACACAGCAGAACAGAACAACATTAGTTTCACAAGCCTTCACGTAACCATTGTTAGTGTTCGTGTGTGACTTTTTTTATCATCACGGGCTTGATGACTCTCGTTTGACGCAAAGTTTTATAAATCTGCCAAGTGTAGCATTACCCACCCACCCACCAGCAATTGCAGCTTATCATAATATTTTTGCGCCAATGCAAACCCAACATTAAAACTGAAAATGATTAAAAAAAACCAAATCTGCGTTATTTCTGGCAGGTTGTAAAATATATTTTTTTTTTAATAAAAATTTCTAACATTTGAAAGTTTTACTTAAAAAATGTATTTACACGAAAAAAAAAAACGATGGAGTTAAACTAAATATTAAAAAAAAAGAGATTTAAAGGATGTTTTTTTTATTAGAGGTACAAAACTTTTAAATGGAATAAAATAAAGATGAATTTTTTTAATTGACTTGAAATTTACTTTATTGGAAAGATAATCTTTTGACATTTAAATTTAAATATGACTTTTGGCATGTGACCGCTACCGCTGGTTTGGACAGAGTCTAATCTGATTTTCGATGAATTTTTCCAACACTTGCGGCCGTATATCGGCAATAACGCGGAGAATGTTGTCCTCCAAGTGCTCAATCGTTTCGGGCATTTTGGGGTAGACTAACGACTTCACATATGTCTAAAGAAAATAGTCTAGTGGCGTTAAATTGCACCATCTGGGAGGCTAATTCACGGGTCCGAAACCTGAATTGTGGAACGACCTGTGTGACATGTTGCGCCGTCTTGTTGAAACCACAGCTCCTACAAATCATGGTTGTTCAATTGCTGAACCAAAAAAAGTCAGTGATCATGCCTTTATAGCGGTCACCATCCTGTGCACGTACATAGCGAATAGACTGATTTGGGTCTTCCTCGACGCTATGCTCCACATCAGCAATGAATTTTTTTCTGTACGCACTGTACGACGTCTCTGTAAATGCGTATTATCACTTAAAATAAACGTGGTGCGAAAACGTTCGATCGTCTGATCGACGATTATGTTGATCGTAAAATGGACGTAGTGCGCGATACGAATTTCGAACAGAACCATGATTTGCAAAATGAGTTTGCATAATTTCGGAGTGATGTTAAGGCGTCACTCTATTTAAGAAGAAATGCCAAACCGAACTAAACATAAATCACTTGAAAGCTGACAAAATGGCCGCCAATTTAAAAGAGTGTAGAAAACTTTAAGTTTTATACTTCTATAAAAACACCCTTTATAAAATAGATTTAATATTTTTTGCAATGAATTAAATTTTCAGTTAACATAATTTTATAGCTGCTACAGGGATATTAAAGTTTAGATTTTCTGCCAAGAAATTAAGGAAAATATATAACAAAAATCAGACTAAACAAAATTAAAAACAGAAGCGGATGTAGAAACTTTTCCACTAAACTCCAATTTATAGTAAAGTTAAGTATGCAAAGGAAAAATGAGTTTTCCCATTTTCTCTGTCGAGTAGGATTTTTAATTTTCATTATTATTATTATTATCTTTTTTTTTTGTAAGCTTTGGTCTTTAGAGACACTTAATTGTGCACACACAAACATAAATACACATACACAGACATTTGTGCAGTAAGTTATATGTTCGTGTGTGTGTGTGTAGATAAGAATACATTCAAACACTATTATTTTTTTGCTGCTATTTCTGCAAAAAACAAACAGCCAAACAAACATTGAAAATAAGAATGAAAGAATGCCATAGGGCTGCTAGGCTTTGTGAAATTTTAATAAATCATAAGCTTTCATTTTACTAGACGCTGATGATGATGCTGCTGTTTTATATATTTTTTTTTTTTTGTAATACCACCCACTTACATGCATTCAACACTAATACTGGCATATAAAGTCCGTGTATAAATTTTATAAATACTTTACAGCTTTTTTTCTTCTACTGCAGATACTTGCACGTCTTATTCCTTCTTTTTTCTTTTGCAACTTTTTCCATAATTATCATGTTTCCAGCTGCCTAGAATTTTTCATTTAGTTTGAAATGTTATGACAGCGAAAATCCCATCATTTTAGTTGAGATTTTTCATTAAATACTTACTGGTGCTCTTGTGTTTGGCTATTGTAAGCTTTAATTATTTTTGCAGCTCTTTTTTCCAAAAAAAAAAACAAAAAAAAACAAATAGAAAAATAATCAAAACTACTGAATATAAAGCAAATTCTAGCTCATTTGTTGTACAAGTAGTTGGTCTGTGTGTGATTGCCTAAAAATATCCATATCTAAGTATGTTTGCAATAAACAGACATATTTAGGAAAGCTTATGAAAGCAAACTAAAGTTCAACAAACCTTGTAAAATCAAAAAAGAAGGATGCATATGAAAAACAGCACTTCACTTATACAACAAAATGGATTATGGATGAAATTCAAAAACTAAAAATTAGGATTAAAAACATTTTTAAAGTCTGCATATAAATGCAATAGTTAATATGTTGTGTGGGCATATTGTGTATTTTTTTTTTTCTTGAGATAAAAAACATCATGCCAGGAGGGTCAGTGGTAGTATTTACCAGTAATGCGGGACTTTACCCCAAGGAACTGCTAAAAGCTCTTACTTTATGGGGTGTGGCAAAAGGTCCTAGACTATATTTATTACCTATTACCTAAACTATATTTATTGTTCTACGAAACTCTTACAACCTACGAAGTCTCAATGGAACAAATTTCACAAAATTAATAGACAAGAGTGTAGTTATGAAAAAATTCCATCATATGTTGAATTGCTACGCCCTAAAATTTCTTCTTAACACATTCATCTAATCGCTTAGCTAAAATTTACTTTTTGCCCCGTAGCTAATTTGCTATCACTATACCATTCCTTTCTTTCTTATTTGAAAACATAATATTGAAAAGAGACCAAATATATATGCATGTATATTTGACATTTTATATTAGTGTTCCCTTACATTATAATTCATAATCCGTAATAATGGTTGTGTTTTTTTTTTTTTAATTTTTTAAATATGTTTTAAAACGTTTCTTTCTTTTAAAGCTATTTTACAAAGTTCTAGTCCAAACTTATTGTTTTTTGCAGCACATGCATTTTGAAAATTGTAAAGCGCACGATTTTTGCGTAGTATTTTCTCATGAAAGCATTGCCCTTTATCACGTACTTTAACGACTCCCATGTAAAACATATAGCGAACGTTGCCACATTTTACAGATTTCGTCACGACCACGACACTCGTGATAAGGCCTATTATGTCCGAAAGTTATGGGAATATTTATAAAAGATGGCATCACTGTTAAGAATTAATTTCAGTAAACAATTAAAATTTTTTCTATGTCAAAACTGTGTTATTTGCTGGTGGTAATGGGGCGTAGTTATTTAAAAGTGTTTATTTGTACAAAAAATATTTTTGATCATATTAAATTTAAAATTTATGTACAGAATTTTCATTAAATTTGTAATATTTGTTCACTGCTTGACAAATATATCAATTGTAAAAATCTTTTTTTTTTTTGTTAAATAAATTTTTTATATAAAATTTAGTATTTGAGTTTTATTTAAATTAAACAACTCATAACAGCGCTAAAAGACTTCAACCAGTCATGGACAAACTCTTTATTCTATTCAAATACTAAATGAGCAGGTATTTTTGCCCTTTTTTTTATCCTTTTTGTAGTTTCCTACATTATTTTTCAAAAAAAAGGCTAAACAACAATGATATAAAAAATATTTTGCTTAAATTACCTTTTAGCGCCTTCAAAATAACGTTGCTTAAATTTAAGCGTTTCTAAGTAGAAAAGTTGCTTATATGTGCTTAGAGAATACAAATGTATAACATTTTAGCGATGACAGCAAACGCCAAAATTGTAGCGAATTCAATTTTTATGAATTTGCCTAAGAATTCAATATGTAGCTAAAAATCTCTAAATCGATTTTAGACACTTTTAGCGATGGAGATTTAGCTTTAACGAGTTACATAAGCTGCTGATGTCAGGTATCAGTAAGTAAGTTCTTCTACCATCGTTACTGCCACTTTCGTATGTACAAGTCTATCACAGCATTTGTATTGTCTGACACGACCTATAGTTCATGTCATCGATATACATTTTCTGTGTTGCAAAATATATGTAGTATAGTCGCAATAGCGTCACCTTATAGCTCTAGGCTAGTCATAGTCTCACTATAGTCTATTCTTGTTCATAGTCTAGCCCAAGTCTAGTTATACTCTAATGATAGTCTAGTCATTTTTGGTTATAGTCTAGTCATAGTCTAGTCAAAGTCTAATCAGAGTCCAGTTATACTGTAATCATAGTCTGGTCATCATTTTGTCAAAGTCAAGTCTAAGTCTAGTCATAGTAAAGTCCAATTCTAGTCATAGACAATTGATAGTCTAGCCATAGTCTAGTCTATTCATAGTCTAGTCAAAGTCTAATCAGAGTCTAGTTATAGCCTAGTCAAAACTATTTAAAATCTATAACCTTGCTATTAAGCTCTGATCATGTAGTTTGGTCAAATTATTAAAAATTTTTGCCATCTCAAAGTTCACATACGATTTACGTCGCAGTAATTTGTGTTTTGACTGCAAAACATGTGAGACAGTGAACACTTTTAAAATTTCTTTTATTCCTTCATTCGTATTTCTAAACTTAAACTGATATATAAACAAATGTAAACGTTGGCACACAAATTGCTGCACTAAAAATCTCACAATGTAAACGAAAACGTAATTTTAAAAAAGAAACGACAAAAATTGCTGCGACCAAGAATAATAGAAAGCAAAAGTGGACTAAGTTCAAAATAAATTGTAGTAAATTTTTAACTTAAATTAAATGTATACATTTGTTTATGGTGCTTTCACACAATTATAATTACGAAAAGCTTAAACATTAGCAAATAAATAATATTTTTTTCAACATAAAACTTAAACGAGAATATCTCAAACACTAAATTTAATAAATTTAGTAATAAATGCGTAACTACGTAAAAATACTTTACTTTATTCGAAGCAAATAAATTAAGGTCATTTAAAAGTTTTATTGAATAAATATTCCTACCAACTGAAATGGGCGAGAGCACCTGCAGTTGTTTGTGTTTTTTTTATTTATAAACACAAATTTTGTGCCATTTCTAAGAAACACTTTTTACATTCATCAGATAATTGTTTTTACTTTATAGAATTCTTTTTTTAGGTCAAACTGCTTTGACTCAATTATAAATTTTAATGTTTCCTTTTTTTTTAAACATTTTACAATGACCTGCAACAACAACACAATTTTGAAATGTTCAAAAACCAACAAAATTGTGGCAAATGGCAAATGGCAAATTCATGTCCACTTTTCGGTTGTTTTATATTTTAAAGTGGCACAAAAACATACAAACAAGTTCATCAGCAACAAAAAAAAAAAAAAAAACAAAAAATATACCCGACATGTTTAAGCAGGTCACAGTAATTTTGTGCAGAATTTTTGTTTCAACAATAAATTTTTCAGGTCAAAGCATTAGGGCTTGGTTTTAGTGGGATCTTTTGAAAAAGTTTGATTCCATTACTGTTTTGTGTAGATCTAAGAGGAAGAGAGAGAGAGAGATAGATAGTTTGAAGGCAGGACACAAAATGTGTTAAATTGGAAAAACTCATCGCAAGATTAAGAGAAAAATTTCTATAGTTTGGTTACGACTTATCTTTAAATATATACTTTGATTTCACAATTAAACCCTATTAATAACACGTGTATGATAAAAGGTGTTTTTTATAGAGAGACACAAAATTAAATCATAAAAAACAAGGAAATACATTTTTAATATCTTTATTGGAAAGAAAATTTTATGAAAGTAATGTTTGAATTTAATTTCCGTCATGTGGCCGCCACGGCTGGCGCGTAGAAGACACAATCTGGAACACCAATTTTCAATAACTTTTCGCACCATTTTCGGCCGTATTTTGCCGATAACTCTTCGAATGTTAATTTCCAAGTGTTCAATTGTTTGTGGTTTATCGACGTAGACAAGTGACTTAACATAACCCCAAAGAAAATAATCTAAAGGGGTTAAATCACACGATCTTGGTGGCCAATTATTTGGGCCATTAGGTGAAATTATTTTTTCATGAAAAGTTTCATTGAGTAAATTAATTGAAGCGCTCGCTCGCTTTACAATGAGTTTGACAAATAGAACAATTATTTTGATTAAAAATTTTAATAATTTGCACGCTTTGCTCTGGTGTAAGTCGATTCATAATGAAATTTCAAAGCAAACTAAACAAAAAGCAACTATCAGCTTTTAAATGGGTGCTCAAATAAAGCAGTGATGCCAACTCAAAGTTGTGACACTCCATAAAAAACACCCTATACATATATCACTAGTAAAAGCAATACACAGTTTTCTGATCAAAAGACAAACTTTCTAGAGAAACTTGTGCTAAGTTCAGGTAGGAAAAGAGTTAAAAATGCTAAAACTCTATTCCTTAATAGATATTTTTGATTAAAAACTTTAACCTTTTGAAAATATTTTGAAGATTTTTTTCTTTTTTTCAATATAAATTTTTTAGTTTGTATTTTCCAATCACATCTTTAGAAATGCACTCATACATATGATATGTTTTGTTTTTGTTTTTGATTTCTCTGTTAGCATTTTAAAAATGTTGTATCATTAAATATATTTTTGTTTGACATTTTGTTTGAATTTTTCTCGGTATATTTATTCCTCAATTAAAATGTCCAATTATTGTTGAAAAACAAGCATTTGAAAGCACATAAGATTTTCCAATGAACTGTTGTGATAACCAAACACTTAAAATATGTTGAAAATTGGAAGAAAATAAAAAAATTTGAAGCAAATTTTTAAAAATGATATGTTTTTTATGCACCAAATACAATTGAAAATATATATGTATGTATGTATAATTGAATATGTTTTCGTTCATATAATTGTTGCATTGCACCAAACTACTCAAAAAGATGGACAATTATTTCAAATTAATTATGAATGTAACACATACTAACGTGTAACGTAGCTTTTGGCTCATTTAAAATTTTTGGGAAATTGATTTTATTTATTTCGTTTTCAGAAAAAACTGCATGAACCTGGAAATGGTAACAAGTTTTTTACTTAGATAACAAGAGATGCATTAAACTGCCAGAAGTAATCACATTAATTGTTAAGGATGTTTGATATCTAACCACTTTTATAATGAAAAAGTACGTTTTGTTAAAAATTAAAGCAAAAAAGTACCTTTTGTTAAAAAAAACAGCAAGAATTCCAAGATTTCCAATAATTCTTTCCCATATTAGAAAGGCAAACAAATTTTGCCAAGCTTACAGGTTGCCTAGAAATGAGATGGAATTGTACCTATCAAGAACTTGGTCCTTATTTTGATCTCAGTACTTTTTACGGCCGAAATATTTTGGATAGGAACTTGGCCTTATTTTCACATTTGTGTTTTTGTGCGGATCTCACTTCTTTCTGCTAAGTTGTTTTTGTATCAATATTTATATGCATTGCTTATGTGGGCCTACCTGTGTACCAAATTTCAGCTTTCTAGCTATACTGGAAGTGCCCCATACAAAGATGGGGAACCCTAGTACCCCCGGGTGGAAAGTGCCCGTTTTCAGATTTTTCTGGTTATTTTCTCACCAAGACCTACCTGTGTACCAAGTTTCAGCTCTCTGTACTGGAAGTGCCCAATAATATTGATGAGTCAGTGAGTGAATATGTACTAAAATAAGGACTTTTCACACCTTAATATCTCGGGAAGCTTTCAAATTTAACCTGTGAGGTCACCTCTGTGGGGAGACCTTATGTTTCAAGTTTCATTCTATTATGATCAAGAGGAGCAAAGTTATGAGGGGGTAAAAACAGCTCGAATGTTTTCGTGTAAATATGCACACTGTGTGGCCGAACTTGGCCTGGCGCACTACCGATCGCCTAGATACGAAATATAGAACAAAAAAGTGGAGTTTGGTTTGACATCTGTTTCAAAGTTTACTTTGTTTGTAGTTTTATTGACACAGGGATTGTACATTTCGGAACATTAAATCGAAAAGTGCAACTACACGAAATATTGGCAAAGACTATGAAAACAAGTACGTTTTGTAACGAAAAAATAAAAAAGTACGTTTTCTTGTGCACCAATTTTTTTAGAACCCATTTTTTTAGTAAAACAAAAAAAAATTATGTTAACCATATATTTTCTAGAAGATTTCAATCCAAAATCCAAATATTCTAAAAATACGAAAAAACCAATTTGTCAAAAAATTCGGCTCCTCACATGCATGTGTGTGTAGGATATTTTGCCCTTAAAATACCATAAAAACTAAAGGGCTGCAACGAGTAACTTTTTTCTTCATATGTGAAACTCGCTGTCGAATACAGTAGGTATTTGCTCTGTCGCTTAGAGCACAAGCAGTGAAGAGAAGAGATTGTTTGTTTGACAAATACTAACCAGTAGCAACCGCAAATTAAATGAGTACCGAAAAATATGAACATACAAAACCTTAGCCAACAAAAAAGAAGTACCTTAAAAACTATGTTCACTTCATGTGGTACTTCAAGAATTTTTCATGCAATGCTGAAAATTAAAAATTTTCAATTTTAGCCTTTATATCCAAATTGGCTAATATGCCGGCGTTTTAAGTCTTCAAAATAAATATTGGAAAAATTATTCATACATATGCATGATTTTTTTTCATAAATTCAATTAAAATTTTTTTTAAAGGAAAAAATGCCTATTTTTTAATACCTTTAAACATAAGTAATTAGTAACTAAGTAACAAAAATCTAAATAAATAATATTATGTATAAACTTGCCTCACTTAATTCCATTTTTTTACTACACTCACTCACTTTTTATTTGCCAAACTTCGCGTAGTACTGCAATTACCAAGTGAAGTTTGGCTGTCGCATTATGTTCACCTCGTTCTGTTCATACATGTTGCGAGTATGATATCAAAACATACAAGCAGTGAACTTACACACGCTAAAGCTAAGATCCCACTATCGGCGCAAAGCACCAATTTTCGTCGCAATTCATGTGCCGATAGTGTGACCGCACACAATTTTTCAAAATGCGACAATCTGCGCCGAAATTGTGCTGAGTATGGACAATCAAAATCAACCTTGATGCGATGATAATGTGAACCCACTATTGCACAATGTTAAGCAATCAATTTGTAAAAAATGCGCCGATTTTTGTCGACCACTCGTGCGCCGAACACAGTCGACAATCAGTGCCGATACACGGGCTGGAAAACCGAATTTTTAAATTGCACCACCTTGTAAAACTATTTTTTTAAGCTTAGTTGTACCAAAATTAATTTTTTATTAGCTTTTATGCATTTAAATTTTATTTATTTGTTGTGGGTTAGCAAATCTACATACATATATGCAAAAAATTAATAAAATTTAAAAAAAACAAAATTCTTGAGTATTTGCTCGCATAAATGTTATATTTTATTCATATATTTTTAAAAAATTGTTATGGGTTAGGTAATCTATGTATATGCATTTCGTTGTTAGCTTAATCCCAACTCATCAGTAGATATTTACCATTCATGTTTAAAAAGTTCCAAAACTCATCTTCTCATACATAAACTTGCAATAATAAGTTTGCGAATTACTAAAGCATACGCAAAATTGCTTTTAAAAAACTTTAAAAATATCACACAAATAATTTTTTTTCATTCGATATAAATCTGCTTACTTCTCTTATAACTTTTATACAATTACACAACCTTTTGTTGGCAATAAAAGTATTTATAAGGCAAAATAAAAACAAACTTTCCTTTTACAAAATATAACCTTTTACTCAAGTATTTATGTTTTTAGTAAAGATGAACTGATGAGTTGATATTTAACTACCAACGAAATGCACACATGTAAATTAGCTGACCCATAACAAGTTATAATATATTAAAAACATATATTCCTAAGTATTTGTGGGAATAAAATGTTATATTATATATAAATTAATATATATATATATATTAAAACATTTAATATAACATTTGTACTGTTGAACAAAAAAAAAACGATTTTACCATCCCTGAAAACATCTGTTTACAAAATAACAAGAATAAAAATACGTGCTGCGTAGTAAATTCAATTAAAATTCATTAATTTTTTATTATTATATATTAATACTCGTACATTAATTATATACACAATATACTATACGGCCAAAGCAGTTTTCTCTTTTTCATTGTAATAAATGCCGAAAATTAATCTCTATCTGCCAACAAGCAAATAAACAAACGCATATATACATACTCGTACATACATACATACATGATTTAATTTGCCCAATAATGCACGATAGTGTGATCGGATTGTACTGATTATTGTCGCAATTGAAATTTCTGCCGATATGAGCCGAAATATATTGTCGCAATATGCGACGATAATGGGACCGCCCAAAAATTAATTGTGCAATGTTTTTACATGTGTGCCGATATAGCACGATAAAAGTTGTCGCAGATTGTGCTGTTTGCGCCGATAGTGGGATCTTAGCTTAAGTCGAGTAACAACAAGTAGTAACAACAAGTTTTTGGTGTTCTCAAAAATATGAACATTGTTGCTGTAATTCATTTCTAGTAAGTGTTCATGCTTTGGAAGTACACGTGAACTTCTTAGCTACACATCTATTTATGCAGCATTCTAATAAAAACCAATTAAACCACTCTGGCGTATGAATAATACTTAGTGTAAACTGCTCAGATATAACTTATACGCACTGTGGCTATTTTTGCAGTTAAATTTTGCATTTCATATACTGTCGTTCATAATTTTTTTAACATTCAAATTGAATTTTTTTCGGAACATAATAAATTTATTTATTATTTTAGATTTTTAATGGTAAAATTTGGTATTATATATGATTACAAAGGCAAAAATTGCATTAATAATCAATCAATTTTTTTAGTATTTTTTATTTTTTTTTTAAATAACCTGCTTTTAAACATCGAATTTTTGGCTCACTTGAATAGGTTCAATGCCATTAATTGAAAAAATCAACGAGAAAAATTTTTAAATGATTTTTAAAATGTTTTAATAAAAATTTAATAATGAGTATTTCCTCCTTTATTTGATATTACTTCTAAAATACGATTTGGGTGGGACTTGTAGAGATTCTTAATTATTGATAATGAAATTTCGGCACAAGCTTTTTTAATTCCTTCAATTAAGGCTTCTTTTGTTTGGTATTGTCTACCTGACTCGTATACTTTGCGAGAAAGCAGTTCACACACATTTTCAATAATATTCAATTCGATTCTTTTACAACCCTTGCAGTGTGGATCGGGGCATTATCCTGTTGGAACTCCCATGGAACAGGTGCGAAGAGAGTTGAAAAATGTGCAAACGCCGTTTCAAGCCCTGCTTTTAAGTTATTTATTTGTCTTCATTTTGGAAGAAAGAAACTGGAGCTCAATGGTACCATAACACTGTGGAACAAATTCAGGTTAGCAAAAGTTAGGTCGATTCTGAGAGTCAGGGGTGAAAATAGAGGCTAAATTAGAAGACCCGTATCGCGGCGTTTGTTTATATTAGTTCGAAACTTTTTTTAATCGACCTTCGAACTTTGCAGTCAAATGCTGATTTTCAGCATATTGTTTATATGGTTTTTTTGGCTATAACTCGTCGACTAATTGATATTTGTTTTAATCTGTAAAAGCCAAATTATTGCTAGAGACCTGTGCAACAATTAAAATTTTTTAAAAAATTAATTTAGAAAATTTTTAAAGCAAATCGTGGAAATAATAATTATATCCATCTGGACCTTCTAAATTTAACTTTTTTTCATGTATTTGTGTGCAAACCGGAGTCGTTTTTATTTGCGAGAAGCATTTAGAGGTGTTTTTTTTTAATTTTTAATCTTTTCAAATGCTTGGCACTTCGAATGATGCGTTTTACTTTGGCTAGACTAGCAGTAACACCTGTTTTTTCTTTTATTTTTGTAGCAGAATCGCTAGAATTGGAGGCAGCTCTTATGATAGCAATTCTGCCCACTTCTGTTTTGACTTTGCGCGTACGCCCTTTTTTCCATAATCTGATTGTTGTCTTATAAAATTACTCACAACATTTTGGCTTCGTCTTATTTTTTTTTGGCAATTTTTCTATGGCTTAGGCCAGTTTCTAAAAACGCTTTAATTTTGCCTTTTTTTTCTTCATTTAATGGCTTTTTGCGTCTTAAAAAAAAAAAAAAAAAAAAAACAAGGTACAATTTACACGTATTTTTTCTGATTTTTTACATAATAACCACAAATTGCAAAAGTTTTTTATTGTACCGTTAGTTTTTTTGTTATAAATTATTTTCATTCAAACTATCTCTCAATTTGACAGTAACAAATATGTTCTCTTAAAGCGTACATTAAGAGAAATTAAAATAAAAATGGAATAATTTGTGAACCTAATCAAATGAGCGGGAGTGTATAAAGGATGTCTCTCTCAGTAACGCTGTACTTTTTCACTATCGACTTTTTTTTTTATGCGCGGAAGCGAAAAATCAGTTTTTTGTCATCAAATGTACTCGAAGAAGTATCAGTTAATTAATTTATTCAATAATAATCTTTCATTGAATGTCACATATAAAAACCAATTAAAACACTCTGGCGTATCAACAATATTTGCAGCAAACAACTTCAATATCACTTATGCGTACAATGGCTATTTTTCCAGTTATATTTGTAATTTTTTATATTAGTTTTATCTTAAAATTATTAATTTATCAGTTAGAATTTCTTATTCGTTTTTTTATTCACATGTTTCTCCACATTAAATTTAATATGAATTTTTACATACTTTTTAAATTAAAATTTAACTGTAACAATTCAATCCATAAAAAAAGTCACAATGTGTTGGTCACTTGGTCATTTTATTATTGTTGTATTGATGTTGCACAAAAAAAAGTCTTTAATCTGCTAAAGAATGAATACCTGCAACAGTTAAACCATTCGAATTTCACGCTGTCCTATTGTTTCAAAAATCAGGTTTCGACAGGTTTATGTACATACATTTTTTTATTTGAATGTAACACCACTGCACTGTTTTACTTCACATGTGTGTATTTCGTTTGTTTTTTTTATTAGCAAATTATTTGGATTTTTTATACGAAGAGCAGCAGCATAGTTAAAAAATCTTGCAAATGAAAATTCTTAAGCTTAACTGGCAATTTGATATTTTCTGTATAATCTAAGTGTGAGATACATAAATGTATGCATGCAGTTGCAGTAGTTACGCAGATACACTGCTGCTATTATGTGTTTCGTACAGTACCCGCTCACATATGAGAACCACTTTGTTTTTAACATTCTTTTTTTTTTTTTTTTGTAATATCGACACTAAGTTTATTGTTTTTTATCAAAATAAAAGATAACTTCTTTTCACGATGTGAAAGAAATAACAAAATTTTAAACTTAATTTTAGAAAAAAAAATTAATTTTAAATATTCAAACTAGATTTTAAATGTTGAAGCATAGTTTCGAAAATAAATTCGAATATATGAAACTTAATTTTTCAAATTACAAACATCTTTTTATGTGGCCCTGCTGTATATAAAGACCACACAAATTTTCTTTTTCTTAATTTAGAGCAGGCTCACAAAAAAAAAATTAAGTTTCGAATTTTCGAAAATCGAAACATAAAAATGTAAACTTAATTTTAGATATAAATTTTCATTTTAAAAATTCAAAGTAGATTTTTAAAGTAAAAGCATAATTTCGAAGTTAGATTCGAAAATTCGAAATTTGCAATTTAATTTCGAATATTACAAACTCACTTCTTTTTTTGCGACCCTGCTTTAAAAAAACAGCAATGCCTTGCAGGCTTTAAAAAATCAGATTTGTAATTTTCGAAATTATGATCTCAATTTACTAATTTTCGACATTAAGAAAAAGAGCTTTAATTAATTTTAATTGAATTTGCAAAAATAAGCCAAATTTAATTAATAGACTTTTGTAAAAATACCAAAATAACTGCAATACAGTAGATGCTCGCATATTAGATACACTTTGCTTTTAAGGCAATTCGAATCTTTCGAACTTTTCCTATTTTTCGACTGTGTAGATTTTTTTTAAATTACAGTAGACTTATTTGCAAGATGTATCATATGCAAACATATATTGCAACCACAGTGTCTGGTATCTGAAAATTTTATATTCCTAAATTTTTAATTTCTGAGCGTGTACGTGCATGCATACGTCTGTTCAGCACTTTCTATATTTGTTTTTTGTTGGAGAAAATATTCAATTTTAAAAAATTGTATTGTTTTTTTTTAAATATAGAACGTAAATGGAGTCATTCTTTTACGATAAGTAATTAAAAAGCAAGTAATCGGGGTCAACCATTTTTATAATATTTCTGATATGCAAGTTTTTATTAGGTAAGAACTCCTTATTATGCCATATCAAGGACAAAGTCCTTGAGAACCACAGTTTGCTGGCTGTCTACTTGTCTGTAACTGCTACTCCACATTCAAATTTGACTAATACAGTTTCAAAGCTACAAAATAATTTTAAAAAAAATATGTTAAACAATAAAAAAAACTCGTTTTGCTTGTAGAATCTAAATATATGTTTGGTTATTTTTTTATTAAAAAAAACTATTCAATCTTTATCAGAAGAACAAAGGACATTTTCAACTTTTTTTTTATTAACAAATTATACCAGAAAGTTTTCCAGCAATAATTTTTTATAAAAATTATTTCATTCTTTTAAACTTGTTTCATGAAAATTTTTTTATGTAAATTTTAAATTAAATTATGTTTTATATTTTTTTTAATTAAATTTTAAATCTATTGAATTTCCTAGAACTTAATTTCCTTCAACAGTCTGTGCAGTCAGCAAAGCAAGCACTCCAAATCACTGACTTCAAATTAGTTGTAGACACAGTCAAACATTTATTTCCATGAGAATAAATTATAAAAACCTACTAAATTTGCTAAATTAAGAAGACAAAAAGGAAGGGAGCAAGAAAACCAAAAAAAAAAAAGAAAGAGAAGAGCCTTGTTGGAAAACATGTCTGTGTCGAAGACATAAATTTTGTGTTAAATAAACAGGAGGCCATAATGACCGACCACATTTAGACACATAAATCTCTTCTTAGTAGTTTATCATCTGCCTCTTTTCTATGGCCTGCATACACATACGAAGAGAAAAAGTTAATTCAGCACTTTTAATTGCAACATTTTCCAAAAGTTCAGTTAAGTATAAATTCTGTTGGATTTATTTTTGTTTTGTTTTTGTAGTTGCTTCCAAATGACAAAGTACTTCCCACATTTGGAAAAGATGGCATAACAGAGCTGGGATTAGTTTTAGTTGGATTAAATAAAAACTTTAAGTAAAGTGAAAAGAGCAAAGATTTTCTATTTGGTTGAAAGTAGAAACGGAGAAGAGTTGGACAATTTTCTGTGAACAAAAGATTTTGGAGTAAAAATTTAAAGTCAATTTAAAGTTACGCAAGCGAGTTATTCTTAAAAATTGGAGTAACAAAATATTCAAAAATATCAATTCATTTTTTATTTCTACTTCACATGACAAATTGACAATGTCGTTACCACATAAATCTGTTCATTTCGTTTAGTGTAATGAATGAATAAAAAGTATGCTGACGCAATGGGAAATCTTGAATTAAATATTTGTGTAAAATTTTTGGTTTTATTGTATTCTGAACATTCTGATTTTATGGCCAACATTTTGGTAGAACATTTTATACCCGCCCCTCCCCTTTTTTGTGTTGTTTTTTACAATTTCTTAGAATACAGCCACAAAACGCCATTATTCGGGGGAGTTAGTGGGTTAATATTTTCTACAAAAATGTTTGTCATAACATTTTCTACAAAGTTGCTAAACATAATATGTAAAGAAAACATAGTTTTATGTACCGATAAGCTGCAAGAACAGGCCTGGAAACTTTAACTGCGTCTAAAATGAAATTTCGATGTGATCTTTCAAAACGCCAACAAACGTACATTTTTTTTTGTGGTCTCCTCTACCAGAATCTCAGAATCAATTGTCGGAATCCCTTATTTATGCAAACAGTGTAATTAAATGGATCAAATTTAACAACTACTGGACACTGGTAAATTAATTACAAAAATATATTATTTTTACTTTTTTAATTATTAAAAAAAAAAATTCTTCACCGTCTTGTTTGTGCTGATGATCTGAGCTTCATACGATTTCTTTTCTTTTTGCATTTAACTTCTCATTAATACCTCATTAATAGTACAAACGTAAAGTAATACTTCACTCATTTTCCCTTACGGCACTCAGTATGTATGTATGTATGTATGTGTGTGTAGCTTTATGAAACTCCAATCCCATAGTAAAGAGCAGTTTTACTTCCATTTCCTATTTGGCCTCTTCCCACGAGTGGCTGCATGGATAAAAACAATTTTGTTTTTATATCTACACTGAAAAAAATAAATAAATGAAACCAAACGTACTCAAATCACTCACAAGAAGTGTCCAAAATACAGTCAGATTGACTAAAGTGTGGATTTAACTGTGAAAACAAAAAAAAAAAGAAAAAAAAATATTGGGAAAGTGACACCATTTTTCCTGTAGGTATTGTCGACTACAACAAGATAACGTTTTTAACAACCAGAAAATACCCCCAAAGTCGGGATTTTCGACATCTCTTTGCACTTAGAAGCCAGTAACTCAGTAAAATACAAATCGATTTTATATTTATAAATGGATTTAGGAAGAAGAGACCGATAGTTTATACATACAAAAAATATTGTTAGTTAATCCAACCAATTTCAGTTGCTAATCCACTGTCAATGGAAATTGTTGTCGCAATTTTCAGTGTCACAATTTTTGAATGGGTGAAAGTTACCATGTCACAGCTGTAATGTATTTTCAATTTCAACTGTGTGAGACAACAAGATCCTTGTTGATACGCTACAAACCGATTGAAATTATACTTTGTTACGCTCTTTTTAGTGTAGCTGGCCCCAACACACAACGTTAAGATACATATCTTTGTATTTGCTTTTATTTGTCAATGTTAATGTTCTGCTGTGGCTGAGTTATCGAAGGCGATTCGTTACAATCATGTGAGTTCTATGTTCAATACCAAGAGTGGGCAAAAATAAATTTGAAATTTAAATTAAACAATTAAATTTAGCGTATTAAAAATATCAATTCAATTGTGTTACACAATAAATATGTGCAATAATTTTAACTGCAATGAAACCACAAAAATTGTACAAATCCCATAATTTTTTTAAATTGTTATTTTTGTAAATTGTTATTTTACAATTTTTATTGTTTGTTTTAACTACTTTTATTGGTTGGTGCAATTCTAACCAACAAAATTTGGTTAGATCTACCCACATTTATTTTTTGTGTGTATGTTTTTTAAATTGTATTAAAAACAGTAAAAAATTTTTCAATTATTTACGATCATTTTTCCTGGGTCACAATTAAATTACAATTTTAAATTATTTTAGTAAGGTGCAGTTATCACAATACAGACAAATTACTTCTGTAGAAATTTTGTATGGGAATCACTCAAAAAACTGAGTAGTTTTCATACAAATTTTCTACTCAAACAAATTGCTTATAGAATAGAAACCGCATATTAAAGGTTTAAATTTTAAATTTATTTTTGTCCATTGTTGTTATCGAACAGCCATGAAAAAATATTTTGAATTTCTGTTATTGAACAGAGGCAGGTTAAAAAGTGTTTAATTCCTTTTGGAATTGATTCATTTAAATTTTGGAGTAAATATTTTTAACACAATTCGTACTTAAAGTAATCCTAAAATACTCAAATTAAGTATGAGTTTTTTGTCTGTGTACGGGGTGATAGTGTTCTCATACATAAGAAGGACATGTTAAATAAATTTGTTGGTCAAGTGAATTTTTGAATAAATTACTCAGTTTAATTAATGAAAATTTAAAAATCAAAATTCAATTGACCTCAACTGATGTCAGGGCTGACTGTTAATTGATTTTTAAATTTATATCTGAAACTTAATTCTGATATGATTTTCAACTAATAACAACGTTAAACTGATTCCATTTCAATTTGCCAGTGTGTAGACTTATTGATGCTGAATTGATTTTATTACTCCAACCATCTGTGGGATACTTCTCGAAAGGTATGCATGTTAAATATTTCGCCCCCTTTAAAGGAAAAAAAGAAATATCGAAATGTAATTATAGCCATTATTGCAGTTCTGTTTCTTTTACGGTAACCATCATCAATTGTTTTATAATAAATTTATGTTTTTTTTTTTTTTTTTTTTTTTTTTATCTTGTTGTTCTTCCTGAATTCCTGTTGCACACTAACAAACAAAAGCAAAAACTCACTGGAATCATAATTGTGGTTTACGTTAGAGTTGTTTTAATGTTTATTTATGTGTCTGCTTTTATTTGATTTGTGGGGCGGTTGTTGAAGGGGATGGGGGCGCCTGCTACAGCAGTTGTTGTTAATATACAATACCGTAACCGTAACAAAGCAGCAGGCTTAAAAGAGTTAAATCACAATCATTTTTAAACTTTAATTTTCTTTTGTTTATTTCTACTCCAACATACACATCCATACAGTTTTATTACGACATAATTGGTCTAATAGCTTACAATTTATATAAATTTTTTTACAATAAAAAAAGTTTTATTTATTACGAAATTTCTAGAGGTAAAGACGCATCAAAATGAAAAAAAAAAATAAAAAATAAGAAATTTAAAAAAGTTCTTATGCTAAATTTTAGATACACTTTGACTAGACTATTATTAAAATATGACAATATGACTGAACTATAACTTAACAATGACCAAACTATGATTACAAAATGACTAACAATAAATATGTTAAAAATGTGATATGACTGTGCTGTAACTAGACTATGTAGAGTATGCCTATAATATGAGTAGAATATTACTATCCAATGCGTAGTTGGCTATAATATGAGAAAAATATGACCACACTATGAATATGATGTGACTACACATTGAATATTCTTTACTAGGCTAAGACTAAAAGACTATGACTAGACTATTAGGACATCATGACTAAAGTATGACTGAACTATAACGATACTATTGCTATGATTTAACTACACTATGACTACATTATGACTGTGCTATTACGATGCTTTGACTCTAGAGTGACAATTCTATGACTAGAATATCACAAGAATATAATCACACTATGAATTTGATGTGACTAAACTGACTTATCTTTACTAAGACAAGACAAGATTATTAGGACATCATGACTAAATTGTGACTGAACCATAACGATACTATTACTATGATATAATTACACTACGACAAGATAATGACTACGTTATGACTGTGCTATGAGTATGCTTTGAATCCAGAGTGACTATTCTATGGCTAGACTATTACAAGAATATGACCACTCTATTTTTATTTGATGTCACTAAACTGACTAGACTAAGATAATATTAATAGGATGTCATGACTAAATATGATCATACTATGAATATGATGCGACTACTGTTTAAATATGCTTTACTATCCTCAGACTACATACACCACGACTATGCAATGACTCTCCTATTCAATGCTTCGACTATTCTATGAATATGGTTTAATGATTAGATTATGACTAAACAATAACTGGCCTATGACTACATAATGACTAGTGACAATGGTTACACTATACCCACGAAATAACTCGACCAAGTCATATTTTATAGTTATCTAGAAAAGCAGTTTTTAATATTTAAGTGGTTTGATAAAAATGTAATCGCGTTATACTAAAAGTTGATCATTCTTTTTTCGATTCTTTCGATTTTTTAACACGTGGTTCCGTCTACTATAACATATGTATTCAATTTGAATTTTAATATGTTATAAGATAAAATAAGATGTTATTCCAGATGGGATAATTATTTAAAAAAAGAAAAGCAGCAGGTAATTGTGCTAGAACTTCGTTAAAAATCGTTCAATATAAATAAAACATTGCCCAGAGATACTTTTGAATATGGAGAATACGATGGTGATATTAACTCAAAATCAGCTTATCTCGACTTAAGAATTTTTTACTTTTTGCCACAGAAATAACTATGACCAGGCTAAAATGTTAATACAATCAGACTAAGACAACAATATGACTTTTCCATTCTTATAACTACCTTTTGATAACACTAGAGGCTTGAGACTAAAGTTTAATTTGGCATGTACGATATTTTCCTTCCCTTTTTTCTGAATAAAATATGGTGCTTAAACATTTTTCATTTAATCTCAACGAAGGCATCTATTGGCGGAAATAATATCATCATAGTCAAATACATCATATAATCCAGTATTGTGTGTTTTTTTTTTTTATTGATTAGAGTTTTAATAGGCCTAATTGAGTTTTTAAGTTGTTAGCTTTTCAATTCTTTTGTATTGAACAAGAACTTTTTATTTGTGTTATTTTTTTCTTTTTCTTTTTTTTTTGCAAAGCAAAATGGATATACAATTTTTGCTTACGTTTATGTATTTTCTGCTTCAGTAAGTAATAAATTATTAATGAAACGTGTATTTTATCCACAAAATGTGTGTTTCTGTTGTATTGGGCTCAGAAAAAATAGCAAACAATAATGTTCAATACGGAGTTCAAACTTCCATAACTTGTGAGACAGCAGAAAAAAAGGAAATGAAAGGTAGGGAGAGGAGAGGAAAGTATCATAAGTTTATTTTTTTATGCTATAAACGTACATATATACCATTTTATATTTAGGTAGAGGCTTAACTTCTATCTGTAATACCTTCAGATTTATTTGAAACAAATTATAAGTCTTAAGCTCTTCGTACTTTTCGTATATTTAGTTACAAGTTTACTCAGCAACTTACTACTGTCGTTATTTAGTTCTATCTGTTATTTGGTTTTTTTTTTTGTACCTTCTGTATTGTTTTTATTGTAGTTTTGTTATTCGTTTTTATTATCCTTAAGGCTTAAGTTGTGATGCGCAGATGTTAATCGAATGTTTTGTAGAGGAAATGACTTACAGTATGAGTATGAAAGAAAAACGTTATTCCTAAAGGACAATTGTAACGATACTTGTAAAGTTTTGAGGGAATAAGAGAATCAATAATAGTAATAATAAAGAGAAAACTACTTATTATGGGTTTGACATGAAAACTAATTGCTATCAGAAGAAAAAAGTTAAAAAAAATCAATGTTGTAATTGGTAGAATGGTGTTAAAAAGTAGCAAAAAAATATGAAATGAAATAATTAAGTTTTCTATATTTATTATAAAAGTATGAGAATGTAATTGGATGTGGGTGTGTGTGTGTGTAAGTAAGTTAATTTTAAAAGAAGTGGAGCAAAAGTCATCAACATAATATAAATTTGTTACCGCCTTGATATCACTACTCATTTTGTAAAAATCTATTATATATCCTTTATTCAAATGGCCTTTAGCCAACTCGAAAAAACTAAAACTCAGCGACCGAAGAAAATAAATTGGAGACTCAAAACAGAAACATATACACACACCTTCTCAATTTTATAAGCATGTAATTGAAACGATTCCAAAACAGTTATTGGATTTATTTGGTAACCATCTGCCAGCCACCATATCAAAACAATGTTGTATCCTGTGCAACATGTTTTCTGCAGTAATTAATTTTTTGAATGGATTGTGTTTTAATGAATTTCAGATTCAATGCATGAAAATTTTTCATTAATTGACTCGTAGAAAGTATTTTCAGTTTTACTGTTTGCGTAGTTAAGCCGCTGTTGTATCGTGAAAGAACACCACAAAGTTCTAAATGCATTTAAAATTTTGACTTTGAAAAGTGCATTTGTCAGTAATTTTTTATGTAGACAGAGTGCTCTCATTACATAGACAGAAGCTGGAGCAACAAAAGTATTAAAGGATTTCACTACAATAACAGGATTCTAGGGACTGATTCTCGTAGAACAAACGAAAGAAAATGAAAACTTGACATTAATTTTTTAAAAGCTTTAATGCGTGATTTCGTTGGCGAAACATTTTAATGAAAAAAACAAATAGTACTTAAAAGCACCAAAAGTACCAGATTTTCCTCATATTACATCCCAGAAAGTACTGTATATGTTTTTATCCCGTTTTTACCTCTTAAAAAGTATTCTCTATTTTAATCTCGATTACAAGGATTCCTTTTAGCATATTTTATTAACATCCGTATAGCGAATTTTTCAACAAGAACAAGTACTATAAGTTAAAAATCACTAGAATGAAAATAATACCGTACATAAGAAAGTACCAAGAGTAACAAATTTTTTTCTTTATATTAAAAATTTTATATAAAATATTAGTACAAAAATAATATGTACCAAAACTACCAATTTGTCTCTTTTTTACCCCTTAAAAAGTAATCTTTTTTATCTGTTTCACATTCTATCTGTCTTCTAAATTTCATCATAATTCATTAAAACGTTTTCTCAAGAAAAACATTAACAAAAGTGAAAAAAGTACCATAAGTAAAAAAAGAGTATCAGTAAAAGTAATTTCTCATTTCAGCCACCAGAAAAAATGTTAATATTAAAAAAAAAATTCTAAAATATTAGCACAATAATAAAATTTACCTAAACTATCAAACGTTGAGAACCACCAAAAGTAAAAAAAAAGTACCACGCATAAGAAAGTACCAAAAGTACGAAATTTTTCTTATTTTATTCAAATTTTATAAAATATTAGTACAATAATAAAAAGTACCTTAACTACGTCAAGAAGCACCAGAAGTAAAAATAAAGTACCATACATAAGAAAGTAGCAAAAGTGGCAAATTTTTTTTCATATCATTAAAAATTGATAAAATATTAACACAATAATAAAACAAAATTTATTAAAACAATTGCTCAAGAAAAAAATTTTCAAAAGTAAAAAGTACCATGCGTAAGAAAAGCACCAACCCTATCAGTTTATTTTTTTTTTTTTTTGTTTTTCATTACAGCTCCCCGAAAGCATGTTAGTTCTTAAAACTAATTTCTAAAATATTGTTACAATAATAAAAAGTACCTAAACTATCAATTAGCCTCTTTTTACCCCTTAAAAAGTACTATATATGGTAATCTGTGTCATATACTATATGTCTACCAAATTCCATTCAAATCCATTAAAAAAATTTCTAAAGAAAAAAACATAACAAAAGTAAAAAAGTACCATAAGTAAAAAAAGTATCGGTAAAAGTATTTTCTCATTTCAGGCTCCAAAAGTACATATGTTAGTTACATAAAAAATTTCTAAAATATTAGAACAAAAATAACAAGTACCTAAACTATCAAGCGTTAAGAAGTAAAACAAGTAAAAAATGTACCACGCATAAGAAAGTACCAAAAGTACCAAATTTTTCTTATTTTATTAAAAATTTATAAAATATTAGTACAAAAAATATATATTACCAAAACTATCAATTAGTATCTTTTTACCCCTTAAAAAGTACCCTATATATGTTAATCTGTGTCACATACTGTCCGTCTACGGTTTTTTCCGGATAGTATAATGTGATATAGTTTAGTATAGTGGAACAAACGTACAAGTTTTCACATTTATAGTATTACTAGGATTTAAGGTTGAGTGTCCAGACTCTCCATTCTCTTTGCACACTATTGTAGTGATTTGGTTTTTGCAGGCCCAGAAGAATCATATTTTATTATAGTTAATTTAAATTTATTGTATTCTTTTTTTTTTTTCTTTAATATCCTTTCTAATGTCACTGCATCATAGTAAATCTCTTCCACTTCCTGGCACGGAAATCTTGTATCTAACTTTCGTTGTTTAAAAGTGCTTTTTAAATTTTATTTCGTATTTTAAAATAATCAAATACTTTTTCTCATTAGCATGCAAATCATGACTAACCAGGCTTTGTAAGTCCTATTACTATGGTCGTTGGTTTGCTATCGCTTGCCATTTGGCATCATCATCTTTAGTGCTTTTAAATTCATCATCATATATTTTGAAATTTACAAGAGTTGTGTCCCAACCAAATCAGCAACAAAAAAAAATAAAGGTAGAGGAGAAAAAAGTTTTTCCATTGCCAAACTACTTAACAAAAATATCACAGAAAATTCAAAAAATCATCTCGTCACTGGTGGTTAACACGTTATATGAACCGACCCGTATGGAGTGAATGTGTCTGTCTGTCTGTAGACAATTTCGCCTTAAGAAATATAATCAAAGTTTCTTTTAATTTTGCTTTTGCAACTGTTCTGCTTTACTTTAGTTTGTGCCTTTTTTTTCTCTTTTTTCGTTTTGCTCCCAAAGAACATCAGATAGTTAAAAATTACAATGAAAAAAGGGACGAGTAAAAGAACAGAAATACGATTTAGCTTAAAATAACACATCCTTTAAGATTGTTTTGCGTATCGTAGAGTAGTGGTAAACTCGTGTACTGACTATAAATGGGACGATTTGTTAAATAATGAAATGCCCCAAAAACTGTTTGGCAGTATTTTTTTTAACAATTCACCAGCGTCTACAGTAGAAAAATCTAGTTCGAATTTGCAAAATTAAATAAGAATTTCCGAATTTTTTTTTTTAAAGTTTTGAATATAAAATAACATTTAATATAATACTTTTTTACAAAATTGATTACCGGTGCGAAAGCTCTAAATATAGTCGAAAAGCTTTTATATTTGACGTTAGCTAAGCTTTTAACTGTATACCTGTATCGATGTCCCTATCGGAAAGCTTAGTTTACAACAAATATCAAAGCTCTTTATTCACTGGTAGACGCACGATAAATCATGTTTTGAAATTTTGAAATTAATATGCAACACTTCAGTATTAAGATCAACCACAAGGAACGGAATGAATTAATATCCTATTTAGAAAAAAAAAACAAAGTTGTTGTTCCACTGCAACTTAATATTATTCGAATTTCATTTAGCACGTCCTAGTTCGAGTTAAAACTCCTCGTACAAGTTGAATTTTTCGAAAGAAGTGTTAGCAAAACTATAGTTTCAACTGAAATAAAAATATATGAAAAAAAAAAACAACTTGCTTCCAATACATACATATGCACACACAAACACACATACACATACATACGCATCCATATGAATTGTTATATAAATGCGTTCGTGTATGTGTGGTGGAATTTTTTGGAAATTTTGTGGCTAAAAGTACTTAGCATATCATCAGCATTTAAAACAGGTGCCAGCCATGTACTCTTGTACATACATCGAAACATATGTTCCATTGAATGGCTTTTAACAGCTCTTTTCAAACACAATTTAATCCTTTATTTTACAGTTTGTTGGTTAAGTATCTTCCTGTTTCGCTGTCAGCAAATGGTTGAAGGATGAGAAGAAGGTGCATAATAGGTAGATGATAAATGGATATATACTGAATTTTAAATACACTTCATCAAAGTAAGCATTTTAAAATTTGATTTAAATTTATAAATAAATCTTAAATAAAAAGATCCCTCAGTGCCAAATTGTAGTAAGTGACAAAATTTAATTTATCAGAAGGTGTTTAAGCATTCAGGAATTGTAAGATTAACAGCTTTTAAATTTTCGCTGAATGTGTATGTAAGGAAGCTTCTACAGCAAATACTAAATTTTTTCAAGTTACAGAGTAAAGGGTATGCTAAAGAGACCAGTGATATTCGAGGAAATTCTAATGTATATTTTTAAACATAATTTAACTGGATACGTATTTTTTAAGTTAAAATATTATTTTGTACACTACAAAAATAAAGGCTAAAACTGATAGAAAATAAAAACTGAAGGGTGTTCTATCAGTTTATGTGTTATCTTAATAAAAATAAACTTTATTTTGAAAAATCTAAGATCTAAAAATCTAACACAATTTTAACGGCAATAGTGATGAGAAATTAAGATGAAACAAGCCAACAGGGTCACCAATCAAGTAGTGTAATTTTTAAAAAGAAAGCAGAAAGTTTCGCAATTAATGTCTTGTTACTCAAAAGATTAACCTTTAAAGTTATGCCTTTTAGTACAGCAACAAACAACACAAAGAAAAAATTAAATTATAAACAAAATTCAATTAAAAAAATCCGCAGATTCAATAAAAAAATATTTGATTTACAAAAAATCACAAAAATTGTACTGTTTATATTGCAAGTTTTTCGCATTTTTTTTTAATTAAAAAAACTTTTGTATCCACTCAATATTTAATTGATATTTTATCAGAAATTCTATTGAATTTTTTCTGAAAAACTTTTAAAATATTCAATTAAAAATTTAATTGAACCATTTCAAGAGATTCAATTAAAAAAAGTAATAGAAAAAAATCTTAAAGATTCATTTAACGAAAATTTATTAAATAAAGAAAAAACCCGCGGTAAAGGAAAAAAATCATCAAAACAAAAAATATTTCCAAAACAAGAGATAATATTAAGATTAAGTAAAGTTAGGTGCTCAGCTTGCTGGTGAAGAGTAAAATAGATTATAATTCACTTGGGTCCACATATGGTGCCTTTTTGATACCTGTAGGAAGCGAGAAAAAGCTAAAGAAAAGCTAAAGGATCTTAAAATAACGTAGGTATGATGCAGAAGATGATTAAGTGGGAGAGAGACAGATGTACAAAATCTGTAGAAGTGGTCTCTTAGTAGAGCTTAACACAGTCTGGGTAGTCAACGGGAGAGCCATCCGCTGCTCCGTAATAAGAAAATTAAGTTACTGAGTTCCGCAGCCGAAAGCTCAGAGAAACTGTTAAAAGATCTACCACCTAGAAAATGATGGCGACGATCCCTTAGAGCGGGACAGAGGCATAGAATATGTATGATACTTCCCTCTTCCCCCTCGTCATCATTACAGCCGAAGCAGTAGTTGTTACATAAAAGACCCACACGTCTGGCGTGGGTATTTTAATAGTAGTACTCCGCGAACTGCAACTTAAGGAAAGTTAGGCTTTGCTAAGACGTTAACCATATATAATATCGCAAAATGTCTTTAACCCAAAAAACAAAAAAAAAAAAAAAAAAAAAAACAACAAAAAGACTGAAAAAACTGGTAGAACAAAAAAAATATTTTACAATAAAAATATGTAGAAAAAAACCCACAACAAAGATTGGAAATGATTAAGAAAAAACACGAGAAGTTAGAAAAAAAATCGTGAAAAAAATATCGCCTAAATGAAAAGAAAAACTTAGATATAAAAAATCTCAAATTGAGATTAATAATCAATACAAAAAAATATAAAAATATACATATGAAAAAACCGCCATAACAACGAAAACTAAATACAAACTTAAAGAAAATACTAAAAAAAAAACTCGTGAAATTAGAAAAAAAACACCAAAAAGAAAAAATCACAAAACTGATAGAAAATAAAATTAAAAATTAAACAAAACCCTAAATTTCAATAAATAACCAATGCAAAAAACCTTTAAAACACTTCTGAATTTATCTACTATTACCAGAGTTTTTTTTGAAAAAATGGTACGACAACCAAAGCTATCTGGTCCATTTTAAGTGAAGATCACTTGAACTTCTCCGAATGCTGTTAACTGAAATACTACACGAGTTGACTACAAAACAAATTATAACTAAGAACTCTCTCTCTCTCTCTCTCTCCTGAGCAAGTAATCACAGTATGATTTTATATAAAAATAATATGATCTATCCATAATCATATTATTTGCGTTAGCAAATGGTTTACAATATTTTTTGAAATAAATTTATTACAAACGCCTTGATAAGCCAATAGGGCTTTAATGAAATATACCAATTTTTAAGCTTAAAATAATAGAATAAAATCTGTATAACTTTTTGGCATGCCAAAGAAAAACAACAAAACGCCTAAAATAATACAGGCAACGGGAAACAAAAATGAATGACAAAACAAAATAGCTTTACTAAAAATACACACAATATAAAACAATAGTACCTAAAATAACAACAACAAAAGACTTTTTTTAACACTAAAATGCATTAAAGCATTAACTTCAGTGCACAAATACAACAAAACGGAAATTGTTCGAAAGCTGAACACTGCGATTATAATGGTGACAGCACCAACAACAACAACATCAACGATAACAGCAAAAAAAAAAACACCAAAAACAGCAGCCAGCACTGCATTTGCAATTGCCATTAAACAAATCTGCCAGTAGTAACAAAATAACGAAATTAAATTCCAAAATAAAACTGAACAAATAAATTATCAAACTGTGTGCCAACATGATATTTAAAATCGACATTTAATACACAAAAATCAAATATTTAAATACCATCCATACATTCACTTCAGTACGCCATTTTCTTTTTTTCTTTTTGTGGTTAATTTTAATTATTATTTGTTTTGGATATTTTCATAACAGCCTCTCGATTTGATTGTTTCAATCCTGATTTTTACAAAAAAAAAAAAAAAAATACACTTATTTTGAATATTTTTTTTATTTTCATTTGAATTTTACTCATGCAAAGGAGCTGTGGTATTTTATAATGATGTTTTTGTCTCAGCCATGCATATTTCAAATTCTTAGCGAAATTAAAATGTAAAAGATTTTTAAAGTATTGCAAACGTTTTAGAAGTTTTATTATTTAGTGCACAAATGAGTTTATAGTTAAACAGTTATTAATCATAATCATGATGTGCAAAAATGTGATTTGAGTGTTAAAAATTTATTAATACAAATATATTTATTGAAATTGTCTCACATAAAATATAGTTTTATTATTGAAGATATAATTGTTTGTTAGCACCACATTTCATTGCTGCTTATAGCAAATCATGAGTTGTCTTTAACTATAAATTTTTTAGTTCATTATCAATAGATTATAATAATTGACTCTAACTATTTATTTTTTACATTTAATGTCTTTTATATAAGTGCTGAGTGTCGCAGTACTTGTGGCTAATTATCACACTAACACTTTGTTAGATATTTAATTATAACCAATAAAATCGAGTTAAATAAAAACTACACAGAAAAAAACATCATCATCGCAAAAGCTTGATTTAACTACGAATTATTGAATTCTGAAATAACAAATTCAATCTCAACGTGTTTTCAACATCCCAATTGTGTTTTATTAAAAAAATTGAAGCAAATATCATGCAAATTTACTTATATTTTCTTGCAATTCAGTGGGGTATTTCCTGATAATACCACTCAGGGGATGTCCCCTTGCCTATGCAGTACATTTTGCCGGAACTAAGAAAATTGGTTGTGGGAACAAGGATAGAGGGATTAGTGTTTGCGTGCACATTCGATTTGAACTTTACCATACTGAAGGCGACAACAAAGATCTGTGCGGTTTGGCTAAAATACGCATTTTCTCTATCATGCGTACTTCAATTCACTAGCCTATCCACCACAAAACGTATGTGCTCCGGATGTGTTGTGCGTAAAAAATACCGGGTTTCGGATTTCATTTCATTAGAACACAAAACCGTTGAACGATAGAAATATAGAGGAGCACCCCTCAGGCTGCCTTGGACGTCATTTTTAACCTACTTCCCATTGAAGAATTTGTGTTGAGAACGGCGGCAAGGAGTTTGCTCAGGCTTACGGAAGCGGGTTTTGTGAGGTCAGGATTTACATGTCATACATCACTCTTGAAAAAGATTAGTTTTAGCAGAAGGGAGACCATATCCCTGGTTTTACGGACTACAAGGTTGTTGACGGACTACAAGGTTGTTGTTGTTTATTAGAACGCCTTCACTAGTCATTCCGGATAGAGATCTTTGGGGCAATACTGATAGACTATACGAGGGCTGCGCGTTCTTTACAGATGGATCGAAAATGGAAATAGGCACGGGTGTGGACGTCTATTTTTAGGAACAGACATTCGTAAGTCTTTTAGGCTACCGAACGAGTGTAGTGTATTTTAGGTTGAGATCCTAGCGATCATCAGGGCCACGGAACTAGTGACAGAACACGTATCTGAAGCCGTGGACATAACTTTCTACGTTTACAGTCAGGCGGCGCTGAAAACTTTGAAGGGGCATAGCGTTAAATCTAAGCTTGCCAGCAAGTGTAGGCGATCTCTCAACTTGCTTATGGACAAATTTAGCGTTAAGCTATGTTGGATACCAGGACATTGCAATATTGAGGTAAATCTGATCTACGTCTGGGAATGAATGGAAAGGTTTTGAGAGTCTTAGTAGGCGCGTTGACTGGTACTCGAGTAACTTTAGACTTTAAAGTAGCGGCTCATTCATGAGAATTGTATTCCATTTTTTGTCGTACATACGAGTAGATATTATAAATATTAAGAAGATGAGCCAAGGTGCTCCACATTGTACCCTCTACGCGCCAGCCGTGGCGGCCACATGGCAGAAATCATATTTAAACATTAATTTCATAAAATTTTCTTTCCAATAAAGCCCGTTTCATTGATATTAAAAATATGTTTCCTTGTTTTATTATGATTCCAACTTGTGTCACTCTATAAAAAAACACCCTTTATTTTTATTCCTTTCTGGTATCGAACAGAGACCAGCTTAGAAAGGAAATATTTCTTACTGAAATAAAATATTTATTCTGGAAATTCGTCTCACAGAATAGGAATGTACACCCAGAGAAAAGACATAATTGCAAAATGTTCATGTCAACTAAGTATATCTGTCACAACCAAATAATTATTCATTGAAGCAAATATGGTTGCATTAAACATTTTTCAAATTATTAAAATATTTGATGCGACAATAAAATAATCATTCTGGGTTTCGTCCCATAAACATTGAATGTTCAAAATTAGTATTTTCGCTGCTACAAGAATATCTTTTGCAAATGAAAATTATAAAAGTTTATTTAAAATTAAAGTTTATTGTGACCATACATTGTTTCTACATGTAGCTTCAGCCGTTCATTAAATTTAATAAGACGAGGAGATGGGAAGTGAAAAAATTACTGTTAAAATTAAAATTATATGATGAATGCTATTTAATTTTACAACAAAACGAAAGTACACCTGAAATCTTCACCATCAGTGGTACATATACGAGTACATACTAATATATGGAGTGAATTAAATATACGAATATATGTTTCTTTGCAGCATGACGAAAAAAATACTACGGAACTGCAAAATATGGCAATCGGATTTTACATAAATATGCGGATAAATAAGTTAATTATTTTGAATTTTATTAAACTTAATTTGTCCAGAAGAGTTTATGCGATAAATATTTTCAAATAAAAATATTTATCAAAAATATAATTTGATTTAATTTAATTCAATTTAATTTAATAAGTATTGGTATGTGCATTTTTCTTTCATCTAATCGAAATGTCAAATTGTTTACATAAACCATTTTCATAGTTACTATATTGCGCTCAAATTCCATAGCATTTGCAGAGCAAAGTATGTTCATACAATGGTATTTTCAGAGGGAGATTTATGAAGAACATATTATTTTCCTTAGATGACAAATGCAATATATAGTAGCTGCAATCATTAATCTAAACATGAAATGATAGTTTGCAATTATGATTAAATCAACCATGTTTTTTTCTTTGTGTGTAAATATTAACTTTTTATTAATTTGCCATGAAAAAATAAAATGTTGCGCCACTTTCCTCCAAACTGTTCTTTGTATAAAATTAAAGGTGGCCGTATTTTCAGAACAGCATGGAACATATTTATTTCTGTTAAAAGTCGATTTGGATTGTATGGGCTGGCTGTATGCTGTGGGTATGATCAATTTTAATAAAACTTAGCATGCGTCATTGTTTGTTCTAAAAAAAAAAATATGCAACAAATTTGACGACTTTTGATTGGATAGAAAAAGGTTTATGCGCAAAAAACGATTTGGATTCCACGGAAATGGACGTTGAGCGTGAACGAATTCGATGAAATTCAATTTAATTTTTTTTGTTTGTTAATTTAGTCAATATTATGCTCGGTGGCAAATTTCAATGATCTACGATCACTAATTGTAATTTTTGCTTAAAAATGTATGAAACCACCCCAGATTATACAGATTCGTAGATGCATTCAAATAAAATATATTTTATTAAATGAAAGGGTGTTTTTTATAGAGTGTCACAACTTTTGGTTGGCATATCTGCTTTATTTGAGGACCCATTTAACAGCCGATAGCTGATTTTTGTTTAGTTTGCTTTCAAATTTCATTATGGATCGACTTAAACCAGAGCAACGCATGCAAATTATTAAAATTTTTAATCAAAATATGTTTTAATAAATCAATTAGTCAAACTCATAGTGCAGCGGGCGCTATAATTGATTTACTCAATGAAACTTTTGATTCAAAAATAATTTCACTTAATGGCCCAATTAATTGGCCACCAAGATCGTGTGATTTAAACCCATTAAATAATTTCCTTTTAGGTTATGTTAAGTCACTTGTCTACGTCGATAAACCACAAACAATTGAACACCTGGAAATAAACATTCGAAAAAGTTATCGGCGAAATACGGCCGCAAAAGCTGCGAAAAGTTGTTGTAAATTGGTGTTCCAGATTGCGCCTTCTAAGCGCCAGCCGTGAAGGCCACATGGCAGAAATCAGAAAAAACATAATATTTTCTTTTCAATAAAGCCCGTTTCATTGGTATTAAAAATTTATTTCATTCTTTTATTATGATTTAATTTTGTGTTACTCTATAAAAAAACACTCTTTATTTTTGTTCCTTTCTGGTATTTAACAGAGACCAGCTTAGAAAGTGTTTAATCACAGGATTGATTTGAAAGTATATTTCAAATTAAAACATTTAATCACAACTCGTACTCAAAGTAATCCTAATGTACTTAAATTTAGTACGTTGTTTTTTTTTTAGTGTAGTTTGTTCATTACATCCAATAAAATCGCCTCCAATTAAAATTAACAATTATGAATTTGACACAGAGCTAATTAGGCTGAAAAAAAAACTAAGAATTAAAAAAGACTATAAATTAAAACACCTTCAAAAATATAGTTATTACCTATTAATTAAACTTGTGTAAATTGGAAGTGTTACAAAAAAAAAACCGTAAAAAAAAGTTTTGTAATTTAAAAAGAAAACTTAGGGAAAGAAATAATTGTATACCGCCGCGTGTAGAACAGACCGCCTTTAAATATACGAAAACAAAAGCACAAACAAAAAACACATATTAAAATATGTTTTTGAAATATATAAATATCTGTCATAATTTCATATGACACCTTAGTCGGCATTTAAACATACACAGAATACGCGCCTTAGAGACAAAAAAAAAAAAAAAAACAGCCAGAAAATAAAATTTTTATTAAACAAAAAAAGACAAACAACCGACATGAATCTAAAACGACTTAAGCCAATAGATTCTGTGGATGGCCTGAAATATCTCTCTATTATTTGGTACATTATTGGAACAAATCCGCCAAAGAATAACCTTAAAATTCACTGGCGCATTATTTACTACGTTTATTCGGCAGTGATAAATTTTCTGTGCGCCTTTTCTTTCTCAGTCTCGATGGGGATAAATCTCTTTTTTATTGACTCTTATAAAGATTTGGTGTCAAATTTGTCACTAACTACTTCCATATCCATATCGGTTGTAAAGCAAGTGTTCGTTCTCAAACATCGCCATCTTTTATTGGAATCGAACTCGTATTTGAAATTATTGGATGATCGTAGCGGTCAGCACAACGAGGATCGTCAATTTATTCTTACCGCTATTCGTTTTTCTCAGTTGTACGCTTTATTATTTCCATTTTATATATTTTGTGGATGCGGTTTTGGCTACAATGGCTGGAGTCATCATCAGCTGATATATAATGCTTGGTATCCGAATTTCTTTTCGAATCCAGAATACAATTATTTGGTGGCATTTTTTTTTCAATTTATAAGTCAATTCTATATTGGATTTCAGAGTGTCTTTAATGATATTTACCCTTTGTGCTATTTAACATTAATGATTGGTCACTTGGAAGCATTGGCTGCACGCATAACCAGAATTGGTTGGCATACAGCAGCAGGGTTGGAAAACTCGGAGAGGAAAAATATTGAGAAACTGAGAAATTGTATAAAAGATCACAAGAATTTGTTAAGGTCAGTAAAATATGAACATACATTTCTTAATTAATTTCCAATAAATAAATTCTCATTTTTGTCTATTTTAATAGTTATTTCGATTGTATACAGCCTTTAATATCGGCCACGCTATTCTGTCAATTTCTTATTACCGGCATAGCTCTCTGTCTGACCGCCATTAATTTGACATTTTTCAGTAGCGATTTTAAAGAGCAATTTTTCGTAATTGTCTATTTGCTCATACTATTGATACAAATTTTTCCCTGCTGTTGGCAGGTTAATGTTCTTATGGAAAAGACTAATTATTTAACAACGGCCATGTACAGCTGCAATTGGATGGAACAGAATTTGCAGTTTCGCAAAATGTTAATAATTTTTATGCAACGTTCGCAAAAGACAAATACCATAGTGGCTGGTGCTTTGGCACCGGTAACATTACAAACATTTTTGGCGGTAAGCTGATGTTCCATGTGCGAGTGGTTGTTTGTTGATTTTTTTTTTTCTTTCAAATTCAAATCTTTTGTATTGCAGATAATACGCTTTGCATTTTCGATGTATACAATTTTTAGCAAAATGTAATTCTAAATGGAGGAAAAACACTTTAGAAGGATTTAGATTAAAATTGAAAGTGAATTTTTTTTTTTTTTTTTTTTTGTAAAATTTCAATTATAAAACACGGTATTCAGAAGATTTATTATATTAATTTTATTATAATTTTACTTGCAACAGCACTTCATATATTATTCCTTAAATATTTTTTTTTAACTGTAAGGCGGGTATTCAAATGTTTTATACTGCAACGTTTTGAAGAGTTTAAAAAAAAAACTTTATTATGACAAATTTCACGTGTGAAAAGACCTGTGAAAAGTTGTTGATAGTTGGATACTAACAACTTCAAAAGTGTTAAAAACGAACAAATGAACGGAGAGGAGAGGAGCAGCAGCATTGAAATCAGTATACTGGTACTTTGTACACGTAAAAAAAATAGCCATGCAGTAAATTTTATTAAAATAATTTAATAAATTATTATATTTAACTATAATTTGATTAATATGTAGAATTTTTGTGTTTTAAATAAAATAAAATAAGTACAGATATTTTAACAGCAGTTAAAGAGTAAGACTTATTTTATTGATACCTAAACTTAAACAAGCTTCAAAGATAAACAATATAAAATTTTAATTGAAGAAATCATCTATTGAATTAAATAATTTAATTGATTTAATTAAATTTTAAATTGTTTACTGTATATAGTATAACAAATAAAGCAAAAGAAACTAAAATTTTCTCTTTGATTTAGACAACCAAGAGAATACCAATTATTTTTGTTTGTTAATGCGCGTGTAAGAAAATATTTTTTAGTGTTGTTTTGTTAATAAAATTATGTAATTCTCATTACTTTTATGAGAGAGTTGTATGATAAGTATTCAATATTTTTAACGCATCTTTTTTTCAATTGTCATCAATTTATTTAAAACAATAACAATTATATTATTAATTACCACAATAAAATATTTTAATTGCATTTTTGTTAAACATTGATCCAATTAAATAATTAATGGCAAATTGCTTATTTCTTATAATTATGATTAAGTAATTTCAAAAAATCTGGAAAGTTTTTCAATGACACTGTTAATTGTTGTTATTAAAGTGTAATAAAAAATTTGATTAAAAAATAAAAACTTAATTAAATTTGAATATTAGCAATTTATTTACTTGTGAATATATAATTGATACAGGGTGTCCGTCGGGAAAGTATACTACTTTGTTTTGCCGCCATTTTGATAAACATTAATCTTGACAGTTCTTATATGGCAGTCGGGAAGTAGACACGTGGCAAATTTATTATGGAAAAATATTCGATAAACCAACGTGTTTTAATCGTTAAAACATTTTGTCAAAATCAATCATCAATTACTGTGGCGATGAGAAAGATGTTGATTAGCTTCCACGGTCGCCTGATTTGACTGCTCCGGACTTCTTTTTGTGGGGATATCTGAAAAGCAAGGTTTATGCAAACAAGCCAGAAACTCTTGAGCAATCCCAACAAAATATTCGTGATGAAATTAAAAATACCGCGTGAAATGTGTGAGAATGTAATGAAAAATATGCTCAAAAGGACTCCCATTTGTGAGGCTAACAGAGGCGGACATTTATCTGATATTGTATTCCATACATAATTGCCGACATTAAATAAAACATTTATCAATATAAGATCCATTCTCTTTCATTTAATCAAAAATTAAACAAAGTAGTATACCTTCCCGGCGGACACCCTGTACTTTAATCAATACCTCTCAGGGATGACCCTTAATTATACAAATCATTGTGTCAGAAAAAAGGAAAATTCTTAACCCTCTCATACACCAAACTATGTTATGGCAGCTATATTTTTTTTTAACATTGATTCTTACTTTATTGACCTCAAAAAAGATAAAAAAGAAGTAAAATTTAAATTTACGGTTCCAATGTAGCTTTTGTAGGATGTTGTATACATACAACATGGCGCATAAACGGGGTAATAAGGTAAACTTTTTTGCTAGAAGAAAATAATTGTTTTATATTGTTTTTATTGAGTAATTTATAAAAGGAAAGACATTTAATAACAGAATATTTTTTAAGATATTTAAATATACATTTTCATTTTTCATGGAACTCCTTGACACAATTTTTTTTGGGCGTAAAACATAGAAACATTGCATTTAGTGCAATATACAGTTGTAAAACCATTTTTACAAAGTTTGCAACGTGACTGCTTTAGTTTGTAACATGGAAAATCACCAACACCATCATACCTGACGTCTTCAACTTGAATTGAGGGTACACAACGCTCTGAAGTTACAGGAGACATTTGTGAAGAGTCTGATGGACAACGACGCTTCCTCGGACCAAAAGTATTTGTATATATAAGACCAGTAGCAACTTTAGTTTGAAATTTTATGAGAGTTAGTGAATCCTTTTCGGTGATTTTTGAAAACTGACTGTTACGTATATATAGAAGCCAACTATTCGTGACCGCAGAGTTCAACACCCAAAAGAACATTCTCATGTAGTATTTTCGGGATCGGTGATTTATTCTATAGATATAATTCACAGAGCATATCTGCCAAGTCAACACCTCCCATAAATCGGTTATATTGCTGAACAGCATTTGGAATTGGAATTTCAACAAATTTTTTCTCTCGTTGATTTCATCGCCGACATGTAGATAATGGTTCAATACAATAGTCCGTGGACAGCAGCTGTACTGACAATAAAGTCAAACCATTTTACAAGTTTGATATCATTGTACGATACCACTCTATAATCGTATGAACCACGTCCTTTTTCCTTCAACTTTGCATCAGAGTGTAAGCTTACATTTCCTAAACGGTTGCTTCGCACTGTATCAACGGAATCCTGAAATCTGCCTGCCATAACATTCTCATTTCAGGATATTTGACGATTCCCATGTAAAGAAGGATTCCCAAATATTGCTCCATTTCTTTGAACGTTGCAATCACACCCCACTTTTTCGGACTGAATATAAATTAGTCTCTTGCAAAATTTTGGTGACCATGCTGTCATCGAAAAATAATTTAAAGTACTCCAAGAGGGTATATACATCCACGTCTTCGGAAATAGAACCATTCCATTGTTTTCCACAATCCTCTATATTTCTTTTTCTCCACGTTAAGTTTTTCAGATCCACTTTCTGAAACTCCGACTCCATCGGGGAAACCCTAGGGATTATTGCATCAACTTCCTCCAATTCTAAGCATTCAGCTGCTCTTTCTTCAGGGAGCTCATCAGGTAAACCTGCAGCCGTTATTTCCTTGCAAAGGCTATTCAAAATATTTGCTTCGTCAATAGGAATTTCTACCGAAGATACTTCATCATGAATCATCCCAATTGAACTCCAGAATATAATTAATTTCTTTTACTGTCAAGCCCTTTTGCCTGTCCATAGCGGATTTAGTGTCCAAAAAAAGAATATAACTTACTGGAAAATAGCATAAAATCAACAAAAAATGTAATGCAATATAGTAGGAATAAAACCACCGTTAATGCACCATGTTGTACATGTACAACATATGAATAACTGTCCTCAAACATTGTCCGAATAAAATTTTTAACTGTTTTTTATTTTATTTCACACCTTTATAATGCACTATAATTAAAGAAAAATTGCCACTGAAATATTTTAAGTTTATTATCAAAATTAGTGCACTTGTTTATTGACAAAATTTGCAGAAAAAAAATCGTCCAACCTATGCGCACAAAACAATAAATATGAAACGCAAAAACTTTTTTATTTGCAGAAAAAAAAACAACAAAGCTAAAGTAAAGGCATAAAATGTATTTTTGTTTACTTTTCTTAAAAAAAATTACCGTTTGATATGAGACATGACAACAAGAGTGTTCATCTTCTAAGCCGAATTACATTGGTTCGAGTCCCAATAGACTTCTTTGAATTTTTTTTAAAAGCACCCCTCATACCAGACAATAAAGCTACCGGTAGCTTCAACAACTTTGTTGTACGGTACAGCAGAAGGGAATACACGGAAATGAGAAGATCTTAGCAAGATCAACAACCACATAGCAAGGAAATGAACTAATACACAATTAAATGAAAACATTTTGATCTTATCAGCGGCAGATGGTGTGGCCATGATAATATTTTTTTAAAAAATTTTTGGAAAAACACTGAACAAGTTTTTAGTAAATATTTTTATTTTATTTTATATTATTATTACGAATAAACGAAATTATTATTTTAACTGTAATAATGTATAAATGAGAATTTATTATTATTTGGCTTAAGTTTTATTGAATTAATGAAAATACAAATTACTATGAGTTGTTTTAATTTTGATAACCATTAGCATGTGCAATCAGATTAGCAGAACGTATCAGTATACCGATTTCAAGGCCAATATGTAAAAATGGAATAAAAAGGATTTATAACAATTCTCGTATTCTATTTCTGTTGAAAATTTGGTTAAATAGTTGATATTCTTCCCAATTAGTATCCACTTTACATCAATTGTAAAAACGGACAAACGAACGTTGATGAGAATTACTCTAAAAAATATTACATTGGAGGGATACGATGTTTATACAGGACCAACGAGAAATTTTATATGAAAAGCACTCAGTTTTTTAAATGGTTTCCATCAAAAATTTACACTCAAATCTCTCGTGCGCCTTGTGCAAACAGTACCTAAGATTTTTTTCTGTATTGTTTTAAATAAAAATCTTAATTTTATTTAAAGTGCATGAGTTACAAGATTAGCGGTGGAGCAAAGGTGTGACAACTCACCAAAAACGTGTTTGATGCGTAAGTTTTCGCCGATGTTGAGTTCAATTATGTTGGTTAATCTACAAATGTCACTCTACTGCAACGTTTATAATTCCTTTAACCTTAAAATTGAACTTGTTGTCAAGTATTTACATACCAGTTGTACTTAATTAAGTGCATAACGTAATAAGAATGTTATTTAAACATTTTCAAAATATCCTTACCAAATTCTTAACGTAGACTTAAATTAAAGTTCATTCCGATTTTTATTTTTACGACACACTTCAATAACACAATCAATTGAATTTTAACAATCAATTTTAACAACTTTTTCTATCAACATTTGATGGTGCTTCTCAGGCACGATTCACACATTCATACTTACACGCAATAAAAGCCACAAAATTATTAGATAAAACACTATAAATTACAGATTTTTAATTACTAGAAGGCTAGAAGCTAATTATGTTATTATTTGATAATTAAATTTTTATATAAATTGAAAGTGTTAATAAATTCTTCAAGAGTTTCTTAAAAATGTAAAAAAAAAAAACTATTCTGTATTGGAAATGTTTGAAAGGATGTCATGAGTGGGCCTAACTTGTAGACCAGCCTTCTTTTTAAATTAAATAGGAAAAGAGAGAAAAATTACTAAGGCAATGCTTTGGAAAATATAAAAATTATTAGAATTCACGTAAAACATCTTAATCGGATTTTATACACTGGAATGGGTACAACCTAAATTACAGAGCTTTCAAATAAAAAAAAAAAAAAAAATATATATAAAAATAAAAATACAAAAATAGCAACAACAACAAAAGGAAGGAAGGAAGAACCTTAACGACAACTTTGGAATTGGAGTTTCCATCACGATCATGCAGTTAAACTGGTCTAAAGCTTGGCAAAAGCCATTAAATTCTCTTGATGGTCTTAAATATCTCTTCATTATGTGGTACATCAGTGGCACAAACCCGCCAAAAGGGAATCAAGAAATTCACCGGCGTATCCTTTATTATGTGTACTCGGTACTAGCAAATTATATTTTTTGCATAAATTTTATAGCCGCATTATGGATAAATCTATTTGTTATTGATTCTTATAAAGATATGGTGGAAAATCTTTCAATAAATTTTTCCATTTCCATATCGACTATAAAACAACTGTTCGTTTTTAAATATCGTCATCGTTTGTGGGAATCGAATAGATATTTAAAATTTTTAGATGATCGTAGTGGTGATCATATCGCGGATCGCGAATATATTTTCAACGCAATTCGCATTTCTAAACTCTACGCTTTATATTATCCAATTTATATATTTTGTCTATGTGGATATGCGTACAATGGCTGGAATAAACATCAGCTGATACATAATGCTTGGTATCCACAAATCTTTTCTAATTCCGAAGACAACTATAAAGTGAGATTTTGCCTGCAATTTATAAGTCTGTGCTTTATGTGTGCTCAGGCTGCATTTAATGATATTTATCCTTTGTGCTATTTAACATTAATGAATGGTCACACAAAATCATTGGCAGCACGTATTGCTAGAATTGGTTGGCAAACAAGAGCGATGCACGATGCCTTAGACGAGCAAAATATTGAGGAATTAAAGAATTGTATAAAAGATCATAAGAATTTATTGAGGTATGTTGAAATTATGTACGACCGGTGTTGTTAAAATAATACCTTCTCTCTTTTCTTAAGATATTTCGACTGCATACGCCCATTAATATCGATCACTTTGTTTTGTCAATTTATTATCTCTGGCTTTGTTCTCTGTCTGACTGGCATTGATGTGATGTTTTTCTGTAGCAATTTAAAAGAAAAATTTGTTGCACTCATCTATTTGTTAATAATACTGATAGAAATAATGCCCTGCTGTTGGCAAGTTAATGTTCTCATGGAAGAGACGAATTATTTAACAACGGCCATGTACAGCTGCAATTGGATGGAACAGAATTTGAAGTTTCGCAAAATGTTAATAATTTTTATGCAACGTTCGCAAAAGACAAATACCATAGTGGCTGGTGCTTTGGCACCGGTAACATTACAAACATTTTTGGCGGTAAGTTGATGTTCCATGTGCGAGTGGTTGTTTGTTGATTTTTTTTTTCTTTCAAATTCAAATCTTTTGTATTGCAGATAATACGCTTTGCATTTTCGATGTATACAATTTTTAGCAAAATGTAATTATGGCCGGCGCTTAAATTTGAATTTTAAATACCAGACAATAGTTCGGAAATTTATTGTTAAATTTATTGTCAATTTATTTGTTAAAAATTTGCTTACTTTACCTGCACTAAGGGAATGCCTCCTTGATGTATCCCCATATTAACAGAGTTATGAAACAAGGAAGGCATGCCAAAAAGTTCTCACAAAATATGTGTCTAAAAACAAAATGAAATAAGTCCCCAGAAAAATGTATAAGAACCAATAATAAGGTTTTTTTAAGGGGGGGGTTTATTAATTTTTTTTTTTTTTTTTGACTTATTTAATTTGCAATTTATAACGAAAACTTAAAATATGTAAAATAAGTGTTACTTGCAAAAATTTATATAAAATACCGCCCGCTAGGGAAAAACCATGGTGGATGAAATCTTACAGCCCGGCCGAAGAAAATCTATAGAAAATAACGTACACTCAAAAAAATATGAACTAAAATTTTGGAAACTTTGACTTAATTTGTCTAATACCCTTTTTTTTACAGAAACTAAGTAAAATTTTCATCGATGTTAGGAAATAAAAATTTCGTTTTTAATAGGAAATTTTTACTAAAATCTAGCAAAAATATTTACTAAAAACTAGATCAGCTTTTATCCCTAAAATTTAGTACATGGCTTTTTTTTTTTGAGTGTAGAAAGTATGAGTATACCGATTTCAAGGCCGCTACATCTCTCATCAGCGTTCATTTTGTCCATTTTTACAATTTACGTAAAGTGGATACTAACTAAGAAAGAATATCAACTATTTAGCCAAGTTTTCAACAGAAATATAATACGAGAATTTCTATTATATATTTTTTATTCAATTCTCACATGTTGAAACATATTTTTTTAGTACGAAATTCCCCATTTCTGATTGGTCATTTTTAATATTCTGCAAACACCCATAGTCCGTTATATTTAAAGTATTCTACTTTTGCAATTTAACGTATTCTTGTTTTACTCTATATTAGGGTAAAAATTTTTTTACTAAAATTAAGTACATACATCTTTTTTTTTAGTGTAGACTTTATTTTTAAAGTTTTCCTGTTTAACAGGCCTGCTACTGGGCCTTTCTTCACCATGGTATTTCCTGAAATGGCTGTATTTAGTTTTGATTATCCGTAAATATATTTTAAGGTTTTATTTGTTTAAAAAAATGGAGTCCTAATGGACCCCAAAAATGCGGGTACTTTTTTTTCTAATTTGTTCGGTGCGTTATTTCGGGATTTATTTAATTCTCAAAATTGTGGATATATTTCTACTGTTTCTAGTGTAACTCTGCTTCAGTAGACGTGGCAAAAACAAAGATAATATTACAAGAACACTGCATTATGCCACGCCCATGCAATATTAGTAAATATAATGAACAACTTCTGCTTTATTCACCATTTTAATAATTTAGCACACACTTTTAATTTTAATTATTAAATTTTGTTTGGGTGCTGTGCATATATTTCGTAACGCCCCAAGGGTGATGAGATTTGTTGCGGATTGGAAATGTTGCATTGAAAATTGTGTTAAAAGCAAAAGGAAGTGGTTAGGGGGTGAGGGGAGATTATAAAATCTCCAAAAACAGCGTAACTTAATATGTGAGTACCCTCTTCATAATTGCAGATTTTTTCAATTTATCGAATTATAAATTTCAATTAGTTCAATGCTTTAAAAATTGTATATTAAAACCTTAAGAATGCCTCGGGCAGGAAACTCATTCTAAAAGCATTAAATTATACATAAGATAGCCTTTCCGGTCACTGCAAGATGAATTTATAAACTTCTACAAAATCGTTCATAAGCAAAGTAAAAAAAATATGAAGAAATGAAATTAATTATAAAATTATTTAAAAGATGTGCAACAAAATTGTTTTGCACTTTCAACATTGAAATTCTGATACGGTAAAATTGCTAATAAAACTAAAGGCCGGTTAATAGATAAATTTATCATTGAAATTTATTTAACCTACTTTCCTATTTGGCCTAAGGATATATTGCAGGCTTTTGATCATAATAATAAAGTGCATATAAAGTAAATATGAACACAATATAAAATAATACAATACATATACTCGTACAGGATTACGAAATTCGTAGTAAAGATAATACACTTCCCAGTTGACCATTAATGTCGAATTGATCGTTTGAGTTTAAAAGAAATCAACGTTTGTTAACATCTGCACGAATAAGTTTTATATGGCCACCTCTAATAAACAGTTGTGTTCATAATATGAGTAACAATATGTTACGATACCAAAGCGAAAAATTAAAAACCAGAATTAATTACGAAAAACGAAAATTTAATTAAAAAATTAATTAGTTTTCAATCAATGACAAAATATTTAGATTTTTTTTCCTAGTTTTGCAATTAAAAAGAACGGAAGTTAATTAAAAATTTAATTGAAATATATGAAAAAAAAAATCCATTAATTTTTTTCATAACATTTTCCCATAATCGAAAGGCTTATTGAATGAGGACAAAAGCATAATAAAGGGGTCTTCCAACAGGGTCTTCCAACAGAGTCTTCCGAACTTTAACAGTTGATAACGGCCATCTTCTTGAAGATAAATCGGTCAAATTACTTGTTTTGCAAAATCATCATGGATGGATGAGGGCTGTGCACATATTACGTAACGCTCCAGGGGGGGAGGTTTAAGATTTGTTACGGATTGGAAATTTTGCACTAAAAAATTAGTAAAAATCGTTATGAAGGGGAAGGGGGGTATAAAATCTCTGAAAACAGCGTTACGTAATATGTGCACAGCCTCTAAGGCATTCGATAACACTTGCAAATAATAAAATCAATGGGCTCTAGAACAGTTAGCCTAGTTGACTCTAATTTTCGTCGAAAAATCATCTTTAGCTATGAGGCCCATTTCTGCATGAAATTTTCGCATGTCACATGTGGTTCAAGAGCGTACAATACATCCCCAAAAAGTCACTGATTGGTGTGGATTTTGGGCTGGCAGCGTCATCGATCCATCGACCTTTGAGAATGACGTTGGCCAGGCCAATGGCGAGCAATATACAATTATCATTACCAACTATTTTTGCCCTAAATTGGATCTATGATCTATACACCAACGTCATGGGGTTTCAACAGAACAGCGCTACGTGTCACACAGGTCATGCCATTTTAGATATTCCGAACGAGCGATTTTAGGCCATGGTCATCTCACGTGGAGGTGATGTATGCTGGACACTGATTGATATCGTGCGCTTTTTCTTTTGCGATTTTCTTAAGTCGTAAGTGCATGCGTATGAGGCATAAACCGCAGCGATCCTGAAAGGCATCGGTTATGCCATCGGTCAAATTCAGCCTGATATTTCAAACGAATTAAAAATTTCGAGGATATCTCACACACACACTTTGTTTTATTTGAATTTAAAGTTAGGAAGCGCTTAACGAAACACCCTTTAGTATAAATTTATTCATATTTCATTGGAATTTGGAAATTATTAAAAATTTCATTTAATTCTATTGATTAAATTATGAAATCGTTTTTATATGAAAATAAAATCAAGTAAAATAGTTGTTGATTCAATTAATTTATTAATTGAATAGATATTCTATTAATATATTAATTAAATATATATTGTTTTCTAAATAAACAGTTTATTGGAAAACTTCAGACAAAAATTTTTGTTTGTGTCTTGTCAAACCATATTGGTTGAGGGTAGTGTTGGCTGAAGTGGTTAGCAAACAATAACTTGGGGCGTGGGTTCAAACCCTGGCCACAGCAAGTCAATCAACATCATTAATTTCTCCAATGTACATTAGCGAGACATTGTATTAATTGTTGTCGGACTATTTAAGTGATGAAGGCATAGCACTGGTCACTTACACATGTTCCGACAGCGATTGAAGCTGTTCCAAGCTAATGTACACAACATCGCCCTCCTTCGTCGGTTAGCAGAAACATCGGCGAAGTAAAACAATTAATAAAATGCCTGCTAATTGAGCTTAACAAAATTAATGCGTCTATTAAGAACCAGAGGCGTCTCCACACTGCTATAAAAAAAATTAACATAACGCGCAAAGCCGAGCTGTAAAAGAGTTAAGCCTTCTAAATTTTCAACATCTACATATCTTCTCTACCCTATCCCTCTCTCTGAGTTCCGGCACAATGCACTACATACATAGGGGTCATCCCCTGAGTGCTGGACTTAATAAAAAAAAAATATTGAGGACAACATGAGCGACAATGTCTTATGTGTAGTTTTCCCGATTTTCGCAAAATATTTTTGAAAATGTCCTTGAAGACTTTCCTTTATGTGTCATAACGGATTTGATATTGTCATGTTTCTATTATTCATGATATCTTAAAAATATGACCAGTTGGGTTGTTCGCCATACATGCATGCATTCACACATACTCCTTCATGTGCAACCATTTTCCACACACACACTGTTTAAATCTTAAACTATATATTTTACGAAATCTATTGTAAAATTTGGTAGCTTTCGATTATTCCAGAATGTGTTTGTTTGTTTGTGTTGCAACTATTGTTTTGCCAAGTTACTTATTGCGTTATTATTATGCCTTGGTATGTTGGCATTAGTGCTAACACACATACATGCATGCATACATGCATATAAATACGAGCACTTGAAATAGAATTAAATGTAAATTTGTAAGATTATTTAAAATAACTTTAAGGGAAGTGGATGTGCTCTAAATGTGTACTTTAAACCGGTATAACTGGTCTTATACAAGAAAATTTAACGTCAACATTGAATAGGACAAACAACTACAGAGTAATATTTAATTAAATAGGCTTTTATTTTAATATTGTAAAAACCATTTTACACACAAAACGTCTGACTAGAAAATTTCGTAAATATGTATAGAGAAAACTTGAGATTGTAAAAAAAATAAGAATAATAAAATATTATACCATCATCTTAAATGACCATACTTTGTTTTGAAATCCCCTTTAAATGTTTTGCAAATATTTAAATTTAACAATAGAATTTCACAGTAAAACGCAGACGATATTGTGCCAACGAAGAAAAACATCAGCTCATACAAAATTAACATAAGCAAACGCAAATTTGCAATTCAGGTTGAAAACAACTTTACAACAACAACAACTACAGTTTTATGCTTGCACGGATATTGAAAAATAAACGAGAAGTTTAAAAGGAATTATATACGCGTGCCAGGGGCCCTTTTAGAGAATTTTTTATTTTTTTTTTGGGAAATATTTTTAAAATTTTTTAAATAAACGTTGCAAAAAGAAACACTTCCAATTCGACTATATAGTCTTGCAATGCCATTATTAAATTATATTCCTCTTTAATAAAGGATACTCATGTATGTATGCATGTTTCCTAGAAGGAAATTTCTGAGAATTTACATGAAAAATATATATGAAAAATGCATCGAGGCCTTGTATTTTTTCCAACACTGAATGTGTATTTACTCGTGTATTATGAACAGGTGTTTTTTTTTAAAAGGGTATACAAAACTATAAATTTCAGAAACTCCTGGGGATGGAACTGTTTTCAAGTACTTGGTATAGAAGACAGAGAATAAACAGCTTTGTTAAAGACATACATAACAGGTTTTCGAATAAGAGTGATATGATTTCTTTAAAAATATAAACACACTTATTGTTAAGGCAATTCAAAAGTTTTTTCTTTAATGTGATGCACAATCGATGCAATTAAGTTCTAAATAAAACGTCATTCAAATGGCCTCCACGACTTAATCTTCTGTAGGAACGAATTCAATGAACCCGATTTTCGAGCACTTTTTCACACTAAATCAAATCGTATGTCATGAATTGCACATTCGATATTGACATGTAAAGCTTGAATAGAGTCTGGTTTATTTCGAAAGGCCAATGACTTCAAATAACCCCACAAGAAATAGTCTAATGGTATTAAATCACAACTTCTTGGAGGCCATTCAATAACACAATTTCACGAATTCGATGAACCCAATTTTCGAGCACTTTTTTACACGACGTTTACGGTGGTCCAATGGCTTCAGTTCTTGAGTGAGAACAATTTTATACGAATGCAAATAAAAACCCTTTCTCAAAATCCGCCAGGTTGTGGTTTGAAACAGTCCCAATTGTTGAGAACGTATTGGAAACGACATATTGCGGTCTTCAGCAACACTTGCCTGAACGGCAGCAATATTTGCATTACTTCGAGCGGTTCTTTGTGTTATTGCAACTTGATCATTATGTAAAGAAAATGTAAGCTCAAAATTTTCAACAATTCTCGACTAACAGCGTGCACACTTGGACGATTATTACGACCACAAAATGGCAAAAGCGCACGAAAAGTTGCAATTGGAGAACGATTATTTTGATAATAAAACTGCATAATTTATAAACGTTGTTCTTGTGATCTTTATCTCTCCATGATGAAATTGTAAACACAACTGAATACAATGAAAAACAAATGGCAGATCATGACCAAAATGGCCAAAACGTCACTTCAAAATCATAAATAACATCCCTATTAACCTTTTATATGCATACAGTGTTAGTGATCGGTAAAATTATTGAAAAATATTTATGTATACATCCTATTTGAAATTTTTTATTTGTTGTTCTATGTGCCTGCATTTCGTTAGTGCTAATGCCAACTCATTAGTAGATTATTGCCATCATGTTTTGAAAAGTGTTCGAAATTGTATTTTTTACTGCGCAAGTAGCGATGTAGGCCTTGGCTGCATGATTTCTCATGTTAGATTAAAACCGGTAGCAAATTTTAATTTAAGCCACGTTGAAATGAAAGATCGCCAAAAATTAACAGACATAAATAAGCAGGGATTTTAAATTATTTATTTGAATAATTATTATTTATTTATTTGAATAATTTAAATAATAAAGAATAATAAAAATAATAATTGCGTTTATTCGTAATAACAATATAAAAATATTAATTCAGCTTTGGCACGAGCCACTACCCCAATAATGGGATCACAGTGATGCGAATGGCCCTACTATAGAGAGAAAAATAACAATGCGTAATAATTGCAAAGTAGAATACCTTGAGTATAGCGGACTATGAGTGTTTTTTTGAATATTAGTAGTGAGCAATTAGATATGGGTAATTTCGTACTAACCAAAAACTGTTTCAATATGTAAAAATGGAATAAAAGAAAATTATAACAATTCTCGTATTCTATTTCTGTTGAAAACTTGGTTAAATAGTTGATATTCTTTCCCAATTAGTATCCACTTTACGAAAATTGCAAAAATGGACAAATAAACGCTAATGAGAGGTGCAGCGGCTTTGAAATCGGTATACTGATACGTTCTGCTAATCTGATTGCACATGCTAATGTTTTTCAAATATAAAAAAACCTCTTAGTAATTTGAATTTCATTAATTCTTTAAAAACTGAACTTAAGCTACGTTCACATTTATCAAATATTTGTCGAAAAAAACGTAACCAAGAAAAAAACTAATAATTTATTTCCTTTAATTCCAATATTTTTTTAATTTTGGGTTCGAATTTTTTAAAAACTGTATAAAAATACTCTTTTGGAGAAGAATTAATTTTATTTTGTAATATAAAAATCGTATTACATGACACTATCCCTAAGCAAAACTATTGGTTACGTTTTTTTGGGCAAATATTTGATAAATTTGAACGTAGCTTTAAGCTTAATAATAAAAAATTTGTCATTAATAATTTAAATTTTTAAAGGAAAATGAATATTAAAAAATTTTGCATTAAAACTAGAAAGGCCTTTAAATAAACTTTGTGGTAAATTCTTTTCAATTCAATTAGGTTCTGTTCTTGAGCATTTTAAAACAAACATGCAAACGTACATATCACCCTGTTTTAGCCTTAAAAACACAGCCAGGATCTTGGCAGTTATTGAACCTACAAACTCCTAGTTAATACTCTATGTCACATTATCCACTACACTACGGAGGGATCCAATAGTACAATGAATCTTAAAATTTTATGTTAATTGGGCTGCGCAACGATGTCTCTGAGGGAGAGAGAGAGAGAAAAAAAAGCAGGAAATTTCTTACCTCTGCCATTAGTTCATCGATTTTCAACATTTTTAATTTTCAAAGGAGCAACTAATTTCTTTAAAAGCAAAAACAATCCGCGAAGCGATTAGCTTGTCTGCAGAAATCACCCAGAGCGTTTGGCCGGATGCAAACCGACAACATTTGAACAACTACACGCAGAAAAAAGATTTCCAACCAATCGGTTTTGTGAATAGAATATCAGTTGAAGAGGCTGTATTTCTGCTACCACTAGCAATATTCTATGGATCCAACCAATATTCCATGATCATAATAACCATAATACCTCAATTCTAAACAACATACGGTTGCGACAATTCTTAAATTGCTCAGTTCATGCGAATACATTCTTTTGCTGCTACTAAATGCTAAAATTGCGAGCACAACTGAATAATTGGTAATGAATATGTTTTTTTTTTTTGATACTCCTAACCGATTATTCGGTTGGCATAACCAATTATATTAAAATAAGTACTTTCTCAATATTTTTCGATTTTAAAATACTCATGAGGCTGAGTTGTCTAAGACGTTGAGTTTAAAATAAGTGAGTTCTGTGTTCATACCTGCAATAGACAAAAAATAAATTTTAAATTCAAATGAGTACAAGTAAAACAATTTAATTTGGTTTTAAGTATTAAAAATATCAATTCAATTCTCTTCCAAGATAAAAATGAGAGTAAATTATCTCTATTAGCTTTCATTTAAGATTCCATGTTGTTAACAAATTTTATCGGTTGTCGCAACCGATAATTCAGTGTTACTATACGAAAATTGTAGTTGTCGCAACCGAATTCTATGATAGTTGGTGCAACCGCCACAAATTCAGTTGCCACAACTAATCCGTTTTCTCTTTCCTGTGTCTTCATTCCTGTTAATCTTTTTTTTTTTTTAATTGAATTTTACACTCTATCGGTTTGCGAAAATTATGATTGTAAGTCTAGTAGTTACATTTCTCAAATAGTATACGTCTAGAAAAATCACCATTTACTTGGGTTGTGTAATTATCCACATATAAAAAAAAGAACACAAATGCGAGTACTTGCATACATACACACATATTGGTCTGTTCACACAGAAAAAAAAACTTGAGTACGAGTTGTGACTACACTCAAAAAAAAAGACGATTTTAGAAAAAAACTTGTCCTTCAAAATAGTTTAAAAAATTTCTATGTTTAATTATAATTTTTTTAATATGTCTGTATGTATGTATGCATAATTGTTTTTTAATCAAATAAAATTTTTTTATAATGAAAACCAAATTATATTTATATTTAGACAAGCTGATCGTGTTTTTTTTTTTATATATATTGACTATTGACAAAATTTTTTAATTTTTCTTTATAAACAATTTTATTTAAGTTAAGTGCGGAGCAAAAGCTGTAAAAGAATGATTAAAATTTGGTTTTTAATTCAAAATGATTTACAAAATGTTTAATTGATTAATTTTACACAAAATGTGAGATGAATTAAAACACGAATGTATTTCTCATGAATTAAAAACTCTCGCATGCATTCACATCACTAAAAAGATTAATTGAATTAAACTTTGAGTGAATAGAATTTTTTAATTCACTGTTTTCACTAGGATTAGGATCATTATTAAAAAACTCTTGAATATTTAAAAATTTAATTTCAAAAGCGACTATAATTCGTAGATTCTTACAACAGGAATCACTTCTTTACAGCTCTACTGCTGAGCTTTTTTTTTTGACAATTGTAAATTTAGTTTACACAAACAAAAAGCAGGTTTTGTTTTATTTTTTAAGTTGTTGCCGACTTGCATGTGCTTGATATTCAAATACTTTGATGAAAACAAATCAAATGTTCATAATGTCAAAAAATAATTTCAGAGAAATTTTTATTTAATTTGAGTGCTTATTTCTTAAAAGTAAGAATGTTTTTATATTTTTGTTAATTTGAGAACATTTTGTCATACGATTGCAATTATTTTATTTTACCTGTAAAAAAACGATTTAGGAAATGACATACTCCTGAATATTTCATAAAAGTTTGAATACTTACTGCCGATTTCACGATGCCGAAAGAATTTTAAATTTTTTGGCTTCAAATGTAATCATACGAATGAAAACATATGAAAAAATTCTTTCGACATCGTGAAATAGGCAGCTAAAAACGGAAAACGGTCATTCCCAATTTAATTTCATATATTTTTTCAAAATTTAAAGAAAATAATTTTTTAAATTATTCGATTGAAATTACGAAATTGCGAAAGTTTTATAGAAATGTTTACATCGCCCCTCATTTCAGATAATACAAATACAAAAGGTTTGTTATAGCAAGAGTGTAATAGGAAGAGTGTAAAAGAAGGAAATGAGAAATGCGCAGCAAGATCGGCTGATGTGTGGCGCACAATACGAAATTTTTATTAATTTTGGAATAAACACTGAACTTGTTTTTAGTAAATATTTTTCTAGTTTTAAGTAAAAATTCCTGTTAATTTTTTTTTTTTTTCTTAAATTATTACGAATAAACGTAATTATTATTCGAACTTATAATGATTATTACTAATTCCGCTTGGGCACGAGCTAAAAATACCCTAATAACAAGGGTAACAGTAATATGTGAATTTCCCTCATATAGAGTAAAAACAACAAAAAGTTAAATTACAAAATAGAATACTTTGAAGATAACGGACTTTGAGTTTGTGTTGATTATTAGTAATTTCCAACCAGTGATGGGGAATTTCGTACTAACCAAAATAATTCTCGTATTCTATTTTTATTGAAAACTTGGTTAAATAGTTGATATTCTTCCAAATAAGTATCCACTTTACGAAAACTGTAAAGATGGACAATTGAACGCTGATGAGAGGTGTAGCGGCCTTGAAATCGGTATACTGATACGTTCTACTAATCTGATTGCACATGGTAATGTTTTTCAACATAAAAAAAACTCTTAGTAATTTTGAATTTTCATGAATTCAATAAAAAAAACTGAACTTGAGCCTGATAATATTACTTTTCATATATACAAATTGCCTGTTGAAGATGAAATTTGTATTTCCAAACATCAAGGAAAATTTTACTGAGTTTCTGTGAAAAACGACATTGGCTCCATACGACAAACACTTTGAGCTTAAATTAAGTAAAATTTCCAATATGTTAGTTCATTTTTTTTGTCTATAGTCGTTAATTTTCGCTTTAAATTAAGATGGTAGTTTTTTAAGGACTTTTGAGATTGAATAAAAGTTTTTAAGGATTAAATAATTCCGAATTGATTCGTCCTTTTTATATTACATTAAATATGTAATGAGCATATTTTTGATATCCCTTGGGATTTATTTAAGTACATTTGGGATTATGTTTTTATTTTTTGCTGTGTATGTATGAACATTTAAATTGCGGCTTAAATTACAGCAAAAGAAATGTTTCTTATGCTGTGCAAACTGCATACCTTTCTCGTCGTATTGCATTACATATTCAGGTTGTATATACGAATAACTACAATATATGTATGTAGATGTACAACTCTTATAGCATAGCCATATGTATGTACGCATTATGTATGCAAAAGTACTTTTGTATTTGTATAAGTATATGCTTGTGTTTAATATGTGCTGCTTGTTTGGTTTATATCAGGATACAGGATGTGTGAATATTAAAGTATCCTCTACTTTTATACATCCTGTTCATTGTCCACTATGTTTATGTACAGATATTGCTTAAATTTATATTTATACACTCTCTTTAAAACACACATTCATTAACATACTCTGTACACACACAACATATATACTTATATTGTCAATATGTATGCATGTACATGTCCAAACACAACAAGCTCTTTATTCACTCTCAGTAAGGAAGTAAATTTTGTCTGTATTTTATTCTGTTTTTTTTTTTTTACATGAATGGCTGTGTGAGTGTGTGCGCGAAGATTTTGTCTTTAACACAACTGTAATATTAAGGATTATTTACCAAAGACAGTACTTTACAAATGTATGGGATATGGATGTACAAAAATATATATATTTATTTTTTTTTTGTAGAAAACATACGACATAGGAAATATAAGAAAGCTTATTTCAATAAAAAGTTGCTTGGTATTCGAACATGTTTTTAATAGATTTTTTTGTAAATCTTTATTGAAACTACTTTGCCGTTTGCAATAATTAAAATATAAAACTGACACAAGGCGAATATATTAAAAAAAATATATAATAAATTAAAACGAAGGAAAAAAAATCTTTAAAAATAGTTGTTGTAAAAATCTTGTTTGTGGAGTGAATTTAACTGAACCAAAGAGGAGAAGAAACCAACTTTATTATCTTAAAGGATTATGGTAATTCCCTTGAACTTTCCTACAAAATTACTTTTTTTTTTACAAAAAATAAGCCGCAAAGCGATCAAATTGTCAGCACAAAGAACACCCAAGGTCTTTGTCCGGATTCTAACCCGCAGCCACCGTGCTAATAGACTGCTCTCATAATACGGAAATCCCTTCAGATAACTGGTTTACCAGTTAAGCTGAAGCTTTTGTGTACTTACTTTGATGCTATTCAATTCTTTCGCATTATAAAATGTCCTAAAAATTAATGCTTTAATAAAATTGTGTGAAATTTTATACATGATAATAAATTTACCTTTAAAACAGCCTGCACATGTCTTTAAAAAGTACCTTATAATGAAGCACCCTTATAAGCAATCGCACAACATTCATTTAAATATTTCATTAATTTTTATTTTATTTTGAACGTATTTTTTATTTTAGTTACAAAAAAAAATTCCTTCTTTATGTTTGAATATTTTCTGTTCAATTAATTCATGTACAGCATTTAATTATTTTCTCATTTTACAAATAAATATCTTACAATAGAATCCAAAAAGAATTTTTATTTAATTTATATTTCTTTTGTATTTTACACTGCTGCCAGAATGAAGAGATATATTTTTCTTTATTTGGGAACGCTTGAGGGGTAAAAAAATTTTTTTAAAATGTTTTGTCTTATTCATTGTACAATCTATCCTCTATATAGATAGTAAATAGGCCATATCATTTCTTCACTGAAAGAAATACCTTCATATATTCTCTGAATTTTGACATTGATCCAATGGAATATTACATTATTTTTCGGCCAACGTCACTCTTCATTGGGTCAATGAAACTTGTTTCATTAAAATTATATGAATGAAAAACTTCATGTTTCATAGAATGAGTGTTTTTTTTATTAGACAATTGAAATAATTTCATCAAACTGATGAAACATTTTTACTGATCTACTGAAATAAAATCATAATTTTAATGAAATTTTTTCCTTTTTCTAATAAAGCTTTTTCATTAAATTTATGAAATCATTTCTTTAGTTTATTGATTTGTTGCATTAGATACGTAAAATATTTTCATATAGCTAATGATTTTAATTCTTAGATCAATGAAATAGTTTCATTGTACTAATGAAACTATCTCATTTATTCAATGAATTTTTTTCACTAGCTAAACAAATTTTTCATTTATCTGATGACCCTATTTTATTGGAAATGTAAAGTTCTTAATTTCATCATATTTTTATTATTATTTGATTTATAAGAAGCAATTTTTTGCCAAAACTTTCTGCAAAATTACAATATGTTGTTGTTATAAATCCAATGAAATTTTTTTAATGAAACTTTTTAATCTAATGAAGATATTCCAATGAAACTCCTTCACTGTATTAGTGAAATTTCATTCAAATTATGAAATATTTCATTGAATCAATGAAAAAAATGTAATGAAATCGTTTCATTAAATATATGAAGTAAAATTCTTTTAGTGTTGTAACGGAATTTGTGGCCACAATAATCAACCGATTTTCTAATTCTTGGGTAAAAACCGAACAAATTTTTAATAAATATATTTCTTACAATTATGAAGCAGTTTTTAAGGAAAATTTTACGGAATTTCTGTAAAAAAACGGCATTGGCGCCATACGACAATTATTTTAAGCTTAAATATAGTAAAATTTGCCAAATTGTTTTCCTTGTTTATTTTTTTTTTAGTGTATTAAAGATCTTTTTGCTGTTTTCTATTGCGATTTTATATACACATTTTCTCATGAAATCTATTTTATTTGAAAGTTCGTCTCACCGTAATTTTCTTTGTGTTTTGAAATTAATTTTGCAAAACAAGAAAAATATGTTACTGATATAAAGTCCTGTATGAGTAGATAGTGAGAATATGGTTAAGGTAATCATAGTCTGGAACTTTGAGTTGGCATCACTGCTTTATGTGAGCACCCATTTAACAGCTGATAGCTGATTTTTGTTTAGTTTCCTTTGAAATTTCATTACTGCTTTGAAATTTTTTTTAAAACAATCAAGAGTTTTTTAATAATGATTTCAATTCTAGTGAAAGCAGCGAATTAAAAAATTACCTTTCTTTAAATCACCAATGAATTCACTCAAATTTTAATTAATTAATCTTTTTACTGATGTGAATACATGCGAGAATTTTTAATTCATGAGGAATGCATTCGTGTTTTAATTAAATTCACATTTTGTGTAAAATTAATCAATTAAACATTTTGTAAATCATTTTGAATTAAAAACCAAATTCTAATCATTCCGTTAAGTACTGCGGACTTAAAGAAAATTGTGTAGAAAGAAAAATGAAAAAAATTTTGTCAATAGTCGATGAAAATCTGTATAAAAAAACCCGATCAGCTGTGCTCTTGCATGTATGTACTTGTATAAATTTACTTTGGTCAGGCTCAAGTTCGGTTTCTCTAAATTTATTTTTTTTTATCAATTAAATTATTATTTTTATTAGAAAGAAAAATCTAGAAGCTTGTGATAATTGAACAGAAAAAGAAAAATTAGTCTACGCGGAGGGTTGAACTCACATCATGATGTTTCGAGACTAACCGCAATCTCATCATCAGAGTTGTTTACCATTTTCTTTCTCTGTTCAATTATGTTTATTACGAGCTCCTAGATTTATTCTTTCTAAGAAAAATAATAATTTAAGTTAAAAAAAAATTAAATTTAGAGAAAACGGACGTAAGCCTGACAAATTAAAATTTCTTTGATTAAACATCACTCAGTTCGAATGAAAATTCATAATTTAATCGTTATAATTTCAATCAAAATTGGTTTAACACTTTGAGCCCCACGTACCCACCCATGGTCATTTTTCTTCTGCACCGGTGGACCGCCTGCTGACGAGTGGTTGTTCCTTAGTTGACAAGGTGGGACCAAAATTAGTTTACTTAGGTTTATTGATTTTTCGCAATGTGACTTTGTGATATTTATTTTCGACCAAATGTATTTTTGTTGTTTTTTCCTGTTTTTACTGTGACCACCAGTTGTCCCAGAATTTCAAAATACAGCTTGGGCCCAAGTGGCCACCAGAACGTTTCCACTGGTGATCACGTGTCCCCACGGGTGGTCACGATTTCCCATAAAGTAAATCCACCAATGACCACGGGTGGTCCCATTGTCCCAAATCTTCAAAATACAAATATCCACCGGTGAGACACGTGGGGCTCAATGTGTTAACAATATTATTGTTAAACATAACCATGTAGCAATTCATAAGAATCATATTAATTCGGCTATTTATTATACATAAAATGAGTCGGTCTATCGTACTCTAAATAAGTCTCGAAATTATTCAAACCAATAATACCAATTTAGTAACAATCATTTTATAGAACCATTCAATTTTTGACACAATCACATATATTGTGTGCGTGCAGCATGCACGATATGAATGCCATGATGTTTTCAACATCAAATATGACCTCTTTATCACAGCTCTTGTTTATCCTTCGTCTCGTCTGTTCTTACAATTGTGACATGTCATTTGTGCCTCAGTGCATCAATATTAAAACAGTCTTTATTTACACTGACTATAGACCCCAGACAATTGGAGTGAGTGCGTAACAAATTTTCATGAAAAGTACTGAATCTTTTCACTAATTTGAGTTCTTCAAACCGAGTGAAAGCTATTCTATGGCTGCACTAACTGGTGTGTGTCTGTACTATGAGTCGACGAATAAAATGTAATATAATTTATTTATTGTTTTTACATTTTTCTCAAGACTTTAGTAAAAATATTCTTTATTTTTTGAAATAAATAAGAAAAGCAACTTCATTTTAAGCAGGTGCTTCCGCAATATCTCCAGTTTTACAATTTTAATTCATTTAATATGATATCGATTTTAGAGCAGTAAAATATTTTTCTTTTCTTTCATATTTATTACAAATACAATTAATACCATTGTTAATTTTTTTTTTCAATTATGTTCTGTATATTTATCTCAAAATCATTATCACTGCTTAAAAGCAAGTAAGTGAATGTGTGTATGGGTGTGTGTGTGTATGTGGGAACAAAACATCATCAAGCCATAATTTGTTCATTTGCAATAAATCATTTTTCTTCCTTAAGCAATTTATGTAAGCGAAAATGGCAAACCTACCAATACAACCACATTTCAATGCAAAATGCAATTACAAATGCATTTAAAACAAAAATGTGACAACAAGCAACATTTAAAAGGAAAATGATTTATTAAATAAGTCAAAGAAAAAAAAAAAAGAATTGTGAACAGAACAACAATAATGAAAATAAAATAAAATAAAATAAAATAAAATAATGAAAATATTATAAAACCAAACAATCCTTAGCAATTGTGTTGGCAGGATAATTAAGAGAACAAAGAGATGAATAAAAATAACAGAACAACAACAACAATAGCAATAAAAATAAATAATGGCTGGTTGCTTGGTGAACAGCAAAAAAAAATTATAGAAATTAAGTAGGGATTTTAAGGACAAAAAGTTAAGAAACAATAAGTAAGTGAAAGCTTAAAATAAGAAAATAAGGATAGTGAAGAATATGACTGAGACTCAAGGGTTTGAAAGGTTTTTTTTAGCAACCATAAGAAATGCATTTGTTGCAGAAAAGAAAAGGAGCGAATACTCACGGGCTGTAGGAGCCTTCGAAAACAACCTGTTTGCTTATTAAATTTTATTCTGTAAAATTATCACACAATTCCAATTTTCTATATACGACATTATTATTTTACAGCCTTTCGACTTGCAACTTCTTCCAAATGATAATTTTAAAAAGAGGGAATGTTTTCCATTTTGGTTTTAACCCTTTTTCTCATCTTTTAATTCCCAATTAATGCTAAAACAATAAACTTGCTGTTAAACTAAAAGTTGACACATGAGAGATACTTAAATGGCAAACACACAAATAAAACAACAACAAAACTACAACTGTCAGTTTAGTTTTTATTTTTTTTATTTTCAATTAAGAAAAACAGTTGAAGGGGACAAGTTACAAGGAAAAGTTGGAGTTGTCATAAATAAAAATGTCTAAATGGAATAAAGTTTGTAAAATTGCAATTTTATTTCGAAAGAGCTAGAAGGAAATTTTAAGGATAGTTATATGACAGCAATTAACCCATTGTGCAGCTAATATTTATATATATATTTTTGGCACATGCAAACATTTCCATAATTAAGCATGTTATTTTTATAGTGTCACAACCTTGAGTTGGCATCAGTGCTTTATTTTAGCACCCATTTAACAGCTGATAGTTGTCTCGTGTTTAGTTTGCTTTGAAATTTCATTATGAATCGACTTACAGCAGAGCAACTCGTGCAAATTGTTGAAATTTTTAATAAAAATAATTGTTCAATTCGTCAAACTCAAAGAAACTTTTGATAAAAAATTAATTTCACGTAATGGCCCAATTAATTGGCCACCAAGATCGTGTGATTAACCCTATTAGATTATTTTCTTTGGGGTTATGTTAAGTCACTTGTGTATGTCGATAAACCACAAACAATTGAACACCTGGAAATCAACATCTGCAAAATACGGCCGCAAATGTTGCGAAAAGTTGTTTAAAATTGGTGTTTCTACGCACCAGCCATGGCAGCCACATGCCAGAAATCATATTTTAACATTAATTTCATAAAATTTGTTTTCCAATAAAGCCCGTTTCATTGATATTAAAAGTATATTTCCTTGTTTTATTATGATTTAAACTTGTGTCACTTTATAAAAAACACCCTTTAGTTATCCTCCGATTTATTGCATAAACTAAGCAAGCAACTTCTCAAAAAAATGCATTATTCATATCAATTCCAAAATAAAAAGTATTCGAGAGTTTTATGCTTCTTCAGCATATGTTTTTAGTACCCTCACTTATGGCGGTAGTACTTTAATGGGTTAAAAATAAACCCTTTTGTCTTGCATTTCAACAACGAAGAAACATGTTGTTTTCGAATTAGACAAAAATAAACACCTCCTCCATCCATAAAACAAAAGAAAAAAGAAATTTAACAAAACTCAAGACAAAATCCTTGTAAAACACTTGTTTAGGAAGTGCAACCAAAAATATACTGCATTCAAAATATAAAATATTGTATACAACAGAGACAAACATATAAAATGTTTACAGAAAATAGACACACACACACACCCAAGTTTTATATGACAACTGCATTTTATATATGTGTTAGAAAATTAAACTAAAACACTAAGCCATTTGCATAAATACATCATCACTACAAACACTTGCTTTAATAGTGTTAAAACCACAAAAAGATATTTCAGTACAAATTTAAAAAAAAATATTTATATGGAAATATTTTAGAGTATTTTTCAATGTTTGTTGGCATAGTGGACGCATAGATTTTGTATCAAAAAAAAAAAAAAAAACTATGTAAGAGTAATAAATCCTTCATCAGTAAGACATCGGCAATTGATGAATCCTTTTGGCACCCTTCATCATGAAATGTAAAGTTTAAAATAGTACTAATATTTTCTATGAACTAATTTTTTAATTAATTAAAAGATTTCAAGTGGTTTTGCCTTAAAATGGAGAAGTTTTTATCAGCGAAGGACTATATTGTAGGACCAGCAGCATATAAAGGGTGTTTTTTATAGAGTGACACAAGTTTAAATTATAATAAAACAAAGATATATATTTTTAATATCAATGAAACGAGCTTTATTGGAAAGAAAATTTTATGAAATTAATGTTTAATATGATTTCTGCCATTTGGCCGCCGTGGCTGGCGCGTATAAGGCACAATCTGGAACACCAATTTTCAACAACTTTTCGCAGTATTTGCGGCCGTATTTCGCCGATAACTCTTTGAATGTTCATTTCCAGATGTTCAATTGTTTAGGGTTTATCAACGTAGGTAATTGACTTAACAAAACCCCAAAAAAAATAATTTAATGGAGTTAAATCACACGGACTTTGCATGAAATTATTTTTTCACCAAAAGTTTCTTTGAGTAAATCAATTGTAGCGCCCGCTGCACGATGAGTTTAACGAATAGAACAATTATTTTTATTAAAAATTTCAACAATTTGCACGCGTTGCTCTGGTGTAAGGCGACTCATAATTAAATTTCAAAGCAAACTAAACAAAAATCAGCTATCAGCTGTTAAATGGGTGCTCAAATAAAGCAGTGATGCCAACTCAAAGTTGTGATACTCTATAAAAAACACCCTTTATTAAAACACAACACTAAGGATATCTGGCTGAGAGCTCTATTGTAGCGACTACGATGTGATGTGAGATGCGTACTATATCCGCTTGTTGATAGGTATGCTTTTCGGCATACTCCAACTCCTTAGGGATGCGTATGCTGGCAGATATTGTGCTACCTTCGATGGTAGTGTACTACCGTGCCTGATAGGTGGCAATGCAAGCCCAGTAGTCCGGTGGTTTTCGGTTCGATGCCGGACAGAGATTCTGGGTGTTTTCTGCAGACAAGCTAATCGCTTTGCTGACACAAGCCATTTTTTGTTAAAAAAAAAAATCCTTGAAGGGTTATTAGTGAAGTCTCCTTCGGGAGAACACGTGGTGGCTGTGGATGCTGCCAAAATCACTAGCAGATAAATTGCTTAAATAACTAATGCTAGACAAATGGTAGTGGCTGGTTGGGCTTCAATCAATCAATGCCAAGCCTGTATGTGCTGCTGCCAAACAACAGAAGCTTCTTCCCATCTGATACGATCCTTGACGTCACACATCTGAACCTTCGGGTTGAATAAATTAACACGGTGTTAAGAGCACCGTCAGGTAAGGCCACAGGGAAAGTACTGGCCGACGTTAATATGTAACAAATTGAACCGGCTTTTCTGGTAGGATACACAAGAGTATATTAATTTGTTTGTATATTTTCACATCAACTGCTTATTTCACGAAAAGAAACTAAATTGTAGAGGTAAACATAATCTAAGAGCACAGTATAATAATTTAGTAATATGGTTGTATTATAATCATACTATTACGAAAATAAATTTGTAACTATAACATGATTGAGGCTTATTTTTGATTAAAAATATTGTCAGCAATACAAAACTGTAATTTAATTTGTGTCTTGCAATTATATTTTAAATAAAATAAATAAGAAATTTGTTCCTAATGCCAACTATTGATGAGATGTTTGCTTTATAGCAATAGTTTACGAAAAAATGCTGTAAAAAGTACTGTTCTTGTTTTATTTTATTGCTGCAGAAACATACAAAAGTTACATTTAGAAATGAAGTATGATTACAATACATTTTTCTCAAATATTATTATATCCAAGTTCCAAACAAGCATGTTGTAATTTTTATTAGTTCTAATAATGTAATGATTAAATGCAAAAAAAAAAAAGAAGTTTGTTTATCGAAAACGTACAATGATTGAAAATCATTTGGAACAATGATAGCTTCTTTTCCACTGGAGTAAGATGTAGCAGTTATCTTAAAATTGTTACAGCAAACTTACTCTGAACATATAATTTCTTAATTTTATTATTTTTTAATCAAAAAGTGAAATTTATTCCATCTTGTTTTGTCTATTATCACATACACACCCTCCTTAATTATTATTTATTATTAGAATCTTTTTCCGAAATACACTTGGCCAATCATTTCTGTATTCTATGAGGAACATAGGTTAGGTTAGGTTAGGAATTGCATCCTTGGGCAATGACAGATGATATGCTCTATAGTTTCTGGCTCCTCTTCATGACCACACATCCTACAGAGTTGATATTCTTCCCCATTAGTATCCACTTTAAGAAAATTGTAAACGCTGATGAGAGGTGTAGCGGCCTTGAAATCAGTACTGATACGTTCTGCTAAAAACTGATTGGATATAAATAATAATATTTATCAACATAAAAAAAACTCTTAGTAATTTTGAATTTTCATTAATTCAATAAAACTGAACTTGAGCCTGATAATATTACTTTTCAAAAATTAAAAATTACAGAAATTTTTGTTCAAAAGTATACACGGACATATATATTTTAAAGAAAACTTAAAAGAAGCGAAGCTTAAAATGCAGCATAGGAGCGATAGTTTATTTGCATCGATTGTTTATTGGAAAATAATACCGCTACTTTTTGGAAAGCCAACAGAATGGAGGAATCTAAAAAATTAAAGCTTCATAAATCCGCAGGCAATCAACTTGTTGTTTTTCATTTTGTCGACCAATACATCAGTATGTGCCCTATTATTACGACTAGGGAATTTTTTTCAGTGAACATTTTTTTCACGTTGTTATTCTGGACTGAATAAACTTTTTTCATGGGAGTTTTTCATTATTTCAAATACGTGAAAAGGTAAAAAATTACGAGAGAAAAATTATTCACGATACGGGTGAATACTTTATTTTTAGGGCAATTTTTTTTTTTTGGTGCCATTTTTTATGGGGCCGACATTTTATTGTAAAATTATTTGTCAATAAATTTTTTAGGAAACAATTATTTGGATACTATACAAAATATGTAATTAATATATATTGCCCAACGACTATGGTTGCTTCAACCATACATACTCGAACTTATAACAATCCGTTCGGTTTGTATTGTTTGCAACAATATTGGCCTCTTGTTAATTCTCTTTAAGCTCTTATAGTGCATTAATTTTTTTTATATGTACCTGCGCTATTCATAGCTCATCATTTGCAAACCAATACTGATCACTTTAACAATCACCAGCTATAAGGTTTTCCAATAGGGATGATATAATTTTGAAGTGACGTTTTGGCCATTTGTAATATGTCATGATCTGCCATTTGTTTTTCATTGTATTCAGTTGTGTTTACAATTTCATCATGGAGAGATAAAGATCGCAAGAACAATGTTTACAAATTATTCAGTTTTATTATCAAAATAATCGTTCCCCAGTTGCAAATTTTCGTGCGCTTTTGCCATTTTATGGTCGTAATAACAAAGTGTGCTCGCTATTTGTCGAATTGTTGAACGTTTTGAGCTTACATTTTCTTTACTTAATGTTCAAGTGGCAATAAGACAAAGAACCGCTTAAAGTAATGCTAATATTGCTGCCGTTCAGGCAAGTGTTGCTGAAGACCGCAACTTGTCGATTCTACGACGTTCTCAACAATTAGGACTGCCTCAAACCACAACCTGACGGATTTTGAGAAAAGATTTGGGTTTACATCCGTATAAAATTGTTCTCACTCAAGAACTGAAGCCATTGGACCACCGTACGTACCACACAGCAAATGCAACAATTGAATTATTGCGAGAAAAGTTTAGATATTCAATTATTTCAAGAAATTGCGATATTGAATGGCACCATCCAAGAAGTGGTGATTTAACACCAATAGACTATTTCTTGTGGGGTTATTTGAATTCATTGGTCTTCATTGGACTCTCTTCAAGGTTTACAAGTCAATATTGAACGTGCCATTTATGACATACGACTTGATTTAGTGGAAAAAGTGCTCGAAAATTGGGTTCATCGAATTCGTTCCTGCAGAAGAATTCATGGAGGCCATTTGAATGACGTTTTAGTTAGAAATTAATTGTATCGATTGTACTTCATATTAAACAAAACACTTTTGAATATCCTTAACAATAAGAGTATTTTTGTTTTAAGAAATCATATCACTCTTATTGGAAAACCTTTTATATGTATGTTTGTATATAAATTCTTATTCAATATGTGAAGTATGTGCGAATTTCTGTCATTTCAAAACAGATTCTAATTGAGATGAGTACTTCCAGATGGTATAAGAATTATAACTTATTTATTACAGCAATAGTCACACACACACACCAACACTGATGTAAAAGTAAATATTTACCTAACCCATCCGATAAAGTACTTAAACACTTGTGAATAATTAAAGACTTCTTTGTGGTATTTGCACTAACACAAGCCCACTCATACTTGACTATAAAAACATTTGTACAATAAACTAACACATAGAAAAATTTTAACAAATACATGTGTACATACAATTAAACACTAAAATACAAATACATATTTGTTTGCTTTCTCACATGAATATTATTAAGTAAACTCTTAACGATACATAAGGATTAATTAGACAGACAGACAGACAGACAGACGACTGGCACAACTTCAAATTGTTTTTTTATTATCGATTTGTATTGAAGAATTTGTATGAAGAATTGTTGAGCAACAAAGAATTAATTATGTATTTCAAATTTAATTCATTTCAGAGTAGATTTAAAGATGAAGATTTGCTTAATTAAAGCACTTTTAATTTTGTTGTGTGATTTGGTCTAAAAAAAAATTGAAAAAGGTTTTCGTCTCTACTCGTATTTGAAAATGAATGGTAGCGAGTGTTTAAGAAGGACTTTGAATGCTGTGCATTGCTAAGAAAACTTTAAAATTACGATTTCCGAGAACTATTCAGAAATTTCATTGGGAGAAATGGTTTTAAAAAAGCAGACAATACAGTGCTCATCATGACTTAATGATGATTTGTATTTTTTTTTTTTTTTTTTTGCAGCGCTCTGTAATAAGGAATAATTTTTTTTTCTTCCAGATGAAGTCCAAAAAATCTTTTATAAAATTTTATAAGTGATACTTCCCATCTAAATACAGCATTTTTCGCCACCCTCCCCTACCACTTAGCCGCGTTTTATAACAGTGGACATCGGCTCACGCCTTATTTCAAGTATGTATTTACACTTGTGGTTATGTTCTCTTTTTTATTACACATACACACATACATACTTGTCAATCTATTTTGTTCGCCTTGAAAAATATTAAACTTAATGTTTTCTCCAGAACATCATTTAACAACATCATAAAACCAATGTAGCACAGTTTAGTTTGCACCATATTTGGTACTGGCCTTTTAAAACAACTAAAAAAAAGAGTCCAAAAAAACTACAATTGCCCAAAGGCTGTGGCAACAATTTAATCTCCCACTTCAATTGCTGATGAAGAAAAGCTGCATGAAAAAACTGGCACTACAAAATTAAAACTACATTATTTTTACGAGTGTTCTTGTTCTTGTTTTTTTTTTTTTTTTTTTTTTTTTGTTTTTTATTTTTGTTTTTATTTTTTTAACACAAAATAAAAGCAATAATTGTTGGTTGCCACATAGTAAACTATTGTGGCATGTTGCAATAGCACTTAAAAGAGCTCCAACAACTCAGCTGCAGTGGCAAGCAAAAATTACAACGACAACTGGCGCATTCAACCTTTGAACAAAGTTCCCTATTTTGTTTTTTCAATATTTTTTTTTTTTTTTTGGTTTTCATCACTTCACTATACGTCTTTGCCAAGCATGTGATGAGAATTCTGCGGTTCCGGAATATGAAAATGTTTTGTTGCTGTAAGGAATTCATTCATGTACGTTACAATCCTTAAGCCAACAAAAATATATTCGTATACAAATGAATAGAGCTGCATACCAACTTAAAGTAATTTTAAAAACATGGATACAATGCACACACACAAGTACATAAGTTTATAGTAAGTCTTTGATGATTTTTTTCTTAACCCCCTTTAAGCCAATCTATATTCATATGGGTATGTATGTACATAAATGTCTATGTGTGTGTGTGTTAGTTATAAAACCACGAAATATTCTGTTGGATTGAGCTCACAGTTATCATGGAGCATCGTATTCAGGTAACAAAAAATAAAGCCTACAGTTAGGAGCATAACTGCATTCACTTTTTCCAAAGTTTTATGATTTTGTTTGAAACAGTTTAAAGTGAGTACTTTGTATTTTTTGAATTTTTATTTTTCAAAGCTCTTCGAGTTTTGTATAAACTAATTTTTTAACAATCGAAAGAACTTTTGCTGCTGTTTCCACAATACAGACAGATGATTTGTATAGAAATTTTGTATTAGAATCATTAAAAAAAAACAGTGGTTTTCATGCGAATTTTCTACTCAAAGCAATTTTTTTGTAATATAGAAACCGCGGTTTAAACAAAACTTTAAAGTTTAATTCGAAAATTCGAACTGAACTTCGAAAGTTTGAAAAAAAATGGAAATTTTGAAACGTATTTCGAAATTTAGAATTTTTCAAAAGGTGTAAAGTTAAAAACTTAGGAACTTATTTTAAAATTTTATAATATACAAAATAATTGTTCTGATCTACCCTTTGCTGTGATCCTCAGGGTAACAGAACTGGTGGCAGAAAATATATTTGTAGGCGAGCAGGAAACCTTTTACGTTGAAAGCTCTGAAATTGAAGCTAATCATCAAGTAAAGGCGAGCTCTCAAGTTGTTTATAGACAAATACAACGTCAAATTATGTTCGGTTCCAGATCATTGCAATATTGAGGGAAACGAAACCGCTGATGAAATGGGAAGGTTAGGGTCAGCAAAACATTCGGAAATTGGGTGATCAGTAGAATCTATCATTCCTGGAGGAAAGATTACAAGGTAGGCCAAAAGAAGTTATCCGATGTTGTTTTGCTCTCATTTTTTTCTTAATGAAAAACTTCGATTCTGTTTTTTGATTATGTTTATTTGAACCTTTAGAATTTAATTGGTCAAGTCGAGAAGATGATATCGGCCATCCTCAATCTCGAGGACAAAGAGGACGATTTTTCGACCAAAATCATAATGAGCGATGAGGCTCATTTTCACCTCAGCGGGTACGTGAACAAGCAAAACAATCGTTTCTGGGGCACCGAAAATCCACGAGTGATGCACAAGGAGCCATTACACCCGCTCAAAGTGACTGCGTGGTGCGCTGTTCACGCTGCAGGAGTCATCGGGTCATTTTTTTTCGAGGACGCCACTGGTCAAACGACAACAGTGGACGGGCATGTTATCGGTTAACAGAATTTTTCTGCCGCAATTGAACGAATTAGGACTGGAGTCCTTCTGTGGTTCCAACAGGACGGAGCAACGGCACACACTGCGCGAGCTACAACCGATATTTTTGAGCCAAACAACATAAGATGACTTCTTTTGGCCCACCTTGTAGATCCATTTGATTACACTGTACAACAATTTCAAACTTTTTTCAAAAATTACGGTGTTTCGGCAATTGATTCTGGTAGAGGAGACCAAAAAAAAAATATTTTCATATGTGCGTTGGCGTTTTAAAAGATCATATCGGAATTTCATTTTAGGCGCGGTTAAAGTTTCCCCCCTCTGGCTTGTTCTTGCAGCATATCGGTATATAAAACAATGTTATCTTTACATCTGATGTGTAGGTTATGTTCAGCAACTTTGTACAAAATATTGTAGAACATATTAACCCTCTAACTCCCCCGCATAACGGCGTATTGTAGCTTTATTCTAACAAATCGAAAAAAAAAACACTACGAAAAAGGGGAGTTTTACAACAATGTTGACCATAAAATTTTACCATATGGGTTAAAATACAATAAAACCCAAAATCACACATAAATACCAAAAGCCAATCAAGTTCAGATATTATCCTTTTCATACTTTTATAAAAGGAACTTTTCATTCTCATCTCCTGCACTCAAAAAAAAAAAAATAGTAAAATTTTGGAAATTTTACTTAATTTGAGTTTAAATTAGCGGTCGTATGGCGCCGATGCCGCTTTTTCAAGAAACTCAGTAAAATTTTCCTTGATGATAGAAAATACAAATTTCGTTTTTAACGGGCAATTTTTTACTAAAAACAAGAAAAACTATTTACTAAAAACTATTTTAGTGTTTATCCCAAAATTAGTTAAAATTTCGTCATGTGCGCCAGCTGCCATCTTGCTGCGCATTTTCCATTTCCTTATTTTACCTTTTTCTGTACCAGCCATCTTGTACAACGAAGCTTTTGATATCAGCAACCCGTGCAGGAACGTCCGCGGAATGCTTATTTAAAACATTCAACTTTTCTTTTGAACAAACCTCGTGCATATATAGAAATAGTTTAAACTATTTTCAAGGAAATTTTTTTACCAAAATTTAGTACATGGCTTCTTTATGCCTTCATGAACATGTAGTGTGCACGATGTCAGGGGTGTTTTTACTCAAATAATCGCACTCTTATGTTCAACACTGTTTTTTCAGCTAATTTTTTTTTATATCTGATATTAATCTATACGTTCGTATAAATGTCGGTATCTATAAACGCTACTATGATGTTATGATAAAAATTACCCTGTAGTGTATAAGAATAAAAATTAAATTCAATTTGCCCAACTATTTGTAAATTACAAAAAAGTTTTGGAACAGCCCAGTCTGATCAGATACAAAACTGATGGATTCATTGAACTAAATTTACTCCAGACAAGAAAAGCATTTGGATTTCGCGTTGGTAAATGATCTTGTCTCTGATATGCCATCATCATAAAAACAGATCGGTGTACATAAAAAATTTTCCATTGGCTAATTAATTATTCCCCGACTACCAACCACAATCCACCCACCCTCCATTCACCCAAACGTCAAGAATATTTTATAGACGGAATTCTTCTATAATTAAACAGGTTAAGTCAGTTTAAGAGATCAGTCATGAAACTAGAGAGAGGTAAATTACCTCCGATCAATGTAAATGCCAATTACAGGTACAGTACAAGATCGATTTTCACGACTAATTAAAAACCAGACCTGTTGCGAAAACTGAATTTTCCCGATAACAGAATCAAAAATTATAAATTGTAAGTCAAATTAAAAATTAGAATTGTTTTTATTGATATATTTACATTTTAAACATTTTTAAAGAAATTAGAGTTCTTGAATCGCATTTTGTTGCAACGCTTTTAACTGCCTGTTCAACGATGTCGAAAGAAAATCTAAGCGATCGAAAGCCAACCGCTCGAAGTCTAATCAATTTGGGTTCAACGATATCGACAGCTTTCGATCGAATGTAGTTACGTTTTTCAAAGTATTGCCACATAAGAAATTTTAATTGTTTAAGCTATTTTCTTTAAAATTGTAAAAATCACTATCAATTCGTTTGATATATAAAAATAAACGAAAGTAATAAAAAATTACAAACAAATAATAAAGACAATGTATGTATGTATGTACATATGTATTTAAAGGCAACAATAAATATGCAGGCAGAGTGCCGTATGTTTTTTTCTAACAAAGAAGATTCTGAAGGCGTACGTTTAAGTCGTTGGGAATTACGAGGTACGGACACTGTCCTGGAGCTGCTCATGAACCAATAAGTATCTAAAGACATACATTTGTAGAAATAAAATTTAGATCATTCACTGAATCCCTTTAAAATTTAGGAACAATAATCCACACTAATATAACAACAACAACAAACATTTCAAACTAGAATTTTGCAATAGAATTAAAAGTGTTAAATTGAAATTGTGTCAACTTTATATTGGAAATCAATAATTATAAAAAAACTTTAGAATCAGCTAATTTTCTCATTATAAACTCCCAAGAATAAATAAATAAGATGTTTATTTGTATTACTAAAATGGATCGTATCATATTTTCAATAACTTACATATGCAAAATAGTATGTTTCAGTTACAACTTCTTCCTCCCAGAAAAACTCGAACTGCATCCTTGGCTAAATGTATGTATATATGCATGTATTTACATACATAAATGTACTTATCAATGTGTTAAAAAGCATTTTTATATAAATTTCAGTTGTTTTTGGCAAAATGTTTTTAAAACGAAAGCAAAAGAACAAGTGCTTGATTTTGACATTTGCGTTCGCAATGGTTGAACGGAATTTTTCATGAAAGTACTTACGTTTTCATTTGAGTTTTCATTCGAATCAACGTTCGAGTAAAAAACCAGTTGTAAAACCCAAATCAGTTTTCATTCGATTAGAAAGCGATCGAACTCTTCTCTTCGACATTGTTGAACATGCCGTAAGTCTCTAGTTTTTGAGAAATCGTTAGCTTTATAATATTTTGAACTTTTCTCATATTAAGAGATGTATTTACATCACAAATTACACGAATAAACTGACAAAAGTAAAGATCAAAATCATTCAAAAGGGATTTCCTTTTTTTTGGTTATAGATATTGTAATCAAATTAAAAAAAAAAAAAAAAAACAGATAAAAGTCGCGAAGATAGAACACGTTTGTCGTAAACTGGCGCGATTGTAGAACCTGCAATATTAAAAATTACACCGTCGCGATAACCTGGCTCTCGCGATAATTGGCAGTTGCGAATATCGAGCTTGCAGTGTTGATGGAAATTTTACTGTCCTCCAAAAATTGTTAAGTGACAACTGATCCTGTTATAGATAACAGGAAGGGATAATCGGTTAATTTTCACCTTTGTAATATTTAAGTTGTGCAAGATTTTTAGAAAATTTTAAAAAGGATTTAAACCAAAATACACTGACGGGTAGTGTGGCATGAACAAACACATTGTTATCTCAAATATTCTCAAACACTTGCATTCAAACACTCAAAACCTACTTTACCTTCGGCACGATTGTAAAAAATTTTTGTTGGTTTTACTGCATTTGATTTTGTTGCTGCTGTAGCTGTTGTTGATGTTGTTGTTGTTATAGCGAAATATTGTTGGTAGCTGTGTAAAATCTCTGGTAATTGGTTGCACCGGAAATTGTTATGATTACAATAATAATTCTTTTAATTTGCTTCACCGCCATTTTATATCCACCATCTTGTTAAATTTTTTATTTTTCTGTAATTCTTTATAATGTTCAACACATGCATGCGCACATATAAATACACATGTATTTATATGTAGCAAACATGCATATGCATGCTCTCTCCCATACATGCATATTGTATGCTGTTGTATAATTTTTACCTGTAAAAAGATTCCAAGTAAGTTTTTCCGAGTTTGTAGTAATAAAAATTTTATATTCTTCTATTATTTTTATGTACGCCAGCCAGAATTCTTTAGGTTTGCAATTTTATTACGTACGTGTGTGTTCATGGTTGTGTGTAATGCCTCCACCAGCTCTTGCACATACATACATATTTTTATAATTGTATTCATGCGAGAATTGGAAATGGTTTTATGCCTTTCATAGCTTAATGTTTTCTTTATTTCTTTTTTCCATTTATTATACTTTGAATTGAGTTTATTTTAATTCTGTGTGAATGGCATCTAAAAGGATTAAATTTAAAATTAATTTCTTCTTATTTAACAGGGATGTGAATGTTTCGGTTTTTTTTAATTCTTAATAATTATTTTATACTTTACTGCCAAATTATTAATAAATGTAAAAAAGTTTGATTTTTATTAAAATTTAAATCAGGGGCTCTCACTAAATTCGTGTTTACGGAACCCTTGAAAAAAATTTTTTTTTTCGCGGACCGCCTTTGAAGCCTAGGTTGTGTTTTGATTTTTAGGTTGAATTAAAAACGCAAAAAAGTAGAGAACAAAAAAAAAAGATTTTATTTTCAAAGACGGATGATTTGCTAAAAGATGCCTCTTCATTTTAGGAGGTTTTATCGCATCGTTCGAAATAGTTTTGTGGCATATAACGTACTGTAGACTTCACCGTTTTTAGTCTCCACAATATTTTTTTTTTCTTTCAAACTAAATTAAATACCAATAAAAACAATATCAGCTGTTATTTGATAGTGATGGCAATAACAAACAGTCAGTGCAGAATCTGAGGTACTTTATATTAAAAAGTGAATATATTTTGCTTTTTTTGTTTGAAGACTTTTAAAACATAAATAAATATTTACGAGTATGTACGTATAAAAAGTAAAAAATAATAATAGATCGAAAATAAAAACTTATATTATTTTTGAAAACACTATTTTTTTGGGCTCTTCACGCGGACCCCTTAAATAGTTGCTAAGGACCCCCATTTGAGAACCGTTGATATAAATAAACTGCTTCCAGTTGTTTGATTCCACGGGCATTAAAATGCCACATAAGAAGCATTTTTTTCTACATTTGGGTATTTTCGTAATCAAAATATTGAAAATGTTTAACAAGTGATTATTTTTCGTTATTTCTGGTAGAGAAATATTTAAATATTTTACTAATTTTATAAATTTACCCATAAATTCGTTCACCAAAATGAAAAAGCAGACTATACAAAGTTCAACAAATGCAACAATTTCTGATAATTTTCTATTGCATGTTTTCTTCAAATGTCATCTTTAAGAGAGGAGATAAATGATAACAATTATTCCACAAAATATCTCTTACAATGTATTTAATCTTAAGAAGAGTTCGTACAGAAATATTTCATCCAAATTAATGGCAAATTATTACTCTGTTTTAGTCTATTTTGAAATGTCACGTTCAACCTTGAATAAGATCGTTTACATTAGCACTGCGTCACAGCTTCATGTAGGAGCTAAGTATGACAAAATATTAATTTAAATAAAGCTTTTTATATATAATTACACAAAAATAGTAAATTGTTAAGAAATAACATTTAAATTGTTTTTCTCTATTCAAAGTTGGTCACGTTCGCCACCGTAAGTATCAAATTTACTTATTAAAAATAAATGCTTATTATGAGTGAACAGTCCGCTAAAAGAAAGAAATGGAATATGCAAACAATGGTGGTAAGATATGAAAAAAAAAAACAGAAAATATCGTAACGAATCTGCCTAATTTTATAAGTTAATCCGTTTGCTTATTCCTATGGAGGGGGTGCAAATTACAAAATCCAAAAATATAGTTTTACCTGATGCTTTTTCGTTTTTCGAATGTGCTCTGCATAATGTTCATTGTTTAGTTATTAGTTATTTATGATTAGTTTTCCCTTCAATTAGTTAATAAATGGAAGGAAGTGAACAAAAATTTTCTGGTATCCAAAAACTGCACTCATTTTCATGCGATGGTGATCATATAAAAGCAGCTCGCACTGCATATTCGCTCAATATATTAATTTAATTTATGTTTATAATAACTATTTTTTTTTACTATTAAAAATAAATTTCTTTGCAAATTACTAATCATTATTCAATTCAATTATATTGGAAAGAAATGTCACGTTCGAAATGTCAAGTATCGAATCCAATAAAAGCTTAAAAGAAAAAAAAATACGGAAAAGTTTTGAATCAAATCAAAAACCTTTATAAGTATCATTCATACGAAAAATTCTGCAAGAAGTTTGGTTACAAAATTGTATCACGATTCGCTGAAGGGTGATTTTTATAGAGTGACACAAGTTTAAATTATAATAAAACAAGGAAATATATTTTTAATATCAATGAAACGGGCCTTATTGGTAAGAAAATTTTATGAAAATATGGTTTGAATATGATTTCTGCCATGTGGCCGCCACGACTGGCGCGTAGAAGGCGAAATCCTGAACACCAATTTTTAAAAAATTTTTGGCAGAATTTGCGGCCATATTTCGCCGATAGCTCCTCGAATTTTGAATTCCAGGTGTTGAATTGCTTGTGGTTTATCGACGTAGACAGGTGACTTAACATAACCCCAAAGAAAATAATCTGATGGGGTTAAATCACACGATCTTGGTGGCCAATTAATTCTTTGAGTAAAACAATTGTAGAGCCCGCTACACGATGAGTTTGACAAATAGAAAAATTATTTTGATCAAAAATTTTAACAATTTGCACGCGTTGCACGCGTTGCTCTGGTGTAAGTCGATTCATAATAAAATTTCATAGCAAACTAAAAGCAACTATCAGCTGTTAAATGGATGCTCAAATAAAGCAGTGATGACAACTCAAAGTTATGACACTCTGTAAAATTATATGGCCACGAAAACTACTTCTCTTTTTGTCACTCTCAAATCGCTGCTTATTTTTGCCATTATAATTGACTTGGAGGTAAGCCTGGTATCAACTTTAGCATAGATAACAGTGCTTCCTAAGCGCGATAATTTGTGGTGAAAAGGAACCTTTAAAATATTTGTTGTTTAAATTTTTATTGCATTTTAAGCGCGTAGGACTGTCACGTTCAAAACCGAAATATGTAGTCATCCCTTAGAGAATCCATATTTCTAAAATTTTTGTAAATCGAGTATATCTCATTAAAACTCAAACTGTTCGATATACCAAATATAGGGGTTTGTAGAGGACCACTTCGTCCACAAAACCCAATGATTTTTTTCCGCCCACGTTGACCCCTTCCTAAAAAAAACACATTTTTAGTGTACTCGCTATGATTTTTATATGTCTACAGAGCACTGTTAACCTGCTAACAGAGCTCTGTTAAATTCTGTGGTTCATGTCTATTGTTATATTTTAAAATTTAACTTCACACACATAATTATTTTTGGGTACAAACTATTTACACTGTGCAACAAAATAAAATTAAACATGGTTCTACAGACTATTTTTGGCACTCGTCTATTGGAATTTTGAAAATTTATATGTGAATTGTATTTAAGAGGCGCTTTAATCCTTTTTCTTTTTCAAATTCTTAAAGTGAATCGTCATAGAAAACCATGATGTATTGAAATGATTTATTTAAAATATTTTGAGGAATATTTGTATGAAATAGTTAAGTCCTCTCACTATATTCAGACTGTTTTTTTCTGAAGTGGAGAAAAACATACCTTAAAAAGTGAGTTGAAACGCACTACAACAATATTTGCCATAAAATTCTATAAGAAGTCTTTGAATACACCAAAGCAAAACAAATTCAACTCGAACAGCAGAAAAGTATCAAAACTTTAAATTAACAAAGTAAATTCACACAAAAACACGGATTTAGGATTTTGAAGCTGCCTAAAAAATTATAATTCATACAATTTCGCTATAAGACATAATTTCAAAGAGTGCTATTTAACGCTAGCTTAATACAAAATTCCAAATTTACTTTTCCTTTAAAAATTCAAATACGAAATGACGAAAATATCTGATATTTTTGTAAAGTGGATACTAATTCGGGAAGAATATCAACTATTTAACCAAGTTTTCAACAAAAATAGAATACGAGAATTGTTATAATTCCTTTTTTCCATTTTTACATATTGAAACAATTTTGGTTAGTACGAAATTCCCCATGTCTGATTTGGATTTATGACATTTTTTTATTCAGTATTCAGTTTTTTCAGATGACTTGCTTTTTCCATTGAAAAAAATTTGATTAGTTATACAGTCTTATCTCTAACCTTTCCATCTCTGCACACATAATAAATATTTTATTCATAACATGTAATTTAGATAAAAATAAATCAATTTCATATATTTCCAATGTACAAATTAAATATTCTAAGCTGCTTAAAGTTATTATTTGCCAAAAACTTTTTAAAAAAATAGACCTTAAATTAATTCCAAGAAATATTATCAAACCGAATAGTTTTTAAGAAGATCAAACTGGGGAAAAAGGTAGTATTTATAAGAATAAATTGATACGAAATACAAACTAATTCATACAATCATCATACAAACATACGAAAGTTAGTAAAGGACACAGCTGAAATTTATACAAAATAATCCTTAAAATACATAAAAAGAAATTAAATATAGAAACAAAAATAAATAAAAAATCAGCAAAAAACAAAAGAAAAGAATGCACAAATTTAACTAAAGTTACACAAAATAAATCATTTCAATAAATTAATTTAAATGACATAAAGGCGGTCTAATTCTAGATTAAAAAAATAAATGTTTGTTATAAAACAATTGACTTAATTTGAGTTCCCCAATCACACTCTTTCTCTCTGTCTCCACCATTCCGCATAATTAAAATTATTCCATGCAACACAATTTAAACGAGACACCCTCTGTATACAACAAGAGTATTTAAGAGCATCATAAACACCTGCTCATCAAAATTTATGTGTTAATAAATGTCAGCAATGTGTCAGGACAATAAATGCATGTTCAACAAATAACAGCAATTGAAACAAGAACGAACATACAACAAATAACGCCTACCCAAAAAAATAACATTACGACAGTGGACAGACGAGATGATTTAACATCATTTACATGTGGACTTGTAAATTTTGTATTGCTTGTATAATAAGTTTGTACACTATACTCATATGGCATATGTGATTCGATAGTGACTATGTGACATGTTTTAGTAAAAACTTAAAAAATGAATATTTTTACCACTTTACTCGTTCTTATAAGATTGTAAAAATGAATTTTTCATAAAGAACCCATAATACCGTTGTTAAGCAACTAAAAGGTTTTCCAATAGGGTTGATATGATTTTGAAGTGACGTTTCTGTCATTTGTTTTTCATTGTTTTCAATAGTGTTTACAATTTCATCATGGAGAGATAAACGCAAGAACAACGTTTACAAATTATTCAGTTTTATTATCAAAATAATCGTTCTCCAATTGAAACTTTTCGTGCGCTTTTGCCATTTTATGGTCGTAATAATCGTCAAAGTGTGCTCGCTATTAGTCGAGAATTGTTGAACGTTTTGAGCTTACATTTTCTTTACTTAATGTTCAAGTGCCTATAAGACAAAGAACCGCTCGAAGTAATGCAAACATTGCTGCCGTTCAGGCAAGTGTTGCTGAAGACCGCAACTTGCCGATTCCAAAACGTTCTCAACAATTGGGACTGTCTCAAACCACAACCTGGTGGAATTTGAGAAAGGATTTGGGTTTGCATCCGTATAAAACTGTTCTCACTCAAGAACTAAAGCCATTGGACCACCGTAAACGTCGTGAATTTGCTGAATTTTGCCACACAGCAAATGCAACAATTGAATTATTACGAGAAAAGTTTGGAAATTCGATTATTTCAAGAAATTGTGATATTGAATGGCCTCCAAGAAGTTGCGATTTAACACAACTAGACTATTTTTTGTGGGGTTATTTGAATTCATTGGTTTTTCGAAATAAAACAGACTCTCTTCAAGCTTTACAAGTCAATAATGAACGTGCCATTTATGACATGCGACTTGATTTAGTGGAAAAAGTGCTCGAAAATTGGGTTCATCGAATTCGTTCCTCCAGAAGAAGTCGTGGAGGCCATTTGAATGACGTTTTATTTAGAACTTAATTGCGTCGATTGTACTTCACATTAAATAAAAAACTTTTTAATTTTTTTAAAAATAAGTGGGTGTGTTTTGTTTTGTAAAGAATTTAAATCACTCTTATTGGAAAACCTATTACTTAAGCATATGGTTGTGATATGGTTGCATCAACAATGTCATGTTCCCGGATATTAATTATGGTTGTATGAAAAACGTTATTTTCTTTTTTATTATTTTTTTTTTTTTTTATATATTTTTTTTTTTTTTTTTTTGTTAAGACCAGGTTTTAGGGAATCACTTCTCCTTATGCAGTGCATTGTGCTGAAACTAGGAGAATTGCTTGTGGGAATGAGGACCGAGGGAGTTGTGATTGTGAACATTTGCTTCGAACTTTACCATACTGAAGGCGACTGCAAAGATCTCTGCGCGGAGTTTATTCCATATACGAACGATTCGGCTAAAATAGTGCGTAGTGCGTTTCACTGGCATATCGAATACAAACTGATGTCCTGTTAATGAAGAGTTTGTTGTACGAAAATAATGCCGGGTTTCGGTAACAAGTTCACTGATTTTTTAACAACACAATACCGTTGTATTAACGATAGAACAGTGAGACATACTCGTACGCCACATTGCGACAATGCTCCAGCGAGTAAATAGACTTTTGCTACCTTATTTACACTGATAAGATTCTTTGCCCTCCCCTATACGCGATCGAGTAACTTCAAAATAGACTTTGAAGCACCGGCTTATACGAATATATGAGAGTTGTATTCCATTTTTGGTCGAATATAGGTGCTATAATATATTAAGTAGATCAGGTGGAGTGTCTTAAAACGTCTTAAGAAACTCAGGCACTTGAGTGCTTCTACTGTGACATGAAAAATTTTCTGATCAATCCAACGAATATCAAACTAGATTTTCACCACCTCTTAGAAAACATTAAAAAAGACGAAATGTTATTTTAAATTTTTAAAGCACTTTAAAGATTATAAACTTTAGTTATTTTTACAAGAAACAAAATTTAAAAGTTTATTTCCAAAAACCTGTAGGGCAAAAGAAAGTGTGTTACAATTTGAAAAAAAAAAGTATTTTCTATTCTTCTTCTCTCGATATATTACTGATGCAATTATTTTAACCCTGCATTTGTGTATATTCCAATATTCTTGTTTTCATTATTTCATATGAGTTTTAGATATGACAGACACTCTTGTTTTACATAAACAGGGTTTTGTTAAACTTATTTTAAACACAACAAAGAAAGAACTTATTTCATTGTTGTTAACTGCCTAAAATATACATTTTATAAATATAAATACCCTGTACTAAAATGCTTAAAAACAATGAATTGTCCTGTTGTTGTTTATTAAAATTTTACAAAGCTTTTGTAGTTGTCCTAGTGTATGTATGTCTGTAGGTGCAGTATTTTTCTTTTGCCCTTAGGAAAGACTTTATAAAATAGCTTTGTACATTTTGTCAGGTTAGAAATAGATCTCTCTCTCTCTATACCTTCACTTTTTGTTTGAAATATTCTGACATGTACACCCCTTTTTTTCAGTGACCATATTTTTGTTTTTTGTAAAAATATATACGAAATTTATTAAATGTTGTGTCTTATATTAACATGACAGATAGACAATTGGAATTTTATGTCAAGTATTTCAATAAATGAGAGATGGTCTCTCAACTTAATTTTGTTGTGTTTGGCCGAGCTCATTATATTTCTTATTTATTTATTTATTTTTTTTTTTGTATAAAAAAAGCCTTTCCGCTCTTTTTCAAAAGATGTTGCAAAATTAGAACAAATTGTGCATATATTTTACAGGATGGCAATATAATTTCTACCTAAATTAATTGATAAAATCGTCAATATGTTTTTTAGATTTAAGATTTGAACAACTTATTGATGTTTTAATTTATAATTGAAGAATTAATAATAAAAAATTATCAAAAAAAAAAAAAAATGTTTTAAAACAACACAAACAAATAAAGTCAAAGAAAGAAATTATCAACAACGCAAACTATTTTTTTGGAAAAACGATACCAAATCCCTGATACAGTGAAGCAAACGAACAGAAAGTTCTTAAGTAAAAATCTAAGCAATCAGGTTAAATAAAAATATTATTAATCCGACTGGACCAAAAAAATAAGAAAAAGAAAGACGATAACGAATTGATAATCATCTCATTTAGTTTGAAGTGGGACAGAAAATTAAAATCAGCAATCGACAAAAAGGCTCAAGGATTTTTTTTCAGCTTCAGAAACAAAATATAAGAGATTTGAAGAAAATAGTAATTAGTACTCTTATCTCCCCAGGCCAAGTTACTTTTAGGTAATCTAAGCTTTTAATTACAAACACTATTTAGGCAAACGCTCACTCATAATAAATTTAACTAAGATTTAAGAAATTTTACTTAATTTACCTACAAAATGTTTGTAATATAGCGCCGACGACGTTTTTTACAAAAATTCTGAAAATCTTTCCTTAATGTTCGGAAATACAAATGTCGTCTTTTACAGGAAGTTTTTCATAATTGTAAGAAAAGTATTTACTAAAAACTAATTCAGTGTTTTCCTAAATTTCATAATAATATTTTCTTTATGGGCACCATCTGCCTGCCGTTGCTCGAAACAATATCTTATATATAAAATTCTCGTGTCACAAGTGTTCGAAATAATACTCCTCCGAAACGGCTTGACCGATTCTTATGAAATTTTGTATGCATATTAAGTAAGTCTGAGAATCGGCTACTATATATTTTTTTCAAACCGCTAGGGCCACGAGGAGGGGAGGGAGGAGGCAATTTCTGTATTTACTAAACTATTAACCCAGCAGATTTCGCTATGTTTGCCACTTAATTATTTTTGTTATTGAATGACAGATGGCGCTATGTCCGCCTCATAATTATTTTTGTTGTTGAATGACAGATGGCGCTAGGTCCGCTCATGCAGGAGAATCGTCGTCGCTCGTATTTCAAACAGAACAAAATTATTGTTTGGTATTTTTTTCATCGGCGGTCATCGTCACACACTTACAACACCCACAATATTTACTAGAAATTTTGTATGGCAAAACTATGTTTGCCGGGTCATCTAGTTTTCATCTAATAGTGTAGTGTTTCTTTTTCTGGCTATTAGGTTGTTGATCTGGCACAACGAAGCCTCTGATGTCATCAGAGCGCTGGCTTCTTTACAAACAGGTAGATTCTATTGTTTGGAATGAACGGTGTTTTTTTTTTTTTTTTTTTTTTTTACCAACACTCAGGATATGATTGTGACAGAACATAGAACTTAGGGTGTTAAGTACACAAAGAAAACAGTGCCTAATAAATACCTAATAAAATAGAACAAAATTAATAAGATATCTCTACCGTTTTTTTTCAAGAAGGAAGTCTTATTATTTTAATGAAATTAAAAATTTTGTTTAGCATTGGCTAAACTTATATTTAATATTTTTGGATTTAAGATATGAAAAACTTATTGATAATTTAATCTATAATTTAATCTATAAAACTCCATAAATAATAAAATTATCAAAAAAAAAATAAAAAAAATTATTTTAATACGGAAAACCTTATTGAAAAAATCAAGAAGGAAACTTATGGTTTTTATTAGGTATTCTTATTGATTTTTTCAATAAGGTTTTTTTCTTGATTTTATTAGGTATTCTTATTGTTTTTTTCAAAAAGGTTTTCATATTGATTTTTTAGGTTCCCTTATGATCATATGTAAATCATCTTATTAATTTTTTCCTTATTAAAATAATAAGACTTCCTTCTTGAAAAAAAATCCGTATATCTTATTAATTTTGTTCTATTTTATTAGGTATTTATTAGGCACTGTTTTAATCGGTTGTGATGTTAAGAAATACAAATTTGGTGTCATCAGAACGTCATGGTACGTCCGGAATGCTATGCCTTCATAACTTAAACAGTCCAAACAACAATTAATTCAATTCTAATCCAAAGCACTTTAAATTAATTCAGAGAGTATTGAAGGCGCTAATCAGTTCAGTCAATACTATACTCAGCGTCTCAGGTGTTAAGTAGACGCATTAAATTTGTTTGGTATGCATCAGATTAACAATGGAACAAACATCCAAAAACACTAACATACAAAATTTCTCATTGATTAATAAATTTATTTATCGTTTGTTGGATTTCTAGACGGTCGTAAATCACTTGTTTTTTTATTAACAATTTTAGCAATATTGATCGGTCGTATATTTCAAATTGTTTATCTTTCTTATAAAGGTCGAAATTCTAAAGAATCGAAGAAACAGCTCTCACCATCAAGTAGAATACATTGAAATTTTGATATAACGATTTTCGAAATAACGAAATTTTCATTCAAAAGCGTATATACAACATTATATCAGCGCCTCTTCGTTATATCAAAGTTGCACTTTTTTAGATGTAAAATTTCTAAAAATCTGCCTTAAATATTTGAAAGTGATCTCCTACAAAACAATATTGCTACAAATAATGTAAAGCTACGTTCACAATTCAAAAAAAAAAAAATAAACGTAACCACTAGTCTTTCTTAGTGTCACTGATTTTTTATGATAACTGGTTTTTATAATAAAAAATAAAATTAGTTATGCAACAAAACCAGCTATTAGTTTTTTATAAATGCCAAACCATATTAAAAAAAAATATTTAAATTAAATAAAATAAAATTCTAGTACCTGTATTCGTTACGTTTTTTGATATCTCGTTGTGAATGTAGCTTAAGTAACGTAATTGCCAGTTTTTCACTACATGTTTAAGAATTTAATTAGTTAATTTTTATTGAAATTTATGTTGTGAAAAATATGATAATATGGTAGCACTACGTAAAATAAAATTTTTCCCAAAAATTTCCCTAAAGAACAGCTGACGAGAACAAATAAAGAAAAATCCAAAAATATATATTTTTATTTTAGCTAAAAATAAGAACTGCTGAAATGTTTTAAAAGAATAAAAGCAACTTTCAAAATGATTAAAAGGTTAATAACGACAAAACAAGACAAAATTAAATGCAATTTGCCAGCAGCCACAAATATTTTATATTATTTTATTGGAAATTCGTATATCTTAATTATTATTTAAATACTAGAGTTGTCAACCGATTAAGAATAATTCGATTAATCGATCAAACAAAACGAAACTCTTGTTCGAATAATTTTAAAATGCCGATTTTCGAATAACGAATAAATCGATTAATTAATGTCAATTAATCGAACAACTTTTTTTAGTTTAAAATGCATACGTCAAAAATGTTTATATTTGTTTGTATGATATGAAACAGCGCGAGTACTTTACATCAACCAAATACATATTATTTTGGATGTTTGCAGTTGTTGTCGAACTGCGCATACCTACATAGTAGTCGTGCTATGTTTTGAATGAAACGTTAAAAAATTTTCAAGAATGGGGTTTTTTCACTCTCAGGTGAATAAATTAGAACAAAGAACAAAAATGAAAAAAAAACAGTCACATGTAACAAGTATACAAAATTGTTGGATCAACAACAAAAAAATTAATAATTCTTTTGCAACAGATTTGCGAAAACGTATTAAAATAAGAATAAATAAGGGACGTATAAAATTTTTAAATACGTTAATAATATTTTTTAAATTATGGAAATTTTCCGAGCAATGAAAGTTTTTTAAAATATTCTTAAAAAAGTGAAACTAAAGAATAAATTATACTACAGATTATTTTATGTTGAAAGTAACCACAATAATTCAGATGAAAGTAATGATAAAGAAGATGTTACTAGTAATGAAATTAACAATCTTTTATACGAATTAAATAAATTCAAAAACTAAAACCAAAAATCGTTTGAAAGCTAAAAAATTTAGTCAACTTTTATTTGTAAAAGATTATTTCTTAAGAACAACCCAAATTGTCAGATTTCACAAAAAAAAAAAACATTTGATATTTTTTGACTGAATGAAGCATGTTTATTTGAATTAATAGTTTTATGTATTTTTTTGTTAATAAAAATTTCAACTATTTTATTTTTAAGTTTTTTGTATGAAATGTTTATTTTTTGTCAATAAATTTTTTAAATCATTTTTTATTCGTTGTTCTCATCGATTAATCGAAACATTTATCAGGTTTAATCGTTTGATCGAACGAACAAAATCAATTATTTGAATTATTCGAACAAAGTTGAAAGGCGAATAATTGACAACTCTATTAAATACACAAGGTTGTTCATTTCATTATTAATTAAGTACTTTTTTTAATATGCAATCAAAAACACAATTTGGTATTTAATTACAACTTAAAAATAATTATAACTTAAATATCAAGTCAAAAATTGTCGCTAAGACTCTACTAAATATATTTGCGTATACTTTATTTAATCATTGAATATTACTCATACGTTCACGTATTCTACTGTTCGAAAGGAATTCAAAACATGTCACCACCAAAATAAGAGAAAAATATCAGGGGTTCACAATATCTGTGGCAAAAAGGAAAAAGTGCTTAAGTCGAGATGAGCTGATTTTAAGTGAATTTCACCATCGTATTCTCCACATTCAAAAGTATCTCTGGGCAAAGTTTTATTTATATTGAACGATTTTTAACGAAGTTCTGGCACAATTACATGCTGCTTTTCTTTTTCTAAATAATTATCCCTTCTGGAATAACATCTTATTTTAAATTTCAAATTGAATATATGTATGTGACCTCCTCCACGAAAAGGGACCTCTGCGCCGAAAAATTTTTTTTACTTTTTGAGGGATTCTTATAGGAAAAAAAACGCTCTTTCAAATGCCGCAAACCGCAAGTTTCTATGTCTTTTAGATTTTTTACAAATCACCTGTAAAGATGAACATAATTAATGAAAATCATCGGTGCAGATACGTAGCTCAAAACGAAGCGCTTTTTTTAAACGCGTTTTTCTCATTAACTTCTTTTCTATGCAGAGGTCCCTTTTCGTGGAGCAAGTCACATACATATATGTTATAGTGGACAGAACCAAGTTAAAAAAATCGAAATAATCGGAAAACGAATGATCAACTTTTAGTACAACGCGATTACATTTTAATCAAACCACTTAAACATTTAAAACTGCTTTTCTAGATAACTATAAACTATGATTTAAGCACTTGTTTTTTATTGCCACAGATATTTTGAAAAATTTAATTTTTTAAGGCAGTATGGTATAATGAAAACTTAACATAAGTGACGAAATTGATCCGAAGTTTAACGAGTATTCTTATACAATTTTCTAATTTCATAGCATGCGGAAACACGGCATAAAGTCTAGTCCAATTTCGTCATGCTTGCTAAGTTAAAAAACTCATTAATTCGAAACGGAAAAAAATAGTTTTATAAAATCTTTATACAAAAAGGATTTTTTTTTATACAGAGTGACCTCAAGCATGTGTACATCAAAGACCTGCCCTGAAAAAATAACCAAATAAATATGAGAACATGTGTCATAATTGCAACATCAAAACCAACATTGTCAGTACCATCAGCTGTATTTGATCGTAGATGCATATCACAGAATATATTTGTGTTGTACATTTATATGAACTTACGTTATAAGTATCAATAGAACGTACACTCTGCTTCTATTTACATATACACTCATACATATGTCTGTATGTATGTAAATAAGAGTTTTCTTTTATCCGCCCATTTATTCATTTAGTTTTCTAACAAATTTTCTATTTTTTTTTTTCAAATGTCTAACAGGAATATTTAAAATTGAAAATTTGGCCAATTGATAGACATGTAGATAGACAAACAGAATGACAGATAGATAGACAAACATACATACAGACATACAGATATAAGACGCAAAATAAAAGAAGAATGAGTCACATAAACACTCATTTAACTTACATATGTTTGTAACAAAAGTTAGACATTCAAATTGTTCATTTTGTTATTGTTGGGGGTAGTAGAGTAATGGCAAGAACTGCAGTAGAAAAGAAAATATTGAAAAATTGAAAGAAGAAGGGGGAAATGTTTAAAATAGACATGATTTTAAAAAGCAATTAGATGCATACATACAAACACATGTCTACATACTACATAAAGGGCTACATGTAACTGAATACTACCATATACATATATATATATATTTTGTGTGTATATGTGTATGAGTATGTTTTGGATTATGTGCATCAGACATCTGCAACAAGTGCTAAATTTTCGGGCATACTTAATTATTTACATTGATTTTTATGATCCAATCGTTTTTGTTCAAAAGCAAAAAACACTTCTTTACGCCACCGTTCGTTTCAAGCATTCAGTTTTAGTCACTTGTTGTTTTGTACTAACATGAATGTTCTGACTGTGTCGTCAAGTGTATGATAAACACGTGCTTTTGTATACAAACAAGTATTGCAAAAACAGTTCTTACATGTTACATACCAATACTACAAGTATAAATGACAAAATGAGTATGACTGGTGTTGTACAATTTCGCTCACAATAACATACTATACTCAACAAACTTAATCGTTTAACTTTTGTTCCTTCGTGCAAGACAACATTCGCTTGTTTATTATTGAGAAAGAACTGTTTGTACAATAAGTATTAGTGGTGGATTGTGGTACAATAAGTAAATTGATCAAATTGGTGTTGTTAAGTGCGAAAGGCATTAACATTTAAGCCGTTGATTTTGAAAATGGCATAAGTCACTTTTTTTGTTGATTGCAAATTTTTTACAAATGAAAAGATAACATTCAATTTTATCTAGTGTTGCCATTAACTCGTTTTTTTGGAAAAAGTAACTTATGCCACTTTCAAAATAAGCGGCCCATTTATGCATGTACAAGTGCGCGCACATGTACATATGTATATACACATAAATGTTAATGCCTTTTGGGATCGTAATATCTTAGAAATGTTGGCTCGTATGAAAAAAAATATTTTTAAAAATATATGAACTGCGTATATACTTATGTACATACATAATTGTCAATATACAACTAGTCACTTATTGTATCGTACTAGTAGCTATTGTGTTGTTCTTGCCGAAAAACTGTAACATAGTTATGTTACTCTCTCTGTCTCTTTACTTTTACGCACTCAAACATTTTAAGCAGATAACAATAACCACTACTACAATAAAATTTTATTTACGTACAATAATGCGAAAGTAGTAATAAGTTAAAAAACTTGTACCATTTGAGTGGAACGTGTGCATGTGTTTAGTGTATGAGAGTCATTTTGCATTGAAGCCAACGTGTTGTTAGCGGAACAAGTGTGCTTTATTCAGTTGTTAAAGTAATTTTTTAATCTTATTTGAATAAATAATTTTTATTTATATTTTTGTCGCAGTTTGAAACATGCATGCACACATACATATTTATACTTTTGACTTCCGAAATCAAATTTTCTGCCAACAAAATACATAGAGTTGGTGTATACCTTATATTCATTGTATCATGCAATCAGATCATGCACAAAAAAGCCGTCGTGCAAAAAACAAACTGTCTATAAACAAGACTTTTTGTTTTTATACATATCAAATCGCATCAAATGATGGAAATGATTTATAATTGTTGATGAATTTTCTGCTTGTGCATAAAAAACAAGCGAGTATAAAATTGAATAGTAGATACTTGTTTGTGTTGTTCTTAAAATTCAACGTTGGGGAATAAGTCATACTTATTGCAGATGCCTGATGTGCATGTCAATTGCTGCTACACTTGATCACATATGTACGTATATGTATGTGTACGTATGACTATAAAAATCTAAACGTAAACTGACACTAACATGAAATCTACAGCCGTACTATTGCCATTCAAAGAAAAAGTTTTGTTTAAATGTTTAGTTTACATCAAATATGAACAAATATCATTTTACAATGCCCCGTAAAAATGCATATTGTTATATGGATTTTTATAAATAATAATACTTATTTGTATTAGGTGGTTAATAAATTTTTGGACTAAATTAGTTTGTTGTAAAAACTTTATAATATGTCTCAGTTTCAGTTGAAAGGGACCTTTCGATGATAAAATCGATTTTTATTTTTTGGTAATTCTTAAAATAGACAATACGCTCTTTGTAATGCAGCAAACCGCAAATTTCTAACTGCATTACTTATGTCATAAGTAAGCTTTAAAATACACCTTTGATTTGAGGGTGGTTTTGGCTGAAGTGGTTAGCGCGGTGACTACTAAGCAAACAATGACTTGGGGCGTGCGTTCAAACCCTGGCCAGAGCAAGTCAATCAACATCATTAATTTCTCTGATGTGCATTAGTGTGGCATTGTTTTAATTGTTGTTAGACTAATTAAGGTGATAAAGGTATAGCACTGGTCACTAAAAACTGTTCCGACAGCGATTGATGCTGCTCCAAGCGAATGTACACAACATCGCCCTCCTTCGTCGGTTAGCAGAAACATCGGCAAAGTAAAACAATTAATAAAATGCCTGCTAATACAGCTTAACAAAGTTAATGCGTCATCACTGCCTTAAAAATTAAAATAACGAGTTGTGAAAGATTTAAGTCTTCTAAATTTTCAACATCTATCTTCTCTACCCTATCCCTCTCCCTGAGTTCCGGCACAGTGCACTGCATACATACGGGTCATCCCCTGAGTGATAGTCCTAATTAAAAAAAAAAAACAAAAAAAGCTGAAACTGACACATATATCATAATTTAAACAGAACACAGTCATAAAATACTAGTATTGTAGTCATAATCAAATTCTTTACAGTCTGGTCATAGTCTAATTAGTCAGTGCCCACTCACATATAGTCACATTGCAATTATAACATAGTCATTGTATGGTTATAGTCTGGTCATATTCTATCTAATTACTTTGCTGTCAACGTCATTAATATTAATGTTAAGTGAGGCCATAGACTCCGCAACCTAAAGGATATTTTGTGCAGTCCAAATGTTCACCGAAATAAATTAAAGCTACGAATAAAGGCAACTCTCTCATCAAGATACCTTTAACAAACTTTGTAATTTTTTTCCACAAGTAGTAGCTTTTGGACTTTGCTTTGGAACTAAAGCTATGTACAGACGATTGGCAGATCTTACAATATTGTCAGAAAAATGTTCAGAAAATGTCAGACGACCGTCTGAACTTACAATTTTTGTCTTGCAACGTTGCAAAAAAAAGCATTGTCAGTTGATGGTAAGACAATAATATTGTCAGACATCTGACAATCGTGACAACACTCTATTTTGCCGTTGTCAGATAATTGTCAGACATTGTAAGCTCTTGTTTTATTGGCAGATGTGTTTAAATTAATGCATCTGACAATGGCACCATTGTAAGATAATTTTTCTGTTGGCAATGCTGTCCATAAATACTATTGGATTTGACAGTTCTGACAAAGCTTAACAACGCATCTGGCAATTTTTATAATATGTTGCTCATAAAAAAAATCTGATAATATAGAATGAATATGTGATTGTAGTAAAGAAATATTTTCATTAATTATAACTATATTTCTTTCAATGAATAATTATATGGTTGTGGTAAAAATATTTACTTGCGATGAGCATTATGCAATTAAGTCTTTTCTTTGCGTGTTTGGTCCAAGACATAATCTAGTCATATTAGTGGCATATTATAATTATACACTAAGCATAATTTGATAACATTGCAATTATATTATAAGCATAGTATGGTGATAGTTTGATAATATTCTAACTATAGTATAGCCAAAGTCTGGACATAATGCTCTCGTGATCTCTTCTTATTCTAATTATAGTATAGTCACAATTTCTCATAGTCTACTTATAATGTAGTCACCAGTGAGCTGCAACAAGCATATTCGAGTCTACCTATTCCCTTACGTTGAATTTTAGGAATAACAGAAACAAGTATTATTCAATTTTATACTCGTTGGCTTTTTATGCACAAGCAGAATATTCATCAACAAGTGTAAATCATTTACATCATTTGATGCGATTTTATATGTATAAAAACAAAAAGTCTTGTGTTTTGCAGGACGTCTTTGTTGTGCATGATCTGATTGCATGATACAATGAATTTAAGGTATATGCAGAAATACAAACAACACCAACTCTATGTATTTTGTTGGAAGAATATTTGATTTCGGAAGTCAAAAGTATAAATACATATGCATATGTACATGTTTCAAACAATACGTTGGGTTCGATTCAAAATCAGTTAAATCACAGTCAGAACATTTATGTTAGCACAAAACAACAAATGACTAAAACTGTATTTTTGCTTTTGAAGGAAAACGATTAGATCATAAAAATCACTGTGCATAATCAAGTATACTCGAAAATTAAGCACTTGTTGCCGATCTCTGGTAGTCACATTATAATTATACCATAATCAATGAATCGTCACAGTCTTCTCACATTTGAATTGATCTAAAATTAAAGTTAGATCATTGTCTATTCATGGTCAACTGTAAGTCAATTTACATTTTAATAATATTACTGCCAACGTTTGGTCATAATCTAGTCACATTCTGATCATATTGTGATAATTACATATTCGTAGCCTGATCACATTCTAATTGATCTAAAGTCCAAGATTAACTATTGTCTATTCAAGAGTCAGGAGTCAACTCAACGTCATGTCAGATTTTAACAATATTATGGTCAAAGTCTGTCTCATAATCTAGTCACATTCTGATCATACTGTCATAAGTACATTTTCGTAGCCTGGTCATATTCTAATTGATCTAAAGTCCAAAATTAATTATTATCTATTCAAGAGTCAACTCAACGTCTTGTCAGATTTTTACAATATTATGGTCAAAGTCTGTTCATTATGTAGTCACATTCTCGTAAATATAATTGATTTAGAAATGGGTGCTCAAATAAAGCAGTTGTAGCATGTAACCAACAGTGTATAGTATGCATTGCGATTCAATAGTAGCGCAACATGCAAGCGTTGACAAACTGCAAGCAAGATATTTTGTGTGACGGTAATTTGACACTTGTACGGTTAATCAAGTACAGCAGCACAATGCACTTAAATGAATCACATTTATTAACTGCATTTGTTTGATTGTAAATATAAGCAACAGAAAGTATCTGTTTTATTTAGTTTATAATTCAATTAATAAATCATCAGTCTTAGGAGCTCCAAAAACACGGGTTAACACAAAATTTGACCTAAACTTAAAAGTATGAAATTTCGATTCTTTTGTTGGTAATTAGACGCAAAAAAAATATATAACATTAAAAAGTTTGCTTTTGTACTTGGGAGATCGACTGAACGATATTTTTATAACGTTAGCGTTGTTCAAAGCTCAAAATGTCCTGATGAAAACAAAAGCAAACTTTATACCGGAAAAAGATATTTTCTTTTTGTTTTTGTTCATAATTAACCAGAAAATCATAAAATAAACTTTAGGACGAAGAACAAAAATTTTTTTGTAGAGCCGTGTAATACAAGCTCTAAGACTAAGTAAAAATAAATAAAACCAAAACTAACTTATTACACAGTGATGCCAACTCAAAGTTGTGACATTCTATAAAAAACATTCTATACATGGAGTCGTATGATTAATATTGTAGTATTTAATGTACGAGCATAGTAAGTACACGCTATGGTGCATTTAGAAGCATTTAATAAATAATTTTGCCAACATTTTGGCTCAGAAGCACCACAAAAATTTTCTAAATCAATTTTTTAAAAAATTTTAATTGCTGCACAGGTCTCTAGCAATAATTTGGCTTTTACAGATTTAAAAAATATCAATTAGTCGACGAGTTATAGCCAAAAAACCATATAAACAATATGCTGAAAATCAGCATTTGACTGCAAAGTTCGAAGGTCGATTAAAAAAATTCGAACTAACATAAACAAACGCCGCGATACGGGTGTTCTAGTTTAGCCTCTATTTTCACCCCTCACTCTCAGAATCGACCTAACTTTTGCTAACCTGAATTTGTTCCACTGTGTTATTCTAACAACTACAATTTATATTCTCATTATGATCTTTTTATAATCTGGTCAAATTCTAATTATACTATAATCATAGTTAGTAATAGTCTGATCATATTCTCTCTATCTATAATAAAGAGAAATTCTGATTATAATCTACTCATATTCTGGTCATATTATAATCATAATATAGTCAAAGTTTTCTCCATTATCGAAAAATTTAAACAAAGAAAAGTGATGTCACAGTAACTAAGAAATGATCACATCATAAATATAGTTTTACCCCCAATACAAGATAGACAGATAGAGAGAAATAGAGAGGTACAGAGAGCGAGAACAAAAATTGTTCTTAATTATCATCAAATAGTTGCTGCAAATGTCAAGTTTTCAAATATGAAATGCAAAAAATAAACACAAAATAAAAACAAATTTAGACTTCATTCACAACATTTGCACAAATATTTTAATTAAATATTTGGCATTATGATTTATATTTATTTCTTTCTTTTGTTAAGGGATACTACAAAAATGTGTTTAATTTAAATAATTTAGTTTTTTTTTTTTTTTAAATTGCATGCCTTTCTTAATCTTGTTGTTAAATTCTTTTAACTTTCTTAAGTATTTCCTTACTGTTTTCCTTGCTGTTAATTTTCTATTAAGTCTATTGTACTTGTAACTGCGTTTAGCCAAGAAAAAAAAGCGTTAATGTTCAGCACCATTTGTCATTTTAGCAGACTTAATTTCTCTTTCGCTTGGCAGTCATTCTGACAGCCGCAGACATAATGTTTTATTTCAGATTATTATTATTATTTTTAATATAATTTTTTTTTACACACCAACATTTTATTTTGCTTTGGTGTCTTTTGCCTTTGTTTGACTGCAAGTGAGTCTTTTGCGAATATAAAACAGTCAACTTTATTGTAATAATAATTTTCACAGTAAATGTCCGGAATTATGGGCCAGTTGCCTGCCTCGCTGTCTGGCTGCCTGCCTGCCTGCTTGCCTGCCTGTCTGCCTGCTAGTTAAATGTATACTTTGTAAATGCTTTCATATTTTACTTAAGCAATTTCTACATGGTTTGGTTGAAAGTTTTGTTGCAAGTTGCACATGGTTTTCAGATAATTGCATTAAATAAACACAATACGGTGCAAAGTTACTATTAAAGAAATATAAAATATTGTCAATGCAACAGCTAAAGTGCTGAGAAGAGGCGAACAGTGGACGCATGCAAATGCAATAGGTTTCTAGTCATTCATAAAGTTTTCAATGTATGTATAAATAAATATTCAACTGCCATAACTACTGTGCGCCTTAGAAATATACACACATACAAAAAAAAGAAAGTCATTATACTTCATGATCACAAGCACCAGAATACTAGATGTGGCCATATGGTTTGATTCGCCTTTTCACAAACTCGTCGTTTAAATTAATTCAAGGCATATAATATTTCTTTACAACACTGCAGTGCAAAAAATCCCCCAGTTCTCGTATCTTTTTCATCTTTCACCATCATTTAGCTGGTTTTTTTTTTCTTCATATAATCATTATTTTAATCATTATATTTTGTTCTGGTTTTTTATGCGCTAAAAAGCACGAACGACGACGTCAACGACAACAACGCACCATTTTCAGTAGAAAAATATTTCTTTCATTCATTCATTCATTCATTCATTTATGCATTCATATCATTTTAAAAAGCATTAAACAAACGGAAACAGGAAAATTAAGCCATGATTTATAATTTTTTCGCATTTTCATTACACAAACACACCGACACACAAACACACACTCGCAAGCTTAAACATTTCGCTGCATAGATACGGGATTTTTTTTTTATGTTGGCAGTCATTGAAATGAGAAACTAAAATATGAATTACGCTAAATGCTCTAGAATTTCAATACAAATTTGCAGCCTTTTAAATTTTCTTCTATAAAATATATTGAAAAAAAATTATTCTTTATGAATTTTTCACAAAAGCTGAGTAGCTGTGAATAAACGGCTTCACAGACGGACATTTCCGTTAATATTCATAACAGGTTGAGCTCTTTTTATTATTGTGTGTATGTCTGTATGTATGAGTATGTAAAATATAAAAAAAAAGAAATAAATGCAAAATTTAAGTAACGGAATAATATAATCATGATTCATATTTTCATTTGCATTCGTTATATTCATTCATTTGTTAATACACTTTTAAGCTTTGTACAGGCGATTGGAAGATCGTACAATATTGTCAGAAAAATGTTCAGAAAATCTCTGACAACCGCCTGAACTTACAATTTTTGTCTTGCAACGTTGGCAGAAAAAGCAATAATATTGTCGGGCATTTGACACTCTATTTTGCCGTTGTCAGATAATTGTCAGACGCTGTAAGCTCGTTTTTATTGGCAGATGTGTTTAAATTAATGCATCTGACAATGGCATTATTGTCAGATAATTTTTCTATTGGCAACGCTGTCCATAAATTCGATTAGCTTTGACAGTTCTGACAAAGTTTAACAACACATCTGGCAATTTTTGCCAAACAACAATCTAACAACCGGGTGAACTTACAATTTTTGTTGGCAGATAAATTTATTGTCTGACAATTGCCTGACAACTGAAATTGTAAGGTTTTCTTACAATCGTCTGAACTGACAATTAACCTTTTGGTAACAATTTTCATTGTCAGTACATTGTCAGCATATTGCCATATCTTACAATATTGTAAGATCTGCCAATCATCTGTACATAGCTTTATAGTTACAGATACATTCATTCATTCACTCCTTAATGTTTCCATCGGGTAAATAAGTTTGTTTTTCATGCCACTAATTTTTCTTTGGTTTGTGTTTGTGAAATAACTAATATTGCCAAATTATTGCAAAATATTCCTTCCCGATTTTGAAAAGTTTTAAGGTAACTCAAACTTATGACTCGATTATGATTAAGCTGTAGCTATGACCATACTATGATTAGACTTAGACTATAAATAGATAATGCCTTCACTTTGACTAGACTATAACTTCACGATGATGCAAATAAAGCAAGTGGCTTTCTAAAATATAGAAAAGCTTGCCTAAGCCTTGACTAAACATGAATAAAATTATAACAAGACTCTGACTCAAATAGACTCCGGTTCACTTATTAAAAGGCACTAAAAATTCCATATTCAGCAGCCTGTATCTTTTGCAATTTTTAACCGATTGCAGAATCTTAAAATGGAAATGGAAGCTAAACATCTTGAGATTTAAAAAAAAGATCATGACAATAGTGTTTTTTTAACCAAAGAACTTTTTTAGAGCAATTTATTAAAATAAATCCAAAAATGTGCTATTTTGAGCGTTGTGTATAGGGGCATTATCCTGTTGCAATATCCAAGATGTGGGCCCAAATACTTCACAGAACTTCAGAAAAGCCGATTCCAATGTATGTGTAGATTAGCAATATAACTAGGGTGCAATAGACGAATAAATAGACTTTGACCAGATTTTAAGTACACTTTAACTATACTAAGACCATATCTAATCCTTGACTACACACAAATAAAAGTATGACTAGACTATGTCTAGATTATGACTCAAATATGTGTAGATTATGACTAGGCTGTTTCCAAAAATGTGGTTTGAGTATAGGAACACCATGCCTAAACCTTGACTAGACAGCAAAAAAAAGTAGGACTAAATTATGACCAGATTATGAGAAGACTATAACTAGACGATGACTCAAGTATGGCTTGGAAAACCATATCAAAACGTAGACTAGACAGCAATAAAAGATAGATAGTGACTAGACCATGACTACAGCCAAATATTACTAGAATATTTCTAAAATATGGCTTGACTATAGGAATACCATGCCTAAGACTAGACAGAAATAAAAGTGTGACTAGACTATGTGAAAGTTATGACTCAAATATATGTAGATTATGACTAGGTTGTTTCCGAAAATGTGCCTAACCTTGACTAGACTGCAAAGAAAATAATGTGTAGACTATAACTAGGTTATGCCTAGACTATTACTCAGCTATTGGTACAGTATGGCTGGGGTATTTTTAACACCTGTGGGTAATTTTCTAAAGAGTATCTCACAGTAAGAATACACTTATAAATTTTAAAAAATAAAATAAGTTTTCGCAATTTTAACTTTTATTTTTCGTAAAGCCACTTTATGTTTAATAATCGGCACAAAAAATGACACATTAAATTTAAAAAGTCCATTTTAACTGAGACACCCGTAATGAATACCTTTTATTGCCGCTATAAAAATGGTAACTCATTAAATATGTTTGATAAAAGCAGGTGTCGCTTTTGAAACATTAAAATCGTCTGCCAACTGCCTTTTTATTTGTCTACATTTTGCCGCAATCGTTTTTGTTATATTTTTTTTATATGTTTTTTATTTGTTTGGTTTTTTTTTATATTTTTCTAAATAAATGTTTGCTTTTTAACATTTTGCAGCCTCTTCTTGTTTTTCTCTTCTAACAAACATTTTCATTCAATTCATTCATTCATTTACATGTTTATTTACGGTTATGATTGTTTGTTAGTTTGTCTGTTTGTTTGTCTGTTTGTCTCCTGTGAGTGTTCCTTTTACCAATCTGCCAGAGACAGTAATTGAAAAGAATTAAAACATTTTGCACTTTATATAAATAAAATTCTTTTGAAAAAAATTGTAATCCTTTTAAGGTCCTGCCAAGCAGAATAACTGTTATTTTATATGCTATGGCATGTGTTTTGCATTTGAAATAAATGCCATGATGCAGATACTGTTCATGAAAACTCCCTGGTTTTGTTTGCTGCAGCAGCTTCTGTTACCACCTTGAATTGCAATGCAATTAAAATTGTGCGCTTTTATGAGCTTACAACAGCGTATTCTTTACTATTCATTTATTCTGTGTAGAATTTTTTATATTTTGTATTTTTTTTTTAAGAAAACTCTGATGTTCATCTTTGTTACTTGTTTTATTATGATGGAAAATCTTTTTTTATGCTTTTGCTTTTAATAGCAATGAAAATTGCCAAAGGAAACAAGAATTTTTCAAGGAATTCTCTCTCATCGTTTACAAAAGAAAACGAATTAACATTTTACGGAAATTTAATTTTGCTTTAATTGTGATGAAACAAAGGAATATTGTTTTACTTCGTTTAAAAGAGAACGAAAAATATTTAAAATAATTCGAATAGAAAGCATTTGTTGCAATTTATTATCGTTGGAATTTTTTTTTTTTCAAATTGAAATTATTTTAAATTAAGAATATATAAATTTTATTATTGTGGGAAAAGAATCTTTTTTTTTCGTTGTTCATTTTTTAGAATATAAAAGGTTTTCCACTAGGGTTGATATGATGTTGAAGTGACGTTTCTGTCATTTGTTTTTCATTGTTTTCAGTAGTGTTTACAATTTCATCAGGGAGAGATAAGAACAACGTTTGCAAATTATTCAGTTTTATTATCAAAATAATCGTTCTACAATTGCAACTTTTCGTGCGCTTTTGCCATTTTATAGTCGTAATAATCGTCCAAGTGTGCTCGCTATTCGTCGAATTTTTGAAAGTGCCAATAAGACAAAGAACCGCTCGAAGTAATGCAAGTATTGCTGACGTTCAGGCAAGTGTTGCTGAAGACCGCAATTTGTCGATTCCAAGACGTTCTCAACAATTGGGTCTGTCTCAAATAACAACCTGGCGGATTTTGAGAAAGAATTTGGGTTTGCATTCGTATAAAATTGTTCTCGCTCAAGAACGGAAGCTATTGGACCACCGTTAACGTCGTGAATTTGCTAACTTTGCTTTGGAACAACTTGAGATTCGATTATTTCAAGAAATTGTGTTATTGAATGGCCTCCAAGAAAGTGTGCTTTAACACCATTAGACTATTTCTTGCGGTTTTATTTGAAGTCAGTGGTCTTTCGAAATAAACCAGACTCTCTTCCAGCTTTACATGTCAATATTGAACGTGCCATTCATGACATACGATTTGATTTAGTGTTAAAAGTGCTCGAAAATTGGGTCACCGAATTCTTTCCTGCAGAAGAAGTCGTGGAGGTCATTTGAATTACGTTTTATTTAGAACTTAATTGTATCGATTGTACTTCACATTAAATAAAAAACTTTTGAATTTCTTAAAAATAAGTGTGTTCTTTTTTTTAAAGAAATCATATCAAAATATCAATATAATTTTTCATACATACATTTAATAGGATATAAGGTGTTTTGTGATGGACACTATGCACACATTATAAAATATATTTTGGCAAATTTAATACAAAATTAAAAATATTTGTCTCCCAAAGTGAACAAGATATTGTGGGTTATTGTCGGTTCAGAATTTTGGGAGCTATAAGCGTATTACTCATACATGCAAGTGTTTTATACATTTGAGTTGTAAAGAGAGTAACAACAAAAAGACATCTGTGCTAAGATGTGGCAGAAAATTGTAGCATAAAGGATGAGAGAGTTGAATAAATGTACCATTAAATAATTTTTGTTTGTGGATGAGAGATTTTTAATGATAATTTCTCTATCAACATTAAAAAAAAACTTTATTGACATCTAGAATACGGTCGATTATGTCGGTCATTGGTTAAACCAGTTAAGTATTAAGTTGTAAAGAACATCGGAATTGCCAAGAACAGTTTCTGAAAATTCTTAAATCCATTTTATTTTCTAAACTTAATTTTGTTTATTATCAAACCTTTTTTTTTTGGTTTTCATTTTCTTGTTACTTAACAACTCTCACCAGAACTAACTTTGTTATTTTTATATCATATTTTTGTTGGCTTGTTGCTAATCTCAGTGGTCATATTATAAGAAAAACTTAAGTGGAAAAAATCTGCATTCAACATCTGTTTTGTTTGTTTCACTACTACTTTAACTTTCGTACTTCTTTACGAGTATATTTTTCCAAAGCATTTTTTATTCAAAAATATATTAAACTTTTCCATTTTTTTTTTTTTCTTTTTTGCGAAATAATACTGTAACAACACCACACTATGAGTCTCTATGGCGTACTTATAACGAAAACTTAGCAGACAAAACAAAAAAAAAAAAACAGAAAAAATATCAAAAGTTTTCCTTCAAAGAGGGGCAAGAAAACAAAATTTAACGAAAAATGTACATAAACATCCTACACGAAATGTAACATCAAGTCTACAAATGAATTTCATATTTATTTCGTTGTTGGCTTCGTTATTTTTTTAAACAAATTTTGAAGAAAAATCAGTAAATAAAAAATGATGTTTTTTTTAAAGAAAGATTATAAGAAATAATGAAAAAAATAATGCACAAGAAAAACCTCGACAGAAGCACCAATAAAAATTTGTTATGAGTTTTTCTTTTAGCATATTTTTTTCTTAATTTTTTTTTTTTTTTTTGTTTTTTCATTAAAAATTTTTGGTGTTTGAACGCTGAAAACACACACAAGACACCAGAGTAAAAAAAAGAAAGCCTTTTATATTGAACAAATATTGTGTAACAAATCTCTTAAAGAAACACATTTACAAAAGTAAACTTTTGCAAACAGCAAACATGAAAAAAGTAGATGTAAAAAGAAAAATTACACAGTAGATGATTGTATTTCTTTCGAAACTGAAATGAAGTTAATAAATATACGATATTTTTTTCTTTTTTTTCATTTCCTTCTACTTGCATGTATTTTTTCTTTGTACTGCTGAAGTGGTATTTAAGTTTATTGATTTGTATGTAACCGTAACTTTCATATATAAGCAAATATTAAATGGCTTTCTGCAATCATATTAACGTTCTCGAGGGTGGTGGTATTAGCTGAAGTGGTTAGCGCTTTGACTACTAAGCAAACTATGACTTAGGACCTGGGTTCGATCTCTGGTTAGGGCAAGATATCAACAGCGGCATTGTATTAATTATTGTGGTACCGTTTACTAAAACACTGTTGCGACCGCGATTGATACTGTTGCTAATGTACACCACAGCACCTAATAAATAAAAAAATACCTGCTCATACAGCTTAAGAAAGTTCATGCGTCTACTTAGCACTAGAGGCAGTGCAACACTGCTGTTACAATGAAGAAAATGCATAATAATAGCAGTTTTATAAAAGAACTAGCCCATCCCGGTGTGCTTCGCTACCCCCTCTCGTTATAAAATAAAATTAAAGGTATTTATATATCCTATTGTGAAAATTTAATGACGATCGGTCCAGTAGTTAAGACTATATTACGATTTTTAATTTTCCTAAAAAGGGGCGTGGTCCCACCCACTTTTCTCCTGGTACGTATTTCAAATTATGCCAATACCATATGTACCAAATATCATCGACGTAGGTCAAAAAATGCCCAAAATATTGCAATTAAAATTTTTTGGTTATATGGGCGGTGCCACGCCTCTTTGTCCAATCAAAACTTCATAAAGCTTATTATTCCTTCCAGAGTCACAGTAACATGCTGTGAATATTTCAGGAAGATCGGTCCAAGGGTTTGGTTTTCCTAAAACAGAGGCGTGGTCCCACCCACTTTTCTCCTGTTACGTATTCCAAATTATTCCAATACCATATGTATGTACCAAATATCATCGACGTAGGTAAAAAAAATGCACAAAATATGGCGAAGTTATTTGATAATCAATTATTGTTGCGGGCCATTTGCAACGCCCTACCGCCCCCCCGTTCGATCTAACAAACAATTTCTAAAAACAAAAAAATTTTCTGGACCTTTTCCATATGCAAAAAGAATTTTGAAAATTGGCTCAAAAATGGCGAAGTTATTTGATAAACAATTATTGTGGCGGGCCATTTGCGACACCCTGCCCCTACGCAAACAAAAAAATTTAATGCACCTTTTCCATATGCTGAAAGAATTTTGAAAATTGATCCACAAATGGCGAAGTTATGCTCACTTTGCATTATAAAATCTGTTAAAAACTACGTGGTAGGAGTAACATAATTTAAAAAAGTGAGCGTAAAAGTGGGTGTGGTTGAAAAAAAAGTAGCCTATAATTCATCCGAGAGTTCCAGTTAAATACTGGGAAAATTTCAGGAAGATCGGACCAAGGGTTTGGCCTCCTATAAGGAACAAACAAACAAATAAACAGACACACATTCGGTTTTATATGTATATATAGATAAAGACTTCTTCCACATTTTCAACATCTTTCTAATGCTTTCTTCCCTAAGTGCTGATCCCACACAAAAAAAAATTTTTTTGTTACTCTAATATAGCCAACATACGACACAATCGTCCGTATTCTAGATATGTATAACTTTTTTAATGTTTTTGGAGAAATATTTCAAATGTCATTAAAAAAAAAACTCTAAAACATTCACACAACTTCAAGTAATTAATTATACATTTGAATGAATTCTCTCATATTAAAAATAAAAAATAATACGATAATGCATTTTTCAAACTAACCAATTAATCAATTGTGCCATCTTCTCTCTCAGTTGTTTCTTTAGACGCCTCTAGCTCAAAAAATACTTAAGCAGTTTTAACACGCTATGGCTCAATCATTTCAGCAAATAAATATAATATTTTTAAATAAGAGTGATATGATTTCTTTAAAAAAAAAACACACTTATTGTTAAGGAAATTCCAAAGATTTTTATTTAATGTGAAGTACAATCGATACAATTTAGTTCTAAATAAAACGCCATTCAAATGGCCTCCACGACTTCTTCTGCAGGAGCGAATTCGATGAACCCAATTTTCGAGCAGTTTTTCCACTAAATCAAGTCGTATGTCATGAATGGCACGTAGAGGCCATTCAATATCACAATTTCTTGAAATAATCGAATCTCAAGTTGTTCCAAAGCAAAATTAGCAAATTCACGACGTTAACGGTGGTCCAATAGCTTCAGTTCTTGAGGGAGAACAATTTTATTCGAATGCAAACCCAAATTCTTTCTCAAAATCCGCCAGGTTGTGGTTTGAGACAGACCCAATTGTTGAGACCGTCTTGGAATCGACAAATTGCGGCCTTCAGCAACACTTGCCTGAACGTCAGCAATACTTGCATTACTTCGAGCAGTTCTTTGTCTTATTGGCACTTTCAACAATTCGACGAATAGCGAGCACACTTGGACGATTATTACGACTATAAAATGGCAAAAGCGCACGAAAAGTTGCAATTGGAGAACGATTATTTTGATAATAAAACTGTTCTTGCGTATATCTACCCATGATGAAATTGTAAACAATACTGAATGCAATGAAAAACAAATGACAGATCATGACATATTACAAATGGCCGAAACGTCACTTCAAAATCATATCATCTCCCTATTGGAAAACCTTATATTTTTAATTTGGTTGAAATTTTGTCCAAATCGGTTGAATAATGGGTGAATAAGGTCTAAATGGTTTTGTCTATGAATTATATTGATCTCACTCACACATGAGTGACAATTTTTTTAAGAAAATCTGTAATAGCCCCTTCAGAGTGACGCAAAATTAAGTAATTTCAAGTTGAAACTACGAACGAAATGTAAGGTGTTTATGCTGGTATATTTGACACATGAGTTAATTTTGAGAACAGCTGTTAATATAACTTTAAAATTTATTTATCATATTTATGGATGTACTTACTTTGGCATTGTAATATTTACATAAGTATGTATACACTATTAAATTTCAAAAAACAAACAACTAATTAAAAATGTCAGTTTTAAATATATTTTTTAAACAAACGTCACTTTTTTCTCGGTAAACACGGTTGGTACAAAAAAGGATTTTATCACAAAAATAGGGTTGATTATTGTAATTTTAAGTTGACTTCGGCGAAATTAAGTAAAATTACTTAATTTGGGAATTGTCAAAACGCATGGGAAATAACATAATTTCAACTTGATATCAGTCGAAATTAGGAAATTACTTAATATCGCGTCACGCTGAATAGTGCTATAACCTTTATTTTGGAATTACCTTTTTTATTTTCAAAACTATGCCTTTCCTGTTATTTAGCATTTCACCAACTTGTTAACGCACTACATAAGTGCGTAATACATAAGTTAATCCAGTACGAAGTAGAAAAGATGTAACTAAGTAAGTAATTATTAAAGTTAGTAAGTAACTAAGGAAGTATATAAGTAACTAAATATATAATTAAGCCAGTAAGCATTTTGCAAGCAAATATGTACGCAAGTAACTTAGAACGTACCTAAGTGAGCAAGTAAGTATGTTAGTAAGTAATTAACAATTTTAGAAAGTGTGTCGATAACTTTCTAAGCAATTACATACTTACTTAATTAAGTAATTCAGTAATTAAGAAGGTAAGTAAGTAAGAAAGTAAATACTAAAAACAAATATATCGAATTAAGTAAGTAACTAATTAAACAAGTAAGTATAAAAGTACGTTTTTAGGTGGTCGTTCAAAATTCTTGTTGGTTAAATTATCACTTCATTCCTTGGAAATTTGTTAACTTACGGAACAGATGTATTTTTATAGAATTTAGTGAATTAAGCCGGTTGCCTACAAACAAAATACAATTTTTCCCAATTGTAATAAGTTTAAAAAGGATTAAGTAATTTATTTTAGGTTTCAGTTTATTATTTTAATTTTTGACTTAGAGCTTGATTATTGGAGCTCCTAAGTCAGATTTATTTATGCTTGCCTTAAACTAAATTACATCGTCTTATATACTAATTATGAGAAGAATTCTTAGGGGTACCTTAGCATAAGAGGGAAAGAAACATTATTTACTATAAAGAAACATTCCTTTTGGTTTCTCACGGTGGACATGCGGCGTGTGTCCCAACAGTAATAGATAAAAATAAACCAGCGCATACATGTGTTCAACAGACATTTCATAATGTTGATATTTATAAACAAGTGCACAAAAGCATGAGGTACTTATTCAAGTACTTATGCGACGGCCGTTTGATCAAACTCAAGGGTGTCGGGTGACCGACAAAATATTTTGGTTGTAGTGTGTCAATGCAATTTGACACGATTGTGTTTGCAGACACTATATGTATGCGGCAAGGTTCGTGTTGGTTATAGAGACAGTTTGACCACGCTACACAATAAACATTTGGTTCTCTTTTTGATTTCGGTTCTTTTAATTCTCAAACTTTTTTTTTACATCCTCTTTTCCCACTTAATATATATTTTTTATAGCAAGTAAATTATTTTTTGTATGTAGACTAAAAAAACGTTTCAGATAAATATTCACAGTTTTAAGGAATTTATTCATTGATTCATTAAACTAATGTACTAGTTCATTAAATCAATAAACTGGTTTCTTAAAATTTATTAAAATAAAAAACGACAATAAATGCTTTAAACAACCATTTCAGTGAATTTTTTTTTCATTAAAGCAATGAACAACAATGTAGGCATACATTAAATCAATATATTTTTGAAAAAACTAACTGCCTGGCCTACGATGTGGAACGAATTTTTCTTTCGCACAAATTACATTTAAATCAAAAACAGTTCTAAAAATTTTGTTTTTGTTTTAAACGTAATTATTACGAAAGAAAAATTCGTTCTACATCGAGGCCCATGCAGTCAATGAAACATTCTTAACAATTATGAAAAATGTCTTTTAAAGGAAGGAAACTAAAAAAGAAGTATTTCTTGAAGATCTCTAAAGGGAATAACAAAATCAAAATCTTGAAAAATTTTTTTATACAAATTAGGGCGCACCCTAATACCTCTAGATAAAAATATGACGTTTTCAGGTTTTTCTTAATATTTTATCATGAAAACCTGCCAATATACCGAATTTGAGCTTCATACAAAGAAGAGTTCTGTTAACAAAAACAGAACTCAGACCATGAGAAAGTTTATAACGCCAAAATAAATTGTCAGCGAAAGAGGGACGGAAGGAAGGATACATACTTTCAAAATATTTTACTTGTAGCTTTTTTGTGGTTTCTAAAAAACACTTTAAATGGATTGAAAAAAAATATACTATTTTACTACTGAAAATGTTTATGATGCTTTCATGGACACATTTGTGAATGATCGCGGCTGTATTTACGGAATGGGGAAGACATATATTGGTCCTCCGAAAACTAATATATGAAAATTGCTTCCCCACAATAATTATGATAGCTTCAGACCCTGGGTGCAGAGCAACTACCGCTACCCATGTTAAAACAAAAGTAATATTTAATGTAGTCGCTTCAATATGTACCGCACATACTCATAAGGCATACTTCTTCTATCTGCTCTAAAGTAAAATATATTCGCTGTGAATATAAGTTTCCCATTTAACGCGCACCAAATAAAGACCGTGTTTATATGGCGATGTAGAAGAGTTAAAGTATCATAATGTTATTTTCAAGAATTGATAACATTTCTTTTTTCAAATATATTCATATACACACTACATGCACATGCATAAATAAATGTGTATGTGTTTGTTTTAACTGAAAATTATTTCTTCCCAGTTGCTTATTACGAATATTTTTAGATCATCTTCTTGGAAAACTTTCTAAAAGCCGGAAATAATGCACTTAAGTTTTTTTCCAACTTAACTTTTTGTTTCCTCAATTTTACTCTCAATATTTTATTTACTTTTTTTTTTTTTTTTGAAAGTTTTTGCACTTTTCTTTCGCTTTCAAAGCACAATTACTACTGCTTTAGTTGGGTATCTTTTCTTCTTTTCTCTTCACTTTTTAGGGCTCTGGGTGGATTTTTCACATGAATTACATGGCATTTTAGTGACATTGGCCAAAAGAATTAAAGAAAAAAAAAAATGAAAATGTAACAGAACAAAAACTATAATGTACGTATGTAAAAGTTAAGGATCATAATAATATTGTTAAGGGGATGGCTGGATGCATTGTTATGTCAATAATGTCAGTCAACATCTCGGTGTCACTGGCACCCAGTCTGTCGGCTACAATTCAGGTTATAAGTTTAACATGATTTTGGTGGAGCTGTTTGCGACTTAACACAAGATCAGAAAAAAAAGATATAAAATTAAACAGGATGTGCAAATCAATTGAATGTTTTTTTTAAATTTTTAAATCACCTTAATTTTTTTAATAGACGTGCTTGAAAATTCCAATTGAAATCTTAGCCAAGAATGTTTTTCTTGCAGTAACTGATGCTCAAAACATATTGGGAGAAATGCCAAAAACTATTTTATGGAAGGTGTTGTGCAAATATCGGAGACTATTTTTTTGAAAAATATCAATGAAATCATCTGAAAGTATATAAATTTTAAAAGAACTAAAAGACTAAATTATATAATTTTAAGGCAAGAATATTTTTTAATATAATTTTCAACAAACCCCTTAATGTAGTGGCATTCTATGTAGATTTTTATTTAGCTGTTAATTCCATTAGACAGACGAATAATTTGAGTATAAAATTTGTATGGAAACTACTCAAAAATACGAGAGCTTTTCATACAAACTTTAGTGTCAAATCTTTCGGCCGTCTTCTGGAAACAGTGCCTTAAGCAATAAATACATATTACGTTGCCTCTATTTTACTTAAAACACATTTTTTACAAGAAATAATCGCCTCAAAATTCGTCTTTCGCCGACGTTCACAGCATATATCGTTGGCTTAACATGAAAAAACAATTTTCTTCATAAATGAAAGTTTTTAATTTAAATTTAATAAATAAATAGAAATCAAAATTTGACACCTCAAATTAAAAATAATTGGTTTACAACAATTGTCAGCTGGGCTTCTCAGACTACCTTATAGTCTTTTTATCATGGTCTGTACTTTATAGGAAGCCAAACGGTAAGATCGATCGTTTTGAGATTTCGGAACCATATTACTGATGACCGAGAAAGCAAAATAGGCAATTAAAAAAAAAAATCGAGATGGGGAAGGGCACACCCACCCCTACAAGTAATATATTAATATATCTGCGCAACTATAGCACGGAATCTTTTAAAAATCAGAGTATGTTCCTTTAATAACATTACACCACTTCCAGCAAAACTTTGGAGCGGCAGGACGAAGGGAACGGGCATCTCACAGTAAAGTAACATATTAATATTCATACATATATTTGTGCAACTAAAGCGCAGAATAATTTCAAAATAGGTGTGTTATTGTAAGGAGAAAATTAAACTTTATGCAAAATTATGTGGCGATACGACGAGGGAAACGGCCACCCCCATACAAGTTAAATATTAATATGGCTCTGCACCTAATGCACAATGAATTTTTTTTTTTTTTTTTTTTGTTTGATTCGGCGTGTGTTAAAGTAAGTGTGTTCTGGGAATCGACAATTTTCAACACATATTTTTATTGCCGTTCAGAAATATTTTTCTCTTGAATCCAAACATAATATTAGTAATTTTTAGGGTTGATATTTGTTAATACAAATAAAAATATATTATATGTTATTCACTTTAAGATCGGCATTTTTGTCATAATAGTCGCAGTTACGTTCGGTTGGAATTGCATATACTATTTTGTTGTTTGGTATTTTTTATAGCGGCATATTGTTTGAAAGAATTATTATGTGTATGTGTTTTTTTGCATTTTTGCGTGGATAGCTAGTTTTCATTGACAAGAAATTTTTGCTGAGCAAAATATTACAGGAAATTTATTTTAATTTTGATTGCTATTAAAAAATTTTACTGTGGAGATATTTCTGGCCTGTAATCTACTTAATATTTTATTTAGTTTGCAAGTATAACATTTTTTGAAGAAAAATGTAAATGTATTTTTATCGGGTAAATATTTTTAGTTTCTCTACTATCAAAAATGGAAATGGATCATATTTTCTATGTAGTTTGTGGTATAATAACTAAAAATAGAAAACTACTTTTAAGTCCTGGTAAAGATATCTTCATTTACTTGAAAAATTTTCAACTTCTAACGTTTCGTTGTACACACAAATGAAAAAGTCGTACGAATTTCAAGTATTTTGGAATAATTTTGTCTACAAGTCATGATTTCTAATTAAACATTTTAATCCGATTATCCCTAAAAATGTCCCTAATCAATCCCAAAAGCAATTAAATACTTTTTAAGCTGCCTCTGTTCCCAATACCCGAAAATGAACATGAAATAAAATGATATTTTTTTTTTGTTTTGGTAAAAGAAATGTGCACGGCTTTTAATTAAATGCATGATGCGCAAGTTTTCGGCTTAAATGAAGCCAGACTCTTTTTTGAACTAATCTTAGTTTTGGGATTAAATTAAGTATTTAGGGCGTAAATATATGTTTGTCATTGTGTGAGTAATTTCCACAATATTTATATGAGGTCAATAATACCCAGTAAAAATTTTTCATGTTTTTTGAAGCACTAAAGAAATAATGCTGGGAACACAATTGGGACGAACGCCGAATTTCGTCTAGCACGACGAATTCGTTGGCAAAAGTTCGTTGCTTAAATTCGTCGTGTTGTGCACAACTGGGACGAACAAACAACTGCTGTCACAATAATCCAAAAAATTTATTATTACAAATTTGTTTTTATATACATACAAACATAACAACGATAGTGTTACCGTATAAAGAAAATAATTCTTTTATAAAATAAAATATAAAAAAAAAACTATTAAAAACAAATTTCATCATTAATAATTATGTATATTTAACTAAAATGCTCTATATCATAAAAAGAAGAACTTATTAAAGTAAAAATTAACATTATTTACTAATATATTTTAAAACTAAAAAAAACATGGTAACGCTGTACTGATTTCTTCGTCGTTCGTCGGCGTATGAAATAGAAATAAATCTATCAGAGAATTCGTCACGTACGACGAATTTCGTCGACTTCGGTGCTGTGTTCACTTTCATATGAATGCATGTGTTCTATTTTTGACGACGAATATTCGCAACGAAAAATTCGTCGTTCGTCCCAATTATGTTCCCAGCATTAAGCGCATTATAATTCGCTTTAAAATATGAGCTTGCTAAGAAGCTGATTTCATAGCGAACAACAATGCAGGTTTTAAAGCGAGAAAGTTAGCAACTAGACAAACATCCAATGAATAAAAAAGTATTTGCTTTTTACTTAAAGATTTGTTTTAAAACTCAAAATTCTGGATATTATTGACTATAAAAGTAAGAATTTTGGGGTTTAAGTAATAAGGAAATACTTTTTTTATTCATTGTGCCCAATATCATATCATACACTTATAATTAATCAGCTTCCTTTGTACTAGGATCAATATAGTTATTACAATATGCCAAATAGATACACAAAGCACATTAATCCAGGTACATATATGCATTAGAAGATTTTTCTCATATTAATTTATTTTTTATTCATTATTTAAACAGCGCTTTGGATAACTGCTGTGTTTGCATGTTTTATTAGATGCAAAAAAGCGCTTTTGTGAGCAAAAATGTAGTACTCCAAACCGGGAACTCGCCAAACAAAAATCAGCAGATTTGTCAGCGCTTCTTTTATTCTGCAATAGTAGAAATCTGCTTTATTTGATGCAATTTTTTTACTGGGTATAAAATATATATTCTGGATCCTATTAGATAAAGAAGATAAATGAGCCATGTCCGTCTGTCCGTCTGTCCGTCTGTCTGTACATGAAATCCATTTTCCGAAGAAATTAGAAGAGCTAGAGTTTTGGGTCTTGGACTGAAATGTAAGTATTTTTCTTAAGATTCTTCGTATTGAAAATCAAAAATATCGGTTCTGCTATTGGATTATATATACAAATAAATGAAGATATATATAACCCTTCCAGAAATAAATTTATAAATACATGAGGTGCCCCAGTATTGAATATAGAATCTTTCGATTATAATTCAACGCACGATCCATCGTGCTACTGAGGCTTGGTAGTGTCATGTGTATATTAACTTAATAATAACTTTATGTATTATTTCGTACAAACCCCCTTATTGTTCACTGATGGATGGAAAATTTTAAAATATTTTAAAAAGTCTGTATTTTTTCGTAATTTGCACTGAAGAAAATATGGAAGTGTGTTCAAGTATGCAGTTTTAACTTACTTTTTATATTTTTTAAAATGTTACATTTATAGGAGAAAGGAAAGCCTGGGGTCTAATTACCGATTTCGATATCGAATGAACTATCGAGCAAAAATAAAACTCGATCTATACCGAGTTTCCTCATGATGGCATTCGATCGCTATCGAATCGAGTTCTCATACTAATTGTAAAAGATTTTATTAAATTTGTAATAGAGTGGCAACACATGTTTACATGCAATATAAATAAAACAAAATACAAGTAATGTAAGTAAAAACTACAATTTTTGTTATTTTAATTAAAAGTTTGTATTTTATAGAAAATGGATCAATAAATATTGATGGTATCATATTTATCTTCGTCGGAGTCAGAAGAAGAACAGCATTTGGTGCGTATTAGGAGACAAATGCGGAATACGAGCGACGTTCTATCCTTGCCAACAAAAGTGTAAGTAATAAATTTAGTACATGTTTGGAATGAAATAATCAGGCTGAAATTCTTGACTGTATATTTTTTAGATTTAAACAGCAGTTCAGATTGTCGAAGGACAATTGTTTGCAACAACTCTTCCCTGTCCACAATTTGGCAATAGGTTCTTTGCTAAATTCGGGTGTTCGGATATAAATTCTGCCAGAATTACTTTTTGTTTTAAATTTATATTTTTCACACTTGTCCCAAAATGTACACCATAATTACAATTGTCTTAACTCAAAAAATAAATAATACTTACATTTTTCACAATTTATTGTTTGCATTTAAAATTAAGAAAACCATTTGTATTGTTTACGATTGACATTTTGTTATCGAGCAATGTTTGCAAATAAACACTCGATCGATGACTCGATATCGAAAGGTATCATCTCAAATTTTATTTATTTTTGTACGATATCGAATTCCATAATCCCAAATCAAAAATTTTCGATCTAATTAGCTCGATATCGAAAGCGGTAATTAGACCCCTGTATTATATTCAGTGAATCACATATTTATGCATTGGTGAAGGGTATATAAGATTCGGCACAGCACTCTTACTTGTTTATCTTAAAAATGTCAGGCAATAACTTATATGCTTTTCTGGCAATTTGTTACAATCGTGTGAACTGACAATATACCTTGTACTGGCAATTTTAAAAATTTTGTTTTTGTTTTAAATGTAATTTGTATGAAAGAAAAATTCGTTCGACATCGTGGGCCAGGCTTTAAATAAAGCCTATCGACTATATAACTAAAACTATACACAGAGGGAAAAAAGGCGTTCTAAAATTGTCCACGACTGGTGTCAGTTTGATAACGAAGTGTGGACAGTATTATTGATAACTAGTGTTCACAATTTGACAACAATCCGTTAACAAGTCGAGAACGAAAGTGCACAAAGCCTTAAATCGTGAACATTCTGTTGTCACGTTGTGAACACCCCGTGGTCAAGTTTTAAACAAATGGTTGGAAAATACCGAGATGAGAACAAATGTTGTCAAAACGACTACATTGCGTTGTCAGATTATGAACAATCCGTTGTCAACTTTTAAACAAAGTATTGGAAAATACCGAGATGTTGTCAAAACGACTACATTGCGTTGTCAGATTATGAACAATCCCTTCCGTTGTCAAGTTTAAAACAAATGGTAGAAAAATATTTGTGAAATTGTTGTCATCTCCTTTGTTTTGTTTCTAATTTCTTCATAAAGTTTTGGTCTTTTTAAAGTGTATTATGTGAAGGGAGATTAAAATTATAAAAATTATTAAAATATATAAATAAAAATGGAAACAAGCCAAGAAATTTTTCTTAGTGGGGATACAAACTTATTTTATTTAGACGATGACCGAATTATACCTATGCTGCAAAGTTCAAATGAAAGTCTCCAAGCTACAAGTGAAGCCATAAACGTCAATAGTGACGAAGAAAATCTTGAACATTTTTTAAAATCTATCGACATGGAATGTCTTTTTGTCTCATTAAAAGGTAAGTAAATAAAAACATCTAAATTAAATATATACACAAAATGTTCCTTTTAAGCTATTGCATAGCTTCTATCGCGGGCTTTGAGGCGACCGAATCAAGAAATTTTTAAACGTTTGTTTCTTGAGTCTTTTGTGTTTGAAACGAAAAAATCTGGAAAAAATCTGTCAAAAATCTGCCATTTGTTTTGAAACGAAAAAAGCTGGCACTAAGCTTGTTTCTTAAGTCTTTTGTTTTGTATTTAAATCGCCCAATGTATGCTATTGATTAACATTGGGTGCGTTCAGCAGACACATTTTGCTACACAACTGTTGCACAACAATCTGGTGAACGCTTTGATTACTAAGCGATGAGCGAACATGTTGGTTGAGCGCTCACTGTTTTTGGTAGCAAAGAAAAAGTACGATACATTTTATCAAATTACGATATTTCAGTTCAGTTTGACTTTTGAATCAAATTTTTTAATATATTTTTAAATTGTAATTGATTTAAATTCACAAATAAATATTACAAAATCTTTTTATAAAATAAAATTCATTAATTTTAATTGAAAAGTCAAATTTTTTGATATTTTTTACAAAAAAAGTGAGCAGATCGAAAAATTAATCAAATCAAAAGTTGCTACATCTAAACTGTTTAGTAGCAGATTTTTCTGCTGAACGCGCCCATTAACATTTGATATCATATTCAGTGTTGCCGTTTTGGTTATTTTTAACCAAAAATGGTAATTTTTTTTTCCAATGTGGAGATGTGAACTTTTTTTTCATTTTGGTAACTTTTTTGGAAATCAAAAATATGAATGTTTTTTTATCTAATTAATTTAATAAAACGTTTTTTATTACGTTGTTTTGATGACACTGTAAAATTTTACAAAAGTAGTTTTGTTAAAAGTTTAATTTCGTTAGAAACGGTAAATTTATTTGATGAAACAAATTACTTAAACATAGAATATATTTTTATTGGCCGTAAAGCTGAACTATGTATGCAGGAAAGTAACTTGTCCAACTTAAAAAAATATGAAATTAAAAAAAATATACAATCTTTTTATATAGAACTTTTAAAAGAAATTTCAAAACGCTTTGATTTTTCAAGAAAAGATTTAAAACATCTTGCCATAATAACACCTAATCAAGTTTTAAATAATTTAGAAATTTCTTTGGAGCCTTTATTGTCAACTTTCCCAAACTTAACAGGCGGTAATGAAGAAGAAATTTTAAACCAATGGAAGTTATTAAGATTTGCGAACATTACAGAGCTAAAGAGTGACATGGATATAGTTGAATTTTGGGATAAAGTATCCAAATACAAAAATGGAATGGATGAAAAATGTTTTGAAGACCTAATTAATTTTGTTCAAAACTTGCTGACATTGCCACATAGTTCTGCTGCTGCCGAAAGAAAATTTTCCCAACTTAATTTAATAAAAACTAAGTTTCGAAATAAACTTGACTTTAAAACTATTAATAATATAATGCAATCAAAGGAATTGTGCAAAGACCAAAATAATTCACACTATGTGTGGTCTGCCAATGATATGTTTTAACCTTATCAATTAATTTTTTATGTCATATTACACAGTGATAAATTTTACCTGTAACTAATTTGTTGATCTCTATATGTAATAAAATTACATATAAGTTTTTTAGTTGTTTAGTATTTTTTATGTAAAAGAATTTATTTTTTATTTTTTGTTATCTCTGAAGTACAAATGAATTTTAAACATGTAAATATATTTAATATTATATATTATTTAAAAAAATAATAAAAAAAAAATTTGGTTATTTTTTTTCTCGTTTGGTAAGTTTTTGGTTACATAAATTTTTTGGAAGTGGCAACACTGATCATATTGATATTATTAACATACAGTATTGCCAGAATAACAAAGGAGTTATTAAACAAAACGTAATAATATAATTGCATAAGTTGATAAAAAATGCTGTGCAATAGCTTTACCGCGGCAGTCCCCGAGTGACACATGTCTTTTTTTTTGAAGATGCCAATGTCACATATAGATTTTTAAAGTATCTAAAGAAAGAAGACCTAAAAGACGCAGCGCCACACTTAGGGCTCTGCATTGAATTTAGAGAAAAGTTAATCGCATGGAACAAAGTGGAGGTAATAATTCTTGTATATCTTTTTTATCTTTTGTTAATACTTATGTATACAAATTTTTATCTAGTGTTTTTATCTAAATTGGAGGAGTGGCTCAATACAAAATGCAGCAACACTATGGCTACAAGTTGTTCTGTTCGTGGAAAGACTATAAATACATGCATTTATATAAAACCAATTACTGATTTTGTAAGTCCACCTTTTCATTTGTATTCAACAAATAATGCTAAAACCTATTTTAGAATTAAATATGTTTAATTTGTATAAAAATAAATTGATTAAATCTTTATTTAAAAAACTGCATTCTTAGTCTGTTTTTATTTTTAAAGTCTGGGTTCGCAGTGGGTTATTCACGAAACAAAGAATTGATTAAGACGTAAAGCTGTCCTGTTATGAAAACTTCTGTATATTGTCACCTTAACTGAATGTTCATACACACAAAAGATTTACCCCATTATTCATAAACGAATGATAAAATTAAACTATACAATAAAACCGGTTTTCCAATGCAAAATTCGTACTTTAAGGCCACAATAACTTTAATAATCGTTTATGAATAAGAGGGTTAAGTTCTCAAGAGCTCTTGACATTTTCCACGAAAAAATAGTTTGGAATAATTCTATACCATTTTTAGTTACGGGATATTAAAATTATTTGAAAAATTTCATCGGACTCCACTAAAATCAACTTAACTAATTTTAAATGTGTTGTTTTCAATTTATTGTTTAATTTCTCATTAATTTTTTAACAATGTCTGCAATTTTTCTACTTTTGAAATATTTATGTTTCTTGAAAGGAAAAATTGTTTCTCTTCTCACTTCTAGGCAATAAAGTTTTCTGTTTATGCGGCGACAACTCATAAGCAGAGCACAGAGTGCTACCAAGTTTATGTTGTAATTCGTTACGAAAAAGTTTGTTTCAACTGTTTCTCAAAACTGTTGCTCTGGCCAGGGAGAAGATTTGCAAAAAAAAAACAAAAAGTTTAAAGTTAAAAAACAGCTAGCAAATGGCAGTTAAAGCAGTTACTTTTCGTTTCTTTGGTTTTATGCAGGGAGCGTCACAGTATGCGAGATCGAAAGCATAAAATAAGGACTTTTTTAACACGACTTTTTTTTTAGTAAATAAATGTTTGAAGCCAAAACTAAAACAGCTGCAGATTCAAACTCTGCATCCAAATTATACACTGAAAAAATTATTGTTTTTATATATATTATTTTAATTAGGACCAGCACTCAGGGGATCACCCCTACGTATGAAGTGCACTGTGCCGGAACTCAGGGAGAGTGATAGGGGGGTAGAGAAGATAGATGTTGAAAATTTAGAAGACTTAACTCTTTCACAACTCTGCTTTGCGCGCTATGTTAATTTTTAAGGCAGTGTTGAGGCGCCTCCGGTGTTAAGTAGGCGCATTAACTTTGTTAAGCTGTATTAGCAGGCATTTTATTAATTGTTTTATTCCGCCGATGTTTCTGCTAACCGACGAAGGAGGGCGATGTTGTGTACATTAGCTTCGATAGCATCAATCGCTGTCAGAACAATTCACCGTTTTTCTTCGGGAAAAACCAGATTTTCAATTAATATTTTAATTGCAATAACAATAATTTTAATTGAATCTATTTTATTTTAAAACAAAGATATCAATAGAATTATTTTAAAAGTTTTAAAATTTCCTCTATACCAACTGCTGATTAGTAAAATACTATTAGGGGCTGTGCACATATTACGTAACGCTGTTTTCAGAGATTTTATACCCCCTCACCCCCTTTCACAACGCTTTCCACAAATTTTTCATCGCAAAATTTCCAATCCGTAACAAATCTTTAACCCCCCACTCCCCCTGGAGCGTTACTTAATATGTGCACAGCCCCTTAGTATGTGACATTGTTTTAGGGAAATTAATTGATTTATTAAAACTTTTCAATAAAAGTTTTATTGAATGCACGAAATTATTTGCTTTTATTGAAAACACATATTTGCAATTAATTCGGGTGAATTAATACCAAGATTTTCGTGACTGGCGTTGAGACCAAATTAATTTTTTTTTTTTAAGTAAATCTTAGCTTTTTTTCTTAATTAATTCTTGTTTACACTTCTTTTGTGTACAATAAACAGCTTGCATATGCTTTTGTTTGCTTCATATAATAGCATACAACTCATTGGCGGTATTCAGCGTTTGATGCAAGGGGTCTTGCAAAAGTGTAAATGTTAAATCTTGTAAATTTTTTTGTGACATCTAACGGCAACTCTGTGTGTTTTGTAGCTGGAATTTTTTATTAAAAATATACGATATTTTGTATTTAAAATTTTGCAAGACCATTTGCACTAAAAAGTGCAACATGTAACATGTAAAAATAGAATAAAAAAATTAATTAAATTAATTCTGGTATTCTATTTTATTTGAAAACTTGATTAAATAGTTGATATTCTTCCCAATTAGTATCCACTTTACGAAAATTGTAAAAATGGACAAATGAACGCTGATGAGAGGTGTAGCGGCCTTGAAATCGGCATACTGATACGTTCTGCTAAACTGATTGGATATACTTATGTTTTTCAACATAAAAAAACTCTTAGTAATTTGAATTTTCATTAGCTCAATAAAACTGAACTTGAGCCTGATAAGAATTATTTTCATGGGTAAAAATTTTGTTAAATAAAATTTTTCGAAATTTTCATATCAATTGAATTTAAAATTCAAATTGTTTTTGTTGCTAAAAAAAAAACTATTGCATTAAATACAATAAAATTGCAAGGTTAAAAGTTCATTTGATATCTCCGAACAACTTATTATCTGTGTACGAAAACGAATTTGGCTCAAACAGTGAATATCCCTGAGTTTTTGCAAAATAAAAGTTTTTGAGTGTTTTTTTTTTTTCCTTAACGTCCATACTTTTTGAATTATTAGAAGTTGTTGATGATAAATACAATTGATGTCTTTCATACATTTGTAGTCATTTTTGTTTATTGTTGCAGTTGTTCTTTCTTGCTTCTTGTGTATTGCCAACACTCTTGCAAATGTGGGCGGGCGTCGGCAGGCTCCATGTTGTACATTTAAAGTTCACAAAAAAAAAAAACGACGAAAAGAAACAAAGTTGGCTGTTGTTGATACTTGCAGACTATTGTGTATTGGCTTGAATTCGATTAACAACTTTTATTTGTAGCATTTTTTTTGCAGATCCTTAGCCTGTTTGCTTGCTGCTTTCTTTTTATTTCTGTTTTCTAGCCAACTTTATTTGCTTTGTTGTTGTTTGTTTGATGTTATTGTTGTCGTTGTCGTTGTTGTTCTTGCTGTTGTCGTTAAACTTATTATTGAAGTTATTTTCTTGTTATGTTGTTTGTAACAGCAACAACATTAGCAGCAACAACAAGAGAATGAATCTTGAGCGGAAAGAAAATAGTCACAAACTCAATTTAGTCGTGTAATAAATAGAGTAGAAAATGTGTTGTTAACTTTTTCTTGGGAAAAAGTTCATCATTTTATTTAGTTTCTTCTGGTATTTTTTTCATGTCGAGAGATTTTATTTACAATGTCAAGTTATTAAATTGTTTCAAATGAAAATTGATGTGAAAGTTGTTGTTCGTTTTTTTTTTTTTTTTGTTAGTTTTGTAAATTAAAAATTAAAGTCTTAGCGAAAAAATACAGCAAAACTTTAAAATAAATAATATTATTCCGATATCTATGAAACATTAAGGTGTGTCCATTATGCCAAATATTTTAATTTACTTCTAATTTTTATTACCTGTTTTGCCAAAGTGGTTCTTTATGTTCTTCTTCATTTTTTTATGATTAATTCATCAATAATTATTTCAACAATTTAATTGTTGCTTAAATACCCTTGAATAAATTATTTCACAATATTAATTCTATAAAAACTTATTAAATAAATATTTATAGTTTTAAAACATAAAAACAAAAAAAAAACTATATAAAAAATTATCAATATTTTCTATCTTAATTATGCAAATCTCATGGAGCACAATTCAATTCAATAGAAGGCAATAGCAAATAAACACCATCGAATATTAAAACAACATTGAATATTGAGTCATCAGATGCTACAAACTCAGAGTATTAAATAAATGATGTCTTCAATTGAAATTAATTAAAATTCTTTGAGCTACAACGACGACGATTAATGGCCCTCAAAAAAAAAAAATCAACATTCGGCATTGACTTTAGGGGGATTTATTTTTCCCTATTTTGTACATGTTGTAGTAATGTGGCATCCTTAAGTTTAAGGTGTTAGTAGCGTGAGTTTTCTTCAAGAAATATACCACAATGAACAATTTCGTAAAACTCCTCGAAGTAAAGGGTGTTTTCTATAGAGGTATAAAACTTTTAAATGGAATAAAACAAATATGAATTTTTTAAATTGACTTGAAATTTACTTTATTGGAAAGAAAATCTTCTGGCATTTAAATTTAAATATGACTTTTGGCATGTGACCGCTACGGCTGGCTCGGACGTAGTCTAATCTGGAGGTCGAATTTTCGATAAATTTTTCCAACATTTGTGGCCGTATATAGGCAATAACGTGGCGAATGTTGTCCTCCAAATGGTCAATCGTTTCGGGCTTATCAACGCATACTAGCGACTTTATGGCGTTTTTTTTTTTACGGGTTTAAAATGACTTCGCACTTACAGTGACCGTCGTCAGCTGAGTCGAGTGGTGTTTCCACTAAAACAATCCCTCCTATTTTTCTGGGAACTGCTTCACGGAACTGCTGTCTATATTACTTCGGGAAGTATCAGTAAAAACGTCCTATAAAAAGGACCGTTCTCTATTCGCCCACGTCTGGGTTCATCATTTGTAGCCAGCCTGTTTCTGCTGGTTCTTCTTCCTCTGTTGATGAGGGCTTGCTTTTTTTCCCAACTTTTTACTAAATAAATGTCAAGGGATGACAGCTCAATTCTTAACATTTCATCATTTGACAGCCAATTTACTTCCTAACCTCCAATTTGCCCACTCTTTATAAGTTCATTTCTGGTATTGAGCACAGGCTGCTTACAAAGTGTTTAATTCCTTTTGGGCTTGATTTAGCGTTATTTTGGATTAAAATTTTTTATCACTACTTACAGTAAAAATAATCCTAAAATACGTACAGCGAAACGTTACAAGTTAAACATGTTTCAAGAAAATGTTACATGTGATGTTTTGTATCAAAAAGCTAAACAAATCAATTAGCTGAAATGTCATCCCATATGTAAACTTTTAAAACGCCCACACACGAATATTTCTCCCACGCCCTTTTTATAGAATCAGTCACTGAACTATGTTAATTTTACGATGGTGTTGTATAGTGCTAAATTTTTTCATGAAAGTATATCTTTACACAACTGCCTTCAATGTTTTTTGATAAATTGTGTTTTTTTTTAAGACAAATAAATAAACATAAATTAATTTATTTATTTAGAAAATTATTAATAAATATTTATAAGTGCTTGCTGTTGATGTTATTGTTAACAGATGTTTAACACAAACAACAACAACAAAATCAACAACACCAACTGTATAGAAAATAATTTCAAATTAAATTACAGATAAAACAAGCAACAATCTAGAAATGAATAATAATTTAAGAAAAAGCTTTGACTCGAAAAATTTCAAATAAAAAGAATAACTACAAAAACAACAAAAGCTACTTCCGTGTAACTAAATTAAAAAAATTTAAGGTTGGCCGTAGTTTTTTTTCAGCGACTTAAAAAAAAAGGAGTTGATCAACTTAAGAGGTTTTTTTTTTTTTTGTTTTTAGTTAATGTTTGAAAGTTCTTTATAACTTTTTCATTTATGAAACGGTTTTTAATATTTTGTTTTTTTTTTTTGTTTAAAAGAGTTTGCTTTTTTTTTATTTTTTTTTTTAATTTTTTTTTTTTTAATTAGGACCAGCACTCAGGGGATGACCCCTATGTATGCAGTGCATTGTGCCGAAACTAAGGGAGAGTGATAGGGGGGTATAGAGAAGATAGATGTTGAAAATTTAGAAGACTTAACTCTTTTACAACTCTGCTTTGCGCGGTTTGTTAATTTTATAGCAGTGTTGAGGCGCCTCCGGTGTTAACTAGACGCATTAACTTTGTTAAGCTGTATAAGCAGGCATTTTATTAATTGTCTTACTTCGCCGATGTTTCTGCTAACCGACGAAGGAGGGCGATGTTGTTTGTGTACATTAGCTTGGCTAGCATCAATTGCTGTCGGAACAGTTTTTTAGTGACCAGTGCTATGCATTCATCACTTAAATAGCCCGACAACAATTAATACAATGTCTCACTAATGCACATTAGAGATATTAATGATGTTGATTGACTTGTTCTGGGCAGGGTTTGAACCCAGGCCCCAAGTCATTGTTTGCTTAGTAGTCAATGCGCTAACCACTTCAGCCAACACTACCCTCTTGCAGCTTAAGCTACGTTCACATTTATCAAATATTTGTTGAAAAAAACGTAACCAACAAAAAACCATATAATTTATTTCTTTTAATTTCAATATTTTTTTAATTATGGGTTCGCATTTTTTAAAAACTATACAAAATAAATTTTTTGAAGAATAATTAATTTTATTTTGCAATATAAAAACAAAGTAAAATGACACTATTTATAAGCAAAACTAGTGGTTACGTTTTTTTTGACAAATATTTAATAAATGTGAACGTAGCTTTAGTCACATAAAAGTTTTGGAAAAATCGGTAGACAAGTAGTCCGCCTAATTATGGACCAATTTTTATAATTCTTTTTGAATAAATTTTTTCTTTGTGCAGTTTGGTCCCATATCAAATTCGGTGGAAACATAGTATTGGCTGAAGTCCCAAATTTTCGAATAGAATGCAAAAAAAACACACATCAGACATCTGCAATAAGTATGATCGAGAGTACTTATACCCTAACGATGAATTTTATGAACAACACAAACAAGTATTATTCAATTTTACACTCGTTCGCTTCTTATGCACAAGCAGAAAATTCATCTACAAGTGTAAATCATTTCCATCATTTAATGCGATTTGATATGTATAAAAACAAAAAGTCTTGTTTATAGACAGTTTGTGTTTTGCAGGACGTCTTTGTTGTGCATGATCTGATTGCATGATACAATGAATATGAGGTATATGCAGAAATACAAACAACACCAACTCTATGTATTTTGTTGGTAGAAAATTTGATTTCGGAAGTCTAAAGTATAAATATGTACATATGTGTGCATGATTCAAACTGTGACTAAAATATAAATAAAAATTATTTATTCTAATACGAGTACAAAATAACTTTAACAACAGAATACAACACTTGTTCCGCCAACAACGTGTTGGCTTCGATGCAAAATGAGTTTCATATACTTGACGACACAGTCAGAATATTCATATTAGCACACAACAACAAGTGAATAAAACTGAATGTTTGAAACGAACGGTTGCGCAAACAAGTGTTTTGTGCTTTTGAACCAAAACAATTGGATCATAAAAATCAATGTGAATAATTAAGTATGCCCGAAAATTTAGCACTTGTTGCAGATGTCTGACAGTTGTGACAGTTGTTAATTCGCTTATGTCAAAAAAAATCTATGCAAGGAAGTCATTTTAAAAAGTTGCAATAATCAAACACAAACATAAATATATTCAAATATTATTCAAAAAAACACGGTATATTTTATCATAAAGAAAAATTAATTCTTATAAAAAATCACTTAAAACTATTCACAATAAATACTTAACAACTATCCCAAATTCATTCACAATCACATGTTATAGGGAAAACTTTGCTGGCAACATTCTTCTATCCGCTCATCGTTTGTTTACAAGGCGGGCAAATTTTCCATTTTATTTTTCTGCAAATATTTCATAAAAGCCTGAGGACTGCTAAAACTTTTTATGGGAAATTTTCCAAAACGTCCATTGGACTTGGCGAGTACATAATAAACAGGATAAGCTCCAGGTGCCACATGTACCGGCATAGACTTGGCCAATAGATTGCCATCTAAATCCTTTTGATTGTAAAGAAAATGTAAATTTTTCTTTTTTGGTCGATGTTTAGGTTTTAAAGTCTTATCGGGAGTGGGCAGTAAAGATAATCCTCTAATAATGGGACTGTCGGTAGAGGAAGATGTTCTTCTAATGTTGTTTGAGGACTTCGAACGTTTCATATCAGTATATTTTCTTTGGCCATTGTAGGGCTTAAGCGATTTTATTTTATATAAAGCTGAATCCATATTTCCAGTAATAGGATCTTCTTCTTTTATTCCTGGCAACTCTAAGGGCATAATACGTATAACTTTTTTATCATCCTTTTCTATTTCGTCAGGGATAATGTCATCGGTAATTAAATCTAATTGCAATGAATTTGATTTAGTGGCAGGTTGTCGTTCAAATTTTGTTGTAGCAGCTGGTTGCTCTGGCAAAATTACCATGGCCAACAACAACAACAACTGCAAGAAACCAGAAGAACTCTTGTATTAAAGCGATTTAATTAAATTAAAAAAAAAAAAAAAACTTTTTAAAAACCTCTAATAATTTATATGTTAATTCTAATTAAAATCTTTTATTTTTGTAATTTATTTCGTTGCTTATTTTTATTATTTATGATCTCATCACTCACCCATAAATTGTGACAGCTCAACATAATTTATTAAGATTCTTTAGTAACTTGATGTTTTGCCAGTCACTTAATTGAGTTTTTATAAGAATTTTATAATACTTTACACCTTCCGTTGTTTTAATTTATGTTTTTTTTTTCTTTTCAACTCGTATTTGTTATTTAAATTGTTTATTTGAATTTATTTCGTGTTTTTGTTGGAAACTACCAACATCTGTAGTGAAATGTTAACGACTGATCGGCTTGTAAGACATTGTGTTACGTTTTATGCGGAGTTCAGTGTGTACAGCATCATCCAGCTGCTGATTTCCAGATTTTAATATTGAGTGTGTTGTGCTGATTAATGACAAATCAATACTTTGGTTTTTTCTAGATTTTTTTCCCAGTTCTTTTTAAAAACTGAAGTTTTTTGGGGAAAAAAAACTTTTAAGAAGTTATTTTTTTTTTTTTTAATTTTCTGTGTGACTCTTAACAGTCATCTGAAATTACACTCGTTTGGTGATCGTTAACAAACAAAAATGTGGCGTTTAGAGCACGAAACTTAACACGGTTTTTGTTATTTTTTTTCTATCGCGTACATGTTTTTTATTTGACTTGTGAAATGGGTCGGTCACGTTTTACTTTAAAATAAATTATAATAAATTTTTACATTCACCCCTTTCGTGAATAGCGAGTGGAATTTTTATTCCCGTAAAATTTCCATTCCCCTCGAATGTAAAAATTGTATCCTGAATCTCCGATGGAAAATTATTCCCGTTATCAGTTCTTAGTGAATGTAAAAAAGAAAGAAGATTAAAAAAAAAAGAAATTATAGAAATTTTTGTTCAAAAATACACTCGGACATAATTATTTTAAAGAAAACTTAAAAAAATGAAAGCTTAATATTCAGTGCTGGAGCTTTAATTTGAATGCTCCGTTTGTTTATTGCATTCTAACTTTTATGTGGTAAAATAATTCGGCAACTTTTCGGAAACCCAACAAAACGAAATAAATGCCAACAAATTAAAGCTTCACAAATCTGCAGGCAAGAAATACATACGTGTTCTGTTATGTTCGCCATCAAAAATAAAGTGAATAAATTGAAGGGAAAAGTAAATAAAATCGCTTGAAAAAAATCATTCACAATTAGGGGAATTTTATTTTGGCGTGAAATTATTCACGGCGACTTGTTTCACGATTGCAAATTTAGGGAAAGGGGAAAAGTTTCGAGTGAAAAATTATTCATGATAGGTGTGATTATGTTTTCATATTAAACAGGGGGCGGGCGACAGGACACCCTCATGCAAAGAAATTATTAATTTTTTTAACACAACTACAGTTCTGAGACTCTGTAAAGTTTAAGTTAATACACATGGGTCGCCTCGGCTGTAACGACCAGAAAGAAAAGGAAAATACCATTAAAACAATTATAAACTGCGACATGATTATCTTATCGGCAGGGTCTTTCTCTGGAATCGAACCAGCAACCATTAAACTAATAGGCCAGAATCACTATCTCTCAGCCACAGCATAACTATGTTACAAATTTAATTATCTAAAGCCTCTAAGTGAATGAGAATTGTTGGACCTGCAAATGCGGAATAAAATTGTTCAAATTTGAAGATATAAAATGTTTACAAGCCCATTTAATAATTTTCTCAGTGTATAAAACTCTTCACACAAACTTCCAAAGCAAATTTCATTTACTTTCGTTGTTTAACTAAAATAAAAATGCGAGGAATATGAAATTTAACGTGTAGTTTATTTAGTCTTCAATGAAATTAATAAAATAAACTTTGTTGTTGTTGTTTAATTTTTTTACTTGTAATTGCAAATCATTTCAAACATATCTATTGTTGTTGTAGCTTAAACAAAATCAAATTAAAATTTCTACTTGTATCCAATTCTATTGCAGCCATCACATTTTTTTTTCACTACAACTCAAGTGAATCTCTCAAAATACCGATTACAAAATAAATACTTATTAAAAGTGTTTAGTAACGAAATTAAAGAAAAAAAAATAATTAATTATTACCTCATGGCTGATGTTAGTTTTTTGTTTTTTTTTTTTTGTAAAATTAAAATAACATCGTCAAAGCGTGAGCAAAACATTATTACAAGCAAGCAACGCAGCCGAAGTGTGTATCATTGACTAGACAGACAGAGACAGACGGTCAAATATTTTTTATTGGGAACTGTTTTTTTTTTCTTTTGCATTCTTTCTATTAACTGTGTTAGGCGTGCTAAGGCGTAATTCCGCCTTTTAAATACAGAATAAATTAAAATCTTTGGTGTTTTTTTTTTCATAAAAATATTTAATACTTCTGCTGATGAGAAGGAAATGTTTACATTTACTACGATTATTTTGTCATAATTAATGAGTATTATTATTCAATTGATTTATACAGTGGAAAGCAAATAAATATTAGGCTTAAGCTTTTCAAACGAGAAGGGATATGGTGTAGTTAATGCGACAAAAATATAAGATGTGCGTCTGAAAACTTGGAAAATTCCCAAAGAAATTTAACAAAACTCTTTTAATGGCAGTTTTTCATACATTCGGAATATTGTTTGGTAACATCTTACAAAAAAAGAAAACCAAATAAATATTGCTTAGAAACTTGTCCGTATTTTTTATAGAATTCCAAAACACAATAGAACAAGATTTTTCCTTTCTTCGCAACATAATACCGGGATGACATAAAATGTCTGTGAAAAAAATTAAATCTCGGTGTAAAATGATGAAGTTAATGCAACGACAGTTAAAAACCCGAATTTAGGAATTCCCAAAGAAATATTTAAAAATATCCAAAATGGGATTTTTTTTTGTATTGTAGATGCATTTTTCTTATATTTTGGTTTAACTTAAATTTTTATTCATCACTCCTTTCGGATAAAAAAATCGTATTTTAGTTCGAAATGATGTAGTTAAAGTGGCGGCAATTAAAAGACAGAATTTTGAAATTCCCAAGGATATATTTAAAAATCTTCTAAATGGGATATTTTTTATTTTAGACGCATTTTTCTTATATTTTGGATTAATTTTAAACTTTATTCACCACTATTTTCGGGTAAAAATTTCTATATTCGTGAGAAATTATGTAGTTAAAGTGGCGACAGTTAAAAACCACGAATTAAGGAATTCCCAAAGAAATATTTAAAAATCTCAAAATGGGATTTTTTTTTTGTATTTTAGATGCATTTTTCTTATATTATGGATTAACTTAAATGTTTATTCATCACTACTTTCGGATTCGGATTCGTATTTTAGTGAGAAATGATGTAGTTAAAGTGGCGTCAAATAAAAAAAAAACAGAATTTGGGAATTCCCAAAGATATATTCAAAAATTCCCAACATGGGATTTCTTTTGGAATTTAAGACGTATTTTTTCTAATATTTTGATATAAAAAATAGAATTTCGGTGTGAAATGATGTATTTAAAACGGCGGCAATTAAAAGAAAATAATTTAAAATTCCCAGATATATTTAAAAATCCACAAAATTGGATTTTTTTTTTAGAATTTTCGGCGTAATTTTCTTATATTTTGGATGTATGTACATACTTCAAACTAATAATTTGATTGCAGCTTTAGGTTTTTGAGAACACACGGACGTGAAAATTTAGATTTACAAGAAAAACAGCAGCAATTTTTAAACGCTCAAGCTACTCAACACTTATACTGGCAACATCACTTTTTATCACATTAAAAATATTAGATTGATATAAGTTTAAATTTTTCATGAGCCCGTGATGACCCACTTTATGGCCTTGTAGTTAGTGTTAATGATACAAGATCAAAACTACAAACTTTAATATAAAAGCATTTTTTTTTTTAAATGCTCTCTGAAATTTTATTGTAATCAAACTTTTTGTTTTTAAGCTTCTGATTTATTTTCAGTATTTCTTACTGCCTTCCGATTCTAACCAAACGATCTTATCAACTGCGTGTGAAGCTGGATGTTCCCCCGAGTATACTTGAAAGCACACCACTCTGACTACCAAGGTGCTCAGTAGATGGCATCTTCTTATCCATGGAACGTCCACCATGTTGCTTCACCTTGCTAAAGTGTTTGAGGCATCTAATCTCATAACTCTTCATGTGTTGTTTAGCAACAGCACAACAAAGGCTTGATATCGGGTTACCGAAGTCCAACCAACTACTGGCACTGATTGAGCATCAGTTATTGAACCAAAATATCTCCCAGCAGTTTCGAAAGCAACCACACCCACCAAATGTACTCCCGACGGTGATCTCACCCAAATTCGATTGCAGAATCCTTCGACTACATGAACGACACTTCTTTCATCCTCCAGTAGGTATTAAATCAGCAAAGTGTGGTTAATATCTACAATTCTTTTCCTTGACTTTATTATTTTTATATCGTTTGCGAGTTTGAAGATCTTTATATTTATATGCCACTACAAGGAAATTCTTTAGAAATTCGTATGAATTATTTCTGAAATATTTTAATGTTTCATTTTAATAAAAAAAAAAGCACATCTAAGAAATCCCCAAAATATTTTCAATATAAAAAAAAAAATGCTAGTTTTTAAAACTGCAACAAAAATCAAATGTCAAAGCTTAAAGTCACATGTCATGAGATCTCTGTTTGCTGCTGCTGTTGCTGTTCGATACTTCCTTGTTGTATGAAGACGAAATGGAGATGTAAAAATGATTCAGCGCCAGCTTGTGGTTTTACTAAACGGTTCATTAACATTAATTTGTTTTATATAATTTTTTAAAACATTTTATGCTGCTGAAAGCTAAAAAAAATGCTTAAATTCGTAAAACCGGTTGTTGGTTTCTTTTATTTTTGCTCCAAAAATTTTTGTTGCTTAAATTTTATCATGATATTCTTGATTGACCTAAATATTTAAATTAAAAACTTTTAATGTTGTTTGTTCTAGATTTTTTGGAAATAATTTTTTAAACTTTCTTTTACAATAAAGGTATGTGTTTTTTTTTTTTCATTTACGTTTATAATCTACAGCTTTAAGAAACAAGTTTATTGACTCTAAATGTCGTGTTTCAATTTATTATTAAATTAATTGTTTTGCATTTTGTTATCTTTTTAAAGTCATCAATAATAGTAATGAAAATATTAAGCAGAAGGTTGTTTTTTGTTTTGTGTTACGAGGGTGGAACGAAAATTGTAATAAGATTGAAAAAACTAGATGGCAAAATTACAAAAGATTTTTTCCAAAAATAATCATAAAATTTTACATCTGTGATGTATTTTCGTTAAAGCAAAAAATTTCCTGGCTTTTCCTCATTATTTTTCATATAATTAACGGGTGTGACCAATTTTTGTGATGCACTTTGTGCTTAAATTTTACAGCCAATTTTTAAAAATTTGTTACAATTTTAAAGATATTTCATGAAATATGTACACAATCTATATTTTGTTAAAATCAGTTCCGTATTTTGGAAAGTATAAGGTTTTGAAATTCTCACTATTCCATGCACATGTCACACATGCACGAATAAAATTAAAAGAAACAAAAAAGCATGTAATATGTTTAAGTGTGTCTGTCGATAACAATATGACAACAAATTTCTACTCTTTGTTACTGTCATAGATTACTTTTAAAATATTACGGAAGAGAGAAAGAGAGAGAGAGAGCGAGATCTTATTTATGTTTTATTATTGCTCTTCAATTTCAATGCAGGGACGATACCAGTTAAGTAGAGCTGCTTTCTTTATTATGTTACTGATAGTTTTCAAAAGATTTTTAATGACGTTTAAAACAGTTATTTACATCTAGATTATGGACGATGGTGTCGTTGCGTTGGCTATACTAGCTACAGTAAATCGGAATAGGCAAGCACTTTAGGTTTAATTTCAATTCAAATATTTATATATAAAGATATTACTCAAATATAGTGGGGAATATATAGGAGTGACTGGATGGAAAAATTAATGCAAAGGCCTCTGCATTAGGACGAAACAAATTCATCTAAGCTCAATATCTCTTTATGATATACCACCACTTTATCGTTCAATGATTAATTGAATTTTTTAAGTAATTTCTAATATAAACAGTTACGGTGGCCAGAGTACTTTTTAAGGGGTAAAACCGCGACAAATTGATACCTTTTGTTTTTTTCGTTACGTTGACTTCGGAAAAAATTAGAAATATCTGGTACTTTTGATACTTATCATTTTGCTATTCTTCAGGAATTTTGAGGAAAGGCGTCTGTCTGTTTGGCACCTAAACGTTCAGGTGCCACATCGAAGGTGCTCGAAATATCGAATAATAAAAAAGGAAAATAAATTTAATAAAACAAACTGCTGTTTTATTGTCAAACATTTATTGTGTCCTAGAGCCTGATTACAAAATAACACATTATTAACAACTTAAGGTCGAAAAATACATATATTTTTAAATAATAGCACACAGTGTACTTTCTTTTTTTTTTTTTTTGTAATTAGGACCATTACTCAGGGGATGACCCCTACGTATGCAGTGCACTGTGCCATAACTCAGCGAGAGGGATAGGGTAGAGAAGATAGATGCTTTGGGCGTTATTTTAATTTTTATGGCAGTGTTTAGGCGCATCCGGTGTTAAGTAGACGCAATAACTTTGTTAAGCTGTATTAGCTGGCATTTTATTAATTGTTTTACTTCGCCGATGTTTCTGCTAACCGACGAAGGAGAGCGATGTTGTGTACATTAGCTTGGATAGCATCAATCGCAGTAGGAACAGTTTTTTAGTGAATAGTGCTATGCCTTCGTCACTTAAATAGTCCGACAACAATTAATAGAATGTCTCACTAATGTACATTAAAAAAATTAATGATGTTGATTGACTTGCTCTTTCCAGGGTAATATAAGGAAAATCTGCTACTTTTGGAACTTTTTACATTTAGTACTTTTTTGTTTTCTCATTATCATGTAGCGTGAAAGAAGGTCACAGGTAAAAGCCATTTATTTAATATATATTCATATGAAATATATACGATATATGGTATAATTTTAAAGGGTTTTTTTTTTAGAGTGTCACAACTTTGAGTTGACATCGCTGCTTTATTTGAGCATCCATTAAACAGCTGATAGTTGCTTTTTGTTTAGTTTGCTTTGAAATTTCACTACAAATCGACTTACACCAGAGCAACGGCTGCAAATTCAAATTATTTCCAATAAAGCCCGAATCATTGATATTAAAAATATACATATTTCCTTGTTTTATTATGATTTAAACTTGTGTCACTCTATAAAAAACACCCTTTATATGTATTCATATATTAAAAATTAATATTTTTTATCTGAGTAATATATCGCTAATCACAATGGATCCAATTTGATCTCCGAGTTTTTGTGTGTTTCACACTACCTTTCCTAATATACCGCCAATTTCAGGAAACATAAAAAATTTTCATTGAACAGTTTTTCTATTCAGTTTCTAAAAACAACCCACGTATATGTTTGAATAGTATATTTTTCAAAAGGCATTCATTTAATCTAACAACTGAATTAGAAAGGGTGTATTAAAATTTTTAATTGGTTAAACAAGCCAACATTATTATTTTAGACAATTTTTTTTTCAAAACGTGATTTGTTTGATTTATAATTTAAATTTTATCAAGGGTTTGTCGTGCATTAAACTTAATTATTCGCTTAGTTTTTAAAAGCTTGTCTTAGACTATACGAGTATATAGAAATTTTAGGACATATCAACTAAAATTGCAATTTAAAGCAGCGGGAAAATAGAAGGTGTTTTTTTTTTATAGAGTGACACAAGTTTGAATCATAATAAAACAAGGAAATATATTTTTAATATCAATGAAACGTTCTTTATTGGAAAGAAAATTTTATGAAATTAATGTTTGAATATGATTTCTGCTATGTGGCCGCTAAGGATGGCGCGTAGAAGGCGCAATCTGGATCACCGATTTTCAACAAATTTTCGCAGCATTTGTGGCCGTATTTCGCCGATGTTGATTTCCAGGTGTTCAATTGTTTGTGCTTTATCGACGCAGACAGGTGACTTAACATAACCCCAAAGAAAATAATCTAATGGGGTTAAATCACACGATCTTTACGTGAAATTATTTTTTCATCAAAACTTTCTTTGAGTAAATCAATTCTAGCGCCTACTGTACGATGAGTTTGAAGAATAGAACATTTATTTTGATTAAAATTTCAACAATTTGCACGCGTTGCTCTGATGTAAGTCGATTCATAATGAAATTTCAAAGCAAACTAAACAAAATACAACTATCGGCTGTTAAATGGGTGCTCAAATGCAGTGATGCCAACTCAAAGTTGTGACACTCTACAAAAAACACGCTTTAGTTGGCAATATATATATTTATTTTTTTTTTTTTTTGAGCTTTCATTCATACAGTGTAATAACTGTACAACAAGTTGAATGTAGGAGAGAAGAAATATATTAATTTAATTTAATGAATTGAAAAAAATTTACACAAAATGAAAAAAGATTTTTGAAAAAACTTTAAGAAAAAGCAAAAGCTTTATGTAAAGTCTTGTACTTTCATGAGATCAACTGACTTCTTTTTTTAAGTAAAAAAATTATTGCAAATAAAATTAGTATTAGAAACCAGTAAATTTTAAGAACTTATTGTAGTATTTTTCCTATTTTTATTTACATACGAGTAATTTATTTCAAACTATATAGAATAAATATCAATAATATAACTTGGCACTTTATCACAGCTTTTCATAAACAAAAATTTAGAAGAACACTTAAATACTTCTCAATAATTTACTAGTAATACGATTTAATTTTTTTGTAGTCGCATCTATTCCAGAAGATAAATTTTATTATCTTGAAATTTTCCATTAACATTTCCCGGCATATAGAAGACTGGATAGGCTAATTCGGCAAAATTTAACGCTGTGCCCTTTTTACTGCCCATGGCGATCTCACCTTCTTTTAGATCAATTTCAGGCACAACATCGATTTTCAAGGGCACATAAACTTTTTGAAGTTTTCCTTTTGAATTTTTCACCAGATCTTTTGCATACGGAGCATAAGGTATCACTATTGAATTAATGTCTGAATTTTCATTACCCTGTTGTTTTTTCAATGGCAGACTGGAAACGCAAGCGTATGCTGTTAGAGAGATGATTAGAAAAACGATCTGCAATAATATAAAGACTTATTTAAACTATTCAAATATTATTAAAAATTTTTAAACATCACTTTTGTGTGTAATACAGTTGCTCAGTCATATTACACTGTACAACAGAATCGAAAACACAGCCATCATTTTTATGCTGAATTTTATTAAAATTTTATGTTCGATATATTTTCCATACAATCTGCATTTTAGCACTAATTGTAAATAACAAATATATTAACACCATGAGTACATCTTAAGTTTTGCCTAATTTATGGCCTTGAATACGGAAAAAAGAAAAAGTACTCAAATCAAAAAGCTTCAAAAGTACCAGCTTTTCCTTGTTCGCCGTTTTTAGTCCCTAAAAAGTATCCTTTATTTTAATCTGGGTCACATACTATGCGTCCACCAAATTTCATCTAAATCCATTAAAAAAGTTTCAAAAAAAACTACAAAAGCAACAAAATAGAAATAGTACCACGGATAAAAAAGTATAAAAAGTTCCACTTTTTTCTGATTTTAGCCGAAATAAATACAAAAAATAACTACAAAAACAGCAAATACCAAACAAAGTACTAATTTGTCACGTTTTAACCCCTTCAAAAGTACCCTAAATATTAATCTGGGTCACATGCTATTCTACTACCAAATTCCATCTAAATCCGTTACAAGATTTTCTCAAGTAACAAAAGTACCAAAAGTAAATAAGTACCATTAGTAAAAAAAAGTTCCAATAGTACCGGCTTTTCTCATTTCGGCTCCTAGAAAGTATGATAGTTTATAAAAAAAATTACAATCTTACAGTACAAAAATAAAAGGTACCAAAACTACCAATTCGCCTTTTTCTTACCCTTTAAAAAATATCCCATATTTAATCTGTGTCACTTGTCATCAGAATACAAAATTTCATCTAAATTCATTAGGAATTTCTCAAGAGAAAAAATAAAAAGTACTAAAACTATCAATTTGTCACTTTTTTCCCACTCTTAAAAAATGCACTATAGTTCAATTTGGGTCACATGCTATCCATTACCAAATTTTATCTAAGTCCATTAAAAGAATTTCTTAAGAGGAGAAAAAATTACCAAAAATACAGCATTTCTAATTTCAGCCCCGAAAAAAAAAAAATTAATTTATAAAAAATTTATAAAATATTGGTAAAAATAACCAAAATTTTTACCGTTTTAACCATTAAAAACTACCATATATTTTAATCACGCTCAGATGTTATCCGTTTACCAAATTGCATCTAGTTCCAATAAAAGAATTTCTCCAGAGAGCTAAAAGTACTAAAAGTATAAAAGTACCATATGTAAAAAAGTACCAAATGAACGACATTTTTTATCATTTCACCCCGCAGAAATTTATTTCCAAAAAATTATAAATTTTTAGTACAAAAACAAAACGTATCAAAAATACCAATTCCCCTTTTTTCACCCCTTTTTTTAGTCTAACTCACAAAACCTCAGTCAAATACATTAAGCGGTTTTCGCGTTCTAGTAGCACAAACATCCAAACATACAAACTTTCACATTTATAATATTTTTGTAGAATATTTTAAATCGCTACATTGCCTTCAATAAAGGCACCAAAAATGACCCATACACCGAAAATTAAAAGGGTTAAAATTACTCTACAAAAATGTTGTTTGTAGTGTTTTCCATTTAAAAGTAGATCATATAATATATCTATGATCCAAGGACTTACAGATAAAATATGCTGAATCACAATAACAATACTCAAGAGGAGAGGGAACTTAAACTTCCAGAAAAATAGAGGCAAGGGATGCGTCGTAAATTTTCAAAAGGACATAACAGGTGTGTCTTATTTTTTTCTTAATCTCTATAACCAAAATCAAGTATGTTGTTCAAAATTTCGATTCAGTTTTACAGTGTAATTTCATATAACTTTGATTGTTTTACACTCATTTTAAAAAAATAAATACTGGAATATATCTTTTTTAAATTATTTCCTTTAATTTTATTTTTGTTACCAATTTCATGTTTGTTATTTTTATCCAATAAAAATCCTGTAATTATCCACTCACGTTACACAGTTTTTATTTGTGGGATTCTTTTATTTTGAAATGTGTATTTTAATGCAGTTTTTTTTTTTAAATTTGTTTATCGCGTATCGAATTAACTTCAAGTTTTTTATAATTGAATAAAATTTTATAAAAATTAAAAGGAGCTGTTTGTCTCCACCTGCAAATCTCTTAATAGTGACTGAGACTTTTGTTTTAAAATAAAACAATTTAAATAAATATGTTTATATAATTAATATTCAGTTAAATTTGGCATGTGCAAAAAGATGTATATTTTATGAAAAAAAAAAACAAAACTTTTTTAGTTGAAATAAAGTTATGTAAATGAAAAAAGCTTCATTGTTAAAAAGCAAAAAAAAATAAGATAATTAAAACGTAAACCTAATACATGAAATGCTGGTTAAATTATTTTGTCATATTTACCTTAAAACAGTAGACCTTCCTCAAGTATGTTCGTAGCTAAACCAATCTGATTGTTTGTTGCCAGTGCACTGACAGAAAAACTTTCATATCTAGTACTGATGAAATTTTTTATGCATACTATATCATGTAGTGTTGTTTTTACCCCGTGACACTTGAGGTTATACGAATGACAACGTTTAAATCAGTTGTCACCAATAGCAGCGCTAATAATTCAACTTTCAATGCAGTTATTGAATTAAATTTCACTTGCTTAATCCCGAACTGAAAAACCTCTAAATGTAAAATGTGCCCCAGCAAAGTTCTGCTTAAGTTCTGTTTAAGCTGAAGTTAAGCTTTAATTAGACTTTTATTAGTTTCTAATTTAATTGCTGTCAAGATATAAATATGATATACTTAAATTCTGTTATATCTAGTTAAGTTTAACTTAAGATTAACTTATGACTAAGTTTAAGCTAAAATCTAATTGAGTTCTATTTAAGTAATGGTTACGACTTTTCCAACTATTATAAATAGAGTTAAGCTACGTTCACATTTATCAAATATTTGTCGAAAAAACGTAACCAAGAATAAAAATAATATTTTATTTCCTTTAATACCACTATTTTTTTTAATTTTGGGTTCGAATTTTTAAAAAAACTGTATACAAGTACTCTTTCGGAGAATAATTAATACTATTTTGTAATATAAAACCAAGTTAAATGACAGTATCCTAAGCAAAACTAGTGGTTTCGTTTTTTTTTTGGACAAATATTTGATAAATGTGAACGTAGCTTTAAGTGATAAAAGTATATTGTTTTGAAAAATAACTAGGACTTAATCACAATTAGGCCACAACTTAACTAGATCTTAACTAACAGCTTATAAAAGGCTCGAAATCTGGATCAACTGAACTAGAATTGAAGCTATCGTTATGTTTCTACATGTTAAACATAGTTAATTTTTTTTAATAAATAATTGGGCTATATATTTAATATAAAGTTAAGCATTAGTTAAAACTTAGTTAAATTCTAATATTATTTTGATTAACTTGTAATTAAGTTCAAGTTAAGTTCTACTGGAAATCTTGTTAAGTACCAGTTAAGTCTTACAATCTCGTTCACAGCCGCATTGTCATAAACGATTATTGCAGCTTTTCATGGCTTAAGGCAAATCGTTTATGAATACGGGCCATAAACGATTGTTATAGTTTAAGTAACGAGTTTCCCATAAAAAATTCTTATATTAAACTAACAGTAACTTAAATAAACGTTTATAAGTACGGCGGATAACGTAAAGATTTAATTAAACCCCTAATTATTGTTTAGTTAAACTTAAGTGCCAGCTGTCATTTAACCATTAATTAACCTCTAGTTATGATTTAGCTAAATTCTAGTGAGATTTTAGGCTACCTATAGCTAAAATCTAGTATAGTTTTAGTTAAATAGTTGATAGGCTTTATTTAAAATCTAAATAAATTCAATTTAAGTGCAAACAAACTGCTTGTAGAAGTAAACTTCCAGTTTAGTTAAGATATTAGAACTTCTGCTGTTGTTTTCTTAAAATTCTAGTTATATGTATACTGAAACAGGTTTAGTTAATTCCTAGTTAAATTATTTTAAACTTTTATTAATTTTAATTGAATCTTAAAACTTAGCTACAATTTAAGTTAAACTTAACTAAACTTATGAGCGAATTTGACTTACAACTTACCTATATTTTAAGAAGAGCTCATCCAGGACTAAAAGAAAACTGCATAAGGAATTAACGAGGACTTAATTGAAACTTAAGCAAAAATTTAAGCTTAGCCTGAAACTAACTAGATTTTATCCAGAGTTTAACAAGATCTGATCTGGCACTTAACAAAAACTTAATTACAACATTACAATGACTTAGCAAACCTTTACCTTAAGTGTAACTCAACTATAACCTAAGTAGAACTTAACTAGAACCTAACTTAGTTTGTTAGAAAATACATATAAAACTTATTTTTAGTTTATATATTTTATACAAAATTTTTGTGTTGAAAGTATGTAAAATTTTACACTATCAAATTGAATCGTTTGCAGTCTTTGCATAGATGCCATGTAATATATGAAAAAAATTTATGATTCCTTTTTTTCATAATCTTTATTATTAATGTTTGCCTAAATTATTTAATTTGGCCAGCAGGCAGGCAATATTTCTCCAAAAAAAATATATAAAATAATATCCCACAAGTTTTGGGAGCTGTTTTATATGCCATTAATTAAAAGTACATTATTTTTAATTTTTTTAAAATGTAAATATTTACGTAGTTCTGGTTTTAAAGTTAATTTTGTTAAATGTACTTTTTAATAGACGATTTTTTAACGGTACTTTTTTAGTACTTTTTCAAAACGTAACTTTCTTAAGTTTATTATTTTCTAAAAGTACAATTTCGAAAAGACTTTTTTAAGGTGATTTTATTTAGGTGTACTTTTCATGATATAAATATATTTTTTTTAAATTAATTAAGGTACTTTTTAGATATACTTTTGTAAAAAGTACTTTTTGAGTACTTTTATGCTTTTTTATGAGTTACTTTTTGATAAGATACTTCTTAAAAAGGAATTTTTTTAAATGAAAGTTTTCTATTGGGAACTTCCGTTTAAGGTACTTTCCTAGTAGGTGATTTCTTTAACGGTACTTTACTTTTTAAGTACTTTTTCAAAAGGTGTCTCTTTTACGTTTGTTATTTTATAAAAGTACTTTTTCGAAATAACTTTTCCTAAAGGTCATTTTATTTATCTGTCATTTTCTTAATACTTTTTTAAAATCATATAATTATTATTTTTAAAAGGAACTTTTGTAAAAGGCACTTTCTAAAAAAAAAAACTTTTATATTAAGTACTTTTTTGAAAGCTACGCTTTATAGAATACTTTTCTTAAAAGTTCCTATTTGAAAAAATTCTTTCTAAAAGAAAATTTTTAAAATTTTTATAAAATATTACATTTATTTGAGCATGTACTCAAGTATTTATGTTTAAAATTTTTTTTATTTATGTAGAAAAGTAAACACATTCATAATGGAAAATTATTGTTGTGTGTGTTTGAAAAATTTTTTAAAGGCTATTTTTATGCTTTGTAATTCACAAAAATATGCTTGTGAGTTTTTGTATAAATAGATGAGCTTTGGAATTTTTTAAACATAAAGGGTAAAACATCTACTGATGAATTGGTATAGCTACCAACGAAATATATATCTAGATATTGCTAACCCGCAACAAATAAATAAAATTTTAAACATAAAATTTTTATATATTGTTAAGGGAAGTTTTGTAATCGATGATTTGTTAAATGCACCAATTTTTTTAAGACTACTTCATAAAAACGTACTTTTAAGGTCAATACCGCCTAAAACACAATTTAAAGAATCTATACTTAACATCGCCGTTCCGGAAATAACAGAGGGGAGAAAATTTTTAAAACTCAGGAAATCTTTAGGAATTACGTGTAAAGTTCTGTACAGACAATTGTCAGATATTAAAATACTGTCAGATCAGTGAATTTGCTGGCAATGGACTGACAATATAGAATTGCCAGTACAAGGTATATAATCAGTTCACAGGATTGTAACAAATTTGTCAGAAAAGCTGATATTAAGTTGAAATTTTTGAAAACTAAAGATTCTTCCCAGATGCACCCAGATTTCCGTTAATAGGTTTTATTATAATTCAAATATTTTTTTAATGAGATTTGTAAAAATTATTTTAACAAAACTTTTCAAGGTTTTAAAATTAATCGAATAAAAATTAATCAAATAAAAATTAATCGAATAAAAATTAATCGAATAAAAAATTAATCGAATAGAATTCAAATATTTGACACAGAAAACAATTTAAAAATAAACAAGTAAGAGTGGTGCGCCGAATCTTATATACCCTTCACCAATGCATAAATATGTGATTCGCTGAATATAATACAGGCTTTCCTTTCTCTTATAAATATTTTCAAACATTACATTTTCACATGAAAAAAGAAATAATACCACAAAATATTAAATAATGCTCCAATAATCGTTATTGATGACCTCAATGTGAATGCGATGTGAATATGATTTTTTCTATGAGTGTAAAGTGTTTACCTCCATTGTTTTTCTGTATATTTATTGGAGTGTTTTTATTTTTCTTCCCTGTAATTACAAATAAATGTAATTAATTATCTTTATTTCAGGCTTGCCATTGAAATTTCTTGCAGTCAGTCCATCTGTCCTTCTGTCCATCTACCTATCTCTCTTTAAGGCTATTTGCTTTTCCCGTTCATCACTTTTATATGCTGCCACTTACGACTATGTGTGAGATCTTATGTTATAGTCGCACGTCTCCAATTGCTGATCATGAATGATCAAATTTTAGTATAAAATAATATTTAATGTTGGCACATGCAAAAAAAAACATTTTATTTTTTTAATTTCTCTACACTTTATTTTATTACACAAAATCAATTGTTTAATTGTAAACAACGAAAAAAATATATGTTACAAATTTTTATGTATTTGTATTGGCATAAAGAAAACATTATTAAACTACAACCTTAATATGCCAGTGTTGGCAATTCAATTTTATTATCAGTTTTATCTTTAATCATTTGCAAAAACCATAAAAATTCATTTATAAAAGTGTTGAAATGTCTGCATGTTTTTTTTTTGTGCTTTACATACAATAACTCTAAATAATAATTGCATAATATTTTATTTTTGCTTCTCTGTTATTTCATTTACAATTTTATCTATTTTAATCATCTTAAAAGTGAATGAGAAAGGAAGCAAAAAAAAAACAATATTTAAATTTTTAATGTATTAAATTGTTGTTGACATGTTGGTTTGTTTAGTAAATATGTAAATAGTGCATATGTTTTAAAATGTTTTTACAGTGTTTTAAAAAAATTAAAACAATTCTGTTTTTATAATATACGAAATAAATTGCGCGTGTGTATATTCGTATAATAAAACTTTATTTCTGCAAATTAAAAATTTTGAAATGGCATCTGTTTATCTAAACTAATTCTAAGAAAATTTATTAAGTTTTTTTAGTTTTACATATGAAAACTAATATTATCAGGCTCAAGTTCAGTTTTATTGAATTACTGATATTTCAAAATTACTAAGAGTTTTTTTATGTTGAAAAATATTATTATTTATATCCAATCAGTTTTTAGCAAAAAAAACTCTTAGTAATTTTGAATTTTCAATAATTCAATAAAACTAAACTTGAACCTGATAATATTACTTTTCATATGTACATCAATATAAGTTCGAACAATAAATACGTTTATTCGTAATAATAATAATATAAAAATTTGTTTTTTTAGTTTTTAATTAAGGAAAATGATATAATGTTAAATAAAAAAGTTTTGAAGATAATAAAAAAAACACATATTTCTTTCTTTGACTTGCTTGTATTTATTTTTTCTTCATGGCGATTAACATTGATGTGCAAACGTAGATGATAGATGATCAAATTTGTTAAATTAGCAGTCAGCTTTAAATCGGACTGTACTGGTCTTGCTGCTGATGTTTTATTTGTTGTCTTCTTGACTTATAATTATTAATTTCTTATCACTTTTTCTACTCTTCACCAAAAATGGTAAAGGTATATATAGGTTTGTCATTACGTGTGTAATTTCCGCAATATTTATATGAGGTCCATATAGTATATATATTCTGAATCCTTATAGATAGGGAAGTTGAATGAGCCATGTCCGTCTATCTATCTGTCTGTCTGTCTGTACGTGAAATCGATTTTCGAATCACTAGAAGAGCTAGAGTTTTGTTGGGTCTTGGACTGAAATGTAAGGATTTTGCTTAAGATGCTTCGTATTGAAAATCAGCAAAAAAAGACGTGTGGCACTCGGGGACTGCCGCGGTAAAGCTATTGCATAGCATTTTTATCAACTTATGCAATTTCAATTTCAGTTTTCTAGCTAAACTGGAAGTGCCCCATACAAAGAAGGGAACCCTAGTGCCTCAGGTAAAAAGTGCCTTACCTTAGTATCCTATGTCCTTTTCCTGGTTCTAAGCTACCTACCCACCAATTTTCAGCCAAGTCTGTTTAGCCGTTCTTGATTTATAAATAGTGTAACTAACACGACTTTCTTTTATATACATATGTATATAAAAATACCCTCAAAAACCCAGAAATCGCGGAAAATTACCCGGGAAAAGGTGGCTGCACTGGGCAGGAATTCCCAAAAACTTAGACAAAATCTCCTCAAAATCACCTCCAAATCCCGGAAAATTTTTAGGGAAAAGTGGAAACACTGGAAATTTAAAAAATTTCCAAAGCGACAACACTGTATAGTCATCATACATAGACTATACAAAAAAGTTTTCACTTCAAAAAACAAAAGACTTAAGAAACAAACTTAGTTCCAGGTTTTTTCGTTTCAAAAACAAATGACAGATTTTTTCCAGGTTTTTTCGTTTCATAAACAACTTAAGAAACAAAATTTTAAAAATTTCTTGATTCGGTCGCCTCAAAGCCCGCGATAGAAGCTATGCAATAGCTTAATAAAATATCTGTTCTGGAATTGAATTATATATACAAATAAATGAAGATATAAATATAACAATTTCAGAAATAAATATATAAATACATGAGTTGCCTGCGTGGGGAATATGGAATCTTTTGATTATAACTCAATGCACGAACGATCGTGCTACTACTGAGGCTTGATAGTGTTATATGTATATTAACTTAATAATGACTTTATGTATTTTTTCGTACAAACTACCTTTTTGCTCACCGATGGATGGAAAATTGTAAAATATTTTAAACAGTCTGTATTTTTTTACATATTTTGCACTGAAGAAAATATGAACGTGTGTTCAAGTATGCAGTATAAACTTACTGTTTGAAATGGTATATTTATAAGAGAAAGGAAAGCCTGTATTATATTCAGTGAATCACATATTTATGCATTGGTGAATGGTATATAAGATTCGGCACAGCGAATATATCACTCTTACTTGTTTATTTTAAAATTGTTTTCTGTGTTAAATATTTAAATACTATTCAATTAATTTTTTTTTTTCGATTAATATATTATTCGATTAATTTTTTTATTCGATTAATTTTATTCAAATTATTTCTATTGAAACGTTGAAAACTGTGAAAAGTTTTTTAAATAATTTTTACAAATTTCATTAAAAAAATATTTGAATAATAAAACCTATAACGGAAATATGGGTGCTTCTGGAAAGAAACTGTATACAGAGCCAAAACTGCCTAACAGAATCAATAACATTTTCTCTATGAAACGCTTTTAGGCTAAGGGGTATCCCAGCAGAAAGAAGCGAAGATTTTTTCGAATAGATTCCTTATTGTTTTTATGTGGTAAATCTTATTAATTTTTTCAATAAGGAAACCACATAAAATCAAGAAGAAAACTTGTTATTTACAATTTTTTGTACCCAATTTCCGTTATTTTTGGCACCAAAAAAACAATCCATACAGAAAAACTTCTTGATTTTATTAGGTTTTCATATGAATTGTAAATAAAAGGGATTTCTTATTGATTTCATTAGGTCGTCTTATTGTTTTTTTCAATAAGGTTTTCTTCTTGATTTCATTAGGTCGTCTTATTGTTTTTTTCAATAAGGTTTTCTTATTAATTTCATTAGGTTCCCGTATGATCATGTGTAAATCATCTTCTTAATTTTTTTAATAAGAATATCCTCTTGATTTCATTAGCTTGCTTGTTATTTCATACATATAAATCAACAAAGGAACAATTTTTTCATAATTTTTTTGTGCTACAATAAATCATCTTCTTAAACTGGCTGCTAACATGTATATTATAGTAAGGTGTAGTAGTGAGGTGGTTAGAGTGCCAATCTACTAAACCGAAGTTCCTTGGTTCAACTCCCTGAATACGTAAGTTTTATAAAAATGTTTTCATCACCCCTCCATCCAGATAATACACGTTGTACATGTGTAAATAAGCATTCGGGACGTACCATGACGTTCTGATGACATCAAATTTGCATTTCCTAACATCATAACAGAGAAAAAACAGTGCCTAATAAATACCTAATAAAATAGAACAAAATTAATAAGATACCTCTACGAATTTTTTTCAAAAAGGAAGTCTTTTTGAAAAAATCAATAAGAATACCTAATAAAATCAAGAAGAAAACCTCATTGAAAAAATCAATAAGAATACCTAATAAAATCAAGAAGAAAACCTTATTGAAAAAAACAATAAGAATACCTAATAAAAACCATAAGATTCCTTATTGATTTTTTCAATAAGGTTTTCCTTATTAAAATAATAAGATTTCCTTCTTGAAAAAAAACCATAGAGATATCTTATTAATTTTGTTCTATTTTATTAGATATTTATTAGGCACTGTTTTCTCTGTGTAGTTTTGAAAAATTTCAACTTAATTTCATTGTTATTCAAAGAAAAATTCTGAAAAATCTGATTTTAATCAAAGAAATTTAAAATTTCTATTTGTTAAACGTTCTAAAATTTTAAAATTATTGGTCTGTAATAAATGTGCTTTAACAATTGTTTTAATTTAAATAAATTTGTTGTATCCAGATCATCTTATTTTATATTTCTTTTTTCTCTTACACTTAAGTAGCAAAATAATGATATTTATCATCAGAAAACCGATTTGTTTCATTTAGTCTTTATTTTACACTTTTCCATTTGTTGGCAAATTTTTAGTACTTTTTCCACTTATTTTCCGACTAAAAGTATCCTTAAGTTTTCTATTATTTAAATAATTAAAATAGTATTTTTAAAACAACAACAGCAACAACACTTTCATGAGAGTTTGTACAATAAAAGAAAAACAACAATAGCTAAAGTTTGTGACAACATCTTATCCACCTTGGAAATGTTGTTGGTATTGTCTAATGACAAACCACAAACTGCCATGACAAGCGTGAAGAGAATGATGATGATGATAATGACAGTTAGGTTTGCTGTTTTCGAATTATTTTTTGTCATTGTTTTGTTGATAATGAAGATGATGGTGTTAGTGCAACGCCTAATTATATGCAACAATAAACTAACCAGCAAGCAAAACACAACTTTCTCCCTTAAAGTTCGTTAAAACTTTAACTGTAGAATAGAAGCAATATTTTTTTTTATTGTGGAGAGAGCAAACTATTAGACAAAAGCGTACGGAAAAATACCCATTAAATAAGCGGTTTGAAAGTTTTGTTGTTTAGTTAGTCGCTAATGAAAATAAAAACAAACCAAAAGATATATTAAGTATGAGAAAAAACATTAATTTATTTAATTCCACAATGGCAACACCTTTATTTCGGGCGAAGGCAAAAAATCGGACACAAACTAAAGCCAGAGAGCCAGACTGACTGGATGGCTGGCATCCAGACGGTTTGCTAACCAGTCATTTTAGCTGAAAGTATGCTTTAGTAACCTTTATCACAGTATTTGCCACAAAAGTTAAGTTCTTCAAAGGTACCTCTTTCACTGTAATTTTTGTTGTTCTTGCTCTTTGTAAGTGAAAAATGCAAATGTGTAAATTATTTCTTACTTAGAGAGACTCAACACACTCACTAAAACAAAAGTGGGGAAAATGGGAAGAAAGTTTTACTTGTGCCGCCATTAAGTAGTTAGAAAAACGTAGCAAAAGCGTTTTAAATTAAAATGTTATGTGGAGACAATAATGCCTCCGAACATTTTCATGAGATTTGAAACCTAACCCAGACAACAAAAAGGTATCATTGTTGAAAATTTTTGTATTTTAAAAAGAATGTTTAATAACAAGCATTATTTCTAAAAGATCCCTTTCTTACTTGTACTTGTTATCAAATGCATCTTGTTTTATAGTTTTATTATGAAAAAAGTTTCATTGTTTTAAAGGTACTTTTTGAATATATAATTTATTTTTTAAGGGTTGTTTTTTTAGGGCAATTTTATAAAGTGTTTCATTTAAGAGTAACTTCTCTTAGCAAGTAAGTTTTTAAAAGGTACATTTTGAAGGTATTTTTCAATATGTACTTTTGTAAAAGTTATTGTTTTTTTAAAGGTACTTTTTAAGAGATAATGTTTTTATAAATACATTATGTTTAACTGTTTGAAAAGGTAAATATTTACATAGTTCTGGTTTTAAAGTTCCTTTTTTTAAAAGTTACTATTTTAATAAATGAATTTTTTAACGGTACTTCACTTTTTTAGTACTTTTTCAAAAAGTAACTTTCTTAATTTTATGATTTTCTAAAAGTACTATTTTGAAAAGACTTTTTCAAGGCGGTTTTATTTAGGTGTACATACTTTTCTTGATATAAATATACTTTTTTTTTTTAAATTAACTTATATTAGTGCTGATTTTTATAAAAAGGTACAAGGTACTTTTTAGATATACTTTTGTAAAAAGTAATTTTTGAGTACTTTTATGCCTTTCTATGAGCTAATTTTTTATAAGATACTTGTAAAAGAAAAATTTTTTTAAAATGTAAGTTTTCTATTGGGTACTTCCGTTAAAGGTACTTTCTTAGTAGATAATTTTTTTAACGGTACTTTATTTTTTAAGTACTTTTTTCAAAAGGTATCTTTTTTTCGTTTGTTATTTTCTAAAGCTATTTTTTTGGAATAACTTTTCTTAAAGGTATTTTTATTTAGGTGACCTTTTCTTAATACTTTTTTAAAATAATATAATTATTACTTTTGTAAAAGGTACTTTCTTAAAAAAACTTTTTAAAATGTTTACATTCTGTTAAGAGTACTTTTGTAATCGATGATTTTTTAACTGCACCAATTTTTTAAGACTACTTTATAAAAACGTACTTTCCATCAAGGCATTTTTTTAAAGAAAATTCATATAAGCAACTTATTTTAAAGTACCTTTTGTTAAATATTTATGGTACTTTTTTATGTATGTAAATTTTTATATTTACTTTCTGCAAAATACTTTAATTATTAGTTACTATTTTAAAAAGTTGCCTTTCCTGAAATGGTTTTTTTTTCAGATAATAATTTTTGTTTTAGTTTTTAAATTGTTTTTTTTTTTTTTGCTGAAAGGTACTTGTACGCATTTTAAAAAATATTTATTTTTCGGAAGAAATATTTTTCAAGAGTTTTTTTTTTTGTAAGAAGTTGCCGTTTTTTAAAAAAAGGTGTTTTCTTATTTTCAAAATGTACTTTTTAAGAACGTTACTTTCTTAAAAAGGAACTTTTACATTAAAAAAATGCCTTTTTCATAATTGTACTTTTAAAAAACGCTCTTTTTTAAATAGGCACTTTTTTAAAAAAAAAAAGGTGAACTTATTTTCCACTTGTACTTATTAAGAATGTTGGTTTCTTAAAAACGTACTTTTTGAAATAGGTACTTATTTAAAAAAAAAAAATACTTATTTTTCTCTTGTACTTTTCTTAAAAATATGTACTTATTTTCTAGTTATACTTATTTTAAAAACGGGGCTTTCTTAAACAGGTACTCTTTTCAATTGTAATTTCTTCGGAAGATATTTATTTTAAATAGCACTTTTTTAAATATATATGTATACTTTTTTAAAAACTAACTTCCTACAAGAGTTTATATTTCAGCTTTCGGCTGCAAATAAAGAAGTTATATTATTGGTAAACGGAAATTTTTGACTAAATATGTTTACGGGTTTTTGTGTCTAAAAGATAGATATTCATATATTTTACGATTAAAAGCCCAGGAAGAGCCCAAAAGTTGTCGTCTTGGTACTTAAGCGAAATATTCAATTAAGCAAAACTTTTGTTTCGCCCTCTTTTATTTTTACTTTTGTTTTTCTGCCTAAGACATACCAAATTTATTTTAAACTATTTTTTTCGTGTCTTCTGCAGACACAAAGTGCATAAGGGAAAGGTTGCATATTTTACTAGCAATTGTATGCTAGTATGTATGTACGTGTATGTGCTGTCAAAAGTACGAATATGTAAAATAGTTTCAAAGAGGTGAAATTATTACAATGTTAGTGGTTAGAGAAAAACGGTGGATATCTGCTGCCAGTTTTGCATAAATTGTTTTTTTTTTAATTTTAGAACAAACAAAAAAATTGAGACTAAAAATGCTAAAAAAACATAGCAAAAATGTTTCTAAATTTAAATATTTATAATTTATAGCTCAATGCAGTTGTTGGTTGTGTTGTTGTGCCAGGAAATTTGTGTTTATAAAAATTTTTATTAGTTTTCTACGCGCAAAAAACATTAAGGAAAAAAACCATTAGAAATTTTTAATTGAATTTAAATGAAATTTATTAACGACATTTTGGCATTTTGAAGAGCTTATTTTATACCCCTGATATAAAATATATATACCATGGTATATATACTACAGTTTTATATACTATTTTGGTGTGACAGGCTTGTAGTATGTATACTACTATTATTTTTTATGTTCGATTAAATGTTTAAAAATATGGAGCGCGAAAAACGTTTAAGAAATATTATAAATAATAACAAAATTATATCGAGCCATAACCGCCAAAAGGGCTGTAGCGCCATGATGGACGATTTTCGTTTTATTATTAAAATTTATTATTCACGATCATCTGCATCATCTCACAAGATATCAGGGCTGCAGAATTTACCGTTATGATTTTACAGCAAAAACAAAAACAAAGACTTAAGTACAATTCACTGTTTGTTTAAAAATTTTGTTACCACGACTGTCGCTTGCGTCTTTATTCGTTTTTATAAATTAATTCGTATTAGTGGTAAAATAGAAAAATGTTACATTTTATATCGGTGCTTTTTTAAAATGGAGTTATGGAAACAAGTGGTAGGTGTTTTATTTAAAAAAATAGATAGAATTTCTATAAATTTTTTTATAATTTTCTGGTAAAGAAAATTTTACTTCAGAGTTTGACCAAAACTGCTCTTGTTCCGTATAGTGATACTGATTCTTCTGGACAAAAGCATTGTTTACAAACACGTTACAGTTCGGAATTTTCAGAGACATTAACCATAGAAGAGGAGACGTGTGTGGGTAAACGGGGCTACAAAAAGCAAAGAAAAATACCAAAGAGAATACAAATTAAAAAAACAGCGTGACAGCGTGAAAACCAGTGTTCAACCGAATCCATGTGCAAATCAAAAGTGTTGTTACGGTTTATTTCGTAACTTATTTTCGAAATTAGAACACAATAGACTATTATGATTTTAGTTAACAATTTTCTTTTATTAAAACTTTTTACTTCTATTTATATTAATTCCTTATACTTAATTTACTTATTTATGAACCGTCTCAGGGAGCCGCTTGTTAGGCTGGCCTTTGATCAGGTTTGTTGTGAGCTGTTGATCGTTTAATAATGATTCCCGCATGATTTATTATGTCGATATCCAACTGCGTTTTTATACCAACCGGTGTCCAGTACCGTTGATGTTCGCTGCCGCCGGCGTGGTTGTTTCCACGATATTGTTGAGTGTGCAATTTATGCCAATTATATGCAACTTCAGCATATAAGCGTGGAACTTCCAGCCGATTGCGGTTCTCACGATATTGCAATTTCAGCAGTATGTATGCAGTGCATGTTTTCGCTGCTGCTGATATTTTTGTTGGTTGGGGGAAAATGACTCATAACAGTGAGGAAATTTTTTTAGTGAAAAGTTCAGCGAGTCAGATCGGTTAGCGATAAATTTTAATGAATAATTCAGATTTTAAAGATTGGAAAACATTTTCCCAAGCTATGTTTCCCACTTCAATAAAAAATGACTTTTACAACATTACGTTCTGCCTCTTTAAATAAAAATAGTTCTATAATGAAACTTAAGTATGGATATTCCGAAATTAAAGAATGCGATATCAACTCTATTGCTCGATCAAGACATAACGCTGCTTTGATAGAAAATGGACCCATCCGTTTATATGATAACTTTTTAAAAATTTCTTCCAAAAAATTCAAAGATTTAAAAACACATTGTGATAAAACATAATTCCTGCAAAATTTCACAACGAATTTTTAAATTTGAAATACGATGAAACTATTAAAGATTCGCTACCTGAAACTTATCAAGAAGACATATAATATTTACTTTAAAGTTATTTCTTTTAAAACTTTTTTACCTATACACTTTTATTTCGAATTCTGAAGTAATTTTCTATTAATTTTAAAAACAAAAACAATTTTTTATAAAATCCACTGGACTTAATGTTAATTTAACGTTATGTTTATTTTATACACAAGAATAAGTTGAAAAAATAAAAAAAAATTAAAAGTGAAAGCTGTGTTTTAATAAAATCAGAAGGGCTTAGCCACCTTAACATTAGTAAAGATCTATCCAGCGTGACAGCAAAAAAGACTTCAGCGCCATAAATAGGCGTTATCTTGGGAGATATACAAAATCAATCAAATGCAATATATTGCTCAGAAGTAGCAATGTTTACAAACTAAATTTCACCGTAATCCTTAGACAAAGTCCAATGATATTTAAAAAAAAGGCTTCTAGTGTAAATTTTAGTTTAGTTTTTGGCGCTTGTGTCTTTTTAGCTCGATATATACCACGTTGTTTGATAGTTTAATTGTAGTTTAGGTTGACACACATGCAGTATATCAAGCTAGTATAGTATACAAATCCTATGTCTGTCAGGGGTATTACAGTCCTTTACATCACAGTATTAAAGAGATAATTGAATTTTTTCATTGTAAAATATTTCCAAAGGGAGTGTTCAACATCTTCGAATTCTTTTGGCATTAGCTGAAGTTGTTTCTTCAATTAAGAAGGAAACTAATTTTAATTGTTATTAATTATTTTTTCTTTTCAAATTATTAATTTCTTGTTAGGGGCTGTGCACATATTACGTAACGCTGTTTTCAGAGATTTTATAACCCCCCCCACCCCCCCTTCGTAACACTTTTTACTAAATTTTTCAGTGCAAAATTTCCAATCAGTAACAAATGTTTAACCCCCCTCCCCACTGGAGCGTTACGTAATATGTGCACAGCCCCTTATGCACAAGAAAAGTTCTATTATATCACTGCGTATACTAAATATTTAATTAATTCTAAAATAATTTATTACTCATACGTAGAGTTGCACGACAAAAAATCTTATATTTGCCTCTCATTAAAATTCTAAATAACGTATACGTCACGAAATACAATCGTTTATTGCAGCCAAATTCCTAATATGGCACGTCTATGAATTTTGTTTTGCAACCGTTTACAACCCACAAATATTTAAAATTATTCCTAAGCGCGCGCACACACACACACACACATACACAAACGAGTATTAAGTAAAACGTATTGTTATTTATTGTAAATTTGGGCATATCGTGGTTTTGCTTTAGAATTTCATTAAGAAAACATTTTAGTATCGCAGAGATATTAAAGAGTGCATGAGAATTAATTATTTCGATATATTTTCTATTATATGCGTGTCTTTCATGAGTTTCACATCCGTGTGAAAGTGAATCTTTTCCGAATATTTAGCTGTCCTGACATTCACTTCCGAACAATTTTTTCGTTTTATTGTCGACTGCACTAAGCTGTGTGTGAAAGCAAATAGAATCTCATTTATTACACAATAAAACTAATTTAATTTTAGAAAAATCTTTGTTGAACTTAAGTTTGATATCTTATCTACCTAATTCGCAAATAAAAGCCCAATATATGTTTGATAATAACGCATGGAAAAGGAGATTCAAAAAATTCCCACATTAGCCACCAATCGAGCAAAACTATTCGGAAGTATGCCGGACAACAAATATTCTATTTTGTGATTCGGAAAGTTTCATTCTAATTGAAAAAGTTCGGAATTCCTGACAGACACGATGATTAATGTTTTTTGCCTGTAACATTTTTCACCGTCATCTAAGTTATCCGGTTTAAATAGATTTATTCAGCACTAAAGTCTGATTTAATAAACATTTAATTTTGAAAATACTTTTTCGTTTACATACTTTCAATTTAAATTTTAAAAACTCCACAAATTGTTGCACTATTACCAACAGCAACAAAACTCTAAGAAACCTTAATAACAATATTTAAAACCATAAAATATTATTGCTGCTACAATAGTTAATATAAACAGTTGCTCGTTAAGCCATTTAGCCAAGACTTGGTTGCACTCTATATAAAAATAGAAAATAGAAAGAAGAGAAAAAAAAATCCTCACAAACAAGAAAAAAAAAAAGAGGAATAAGTAAGCAAAGAAACCAAACAGGAAAGAAATGTCTACAAGAAATCGGAAGTACGCAATGGAGGCAAATAACGGTCATTGAAGAAAATGTGTTTAAATAGAAAAAGGAGTCGTCGACATTAAGCTCAAGACAATAAAAATAAATAACAACTTCAGTAGCTAGAAAAAAAAGGACGCAAAACCTAAATTTTTTTTTAAATGTTTTTAAAAATAGTTACCATTTAGAACTTCCTTAGATAGAACAAAAAACGAAGGCAAAAATAACACGGCTTAATAACAGAGTGTAAGGCCATAGATTTTTGCAACACATAAGTTTCATTTCATTGGATGGTGAAAGCAGAAACTAAACATATAAAAAAAGCCGTTAGGAAAAACTTAACAAAGAGAACAAAAAATATTACTATTACGAAAAAACGTTGGAAGTGTTGTATGTGTGTTTTTGTGTGTGTGTGTTTATTTACAAAACATTTCCGGTATTGGTTTTTCAACTGTGTAAGTATGTGTACGCTAGCTTTTATATGTATGCCTGCATGATCAGCTGTGTATGCTTGTTTGTTTGTCCGTTAACTACGGATGTGGCAAGTGTCCATTTGTAAATGTTTCGCTTTTTTGTGTGTGTTTGTGTTTGTGTTTTTTTTTTTATTTTGTAGGTTGTTGCATTTTATTTATAATTCATGAGTGCCATTAGTTTCAATAATGACACTCACTTGCCTGTTGTTTTCTGTCTGCTCAGGATAGCTTTTGCTTTAGAGTTTTCTATTTTTTTTTTTTTTTCAATTTTTTTCTATTTTTATCTTTTTAGTTTTATTTGAAAAACTGATTAGTATTCGTTTGTGATGTCTGCTATTCGATGACAGAAACAGACTAGTTGATTTGATTGGAAAATATTAAGTTAATGAAGATAATTGCATAATTTTAGTGATTTTTTTTTGTCTATTTTTTATTTTGATTTGATGTAATTACGAGAGTAATTGGAGTGGCTAAAAGTAAGAACGGCCGAAATGCTTAAAAGCGAGTGCTAACAGTTTGCATATTAAAACATAATTTGTCTTAATCGTACGCCATACAATTGAACAATATAAAAATATTTAAAATTATTTTCTGATATAAAAAAAATTTGAATAATTTATGTTCAGTTATTTGTATGATATTCCTTTTTTGTTTGTTTTTCTAGTACAAAACATATGTTTTAAATATTGTTATTTATTCTTTCTAAACATACACTAATATTCACGCACGTTTACACATACTTCCATACTAACACGTAACAGAGTATTAATGTTTTAGACACACACATATAGACATAATGATTTTAAAATCAGTTTTTAGTTTAAATTCGCTACAATATTTATGGCCAGTTGTGTGTCGTGCTCGAAAATGGCCAATACAAAAGCATAGCAAAAAGTAATAACAACATTAAAAACAACAGCAAAAAACGAAGAAGAAGATGAAAAAAGCTCGACAATGCAATTTTGTGGTTTGTATATTAATTTTGTAGCTGTTTTTGTTCGCTGATATTCTAACAATTATTTCATTTTCAGCTTGTTAAAATAAAATCACTTCTCAAACCACAAAATTAAAAATTAGTCATTGTTACAGCCAACATATTTTTTATTTCAACAAACAGCAGCAGCAGCAGCTACAGCTGCAGCAGCCGGAAAAAGATTGCAATAAAACAGCAACGAAATGTTGACAATACAACAACATTAAATATGTAGAATATTTAAAATAATTGTTAATTTAATAATTTGTTTATATATATGTACACACACATACCCATACTTGCGCTCGTTTTAGTGTAAATTTTATAAAATATTTATTTTAATTAGTTGCATTCTAAATGATTTATTGTTCAGTGGCCCTTTAACGTTTAGACCAGGATTTTGTTATAAATTATAACGAAAGAATAACAACAACAACAACAACAAAAGGTGCTACAAACACATTACAAAATTTTTATATTTTGAAAATGCAATATTTGCTAAAAGCTGTAAATTATATAAAGAGCTTTACTTAGCATTTTTGTTGGAACTTCTTTTTTTATACACACATCCACACATATAAAAAAAATGTCACATAAATTTAAATTTAGAATGTGTTTGAGTTAATGGTTGGTTTTTAAATGCCGGTGTAGAGGATGATTGGTTAAGGATCAACAATATTTTTTGTGTTCAATAAAAACTGTTTCAGCATTATAGAGCTTTTGCTAGGTGGTCATATCATGGAAGATAAGACTGAACGATGAGACGTCGCACATAGGAGTATTTTGCCAATCTAAAAATTTATTGGGTGCCCTTCAATTAATGAAACTTGGCACAAATATGTGTTATGCTCATAGGCTATTTATGTTTGAAAATAAGAAAAATCGGGCCAAGGGGAAAAAGTTCCCCTTAGAAGAACTAATCCTACCTCCGAAAAATTTAATTTCGTTTTAAGTTTTCCTGTAGTTTTGCTTAGAAAATCAAACTGTTACCGTTGGCGAAAGTTCAAAAACCTAAACTTGGACCCAGAAGATCGTAAAATGCCATATTTTCTCTGCCCCTTTTTGTGGGCGGTGACATAAAATATTATTTTGCAAAAATTTTTTTTTTTTTTATATGTATATTATTTATTGAATCTTCAATAATAGATTGAAACATCAATAAGTTTTTCAAATCTTAAATCTAAAAAAAAAATAATAAATATAAGTTTAGCCAATGCTAAACATAATTTTTAGTTACAACGGTTGTTTTTTGTTGTTTTACATCTCTCGTGTACGGCTGATAGAAGGAGTGTCCCTCCTCCTAAGCCGGGTGTGGCCTCTATACTCTAGAATATTGCGCGCAAGTGGGTTTGGGTGCAACTCAAGTTTTTTAATGTATTTTTTCGCGTGTTTCGAAAATACTGTCTTTACCAACGGAACGTCTAGATCTTTATGAATTCTATGGTTTCTGACATACCAGGGGGCTGCAGTTATTGTACGTTTATTTTATTTTGTCGCCTCTGAATTTTTTCTACATTCGACGCTGAGGCAGTGCCCCATAGCTGGATTCCATAGCACCATATTGGTTTCAGGATCGCGGTGTATAGTAGAAGTTTACAGTCTAGGCTCAGTATTGAATTTCTACCCATAAGCCAATTCATTTGGGCTGCTTTTAATTTCATTTGCATCAACTTTGCGTCTATATGCGATTTCCATGTTAAACGGCGGTCAAGGTGAACGCCTAGATATTTGACTACAGTATGTTGCGGAATAGTCTCGATGTTGACTTGTATAGGCGGGCATGTTTCCCTTCGCAACGTAAAAGTGACGTGTACACATTTCTGCTCGTTAACTTTTATACGCCATTGTTTGAGCCATTTTTCCAATTTGGATATATACCCTTGTAAGTTGATGGAGGCTTCTACTGGATTTTCATGGACGCTTAAAAAAGCTGTATCATCGGCAAATGTTGATGTATGAATGTTATTGCTTAACGGTAAGTCAGAGGCATAAATTAAATAAAGTAAGGGACCAAAGATGCTGCCTTGGGGAACTCCGGCTTCGATCGACTGCGAAGGGCTTAAAAAATTGCCTTTTGCAAAAATTATGTAAATATTAAAAGAAATGAATTACTTACGCTTTAATACCAAAAAAAAAAATTAATTTTTGAGCTTCTATAGGAAGGGGGAGGTATCCCTCCAACGTCACCCCCCCCCGCAAAAAAAAACGTCCCTGTCAAATTTTTTTTTGCTATTTTCCACAAAATATTCATTTTTAAACTTTTATGTCGAGGAAACATGTCTTCCCAATCCCTATCCAACCAATCCCCACCACCCAAAAATATTAATACAAATAAATTTTTGTAATTTATTACTTTATAGTATTTAATTTATCTGAAAATAATTACTTTATTCATAATAATAACTTATTAATAATAGTAACAATAAATTTAATTTAAAATAATAACAATTATGTAGTTTATTTAAAAAAACTTTTTTTTTGCACGAAGATGATAATGAGTGCCATGGTTCTTCTTCGTCTCTTTCTTCAAAGACCTCTTCCGAATCTGAATCCTCTTCAGAGTCAAGTACGGGTGGAAGCATCAAAGAAATTGCTTCTTTGGTAAAGGGTAATGACTTTTTTTGGAGTTGGTCTTATGCTAGTAATTAGTGGGTCAGAAGTGAGCAAAAGCCTATTAATAATATCTATGTTACACTGAACCCTTGAAAATTGTCTACCAAATTTCTGTCTGTAAAGCCGGAAATGGTTGTTTCGTGCATCAACTGCTTTTTCTGATAACAGTCCAATAGGCAACAATGCCTCATTCACAACAGTTGCGCCTTGTATTAAAATCTTGTGCATTGTCGGTGTCATAGGATACCAGGGAATAGAGTAATGTAAAGTAATGTAAAGTTTTGCAGTGTCTAAGCAATAACCGGCAAACTCGTTCAAATGGATTTTGTGACCACTTGATATTACTTCAATAATAACTTTTATTCGGTAGATGAAATGAAATTCAATTCCATTTATTTCTGCAGCTAATTCAGGATTGGAAAAAAATCTGCTGCTAATGTTACCATCATTGGTGTTTCCAAATCACCATCCCCTTGACATTTTGAAATTTCGCGCAATTTTTTTTACTAAGAATTGTAATTTCTCTTCAACGGGCGCAGCATTAGACTTCTGTAATATTTGGAATACCTCTAATCTTGTATACACTTTTTCCATTTTACTCTCGAAGCTTCAAAAGGGTTCTGATAATAATTTTGTGCAATAACCACAATATATAGCAAAAATCTGAGTACCTGCAGGCCAGATACATATGTTTATTTTTTATATATTTTTGTTTTTGTTTTTAATAATAATAAAAAAAAAAGTCAATTAAAACAGGTACATATATTTTGCTCCATCGAATAACGTCATTTGCAAGGCAGCTGCACAGGTAGCTAAAAGCTAAAAACCGCTATAGAGATGGGTTGAAAATTACTGTTTCGCGCATTTCTTTTTTACACAGGTAACAACAGTGTTATGTGTAATAATTTAAATAAAAAACATATACATCTGCCAAAACGGAATCTTATTGATTCCATTTGAATGCATGTGCGGAGCAGGCAGCCACGTAAACCATACATACGTATAATTATTAAAAACTAAAAGATTTTATGACTGACACAACGGTTTCTTACTCTTACATAGGTAAGATGATCAAATTCAGAAAATAGGAGAAATTTTAAAAAATTCTAAAAAAAAAATGGCGCAAAAACGCCAAGATTTTTTTCCAGTCTAAAAGTAGAGATTTTATAGTGAATTATAAAATTTTTACGAACTCGATTGAACTCACTTTTAAAAACCTTTTGATATTTTTTTTTTTTATAAAAAGTTGAACAAAAAAATCCTTTTTTTTTAATTTCGAACAAATTTTTTTATCATAAAAATTTAAAATAAAATTTTTCTAAAAATTAATAAATGTAAAATCTTTATTCGTTTGGCCACAAAAAAATATATTGTAAACGTTTGAAAACCGTCAAAAGTCAGTAAAAGCGTATGCAATTTACTGAACTTTCCTGACTTTTACAGTGTCGCAAATCGACAAATCTCAAGCAAAAGCCTTTTAAATTCACTATACGACGCAGAATTTTGTTGTCTGTCGAGCTGCGTATTCAAATTTTGACATTTCTTAAATTTAAGTTTTGGCCTAATGTGCATCGTGTAATCCGCTGTGATGAAATATTTCGAGTTTTTTGTAAACTTCACCAGCCAAACCCCTAAAAATAACTACAAAAAATTTGTTTCTAGTCTACTGATGATTTGTCAAAAGCGCAAAAAGAAATGCAAATTAAAACACAAAACAACTGAAAACATTTTTAAAATAATTTTAAGAGAAATTCCCTAAACTTTAAAAAAATCGAGGTGAAAAAGAATAAAAGTTGGAATTTTATTTTTCCTATTCACATGTTTTTCATTTAGATCCTTCCATTCAAAAATTTCTAACAAATCTCTCTGCCTTCTAAAAAGAAATACAAGCACTTACTGAAATAATATCATACCAATTCCAATATTTTCCAAATGTAACGTCCATCTATACATTTTCAAATCTAATTCCTTTTCTAACCATGAACTTTTAATGCCATCATTAAGCATTTGTCTGCCCGTATTGTAAATCGATTAAATTAAAGTAACAAATTTCATTTTAATACACATTTTAAATGCTAAAACTATTAATCAAAACCTTAAGCTCTTTTGTATTCTTGCACTGAACGTTACCAATAAGCTGCCAGAAATAAGCCACATTTGAAGAAAACTAAAAAAAAAAAACAAAAAAGAGTATCGCAGGATTTAATCTTGGAAGAACTCATTAACACAAGCTGGAACGAAAATAAAATAAAACGTTAAACTTGTGAAATTTTTTGATATTGTAGAGGTGATGGCCCAAGAAGGGCCAGGAAATTTATCAAAGATAGAGAAACTGAGTATTTAAGAATTCCTACCTCATTGGTAGCAGAAGCAAAGGAACATGTTTAAGTTCCCTTTTTAATACCAGCACACAGATCCAGAGAAACAGTGATACAAAATGGAAAAGACTTTATTGCACCACACGCAAATGGCTGGGGGTTTTATATACAAGTACCTTGAACTAAACAATAAATTTGGTAGCAAGGATATACGTATAAACATGAGCAGTACTATACACATACACACATACATATAAATGTATGTGTTTATGTTTGTATGTGCAGTAACTTAGCAGCAAGTTAAAATAAAATTAATGTTGTTGTCTGGTAAAATGTGAAATAATTTGTCATTTGTTTTGTGTAATTTGTCTGTTACGTCTAGTTGAGGCAACACCGCCGCCACCATCACCACTAGAAGTGGGTAACAAAAAGTATTTATTAAGTGGAAAGAGGCAGAGTATTATGAGTGGCAAATTCTTACTTAAGATTTGGTATGTGTTTATATGAATGCAGCAGCACACTCACACGGAGACATTTACTATTTGTTGCAGGTAAATTCAAAAGGCCTTCACACTATAGAGTTACTTGGCGGCCCAATTCTAGTTAAATTTTAAGCTAAATCTGATTTGATGGGCTAAAACTTCGATTCTACAAGCAGTTACTAAGGTTTGCTGCAATATCGTTGTAAATGTTGCTTAAATCTTATTTTAAAAAAAGGATATATGGGAGATGATCTTATTCTTACGCTGATTGAGCCGAAACTCACAACAGACAGTTACAATAAAATTTTACAACTTTTAACTAATTTTTATTTTGTTCTGATAATAATTAAATCTTTTATATGATTTTAAGACTTAAGGATATACGGGAAGTACTCAAATTATTACACCAAATAAATAGCAAACAATATGAGGTTAATTCTAAAAGTATTTGGCGACTTTTACTTTATTTTGATAACACTTAAAATTTAAATATACTTTTTGTTATAGAGGATATAAAGGATATATGTGAGTCAGTTTTATTTTTCCACGGATTGAAATAAAATTTTAATCTAACAATTCCAAAAAGAAGTATTAATTTCAGTAGTATTTTTAGCAAAAATTCAGTGCTACAAAATTTAGGATATATAGAAGTCATGCTCATCTCCCATATATTCTTTATCTTTTTCACAAACTATAATAATATTTATAGCAGACAACAACAGATATATTTATCAATCCAGTTTATAATTGAGAAAAAATTTTAGCTTTATTACTATAAAGGATGCATGAGAGATGCAAATGTCCTGGCAGCAATTGTTCAAAATTCATAAAATTACAGAACAAAATTACTACAAAGTTCTAGAAAAATTTTTTTGTACATTCTTAACTAAAATGAAAATTGAATTTCTAAGCATCGAACTCAAAATTTATATCATAGCAGACAGTTAAAGCAAAATATTTGTAAATTTTCTCAGCATTTTGATTCGAACTTAAGCTGAAATTTAATTTCAAAAATAAAGGATATATGAGGATTACGCAAGTCCTTACATCAGTTAAAATGAAATTTTTAGCAGACAGTAGCAGCATTTTTCTAGAAACATTTATAAATTGGTGCTGCAGTTGTGATCATAATTAAAGTTAAAGAAAAAAAATATACAAATAAAGGATATAAAGAAGGAAACCAAATCCTTATTGCAAATGCGCTGTAATTTTTGGCTCATAACCGCAGCATACTAAAGGGTCCGCCAGATAACTTTTTTGTTTTGAAAATGCTATAAAAAAAAACACTGAATATTTTCTCAAATTTCTTTTTTATTTGAAAGTACAATCCCTCCGGTTAATAATGAAAAATAATTTCATTCAAATGGCTGCCTCGGCTGGCCATGCAGTAGCCTACACGATCGGTCCAATTTTTAAGCACATTATCGATTGTGTGCAGCTGTATTTCACCAATGGCCTCACGAATATTGTCCTTTAAAGCGTCAATTGTCTCTGGCTTGTCGGCGTAACACTTATCTTTGACGACACCCCACAAATAATAGTCCAACGGTGTCAAATCGCAGCTCCGACCGAGGTGGCCAAACCACATCAGCTCTGCAGCTGCTAATGCGATCTTCAAAAACAGGGCGCAAAACATCGAGTGTAGCTTCGGCTGTGTGGCCGTAGCGCCATCCTATTGAAACCAAATGTTGCCAATATCCTCCTCTTCAATTTTTGTGAACAAAAATTCGTATGGCCCGATAACGATCGCCATATACTGTATGTAACAGCCACTTCTTGCTCATTTGCGAAGAAAAATGCGAAAATTTTGCTTGTTTACATACCCGCCAAGATCAAAATGAGCTTCATCTGAAAAGATGATTTTTTTTGGCAAAATCGGCATCTTCTGTAAGTCGATCGCAGGCGGAAGGATAAAACTAATTATCTGTCAAATCAGACATGAGCTAAGTTTTACCATTCACGAAATAAGCACTAGTTGAAAAAAACAACGTTAAATGGCGGACCCTGTAGTAGAAATAGTTGTAAGTTTTCGCAACATTATTTTTTTAACATAAAAAAATATGTACGTAAATTTTTTTATAAAGGATATATGGCAGGTAGGTTTTTAAAAAATCGAGGCTAAATTGAGGCTAAATAATGCCCTTCATAAGGCCAATTTAGTGGTCGTTTAACCTCTAGAAAATTAATTCATGCACCTCTTCTTTCTGTATTTAGTAGTAGTATTTTTACTTTGACTTGACTTGTATTATCTAGTGTACTTCAAACGTTTTTCATTTGGTGGCTTTAAGGCTTAGAAAAATCTAACTAACACATTTTGGCAATTTGGCAAAAAAAAAACTCCTTTAATAATGCGCCACAGTGGTGCAAATGATACTAAATTTTGTGTTAGGGAAAAAGCTTTATTTTCTGTCTATACATATTTTGGACAGGAAATGCGTCGAGTCCTTGACTTAAGGTGATAGTTTGGATTATACCGAATAGTGTTTTTTTTTTTTACCCCTACTTATGCCAGAACACAGATAGAGGGATACGGGGTAAAGAAGCTAGATGTTTTGAAAATTTGGAAGGCTTAACTATTTTATAACGCTGCTTTGCACGTTAAGTTAATTTTTTATAACAGTGTTGAAGTGCCTCTGGTTTTAAGTAGACACATTAACTTTGTTCAGCTGTATTAGCAGGCATTTTATTAATTGTTTATTTTGCCGATGTTTCTGCTATCAAGGATCAAATTTGTGGTCATCGCTTTTAAAGTATTAAATAAATTCTTACTGATGCTTAAGGGAAGAATATTGAAGAACATTGTGCTGGCACAGCATGAACTAGCAAACCTATAAACCTTAAGCTACATCCTTTACTTCTAGATTAATTAAAATCAAATGCCATATTGAAAATATGTAAAGTATACTTTAAAGAAAATTTCATTTTAACGTTTAATTAAACTTAAATCATTTTTTATACTGCAACTAATCGTTTTTATCTAACCACTGACATAATATGGCTAAGGCTAATAAGTCTAATGTTAGAGAAAAATGCAGCTTGCATTTTGCCTGCCTGTTATCCTTAATTCATTTAAGCTTATTCTGCCTCAACGTTTTCTTAAATTGTCGCCCTTAATTTTTGTCAAGTGTTTCTTTTTAGTCCTGAAAGTATTTATTTTTAAACTGTACGACTATGTGATTTTCTTTCATTTACAATTTTAGCTTTCCGACTTTTCATAATATTGTATTTGTTTTGTTGTGCCTTTTATTGTTGGTGTAGCAGTTAATGGCAGTGTGTATGTATGTGTGTATTCATGAGTCCCGAGAAGCTTTGTAGCCTGAAGTCATTCTTAAGTCTTGTCATTTCATTCTTTTCTCTTTTAAGTATTTTGCAAAACTTGTGCACAATGTAACATACTTATACATACAAACATACAATTAAATACATGTGTGCGTGCGTATGTATGTATGTATGTACACTGTTCTGGTGTTCGTATGACTTTTGCCAGGAAGTATTTTAAGATTTTTCATTTTTGTTTTCCAACAAATTTTCCTGCACTTCATCATCGTTTTCTCGCACAACTTGCACGGAATAAATGAGCTGTTTATTTTGAGAGGTGCATAAGTCACTTTGTTTTTAAGTCGAGATATTTAAGGGTTTGCATTTAAAAACGTTTAAAAATATGGAGAAATACTAAGAAAAATATCAGTATCATGCGATAACAAATATAAGAAAATCTTCTCGAAAGTTAACATCCATATTTTTAAACGTATTACAACGCAAACCTTTAAATATCTCGACTTAAAAACAAAGTGACTTATGCACCTTTCAAAATAAACAGCTCAAATAGTATATAAGGTTTTTCTACTTGGTTGCAAATTAATGGAGTGTCACTGAGATAATACTTGAGCGCCATCTTTTGAAGAGTTTTAACTTGAAACAATTCTAAGAAGGATATACAAATGAAGAAAAGAGAAAAGCACAAACAAAAACAAAAAAAAAAAATGAAAGTAACACTCAAGAACAAACGGGGAGCAGACAATTTACTTGTGTGAAGAATAATATCTGTAATTTAAATAATATTATTTGAAAAATTACTAAATCATTAAGTTGGAAATGAACTCTCATTTAGCATTTTGAGGTTTTTGTTTTTGGTGAGAACAAAAACATCTTAGAAATAAGATTAATTTTTAAGGGCAAAAAAACAAAATTGCTTATAGTTTCGCTTAAAACATTAACACAGTTCGGCAATAGAAAATTCTTTGGTAGGAAATTTATTACAGTCGAATTTGTTGCACTTAATAATACGATTGTATCCCCCCTATAAGTACTCTTTTAGGGGGAGGCTCTGGCCTGGCTCTGGTTGTTAACAATATTTAAAAAGTTATAATAAACTGATTTTAACCAATTACTCTGTGGATGATACGGTGGTGATTTTATTAAAGTAATGTGTAATTTTCTAGCAAATTCCTCAAAGTAGAAAGAAGAAAACGGTGGACCATTATCTGAGACAATTTCTGTCGGATAACCAAATAACCTAAAAATTGAATATAAACTATTACATAAACTTATCGCATCTGACCTAACCAGATATTTTACTTCAATAAACTTACTAAAAGAGTCAATAAAAATTAAATATGTTTTTGAATCAAAATAAAATAAGTCTAAATGAACTCTTTCAAATGATCGATCAGTTAATGGCCATCTACTATTAACTTTTTCTTTAGGTATCTTTTGAGTAGATTGACATGAAAAACATTTTATAACGTACTCCTCAATACTTCTGTCAATGTTCGGCCACCAGACTGAACTTCGAGCGAGCATTTTTAATCTCACTATACCGTCATGGTTTTCATGTAAGATTTCAAGAATTTCCTTACGTAGTTTTTCTGGAATTACTAACCATCAATATAATAAATACAATCATTATCCGTTGACAAGCACTGACGCAATCTATACCAACAGTCTAAATATGACGGAATTTTTAATGGCCAACTATTCTTTAAATAATTGAAAACTTTTTTCAAATTTATATCATTTTGAATACACTCTGTAACTTTTTCCAAACTAATTGGAAGTTGAACTACATTTGAAAGACTGCTTATCATTTCTATTTCGTTTGCATGCTTCAACATTGCGTCCGCTGGTGCATTACATTTTGCTGGGCGATATTTAAAATCATATTCATAAACTGATAACATTACAGCCCATCTCTGTAATCTTGATGCTGTTACACTTGATGTATCTCTATTCGAATTAAAAATCTCTTTTAATCTCTTTGAATCTAACATTTTATCAGTTGAAAAACAGACAACACTTTTAACTGCAAAGCTTTTAAAATCTCTAGCTTTTAGCACAAACACTCCATTATTAGGATTAGTAAAAAAATGCCAGAAATCCAAAAAAATACCACGTATACCGTCAACTATTTATCGTACAATCCAAAATAGTAAGAAATTAGATCTACCCCTCGAAATTATAAAACCCAATCCCAAACAATATCCACCATGGAATTTTGATAAAAGCGTAATTAATACATCTTTACATAACTTTACAAAATCCATTTGCAGCCCCGATCAGTACCGTAAGCTATTTTGCGAGCTAAAAAATAAGCTCTATAACCATTCATTCCTCTTCACGGATGGATCCAAATCTAATAATTCTGTATCATTTAGTGTAACCACAGAAAATAGTATTATCAAATCTTCTATCCTCCCCAATTATAGTACCGTATACTCGGCAGAACTTATAGCTATTTACGAAGCTACTAAACATGCATACCAGAACAGGGGCAAATTTTCCATATGCTCGGACTCACTTTCTGCGTTACAATCCCTTACAAATATTAATAACGGCAATCACTATATGAATGAAATCAGAAATCTATTAGTTGAAAAACAACCTAACATAATATTAATTTGGGTACCTGGCCACTGCGGCATTATTGGCAATGACTTTGCTGACATTACTGCTAAAAGCGCCATTATTTCCCCATTAATTACATCACCAAATCATAATTACAAGGACTGGAATAACTTTCTCATTGAAAATTTAAATCAGAAATACAAGCAAATAGTATTTAATAGAACATCAACTTGGTACAAAAGGATCAATCATGAAATGAAAGATATTCGCTGTTTTCTGAAAAATAATATTTCTGGATGCAATAGACTAGACATAATAAAGTATGAAAGACTTAGACTCGGTCACTCTAAACTTACTCACGGACACCTTTTAAACCTTCCAACATCCCCCACCTGCAACTGCTTAGTCCCTACTCCAAACCCTTCCCACATTCTCCAGCACTGTCCAAAATTCAACAACAAAAGAAATATATGTTTTAATAATAATGATCCGATGGAATTTTTATCAAATCCATCTCCTGAAAATATTATAAAAATTATAACCTTTCTAAAAGAATCAAATTTGTATAATCTTATATAAAATTAAAAAAAAAATGAATTGCTAGTACGTAAGTTATAACACATACAGAGCTGAAGGCCATTGTTGCTATTGCTCTTATATATATTATCTTGTAATTTTAATTATAAGCTAATAATGAAATAAATAAATAAATAAACTACATAATGTAAAGTTATATCCATATATATACTTCTGAAATTTTTTTATTCCAAACATAACAGCACGGTGAATTTGAGAGTAATTTTTCTCTGATGGACATAAAGAACTTGAAGCAAAGCAAACTGGTCTTTCGACACCATCAATTAAATGAGCTAGCACAGCTCCAACACCATAAGGACTAGCATCTGTGGTTACTATTATTGGATCATATAGTTCTAACAGATTATTATTCAAAAGTAGTTTTTTTGACTTTGCAAAACAAATTTCAACATTTTCCGTCCATACAAATTTTTGAACTTTCGTAAGCAAATTATGCAGCTTATACATACTATCTTATGCAGAGATAGTATGTCCTAAATAGTTTATTTCATTTTCAAAAAATATACACTTTGCCAAATTTATTTTAATATTAAACTCATTAAGTTTACTTAAAACTTGAAACAGTCGATTTTTTGTCTCATCCAAATTCAATCCACCTATCAATATATCATCTAAATAACACGCCGTACATGGTATACCCAAAAGTGTTTGATCCATGATGGATTGAAATATTGCCGGTGCACTAGCTACACCAAAAGGAAGTCTAGTGTACTGACACTCGTACAACCCTTTATGAGTGTTAATAGTTTCGTACTGTCGTGATGACTCAGAAAGCTTCACTTGCTGATATGCTCCAGATAAATCTATCACACAAAATTAACTGCAATTCGCCAAACCGGCAAATATATCATCTATACGAGGTAGAGGGTAATGAATGCTCCGTCTCTATAAATCTATTAATCGTTACCTTACAATGGATACAAATTCTAATTTTATTCCCAGGCTTTGAAGCAATTACTATAGGTGAAGCATATTTACTAAACCTTACAGGTACCAGCTTGCCATTACTTACCAACCGATCTAGTTCTTCTTCTACTTGAGGTCTTAACTTGAAAGGAACATTATATGCTTTTTTGAAAATCGGTACAGCTTCCGGCTTTAAAACAATTTCCGCCTCATAGTTTTCAATGCAATGGTCTAGCTCATTACTTAAAATTCTCGGAAACTTAAATTGAAGTTCTTTTAATAATCTTTCTTGATTAATATAGCCTTTTTTTTGTATTTTATAGTTAAATGATTACCTCCAATTTGGATACAACACGTTTAACCAATTTCTACCCATTAGAGGTGTAAAATCTTTATCCGATTCAATCACAAACATTTCTAAGACAATTTCGTTTCCACAATAAACCTTGCTTACTTCAGTACTAGTCTTTCCCAAAAACCTCAGTTGGCTACCATTGACAGAAAAAAGTTTTTTTATGACAGAACTTAACTTAATTTTAGAAAAATACAACAAATACTTAGCTTTAGAAATGACCGACACACAAGCTCCGGTATCTATCTCCATTTGTAACCACACTCCACCAACCAAAAGTCTGACACGTTCTGCATCTCCAGCCGAAACACCATTTATTTTATCGTGCTCAGATAAAATATTATTCAAGCTAACAGCTTCCATCATTTCATCAACGTATTTTAAATTATTCTTCTCTTGGTGACTATTTGCACATTGACCACATCTCTTTGCAGTGTGTCCTTTTTTATGGCATTTAAAACATTCCCAAAAAAAAAAAACATTTTACAAACACAATGGTCGGCTGTATGACCCATTTTTCCACATCGATCACAAGCAAAATTTGGTATACAGACAGGTTATGCAGTTTCATTAACATGAAGCGTAAACAAAGTCATGGACAAAAGAAATTTTATTGTGCGATGATTTCCATCTTTGCCATATATCCTACTTGTTTTAATTTAATAAATCTCTCTCTGCTTTGAATATATTTTGATATTTATTTTGCAACTCTCGTAAGATGAAAGAAAAATTATAACTTAACTTTATTTTTTTCACAGTAAACAAAAATTTTACTTAAATAATAGAATTAATTTTATTACAGATAAAAAAAAAGTGAGTTAGTTGTGCAGCTGCTGAACTATTAAATTTAACTTTCTGCTATTTGTGCACTATGGCTCCTTCGCGACATCATAACACCGAAACACCCGCTGAGTATTTATTTCTATTTAGAGTTTTTTTCTTTTTATGTACACAAGTAAAAAACCATTTATGGATTAAGCAAAACAAATTGTACGTGATGAAATTTATTTCTATTTTTATTTTTTACATTTTTCTTGGTTTTTTTTTCCATTTTTGGAGTTTACATCTTCATCTTTAGTTGTTATTTGCCAACTAATGCAGACATTTTCTCATTCTTTGGCATAGTTGGCATAGATATGAACTTAATACTAACACACGCGCACACATTTGTACGTACCAGTTCCTTTTGAGACTCACACATGCATACAATCCTTTAGATTTTCCTATGTTCCAGAACAGTCTAAAGCGAAATCCTTGTATGGTGTTTTTTTTTTCACGTTGCAATTTATGTTTTGAAATAGAAAACTATGTAGAGAAGTTGCAAAAAAAAATCTTGTCTAATGGCACACATGTTTATCAAGTAACAATCGTGCCCGTCAAACACACAAACCCACACACATACATATGTACTTTACATACACTCTAACTCACATTAAAAGAAAAGTTAAATAAAATCGAGTATTAGATTTTTATTTCAAACAACATTTCTACCTGGTTAATATGCATTGCAAAACCTTCATAATCATAAAATGTATAGAAACGCACAGACACACATACACACATAAACACTACATACTACCAATACACTAATAGCTGCTAAGACTTAGTCTTATATATATGTTTATGCATATTAACAGTGGTATGCAAAGACTAAATTGTGAAGAAATAAATAAAAGCACCGAGGGAGCCCTGTGGTCTTCATGTTTTGCTAAATACGTCTCTTCTTAGTTTGCTTGTGGTGGGTTAAGAATATTTTAAAATCTACTAGACGATGTCAACAAATATTCTAATAAATAAATTATTAATGAAAAATTTATGTTTAATCTTATTTATTTAAAGCACGCATGTTAAACAACTGCGTCAGTTTAAAATACAGTCACCTAAATTGGTGGAAAAAAATATCCTTGAACGAAATTTAAAGTCTCGCCAAAAAGTTTGTATTCCATCAATCAATAATTTTTTTTTATCAAACAAACATTTTCCTTTAACTTTACTGTCAATCTTTCAAATACATAAAAATACAATCAAGTTTAAATGATTTTTTTTTTGTTTTCTTACCTGTGTGTGTGTCTGTGGCTGAAGCGAAAAGAATGGAAATGTTAACGTTGTAAAGTACAAGTAGTTTAGTGTAATTTTCCTATTTTTCTTTGTTATTTCCTTTCCAACAAAAATTACTACAACTACTTTGACATTTCTTTAAAGGGGGTGTTCAGAAAAAGAAGCAAAAATTTTTATTTTCTTCACTAATTAAATATATTTTTTATGTTTTTTTTTTTTATTAAAATTAGAGGTCATGATGAATGGGTATTGAGCTCCAAAGTTTAAATTATTAATTGCAATTAATTTTGCCAAAGAAAGGACTAAGAGAATATATAATTGACGACAACGTTAGCAGCGTTAGTTTTTTTTTAGATTTTATCTGTCAGTTTTTTTGGGAATTTCTAACTGATGATGCGAATTGTTTAATGGTCTCGCTGTACTCTGAGGAGTTTTTAGTTTCCTTAATAATTAAAAAAAAAACATTTCACACTAAAAAGCAGCAGCACCCTGTTCTTAAAAAAAACTATCGTTTAAATTTATCACAATCAGACGTAGTTATAAAGTAAAACATGATATGACGTTGTAGTTCGTTTTTTTTCTAGTCTTTGCTGTTGCTGCAACATACGTAACATACATTTGTATGTTGCAGTTGTAAATACTGCATATCATGTCGTATTAACAAGGTTGAATGCCAGCTTTATATACACACAAGAAAGCAAAAAAAAATACACTAATGCATAAAAAGGTGAATGTTGTTACAAAAAAAAAAAATTGATATGAGTTAGTCGTCTGTACAGTGGGCGAGAAAATCCAACCGTGTTTTATAGTGGCTAAAGCGTTTGTTTGAGATATGATTATGAGATATAGCAAAAGGATGTTTGATGCAAAAATTTAACTATGAACTCTATAGATCTCTCATTAGTGTCACTATGCTGTTTTAAACTGCCAATTAATTTCCATTATAATATGATTCCGCCCTACTGTATGCTACGAATAGAAAAAAAAACTAACAAACAAACGGGAACATATCATTGTCTTTCATCTGCACGCTTAGTTAAGGATTATGAAAATATGTATTTCCAGTCCTAGATTACACAGAATTTTTTATTTCCATTCTAGTGTATTCCCTTTTATTCGTTGTTGTATGCTGCTGCATACAAGTTTTACAAGCAATTTGTTTTCTTGAATTTAAAGTTTTCATTGCAGCTTTATTCACTAAGTAAAAACTGTTTCAAAAACGTAGTAATGTATTGAAAACTATAAGAGGATGGATGCTATTACTTGAATTGGATTTTATGAAAGGTTGAGAAATTATTTCAAATATATTTGGGTATTAAAATATTTTTAGAAAACTAATAAGGAACTACATATTGGCTTAATTTAATCTGCAATATATGATTACTTAAATCTACTCTTTATGATTAGTTGCCTTTTAACTAAGCGGCTAAATAAGGAAAATTTTCCACAGATAATTAAAAATTTTATGGAAAAAAATTTTGTGTATCCTTTTTATTGAAAATTATATTTCAGCCTTAATTGCAAATATAATGCTACAAAAAGTTTGCAACTATTTGTAAAATTGTACTATAGTTCTCTGTTATTTATTTCATTTCGTTAATATAAAAAACATGTCTACCTCCCATATATCCTTTTTTCAAAAAAATTAACTTCAATATTCAATTATGAACAGAATGTTATGAAAGTTATTAAATATTTGAAAAATACTAATACAAATAATGTGTGCAGTAAATTTAATTTCTGCAAGATTATTGAAAAAAAAATTTTGTGTATCCTTTATATTAATTCTCTGTTATTTATTTCATTTCGTTAATATTAAAGACATGTCTACCTTCCATATATCCTTTTTTCTTTTAATTAAGTTTAATATTCAATTCTGAACAGAATGTTATATATATATCCTTTCTTTAAAATGTGAAATTTAAGCTTCAAGAACAATCAGAATAAAAAGAAAACACATAAATATACGATGCTACTATTATTTTACAATAGTGTGCAAAAAAATTTTATTTCAAGTATAACAATGACTTGCCAACATCTCATATGTATATCCTTTAATTTAAAAAGTCAAATTTTAGCTTTATTTATGATCGAAATATAGTAAAATATTTCTTAAAATATGCTCTGAAAATCTATTTTAAATATAATCTTAAATTCTACAAATGCATGCCCAACTCGTTTATAACCCTTAATTAAAAAAAAAAAACTAAAATTAAGCATCGATTATAAGCAAATTGAAATGAAACTTTATAGATATTTCTAAAATTATTATCTAAATGTCTGTTGTAAATTTTATTGCAAACGCTATAAGCACATGCGCAGCTTCCATATATTCTTTGTTTTACAAATTAAATTTCACATCCAATTATAATCAAAATAAAGAAAAAACATAACATTGCATATCCTTTATGTTATATAAAAATAAAATTTTTGGTTTATTTATTAGCAAAAATAAATGAAAATGTTTTTTTAAAACATTGCTGCAATTATAAAGTGTAATTTTTTTTTTTTTTAACTTCAAAAACTTCTGACACTACCGCATGTCCTTTATTGTAAAAACTAAATTTTGAGCATTGATTTTGATTATAACGCAACAAAATTTAATATGTGTTCATAATATTACGTTTTAATTATCTGCTACAAATTTTAATTGATTAATTTAATGGAAGCAAGGACATGCCAACATCTCATATATCCTTTAACTAAGATATCAAATGCAAGGTTAATTTATTTATTACAAAAATTAAATTAGAACTAATAACTATTTCTAAAATCATGTTATCAATGTTTGCTACAAAATTTTATTGCAAAATCTACAAAAATATGCTCAACTCCCATACATCCTTTATTTTAGATATTTATTTTCACCATCAGTTTTATTCGAAATGATGTGAAAACTTACAACTATTTAGGAAAATACAGTGTATTTGTCTGCTGTAAATTTAATTTTAATTGATGCAAAATGTGTCTTCCTTCCATATATCCTTTATATATGAATCTTACATTTTTTTTTATTTATTTATAAGTTAAATGAAATAGAAATTTTGTAAATGAATAGAAAACATTGCTGTTACTCTGTTTTGAAAATTTTATATTAATCTGTTCAAGGATAACTAAAGCTAGCATATATCCTTTATATAAAAAAATATATTCTTGCAATAATTGCGATTGAAAGCCAGCTCAAATCAGCAGACACACTTCTAATAGTATACTGTAACAATGACTAAAATTACAAATTTTATTAATTTCTTTGGAAAAAACATGTCTGCTTGCTTGCCTGCCATAATCATGAAAATTTAAACTCTAACATTAATTGTCCTTAAATTACTCTAAAAATAAATAAAACTCTCTAAAATTATACTAACTTTTTGGGTATGTTGTAATCATCAGTTTAATCAGTGGAAGGATATGCGTATCACTCAAATATAATTATTTTTAAGAATTAAGTTTTAACTTCAATTATAAGCAGAATGAAGTAAAAATTTGTTAACAATTTTTAGAAATATGCTGCTAATCTTTGAGGCGAATTTCATTAGAATCCCTACAAGGACTCTCTTTTCTCCCATGTATCCTTTTTTTTAACCTTTTTTTGAAATAGTTTATTACGGACACGGTTTGTTGAACAAAATACTATTTATTATGAAATTAATGATTAAGAATATTCCTCTTTTTTATTTATTATGCCCACTTTTCTAAAACTTTTGCTTAAACCATTATCTGTTACTTAATCTAATTATGATGACTTTCTTGGCCATTACGTTCATTGGTTAATTTTTTGGATTTCTCTATTTTTTACTTCAAATTATAGACATTTTAATGGTGTCTACTAACAAACCATTAACATTTTTTTGTCCCCGAAAGGAATTATTTGATTAACTTTGGCGTATTTCATTACTGCTTTTCAAAGTCAAAGTTAACAAAACTAAACTGTTGAAAAAGTTTCAGTGGTGTGAAAAAAAACAACCCAGCAAGAACAAGCAAATAATCTTTATTGCATCTAAATTTAGCTTCAATATGACAAAAACAATAATAATCATAATCATAATGCGACTATTCAAAGTATTTTCTTTTAATGGCAAATTTTTAAAGTTCATTTGATGTTTTTGAACAAAACACAGTTTTATCAAGATATAAAATAAAATGAAAAAAAAAGATTTCTGAAAAGTTTGTCATTAAAATTTTAATATCTTCATCTTCATCTGCATCTGCAAACAATTTTATTCGTTTTCTTTTTTTATTGGTGATACTTGAACGAAGTCTGTGTCGTGGCAAACATAAAGAAAAGGTCGTTAGTGGTTTTAGAGTCTGAGTAGGAAACAGTTGGTGAAAATGGATGCTTGCTTCTTAAGTAACACAATTATATTTGAACAATAAAATGTGTGGGATATTTTAGAAGTTGTCAAAATGCTAGAAAACACTTTGAGTAAAATTTTGTTGAGTCTCAGTGTGGTCTTGGAAAGTTCACGATAAGCACATTCGGTTTAATAATTAAAAAAAAGTGTAATAAAAACAAATAAGAGACGCTGTTTCGGCCCTCCTCGGAAACAGTATAATGTTACAGTCTATTTTAATACGGCAGTATTGTTTTATTAATTCATTTTCATTTAAAAAATATGAAATAAAACAACGCTCAAAATGCCTCTCTCAGTCTTGCTTATGAAATTTTATAAACATCATTCATGAAAAAAGTTGTAAAAATGTTCCTAGAATTTTTCAAATTCCATAAAATTATTTATTAAAAACAAACTGAAAATTTAATTATTTTTTTTCATATTTTTACAATTCATTTCCAACTGATCTCAATGAAGTTATCACTACCAAGCCATCTTTATAGCCTCCCCACTCCACTACCACTTTATTTTTAGAAAAGAGAAAATTTAATTTAATTTGTAGCTTCAACTACAACAACAATGTTGCTGATATAAAATTCGTATTCTTCAAATTCAAATTCACTGAAGAAGAGTTACTTAAAATTTTATTTAATTTTCATTTTAATAGAACATGGGAAAATGGGGAAAATCCTTTTCATCATTTCAAACTTGAACAAGAAGTATGAAGAAGAAAAACTAAGGAAAGAGGGCAAAAAAAAATTATTACAAAGTAAAAGCTGATTTAGAATCTTTTTAAAAAAATATTTTTTTTTTCAAGATTTTTTTTTCCGAGTGTTTTTGTAAGAAGAGACTACGTCTGTTTATGACTGCGTATTAGTTTGTACTCATGGCTCTGTGTGTGTGTGTGTGTGTGTGTGTATGTAAATGTTTTTATCTATGAACTATTAATAGTGGAAGTATGAGTATGAAGAGCAGAGTATTTGTAAAATAAAGCAGCTTTTGTAAATTAAAATGTTTAAAGTTATTAAAATGCTGCCATTTAATTTGTAAAGGAATTATTTAAAAGGACTTTTTGTCAATTTCATTTATTTCAACTGAAAGAAAATAAAACATCATAAAAGAACGAGTATATGTAAATAAAAATAAAACATCTAGAAAAGTAAAGGAATATTTAACAAATTAAATTTATATATTTTATGTAAGAAAATATGTCTTTCTAAATGTGAAAAAAAATTTATTAAGGAGAGCACGGCGCATAGGTCACACTAAGGGAAGATGTCAAAAGAATTTATTGCGTAAAACTAAAAGTGAATACTTAAAAAGGTCATATCTTATCTTATCTTATATTATTTATTAAGAAGTATTAAGTAGGGATATGTTCATTCATAATGCTTTTCTATCAGCGGTTGAAAGCAGAAAATATACCGGGTAGCATTAAAAATCGTCAAAATTCGTTGTTAGTCTAAGTAAATCAAATTTCGGTGTATAAGAAAGAATTTACTTTACAACTATGTAAAGCTGTTATATGCATGTATGTGTGCGTGTATGTAAAGAAAAATGTAGCCATTCCTCAAAGACTCTTAGAAAACGAGCGGCAACGTTCACCCTAATCACTTTTTTCGGCTTTTCCATTCCTGACAGACTCCTAGAGAAAGAACGGCAACGTTCAACATAATCGTAGTTTTGACTAAACGTTGATTTTCGTTTAGTCGATTTTGTTAACCTTGGCGACTTTCTATTTATTTGGCTAATTTCTAATTTTTGCGATTTTTTTCTTTTTGACAATTTTTTCTTTGAAGATTTTTTAGTGTTCCCCCTTTTTTTTGGTTTATTTTATTGGAAATAAATTTACAAATTAATTTAATTTTAGTGTTTTTTTTTCATTTCAGCGTGTTTTCGATTTCACAACTTTGTTTGTTTTAACGATTTTTGGTTTTAAAGATTTTCACTTTTGTTGATTTTTTGACGGTTTTTTTTAGTCTAAGCAATTTTTCTTTACGGCAATTTTTTTTTCTTAGCATTTTTTCTAATTTTACTAATTTATTATATTTGTGGGGGTTTTTTTGTTGTAATTTTGGTAATTATTTTTTTTTTTTCGTTTATGGAATTTTTTTGGTATTGTAATTTTTTAAACTTATTTCATTTTATACTCGTTTTTAGTTTTGGTGACTTTTCGCACTTTAACGATACATATTCTCTTGACGATTTTATGGTTTTTGCGTTATCTATTGTTTTAGTTAGACAGTTTATTTTTGTCTTGGTCATATTTTTTTAGGTTTGAACGGTTTTTTGTCGTTTTGCCGATTTTTTCATTTTAGCGTTTTTTTTGTTTTGTCAAGGTGAGCGTTATTTGTGGTATTACGTTTTACTTTATGTTGTAGTTTCTATTATAGATGAATAGAGAACTTTTGAAAAAAAAAATATATTATAACATTAACTATTAGAATAACCTTTAATTTTTAATATGTATCTGAAAATTTTGTTATTTATTGTTGTATCCTGTAAAGTATAAATGTAGCTGCGAAAATATCGAATGTGTACGTAATATACGTTAAAATATGTACTTGCTACATTGCTCGCTATAGAACACCCTTTACGTTCATGACAAATGTATGTATTTTTTATCCGCAATATTCTGTGAATAGACAGAAGACAGAGCAGCTCAAATAATATACTCATCTTTCGTGTACGGAACCCTAAAGCTTAAAATATACGGACTTGGAAGAAATTATCCATAAAAGCCCAAATAGACCGAAAAGTAAAAAAAAAAAATTCACATCTTAACTTCTGTGTCTCACTTCAGGATTCATTTTAGATGAGTTTCAAAACTTGCAAATTGTTGACCGCCTTCTTTTCATAATGGGTCATAGTGCTCCTTTAGTTTTATTTAAATCTGTACCTGCCAATTGTGGTGGTGAGGGGAAATATTATTTACTAAAAGGTAGCAAACAGTACTCTAATAAAATCTCTTTTGTGGTGGCATAGAAACAACAACAAAATCAAGTTTAAAATGATTGTAGCAGTAGCACACTTATGCGCTTCATTGAAGCACGTAATTATCAAATAATTGGATGCGACACCAGCTGTAAAACTCGAAGATAGAAAACTGAAGAAATCTTCTTAAGAAAAGTAAGAAAAAATACAATATATAAAAACATCTAAGTGCGTTACGTTCTGGTAATAATTTCTTTGTTATTGCACAAGTCTTCTCTATAAAAAAAGTTAAAAAAGAAAAAGAGAGCGCCACAGAATGTGGAAGCTTAAGGAAAAACAAAAAAATTCAACAAAACAAGCAGAGCAAAATCACGTTGACAGTTGTGTCAATAATGTAAAGATACTGACGATAGAACAAAAAAAAAAACAAGGACTGCTCTACTGAACCATATATTTCAACAAAGTCCTTTTAAGTAGAGAATTAAAATTAATGCAAAAAAAGGAAATATTTTATTAACAAATTAGAAAACAACACAATGAAGAAATAACTAATGCATGATTTGAATACATTTTAATACATTATTGGTCACAATGAAGTCGTAATATTTAAACTTCTATTTAAACAGGATAAAATTTACTCTAATTATATAGAAGAAATTCTTAAATAATGGAAAAAATTATTAAATGACTCTTAACTCTTAAATTGAAACAAATTTGTGTGGTATTTGGTTAAGACGTTCTTATCATGAATGAATTTATTGGGAATCTTTTCCAAAAAAAAAAAACAACTGAAAGAGTTGCGAAAACGTATTGTTTTTTTACTGTCATCAAATCCACCAGATGTCATCATACTCAAAACTTTGGAAAAAAAACGGTTAAAAATCGTTTTTCTTAAAAAAAAAAAACACAAACATTAAAATTTTTGGATCAATTGTTTTTTTTTTAGCCATTTGTTTCATTTAAGTTGGTTGCTATTGCTTCATTCTTACGGAGCCATTTTATTCTGTAGATGACAATAAAAATTATAGTGCTAAATTTAAGAAAAACAACCCCATAAATTTAAAAAAAGGACTTTAAATAAGTTCGTTTTAAAATCAATACTATTACAAAGAAGATTTAGTAGCAAATAGTAAATTTAAGGAGGGAAAATACCACCAAAGGAAAGAGCAACTTTTCAGAAAAACAAATACCTTCTAAGAGAAAAAAAAATATCCTTTGGCAAAAATTACCTATTAGGAAATTGCTAGTTTTAGGAATAACTACAATTTTGGAATAAAAAGTATTATGCAAAAACAAATAACTTTTAGAAAAAAGTACCTTTTATGAAAAGTACATTTTAAGTAAAATTACATTTTACAAGAAAGGACTTTTGAAGAATTTGTACCTTTTAAGAGAAATAATATTTAACGAAATGCAACTTTAAAAACAAACAAGTAAGTTTTAAGAAGAAAAAGTATTTAAGAAGATTTTAATACTTTTTTAAGACAAAAATTACCTTTTAAGAGAAATTAGATTTAAAAATATACCACTTTAAGAAAAAAAGTTACTTTTAAGAAGAAAAAACATTTAAGAATAAAATTAGTTTTTCATTCAAATCTAGTAGTTTTAAAAAAAAGTACATTTAAAGAAAAAGTACTTTTTAATAAAAAAAAGCACCTTTTGAAAAAATGTACATTTCACGAAAAAAAAATCTTTTAAGATATTTACGCATCTAAGAAAAGTACATTTTAAGTTAAATTACCATGTAGGAAAAAGTACCTTTGAAGAAATACAATTTTTAAGAAAAAGTAGCTTTTAAAATAGTACCATTTAAGAAAACTTACATTTTAAGAAAAATCATCTTTTAAGAAAAGTATGTTTTAAATTAAATCAACTTTTAAAATTAAATACCATTTAAGAAAAAGTCCTTTTTTAGAAGAAAAAAAATTTAATAATAATTACATTTTCATATATATTTCTTTTAAGTTATATTATTATTATTGTTGCCCTTTTTCAGGGGATGACCCCTTTTTATGCAATACATTTTGCAGAAAAAAATTTGGGCAGAGAAGATAGATGATGAAAATTTAGAAGGCTTAACTCTTTTACAACTCTGCTATTGCGTGATTTATTAATTTAAGTAAACGCATTAATTTTATAAGCTGTATTAGCAGGCATTTTTTTATTAATTGTTTTTACTTCGCCGACGGTTCTGCCAACCAACGAAGGATAAGTAACTTTTGAGAAAAAGTACATTTAAAGAATATACACCTCTTAAGAAAAAGTACTATTAAAGAAAAAATACTTATTTTATCTTTATTTTGTAATATCAACAAAAAAGTTTTGTGCCACATATCTATTTATAATTTCCTTCGGCAATAAAAAATCATTTCAAGAAAAAATTACACTAAATTGAAAATTTACATATTACAACAACAAAATGTTTATACCTCATTTCATTTTTGTTGTTAGGATTTTTCAATTTAGGGTAATTTTCATGGAGTCATAAAAATCGGTATAAAAAAATTTTAAGGAAATCTTGCTTTAAATTCATCGTCAAAAATAACTAAACTGCAACACTGAGTAAAGTAATTCTTGTATTCACGAAAATTTTGTATATATAAAAATCGGAATTCGGTTCATAGGAAGATATCTCAGAAGTAATAATAATAATCATGATATACAGTGCACTCTAAAATATGAACTTAGTGCGAAATGCTTTAAAATGTGAACAACTTAGTTTTGCATTTTTTAACGGATTTTTATCGAAACAGTGATGAAATCTTTGTAAACAGGGTTGTAGATAAATTCTGCTTCAATACAATAAATAATTTAACATAATAAACTTTTGTTTTTATGGGAAATATATTTCTAAGGGGAAATAAGATGCCATTCGCAAATATAAACAATCTTGCAAAAGTGAACTGGTTTGCTTTTAATAAGTTCATATTATCGCGAGCGCACTGTATGCAGATGAGCACTGACTTCCGAAAGCAACCATGCTCTGTTCTGCCGTGTATGTTGAAAATCAAATTGATGTTGATTTTTTCCATTGCTCCTTTTCAACAAATACAAGTATTTAATTGTTTGTAATTATTAATTGACAAACTTATTATTAGTTCCTATTGCATGTTTATGGGACGATTTATACCCTAATTTTGACGATTTTAAATAATTCAAGTTTGCAACATTTATTTGTACTATTAAAGCAACCTTGAACTGCTAAAAATTGTAATGAGCACCTTTTTAAAAACTAGTATGCTTAAAACTGAAAACTTTTATTTAACTGATTATAAAAACAAAAACAATTTTTTAAATTTTGAAGACATTTATTTTGGAATATTTGCCAGAGAGGTGTTGAAAGAAGCACAAATAAATGAAAAAAAATAAGATATTAGTAATAATTGTGTTGATTTTTATATAGAGTTTTGTGATCAGATATTATTAAGATTTGATTTTGAAAATAAATATAAAGCTCTTGGCCAAATTAATCCATTTAATATTATTAATGAAGAAAAAAGTAGGTTTTCTGAAATTATAAAAGAATTTTCCGATTTTGTTGAAGAAAGAGCTAGAAACTGAGTTCAGACAATTAAAATTATTGTCCTGATAAAAACATATAACTATTGGGCTTGAAAAAATAAATATAAGAGATGCAAACGAGGGATTCTAGTCATTTGTTTCCGGTTACACCTAAATTTATTACAAAAATGCTAGTTTTACCATATTCTTTACCAAATGTGGACAAATATTTAGTCAGCTGAATATAAATAAAACTAAAGTAAGAAATTCAGTGAAAAAGTCGTCTTTGGAAGCAATATTATATACAAAAGATTATTTAAAGCTAGACAAATGTAGCTGCTATGATCTAACAGCTGTACCTGAATTAATCCATATGTGACAGCGCATAGAGAAAGGGACCTAAGGGTAAAAACCGGTTTTTTCAGGAGAGCCATTTTAAAGATTTAAATACGTGTATCTTTGGTGTACCATCACTGAGCAAAACGCACATATGTTTAATTGCAATCTAGGCGCACAGTAGTGCGCCAGGCCAAGTTCGGCCACACAGTGTGTATATTTACACGAAACCATTCGAGCTGTTTTTACCCCCCTCATAACTTTGCTCCTCTTGATCATAATAAAATGAAACTTGAAACATAAGGTCTCCTCACAGAGGTGACCTCACAGGTTAAATTTTAAAGTTCTACCATAAAAGCTTCCCGAGATATTAAGGTGTGAAAAGTCAATATTTTAGTACATATTCACTGACTCACTGACTCATTGACTCACTCACTGACTCATCAATATTATTGGGCACTTCCGGTAAAGCTAGAGAGCTGAAACTTAGTACACAGGTAGGTCTTGGTGAGAAAATAACCAGAAAAATCTGAAAACGGGCACTTTCCACGCGGGGGGACTAGAGGTACCCTTCTTTGTATGGGGCACTTCCAGTATAGCTAGAAAGCTGAAATTTCGTACACAGGTTGGTCTTGGTGAGAAAATAGCCAGAAAAATCTGAAAACGGGCACTTTACACCCGGGGGGACTAGAGGTACCCTTCTTTGTATGGGGCACTTCCAGTATAGCTAGAAAGCTGAATTTTCGTACACAGGTTGGTCTTGGTGAGAAAATAACCAGAAAAATCTGAAAACGGGCACTTTCCACCCGGGGGGACTAGAGGTACCCTTCTTTGTATGGGGCACTTCCAGTATAGCTAGAAAGCTGAAATTTCGTACACAGGCAGGTCCTGACGAGCAATTAACAAAAATTATTTTTAAACCGGCACTTTTTATATGGTGCGACTATGGTGTCCCTTCTTTATATAGGGCACTTCTAGTATAGCTAGAAAGCTGAAATTTTCTACACAGGTGGGCCCAGATAACCAATACATATAAATATTTATACAAAAACAACTTAGAAAAAAGAAGTGAGATCCGTACAAAAACATAAATGTGAAAATAAGTCCAAGTTCCTATCCAAAAAATTTCGTTAGTAAAAAGTACTAAGATCAAAATATGTACCAAGTTCATGATAGGTACATTTCCATCTCATTTCTATGCAACTTGTAAGCTTTGCAAAATTTGTTTGCCTTTCTAATATGGGAAAGAATTTTTTAAAAAATATTGCCAAGCTTACAGGCTGCCTAGAAATGAGATGGAATTGTACCTATCATGAACTTGGTACATATTTTGATCTCAGTACTTTTTACTGCCGAAATTTTTTGGATAGGAACTTGGCCTTATTTTCACATTTATGTTTTTGTGCGGAAATATATTTGTAAAATATATTATACATACATACATGTTTATTTTTATATTTAAGTCTATTTTCTGTAACAATTGTATTTTTATTGTATAAATTTTATTGTAGTTGTACCTTTTTAGAAAAAATGTTTCTAAAAATGAAATTAAAAATGCATATTTTACTACATTGGAAAAACTAACTAAAGGATTGAATTTTTTTATTTTTTCCATACTATATATATATATATATATATATATATATATATATATATATATATATATATATTTCAAAGTATTGAAAAACATGCAGTCTCTTTACATGAGCTTTTATTGTGAATTCGAATTGAAGTATGTGATGTCTGTATTCAAAAGAATGTTGTTTTATTAATAAGATTTGTTGATTACGGAGTTTTGTTATGTTTTGCCTCGAATAAAATATGTTTTGTTAGTAAAAAAGCGGTTTTTTCATTTGACATTTTTATGACGATTTCAATAAGCTATATTGACGATAATGACGATTTTTGCCCAAATACCTATATGACGATATTACCTCTAAAAGCTCTGACAGCTATGATTGTGGTATGGATTTAACAAATTTCACCAACAGTTTTGTTTAAATTATAAAAAGCCACGTAAATATATTTTATCTAAAGTTTGTCATTTATTTAAGTTAAACTTTTGCAGAATTATTTACAGTTAATAAAATGGAAACATAACTGTAAATTAATAAAATGGAAATTCGCCAGGGAACCAAACGGTTAAATGTGAAGTAACAAAAATAGTTGTACTTTTAATCACATCATCAGGCATGTTTGTTGCGGTTGTTTATTTTATAACACTTTTTTCATACACTCTTCTATACAAAGGCATGCACGCACACATCCACACACACACAGAAATTTCCATTGACTTTTATACGAAAATAATTTATTGAGGTAGTGTTAATAATGTTAATTAATTTTATTTATTATGAATTGACGGAGCAAACAAAAAAAGAAAAAAATATTATAGCGTTTTAAATGAAATTAAAAGTTGCATGAAGAGACAGGTGTAACGAAAAACTAATTGAATTTTCAATTGCTAACAAGCCACAAAAAATTCTCCGAACTAAGTTTAAGGATATGTTTCCTCCTTTTTTTTTGGTATCGTTGTATAAAATGCAGAAGGGTTTAAAAACAATTTATTACACAATGTAAACTATAAAATCGTAAAAAAAGAAGGATTTCTTCTTTAAAATTTTTGCTTAAGTTTATTTGTGAAAAAAAGAACTTTATTATAAAAAGTAATTTAATATTATTTTCATTTCAGCTGAAGGTATATTTGCCGGTATGTCATTTAAATTTTTCCACACACTATTTCATGATTTTCATACAAATATAAACATATTAAAAAGTCATTTATAATTTATGATTTACAAAACACACAGAAATACAAATTTGAAAATAATATTCATTAAATGAGACCCTGGGGCGTATGAGTGTTTTCATTATTTAATAATTTATTTACTTTTTCACTAAGTTTCGGGTTTTTTTTTGTTTGGCTTTTTATTCAATAGTATTTTATATAAAAATATTTGTAATGAATTTGTGATTTTGAAATCAATTGATTGTATTTTAATTAAGCATTACAAAAATTGGAAGAAAAACCACTATAAATATTTATTGTCAAGTTGTAAAAAAATGTATGCAATACAAATATATTTAATATTTGTTCAAAATTTTTGAGATAGAAATTTATTTGTATTTTTGTTTTTTTTTTTATAATCAAACTAATCATCTAAACATTTTATTAATTTAGAAAAAATTGTATAGTAATCGAAATGTTATTAGAAAGTAAACTACAGCGTGCTCGAGCTTTTTTCAACAATTTTATAGGGTTACTTTTTTTAGCAAGGGACGATGAAAAACTTCATTTACCGTCTTCTTCATTTCGTTATTCTCTTCCATTTTTCCATATTCACCTTTTTTTTAATTTTAATGACATTTGTTATATTTTCGATTTCTTTAAAAATAATTGCAAAAACCTATTTTTTTAATTCTGAGCGATCTTAGATCATATAAGGCAGTGATATTTTTCTAATTGAATGATATTTTTCTGGCTTGGCGATTTTTTTTAAGTTTTGACGAATTTTTTCTGTCTTAGCTGCCATTTTCGTTGAGTAATAACTGCTTTTTTGTAGCAGGGTAATTGACTTTTACAGATATAACCTTTTGCCAATTACCCATAAAATTTTATATGCACTGCCCAATCTCTGAAATAACAGAGCAACGGATGTGCATATATTTATTATAAAAGAAGTGGTTTACTACGCAAGTCTGTTAAGAAGGTGAAGGGCACCTAAGGCCTTCCCAAGACCAAAGTCAATAGAAAGTTAATTCTTCGGGGTTTTCTTTCGAGGCTCTACCAGTAACCTAAACTGGTGCCTCGGGGACCGGTAAGCTCTCATGGGAGATTGTATACCACAAGTAGCATAGTGATGTCCTACATCGATCACACAATTTGCGGTGTGGGGGGTTCGCGAGATGCGTATCCGTTCTCTCGCAACTACCCTCGTTGATGGCATGATTCCGTGGCCGGTTATTGGTTATTGGTGTGGTCTCCTTCGGAAGTACACGTGGTGGCTGTCGTTGCTACCAAAAGCTGGGAGAGCTGTTATGAAATAACAGATAAAATAGTTTAGATAGTTTGAACACTTTAGCAAGGTATTTAGGCATGGTGGGCTTTGGCCATGTCTGAGAAATTGCAACCTGATGTTGACCCCAAGGGGATAACTTCAGGTTGTTCCCGAGGGAGTGACTCGGGGGTGTTTGTGAACACTAATATTCACACGGTGTTAAGACCACCGTCGGATTGGGCCGCAAGGCTGGTGCCGACGTTTATCTGTAATACATCTGCTTCTTTCTAGCTGGGAAATTCACTTTTTATTTTAGCGTTATTTTTTTTTTTAATTTTGCTCTTATGCGATTTTTGTCCAGTTGTGGCGATTTAATTTTAAATTGGCGGCCCTATTCCATTGTTGTGATTACTTTCTGATCTGACGGATTTTCGTGTGGTGAAAGGCTTTTTCTGTTTGAGGAATTGTCTCGGTGCTGTTTTCATTTTAGAAAATATTTTCCATTTAAAGGTTTTTTTTTTTTTTTTTGTTTAACCGGTTTTTCCTGTTTGAGTGATTAAATTTTTTTTTATGGAATTTTCGCTTCTTGTTTTTATCTCTTCCGAGTTTTTTTTTGCATTTTGGCGGTATTATTTCAATTAAGCACAATTGTTTCCGTTATTGTGACTATTTTGTTATCTGCTAATTTTTCTACTTAAAACGCCTGCATTAAAGTTTATCTCAATTATACAGAAAAAAAAACACCAAAATATTTTTTTAAAGTTTCCATTTAAGCACCAAACAAATTTTCCATCCGATTGGTTGCGCCAATAAACATAATGTACATGCATTTGTATTAAAAACTTCTTTAATTTTTAATATAAATGTTTGTGAAAATACAATAGAAGGGAACGAAAGCACAAAAAAAAATCAGAAATACTTTTAAAAGATTTTAAAACTTTTACTAAAACAGCATAAAAACGTGCACGAATTGGCATTTGACTACAACTTACCCTCTTCGTGTCTGGACCGTCTCCCTCCGCTCACCACCTTTATCAAGACAAAGATGACAAACTTAAACTTAAGTTCACTTAAAGTTGGTTAGCGTATCCGTATCCGTTTGTTTGATTTCATATGAAACTTTAGAATGAATGTCAACAGAAGAAGAAAGAACAATGAGAAAAACCAAATCAAAAAAAAAGGCTAGCGAATGGAAAAAGTGCAGAAAACTTTAGAGTTTAAAAATAAAAGATAAAAGGCAATAAAAAAAATCATAAAATGTTTCTAATAAAAAGACAAACAGCAAACAGAGGCGAAAAACAAACAACACCAGGCAACGTTTTATAATTTATCCCCCATTAAAGTCAATGTTTTTGTTGAAACATTTCTTTTTCGTAACACATCCACTTTTTTTCAAGTCATGTTCGACTAAATGAACAGCAGCAGCAACCGCCACTGCAATTTAAACTGTGATGCGTTTAAAAGGGGTTAAATAAAGAAAAACTTAAAATGAAAAGCAGCATCACAGACAATGGCATGCAATTGTGCAATTGCACACACGTGACTGGAAATCTTAACGAAATGTTTAAAACATCCAGATTATTTTTCCTTTTTAAGTTTTTTTTTTGTTATTTGGAAATGAAAAAAATTGCACAGAGTTTTATTTTTCAGCTTCAATGTTTTTTTTTTTTTTTTTTTTGTTTTGTTCAAAAACTTTCTTTGAAATAGAAAAAAATTAGTTTTAATTTTATTTTGATACAAATTATTGCAGCCAGCTAGACGGCTTTAGTTCTATGGAGCGTACCGCAGCAAAAATATTGTGCACAGTGTCGCTTATAACTAGACACACAAGAACTTTTTGCTTATTGATTTGTTATTTGCAAATTGAATTTATTAGAAATTTTTGTATCATCCCTTAGGAAAGTGAAGTAAAACACGCCAAAAATTTTTCTCCCAAATTTAGCGACTTTTTTTTATATTTCTCCGGTTTCGGCAAATTGCTTGCTGTTTTTGATAAACTATTTTCAATATTCTACTACTATATCTTTATGATTTTTTTTGTGGATTTTTTTTTATATCAGCACTTATTTTCAATATTAGCGTTTTTTTTTTTTTTTTGTTATAACGTTTTTTTCACTTTTCTGTGATTTTTTCGCCAAAGAAATTTGGCTTGTTTTTGTAATTATTTCTGTTTATTAGATTAGCTTTTCGTCTTATCGTTTTTATTTCATCAATTTCTTTTGGTTTTAGCGATTTTTTTTTGTAGTTAGCGATATTAGTTTATATCAGCAATCTTGTTCCATTTAAGCATTTACATTTGTATCTGGAACGAACTCTATCGTTTTGTTGACTTTATTTTCGTTTCACATATTTTTTCCCATATTAATGCTTTTTTAATTTTAATGAAATAAATTTTTATTTTCCATTTATTCTTTTTTTTTCGTTTTGATGAGCTTTCTTAAGATTTGGCGACTTCATTGGCATTTAATGAGTTGTTTCAGCTTGGCAGTTTTTTTTTTTTCATTTTATCGTTTTTTTCCATCATAATTTTTTATCTTTTTGATAATTTATTTCTTTTAAAGTACATAGTTTTGTGCGTTCTAACGATTTCTTCTATTTGGGAGATTTGTTTATTCGTTATAGCGTTTTTTTTCGACTTCTTCGATTTCTTTCCATTTTTGAGTGTTTTTTTTTTAATTTTTGGCGATTGAGTTTGATTTAAGGGATTCTGTTGATATGAATTTTAAGGCTCTAGCGATTTTTCTGTTATAACGTTTTTTCCATTCTGGTGCTTTTTTCTTGTCTTAGCTATTTGTTTCGTCTAGCGACTTTCTTCCAGTTTTTGGCAATTTTTACCATTTACGTTCTAACAACTATCACTTTCTAGTTGAGCCAGTCGGATTTAATCAATTTTATTCGATTTTGTGATGTTTGTGCAAGCTTTACGGGTTTAATATAACAAATTTGTTCAGTTGCTGCGTTTATTTACTGCTCCGGTGCTTCTTCTTTTTGTCGACATCTTTTCCGTTTCGGCAATTTGTTTCTGATGTTTTCCTGTTGATGCTTTTTTCAGAAGGGATAATATTTTTCTTTTAAGCGTTTTTTTCATCGACCTACCGATTTCTTTCTTTTTGGGCGATATTGTTTTTTGTTTCGGTATTTTTTATTTCTATATTTGATTTATTTCGATTTTGCAAAATTTTTTTTTTTTATTATTTTATTTTTGAAAGCTTTAAACATTGTTACCACTATATCCTTAACGTTTTAACGATTTATTTTTTATTTTAGTGGTACTTTAAATTTTTGGACACTTTTTATCTGTTTTTGCACTCTTTTGTCGTTTTGACGAATACTTCTCTCTTTGATCAAATATTTTTCATTTCAAGATTTTTTTTCTGCTTTTATTGATTCTTCAGTATTTGAATGGTTATTGCCGATCTCAGTTTTCGTTTCATGTTTTCTTTTTCAACATAATATTCTTAAGTTGGTTTTATTGCAATAACAAGAAATAATAGCGATGTTCTTTGTCTTTGCTAGATAGTTCATGAACTAAATGGTGCGTTTCTGTACTAAATGTTTAATATTTCACAATATGCGACTTATGAATTATTTTGTAATCTATCACATAATATGATTTTCAGGCAATTCAAGACATTATTATTACTGAACATTTATTTCTTTAGGACAAAGTGTTGGGCACCACCTTTTATACTTTTTGAAATTTATGATGCACAGTGCCTCATCCATGTTAGATATTTTTAGGAATTTTTAAAAGAAATATTCCAACTTAAACTTAAACAAAACTTGTATTGTATTATTATAATCCTAGAATGAATTTTAACGACTACAATATCCTTAACGGATTGTACATCTACAGATGTATGTGTGTGTGTGTGTGTATAAATATGTGCTTATTTTAGTCATTCCATTTTCTATTGTATTGGTGTTATTTTATTGTTGGTTTTTTGTTGTATGGCTGCTTTGACTGTTTAAGTCTTTTCATGTTGAGAGTATAGATTAACAATGACACTGACATTGTGTGGTCAATTGACATTTATTTCATTGTAGCTAACAATTTTCATTAGATACATTTTTTTTTTGTTTCCCTTCATCGACTTCTAAAACAAACTCTTTGTTGTCGCAAAGTTGTATGGGTTGGTTGGTGTTAACGCTTTTAAAATACATTGTCTTGCAACATGGTTGTTGCATTATTTGTTTATACATATTTTTTTTTTCGAGATTCTTTTATGGTTTTCTTAATAAAATTTTCGATTATTTTTATTTCTTCTAAATCTTTTGTTGTTATAAATAAGACTGAGGATTTCATTTCGATTGTGTTGGTGTCTGTCTGAGCTTTTTAAAGAATATCTTTTATATTTCTTTTTTTATTTTTTGTTTGTTTGTTCATGTTGTTTTGAAAATTTTTATTTTATTTAAAAATTAGAAAGGAAATGTTTCTCTAGAATGTGATAACGAAATAAATAAAAGCATGTTTTTGAAAACTAAACGGACAGCTCATTAACGAAAGTCAGTAGTAATGCATTCTATATTCAAACTCAATTAAAATTTTAATGGTTTTTGTCGAGATTTAAAAGTGTCTACATTAATTCTAAATATAGATGATTGCATCAACTTATTGAGAATATTATCGTACAAAAATACACAGAAGAAATTCGTGTCTAATATTTACCAATTAACTGTTTCAATAGAAAATATAATTATATTCAATTTATATTTTAATTAAATCAACAATTATTTTAATTGATTTTATTTCTTTCAAAACAATGTTATCAATAGAATTAAATCAAAACTTAATCAAATTTCTAAAATTTCCACGTGCTAATTGCCAAATGAGTTCATTTCTGTTCGTTTATTAGTTGTTCTAAGTATTTCGTATCGTTTTAAAGAAATGGACTGATTTCTTAAAATATTTAAATTAAATGTTTTAGTTAATATACTACGATTTTCGTGTTTGATTGAGAAGTAATTAATTTTTTAATTTAATCTTTGCTTTTCTTAACTGCTTAATGTTTTTACGTTTTACTGTGCAAAACTGATTCTTGTATTTGATGAATGAAATTTTTAATTGAAAATATATTGAAAATATCTTAAATTACAACAACAACAAACATCAGTGTTTTCGAAGGCCACAACACCCAATTTGACCTGAAGTATATATCAAAATATTAAACTTAATGAATATTTATCGAGGATAAGTAAATTCCAAAAAATTTATTTAGCTATAAAAACTTTATAAAATATTATTATTTTATTAAAAAAAAGTTAGTGTTGCATCTTAACCACCTGTCCGAAAAATTGTATGCCATCTTTGTCGCTGATGAAAAATAGAAATGGATGATTTATGTCGAATAGCTCAGGTGATACTCTCAAGTAGGAGTAGGCATTCCAGAATAAAACAGCTGCGTTAAAACAAAGAAAAATTATACGAAATTAATTACATAATTGATATGACAATTGAATATGACAATTCAGTTTTGATCATCTAAACAAAATAATAACAGGAAAAGTGTATGACATCGGTTTTAAGTGTTAAATCGAGTTTGAAAATTAAAAATGCGAACAATCCGCGCACTTATACAGAATTTTGAGAAGCGGATTTTAGGCATTATTGTCATCTGTTATGCAAAGTACTACATATTATATATCATTGGAAAGGTAAAGAAATCCACATTTTACATGTTTGCAAATAATTTGAATATTTAAAAAAATATTTCGTCACATTTTTGAAAAAAATTTTTGCTATTTTGAATATTGATTTTGCCTTACCTGCATCTATAATTCAAATAAAATTATTCTACTAAATATTTGTTGTTATACATTTTGCCTAATAAATACTTTTATTGGCAACCAACGGTTAATTATTTGTAGAAAAGTAAACACATTCATAATGAATGAAGAAAATTATTTGTTGTGATGTTTGTAAAGCATTTTGAGAGCTATTTTGCTTGTGTTTTGTAATTCGCATAATGTAATTGCGAGTTTATGTATGAATAAATGAGTTTTGGAACGTTTCAAACCTAAATGGTAAACATCTACTGATGAGTTGGTATAGCAACCAACGAAATGCATTTAGATATTGCTAACCCGCAACAAATAAATAAAATTTTTATTATAATAAAATTTATTTTTCCTAAATTTTTACTTTTTTTACCAATAGTCTGCACGTACATACATAAATCCTTATTAATATTAAACAAATTATAAATTTTTCATAAGCCTTTAAACACAAATATTTTGTTTGGAATTTACAATTTGCGGTCATGCTCAAAATAAAAAATAAGCGACGCTAGACTTCTAGGAATTTCGAATCCTTTGCAAACACTTGTAGAAATTGTTTTCTTTGCTTTTTATATCGGTATGTATAAACTTTTTACTACTCATTTGAAGTGTAGTTTCTTTCAGAAATAATTTAATTATTCGGCTCCATTAAAAATGGCCCCAAAGTTTTGTATTGAAAGCAACCACACGAAGTTTGGGACCATTTTTCTTATATTTTGGGGCAATTTTTCAGTTTTTATTTTTAAATTTGGGGCAATTTTTCCTAAAATTTTTAGGCAATTTATTTTTTTTCTGGCGTCAACAGAAAAATGATCCCAAAACTTTTACTTTTACTTTAAAACAAATAAGAAAATATTTTTTGGTTAATTCTTTGCTATTGGCTCCAACCATTTTTCAGTTTATGGTCAGTTTTAATTTCTTAGTTTAAGGCCATTTGTTATGGCTCACTTACTTGTTCTTTCAAATTGTCCAATGCCACGTTCATTGAACTCCAAATTTGACACTTGATACACATGATCATATTTGTCCAGTTCTTTCGAAGAAATCTGTAAAAAAATGTTTGTTGTCCTTTTTTTTTTTTTTTTTTTTTTTTTTTTTTTTTGACAAAAATATTCACCTCTTCCATAAATTCGGTCAGATCTTTTTTATATGACAAATGGAATTTCGGCAACAAAACCCTAACCAAAATCATTTTTTGACTTTTCTTGATGATATCATTAAATTCTTGCAGATTTTCGTATAAATATTCTTTCAGTTCTGGCAAAGCCTCCCATTGGTCGGGTAAAATTATTGTTAGTTTTATATCCTTTACATTCAAAGGTAATTCCAATATACTGACATTTAATTGATCATCATGTGTGTAGTAGAATGTGTCATCCTTGCGTAAAAAATCTACCCATATTTTTTGATTATCTTTGCCAAGTTGATGGAAGAGTTTTTTATGAGTATCGCGTGTTTGGAAATTAAAAGACCATCGAGCGGTTAGAGAAATTGAGGACAAGACATTTGTGTGATTTTCTTTTTTCGTATTTACAATTTTTAGTTGCTTTCTAATGGCAGGCGGCAGTACAGTATTAAAAAGTTGTTGCTCCCGCTGTTCTTCCTGATCCTCATTTTCTTGAGACTCATCCGAATTTCTTTCATCTTCTTTAACAAATAGTTCTTTAAACAATTCATAAGCATGATGGGGTGCAATTAAAAAGTTATCTGTACTTTTTGTGCAATTCAATGTATTTTCAATTAATTTCCATGTAAACTCGTCAGCTGTGATCTTTTGGTTGGCGCATTGCACCCAAAATAGTGTGCTGATGTATGTTGCAATCACTTGGAATTTTATTTTAATTATTTAGTTTTCAATTGTAATGTAATATTTCTATATAAATATTAATTAAAACTTACTGCATATTTTAAATAATTTCATAATTCAATTAAAATTTTTTATTGTGTTTTGTTTAGAAACTGAAAGTTTTTAATCGTATTCAGTTTTTATTTAGTTTTTTCTCTTTCTTTTTTCTTATTTAATCAAATGGGTTGATGGAAATTTTGCCGCTGTTTTGTATTCAATGTTTTAATTAGAATTATTTATTTTAAACTAAATTCGAAATTTTACTTTAGTGCTTTTTGTTTTATTCTCTAAATGAAACAAGAGTCTTATCAGTGCTAAACAGATGCCAAATACGTTTTTGAACTTGACATAATCATCTTTAGTACGACTGAGCTTTTTCTATAGCTGCACAGTGGCGTGAGGAGTTTATGAAATTATTATTTTTATATTCACTATAAATGATTAGGTTGTACCACCTTTAACTTCACCTTCAACTTGAATTCGTTGTGAAACACTTTTTTTTTTTTTGTGTTTTTATCTTCTCCGAAAAAAATATAACGAAAATTGCTAAAAAAAAAAAAAGTTTTCCAGACGCTCTAATTTTTCTTCTTATTTTCCAACATAAAAGAGAGATAATAATTCATAATAAGTTTTTGATGTTAAACAAATTATAATGTCCATCATGTGTAAACGCCTTCTTTACATAAGCAAAAACATTAGGAGTGGAGCAGCAGCAGCATCAGCAGCAAAGAACAGACCAAAATTAACATAATAATAGTTACGTGATTAAAAAAAGTTCAGTCTCATTTCCAACACATAATTCACCCACACCTGCTGAAATAACCTTCACTTACTAGATACTAGACCATTTTGGCCATACGACATCAACAACAATAATAAAAATAATATAAACGAAGCCTACCTAAATGAAAGGTTAACGAATGAATGAAAGGACCAACAACCAACCACTAGAAAACTAAATAACTTTTTAAAACAACAACAAAACAGTTTACATACAAATTTTTATGTAAATAAAATATATAAAATGAGAAGATATAAATATTTGCTTGCAACAACTACAAATATTTCTACAAAAAAATTAAAAAAAAAAATAAAGAAAATTTAACATATTTTTTTCCTTATATTTGTCTTTTTGTGCAACTCATACTGTCGAGGCAAATAAATACTTGTATCCTCTTGTAAACACAAATGTTTACGGTGAAATAAACGAGGGTGGTGTACGATCGAAATTAGCTGATCTAAGCAGCTCAAGTTTAAAGCTTAAGACCATAGAAAAATTTAAAATTCAATTAAGTATTTTATTGAAGTTCAACGTAATCAATTGGCAATTCTGAACTACTCATAGTTTATTCAAAATTGTGTTATTGCTCACAAGAGTAATTGATTTAATTATTAAATTAATTCAGAGAATTTTGAAAATACACGAAAAAAAAATTTTTTTTCCCAAACTCTGTTAGTTTTGACATTCAAATCAATGAAAAATTTCATTAAAACTTGGCCAATGTCTGGTTTATAGGATTAATGTAAAACGTTTCACTATAAGACTTTTTATGAAAATTTCTTCAAACATATAAGTATATGTATAAATATAAAATAATTTCATAGAACGAATGTAAAAATTTGTTAAGCTTATGAAAATATTTCATTACTTGTATGAAATAATTACATACATCAATTTAATTAAATTTTTTTCATTATTTTATTATAATTTTTGGTCATTATTTAAAAAACAAAAAAATTGTGTCATCTAATTATTTCAATGAAATTATTTCTGTGTTTTAATAAAATTATTTCATCGTTTCAATGAAATCGTATCATTAGTTCAATAATATTATGACATCACTCTTTTATTAAAGATTTCATTTTATTGCCAGCTTCGATTTAAAAAATGCGTTCGATAGACAATAATTTACAAAATGTTAACAGAAATGTGTCATAACTTTACGCATTCACTGCCAACTACGAGTTATCTAGTAGTCGACATCCGTATCGATGAGGCCAGCTACGAGATAACTCGTAGTAGTAACTATTTTATTGCCGACAATTTAGTAAAGTTATAATCTCCCTATTTTCTCTTTGTTTTCAGTTTATTTCGTACACTGCAAGTTGAATACACATTACTTGAAATATGTATCATTCCAGTTCAGAGAAAATAAAATGGATGACACATCCATTGAAGAATATCTAGATGATATAGATTCATCAAGTGATAATAAAGAGGATTTTTCTGCGGATGTAGCTGAATATGTCTATTAAAGTAATGATGAAGAGGCCAGCTAACCGACTTTTTGTATCGCAGTCGCAAGCAAATGAAAGTTCTAAATCTTTACATAATTGGAATAAAATACGACAGGATCCTCCTCAATTTAATTTTGCAAGGACACCATCAATAAATATTCAAGAAAGTTATGCAACACCTGGCGATTTCTCTAACTTATGTCTAACAAAAAACTTTTTAAAATATCTAGTTAATCAAACTAATATTTATGCTGCGCAAGAAATTGCTAAAACCCAATTATTGAGATCATCTCAATTGAATTATTGGAATTCTACAAACACTACAGAGCTTCGAGTGTTTTTCGGTCTTGTACTTCATATGGTTACGGAAAATTTACCTACAATATCTCATTACTGGAACACAAACAAGCTTTAAGACTTGAAAGTTTTAAAAATCAGAATGTCAAGGAATCGGTTTCAAATGTTTCTTAGATTCCTTCTGTTTTCAAATAACGAGCAACAATCAAGTGATCGTTTGTTTAAAATACATCCTGTTCTGAAATACTTTAACGAACCAATGAACACTATATATCGTCAGGTAAAACGCAAACGGCACTAACTAACAAAAAATCCAAAATCGGTTTTTGGTTGATTCTGATGCATTACATCAAAATACACAACCACAAAAAAAATTAGACTTGTCTGACCAAAATTAGCGATTTATCAACGAAAAATAAACGGCCCTATCTACAAAAACGTTTTTTTGATAAACGCAAAAAGACTTAAGTGGTCGTTTGTATGGGCAACATTGAAAAATTAAAAAAAAACTGATAGATTTGACCGTTGAAGAAATTGTTTCTTAAAGGAAAATGAAATTAGCTACAGTTTCAGGCATTTTATTAAAAAAAAGTAATTATTTTAATTTACTTTTTGTGATGCAATTATAAAATAAATTAATATATAATAAAAATGTGTATAATTAAAATAAATGATAAAACTATTTTGCATTAAACTGTAGATAGGGCCTTTGGTTTCAGAAAATTAAGGTACAAAATAACTAACATAGCCATTCAAATATCACAAAATTTGATTTTATTCTGCCAGAAATCAATTTGTCACATCTTTTTTAATAATACTGGTGAAAATCATGCTGATTGAAACTATACTTTTTGTTTAAAACAGTATTTGAGCTTTGCGAATCAAAGGGAATGAAGGGAAAAAGCTTCATGCGTTCTCTGGAAAAAAAATCGTAGGATTATTGTTTCTTACACTATATTATCACATTATTTATCGTTATAAATAAAAAACTTGAACTGGGGTTGGTTTCATAAAAACAGTCATGGCAGCGAATGCGTTAATGAAAATATTTCATTAATAAAAAATTTATTCATGTTTTGCTCAAATGATTTCCCGCTTAAGTGCGTCAAAATATTCACAATTTAACATGCGCATTTAAGCGTTTATTACTGTATCTACTTAAAAAGATCGACTCTATAAAGAGTTTTTATTAAAACTGTTTGTATACATGCACCCTGACATTTTGTAAAATTATAGAACTGCCCTCGTATAATATATTTTGCTTAAAGTTTTTCCATGTACGCGTATTTGCTAAAGGGGAGAAAATTAAAATATTAAAGGGTTTTAGCCTTTTTAATAAAAAAATTTTATTATGTGTGTGTGTGTGTGTGTATGATTGTGTGTGTTAACGTAGTAAGAGAAAGTTTAATTTTTGTGAAAAAAATAAAATAAAATAAAAATAAAACTCAACTTTTGCCCCCTAAAAAATAAAGTTTTTAAATTAAAATTATGAATTGTTCAATTTTGGTCACGTTGGCCAAAAACAAAATAACTACAAAAAAGCACAACTACAGCAACAACAACTAAAGCCAACTTGTCTAATGAATACCGGAAGGGGAAACGATAACTAAAGGAAGTGCTGGCTTTTTTTTCTTCTGAGGTTGTGTTTATAGACCGGCCATCTATACAAACAATAGAAGCAACAACAACAATGAAGGCATTATGAACATATTCTATAGATGGTTTTTTTCCTTGATTTTTATCCTAAATGAAAGTTTATAATCAAAAGCAAAGTTTGACTTGTTTTTTTTTTCAGTTTTTAATTTTTTTAATAACTTTTCATATAAAATGTTTGCTCTTTTTATGTAGTATGTGTGTGTGTTTGCGTTTGTGTGTGTGTGTGTGTGTCTGTGTCTGCATAGCTGTCTATGTATGCGTTTTTGTGTATGGAAATGTTTTCTTGTTCGTAATTTTGAATGGACTATTTATGCACTACAATGGGAATTGTTTAAACTATTGTTTTTTGCTGTTGCATAAATATTATTTTCTACTTCTTTTTTGTTTGTTTTTTTTTAAGTATAATTGATAAATGGAAGTCAAATAAACGCACAAACCAGCAGGGGAAATTTCAATTTATAAATTGAAAATTAATTTGCTTGTTTTACTTTTCAAATATAAGGAAACAATTTAAAGTCTTTAATTCTTTTATAGTTTGTTTATGCAGACAACATAATGTTTAATTGGAAAATATTTTATATATCAAAGAAAATAGCGAACAGAAAAGGTCAAATCTAATGTCAGCGAGATAAAGTGTAGGATCAATTTTAATAAGTTTGGAAGACTTAAAAGAGGTTCATGGAAAACCTTTGCGAAAAAAGACAGATTATTTGCAAAAAGTTTAGGCAAATCGTTAAAATACTTGTTATTAGAAACAGTTTTATAACAATCAAATATTTCTCGCCTTAACCCTTCTATAAAGCGAGCATATAAAAGGGACAACTCTGAAGATAGAGAAGAAAGAAGACTTCGTGGCAAACTAGCACCGATAAGAAATGTTTGGGACAAGTGGAGTAATCAGCTCAAAGTTGTTTACAATCCACATGAAAATGTTACTGTAGATGAACAATTGGTTCCATTTCGAGGACGGTGCAGTTTCAGGCAATATATTCTATTAAAGTCCGCCAGATATAGCATAAAAATTTTAGCACTTTGCGATTCCACAACTAAATATGCCTGGAATATGGAGGTGTACACGGCAGAGCAAGAAATATACAGCCAGGAAAAAATCAAGGTCATATGGACTGATATGAGTCCTGACTGGAATTCCAATAAAAATTTCCGACGCAGGCTTCATCTGGTAGAATTGGCAGATCAGCTAATAAAGGCGCATTTTTTTTCTGAAGAAAGGTTTTTCCACATGGACCATCAGCAAGAAATCTTGGTAAAAATATTGTTGCTTTTGTCAACATGGAATGAATTTAAATAAGTATTCCACTAAATGTGATTCTTGTAAAAAGTTTATTTGCACATGGTCACATTGTGTATAAATTGTCACACAAATTCTTAAGTTTATATAAATTAGTATTAAAAATATAATTATTATTTAAAAAAAGGCTGAATTTCAAATTTAATTTTATTTTATATATGTATATATACATATGTATGTATGTATATAATTTTTTTTAATCATTGTTCAGGAAGGGCTTATTTATTTTAGTTTTAATTTTATTATACTAAGTAAGAAAATGGCATTCTTCCATTATTTTGGGTTTTTTATTTTTCAACCTTTCACTGGTCTTAAAGTTATTTGTTTCCTTGAGTGATTAAATGGAAAAGAACTTTACCTCTCACACGAAATAAAAAACACCAATTAATTTAATCGTTTTTTTCCATGTATTCAATTTATCAAAGTGTGAATGCCAAACAAAAAGAATTTGGCATTTTTTTGAAATTTCTAAAGAAAATTTCCAATACAAATCTATTAAAAGAATCTTTGTTAAATAATAAAATGAACAAAATTTTCTTTTCACACCTGATTATTTTCTAAAGCTACGGATGAAATAAAATACTTGCAGATACCGTCGTGTACCCAAAAGTAAACATGTGATATTAAGCTGCCTTATTAGAGGCCTATTTGGCAAAATGTTTGGAAATAAAACAAATCAAATCAAGTGCCAGATGTGTTTTTGGTGTTATAAAATTAAAAAATACAATATTCTATTCAAGCAATACTCCAGAATTTATGTTTATTTTTGTAATGGTTCAGCTAATCTATATGCTGCTACTCTACTTAACACTAGAGGCGGTGCAGCACTGCTATAAAGATATTAATAAAGCGCTTCGGCTTGTTTCTCACTGTATCATCTATTTTCTCTGTACTATCTTTCTCAAAGTAGATAACATGTTATTACTTAACTAGCAAGTAATGCATTGATGCCATCACAAAAAAGTCCTTTATTGTGAAGGCCTGGCGTTTTTTCCTTTGAATGGTTGTTACTTTCATATGTTTTTGCTAAGACATATGTATATATTTCTTACTTCACATGAAGTTACATAAACATTCGCTTAAAAGATTTGGAAATTTATTTACTACAAATGTGTCCGCTTAGCCTCTTCTAGATGACAAAGAAAAAAACTGTATTTCGAGAATAATCCTCAGTTGGAGGTAGTTGAAAACCAGTGTGAGTAGTCAAACAAAAAATTTAGATAATAGAGGTGAGAAGAAGAGTGCTTTTTTTTGTGTGCTTTGTTTTTTTTTTTTTTTTTTTTTTTTTGTTTTCAATATTTTTTTGTAACTTATTTAATACATGTCGTGGTCCTTTTCAACTTCCAACTGGTTTCCAGTTAACTTACACTACAACTGGCAACATAGTGCTACAACTTTTTGTTAGAACTTGAAAAGCGACACAGTGAGTACTGAAGGACTGGGTGAGGACACTGCAAAACAGTTTTCAAAAATTTTTATTTAAAAAAAATATTAAAAAATTTTAGGCCGATTGCAAAATTTTGATGTTGACCGATCGGTAATGCTGAAATTGTAAACAAAACACAAATGATTTGTGCCCTTCAAACCATCTATTTTATTTATTTCTTTAACTTTTCTTCCAGTAAACAATTAAAAAGTTAAATAAAATCGGTTATTAGTGGAACACAAGCTAGATTTTTTGCGTCTAAAAATCAAGCGATCGGCATCGGTCGACATCGTGAGCCAGGCTGGTAAAGTTAAAGGCAACGAATTATGCTTTCATGTGCATATGTATGTATGTATATTTTAAAAAATTATGCAAGTTTTTATTAAAAATTTCACATCAAGCCTAATCAGCTTTCTTTCAAAACTCGGACAAAAACTATGATTGATTTAAAGGTCGATAAGTTGACGAATAAGTAAAATGGTTTTTTTTTTTTCGAATATCTTGTGAAATTGAAGGTGTTTGCGAAATTTTTTTTAAAATAATTTGTAATGTAATTTGTAACCACGCTAATTTGTTTTCTAAGTTTTTCTTGCTGTAGCACCGTGTAGTTTTGGCAACGTACACTTGCTGCAAAGAAACTCAAAATGGGTGTTAGGTCTCTCACTAATATTCAAAGTTCTTAGAAAAGTATTAATTTATACCGTTTTTAGCCCTTAAAAAGTACCATAAATTTAAATCTGGGTCACATGCTATTCGTCTACGAAATTTCATTCGAATTCCCTTAAGAGAATTTCTTAAGAGAAAAAGTACCAAACTTAGCAGTTTTTTCTCACTTCTGCCACCAGTATGTTAAAGTACATTAATTTATAAAAAAAAAAACATTATAAAATATTAATACGAAAATAAAAGTTACCACAATTAGCCCTGAAAATGTACCATGTATTTTAATCTTGTTCACATGTTATTCGTCTACTAAATTTCATAAAAATTCATTAAGAGATTTTCTCAGGAGAACAAGTAAAAAAAGTAAGAAAGCAGCATATTACAAAAGTACCATAAGTAAAAGTTTACCAAAATTATTAGTCTTTCTCACTTCAGTTCCAAGAAAGTATGGTAGTTTATAAAAAAAAAATTAAAAACATTAGTACAAAAATAATATATACAAAAGTACCAATTTGCCCGTTTTTAGCCATTTAAACCTACAAACTGGGTCAGACGCCATCCGCCTACCAAATTTTATCTAAACCATTAGGAAAATGTCTCAAGAGAAAAAGTAAAAATCACAATAAGTAAAAATTACTTTAAGTAAAATAGTACCAAAAGTTCAGATACCAGTAAAGGCCTCATTAGTCTTGACTTTTACTTTCTGTTCTCTTCTGTGCCGTTCTGTTGTTGAATTTTTGTAGTTAGAAGTTCTGTAAAAACGTATCAGCTGTTTCTTGCAGAATATACATAGCCGAATATACATATGTATATTATCGGCGGCGGCGGCAGTGTTCACCAATTTAAAACGGCGCTTCGTCTTAATTATCAGGTTGAATAATTTTAAAGGAAATAAGTTAAAAACGTTATTTAATTAAAAACAACTCTACTCACTATAAATTTTTCATGAATATAATATTTTTTTATTAAAAATCGTCTTGTTTTTAATGTGCTTAAAGTCGATGGCGGCGGTCATAATAAAAATTTATCAGCGATTACGCGGCAATTTTGTTCTGATCGGCTTGGTTTACTGAAACAAGCAATTGTCTCTAGCAGTCACTTAGAACCCCCGCGGGGTGTAGATAGTTCATCTTGTTGATTCTCAACAACAAGATGCAATACTCCCCGGGGTATAGGGTAACTGTCTTTTGTAGACATAACGTTTTGTCAGTTACCCATAAAACTTATATGCACAGACCAATCTCTGAATTAACAGTGCAACGGAATGTGCATATATTTTATAATGGACGTAGTGGCTTCCCACGTAAGTCTACATAGAAGGTGTAAGGGTACCTAAGGTCTAGCCCATGACCAAAACCAATAGAAAGTTAATCCCTTTTGGGATTTCCTTTCGAAACTTTACCAGTAGTTTGAACTGGTACTACGGGGCCGGCAGCCCACATGGGAGATTGTTTAACACCGGGAAGTAGTGTTCTCCTCTACTATCCCGGTTACAGGATCCCATGGGCCGGTTGTTGGTTGAGGTCTCTTTCGAGAGTTCACGTAGTGGTTGTGGTTGTTACCAAAAGCTGGGAGAGGTGTCGGTTTAAAGACTGATGTTCGCTTTGCGGACTTCGTGTCTACCGATGTGAAGCCTCTATGTGCTGTTGTGAACCAACATGATTCCAGAGTTTAGGTAGCTCGCTCACTTTAGCAAGGTGTTTGGACATGACGGGCCTTGGTCATGTCTGAGAAGTTGCTACCTGTTGTCAACCCCTTGGGGATGCCTTCGGGTTCCTGAGTGGGGTGGCTCGGGGGCGATAGTGAACGCTTAATCTACACTAAGTGTTTAAGTACACCGTCAGATTTAAGCCGTAAGGCAGGTGCTGACGTATACTCTTAACAATCTGTCACTTAGAACTGTAAGTAAAATTCAGTTTTCAACAGAATGGTCCTTAACAGAACAGAACAACTAATTGAAAATATATGTTTGGCATACACAAAAAATGAACAGCTGATTCGGAACAGAACAGAAAGTCAAGACTAATTCTACCTTAAGTATGTTAACTTATAAAAATATTAGAACACAAATAAAAAGTACCAATTTCTCTCGTTTTTAGCCCTTGAAAAGTACCATATAGTTTTATCTGGGTCTCATGGCATACGGCTACCAAATTTTATCCAGATCCCTTAAAAGAATTTTGCAGAGAAAAAGTACTAAAAGTTAACAAGCACCAAAATTAAAAGAGTACCAGCTGTCAGAAAGTATGGTGGTTTATAAAAAAAAAATATTAAATATTATTATAAAACTAAAAAGTACCAATATGTCCCGTTCTGTAGCCCTTAAAACCTCCAATATGGCTCCTACTCTATTTGCATTAACCAAATTTCATCTAAATCCTTTAAGAGAATTTCTCAAAAAATAAAGTACTAAAAGTAAAAGAGCACCATAATTAAAAAAATACCTTAAGTAAAAGAGTACATACCAAAATTAACAGTTTTTTCTTATTTCTGCCACCAGAAAGTGTAGTAATTTATGAAAAAATTATTACATTTAATTGTATAAAACTACTACACACCCTAAGGAATGTTTGATGGGCACATATGAATGTATATATTTATTATTTTGACAATAGCGTTATTCAGTGTTTGCTGCAACTGGTCTTGCGAAAATGTAAATAAAAAAAATTGTAGCTCTTTTAGGAAAAATAACATCAACTATTTGTATTTTGTTATTGGATTTCAACAAAAAGCTACGATGTTTTTCATTTGCACTTTCGCTAAACCATTTGCAGCAAACACTGAATACCGGCAATATCCTTTCAACACTTTAACTTTTGGGTGATTTTCCTGTAATGGGTGCTTTTTCCAAAGCATAAAAAATATTTATTTAGTAGAATGTTACTCAGATATTTTTCACAGCTTTATTTAATAAAATTATTACCGCAAACACAGTGGGAACAAATGAAAAATGAAATAAACTTAATTTTTAAGAAAACATATTTTTATAAAAATTTTAAATGAAAATCGACAAAAAAAGAACAAAAACTGTATATATTTAATTTTCCTTCGCTGCTGCTGTACAGCATTTCGAGTTTCATCTTGAAATCGAAAAAGAAATTTTAGAAGGAAATATTTTATATATATTTTTTTTTTCAAAATTCAAGTGGAATGTTATTTCCACACCTTTTGCTTTGAATGTTGATACAAGCACTTAGTTATTTTCGTGTTCTCATCTTATTTTCGACAAATTCTCTGTGCAAGCATTGAAATATTATATGACACACACACACACTTACATACTAAAGATTACACATAATAAATATATGTATGTATGTTTGTATGTATTTGATATGAATAAAGAAAGCGAAAGACATCATTAAGAAACACTTAATGAATTGCTTCCTCTTTTATAGTTTTGTTGGACTAAAGAGAAATTTATAGCTAAAACGTACTTAAGTTGTCATTAATACGGATGCTTTAGTTAGTAAAATGGTAATAGAGAGAGTATTAAATGTGTGGCCGTCTGTAGGGTGAAAAGGAATAATAAATTAAGTTGAGACTGTAGAATATATTTAAGCTGACCGCATACGTATAAATAAAAAAAATTTCCCAAAATATTTAAGATGATGTACTCAAGAACATGTTACCTTATATTGTATGAAACTTTTATTGTTCGATATATAAAATATTTTACTTAAGAATCACATTTATTGAAGAGTAAAATTCCCGTTGCCGTGGCTTAAAACATCTGTCACAAGCTTTTACCTCGATATCCGTAAGAGCTACAGACCTGAAATTTTCACACGATACAGATATGGAAGGATGTAGAATCTGTTATGATCCTGAGAGAGTAAATGAATATCCATTTAAACATGCAACTAAACTCCAAGCTACAAAAATTGTAAAGCGCACAATCTTAATTCCGCAATATATTTTATTTATTGTGAAGTGTACATCAGGTTCGGCTTAGCAGTACATATATAAATATTTCATCTACGAGTAATGTGTTTAACTTTAACAAGCCAACACATAAGCATTAGTTTTATCTACACAAAGGTGGACTTTCTATTATTTTTTTTTCCAACTAAGAGAGGACAAGAGCACAACTTGATATAATAAATCTTTAAAAGATTTTTCCACTAAACGAACAAACTGAAAAGGAAAATCACACTACAAGAGAGCAAGAGTGTGAAAAAGGACATGAATCAAATGAAAAGAAAAAGAAACACGTTGTTATATTAAAGAAAATCAATTGACGGAAGTGGTAAAGTAAAGTGATTACTTTGATTACGATGTTGATGATGATGACGATGCTATTGTTGCTCCTACTACAACTAACAACTGCTGCTGATGGTAAAAAGGTGATGATAATAATGATGCTGATGATTATTTTTATTTCCATTTACTTTTATCCACCTCTAATATAAGTTTCTTACATTTTATTCTTTTTTTTCTACACAAAAAAAGCAGAAACGTAATTGATTAACGCATTAGGGATTAAATAGGGATAGAAGGATATGAACCTTAAATGTTTTATTCAAGAAGCATTTTAATGAGCAAAATAATTACAATAATAATTACAATAAATTTTTTTCAATTGCAACACAATTGTGGTAGGAGTAAAATGAAATTTTTACATGCTAGGGTAGTAAGAAACTATTGAGCATTAGGGAGGCTTCAAAAATGTTTCCAAAAAATCGAAAAAGTTGATGGTGAAAAAGACAAAAATAAAAATAAAGAAAAGCAAGTGATGAAAATCGAATAAACTTAAAACGGTAGGGACAATCATAAGCTAATGAATTTAATAAAGGATATCAGAGGATGAAATTTAAACAATAGTAAATAAAAGAAACTCATAAAAAGGACAAAGGAATTGTCAGGATAATATACGTTTAGCCTGAGCTAAAATGAAAAAACTAACTTTTGAAAAAGTAGCTTTTGAAAATAACATTTTACAAAAAGGCAGATTCGAAACAGATCATTTTTGAAAGAAACTTTTAAAAAAATTCCTTCAGAAAGAGTACTTTTTGAAACAAGTATCTTAAAAAACAAACATTTTAAAAGAGTACCTTTTAAAAGGTACCTTTAGAAAAAGTACATTTAAAAAAACTACTTCTTGAAAAAACTACTTCTTGAATATCTTTTGAAAGAACACCTTTTAAAAATTAACCTTTTAAACAAACTAAGCCACTTTTAATTAATGTACCATTTGAAGACACTACTTTTAGAAATATTACCTCCCACAAAATTCCCTACTGAAAAAAGTACCTTTTGAAAAACTTACTTTTGAAAAAAGTAGCTTTTGGCAAAAAAACTTTTAGTAATTTTGAATTTTCATTAATTCAATAAAACTGAACTTGAGCCTGATAATATTACTTTTCATATAAACATAAATATAAGTTCAAATAATAATTACGTTTATTCGTAATAATAATAGTATAAAAATAAAAAAACTTTTTTTAAAAAGCCAGATTCGAAACAGATCATTTATGAAAGAAACTTTTGAAAAGTAAGTTTCGAAAAAGTACTTTTTGAAACAAGTATCTTTAAAAATAATATGTTTTAAAAAAAGTAAATTTTACAACAAAGACCTTAAAAAAAAACTACATTGTAAAAGAGTACCTTTTAAAAGGTACATTTAGAGAAAGTACACTTAAAACAAGTACTTCTTGAAAAGAATATCTTTTGAAAGAAAACCTTTTAAAATAGAACTTTTTAAAAAAGAACCTTTAAAAAAAACTAAATTTTAAAATAAGAAATTTTTAAAAAAGTACCTTGGGAAAATAGTACTCTTTAAAAAATCTCCTTTTAAGAAACGTACTTTTGGAAAAAAAGTGCCTTTTGGAAAAAGTATCTTTCTTAAAAACTGCTTTCTTGAAAAAGTATCTTATGAAAGTAGTACCTATTGTAAAAAGCACTTTTTGAAAAAAGTAATTCAAATCTTAATTTATTTCGGATGCAATGAATGTACATATTTTACTCATTATTTTAAATTTAAAAAAGTACTTTCTGAAGTGTAATAGGATTCGTGAGAATGAACTAACAAAAAAAAAAGAACCGTTTGAAAACAGTACATCTCAAAAAAAAGTCTTTTGAAAAAGTACCTATTGAATAAATTTCCATCTGTGAAAATATAACGAAAATAACGTGAATATGAAATTTTTTTTAAAGATTTGCAGAATCAAAAATATGTTGTTGGTGGAATACGACTTCGATGTCAAAATATAATTATTTGTACACCCTTCACCAAAAATGGTAAGGGTATATTAGTTTGTCACTACGTTTGTAATTTCCTCAATATTTATATGAGGTTCATATAGTATATATTTTATGAATCCTTATAGATAGGGAAGTTGAATGAGCCAAGTCCGTCTGGCCATCTATCCGTCTGTCCGTCTGTCTGTACGTGAAATTTTCCGAAGACACTAGAAGTGCTAGAGATTTGGGTCTTGGCCTGAAATAAAAGAATTTTTGAAGTGAAAACTTCTATTGGCGCGGTACGAAGGTTTTGGATGAGACAAAACCTCAGAACTCGCGACACCGTCACGCTTGTAGCATCTCTGTTTGTGCGTATGCCTATTCGGAGTGAAGTTAACAACCTACAGATATTGGGGTTTTTTACGGTTCTCGATTCGACTTCGACTGCTGTAGTATATTAAAAAAAAATGTTGTGTGTTTCTTTAATCCAGTACAACAGTCGAAGTCGATTCGAGAACCGTAGTAAGGCCCAACACCTAAATTTTTTCGCTCAAAATGAAAAGAGCGCCCCCTCTTGATGTTGCCATATATGAGAAAAACACTTATTTTTTGGTGCACCAAAGAGGGCGCACTCTTTAATTTGAGCGAAATTGATTAAGAAGAGTACACAAAGATGGCGCTCTCTTCATTTTGAGCGAAAAATATTTAGGTTGTTAACTTCTCGGGCGCAGTTGCATTTGCGTTTACAATAAGTGGCATGGCAAAACTAGCAGGTATCCGCAGTTCGACAACAAGTACAACAATCCAAAAACAACATGTATTTTTTTGGTATAAAGCACTCGCTTCATATCAAAACACATAAACAAATTAAAAGCATTTTAATTCGTATGAGTACCAAACTGTAACCATTTTTTATGTACTCTCTTCAAACTATATCAGTTTGTATGAAAATTTGCTATAAAGCGAGCTCAGTCAGCTGTGCTAGTAAGCTCAATTGTTGCATACGCCTTGATAAGTGGTTAAATTTGTTGCATGTATTTATATAATTGTTTATATCTACACATAATTATTTTGGCAATAGCACGTGTATTGTTGTAATCACAAAACGTTTTCACTTCTGTCGGCACTCCCGGAGTGCTACCCGTAGTTTTTTCTTAAGATGATTCGTATTGCAAATCAGCAAAAATAAAATATCGGTTCTGATATTGGATTATATATACAAATAAATGAAGATATATATATATATATAACTATTTCAGAAATAAATTTATAAATACATCAGGTGCCCCAGTATTGAATATGGAATCTTTCGATTACAATTCAACGTACGAACCATCGTGCAACTGAGGCTAGTTAGTGTTATGTGTATATTAACTTAATAATAACTTTATGTATTTTTTTCTTATAAACCTCCTTTTTGTTCAGTGATGGATGTAAAATTGTAAAATATTTTAACCAGTCTGTATTTCTTGTACATATGTGATTATCGAAGAGAGTGTCTGTAATTCATTCTAATTATATGTAAGTATGTATAGTACATATGTATGTATGTATATATATATACTCGCATGTACATACTTGTATAAGAAGAGAAATCCTTGGTGAAGGGTATATAAGATCCGGCACAGCCGAATTTAGCACGCTTACTTGTTTATTCTGGGCTGGCCGAAGAAAAGTTTTAGGTGATTTTTTTTTTGCGCTATAGAATTTCCTCTAATTTGTTAATTAATTTTTTATTTTGGCGATATTTTTATGTCTACGTTTTGTCAATTTTTTTCGACGACTTTTGGCTTCTGCTGCTAACGATTTTTTGTTTGTTTATTTTAATATTGGAGCTGCTTTTTTTAATATTTTCTGCTTTTCCCATGTTTAAGGCTGTTTAAGTTTTCTTATTTCCGTTTCATTTTGAAGCTTTTTGAGTTTGGCGATTTTTACTATTGTACTTTGTTTAAAAAGCAAACTATGAAAATTTCAGGTACGGTTCAGTAAACGAAAATAATTGCGTGTTTTTTCCATCTGTTTTGTTTGAAATATTAAACATTTTAAACTGATTTTCAAAAATCCATGGATGCTATTCTGAAAACTTTTACAAAGTTGAAAAACTATACCAAATTGTAAAAGTTTGAATGGTTATTTGGTTCATGAGATTTCGTTACCCAGACTTTCGCTTTGCCTGCCTTAACCAACCACATCTCATATATTTTTTTTTGTTTCATTTGTTTTTTATTTTATTTTAATTACTGACTGCAATAAATTTATTACAAAAATTATATTTCAAATGACTGCAAATACATCATTTATTTTGTGAAAGCTGTATTTTATAAAAAACAATAAATTTCCCATAAAATATATTTATTAATCCAACAGTTTATTTTGAAAATAATATGTTTATTAATGTCATATATATTCAATAATATTTATGATGGCAAACAGGCCAAACAGAAATTACACTGGGTACCTCCCTACCTCTCAACCTCTCTCTCACACAATGTTTCGCTGTGGATTGATTTACCGAAGCATAAGCATGAATAAAATAAGAAGACATGAAAATATTTGTTCAAAAAGAAATTGATAACACCATAATGAAAGTGGAAATAATATGAAAGAAGGAGTAGCAGCAGCAGTAGTAAAAGCAGTCATGAAGGATCTAAGGTGTAAGGAGCGAAGTCACAGCTTCATCTGTAATCATAAAAAGAAGAATTGAGTGGCTGGGCGACCGTTGCCAGTATGCCAGGATTAATCAGTGGCTTTAAATTTATTGTACAGCTTGGGAATATTAATTACAAACATTTTGTTGGTTGTTTTTCTGTTGTTGTTGTTGCTGTTATATCCATTTGTTTTGTTATTGTATTTTTATATTTATTTTTTTATCGCGCCAACACATTCCACAGCTTCCTTGTTTGTTACTTACGGTTGAGTTGCGAAATACCGTTTGGGTTTTCGATGATAAAATATATTTTCGTTTTTAAGTTGTTGGTCGTATCGTGTAGTGTGTGGTGTTGGTTGTGGTCACCAACCATGTGCGGTCAATGCTAGAGCTTATTTATTTATGTTTTGTTTTTATTTCATATTTTTATATAAAATGCATTTTATTTTATATTTGTTTTTGCGTGTGTGTGTATGTGTTCGTTTGTTTCCTTTGTTAGTTTGATTGTCCTATTTTTTTGTTTGTTTTTAATTTATTAAATTTTCTCTAAATTCTCTAGTGGTAAAATTGTTGCAGCAGCACCCAGCACAGTCCACATTCTGTGTTAGCAATTTGTTAAAAATGACAAAAGCAAATAAAAATTATATAAATTTTTTTGTAGCAACCAAAATATTTTCTCTATTTTATTTTTCCATGTATTGAGCTGAGATGTTAATTTATGTTTTGCAGATTGTTACCACGGCTTATTTAGTTTTTTATTATTATTATTTTTTTTTTTTAATTTAATTTTTTTATTTCATTTCGCTACGCTGTATCCTTTTGTTGTTACTGTTTTTTTACGGTCCGCTTAGGTAAATTTTTTATTTGTTTTAGTTGTCTATTGGCTGTTCAGTATAAAAGTATTTGTTTGTTTGTATGTTTTATTTTTTCATTTTTGTATAATTTTAATGCTGATTCGTTTGGACTTGGCTGTTTACTTCCAGTACATAAATTTTATCAATTCAGTGAACCGTTGTCTGGTCTGTATATTTCTTTTCTATTTAGATTTTTGTCGCTGGATAAATGTTTTTACTGCTGGATTTTTGTCAGCTTTTCGTTTTATTTAGCTACTGCTGCTGTTGCTGGTTTTTAAGGACTTTAGTTTTCAGTTTACTTAGCGGAAATAATTCTTAACACATACAAAAGTTTTAGACAAAAGCAACATTGAATAAAGTAAAATATGTTTACAAAATTTTTTAAGCTTAATCTGAAACTATATAAAAAGTGTAGGTGATCTAGAGTGCCTAGTGCTGAGCACTAGCGGTATTATTAAAAAAAAATTAACATAAAAGGAAGTAATAATTTTAATGATCTTTATAATCAAATAATTCGGCAAAAACATATTCCTATGAAAAATCAAAACATATAACTTATAACTCTCATTTGTTTTTAGAAATCTTTTATATAAACACAGAGAAAACAGTGCCTAATAAATACTTAATGAAAGAAAACAAAATTAATAAGATATTTCTACGGATTTTTTTTTCAAGAAGGAAGTCTTATTATATTAATAAGAAAAACCTTTTTGAAAAAATCAAGAAGTAAACTTATGGTTTTTATTAGGATTTTTTCGAAAAGGTTTTCCTTATTAAAATAATAAGACTTCCTTCTTGAAAAAAAAATCCGTAGAAATATCTTATTAATTTTGTTCTATTTTATTAAGTATTTATTAGGCACTGTTTTCTCTGTGTGATGTTAAGAAATACAAATTAGATGTCATAAGAACGTTATGGTACGTCCGGAATGCTTATTTACAACATGAAGTTGTATTCTCTGGATAAGGGGTACTGAAAACATTTTTATAAAATTTACGTCGTTTGGGACCCGAACCAAGGAGCTTCGGTTTCATAAATAGGCACTCTAACCACCTCAATACTACACCTTGCTACATGTTAGCAGCCAGTTTAAGAAGATAATTTACACATGATCATATAGGAACCTAATGAAATCAATAAGAAATTCCTTTTTTATACAATTCATATGAAAACCTAATAGAATCAAAAAGTTTTTCTCTGTGGATTGTTTTTTTTTATTAAGCTTGCCAATATTTTTCCAAGAATTCATTCCCATATTAAGAAGGCAAAATAAATATTGCCAAGCTTACAGGTTGCCTAGAAATGAGATGGTATTGTACTTATCAAAAACTTGGTCCTTTTTTTGATCTCAGTACTTTTTACGGCCGAAATTTTTTGGATAGGAACTTGGCCTTAGTTTCACATTTATGTTTTTGGGCGGATAATAATTTACCGTCGACTCCATTTTGTTTGTCTTTACTATTAGTTGACATTCAATGGTTGGTTGGTTGGTATTCCTGATTGACGACAGCTTGCCACATTATCTATTTTTAGATCGTTGCCAGATAGTATCCTCTGTTTAGCATTAAATTGCCGGATGTGTAGAAAGTTTTTGAAGTTTACAAAAGTAAAGTCAAGTTTCGTTTACATTTAAACAGTTTGTTGTTTTAATTGTTCTTATATATGAACAAAATATATAATCTTAGGAACAAGATTATTTCAACCTTCTATTAAATTGATCAAGAATGATACATTAAGCATTTTTCTCTGGCTTTTTAAAGAAGGTAATTTTATTAATGCCATCCGTTATGTATAGGAAGAAAGATTGTGAGCATAAGAATTAATAGAGCAGAATAAGAGGAACTGTTTCTGAACAGATTCAATTCGGCCAGTATAAATCTTAGCGTCTGTATCCCAGACCAAAACTGTTCTTATCTGAGATGTAAGAGGTGTTTTTTATAGAGTGACACAAGTTTAAATCATAATAAAACAAGGAAATATATTATCAATATCAATGACACGGGCTTTATTGGAAAGAAAATTTTATGAAATTAATGTTTAAATATGATTTCTGTCATGTGGCCGTCACGGCTGGCGCGTAGAAGGTGAAATCTGGAACACAAATTTACAACAACTTTTCGCAGCATATGCGGCCGTATTTCGCCGATAGCTCTTCGAATGTTGACTTCCAGTTGTTCAATTCTTTGTTGTTTTATCGACGTAGACAAGTGAACCCAAAGAAATTAATCTAATAGGGTCAAATCGCACGATCTTGGTGGCCAATTAATTGGGCCATTACGTGAAATTATTTGTTCATCAAAAGTTTCTTTGAGTAAATCAATTGTAGCGCCCACTGCACGATGAGTTTGACGAATAGAACAATTATTTTGATTAAAAATTTTAACAATTTGCACGGTTTGCTCTGGTGTAAGTCGATTCATAATGAAATTTCAAAGCAAACTAAACAAAAAGCAACTATCAGCTTTTATATGGGTGCTCAAATAAAGCAGTGATGCCAATTTAAAGTTGCGAAACTCTATAAAAAACACCCTTTATATAAATTATATAAATGCATCGTTATGAAAGGATCACTAAAGTCTTTCAACGAGCGTTTAATACAAGCAAAAAACCCGCGAGATCAATTAATTCCAGCTGATACCCATCAAGAAACTATTGTACAATGCAACTGCAATTTGTAAAAAAAAACTACATCTGCTTGCAATTTTTAAGTTTAGTTCCGTTTGGTTGTGATGTCAGTGTTCACCTTAAATTAAGATGACATTATTGTCACAATGCCGATGACAGGTCATCATCAATCCAAAGATGCATTTTTTAAGATTGCATGTATTATTGTACATGTTTTTTACTTGATTTTGTTTTTTTTTTTTTTTATTTAAAATTGCATACCAGGATCTATTTTTATACATAAAGAAAATATCTTAACAGCTAGAAGTTGACAAAATTCTGTAATGACATAATTGTCATGTGATTAATATCAGTCCTTATCTTATTTATCATTAAACAAATTTTTAGAGAATTTTTACGAATTTTTTTTTTAAGAAATAATAAATAATCTTTAATTAATAGCACAATTACTGCAAATGTATTGTCCTTTCTTTTGTGTTTTACTAAAACTCTATTTTAAGTTAAAACACTAATGTGTTATTTTCACATCAGCTGCTATTTGTATTAATAACTATTTTGTTATATAAACATAAAAGAACTTGCAAATAAATTGGCATACAAATTAATATTGATTGAATACAACGATAAGCGAACTTTTTAAAACAAACAAGAAAAATTAAATAAACATTCTATGGCATCATTATTAACAACCACAATAATTTACAATTTATTAGGATTTCAAATTTTTAATTATGTTTACTTTAAATGAAATATTTCTTGCAGCATTCATATATCATGTGAAAGGTAATTGCTTTAAAGGTGTTAAATTGATAGCACATGTTTTAAGTGAGTGTGCGTGTGTGTGTGTGAAAAGGACTACAGGACTGCATTATTTGAGTTATTGCAGCTTAAACTAATCCCACTTATGGCATTCTCTGCACATATGTGAAAAAAAAAACAATTTGTTTGCAAAATTACATCTCTTTTTCCAACACCTTTTATAAAAGCAAATAATATAATTTTTGCTCTGTTAATGTTAAATGTTACAATAATTATTTATGACAGCAATAACAACTCAATTAACAAAAGCAACACAAACAGCAGCAACAACAACAACAAGAACAACAGCAGCAGTTACAATGAAAACATAAATTCCTTGAAGCAATTATTGAAATCAATTCAATGAATAAATAAACAGATACAAGATGAGTTTTCTTTATTGAAATGTTTTTGAAATCAACACAAAATTAACACAACAGCAAACACAATGACTAAACGAAAGAATAAACTATTTAATAACTGAAATGAGTAAATTAATGAATAGTTAAGATAAACATTTAAAATAATTTATTGTAGCACACAAACAAAAAAAAAACATCGTCAACAATTTAAATGCCAAATATTTGAATTAAAATCCTGAAGAAATAATGAAAATTAAATAACAACATCTTCGGAAACAATTTAAATATCAAAAGGAAAAATTATGAAGTGAAAAAAAAAAAATTATTTATTTCTTCTGCTGCTGCTGCTGCTGCTGCTTGTGCGTGTCAACCAGCAACATACAACACAACTATCTCTCAGTAGCAAAAAAGTTTAGATTGTTGCTGTTATAAATTGTGTGAGATACTTGTAGTTGTAGATAAAATAAATTACAAGAACGAATGAAAGATGTACTTAGAGGAATTAAGACATTCATATAATTGTTGAAAACTTGAGAAGATAATACACGAATACATACATATGTATGTGTGTATGTATGTATGTATGTATGTTGAATTCATAAAAAAATGTATACATGTTTTATACCCTTCAATATAGTTTTCAAATAATTAAGCATAAAATTTTTTTATCGTGTTTGTAATTTTCTTTAATGTCGCAATTTTCAGTCTCAATTTTCTGGATTTTTATAAAAAAGTGTACCTGCATCCCGCAAGCGCGGAAATAGAATTTCTAGAAAAACTTCTAAAATTAAATGGTACATCACACACACGTCAAACTTAATCGAAAAAGAAATCGACAGGATAGTTAGCTTTTTTAAAATGCTAAAAATAATTATGGGCCTGTTCGGATATGCATCACTATGCCGCATCTGATGCGATGCACGTTCTGAAAATCAAAGTCTGGTAACACTGAATATGCTGTTTTGTATCAGCTGAGCAAACTAATCACACATGCGCATCAGATGCGGCGCAGTGATGCATTTCCGAACAGGTCCTATATTAAACTAGGGAGTAAAATTGTTGTGCATACTTTTAGTTAACTTAAGGTACATATGTAAAGGATTTTATAAAAATCTGTGAATTGGAAAAACTTAGCTTTCTCACTGTCGTATAAATTTCACCAGAATCAGTGGAAATATCGCGTCTGTCCTGAGTTTCACATCCATGTGAAAGTGAATCTTTTCCGAATATTTTGGTGTCCTGACATTCACTTCGGAACAATTTTTTCGTTTTACTTTCGACTGCACTAAGCTGTGTGAAAGCAAATAGAATCTCATTTATTACACAATAAACTAATTTAATTTGACAAAAAAGCTTTTTTGAACTTAAGTTTGATATCTTATCTACCGAATTCGGAAATAAAAACCAATATATGTTTATTAATAACACATGGAAAAGGAGATTTAAAAAAATTCCCACAATTTAGCCACCAATTGAGCGAAAATATTCCGAAGTATGCTGGACAATAAATATTCTAGTTTTTGATTCGGACATTTTCATTCTAATTAAAAACGTTCGGAAGTCATGACAGACACGGGTGTGTCTTTCTCGGAATGCTAAAAATTTGATTCAATTTACAATTGCGATAAAAAAAATTTTTCGCTAGCTGTAGAACTACTCCATTAACTTTTAATACAAGTTTCATTTCATTTCAATAACACACTGCCCATATATCCTTAATTTTCAAAATTTTGATTTAAGCCAAGATTTTTTTTCTCAAAATGCAGCAAAACCTTATAACAATTTGCACAATTATGTTGTTCAGCTCTTCCCCCAATTTCATCTAAATTGACGCGATATTAATTGTACCTCTTATATATCCTTTATTTTTAGTTAAAATTATAACTTTGATCATAATGCAGTTAATACTCATTACAATTTTTAAAATTATTTTTTTTCATCTATTTCCAAAATATTATTACAGTCAGCGTAATAACAGTAATTGCTTCCATATATCCTTTATGTTAAAACAAACAAACAAATTTGTAGGTTCATTTATGCAAAATATTATTGCTAAATATTTCTAAGCGGACGCTGTTAAACTTTGTGATAAATTTAATTTCAAGAGGGGCATACACATGCGTGCACCCTACCCCACCACCCCCTCCACAAATCCTTGATTTTAAAATCTTAATTTTATATATAAGTTATGTTCGTATGTATAATAGATACTTACCAAAAACTGTTAGTTGTTTATAAAATTAGGCATTTAACCTTTGTAGTTTCAATCGCTGCAATAATATGGCCACCTCCCATATATCCTTTATATAAAATTTTTAACTATAGCTACATACATTTATGGTCATAAATTGAATAAAAAATAAGTAAATATTTTTAGAATAAAAAAAAAGCTTTGTAGTATATTTAATTTTAGTCGCCTCAAATATATGTGTACCTTGCATATATCCTTAATTTTTAAAATTAAGTCAACGATAGAATTGTTATTGAAAACAACTTTCAAAATTATGTTCTTCAGCCTCTTGGCGAGGTTTGATTTTAATCGGTGCAATAACATGCGTACCTCCCATATATCCTTTATTATAAAAATTTAGTTTTAACTACACTTTTGATCACAAAGCAACGAAATTCTGCTTATATATAAGAAGTACTATTACTAATATTTTTGATAAATTTTAAGTCAGTCGGTTCAATAGTATAAATACCTCCCATATATCCTTTATTCGAAAATTCAAAAAGTTTAAATTATAACTTTCGAGACTGAGTCTTGTAATTCCAAATCAGTTTGGAAATTTAGGGACGACCACAGCCACGCCAAACTAAACCAAAATTGCATATTTAAAGTTCTCTATCTGTAAGAAAGCGAACCACATTTAAAGTTTATACATTTCTTTCCCCCCAACAACAAACTGTTTGTTAATACTTTGCAATTATGTCTGTATAAAACAGCATCATTATCAACTGTCATTGTGCAAGTAGCTTTAATAAGCCAGCGAACTAAAATGAATTTATTTATTTTTTATCATTTTATTACAAGCAGATGAATCCTTCAATGAAAAGTTGTTTCCATACCATTCTCTTTTCTTTTACAAATAAATTCTTTACAAATGAGGAAAAACTTTTAAAGTTTTGTTCGTTCTTTTCTTCGTTTAACAGAAGTTTGTATTGCAGTGAGCGAAGGCAGGAATCCCTTTTACACACTTCTTGTATTCATAACTAAATATACTTGTATCGTATATAAATAATTGTGTGACATATTCCAGCTCGTAAAGTCGTGAATTCCTTTTTGTTTGTTAGAGAAAAAGTTAACATCACTTACAGTTATACACTTACACACAAAAGTACAATTATAATTTTCATATTAAGGATGTGCAAGAGGAAATATTGTTCCTGCATCAATTGATGCATCATATTTACCACCGATCTTAACAGAATATTTCTAGAACCAATACCGGATTTTTGCCAACTTCTGATTTAAGCATAAAATAAATAAATTGAAATTAAGGATATATGGAAGCTTAGTGTGTCCTTAGAGAATTTCATACAAAATTTATCACCGACATTTAAGGAATAATAAAAAATTTATATTGTCGTAATTATTTTAGCATAATTTACATTTTTCAATTTAAGGATATATGGGAGCTTAGTAAATCCTTGCAACATATAAATCGTCCACATAGCCGGAGGCATATTTTAGAAAGTATATAGAATGTTCTAGTAATTATTTCAGCTTATATATAAATATTTTTAATACAAGGATATATGGTAGCTTAGTATATCCTTTCACAATTTGAAATAAAGTTTTTCACATAGCTTAGAGACATAATTTAGAAAATCGTGCATTCTAGCAATCATTTTAGATTATGCATGTTATTTTCAATATCAAGGATATGTGCAACGTATGAGGGTCCTTGCTTCAATAGATTGTAAATTTACAATAAATTTCAATGCCATAATTTTACAAGTAGTTTATTCATTTTTGCTTGACTCTGATCATAATTAGATGTTTTTTTTTTTCTTTTAAAATAAAGGATATATTGGGGCCACGCATGTTTTATCAGCGATTTTAATGAAATGTATCAGAGAGGTTAAGGACAAAATTTTGCAAGTTGTGGCATACCAATTATCACATAATTTTGATCTTAATATTAGATAAGATATGTTATTTATAAAATTGCAATATAAAAACCACATAAACTGGACAGCAGTTTTTTTCTCGCATAGATGATATACCAACTTTTATTTACAATCATTTAATATTGCTAAGAACTTTATATACATATAGTTCTTAGGACAATGCCTCTACGAAAGTATAAAAATAAGCACCAGGTTAAATCCTTTGACAACTATTTCAGTGATCGTAAAGACTTTTCTTAACATTTTCTCTTAACATCAGTGTAAAAAATAAGTTTATTTAAGCATTTTTCCAACGATTGTATCTTTTTTAAAATAATTCTTTCATTCTTATGCTCAAGAAACGATGGCAAAAACTTTTTAGTTGTTAATATTGAAATAATGTTTTTTTTTTTCTCTTTTCATTCATTTCTCAGTAAATTTTCAATTACAATATTTTATGTTGTTGTTTAAAGTTGTTTTATTTTTTGTTGTCATCTTCTTATTTCGCACAAATAAAAATATAAGAAGAAGTCTTGTTTCCATGTACATAATTCATGTGTACGCATGAAAGGCAGAAAAATTTACAAAATAAAAATAAATAAAAAAATTTTGTTAAATAAATGAAAATAAAGTTTTGTTTTCAGGGCCCTTTGTCATTTTTACCACCCTCCATTCTTATTCTTTTTCTGCACTAAATCCTTTTCGAGTTGTTCTTAATTCAGTTTTCTGGCGGTGCGTGAAGGGTTTGGAAAAATGAAAGAGAACGAGAACAACTGATGATAAGTTGTTGCTGTTGGCATTTAATTTTGGTTGTTTCTAAAACATTATCAAATTAAAAAAATAGCAATAGTTTAGCTAATATTTGTATTTCTCTCCCATTCGTTGTCTTTCGTCTCTATCTCTTTTCTTCGGTGAGATCCTGCATCTAATGATTCATTAGATACTGTTGCAAAAAGCTAAGGAAGCTTTAGAGCTTTCTATACAATTTGTTTAGCAGAAAAAACTAAAAATGCGTATTCAAGTTTTATTCCCAATTTATTTTCGTCAATGAAGTACAATCACTTAATTGTGAATAAAATCACAAATTCTGCAGCCGATGCAACAATTTTTCTCCCATGGAGCAGAAACCGGTTCTGTGTAATGACATTCAAAACTACATTTATTTCATTTGCTATTTGTTTTTATTTAAATTTTTGTTCTCTTGTTTTGGTGCAATCTAATTGTAGGAATGTATTTGTGAATACAGAGTATAGCGAAAGAGGGTATACCACCCCTCCCCCAAAAACAATTAAAAAACATACGCCATTGCTATGGAATTTCTAAAAGAAATTTTTAAAAATGGTATTTAAAAGTTCTCCTCGAAAAAGCTCATCCTGCTTAAATTGGTGCTTTTACTAGATTCGTGTATTAGTGGTTTTCAATATCTAATTTTAGAACTCACACAGAATTTTTTTTATTTCTTGGACCCAGTCGAACGTCTGAATATTGAAAAGTGCTTTCAACATATAATTTCTCTCTGTAAGATTATAATAAAATTCTAGCTGCTTTATTGTTCCAAACTGGCATTTCTCAAAATGCTAAAAAAGCTGTAGGCACCTCGGACCACCTTCAAAATATAGAAAAATCACATCAAATAATAATTTACAAAAATTTATGTCAATGGTTTTTCAATAGAAACACAACTTTTTTTTTTTTGGTTCAGTGTAATTACAAAAATTAAATTTTTGTGGAATACATCGGATAGTAATTGAAATTTTTTTATATATAATTAAGAATTTTTATTCAAACTCACGGAAAAGGACTTGAATAAAAAACCAGAATATTTTATGAATTATTTTGGGTAGGTGCAGTTTCCACAAGACGAACAAATGATTTGAGTGTAAAATTTGTATGGAAATCTCTCAAAAATATGAGTGCTTTTTATACAAATTTAACACTCAAATCTTTCGTCCATCCTGTCATCTTGAGTTTTTTACCATCAAGATGAGAGAAACATTTTGTTTTATAAATGCAGTATTTTTGAAAAAGTTAAACTTTTTACGCATAATATACACCTTTTAATGAAACAGTGATACCTTATATAAAAAATTCAACTTTTTATGAAAAAAAATGCAACTTTTAACGGAAAAGTGCAAATTTTTATGGAAAAGTGCAACTTTTTACGGAAAAGTGCAACTTTTATGGATATTTTCAACTTATTATAGAAAAAATTCAACTTTTTTGTAGAAAGGTGCAACTTTTAAAAGAAAAGTGCAACTTTAAAAAGAAAAGTGCAACTTTTAAAAGAAAAGTGCAACTATAAAAAAAATTAACTATACAAAAACTCATATAATGAAAAATTATCAGTGCACGTTTAAAACTTTTTTGTGAAAAAATTAATTTTTTTTTATAGAAAATTTAAATCTTTTTTAGAAACGCACTGCTTTTTATGAAAAAAATTCCACTTTTTCCACTTATTTTTAAACATATTCAATTTTAAAGAAAACGTGTACAATTTGTAAAACGTTTAATGATAAAAATGTCTTTGGAAAAATAAGCAATTTTTCACATATAAAATTGCAACTTTTACAGAAAATTGCACTAAAAAGTGCTATAGAGAAGTGCAATTTTTTATAGAAAACTGCAACTTTTTTTTAGAAAAATGCAACTTTTTATAGAGAATTGCAACTTTTTATAGAAAACTGCAACTTTTTAAGGAAAAGTGCAAATTTCACAGAAAAGTGCAACTTTTTATAAAAAATTGCTACTTTTTATAGAAAAGTGCAACTTTTTATAGAAAAGTGCAACTTCTTATAGAAAAGTGCAAATTTTTATAGAAAAATGCAACTTTTTATAGAAAAGTGCAACTTTTTATAGAAAAGTGCAACTTTTTATGAAAAAGTGCAACTTTTTATGGAAAAGTGCAACTTTTTATGGAAAAGTGCAACTTTTTATGGAAAAGTGCAACTTTTTATGGAAAAGTGCAACTTTTTATGGAAAAGTTCAACTTCTTATAAAAAAGTGCAACTTTTTATAGAAAAGTGCAACTTTTTAGAGAAGTGCAACTTTTTATAGAAAAGTGCAACTTTTAATAGAGAATTGTAACTTTTTATAGAAAAGTTCAACTTTTTATAAAAAATTGCAACTTTTTATAGAAAAGTGTAACTTTTTATAGAAAAGTGCAAATTTTTATAGAAAAGTGCAAATTTTTATAGAAAAGTGCAAATTTTTATAGAAAAGTGCAACATTTTATAGAGAATTGCAACTTTTTATAGAAAAGTGCAACTTTTTAGGAAAAAGTTCAACTTGTAAAAAAATTTCTCTTCAAAAAGTGCAATTTTTGTGTCTTTTATAAAAGAAAATCAATTTTGAATAGAGCGAAATTCCCTTTTATTATGAAGAGCTTTTGAAATAAAGAGCAGAGCTTGTTCAAGCTTCAAAAAAAAACACAACCAACAGAAAATGAAATCAAAATGAATGATATGTAAGCATTACACTCCAAGTATCCTTAACCGTTTTAATGTCCTTATTGAAATCACCTTTATTTCTTTAATACTCACTTCTATAAACGTTTTTAAATTTAAGTCAACAAAAATGGCTTTAATAACAAGTTTCTGTGTAGATTGTGTCATCATTAGAAGAATATTTTTTTGTACATTTACCGGAAATGTATACCAGGGGGTACAGTACAAAGCAAACCCGAGTCCATCGCTCTGTTAAACAATTAAAAATTTCATATGAAAACGTTTAGAATTCATAGATGAAACTTACACTATCAGTTACCAGTGTTGCATGCCAATGGTAAAGCCACAGTAAAAAGAACATTACAAATAAGTATATAGAAAAAAATAAATAATCCATTTTTGCAGAATTCTAAAATTAAAAAAAAAAAATACACACACAAACAAACGCTCCAAATTCGTATTAAAGATATTTCAAAAAGTCTCTTAAGTTAATTATTTGATAGTTTGTATTTGTTGTATGTTCTAAGCTTTTCTATTTGGCTGCATTTCGTTGATGGCAGTGCCAACTACTCATCTGTAGATTTTAACCATCATGTTTTGAAAAATCTTCAAACCCGAAACGAATTGCAGGCACATATTTAGAAAAGCTGAGAACGTGCAACAAAGAAAATTTCAAATCAATTCTGAAAACTTACTCCCATTACAATGGCATAAAATAGAAAACACATTGAAAGTGAAAATATAATAAAGTCCAAAAATACCGGTATCCTTATTAACGACTCCAACTCTTTGGTAAACCTTGAATATTCCAAAAAAAAAAAACACATAAGTTTAGGATTAATAAAATTTAAGAAATAAATCACCATCTCAAACTTGATGTTTCACGCATGTAAAATTCACACATTTTTGAATGCCAATATTGTAAATCATTTTCTCTTGAAGGTTTTGATTTGTCATCATCAATAAGTTTCAATGGCAGTTTAGCAAACTGTTGTTAAACATTATTTAGAAATATAAACAAATATTTTTTTAAAAATACGTTTTGTAATTACATCGTACTCCTTTATCCTCTTGGATATGATTTCGTATTTCAAAACAATAAATTTCATTAAACAGGAAACGAATGTGTGCCAACAGGGTATAACAGCAACTGCAAGGAACATGGCATAGAATGGTCCCAAATAGCCAACTATAAAATTATCGTAAGCTTCACCAAACGGAATCAATTGGTAAAGTAATATGGGCTTGGCAGTGCCATTAAGAACCTGTATTAAATGATTTCATATAAAATAGTGGGATATTTTTTCTCGTGAAAATTTTTATGAAAGAGAACAATTTTCACATAATAAGTGACCCCAAGCACATCTTAAATACATACATACATACATATATACATATAAAAAAAAGTTTGAAAATTTAAAAATACCAAAAGGGTTTATGACAAACTACAATTTTTATGAAGAAGTGATTTTTTTTCTATTAACAAATGGAGCTTTTTATATAAAAGTTCCATTTTTTCGGCATAAGTGCAACGTTTTAGAAAGTAAAACTTTTTTGTAAAAATTTTAAAATGTTTATGAAAAAGTTAATTTTTCATAAATAAATGCAAATTATTTAAGAAAAAGTATAAAATTTTATGAAAAGAATAAAAATTTTTGGTAATAAGCGAATCTTTTTAGGAAAAAGTACAACTTTTTGGAAAATTGGCATATTTTTACAAAAAACAGCAATTTGCAAAGTGCAACTTTTTCAAAAAAGTGCAACTTTTTCAAAAAAAAAGTGCAACATTTTAAAAATATTTCAGCTCCATAAAAAAAACCTTTTAAAAATATGGCCACTTTTTTGGAAAAACTATGTCCTTTTTAGAAAAATTTTTGACTTTTTGAAGAGAAAACATTTAAAAACAAATTTAAAATTTGCAATGTTTTAGTACAAATTACAGCTTTTTAGCCACGTGTTACAAAAAATTGTGTTTTTTTAGAAAAAATTAAAGAACTGCAATATTTTAGATTAATGTGGAATTTGCTAGTTAAAATGTGCAACTTTTTACAAAAAACGGCAGTTTAATAGCAAATAATGCAACCTTTTATGAAAAAATTTAAATAGTAACGAGAAAAAATTTAAATTTTATAGAAAAAAGTGTAACTTTTTAGAAAAAAGGTAACTTTTTAGAAAAAAGGTAACTTTTTAGAAAAAAGGTAAAGTTTAGAAAAAAGACTAACTTATTAGAAAAGTGGAAATTTTTGCGAGTTTTTTAAAACAAAGGCAAATTTTATGAAAAAAGTGTAACATTTTAGAAAAATGTGCATCTCTTAAAAAAATTGCAATTTTTTAGAAGAAAGGGGCTGTGCACATATTACGTAACGCTCCAGGGGGGAGGGGGGTTAAAAATTTGTCACTCATTGGAAATTTTCCACTGAAAAATTAGTAAAAAGCGTTACGAAGGAGGGGGGGGGGGGTATAAAATCTCTGAAAACAGCGTTACGTAATATGTGCACAGCCCCAAAGACTTGTAAAATGTTAGAAAAGTGCAATTAGACAAAATTTCAACTTTTGTGGAAAATTTTTTTTGAGAAAAAGTATCGGAAATTTTTGTAAGAAAATAAATTATTTGACCCTTTTACGGCTGCCGGGTAGCTCTGACAAAAACCTTATCCCTGTTATATATATGATCCCGTCGTCTCTATAAGATGCCTCCCAAAATTCCAAAATATGTATGTTTTATTGTGTTACGAAAATTATGTGTTTTTTTTTTCTTCTTAAATGATAATTTTTTCACACCAACTGACTTACCTGGGGCATATTAAAAACCGTTTCGGGTTCAAAATAACTCCGATAAAGACAATCAACGCTTAGTATAACTGATCCCAATATAGTTGGCGTCCACATTGCAACCGTTATGAATCGTAAATATTGAATAGTTTTTGCCAACATAATTTCTTCTTCCTTATCGGACATGCGAAAAAGTTCAGTAATGTCCTTGTGGAGGAATATAACCATACGAACGACTCCTGAGAATCGAGTCGCATTGCCAAAAAACAAATAATTTTGTGAAATAAAATGAAAAACTTACGTTCTCGCTGAAACAATGCATTGGCTGTTGCAATCGACGTGGACAAATATGTAAATGCTGTTGTACAGCTTGTTGAGGCAAGAGACAAGCTAGCAAATCCTTTGGAAATCTTAAAAAACTTTTTTAAGAAGAAAACACATCTTTTAGCAAAGAAAACGGTGCTCAAGTGTTGTGCAACAACTGCATACCATTAAACAGCAGAATACAGCAAATGATGCAATAAAAATTGCTCCCTTGATTAAATGCAAATATTTATATTGTTGTTTTTTCGCTGTAACATAACCAAAAGATCTCATGCACTTTAAGTGTAAACCGATTAATAAGTTGTCAAAAACTTCTTCAGGCACTTCAAAATCTCGGACTTTAAACATGATTTGCACTTGCAGACAAGGCGTCTGTCTGTCTGTCTTCCTTCAGCTTTGTTCAAATTTATATAAATAAAATTTAATAGAACAATTCTACCAAAATACTTCTCCAATTGAAAATTCACACAAACACACACACACACACACACATACACATTTACAGCAATTAAATAAACATTTGCACAACAATTACAAAATTAAATTGTTTCTTTTTAACAACTTTGCATGTTTTATTTATTCAACAATTATTTAAACACTTTAATTTTGTGAATTTTTTTTTCTTTTTTTACAATTGTGGCTCTTCGTTCAGGACCACCGGTTCACCATCCAATTTTTTTATTGTTGGCAGCCGTTTAATACATTCCGCCCGCCAGCTGGCCTCATCTAAGCCTTCAGCTATGGGATTTCCTACAACCACTAAATCTTCTAGAGACTCCAGTTCTTGTAGACGATTAAATTCTGACCACTCCTTTATGAGATTGTTGCTGATGTAGAGAACTTTTAAATTGCGCAGGGCCGAAAGACCTTTAATTTTTTCGATGAGATTATAACTAATCCAAAGTTCTTGCAGAGTTTCAGCAACGGCTTCCTGAAACGTGTATGATAAAATTGCCATCAAACTGTTTTTTATTATCTCTTTATATTAAAAAAAAAATTAAGGACTTTTTTTAATGCAAAATTTTGAACATACAAATGCCTATGTTGCATGAAAAATCCTTTTTAACCGATTTAAAAAAAAGAAGGGGTATTTTTTCAATATTTTTTGGTTTGGAAAGTTTTGTTTGAAGGATAAATTTGTAAATTTGTGTGGCCCACCCCTCCCCTAAAAACATTTTTGCTATCGATTTATTGACCGATTTAAAACATAATGTTTTAGTTGCTCGTTTTTGTATGCAGTATTTTCTCATAAAATTTTTTCTTAACTCGGTGGGAAATTTGTTCCCCTTAAATATAATAAATATTGTTTTATCCAATAGCTCCTGCATTTATAGACCGATTTTCATATTAATTTTGGTTTCACAAGTTTGCTGGTAGTTTAGTCCCATAAAATTTTGTTTTTAATCAGGGGAAGTTGTTCCCCTCGTATCCTATAACTCCTTAAGTTATTAACCGATTAAAAAATATATTTTTAAAGGGTTTTCTTGCAGTTTGCTTCCATAATTTTTTTTCCAAAATCGTGGGAAATTTTTTGTAAAAAATATAGATTTTCGAATAATTCCGGCATTTTTAGACCGATTTTCATGTTTTTATTTCCACAAGTTTTTTTAGTCCCATTAAACCTTTTTTAATCGGGGCAAGTTGTTCCCTCCAACCAAAAAAAAATTATTTTTTTTTCTCGTTTTTTCTTTTCCCGAATTATTTTCGATATCAATTTATGGCAAACCTTGAAGAATTAGTCAAATCGAATCAAATTGTTGTTTTCTTAATCGAAATCGGACATACTGATCTCGAGTTAGAGTGAAGTATACTGATGTAGACCAAGAGGAAATAGTGGCCAATGAAAACAAATCAAAAATTTTAAATGATCCCAAACAATAGAGAAAATACGCTCAAAATTTGTTTGTAGCTGTCTATGCGATATTAAAGGGCCATTTGTTCGATTAGCAATGAAACAATCTGTCAAAATTGAAAATAATAGCAACATTTTTTTAACCATTTGATCATTTTGTAGCTAAAAAAAATATACCTAAAATGGAAAAGAAAATTATCAGCAAAATCAAAAACTATAAAAAGTGAAGAAGTGGCAAAATATCAGCAACAATCGTACATTTTAACATAAAGTACCCACAGTCTTTTTAAAATAAAACGGTACTTTTTGCGGAAAAATTAGCTAAATTTCTTAGAAAATCAATATCATTATCGGAATTATTGTTCGAAACAACACGGAGGAGAGAAAGTCTGTGTGACCGCCAAAAAAATAAAAAGTTTTTGACAAATGTTTGCCACATGTGACCGTAGCTTTATTGTTGCAATTAGCACAGTGGGGTCAGATCGCATTGCTTTAAGTACATATTCATATGTACATACATATATGTACATAAGTGTATTTTTTATACTTAAAATGTACGTAACTTGTTTGTTTTTTACACAGAGAAGTTTTGATTACAAACAATTTAAAAATATGTGGCATGTAGAGGATGAAAAACATTTCTTACTTTCTTTAAAAAATTACACAAATATGTTTTATTTTATTGTTTCCAAAGTATATTTTATATACATACATATATCATATACTTGAATTGTTTCTTTAATTCGGCAACTCAAAGCGAGCTGGCATAATGTTCTATTATATGTATGTATGTATGTTTATCACTTTATACTTTGTGAATATCAAATTTTGATGTCTCAAAACAATTATACATTTTAAAAATTTGTTTTTATTGTAAGTGTAATTAGTTCGAAAGAAAAATTCTAAATCAAATTTATGTATCATAAAATAATATGGTATACTATGTACGAGTATAAGAAAAAAGGACTTATATGACACTGCTTTAAATTGGCAAAATATATGTATGTATGTATGTAGGTATGAATTCGGTACATGATTTAAATTTAAAAACTTCAATGGAAAATAGCAAGTAGAAATATTTTTGTTTAAGTGTAAAACCACAAAAATGTATCTCTCGTTTTTTTTTTTTTTTGGATTTTCCTCTCTGCCGGACCCTGGCTGTACTAGTGTTGTTACGGATACTCATATTCTTATTCGATTCGTTGCTTATATTAAAATACTCGTATTCGCCAAATACCAGCGATTATTTCTTAAATATTTTGCACATATGTATGTACATACCTAATAATAATTTTTATTTTAAAAAACCCCTTCGTGTTTGACGCAAGACAATAATAACCTTCTTAAAAAACAAACAATTACCTATACATATATATTTTGCAACTATGATTTAAAAAGCAAGTGCAAATTATTCGAGAAATAGTCGCTTGAAATATGTGAATAATCGAATATTACTATCACTACTCTAAACCTTAAATATAATATTCGTATTCGGCGAATATTGTTTCAAATATTCGTATTCGCGAATACTAAAAATTGATATTGGTAACATCACTAGTATGTACCAAACTCATATTATACAAATCGGCTCCAATATTTCTGTGGCAAAAAGTGCTTAAGTCGAGAAAAGTTAATTTTGATTTATTATCACCATCGTATTCTACATATTCAAAAGTATCTCTGGCCAAATAATTCCTACAACAGATATCTCTGGGCAAATTTGTATTTATATACGAATTTTAATGAAGTTCTGCCACAATTACTTGCTGCTCTTCTGTTTCTAACTAATTTTGCCAATTAATTTTGCCTTTTAATATATTAAATTTTAAATTGAATACCTACCTACTTTTCTTATGATGGGCAGAACCATATGTTAGTAAATCACAAGAATCGAAAAACTACTGATCAACTTAAAAGCACAATGGGAAAAATATTATGAAAACCCACTCAAACTTAGGCACTTTTTCCTTATGGCCACAGATTTTTTATTGGCTCCAAACAAACAGAAACTTTGTGGCCATTTTTTTTCTATTTTTTTGGTGCAATTTTTTATTGCCTAGTCAGGTTAGTTAAGTACAAAATACAAAATAATACATAAATTGCTGAAATGCTAATTTCTTTAAGCCCTTAAGTAATGGAGTTACACACATACATACATATGTATGTACATATTTGTGTTAAGAGTAGGCTAACTTACCTTATAAGTATGTAGATTTTTTATAATCACCAACGCCTCTAAAAACACTGATTTGATTGACTGACACCTTCACTAATTTCCTTTAGAAATTTTATATTCTTTCATTTTTTTTTCTTTAGATATCTACTAATGAACATATAAAAACTACGAGCAATGAAACAATTTTTATTAACGACAACACAAGCACCGGCAACAAAAAAAAAAAAAAAAACCAACAGAACATCTGACGCCAAGGTCCCTGCTTGAATTTTCAAACAAAATGTCAGCAGCACAACCTGCGTCATCGACTGCTTTTTAAACAAAATTATTTCTTTTTATTTTATTTCCTTCCACATTATTTATTTAAGCACATAAGTAAATAGGCATACGCGTATTTAATTAATAAACGAACGACACGGACTAGAAAAAAAAGCAACAGGTACTCCGCCATCAACTTCGCTGCTGCATTGGCTTCTTAACAAATTTACTTAATTTTCTTCTTTAAAGCAAAAAAAAGCTTATAATTTTCATAACACTACAATACACCGTGTATTATAACACATTCATTTAATATTTTTATAAAAATTTAACACTTTTTGAACAAATTATTTCAATTTCAACTGCGACAATAACTAAAAACAGGCACGTTACCGAAAATTTCTTAATTAACTGTTTAAATCAGTGATGCCAGATCCTGGAATACTTAAATGGTGGAAATAAATTAAAATAATGGCGGTTTTAGTACAAATTTAAGCGGCACATTTTTAGTTCTTTTCTTCACACACGAGATTATTTCAACTGCCATAATATGCATACGTGCACATCGCTGAGTGTGTTTAGTGTTTATGCAAAATGTGCATGTTTGGTTTTGTGCTGATAATGCGGGTTTGTAGCTGGTTGAAAAATTATGCCAACGAAAAACCGCTCTCTTCATCTGTCTCGCCAAAAACTTTCATTTTATGCCATCATAATTGGTCTTGTCTGTGAAAGCCATTTACTGGAAAAATCTGTCCATTCAAAAAATAAAACTGTTGGGTGCCAGGCTGTCAGTCCAGAGGTCGTGGGCTCAATGCCCAATATTGTACCTGAATGTTGTTTACATGAAATTCATAGAAACGAATCGTTATGGGTCTACTGGAATCTGCATGTGCAAGTGTATTTCACACTAACCTTCTTTACCTAACCGAAGTAAAACAATTACATATCGTTAGCTAAAATGCGAAATCACGTAAATATACTTTTTGAAATTTTTTTGGAGACGGTGAAAACCTAAATTTCTCGAACTGGCTGTACCTGTATATTTATTTTCGTTTTTAGTTTTGTTGATTTTTATGATGTTTTTTATGGAGTTGCGTTTCGACAAAAAACACAACAACTAATTCAAAATGTGATATCAAAGCTAATTAGTTACGTAGTTTTGCGTTCAAGCTAACGATAAACATATGTATGTACATATAAAAATATTAGTTTACTTACTAGACCCGATATTTGTTTTATATAATTTCTAGCCAGTGAAAGAACTCTTAAATTCTTCATGCCATTTAAGCCGAAAATTTTCTCGATCATGTTCGTAGACAAGCTTAAACGTCTGGAAATACAAAAAAAAAATCCAAAATTACTTTATTATGTTGTAAAGGAAAATTCCAAGTTGTAATACTGACTCGCAATTTACCAATGAACTCAAAGTGTTGTCCATTTTCTCGATGGGCGGCCATTGAAATTGTAATTCTATGGCTGTGGACTGTACAGCACTCTTACGCTCCCTTTCTTCCCAGCGTTTGAGAGCCTCTTTGATAGTAGTTGCTTTAGACATTAAAAAGGTTTTAAATATTAAAATGTTGTGAATTATTTTTTAAGTAATTACTGAGGTAGTATTGGTTGCCAATAGAAACGATTATTTATTGGTTTATTTGTTATTCGAAATAAACTTTAATGTTTTAAATGAGAACGAGCGTTTCCAATGAATTACTTTTTTCTTCAGCTCAACAGTTAAAATGATTTAAATGAAAAAATCAACAATTGTTACTTTAAAATTTACATTTTTTTTATACTTCATTAAATACACAAAACAAGTGATTGTAGTTTAATTTGTTTGTAAATTAAAATAAAGAAAAAAAAATACCCCCTATTAAAACTAAGAAATGTCCCCCCCTTTTAGATGGTAAGAAAACTTAGCGTCTGTCGGCTGTACCACTGCCTCTCTTGCCAGCATACAAATGTTTGGGCATTTTCGTTCCAATAAAACGATCAGCTTCACCCTTAAGACACAAACGACCCACTTTCTTAGCAATATCCTTCTTGGCCATAATTTGTGCTTTCTTTTTCATGGCAGTATTCTTAATGCCCATAGTATCACGCGCCGGTTTACGTTTCAATGGCTGGCCAGTCTTCTTAACCACAGCGGACGACTCTTTGTCCAAAAGAGGTTTCTTAATTGTTGCTTTGGAGCCAACAGCAATTTGACCACGTCGTAAATCAACCACAGATTTGTTAAAGTTGGCATTGGAAGAACCAGACATATCGACACCAAGACTCTCCATAGTTTCAACCAATTTGGAAACGGAACGATCACGCACCTTGGGTTGTTTGTTTCTTGGTATGATGGGTTTGTTTTTGCGTGCTTGCAAACGTTTGTCGTCGCGCAACAAGAAACGTTTTTCACGTATTTTCTTCGCAATTTCACGTATCTCTTTAAGTGTATCATCCATGGACATATCGGGCAACTCATAAACTCCACCTTCCTCGCGTATACCTTCGGCTCTTTCCAGTTCTTCCAGTTTATCAAAGATATCAGGATCAATGTAATCGGCAATATTGTGGCCTTGCCAGAACTCAGGTATAACATCGTAACGTTCTTCTTCCGCAATTTCGGTATAATTCTTTTTCAAATCCAAAGTATATTCATCTCCCATTTCTTCTTCGATTTCCTTTTCTAATTTACGTTTACGTTCAGCCTTAGCAGCATTCTTTTCCAATTTGGCCAATGCTTGTTCAGGTATGCAAGGAGATCTTATCTTTTCATCTCTAGGAGCTGGCATTGCCACATGTAAACGGTTAAGAATGTTATCGACTTTCTTAGTGCGCATTTTTTGATCTACTCGGTAGGATAGCAAACGTTCACAGGCCTCAGTTTTAACCTCCATGACACCAGTTTCTTGAACTGTAGACATTAACATGACAGGGACAGCTTTATCTTCCTGTAATTTTTCTATTAGTTGTCGCCTTTCTGCTGGCAAATCTTCTAAGCCGATAATATCGATTTTGTTGATAGCCAATATCAGAGGTTTGTTGGTAAAAAGAGGTTTAATGCTTTCAAATAATTTTATTTGTTCCTCCAACGAGTGACCACATTGTTCCGAAATATCCATAAAGTATAAAACGCAGGCACGCAAATGAGCCAAAGCTGTTATAGCTTGCATTTCAATGACATTACGTTCTTCCAAGGGATGATCCAAGATACCAGGTGTATCAATGACCTAAAATAGAAGTATGATTTTAATTAAATCATTGTTTGGTAATTAAGTGATGTACATTATATGTGTGTATTATTATCTTCAAATAACTCTAGTATCTTAAGAATTCTTTTGAAAAATTAATTTTAATAATTTCTTAATCAAACTTGCAACTTACCTGCCATCTTAAATACTTATAATCTGTATGACCAACATACAGGGATTTGGTTGTGAAAGCATAAGGTTGAACCTCCACATCGGCTCTAGTGATTTTATTTATAAACGAAGATTTGCCAACATTAGGGAAACCACAAATAATGATGGTACGTGAATAGGGATCTATAGTTGGCAAACGGGATAAATGTTGACGAACTTGTTCTAAATAAGTTAAATTTGAAGCTTGTCTCTTCATAATGGTGGCCATGCGACCCAAAGCGGCCTTTTTCAATTGTTTACAACGATATAGAGAATCACCATACTTCAATAAACGGACATAATCCTTAGCCACACTAGAATATAAATGATATATAAGTACATAAATATGTTTCCTTTCAAAAGCAAACATCCATTGTCCACTTACTTGTCGATTAGATGACGTGCTGTATTCAATTGACCCAAAGCCAATTTGTAATGATCTTTGTCGTATAACACATTCATTAAATCAGCATAGAAAGGATGAACATCATCCAATTTCGGGAAATCCTGTATTATCTGCGACAAACGGTCGTGGAAATTTTGTTGTGTAAATTTCACTTTGCGTGTATAGAAAGCACGAATACGAGATATTTTATAGCCTTTGTGTACAACTGTAGGTGTCTTACGCTGAGTCTTCGACAGCATAATATCGATAAAGTCCTGGAAAGCATTATGATGATATTGTGATTATTTGTAAACAAACTCTAATTGAGGTTATGACTTTTTAGTCAAAAACGGTGCTCCTCTTGGGAAAAGTGGTTGTTTTGATTTCACAAAGATAGACTCACCTTTGCTGGCGGAACCACCATAATTTTTTTGAAATTATACAAACTCATTTTGTAAGATTTTTTCCTTTATTTTACTGAAGTTATTTCTTAAAATAAAAGAATAATAAACGGGTATTCAAATCGCACAACACCACGAGGCGACGCAAGACCCAAAAAGAAACATGCTACCATATGGTCAAAATTAGCTACAGAACCAAATGTCAATAATTTTGCCGTTTTGAATAATGTGGCAGCCTAAGATATGAGATGCCATCAAATTGTTTAAGAACAGCCCTGCCAACTTTAGATAGTAGTTAAAGGCACTGCCAAATAAAATTTAATGAATTTAATTTAAAATTTTGTATGAAAGATTTTGAAAATTATCTAATGTTTTGTTTGTTGGTAATACTGTAGCCGCTTACAATAACCACTCACTTCAAGTTATTGTAGCAGTAAACTATTTGCTACATTTTTATTATAAAAATCATTAATGTGGTTAGATATTGTATTAATATTAAAATATGTGTTTAATAGTTTAACAGAAATTATAGTGAAAGTTTAAAATGTGTAAAAACAAGTGGAATAAAAAAAAACAAGAGTTTATCTTTACAATTTGTATTGTCCATTAGACTACATGGACATATCGTCGTTCCCCCCATATTGTGTTTACGGACTTGTTGCATATGGCGCCAAAATAATTTAATTAGATATTACCCATTTGTAGAGCTCGACCGTAGATGGTGGTGTTTTCATCACTGCTCTGGTTTATTTTGCGCTGTCGGTTCTTTGTCAGTCAGGTATTAAATAAATCTTTTTGAACCCACCGGGACGGCAAAATAGCAAAGATAATTTACTAACGGTTATTCTATTATAAAATAAAATTTAATTTAGTCGTAAATATATTTTTCCATGATGCAGCAGCGACCGCATAATACACAACATGTTTGACGGCCTTAGACCAAAGAATAACTCCGCCATAGAGTCTCAACATTTTCTCTGTTGACACCTACATATACTATCACCTACTTTCCATTCCTTAATCTTGAAACTTATTGATATCCCCAGTCTATTTATTTTGGTTTTTCATATTTGGCGATCGTTTTTGCAACAGTTTGCTTAATTTACTTTGTATTTAAGACTGACAAACCTTTAATTTGAATACTAAAAGGAGCGAAACCTTTTTATATATCGGAATATTCATATTTCTTTTATTTTTTTTAACAAATCAATCATTTAAAATCTCCGCAAGAAGTCCATATTTCACATATAAACGGCAATTTACGATCACATTTCACCGTTTTCCAACTACGATTAACGGTCAAGCCCACGCAGCTGGCATTAGTGAACTCTGAACTGTAAAAGATTTCCAAAAAGTTAATAATGTATATCCACCAGTCACAAATTACTAGCCACCTTATCTTTGGATTTCCAGGTTCCCAAGCTCGGTAAGTAAAACATTTTAAACTTTCCCTTTCGTCGTTAAAAAACTCATAATTATGGGTCAAAGAGGAATTATATTGAAGACCAACGTAGGCCAAGTACACTCTCGGCCTATTTTGCAAAGAATTTTTGTCATTCTCATTTACAATTAATCGACTTAAAGCTTCGGTTCGTTTTTGTGAAGCCACATGGGCTAAAGTACCACAAACATTTTGCGATTGATGACATTTTAAAGTAGCATTTTGATATGTATCTGGTTCTGGATATAACAAAAATATACCAACTTCGGGTAGGCATAAATAATTTGAAGATACTGAAATATTTTATTGCAAATTGGAAAATATATGAAATTAATAATAAAAGTTTTAGGTATTTTATTACCAACTTCAAACGTTTAACTTACGCATGGGGTTTTCATAAAGCGAAAAATAATCAAAAGATGAGTCGTTGGCCATCGTTTTGAATGTATCAGTTTCTGGGCATTGTAATATTTGACAATTAAAATACAAATGTGGTTGTTGCCAATAGTGATCACGAAAGCTTATGTGATCTGAAAATCAAATTAATTTGGAAAAACTTTTGCTGTTGCTCATGTTCTTCTCGAGATGTAGTAAAACTTACCCTCACGTTGTTTCACAAATCTCTCTTTTGGTGAATAATTCAAGGCCAATCCTTTAAATTTTAATGCCAAATCCTTGCAAGCTTCAAAACTGTCCACATTGTCTACAAATAATCTTTCTTTCAAAGATCTTTGATTAGATTTCCATAAATAAAATGGAAAGGTTAAAGGAGCTTTCAAATTGGAGCAATTGCCTGCTAACACAACAAATAACAGCAAAATTATTATTAATAAAATTTCAATTATTAGTTTAATAATCATTTTTCACTTGTGGCGAACAAACGTAAAAGTAAATTCAATAATTTTCTAAGCAAATTACAAAATTTTGCAAAATTTTTAAATGACTTTAATTGTTCTAATTATATTTATTATAAATTATTTTTATAAAATAACTTAAATTGTTCAAACGATGTTTATTTCATAATGTTGTATTGTCCGTGTCACAGACGGTTAGTTTTTTTTTTTTCTAATCTGACGCAAGATTGATTTGTTTTGACGTTGGTGGTTGGTTATTGTGCCAATCACTTTTAAAAGATTTTTATTTCTTGTTGTTAATATGATTAAAATTGTTTAATATATTTTATTGTTCTAACATACTTGATTGCAAGGGGCAAAGCGCAAGAAAACAAAAAAAAAATTAATTTTCGTTTAGTTTAGCAATTAAAAATGGAAATTAAATACGAGAATTATAAATTAATCATATACAACTTTATATTCGCACGTTTTATTCTTGCCATTTAGTTAATTATTCAAAAATTTATTCCAATTTACTTGCAAGCTATCAAACTACAGATTGAAGTTTTTAGCATACTCTTCGTATGGTTTTACTGATGGTAACCGTACATAATGTGTGTGTTTATTTATGTTGTAGGTTATGTATGTAACCAATATGAAAACTTGTGAACCGCCTCACCAATTAGAAAAAAAAAAATGTGTGCCATTCTAAAGATTTTTCGTTTCCACTTGGCAGATTTCGAAGTAGTTTCGAAAATAAAAATAAAAAATATGAAATCTAATCTGTTTCTAGCTTTATAATTGATTTATCCGAGGGATATCGTTTCGTAAAAATCTCAAAGTATATACTTTTAGTATAAAGTTTCTTTTCGTAGAAAATTTTAAAATAAAACGTATAATAAGAAAACGGGTACACAAAACATAGAACGAAATAGCATTAAACTCAAAATAGAAAATATTACCAAAATTAAAAAAAAAAATCGGAAAATAATCGTAAAAAAGTTCACAAAAGAAATCTACAAAACAAAAAAAAAAACGCTAAAATTAAAAAGAAACCGTTAAACCGAAATAATTACGAATGCTCAAAAACGTAATAAAAAAATCGCCGAATTTTATAAATTGTAGTAGTGCAACAGTCAGTAAAAATAAATTTTCAAATAAAAAAAATGGAAAACGGGGACAAGCGCTAAAACGAACAAATCGCCACAAGTGAAAAAAAAAAATTTGCTAAATCGATGAAAATTTGCAAAACCATCATCAGAAAGAAAATAAATGCTAAATAGATAAAAATCGCCAACATGAAAAATTGCGTTTTCACGAAAAATAAATCGTCAAAACGAAAGTCAGCAAAGCGTAAAAATTATCGCTAAAAAAAATTTATTAAGCCGAAAAAGTCGTTAATGCAAATACTAAAAAACTGGGCAAAATAATGATCAAAGAATATACAGGAAATTTCCATTAAAAATTTATTACCTGGCCCACGATTTCCAAAGAAATTGAAACAAAAACAAATTTTTAAATGTTTGAAAGCCTGATAAAATTACTTTTCATATGTACATCAAAATAAATTCGAATAATAATTACGTTTATTCGTAATAATATAAAAAATATTAATTCAGCTTGGGCACGAGCTACATACCCTAATAACAATGGTCACAGTAATATTTGAATTTCCTAATATAGAGTAAAAACAAGAAAAAAGTTAATTACTAAGTAGAATACTTGAATACTAAATAAGTATAGATTCTTGGCTTTAATTTCCCATTGGTCCAAATGAGCGACAAACGAAAATGTGTCCACAAATGGCAAAATTCTCTCAGAGATCATCAAAAATTTAAACAATTTTAATTTTCAAAATTTTCTAGAAAAATTCTCAAATACAATTGAGAAATCGGACTGACATAGTCAATAAGTATGGATTCTTGGCTTTAATTTCCCATTGGTCCAAATGAGTGACAAACAAAAATGTGTCCACAAATGGCAATATTCCCGTAGAAATAATCAAAAATTTACATTAATTTTAATTTTCAAAATTTTCTAGAAAAATTCTGAAATACAATTGAGAAATCGGACTTACATAGTCAATAAGTATGGATTTTTGGCTTTAATTTCCCATTGGTCCAAATGAGTGACAAACAAAAATGTGTCCACAAATGGCAATATTCCCGTAGAAATCATCAAAAATTTACATTGATTTTAATTTTAAAAATTTTATAGAAAAATTCTCAAATACAATTGAAAAATCGGACTTACATAGTCAATAAGTATGGATTTTTGGCTTTAATTTCAGATTGGTCCAAATGAGTGACAAACAAAAATGTGTCCACAAATGGCAATATTCCCGTAGAAATAATCAAAAATTTACATTAATTTTAATTTTCAAAATTTTCTAGAAAAATTCTCAAATACAATTGAGAAATCGGACTTACATAGTCAATAAGTATGGATTTTTGGCTTTAATTTCAGATTGGTCCAAATGAGTGACAAACAAAAATGTGTCCACAAATGGCAATATTTCCGTAGAAATCATCAAAAATTTACATTGATTTTAATGTTAAAAATTTTATAGAAAAATTCTCAAATACAATTGAGAAATCGGGCTTACATAGTCAATAAGTATGGATTTTTGGCTTTAATTTCCCATTGGTCCAAATGAGTGACAAACAAAAATGTGTCCACAAATGGCAATATTCCCGTAGAAATCATCAAAAATTTACATTGATTTTAATTTTAAAAATTTTATAGAAAAATTCTCAAATACAATTGAGAAATCGGACTTACATAGTCAATAAGTATGGATTTTTGGCTTTAATTTCCCATTGGTCCAAATGAGTGACAAACAAAAATGTGTCCACAAATGGCAATATTCCCGTAGAAATCATCAAAAATTTACATTAATTTTAATTTTCAAATTATAGAAAAATTCTCAAATACAATTGAGAAATCGGACTTACATAGTCAATAAGTATGGATTTTTGGCTTTAATTTCCCATTGGTCCAAATGAGTGACAAACAAAAATGTGTCCACAAATGGCAATATTCCCGTAGAAATCATCAAAAATTTACATTGATTTTAATTTTAAAAATTTTATAGAAAAATTCTCAAATACAATTGAAAAATCGGACTTACATAGTCAATAAGTATGGATTTTTGGCTTTAATTTCAGATTGGTCCAAATGAGTGACAAACAAAAATGTGTCCACAAATGGCAATATTTCCGTAGAAATCATCAAAAATTTACATTGATTTTAATGTTAAAAATTTTATAGAAAAATTCTCAAATACAATTGAGAAATCGGGCTTACATAGTCAATAAGTATGGATTTTTGGCTTTAATTTCCCATTGGTCCAAATGAGTGACAAACAAAAATGTGTCCACAAATGGCAATATTCCCGTAGAAATCATCAAAAATTTACATTGATTTTAATTTTAAAAATTTTATAGAAAAATTCTCAAATACAATTGAGAAATCGGACTTACATAGTCAATAAGTATGGATTTTTGGCTTTAATTTCCCATTGGTCCAAATGAGTGACAAACAAAAATGTGTCCACAAATGGCAATATTCCCGTAGAAATCATCAAAAATTTACATTAATTTTAATTTTCAAATTATAGAAAAATTCTCAAATACAATTGAGAAATCGGACTTACATAGTCAATAAGTATGGATTTTTGGCTTTAATTTCCCATTGGTCCAAATGAGTGACAAACAAAAATGTGTCCACAAATGGCAATATTCCCGTAGAAATAATCAAAAATTTACATTAATTTTAATTTTCAAAATTTTCTAGAAAAATTCTCAAATACAATTGAGAAATCGGACTTACATAGTCAATAAGTATGGATTTTTGGCTTTAATTTCAGATTGGTCCAAATGAGTGACAAACAAAAATGTGTCCACAAATGGCAATATTCCCGTAGAAATCATCAAAAATTTACATTGATTTTAATTTTAAAAATTTTATAGAAAAATTCTCAAATACAATTGAGAAATCGGACTTACATAGTCAATAAGTATGGATTTTTGGCTTTAATTTCCCATTGGTCCAAATGAGTGACAAACAAAAATGTGTCCACAAATGGCAATATTCCCGTAGAAATCATCAAAAATTTACATTGATTTTAATCTTAAAAATTTTATAGAAAAATTCTCAAATACAATTGAGAAATCGGACTTACATAGTCAATAAGTATGGATTTTTGGCTTTAATTTCAGATTGGTCCAAATGAGTGACAAACAAAAATGTGTCCACAAATGGCAAAATTCTCTCAGAGATCATCAAAAATTTAAACAATTTTAATTTTCAAAATTTTCTAGAAAAATTCTGAAATACAATTGAGAAATCGGACTTACATAGTCAATAAGTATGGATTTTTGGCTTTAATTTCCCATTGGTCCAAATGAGTGACAAACAAAAATGTGTCCACAAATGGCAATATTCCCGTAGAAATCATCAAAAATTTACATTGATTTTAATTTTAAAAATTTTATAGAAAAATTCTCAAATACAATTGAAAAATCGGACTTACATAGTCAATAAGTATGGATTTTTGGCTTTAATTTCAGATTGGTCCAAATGAGTGACAAACAAAAATGTGTCCACAAATGGCAATATTCCCGTAGAAATAATCAAAAATTTACATTAATTTTAATTTTCAAAATTTTCTAGAAAAATTCTGAAATACAATTGAGAAATCGGACTTACATAGTCAATAAGTATGGATTTTTGGCTTTAATTTCCCATTGGTCCAAATGAGTGACAAACAAAAATGTGTCCACAAATGGCAATATTCCCGTAGAAATCATCAAAAATTTACATTGATTTTAATTTTAAAAATTTTATAGAAAAATTCTCAAATACAATTGAAAAATCGGACTTACATAGTCAATAAGTATGGATTTTTGGCTTTAATTTCAGATTGGTCCAAATGAGTGACAAACAAAAATGTGTCCACAAATGGCAATATTCCCGTAGAAATCATCAAAAATTTACATTGATTTTAATGTTAAAAATTTTATAGAAAAATTCTCAAATACAATTGAGAAATCGGACTTACATAGTCAATAAGTATGGATTTTTGGCTTTAATTTCCCATTGGTCCAAATGAGTGACAAACAAAAATGTGTCCACAAATGGCAATATTCCCGTAGAAATAATCAAAAATTTACATTAATTTTAATTTTCAAAATTTTCTAGAAAAATTCTCAAATACAATTGAGAAATCGGACTTACATAGTCAATAAGTATAGATTCTTGGTTTTAATTTCCCATTGGTCCAAATGAGCGACAAACGAAAATGTGTCCACAAATGGCAATATTCCCGTAGAAATCATCAAAAATTTACATTAATTTTAATTTTCAAATTATAGAAAAATTCTCAAATACAATTGAGAAATCGGACTTACATAGTCAATAAGTATGGATTTTTGGCTTTAAATTCAGATTGGTCCAAATGAGCGACAAACGAAAATGTGTCCACAAATGGCAATATTCCCGTAGAAATCATCAAAAATTTACATTGATTTTAATTTTCAAAATTTTCTAGAAAAATTCTCAAATACAATTGAGAAATCGGACTTACATAGTCAATAAGTATGGATTCTTGGCTTTAATTTCCCATTGGTCCAAATGAGTGACAAACAAAAATGTGTCCACAAATGGCAATATTCCCGTAGAAATAATCAAAAATTTACATTAATTTTAATTTTCAAAATTTTCTAGAAAAATTCTCAAATACAATTGAGAAATCGGACTTACATAGTCAATAAGTATGGATTTTTGGCTTTAATTTCAGATTGGTCCAAATGAGTGACAAACAAAAATGTGTCCACAAATGGCAATATTCCCGTAGAAATAATCAAAAATTTACATTAATTTTAATTTTCAAAATTTTCTAGAAAAATTCTCAAATACAATTGAGAAATCGGACTTACATAGTCAATAAGTATGGATTCTTGGCTTTAATTTCCCATTGGTCCAAATGAGTGACAAACAAAAATGTGTCCACAAATGGCAATATTCCCGTAGAAATAATCAAAAATTTACATTAATTTTAATTTTCAAAATTTTCTAGAAAAATTCTCAAATACAATTGAGAAATCGGACTTACATAGTCAATAAGTATGGATTTTTGGCTTTAATTTCAGATTGGTCCAAATGAGTGACAAACAAAAATGTGTCCACAAATGGCAATATTCCCGTAGAAATCATCAAAAATTTACATTGATTTTAATCTTAAAAATTTTATAGAAAAATTCTGAAATACAATTGAGAAATCGGACTTACATAGTCAATAAGTATGGATTTTTGGCTTTAATTTCCCATTGGTCCAAATGAGTGACAAACAAAAATGTGTCCACAAATGGCAATATTCCCGTAGAAATAATCAAAAATTTACATTAATTTTAATTTTCAAAATTTTCTAGAAAAATTCTCAAATACAATTGAGAAATCGGACTTACATAGTCAATAAGTATGGATTTTTGGCTTTAATTTCAGATTGGTCCAAATGAGTGACAAACAAAAATGTGTCCACAAATGGCAATATTCCCGTAGAAATCATCAAAAATTTACATTGATTTTAATCTTAAAAATTTTATAGAAAAATTCTCAAATACAATTGAGAAATCGGACTTACATAGTCAATAAGTATGGATTCTTGGCTTTAATTTCCCATTGGTCCAAATGAGTGACAAACTAAAATGTGTCCACAAATGGCAATATTCCCGTAGAAATCATCAAAAATTTACATTGATTTTAATTTTCAAAATTTTATAGAAAAATTCTCAAATACAATTGAGAAATCGGACTTACATAGTCAATAAGTATGGATTTTTGGCTTTAATTTCCCATTGGTCCAAATGAGTGACAAACAAAAATGTGTCCACAAATGGCAATATTCCCGTAGAAATCATCAAAAATTTACATTGATTTTAATTTTCAAAATTTTCTAGAAAAATTCTCAAATACAATTGAGAAATCGGACTTACATAGTCAATAAGTATGGATTTTTGGCTTTAATTTCCCATTGGTCCAAATGAGTGACAAACAAAAATGTGTCCACAAATGGCAATATTCCCGTAGAAATCATCAAAAATTTACATTGATTTTAATTTTCAAAATTTTATAGCAAAATTCTCAAATACAATTGAGAAATCGGACTTACATAGTCAATAAGTATGGATTCTTGGCATTAATTTCCCGTTGGTCCAAATGAGTGACAAACAAAAATGTGTCCACAAATGGCAATATTCCCGTAGAAATCATCAAAAATTTACATTGATTTTAATTTTCAAAATTTTCTAGAAAAATTCTCAAATACAATTGAGAAATCGGACTTACATAGTCAATAAGTATGGATTTTTGGCTTTAATTTCCCATTGGTCCAAATGAGTGACAAACAAAAATGTGTCCACAAATGGCAATATTCCCGTAGAAATCATCAAAAATTTACATTGATTTTAATTTTCAAAATTTTCTAGAAAAATTCTCAAATACAATTGAGAAATCGGACTTACATAGTCAATAAGTATGGATTTTTGGCTTTAATTTCCCATTGGTCCAAATGAGTGACAAACAAAAATGTGTCCACAAATGGCAATATTCCCGTAGAAATCATCAAAAATTTACATTGATTTTAATTTTCAAAATTTTCTAGAAAAATTCTCAAATACAATTGAGAAATCGGACTTACATAGTCAATAAGTATGGATTCTTGGCTTTAATTTCCCATTGGTCCAAATGAGTGACAAACAAAAATGTGTCCACAAATGGCAATATTCCCGTAGAAATCATCAAAAATTTACATTGATTTTAATTTTCAAAATTTTATAGCAAAATTCTCAAATACAATTGAGAAATCGGACTTACATAGTCAATAAGTATGGATTCTTGGCTTTAATTTCCCACTGGTCCAAATGAGTGACAAACTAAATCTGCCCACAAATGGCCAAATTCTCTCCAAATAGAAAAATTCTCAAATTCAATTGAGAAATCGGACTTACATAGTCAATAAGTATGGATTCTTGGCTTTAATATTCCATTGGTCCAAATGAGTGACAAACAAAAGTGTGTCCACAAATGGCAATATTCCCGTAGAAATCATCAAAAATTTACATTAGTTTTAATTTTCAAAATTTTCTAGAAAAATTCTCAAATACAATTGAGAAATCGGACTTACATAGTCAATAAGTATGGATTCTTGGCTTTAATTTCCCACTGGTCCAAATGAGTGACAAACTAAATCTGCCCACAAATGGCCAAATTCTCTCCAAATAGAAAAATTCTCAAATTCAATTGAGAAATTGGACTTACATAGTCAATAAGTATGGATTTTTGGCTTTAATTTCCCATTGGTCCAAATGAGTGACAAACAAAAATGTGTCCACAAATGGCAATATTCCCGTAGAAATCATCAAAAATTTACATTGATTTTAATCTTAAAAATTTTATAGAAAAATTCTGAAATACAATTGAGAAATCGGACTTACATAGTCAATAAGTATGGATTTTTGGCTTTAATTTCCCATTGGTCCAAATGAGTGACAAACAAAAATGTGTCCACAAATGGCAATATTCCCGTAGAAATAATCAAAAATTTACATTAATTTTAATTTTCAAAATTTTCTAGAAAAATTCTCAAATACAATTGAGAAATCGGACTTACATAGTCAATAAGTATGGATTTTTGGCTTTAATTTCCCATTGGTCCAAATGAGTGACAAACAAAAATGTGTCCACAAATGGCAATATTCCCGTAGAAATAATCAAAAATTTACATTAATTTTAATTTTCAAAATTTTCTAGAAAAATTCTCAAATACAATTGAGAAATCGGACTTACATAGTCAATAAGTATGGATTTTTGGCTTTAATTTCCCATTGGTCCAAATGAGTGACAAACAAAAATGTGTCCACAAATGGCAATATTCCCGTAGAAATCATCAAAAATTTACATTGATTTTAATCTTAAAAATTTTATAGAAAAATTCTCAAATACAATTGAGAAATCGGACTTACATAGTCAATAAGTATGGATTCTTGGCTTTAATTTCTCATTGGTCCAAATGAGTGACAAACAAAAATGTGTCCACAAATGGCAATATTCCCGTAGAAATCATCAAAAATTTACATTGATTTTAATTTTCAAAATTTTATAGAAAAATTCTCAAATACAATTGAGAAATCGGACTTACATAGTCAATAAGTATAGATTCTTGGCTTTAATTTCCCATTGGTCCAAATGAGCGACAAACGAAAATGTGTCCACAAATGGCAAAATTCTCTCAGAGATCATCAAAAATTTAAACAATTTTAATTTTCAAAATTTTCTAGAAAAATTCTCAAATACAATTGAGAAATCGGACTTACATAGTCAATAAGTATGGATTTTTGGCTTTAATTTCCCATTGGTCCAAATGAGTGACAAACAAAAATGTGCCCACAAATGGCAAAATTCTCTCAGAGATCATCAAAAATTTAAACAATTTTAATTTTAAAAATTTTATAGAAAAATTCTCAAATACAATTGAGAAATCGGACTTACATAGTCAATAAGTATGGATTTTTGGCTTTAATTTCCCATTGGTCCAAATGAGTGACAAACAAAAATGTGTCCACAAATGGCAATATTCCCGTAGAAATCATCAAAAATTTACATTGATTTTAATTTTCAAAATTTTCTAGAAAAATTCTCAAATACAATTGAGAAATTGGACTTACATAGTGAATAAGTATGGATTCTTGGCTTTAATTTCCCATTGGTCCAAATGAGTGACAAACAAAAATGTGTCCACAAATGGCAATATTCCCGTAGAAATCATCAAAAATTTACATTGATTTTAATTTTCAAAATTTTATAGAAAAATTCTCAAATACAATTGAGAAATCGGACTGACATAGTCAATAAGTATGGATTTTTGGCTTTAATTTCCCATTGGTCCAAATGAGTGACAAACAAAAATGTGTCCACAAATGGCAATATTCCCGTAGAAATCATCAAAAATTTACATTGATTTTAATCTTAAAAATTTTATAGAAAAATTCTCAAATACAATTGAGAAATCGGACTTACATAGTCAATAAGTATGGATTTTTGGCTTTAATTTCCCATTGGTCCAAATGAGTGACAAACAAAAATGTGTCCACAAATGGCAATATATCCGTAGAAATCATCAAAAATTTACATTGATTTTAATTTTCAAAATTTTATAGAAAAATTCTCAAATACAATTGAGAAATCGGACTGACATAGTCAATAAGTATGGATTTTTGGCTTTAATTTCCCATTGGTCCAAATGAGTGACAAACAAAAATGTGTCCACAAATGGCAATATTCCCGTAGAAATCATCAAAAATTTACATTGATTTTAATTTTCAAAATTTTATAGAAAAATTCTCAAATACAATTGAGAAATCGGACTGACATAGTCAATAAGTATGGATTTTTGGCTTTAATTTCCCATTGGTCCAAATGAGTGACAAACAAAAATGTGTCCACAAATGGCAATATTCCCGTAGAAATCATCAAAAATTTACATTGATTTTAATCTTAAAAATTTTATAGAAAAATTCTGAAATACAATTGAGAAATCGGACTTACATAGTCAATAAGTATGGATTTTTGGCTTTAATTTCAGATTGGTCCAAATGAGTGACAAACAAAAATGTGTCCACAAATGGCAATATTCCCGTAGAAATCATCAAAAATTTACATTGATTTTAATTTTAAAAATTTTATAGAAAAATTCTCAAATACAATTGAGAAATCGGACTTACATAGTCAATAAGTATGGATTTTTGGCTTTAATTTCCCATTGGTCCAAATGAGTGACAAACAAAAATGTGTCCACAAATGGCAATATTCCCGTAGAAATCATCAAAAATTTACATTGATTTTAATTTTCAAAATTTTATAGAAAAATTCTCAAATACAATTGAGAAATCGGACTGACATAGTCAATAAGTATGGATTTTTGGCTTTAATTTCCCATTGGTCCAAATGAGTGACAAACAAAAATGTGTCCACAAATGGCAATATTCCCGTAGAAATCATCAAAAATTTACATTGATTTTAATTTTCAAAATTTTATAGAAAAATTCTCAAATACAATTGAGAAATCGGACTGACATAGTCAATAAGTATGGATTTTTGGCTTTAATTTCCCATTGGTCCAAATGAGTGACAAACAAAAATGTGTCCACAAATGGCAATATTCCCGTAGAAATCATCAAAAATTTACATTGATTTTAATCTTAAAAATTTTATAGAAAAATTCTGAAATACAATTGAGAAATCGGACTTACATAGTCAATAAGTATGGATTTTTGGCTTTAATTTCAGATTGGTCCAAATGAGTGACAAACAAAAATGTGTCCACAAATGGCAATATTCCCGTAGAAATCATCAAAAATTTACATTGATTTTAATTTTAAAAATTTTATAGAAAAATTCTCAAATACAATTGAGAAATCGGACTTACATAGTCAATAAGTATGGATTTTTGGCTTTAATTTCCCATTGGTCCAAATGAGTGACAAACAAAAATGTGTCCACAAATGGCAATATTCCCGTAGAAATAATCAAAAATTTACATTAATTTTAATTTTCAAAATTTTCTAGAAAAATTCTCAAATACAATTGAGAAATCGGACTTACATATTCAATAAGTATGGATTTTTGGCTTTAATTTCAGATTGGTCCAAATGAGTGACAAACAAAAATGTGTCCACAAATGGCAATATTCCCGTAGAAATCATCAAAAATTTACATTGATTTTAATTTTAAAAATTTTATAGAAAAATTCTCAAATACAATTGAGAAATCGGACTTACATAGTCAATAAGTATGGATTTTTGGCTTTAATTTCCCATTGGTCCAAATGAGTGACAAACAAAAATGTGTCCACAAATGGCAATATTCCCGTAGAAATCATCAAAAATTTACATTGATTTTAATTTTCAAAATTTTCTAAAAAAATTCTCAAATACAATTGAGAAATCGGACTTACATAGTCAATAAGTATGGATTCTTGGCTTTAATTTCCCATTGGTCCAAATGAGTGACAAACAAAAATGTGTCCACAAATGGCAATATTCCCGTAGAAATAATCAAAAATTTACATTAATTTTAATTTTCAAAATTTTATAGAAAAATTCTCAAATACAATTGAGAAATCGGACTTACATAGTCAATAAGTATGAATTTTTGGCTTTAATTTCCCATTGGTCTAAATGAGTGACAAACAAAAATGTGTCCACAAATGGCAATATTCCCGTAGAAATCATCAAAAATTTACATTGATTTTAATTTTCAAAATTTTATAAAAAAATTCTCAAATACAATTGAGAAATCGGACTTACATAGTCAATAAGTATGGATTCTTGGCTTTAATTTCCCATTGGTCCAAATGAGTGACAAACAAAAATGTGTCCACAAATGGCAATATTCCCGTAGAAATCATCAAAAATTTACATTGATTTTAATTTTCAAAATTTTATAAAAAAATTCTCAAATACAATTGAGAAATCGGACTTACATAGTCAATAAGTATGGATTCTTGGCTTTAATTTCCCATTGGTCCAAATGAGTGACAAACAAAAATGTGTCCACAAATGGCAATATTCCCGTAGAAATCATCAAAAATTTACATTGATTTTAATTTTCAAAATTTTATAGCAAAATTCTCAAATACAATTGAGAAATCGGACTTACATAGTCAATAAGTATGGATTCTTGGCTTTAATTTCCCACTGGTCCAAATGAGTGACAAACTAAATCTGCCCACAAATGGCCAAATTCTCTCCAAATAGAAAAATTCTCAAATTCAATTGAGAAATCGGACTTACATAGTCAATAAGTATGGATTCTTGGCTTTAATATTCCATTGGTCCAAATGAGTGACAAACAAAAGTGTGTCCACAAATGGCAATATTCCCGTAAAAATCATCAAAAATTTACATTAGTTTTAATTTTAAAAATTTTCTAGAAAAAAATCTCAAATACAATTGAGAAATCGGACTTACATAGACAATAAGTATGGATTCTTGGCTTTAATTTCCCATTGGTCCAAATGAGTGACAAACAAAAATGTGTCCACAAATGGCAATATTCCCGTAGAAATCATAAAAAATTTACATTGATTTTAATTTTAAAAATTTTATAAAAAAATTCTCAAATACAATTGAGAAATCGGACTTACATAGTCAATAAGTATGGATTTTTGGCTTTAATTTCCCATTGGTCCAAATGAGTGACAAACAAAAATGTGTCCACAAATGGCAATATTCCCGTAGAAATAATCAAAAATTTACATTAATTTTAATTTTCAAAATTTTCTAGAAAAATTCTCAAATACAATTGAGAAATCAGACTTACATAGTCAATAAGTATGGATTTTTGGCTTTAATTTCAGATTGGTCCAAATGAGTGACAAACAAAAATGTGTCCACAAATGGCAATATTCCCGTAGAAATAATCAAAAATTTACATTAATTTTAATTTTCAAAATTTTCTAGAAAAATTCTCAAATACAATTGAGAAATCGGACTTACATAGTCAATAAGTATGGATTCTTGGCTTTAATTTCCCATTGGTCCAAATGAGTGACAAACAAAAATGTGTCCACAAATGGCAATATTCCCGTAGAAATCATCAAAAATTTACATTGATTTTAATTTTCAAAATTTTCTAAAAAAATTCTCAAATACAATTGAGAAATCGGACTTACATAGTCAATAAGTATGGATTCTTGGCTTTAATTTCCCATTGGTCCAAATGAGTGACAAACAAAAATGTGTCCACAAATGGCAATATTCCCGTAGAAATAATCAAAAATTTACATTAATTTTAATTTTCAAAATTTTATAGAAAAATTCTCAAATACAATTGAGAAATCGGACTTACATAGTCAATAAGTATGAATTTTTGGCTTTAATTTCCCATTGGTCTAAATGAGTGACAAACAAAAATGTGTCCACAAATGGCAATATTCCCGTAGAAATCATCAAAAATTTACATTGATTTTAATTTTCAAAATTTTATAAAAAAATTCTCAAATACAATTGAGAAATCGGACTTACATAGTCAATAAGTATGGATTCTTGGCTTTAATTTCCCATTGGTCCAAATGAGTGACAAACAAAAATGTGTCCACAAATGGCAATATTCCCGTAGAAATCATCAAAAATTTACATTGATTTTAATTTTCAAAATTTTATAGCAAAATTCTCAAATACAATTGAGAAATCGGACTTACATAGTCAATAAGTATGGATTCTTGGCTTTAATTTCCCACTGGTCCAAATGAGTGACAAACTAAATCTGCCCACAAATGGCCAAATTCTCTCCAAATAGAAAAATTCTCAAATTCAATTGAGAAATCGGACTTACATAGTCAATAAGTATGGATTCTTGGCTTTAATATTCCATTGGTCCAAATGAGTGACAAACAAAAGTGTGTCCACAAATGGCAATATTCCCGTAAAAATCATCAAAAATTTACATTAGTTTTAATTTTAAAAATTTTCTAGAAAAAAATCTCAAATACAATTGAGAAATCGGACTTACATAGACAATAAGTATGGATTCTTGGCTTTAATTTCCCATTGGTCCAAATGAGTGACAAACAAAAATGTGTCCACAAATGGCAATATTCCCGTAGAAATCATAAAAAATTTACATTGATTTTAATTTTAAAAATTTTATAAAAAAATTCTCAAATACAATTGAGAAATCGGACTTACATAGTCAATAAGTATGGATTTTTGGCTTTAATTTCCCATTGGTCCAAATGAGTGACAAACAAAAATGTGTCCACAAATGGCAATATTCCCGTAGAAATAATCAAAAATTTACATTAATTTTAATTTTCAAAATTTTCTAGAAAAATTCTCAAATACAATTGAGAAATCAGACTTACATAGTCAATAAGTATGGATTTTTGGCTTTAATTTCAGATTGGTCCAAATGAGTGACAAACAAAAATGTGTCCACAAATGGCAATATTCCCGTAGAAATAATCAAAAATTTACATTAATTTTAATTTTCAAAATTTTCTAGAAAAATTCTCAAATACAATTGAGAAATCGGACTTACATAGTCAATAAGTATGGATTCTTGGCTTTAATTTCCCATTGGTCCAAATGAGTGACAAACAAAAATGTGTCCACAAATGGCAATATTCCCGTAGAAATCATCAAAAATTTACATTAATTTTAATTTTCAAAATTTTCTAGAAAAATTCTCAAATACAATTGAGAAATCGGACTTACATAGTCAATAAGTATGGATTTTTGGCTTTAATTTCCCATTGGTCCAAATGAGTGACAAACAAAAATGTGTCCACAAATGGCAATATTCCCGTAGAAATCATCAAAAATTTACATTGATTTTAATTTTCAAAATTTTCTAAAAAAATTCTCAAATACAATTGAGAAATCGGACTTACATAGTCAATAAGTATGGATTTTTGGCTTTAATTTCCCATTGGTCCAAATGAGTGACAAACAAAAATGTGTCCACAAATGGCAATATTCCCGTAGAAATCATCAAAAATTTACATTAATTTTAATTTTCAAAATTTTCTAGAAAAATTCTCAAATACAATTGAGAAATTGGACTTACATAGTCAATAAGTATGGATTTTTGGCTTTAATTTCCCATTGGTCCAAATGAGTGACAAACAAAAATGTGTCCACAAATGGCAATATTCCCGTAGAAATCATCAAAAATTTACATTGATTTTAATCTTAAAAATTTTATAGAAAAATTCTGAAATACAATTGAGAAATCGGACTTACATAGTCAATAAGTATGGATTTTTGGCTTTATTTTCCAATTGGTCCAAATGAGTGACAAACAAAAATGTGTCCACAAATGGCAATATTCCCGTAGAAATAATCAAAAATTTACATTAATTTTAATTTTCAAAATTTTCTAGAAAAATTCTCAAATACAATTGAGAAATCGGACTTACATAGTCAATAAGTATGGATTCTTGGCTTTAATTTCCCATTGGTCCAAATGAGTGACAAACAAAAATGTGTCCACAAATGGCAATATTCCCGTAGAAATCATCAAAAATTTACATTGATTTTAATTTTCAAAATTTTCTAAAAAAATTCTCAAATACAATTGAGAAATCGGACTTACATAGTCAATAAGTATGGATTCTTGGCTTTAATTTCCCATTGGTCCAAATGAGTGACAAACAAAAATGTGTCCACAAATGGCAATATTCCCGTAGAAATCATCAAAAATTTACATTGATTTTAATTTTAAAAATTTTATAGAAAAATTCTCAATTACAATTGAGAAATCGGACTTACATAGTCAATAAGTATGGATTTTTGGCTTTAATTTCCCATTGGTCCAAATGAGTGACAAACAAAAATGTGTCCACAAATGGCAATATTCCCGTAGAAATCATCAAAAATTTACATTGATTTTAATCTTAAAAATTTTATAGAAAAATTCTCAAATACAATTGAGAAATCGGACTTACATAGTCAATAAGTATGGATTTTTGGCTTTAATTTCAGATTGGTCCAAATGAGTGACAAACAAAAATGTGTCCACAAATGGCAATATTCCCGTAGAAATCATCAAAAATTTACATTGATTTTAATTTTAAAAATTTTATAGAAAAATTCTGAAATACAATTGAGAAATCGGACTTACATAGTCAATAAGTATGGATTTTTGGCTTTATTTTCCCATTGGTCCAAATGAGTGACAAACAAAAATGTGTCCACAAATGGCAATATTCCCGTAGAAATCATCAAAAATTTACATTGATTTTAATCTTAAAAATTTTATAGAAAAATTCTCAAATACAATTGAGAAATCGGACTTACATAGTCAATAAGTATGGATTCTTGGCTTTAATTTCCCATTGGTCCAAATGAGTGACAAACAAAAATGTGTCCACAAATGGCAATATTCCCGTAGAAATCATCAAAAATTTACATTGATTTTAATTTTCAAAATTTTATAGAAAAATTCTCAAATACAATTGAGAAATCGGACTTACATAGTCAATAAGAATGGATTTTTGGCTTTAATTTCCCATTGGTCCAAATGAGTGACAAACAAAAATGTGTCCACAAATGGCAATATTCCCGTAGAAATCATCAAAAATTTACATTGATTTTAATTTTCAAAATTTTATAAAAAAATTCTCAAATACAATTGAGAAATCGGACTTACATAGTCAATAAGTATGGATTCTTGGCTTTAATTTCCCATTGGTCCAAATGAGTGACAAACAAAAATGTGTCCACAAATGGCAATATTCCCGTAGAAATCATCAAAAATTTACATTGATTTTAATTTTCAAAATTTTATAAAAAAATTCTCAAATACAATTGGAAAATCGGACTTACATAGTCAATAAGTATGGATTCTTGGCTTTAATTTCCCATTGGTCCAAATGAGTGACAAACAAAAATGTGTCCACAAATGGCAATATTCCCGTAGAAATCATCAAAAATTTACATTGATTTTAATTTTCAAAATTTTATAGCAAAATTCTCAAATACAATTGAGAAATCGGACTTACATAGTCAATAAGTATGGATTCTTGGCTTTAATTTCCCACTGGTCCAAATGAGTGACAAACTAAATCTGCCCACAAATGGCCAAATTCTCTCCAAATAGAAAAATTCTCAAATTCAATTGAGAAATCGGACTTACATAGTCTTTAATATTCCATTGGTCCAAATGAGTGACAAACAAAAATGTGTCCACAAATGGCAATATTCCCGTAAAAATCATCAAAAATTTACATTAGTTTTAATTTTCAAAATTTTCTAGAAAAATTCTCAAATACAATTGAGAAATCGGACTTACATAGACAATAAGTATGGATTCTTGGCTTTAATTTCCCATTGGTCCAAATAAGCGACAAACGAAAATGTGTCCACAAATGGCAATATTCCCGTAGAAATCATCAAAAATTTACATTAATTTTAATGTTAAAAATTTTATAGAAAAATTCTCAAATACAATTGAGAAATCGGACTTACATAGTCAATAAGTATGGATTTTTGGCTTTAATTTCCCATTGGTCCAAATGAGTGACAAACAAAAATGTGTCCACAAATGGCAATATTCCCGTAGAAATCATCAAAAATTTACATTGATTTTAATCTTAAAAATTTTATAGAAAAATTCTGAAATACAATTGAGAAATCGGACTTACATAGTCAATAAGTATGGATTTTTGGCTTTATTTTCCCATTGGTCCAAATGAGTGACAAACAAAAATGTGTCCACAAATGGCAATATTCCCGTAGAAATAATCAAAAATTTACATTAATTTTAATTTTCAAAATTTTCTAGAAAAATTCTCAAATACAATTGAGAAATCGGACTTACATAGTCAATAAGTATGGATTTTTGGCTTTAATTTCAGATTGGTCCAAATGAGTGACAAACAAAAATGTGTCCACAAATGGCAATATTCCCGTAGAAATCATCAAAAATTTACATTGATTTTAATTTTAAAAATTTTATAGAAAAATTCTCAAATACAATTGAGAAATCGGACTTACATAGTCAATAAGTATGGATTTTTGGCTTTAATTTCCCATTGGTCCAAATGAGTGACAAACAAAAATGTGTCCACAAATGGCAATATTCCCGTAGAAATCATCAAAAATTTACATTGATTTTAATTTTAAAAATTTTATAAAAAAATTCTCAAATACAATTGAGAAATCGGACTTACATAGTCAATAAGTATGGATTTTTGGCTTTAATTTCCCATTGGTCCAAATGAGTGACAAACAAAAATGTGTCCACAAATGGCAATATTCCCGTAGAAATAATCAAAAATTTACATTAATTTTAATTTTCAAAATTTTCTAGAAAAATTCTCAAATACAATTGAGAAATCAGACTTACATAGTCAATAAGTATGGATTTTTGGCTTTAATTTCAGATTGGTCCAAATGAGTGACAAACAAAAATGTGTCCACAAATGGTAATATTCCCGTAGAAATCATCAAAAATTTACATTGATTTTAATTTTAAAAATTTTATAAAAAAATTCTCAAATACAATTGAGAAATCGGACTTACATAGTCAATAAGTATGGATTTTTGGCTTTAATTTCCCATTGGTCCAAATGAGTGACAAACAAAAATGTGTCCACAAATGGCAATATTCCCGTAGAAATCATCAAAAATTTACATTAATTTTAATTTTCAAAATTTTCTAGAAAAATTCTCAAATACAATTGAGAAATCGGACTTACATAGTCAATAAGTATGGATTCTTGGCTTTAATTTCCCATTGGTCCAAATGAGTGACAAACAAAAATGTGTCCACAAATGGCAATATTCCCGTAGAAATCATCAAAAATTTACATTGATTTTAATCTTAAAAATTTTATAGAAAAATTCTGAAATACAATTGAGAAATCGGACTTACATAGTCAATAAGTATGGATTTTTGGCTTTATTTTCCCATTGGTCCAAATGAGTGACAAACAAAAATGTGTCCACAAATGGCAATATTCCCGTAGAAATAATCAAAAATTTACATTAATTTTAATTTTCAAAATTTTCTAGAAAAATTCTCAAATACAATTGAGAAATCGGACTTACATAGTCAATAAGTATGGATTCTTGGCTTTAATTTCCCATTGGTCCAAATGAGTGACAAACAAAAATGTGTCCACAAATGGCAATATTCCCGTAGAAATCATCAAAAATTTACATTGATTTTAATTTTCAAAATTTTCTAAAAAAATTCTCAAATACAATTGAGAAATCGGACTTACATAGTCAATAAGTATGGATTCTTGGCTTTAATTTCCCATTGGTCCAAATGAGTGACAAACAAAAATGTGTCCACAAATGGCAATATTCCCGTAGAAATCATCAAAAATTTACATTGATTTTAATTTTAAAAATTTTATAGAAAAATTCTCAAATACAATTGAGAAATCGGACTTACATAGTCAATAAGTATGGATTTTTGGCTTTAATTTCCCATTGGTCCAAATGAGTGACAAACAAAAATGTGTCCACAAATGGCAATATTCCCGTAGAAATCATCAAAAATTTACATTGATTTTAATCTTAAAAATTTTATAGAAAAATTCTCAAATACAATTGAGAAATCGGACTTACATAGTCAATAAGTATGGATTTTTGGCTTTAATTTCAGATTGGTCTAAATGAGTGACAAACAAAAATGTGTCCACAAATGGCAATATTCCCGTAGAAATCATCAAAAATTTACATTGATTTTAATTTTAAAAATTTTATAGAAAAATTCTGAAATACAATTGAGAAATCGGACTTACATAGTCAATAAGTATGGATTTTTGGCTTTATTTTCCCATTGGTCCAAATGAGTGACAAACAAAAATGTGTCCACAAATGGCAATATTCCCGTAGAAATCATCAAAAATTTACATTGATTTTAATTTTAAAAATTTTATAGAAAAATTCTCAAATACAATTGAGAAATCGGACTTACATAGTCAATAAGTATGGATTCTTGGCTTTAATTTCCCATTGGTCCAAATGAGTGACAAGCAAAAATGTGTCCACAAATGGCAATATTCCCGTAGAAATCATCAAAAATTTACATTGATTTTAATTTTAAAAATTTTATAGAAAAATTCTCAAATACAATTGAGAAATCGGACTTACATAGTCAATAAGTATGGATTCTTGGCTTTAATTTCCCATTGGTCCAAATGAGTGACAAACAAAAATGTGTCCACAAATGGCAATATTCCCGTAGAAATCATCAAAAATTTACATTGATTTTAATTTTCAAAATTTTATAAAAAAATTCTCAAATACAATTGGAAAATCGGACTTACATAGTCAATAAGTATGGATTCTTGGCTTTAATTTCCCATTGGTCCAAATGAGTGACAAACAAAAATGTGTCCACAAATGGCAATATTCCCGTAAAAATCATCAAAAATTTACATTAGTTTTAATTTTCAAAATTTTCTAGAAAAATTCTCAAATACAATTGAGAAATCGGACTTACATAGACAATAAGTATGGATTTTTGGCTTTAATTTCAGATTGGTCCAAATGAGTGACAAACAAAAATGTGTCCACAAATGGTAATATTCCCGTAGAAATCATCAAAAATTTACATTGATTTTAATTTTAAAAATTTTATAAAAAAATTCTCAAATACAATTGAGAAATCGGACTTACATAGTCAATAAGTATGGATTTTTGGCTTTAATTTCCCATTGGTCCAAATGAGTGACAAACAAAAATGTGTCCACAAATGGCAATATTCCCGTAGAAATCATCAAAAATTTACATTAATTTTAATTTTCAAAATTTTCTAGAAAAATTCTCAAATACAATTGAGAAATCGGACTTACATAGTCAATAAGTATGGATTCTTGGCTTTAATTTCCCATTGGTCCAAATGAGTGACAAACAAAAATGTGTCCACAAATGGCAATATTCCCGTAGAAATCATCAAAAATTTACATTGATTTTAATTTTCAAAATTTTATAAAAAAATTCTCAAATACAATTGAGAAATCGGACTTACATAGTCAATAAGTATGGATTCTTGGCTTTAATTTCCCATTGGTCCAAATGAGTGACAAACAAAAATGTGTCCACAAATGGCAATATTCCCGTAGAAATCATCAAAAATTTACATTGATTTTAATTTTCAAAATTTTATAAAAAAATTCTCAAATACAATTGGAAAATCGGACTTACATAGTCAATAAGTATGGATTCTTGGCTTTAATTTCCCATTGGTCCAAATGAGTGACAAACAAAAATGTGTCCACAAATGGCAATATTCCCGTAGAAATCATCAAAAATTTACATTGATTTTAATTTTCAAAATTTTATAGCAAAATTCTCAAATACAATTGAGAAATCGGACTTACATAGTCAATAAGTATGGATTCTTGGCTTTAATTTCCCACTGGTCCAAATGAGTGACAAACTAAATCTGCCCACAAATGGCCAAATTCTCTCCAAATAGAAAAATTCTCAAATTCAATTGAGAAATCGGACTTACATAGTCAATAAGTATGGATTCTTGGCTTTAATTTCCCATTGGTCCAAATGAGTGACAAACAAAAATGTGTCCACAAATGGCAATATTCCCGTAGAAATCATCAAAAATTTACATTAGTTTTAATTTTCAAAATTTTCTAGAAAAATTCTCAAATACAATTGAGAAATCGGACTTACATAGACAATAAGTATGGATTCTTGGCTTTAATTTCCCATTGGTCCAAATAAGCGACAAACGAAAATGTGTCCACAAATGGCAATATTCCCGTAGAAATCATCAAAAATTTACATTAATTTTAATGTTAAAAATTTTATAGAAAAATTCTCAAATACAATTGAGAAATCGGACTTACATAGTCAATAAGTATGGATTCTTGGCTTTAATTTCCCATTGGTCCAAATGAGTGACAAACAAAAATGTGTCCACAAATGGCAATATTCCCGTAAAAATCATCAAAATTTTCATTAGTTTTAATTTTCAAAATTTTCTAGAAAAATTCTCAAATACAATTGAGAAATCGGACTTACATAGACAATAAGTATGGATTCTTGGCTTTAATTTCCCATTGGTCCAAATAAGCGACAAACGAAAATGTGTCCACAAATGGCAATATTCCCGTAGAAATCATCAAAAATTTACATTAATTTTAATGTTAAAAATTTTATAGAAAAATTCTCAAATACAATTGAGAAATCGGACTTACATAGTCAATAAGTATGGATTCTTGGCTTTAATTTCCCATTGGTCCAAATGAGTGACAAACAAAAATGTGTCCACAAATGGCAATATTCCCGTAGAAATCATCAAAAATTTACATTGATTTTAATTTTCAAAATTTTCTAGAAAAATTCTCAAATACAATTGAGAAATCGGACTTACATAGTCAATAAGTATGAATTCTTGGCTTTAATTTCCCATTGGTCCAAATGAGTGACAAACAAAAATGTGTCCACAAATGGCAATATTCCCGTAGAAATCATCAAAAATTTACATTGATTTTAATTTTAAAAATTTTATAGAAAAATTCTCAAATACAATTGAGAAATCGGACTTACATAGTCAATAAGTATGGATTTTTGGCTTTAATTTCCCATTGGTCCAAATGAGTGACAAACAAAAATGTGTCCACAAATGGCAATATTCCCGTAGAAATCATCAAAAATTTACATTGATTTTAATCTTAAAAATTTTATAGAAAAATTCTGAAATACAATTGAGAAATCGGACTTACATAGTCAATAAGTATGGATTTTTGGCTTTATTTTCCCATTGGTCCAAATGAGTGACAAACAAAAATGTGTCCACAAATGGCAATATTCCCGTAGAAATAATCAAAAATTTACATTAATTTTAATTTTCAAAATTTTCTAGAAAAATTCTCAAATACAATTGAGAAATCGGACTTACATAGTCAATAAGTATGGATTTTTGGCTTTAATTTCCCATTGGTCCAAATGAGTGACAAACAAAAATGTGTCCACAAATGGCAATATTCCCGTAGAAATCATCAAAAATTTACATTGATTTTAATTTTAAAAATTTTATAAAAAAATTCTCAAATACAATTGAGAAATCGGACTTACATAGTCAATAAGTATGGATTTTTGGCTTTAATTTCCCATTGGTCCAAATGAGTGACAAACAAAAATGTGTCCACAAATGGCAATATTCCCGTAGAAATAATCAAAAATTTACATTAATTTTAATTTTCAAAATTTTCTAGAAAAATTCTCAAATACAATTGAGAAATCAGACTTACATAGTCAATAAGTATGGATTTTTGGCTTTAATTTCAGATTGGTCCAAATGAGTGACAAACAAAAATGTGTCCACAAATGGTAATATTCCCGTAGAAATCATCAAAAATTTACATTGATTTTAATTTTAAAAATTTTATAAAAAAATTCTCAAATACAATTGAGAAATCGGACTTACATAGTCAATAAGTATGGATTTTTGGCTTTAATTTCCCATTGGTCCAAATGAGTGACAAACAAAAATGTGTCCACAAATGGCAATATTCCCGTAGAAATCATCAAAAATTTACATTAATTTTAATTTTCAAAATTTTCTAGAAAAATTCTCAAATACAATTGAGAAATTGGACTTACATAGTCAATAAGTATGGATTTTTGGCTTTAATTTCCCATTGGTCCAAATGAGTGACAAACAAAAATGTGTCCACAAATGGCAATATTCCCGTAGAAATCATCAAAAATTTACATTGATTTTAATCTTAAAAATTTTATAGAAAAATTCTGAAATACAATTGAGAAATCGGACTTACATAGTCAATAAGTATGGATTTTTGGCTTTATTTTCCCATTGGTCCAAATGAGTGACAAACAAAAATGTGTCCACAAATGGCAATATTCCCGTAGAAATAATCAAAAATTTACATTAATTTTAATTTTCAAAATTTTCTAGAAAAATTCTCAAATACAATTGAGAAATCGGACTTACATAGTCAATAAGTATGGATTCTTGGCTTTAATTTCCCATTGGTCCAAATGAGTGACAAACAAAAATGTGTCCACAAATGGCAATATTCCCGTAGAAATCATCAAAAATTTACATTGATTTTAATTTTCAAAATTTTCTAAAAAAATTCTCAAATACAATTGAGAAATCGGACTTACATAGTCAATAAGTATGGATTCTTGGCTTTAATTTCCCATTGGTCCAAATGAGTGACAAACAAAAATGTGTCCACAAATGGCAATATTCCCGTAGAAATCATCAAAAATTTACATTGATTTTAATTTTAAAAATTTTATAGAAAAATTCTCAAATACAATTGAGAAATCGGACTTACATAGTCAATAAGTATGGATTTTTGGCTTTAATTTCCCATTGGTCCAAATGAGTGACAAACAAAAATGTGTCCACAAATGGCAATATTCCCGTAGAAATCATCAAAAATTTACATTGATTTTAATCTTAAAAATTTTATAGAAAAATTCTCAAATACAATTGAGAAATCGGACTTACATAGTCAATAAGTATGGATTTTTGGCTTTAATTTCAGATTGGTCTAAATGAGTGACAAACAAAAATGTGTCCACAAATGGCAATATTCCCGTAGAAATCATCAAAAATTTACATTGATTTTAATTTTAAAAATTTTATAGAAAAATTCTGAAATACAATTGAGAAATCGGACTTACATAGTCAATAAGTATGGATTTTTGGCTTTATTTTCCCATTGGTCCAAATGAGTGACAAACAAAAATGTGTCCACAAATGGCAATATTCCCGTAGAAATCATCAAAAATTTACATTGATTTTAATTTTAAAAATTTTATAGAAAAATTCTCAAATACAATTGAGAAATCGGACTTACATAGTCAATAAGTATGGATTCTTGGCTTTAATTTCCCATTGGTCCAAATGAGTGACAAGCAAAAATGTGTCCACAAATGGCAATATTCCCGTAGAAATCATCAAAAATTTACATTGATTTTAATTTTAAAAATTTTATAGAAAAATTCTCAAATACAATTGAGAAATCGGACTTACATAGTCAATAAGTATGGATTCTTGGCTTTAATTTCCCATTGGTCCAAATGAGTGACAAACAAAAATGTGTCCACAAATGGCAATATTCCCGTAGAAATCATCAAAAATTTACATTGATTTTAATTTTAAAAATTTTATAGAAAAATTCTCAAATACAATTGAGAAATCGGACTTACATAGTCAATAAGTATGGATTCTTGGCTTTAATTTCCCATTGGTCCAAATGAGTGACAAACAAAAATGTGTCCACAAATGGCAATATTCCCGTAGAAATCATCAAAAATTTACATTGATTTTAATCTTAAAAATTTTATAGAAAAATTCTCAAATACAATTGAGAAATCGGACTTACATAGTCAATAAGTATGGATTTTTGGCTTTAATTTCAGATTGGTCCAAATGAGTGACAAACAAAAATGTGTCCACAAATGGCAATATTCCCGTAGAAATCATCAAAAATTTACATTGATTTTAATTTTAAAAATTTTATAGAAAAATTCTGAAATACAATTGAGAAATCGGACTTACATAGTCAATAAGTATGGATTTTTGGCTTTATTTTCCCATTGGTCCAAATGAGTGACAAACAAAAATGTGTCCACAAATGGCAATATTCCCGTAGAAATAATCAAAAATTTACATTAATTTTAATTTTCAAAATTTTCTAGAAAAATTCTCAAATACAATTGAGAAATCGGACTTACATAGTCAATAAGTATGGATTTTTGGCTTTAATTTCTGATTGGTCCAAATGAGTGACAAACAAAAATGTGTCCACAAATGGCAATATTCCCGTAGAAATCATCAAAAATTTACATTGATTTTAATGTTAAAAATTTTCTAGAAAAATTCTCAAATACAATTGAGAAATCGGACTTACATAGTCAATAAGTATGGATTTTTGGCTTTAATTTCCCATTGGTCCAAATGAGTGACAAACAAAAATGTGTCCACAAATGGCAATATTCCCGTAGAAATCATCAAAAATTTACATTGATTTTAATCTTAAAAATTTTATAGAAAAATTCTGAAATACAATTGAGAAATCGGACTTACATAGTCAATAAGTATGGATTTTTGGCTTTATTTTCCCATTGGTCCAAATGAGTGACAAACAAAAATGTGTCCACAAATGGCAATATTCCCGTAGAAATAATCAAAAATTTACATTAATTTTAATTTTCAAAATTTTCTAGAAAAATTCTCAAATACAATTGAGAAATCGGACTTACATAGTCAATAAGTATGGATTTTTGGCTTTAATTTCAGATTGGTCCAAATGAGTGACAAACAAAAATGTGTCCACAAATGGCAATATTCCCGTAGAAATCATCAAAAATTTACATTGATTTTAATTTTAAAAATTTTATAGAAAAATTCTGAAATACAATTGAGAAATCGGACTTACATAGTCAATAAGTATGGATTTTTGGCTTTATTTTCCCATTGGTCCAAATGAGTGACAAACAAAAATGTGTCCACAAATGGCAATATTCCCGTAGAAATAATCAAAAATTTACATTAATTTTAATTTTCAAAATTTTCTAGAAAAATTCTCAAATACAATTGAGAAATCGGACTTACATAGTCAATAAGTATGGATTTTTGGCTTTAATTTCAGATTGGTCCAAATGAGTGACAAACAAAAATGTGTCCACAAATGGCAATATTCCCGTAGAAATCATCAAAAATTTACATTGATTTTAATTTTAAAAATTTTATAGAAAAATTCTGAAATACAATTGAGAAATCGGACTTACATAGTCAATAAGAATGGATTTTTGGCTTTATTTTCCCATTGGTCCAAATGAGTGACAAACAAAAATGTGTCCACAAATGGCAATATTCCCGTAGAAATCATCAAAAATTTACATTGATTTTAATTTTAAAAATTTTATAGAAAAATTCTCAAATACAATTGAGAAATCGGACTTACATAGTCAATAAGTATGGATTCTTGGCTTTAATTTCCCATTGGTCCAAATGAGTGACAAACAAAAATGTGTCCACAAATGGCAATATTCCCGTAGAAATCATCAAAAATTTACATTGATTTTAATTTTAAAAATTTTATAGAAAAATTCTGAAATACAATTGAGAAATCGGACTTACATAGTCAATAAGTATGGATTTTTGGCTTTATTTTCCCATTGGTCCAAATGAGTGACAAACAAAAATGTGTCCACAAATGGCAATATTCCCGTAGAAATAATCAAAAATTTACATTAATTTTAATTTTCAAAATTTTCTAGAAAAATTCTCAAATACAATTGAGAAATCGGACTTACATAGTCAATAAGTATGGATTTTTGGCTTTAATTTCAGATTGGTCCAAATGAGTGACAAACAAAAATGTGTCCACAAATGGCAATATTCCCGTAGAAATCATCAAAAATTTACATTGATTTTAATTTTAAAAATTTTATAGAAATATTCTGAAATACAATTGAGAAATCGGACTTACATAGTCAATAAGTATGGATTTTTGGCTTTATTTTCCCATTGGTCCAAATGAGTGACAAACAAAAATGTGTCCACAAATGGCAATATTCCCGTAGAAATCATCAAAAATTTACATTGATTTTAATTTTAAAAATTTTATAGAAAAATTCTCAAATACAATTGAGAAATCGGACTTACATAGTCAATAAGTATGGATTCTTGGCTTTAATTTCCCATTGGTCCAAATGAGTGACAAACAAAAATGTGTCCACAAATGGCAATATTCCCGTAGAAATCATCAAAAATTTACATTGATTTTAATTTTAAAAATTTTATAGAAAAATTCTCAAATACAATTGAGAAATCGGACTTACATAGTCAATAAGTATGGATTCTTGGCTTTAATTTCCCATTGGTCCAAATGAGTGACAAACAAAAATGTGTCCACAAATGGCAATATTCCCGTAGAAATCATCAAAAATTTACATTGATTTTAATTTTAAAAATTTTATAGAAAAATTCTCAAATACAATTGAGAAATCGGACTTACATACTCAATAAGTATGGATTTTTGGCTTTAATTTCCCATTGGTCCAAATGAGTGACAAACAAAAATGTGTCCACAAATGGCAATATTCCCGTAGAAATCATCAAAAATTTACATTGATTTTAATCTTAAAAATTTTATAGAAAAATTCTCAAATACAATTGAGAAATCGGACTTACATAGTCAATAAGTATGGATTTTTGGCTTTAATTTCAGATTGGTCCAAATGAGTGACAAACAAAAATGTGTCCACAAATGGCAATATTCCCGTAGAAATCATCAAAAATTTACATTGATTTTAATTTTAAAAATTTTATAGAAAAATTCTGAAATACAATTGAGAAATCGGACTTACATAGTCAATAAGTATGGATTTTTGGCTTTATTTTCCCATTGGTCCAAATGAGTGACAAACAAAAATGTGTCCACAAATGGCAATATTCCCGTAGAAATAATCAAAAATTTACATTAATTTTAATTTTCAAAATTTTCTAGAAAAATTCTCAAATACAATTGAGAAATCGGACTTACATAGTCAATAAGTATGGATTTTTGGCTTTAATTTCTGATTGGTCCAAATGAGTGACAAACAAAAATGTGTCCACAAATGGCAATATTCCCGTAGAAATCATCAAAAATTTACATTGATTTTAATTTTAAAAATTTTATAGAAAAATTCTGAAATACAATTGAGAAATCGGACTTACATAGTCAATAAGTATGGATTTTTGGCTTTATTTTCCCATTGGTCCAAATGAGTGACAAACAAAAATGTGTCCACAAATGGCAATATTCCCGTAGAAATAATCAAAAATTTACATTAATTTTAATTTTCAAAATTTTCTAGAAAAATTCTCAAATACAATTGAGAAATCGGACTTACATAGTCAATAAGTATGGATTTTTGGCTTTAATTTCAGATTGGTCCAAATGAGTGACAAACAAAAATGTGTCCACAAATGGCAATATTCCCGTAGAAATCATCAAAAATTTACATTGATTTTAATTTTAAAAATTTTATAGAAAAATTCTGAAATACAATTGAGAAATCGGACTTACATAGTCAATAAGTATGGATTTTTGGCTTTATTTTCCCATTGGTCCAAATGAGTGACAAACAAAAATGTGTCCACAAATGGCAATATTCCCGTAGAAATAATCAAAAATTTACATTAATTTTAATTTTCAAAATTTTCTAGAAAAATTCTCAAATACAATTGAGAAATCGGACTTACATAGTCAATAAGTATGGATTTTTGGCTTTAATTTCTGATTGGTCCAAATGAGTGACAAACAAAAATGTGTCCACAAATGGCAATATTCCCGTAGAAATCATCAAAAATTTACATTGATTTTAATTTTAAAAATTTTATAGAAAAATTCTGAAATACAATTGAGAAATCGGACTTACATAGTCAATAAGTATGGATTTTTGGCTTTATTTTCCCATTGGTCCAAATGAGTGACAAACAAAAATGTGTCCACAAATGGCAATATTCCCGTAGAAATAATCAAAAATTTACATTAATTTTAATTTTCAAAATTTTCTAGAAAAATTCTCAAATACAATTGAGAAATCGGACTTACATAGTCAATAAGTATGGATTTTTGGCTTTAATTTCAGATTGGTCCAAATGAGTGACAAACAAAAATGTGTCCACAAATGGCAATATTCCCGTAGAAATCATCAAAAATTTACATTGATTTTAATTTTAAAAATTTTATAGAAAAATTCTGAAATACAATTGAGAAATCGGACTTACATAGTCAATAAGTATGGATTTTTGGCTTTATTTTCCCATTGGTCCAAATGAGTGACAAACAAAAATGTGTCCACAAATGGCAATATTCCCGTAGAAATAATCAAAAATTTACATTAATTTTAATTTTCAAAATTTTCTAGAAAAATTCTCAAATACAATTGAGAAATCGGACTTACATAGTCAATAAGTATGGATTTTTGGCTTTAATTTCAGATTGGTCCAAATGAGTGACAAACAAAAATGTGTCCACAAATGGCAATATTCCCGTAGAAATCATCAAAAATTTACATTGATTTTAATTTTAAAAATTTTATAGAAAAATTCTGAAATACAATTGAGAAATCGGACTTACATAGTCAATAAGTATGGATTTTTGGCTTTATTTTCCCATTGGTCCAAATGAGTGACAAACAAAAATGTGTCCACAAATGGCAATATTCCCGTAGAAATCATCAAAAATTTACATTGATTTTAATTTTAAAAATTTTATAGAAAAATTCTCAAATACAATTGAGAAATCGGACTTACATAGTCAATAAGTATGGATTCTTGGCTTTAATTTCCCATTGGTCCAAATGAGTGACAAACAAAAATGTGTCCACAAATGGCAATATTCCCGTAGAAATCATCAAAAATTTACATTGATTTTAATTTTAAAAATTTTATAGAAAAATTCTCAAATACAATTGAGAAATCGGACTTACATAGTCAATAAGTATGGATTCTTGGCTTTAATTTCCCATTGGTCCAAATGAGTGACAAACAAAAATGTGTCCACAAATGGCAATATTCCCGTAGAAATCATCAAAAATTTACATTGATTTTAATTTTAAAAATTTTATAGAAAAATTCTCAAATACAATTGAGAAATCGGACTTACATACTCAATAAGTATGGATTTTTGGCTTTAATTTCCCATTGGTCCAAATGAGTGACAAACAAAAATGTGTCCACAAATGGCAATATTCCCGTAGAAATCATCAAAAATTTACATTGATTTTAATCTTAAAAATTTTATAGAAAAATTCTCAAATACAATTGAGAAATCGGACTTACATAGTCAATAAGTATGGATTTTTGGCTTTAATTTCAGATTGGTCCAAATGAGTGACAAACAAAAATGTGTCCACAAATGGCAATATTCCCGTAGAAATCATCAAAAATTTACATTGATTTTAATTTTAAAAATTTTATAGAAAAATTCTGAAATACAATTGAGAAATCGGACTTACATAGTCAATAAGTATGGATTTTTGGCTTTATTTTCCCATTGGTCCAAATGAGTGACAAACAAAAATGTGTCCACAAATGGCAATATTCCCGTAGAAATAATCAAAAATTTACATTAATTTTAATTTTCAAAATTTTCTAGAAAAATTCTCAAATACAATTGAGAAATCGGACTTACATAGTCAATAAGTATGGATTTTTGGCTTTAATTTCTGATTGGTCCAAATGAGTGACAAACAAAAATGTGTCCACAAATGGCAATATTCCCGTAGAAATCATCAAAAATTTACATTGATTTTAATGTTAAAAATTTTCTAGAAAAATTCTCAAATACAATTGAGAAATCGGACTTACATAGTCAATAAGTATGGATTTTTGGCTTTAATTTCCCATTGGTCCAAATGAGTGACAAACAAAAATGTGTCCACAAATGGCAATATTCCCGTAGAAATCATCAAAAATTTACATTGATTTTAATCTTAAAAATTTTATAGAAAAATTCTGAAATACAATTGAGAAATCGGACTTACATAGTCAATAAGTATGGATTTTTGGCTTTATTTTCCCATTGGTCCAAATGAGTGACAAACAAAAATGTGTCCACAAATGGCAATATTCCCGTAGAAATCATCAAAAATTTACATTGATTTTAATTTTAAAAATTTTATAGAAAAATTCTCAAATACAATTGAGAAATCGGACTTACATAGTCAATAAGTATGGATTTTTGGCTTTAATTTCCCATTGGTCCAAATGAGTGACAAACAAAAATGTGTCCACAAATGGCAATATTCCCGTAGAAATCATCAAAAATTTACATTAATTTTAATTTTCAAAATTTTCTAGAAAAATTCTCAAATACAATTGAGAAATTGGACTTACATAGTCAATAAGTATGGATTTTTGGCTTTAATTTCCCATTGGTCCAAATGAGTGACAAACAAAAATGTGTCCACAAATGGCAATATTCCCGTAGAAATCATCAAAAATTTACATTGATTTTAATCTTAAAAATTTTATAGAAAAATTCTGAAATACAATTGAGAAATCAGACTTACATAGTCAATAAGTATGGATTTTTGGCTTTATTTTCCCATTGGTCCAAATGAGTGACAAACAAAAATGTGTCCACAAATGGCAATATTCCCGTAGAAATAATCAAAAATTTACATTAATTTTAATTTTCAAAATTTTCTAGAAAAATTCTCAAATACAATTGAGAAATCGGACTTACATAGTCAATAAGTATGGATTTTTGGCTTTAATTTCAGATTGGTCCAAATGAGTGACAAACAAAAATGTGTCCACAAATGGCAATATTCCCGTAGAAATCATCAAAAATTTACATTGATTTTAATTTTAAAAATTTTATAGAAAAATTCTCAAATACAATTGAGAAATCGGACTTACATAGTCAATAAGTATGGATTTTTGGCTTTAATTTCCCATTGGTCCAAATGAGTGACAAACAAAAATGTGTCCACAAATGGCAATATTCCCGTAGAAACCATCAAAAATTTTGATTTTAATCTTAAAAATTTTATAGAAAAATTCTCAAATACAATTGAGAAATCGGACTTACATAGTCAATAAGTATGGATTCTTGGCTTTAATTTCCCATTGGTCCAAATGAGTGACAAACAAAAATGTGTCCACAAATGGCAATATTCCCGTAGAAATCATCAAAAATTTACATTGATTTTAATTTTAAAAATTTTATAGAAAAATTCTCAAATACAATTGAGAAATCGGACTTACATAGTCAATAAGTATGGATTCTTGGCTTTAATTTCCCATTGGTCCAAATGAGTGACAAACAAAAATGTGTCCACAAATGGCAATATTCCCGTAGAAATCATCAAAAATTTACATTGCTTTTAATGTTAAAAATTTTATAGAAAAATTCTCAAATACAATTGAGAAATCGGGCTTACATAGTCAATAAGTATGGATTTTTGGCTTTATTTTCCCATTGGTCCAAATGAGTGACAAACAAAAATGTGTCCACAAATGGCAATATTCCCGTAGAAATAATCAAAAATTTACATTAATTTTAATTTTCAAAATTTTCTAGAAAAATTCTCAAATACAATTGAGAAATCGGACTTACATAGTCAATAAGTATGGATTTTTGGCTTTAATTTCTGATTGGTCCAAATGAGTGACAAACAAAAATGTGTCCACAAATGGCAATATTCCCGTAGAAATCATCAAAAATTTACATTGATTTTAATTTTAAAAATTTTATAGAAAAATTCTCAAATACAATTGAGAAATCGGACTTACATAGTCAATAAGTATGGATTTTTGGCTTTAATTTCCCATTGGTCCAAATGAGTGACAAACAAAAATGTGTCCACAAATGGCAATATTCCCGTAGAAATAATCAAAAATTTACATTAATTTTAATTTTCAAAATTTTCTAGAAAAATTCTCAAATACAATTGAGAAATCGGACTTACATAGTCAATAAGTATGGATTCTTGGCTTTAATTTCCCATTGGTCCAAATGAGTGACAAACAAAAATGTGTCCACAAATGGCAATATTCCCGTAGAAATCATCAAAAATTTTCATTGATTTTAATTTTCAAAATTTTCTAAAAAAATTCTCAAATACAATTGAGAAATCGGACTTACATAGTCAATAAGTATGGATTCTTGGCTTTAATTTCCCATTGGTCCAAATGAGTGACAAACAAAAATGTGTCCACAAATGGCAATATTTCCGTAGAAATCATCAAAAATTTACATTGATTTTAATTTTCAAAATTTTCTAAAAAAATTCTCAAATACAATTGAGAAATCGGACTTACATAGTCAATAAGTATGGATTCTTGGCTTTAATTTCCTATTGGTCCAAATGAGTGACAAACAAAAATGTGTCCACAAATGGCAATATTCCCGTAGAAATCATCAAAAATTTACATTGATTTTAATTTTCAAAATTCTCAAATACAATTGAGAAATCGGACTTACATAGTCAATAAGTATGGATTCTTGGCTTTAATTTCCCATTGGTCCAAATGAGTGACAAACAAAAATGTGTCCACAAATGGCAATATTCCCGTAGAAATCATCAAAAATTTACATTGATTTTAATCTTAAAAATTTTATAGAAAAATTCTCAAATACAATTGAGAAATCGGACTTACATAGTCAATAAGTATGGATTTTTGGCTTTAATTTCCCATTGGTCCAAATGAGTGACAAACAAAAATGTGCCCACAAATGGCCTAATTCCCGTAGAGATCATCAGAAATTTACATAAATTTTTATTTTCAAAATTTTATAGAAAAAATCTCAAATACAATTGAGAAATCGGACTTACATAGTCAATAAGTATGGATTTTTGTCTTTAATTTCCCATTGGTCCAAATGAGTGACAAACAAAAATGTGCCCACAAATGGCCTAATTCCCGTAGAGATCATCAAAAATTTACATAAATTTTTATTTTCAAAATTTTATAGAAAAATTCCCAAATACAATTGAGAAATCGGACTTACATAGTCAATAAGTATGGATTTTTGTCTTTAATTTCCCATTGGTCCAAATGAGTGACAAACAAAAATGTGCCCACAAATGGCCTAATTCCCGTAGAGATCATCAAAAATTTACATAAATTTTTATTTTCAAAATTTTATAGAAAAATTCTCAAATACAATTGAGAAATCGGACTTACATAGTCAATAAGTATGGATTCTTGGCTTTAATTTCCCATTGGTCCAAATGAGTGACAAACAAAAAGAACAACATTAAAATCTTTTTAGAAATTTAGAGGGTATACCCTTTAGAGTGCAGAGAAATATTCACCGAGTGTACTGCACTGTGTTTTGCAAAAATCATTTTATAAAACGGCTCAAACAAAATGTCCTAGATAAATTTGAATGGCGTTGAATAGCTAAATGTGCCCCAAATCCGACCCCCAACTCTCATTAAAATCTATTTAGAAATTTAGAGGGTATACCCTTTAGACTGCAGAGAAATATTCACCGAGTGTGGTGCACTGTGTTTTGTAAAAATCATTTTATAAAACGGCTCAAACAAAATGTCCTAGATAAATTTGAATGGCGTTGAATGAAAAATGTGCCCCAAATCCGACCCCCAACTTTCATTAAAATCTATTTAGAAATTTAGAGGGTATACCCTTTAGAGTGCAGAGAAATATTCACCGAGTGTACTGCACTGTGTTTTGTAAAAATCATTTTATAAAAATTTACATAAATTTTTATTTTCAAAATTTAATAGAAAAATTTTCAAATACAATTGAGAAATCGGACTTACATAGTCAATAAGTATGGATTCTTGGCTTTAATTTCCCATTGGTCCAAATGAGTGACAAACAAAAACAACAACATTAAAATCTATTTAGAAATTTAGAGGGTATACCCTTTAGAATGCAGAGAAATATTCACCGAGTGTACTGCACTGTGTTTTGCAAAAATCATTTTATAAAACGGCTCAAACAAAATGTCCTAGATAAATTTGAATGGCGTTGAATAGCTAAATGTGCCCCAAATCCGACCCCCAACTTTCATTAAAATCTATTTAGAAACTTTGAGGGTATACCCTTTAGACTGCGGAGAAATATTCACCGAGTGTAGTGCACTGTGTTTTGTAAAAATAATTTTATAAAGCGGCTCAAGCAAAATGTTCCAGATAAATTTGAATGGGGTTGCATAGCTACATGTGCCTCAAATCCAACCCCCAACTCTCATTAAAATCTATTTAGAAATTTAGAGGGTATACCCTTTAGAGTGCAGAGAAATATTCACCGATTGTACTGCACTGTGTTTTGTAAAAATCATTTTATAAAAATTTACATGAATTTTTATTTTCAAAATTTTATAGAAAAATTCTCAAATACAATTGAGAAATCGGACTTACATAGTCAATAAGTATGGATTCTTGGCTTTAATTTCCCATTGGTCCAAATCAGTGACAAACAAAAGTGTGTCCACAAATGGCAATATTCCCGTAGAAATCATCAAAAATTTACATTAATTTTAATTTTCAAAAATTAATAGAAAAATTTTCAAATACAATTGAGAAATCGGACTTACATAGTCAATAAGTATGGATTCTTGGCTTTAATTTCCCATTGGTCCAAATGAGTGACAAACAAAAACAACAACATTAAAATCTATTTAGAAATTTAGAGGGTATACCCTTTAGAGTGCAGAGAAATATTCACCGAGTGTACTGCACTGTGTTTTGCAAAAATCATTTTATAAAACGGCTCAAACAAAATGTCCTAGATAAATTTGAATGGCGTTGAATAGCTAAATGTGCCCCAAATCCGACCCCCAACTTTCATTAAAATCTATTTAGAAACTTTGAGGGTATACCCTTTAGACTGCGGAGAAATATTCACCGAGTGTAGTGCACTGTGTTTTGTAAAAATAATTTTATAAAGCGGCTCAAGCAAAATGTTCCAGATAAATTTGAATGGGGTTGCATAGCTACATGTGCCTCAAATCCAACCCCCAACTCTCATTGAAATCTATTTAGAAATTTAGAGGGTATACCCTTTAGAGTGCAGAGAAATATTCACCGATTGTACTGCACTGTGTTTTGTAAAAATCATTTTATAAAAATTTACATGAATTTTTATTTTCAAAATTTTATAGAAAAATTCTCAAATACAATTGAGAAATCGGACTTACATAGTCAATAAGTATGGATTCTTGGCTTTAATTTCCCATTGGTCCAAATGAGTGACAAACAAAAATGTGCCCACAAATGGCCTAATTCCCGTAGAGATCATACAAAGTTATCTATGTATGTTAAGATACATTTATATCAACTAGCAAATATGTAAACCAAAAAGTTCCATCGATCCATGTTAGCAATGTCCCGACTAAACATATTTAATTTTTGAGTTAAATATGTCATGACGTAAGCTCTTACGTAAAACATATTTAACTCGGCATATTTATCTATATATTTCATCATATATTTGCTTCAGCCTGTTGTTTCTTACTCTGTGTGAGTATGTTGTATCAAACATCATGTATTAGTGCCTTCAACCATGGTGGAACCATGCCTGCAACCAATGCTATTGCGCAGTTAATCAAACAGACAATTTTGCGTTCGTTTTGTTCCTTGTGGGTTGTCTTATAAGAACTAATGTTCTGTTGATATCTTAGTAAAAAAAATACCAGTTTTGTCTTACGTCAGTGTGGATTCAGCCTTAATCTCAAATTATTGGTTTCAAAAATGCACAACAGAGTATAAACTTCCATAAATATAAACTAAATTTTGGAAAGAAATTCTTTAAAATAAAATTATTGTGCCTGAATCGTTTAGTCTTTTACCCAAACCCGTTCAAACCTTTTGAATATTTCTTAAATTACTAACTAAAAAAACACATGCAATTCTTTAGAATTTATAATAAATTAGTGTAGTTTTATTTAAAATTATTTGATGCATGTACATATGTATGTATGTATATAGTTTTCATTACGGATAGTTAAGTTTAGTTTAAATATGACAAGTATTGAATTCTTAACCGAACGTTTATAGTTAAAAACATTAAGTTAAAAAAGGACTGAAAATACCTACATACTTACATACATACATATTTAATAAGGATAACATTGATTTGAAGTTACATAAAAACATATGTATGTATATATAAAATAAAAACAAAAATTATACAGTTTAGTTCATGGTAGTTTACACAAGTGTCAATTGCGCAGTTAAAATAAAAATATAAAATAGAATAATTACAGTTTAAATATACAATTAAATAGTTTTAATATTAAAAGTTATCACCTGAGGCGTCGTTAGCTAAACTACTGCAAGTTGCAAGTTGCCAAGGAAAAGGACACGCACGCCAATAAAACAAAAGCTAACTAACACTAAAACAAGGAAAGTAAAAGTTAAGGAAGAAAGGAGAAGGAAGAGAAATAAAATGGGTGAGGGAGAGCACGGAAAAGGAAGTTAAACAGACCCTTAAACCTTTTATTACTAAGTTTACAAATAAACAGAGATTATTGCCCTTTTTTTTTTTTTTTTTTTTTGTTTTGGTAAAATCTCTGCGATAATAGAGGGTTTTTTTTCTCAATTTTAATTTTAAAAACCCTGTAATATCTACAATTAAAAAAAGCGTTTTTTTTTTCTCAAGTTCTGGGCTTTCTTAGTAAAAAAAAAAATCTTTAAATGTAAATTCATCATTATTTCTAATTAATTATAATTAGTGTCATGTGGCTCATGAGGTGGTTTAAAAGCAAAATTACAAAAACAAGTAACATTTAATAGCAAACGTGTCATACACAACCAAAAAAAAATGATGAGTTATTTTCGTAATTTTATTTTATGAATTGTTTTCAAAACTTTCCTAAAACTGTTTTCCCCTCCTGAATTGAACAGCTCATGAGCTACACACCACCAGTTGTAGTGGTAGTTCCGTTTTATATCATTAAAAACTTAATTTAAAAATAAATTTACTGCCGATTTCACGATGTCGAAAGAATTTTGAATTTTATTTTCATTCGTACAAATACATTTGATACAAAAACAAAATTTTAGAATTTGTTTTTGCTTTAAATGTAATAACACGAATGAAAACATATGGAAATTTTCTTTCGACATAGTGAAATAGGCCGTTAATTTTTTGCACAGGAAGTTTTTAAACACTTTAAGTGTTCTTTTTTTTTTTATAAAGAAAAATTTGGAATTTTTTTTTTTTATACTTAAATCTGGGCCTAATATTGTTTTTACAATATGTATGTTTGTATGTACATATGTATGTATACTATACAAGAATCAAAATGTTTGAAGCAATAAATTTAACTGCTATGCGAGAAAGCGGTGTTTGTGTAGGGGCCACTGTAAATAGAACTGCCGGAATTTGAAACGGTTTTAGTACTACGTCTAGCCATTATACATAGAACGGCTGCAACAACAGCCAACATTAGAATGATGCCGGCTACAGCGATGCCTATGGCAAAGGCGCGTTGAGAGATACAAAGCGCATCTTCCAGTGTCTGTAAAAGAGAATTAAAATAATTATAGAAAATTTTTAAATTTCTTTTTTCATTTAAGTTTAATTTTGTCTACCTTTTCTTTTGTTATTGAATCATCATCACCCTCGGTAACATCGACATTTTCGTTAACATAAAGACCAGAAAATACTTCAATTGTTGCTGGAGAACCTTCTTCGTCTTTCATATCGTTATTTGTTTGTCGTTTGGGTCGTTTGCCTCCACAAATGGGAGCCTGTTAAATGATAATGATACAATTTACAAATATGTATAATAGAACTTGTCTCTTTCTCAGTTATCTTTACTATATTGATTGAGATGAATTATTATTAAATCAGGCTTGAGCTCGTTAGTTCAAATAACTCTGTTAAATAGAATAAAAATTTTAAAATAACAATTTTTCAATGATTGAGTCTGGTAGAGGCGACCAGAAAAAGATAATACACGCGTGTAGGCGCTTCGAGATAGAGTTACATTCCGCCTTCCTCATTCTTTCTCATCTTGATGCTCTTTAACATATAAAAAAATGATGTGGAGCCTAAAGCTCCTCCTAAGTTAAAATAGTCCAGACGATTTAGTAATAAATAGCAAATAAAATCAATACGTACTAGGATGAACCCACACCGCCGTAAGAGAAAACAATTTTTCTGACTAATACACGACAACAGACTGAACATTACTTCTTATGAGACAGCCCCCATCGAACAAAACAAACGCAAAACTGACTTACTACGCCATAACAGTGGGTGTAGGCAAATACATAAGGTTTGATACAACACAAACACAGACAGAGTAAGACAAAATCGACTGAAGCAAACCTCATTGCACATAATTGCATGCTTTCTTATGATAAAACCCACACAAGCAAAAAAAAAAAAAACATACAAAAAGCATTGCTGTCTGATTGGTTGTTGTCTGCTGTCTTTTAAGACAAAAATTTGATGTATGATAAGATTTTTTTTTGATGTGGGTTAGCATCAAACAACACTCTTTGACTTAAAACACCAAAACGTTTTGTCTTGCGTGTGGGTGTGGGTGTGGGTTCAGCCTTAAAGAAAACAAAAAAAAAATTATAAGCACAACCAATGTTACACAAAATGTTAGCTTCAATAATTTTCTGTTTGCTTGTCTGTCTTATTCCTCTCGTGTTGGGCAGAAAGTGAAATTCTCTCTACGTCTCAGCTGTAGGTGGCTTTTAAAGCTAAGAATATGTTCGATCTAGATGATTTAATAACACCTCTAGCCTTTTGACATGTATTTAAATGATATCAGACAATATCTAAAATGAGGAAGATTACAAAAGTTATAGATTCAATTAAAAAATTAATTAATTTTCAACCAATCACGTACTTTGTAGTTTAACAAAATAACAAGAGTACTCCTCTCTATTAAATAACAAGTATCAGAACACAAAAACTGTCTATTTTTTAAACAAATTCGGAAGTATTTTGTTACTCTGAAAAAATGTTCTTTATCAATTTCGTAAATTTCGATATTAATCCAATAAAAACAAAGCTTCATTAAAATGCAATCAACCTGTTTTAGTAAAAATTTCTCCAAGTATAGCAAATAATTTCTTTGATCCATGGTAATAAATTCGTTAAGCTGATGAAAATATTTCATCATTGTAATGCAATAATTTCCTTATTATGATAGAAATTATATATTTATTTTATGAAATTGCTTAAATGTTTTAAATTTAACTAAAGCGATTGAAAATTTTGATGAAACTTTTTCATTAAATTAATGAATGTTTTCATTATTTTAATGGAATATTTCATTATATTAATGAAATCAACATGCTTTTCTTTTCTGTAAATTTGTAAGTGTATATATTTAAATTTCTGTTACATATCCGCAAAAAAAGAAAACAAAAAGTAATAAAAGTACCAATTTGTGCCCTTTTTAGCCTAAAAAAAGTAGCCTATATTTTAATCTGGGTCGATTCATTAAGAGAATTTTTCAAGAGAAATAGTACCAAAAGTAAAAAGTACCATAAGTAAAAAAGTACAAGTTTTTATAAAAAAATTTATAAAAAATTTATAAAAAATATTAGTACCAAACTTAAAAGTACTATGTACCAAAAAAGTCCCCTTTGTTCCCCTTAAAAAGTATCCTATATTTTAATTTAATTAATTTAATTCAAACATCGAAACATACAAACGTCCACTTTTATAATATTACTGAGATATTGATTCTCCTGTTAAATAATAAAAAGTGCAATTACGGCTTATTGGATTTCAGCTGACGATATATAACATTTTGCGAATATTGTGTGTGTATTGTGAAAAATAATTTAACGAAACTATTTCATTTGATTTTTAAGTGAAATGTTGTCACTATAATAACTTGAATTTACGAAATCACGCCCGACTTAACAACTTTAAATTTTAATAAATTTATGATTTCCTACAACTTCAAATCTTACCATTTGACATTCGGGATCTTTTAAAGCACACAATTTAACATTACATTGATAATAAACCGATGTGGTATAGGGAAATTTGTGAGCTGGGAACGTAACATTTGCGGCCAATCTGTCTAAGGTATAATTAAATTGACCCATTATTTCATTATCCATAGGGCATCTATTAAAATAAAATAAAAATAACAATTAATAAATTTTACCATTATTACCAAGGCGAATTCACTTTACAACATTTGACATATGGATGCATGCACAAATTAAGACTTTTCGACCATAATTCAAGGCGAATTCATTACAAGGTATTTGCACGACTATAACAATTCAATAACAAAACAAACAACAGGCATTTTGTTTGTGTAAACGGTAAATTCATTACCTACGCTGTCAAAATTCTCCCTGCATAAAAAATTACATAAAATGGCGCCGGAAAATATGTAGCAAATTTGACAGTGTGCGTTATGGATACGTTCTCCCGAATTCGCCACTGCATCTACCTGATAATTAATTCGCCTTGCCATCATTATGCAATAAAAAGGTAGCACAGCTGTAATTATAACACCAGCTGTTAAGTGACAATAATATAACAAATTTTAAATTTCCATAAAATTGGCGAATCCAAGGCGAATCTATTTATCAAGTGTTGTTAATCCTACAACAAATACAACATTACAACAACATTTGACATATCGACATCCACTATGCCAGAAACAAGTAGCTCAGCTGTATAACACCACCTGGTAAGTGAATTCGCCTTGAATGGAACCAAAAAGAGTTTGAAAAATAAATTCAACAAAGAAGGCTATTTCCGAATTTGCGGCCAAAAGGAAAAACAAACACAAAACCATACACACAATCGTACATACGAGTATTTTTATTAAACATCTATCTTACCCATCATCACCCACTAGCCTCTGTTCACCCCAACCTAAGCCATCACGTACAATACAATCTGTTACATGTAAGCCATAAACATCTTGTTTATCAATATTAATAACAATTGTCAAAGGATCACCGATCTTAACGTCTTTGGCAATTTTATGCTCTGCATTATATATTTTCATATGGCAACCAGGCATGGGAATTTCATTATCCACATCACTTTCGTTATTCACATCCAATTCTTCTTCTTCTTCTTCCTCATTTAAAATATCGTCATCATCTAAATCATCTCCACCAGCCCGATATTTATCCAAAGATCTACCATGATTTCTACGATCGGTATTGTCGGTTTCGGCACTTCGAAAAGCTTGTGGCTTTTGCGGATATTTACCACCAATAATGCTGCTTTTCACCATTTTATGATGGAGCTTTTTCATATTCATGGCAGCATCACGTGATTTGTAGGTACAACGTACATGATAACCGCGTCCAGCATCAGTGATTAATTTCAAATGAGGCTGTAAGACTATTGTGTTGAAGAATTCAATGCCACCATCATCCTGAAAAAAGGAAAAGGAAACAAAATTAAAGAATTTGTTTTGTGTTTTTTGTTTTTCAAAAATTTTAAAAAGAAAATCTTTAAAACTACATTGACATGTTTCTGTACTCCCAATTTATTTTAATAACATTTGCTCATGTCATTTGCTCCCAATTTATGTTAATAACATTTGCTCGCTTAAATCGATCGTTAAAACACTTCAATGCTTACAGATTTTCCCTTACAACCTTCCTTTTTCATATGAGGTTTTCTTTATGAGACTTTTTTGTTGCTGTTTCCCCCCCTAAAATAATTTATTAAATGCAAATATAAATAACGGTTTCCTGCTCTTAAATTTAGCTTAATTTTCATAATGTATTTATTTATTTATTTAGAATAATGTTTGCATGAAGCAAAAGAAAATGGCAAACAACTTCCTACATTCACCGTTTGTTGTTTGTCCATATAAATTTTATTTATGTGTAATATTTTGCCCATTCTTTTGTTCAACTTTTTTCAGCTATTGTTTTTGCAGTTTATCATCACCGCATAATTCCATTCAATTCTATTCTGTTTAATTTAATTCTTTTGTTTTTCTTTTGCGTCTGTCTGTCTGTCTGCTGTTTCGTTTCTTATTTAGTTAAATACGGTAAAACCCTAAAGGCATAATGATTATGTTGGATATTATTGTGTATGAAAAACAAAAGACTTAAGACACATGAACATAATATTACAGTTATAGGTCTTTGTTTTTCTTTTTTAATTTTTTGCAAATAATGACGTGCATTTACAACATACACAGAGCCTTTTTGCGATCTTGGTTTTATTAAAATGGTTTAAATGCAAAAAAACTGATTTGGAAATAATTTATGTGATTTTAAGTTTTTCTTTGGTTGTTTTGGTACCGTTAAAGAAACCACTGTTGACCGCCCCTCTCAAGCCAATCAAGGAACCTGGAATTTTATTAAAATTAAAACACTAAACGAGATTTTTTTTAAATGCGACATTTTATTCGAGTAATTTTAAGAATTTATGTTTTCAAAAGTTTTTAATTTGTTTGCCATGTGTTAACTAATCTATATGCTGTATTTCGTTGGTTGCTAATACCAACTCATCAGTAGCTGTTTACCATGCTAGAAAATTTTTCAAACTCATTTGCTTTTAAATAAACTAAGAAATGAGAATTATTAAAACACAAGTACAATAGATTTAAAAAACTCATATTAATAACACAACAAACAATTTTTATTCGTTATGATTCTGTTTATTTTTCTTTCAACTTTTAGAAAATATTTTAACTTCTCGAATAAAATGTTACACTTTTTAAAAGGATGGTTAATTTTTTCGCTTTGCCTTGTAAATACTTTTTATTTTCTCCGGTAAATGTTGGGTAATTATTTAAAGGTTTATATCGAATAACTACTCATCCCTATTCTGTAACAATTCGTTAAGACAAAAGCAAGACAAAATTAAAAATTAGTCAATTTTATGACCGTTTAGACAAAAATTTATCAACTTTTAACATTTGTTGTTATTTTCCAGGTGATAAAGAAGATTTACAAATAGAATAAGAGAGATTGTTTGCTGTGTTGTTTATATAAGTTTCTTAAAACTATTGTGTTTGTAATTCTCAGTTTAGATTTTGTAGTTTGCGTATAATAAAATGGGCTTAGAAAATTCTCAGTTGAGACTTGCGAGTTTATGTTGAAGAAAATCAGATTGAAAAATGTTCAAACATGGTAAAGAGCTACTGATATGTTGCTATTGAGCAAGCAACCAAATACAGCATATAGATTAGCTAAAAAATTTTGAAAAAAAAATTAATTTTTGTTATTTATTGTTTTGTTATATAAGTTTGTTTTTGTAGTAAGTTTTTTTTTTCGTAAAATCTTTAACTAAAAGTATAAAATCATATTTTACGACGTTTTATTATGTTCTAGTGTTTTTTTTTTCCTGGAAGTCAGAACTGCAAATCATCATAAACTGGATTTAACATTTAACGCAAATCAAAAAATGGAAAAAAGAAAAGTTATTATTTCCTATACACGCACGCACACCTTTAGTTCAGCTAAACTTCAGAACATTTACATATGTATGTTTTATAGCTGTTTGGTGGTCGCCAAGTTTGAAGAACGATTTTTTTTTTCATGCTTGCTTCATAATGAAACAAGTACGTACGTACGTACCTTCGTATTTATTAAGGTGATTTTTATTATCATTAACATTTTATGCTTAACCAAGTATAACCAACTGAAATGTTGTTAAACCTAGAACGTAGTTTGATATTTATGAGCATCTCATATTTATTATAATTTTTTTTTTGTATTTTTCTAGTCTTAAGCTTAATTCTAAACTTTAGACTCTAAAGGTTTACAATTCTAAGAAAAATTTAGTAAAGAAAACGACAAAAAAGTTGAGTTCATATATAGTGAACTCCCGATAATTCGTAATCGCAAGAGACCGGCTATTTCTTACGAATTATAGGGGTTTCGATTTAACGGGGTTTTTCGATAAAAAAAAACATAAAAAACAATTGTTAAAAATAAAATACAAAATAAATAAAATAAATAGGTACATACATAAAATAAAATAGCAAGTTTTTGCACAACACACTGCTTTTTCCGATAGTAATGGGCCACTAATCGGAATGTTGGACTGCCGGCACTATGTAAACCATAAAACTAAAGACTTTTCAAGCTCTGGATATTCAGGTAGTTTTTCGCGCTTTAGTTTACTACCTAAAGATTTTTGCATATTTAATTCTCTTTTTTGAAGGATTGAAGTAAGAGTTGATGGAGCAATTTCAAATCGCTTAAGGCCGTGCTTCACTATCCTACACAATCTTGCAAAAATCTGGCCGACTTTAAAAAATCGTTTCAAAATGGTGTTGTAGGTGCCACACTATCATACAAATCTGATGCCAAAACATCTGGTTGACAATAAATACTCCTCTGATAGCATGAAAACTATCATTTTATGAAAATTTTCATAAGGATTTACAAATCGCACGACTTGCCAAAAAATCTGTCACACAGTTGCATTTTTAGTCCACACTACTATACATTTTTAGCACACATGTCATATTTTGCAAATCGCGCGACTGTGTAGAATAGTGCGGCACGGCCTATAGCAACGTCTATTTTTTTCTCTCCATTGTCAATGGCTGCAAAAATTTGTTGTTTTTGTAACACCGACAGAGTTTTATGCGTGCGCTTTGACATTTTTCTTTATTATTCACGTAAAAAACTGATCTTAAGAGAATAAACACACACACACAAGCAAAAGCAAAAACCCACACAAAAAAATAGCGGTAGACAAAAAATCATGCTTTCCATGTTTCTGTTTTATTACGAATTATAAGTTAGTTGTACCCAATTCACACTATCCAAGTCTTATTGCAAAACTTATCAGGATTTCTTCTTTGAACTTTCATTGACGTTCACACAGCACTCGTCTTATTGCTTAAACTGTTCATTTTGTATGAAAATATGTATGTATGTATACCTAAACTACGAATAAGACAACAAAACGAATTTCATGAGTACATGAGAGGGTGTACTCCTTTCTTTTCCCCCTGTCTCTCTCTCTCCTAAAAGCTAATAAGCTTAAAAATAACACTTGCAACGTGTGAACGCAGACTTAGCAAACAATTACGATTTATAAGAGGTAAAGAAGATTTTATTTGAAAACAAAAAAATTACGAATTAGCGAGGGGACCAAAATGTATGGAAATTTTACGAATTAACGAGATTTTTTCAAGGGACCGACAGTTTAATACAAATTATCGGGATTTGACTGTACAAGCAAACTTGTCTTAATTACGGCAAATTTGTTTTTTTTTTAGAATTAAGTCTCTCTTCTTAAATTAAATTGCCAAAGCAAAAGCTAATTAGTTGCGTTTTATTTTTCTTAAATAGAAATTTAACATACTACAGAAACTGAGTGTAGAACTGTCACCTTGAATTACCGATGGATGGTACAACTTGATACTCCATAATTTTTATTTTCTATTTTTTATTTTTGATTATTCCTTCCAAACAGAGTGGGAGAAGGAATAATAATAGCAAAAGAAAAGCATGATTGATTACACAAGGGAACAAGGGTTCTGTTGATTAAGAACTGAATATTGTTTTTAAAGTTATTTGGGACGCTGAATCCAAATCTGCACTTGGTTTTTCTCTATCAGCTCGACTTGTCGAGATATACCGTTATGTCCAAAATTGAGGCACTTCCGCTACATATATTGGAATAACTTGAAAACGGTTCACCGTATTAAGTTAAAAAAAAAATTCGAAATTCCCCAACAATATTATCTTTAAGCCGTGCTTACAATGTTTTTAAATTTTCCCAGTAGTTTCAGAGATATCGTTGAAGTTTTGGAAAAAAAATAGCAATTTTTAAAAAAAAAAAAAATTTTTGTTCTTTAAAAATTCATAAAAAATAAAAATGAGACAAAAATCACAGTTTTGGTCTAAAAACATTTAGTTAAATATATTTCGAATGAAATGAGCTTTATTTCATTGAAATCGGTGCACAACTTTTGATTTTGTTCAGGATTTACTGATTTACCATAAAAATGAAATAATCGTTTTTTATTACTTAATTTTTTTAATTCTTAGAATCATAAAAAACCAATGAACGTTTTTTCCTTCACTTCAAAATCAGGTAACTTCACTTAATTGAGAATAAAAGCGAAACACGTTCATCGAATTTTATGGTCTATGTCTCATTTTGTTCATAGGTTATTTAACTAAATGTTTTTAGACCAAAACTGTGATTTTTGTCTCATTTTTATTTTTTATGAATTTTTAAAGAACAATTTTTTTTTTTTTTTTTAAAAATTGCTATTTTTTTTTTCAAAACTTCAACGATATCTCTGAAACTACTGGGAAAATTTAAAAACATTGTAAGCACGGCTTAAAGATAATATTGTTGGGGAATTTCGAATTTTTTTTTTAACTTAATACGGTGAACCGTTTTCAAGTTATTCCAATATGTGTAGCGGAAGTGCCTCAATTTTGGACATAACGGTATATCTCAAAAAGTCGAGCTGATAGAGAAAAATGGAGATTAGATTTGAAATCAGCGACCTCAAATTAGTAAAAATTTGCTATCATTTTCAAATCAACACAAAAAAAGTTCAATTTTGTTCCCTTGTGTTATTGAACTCATGTTTCAACTTTGATGTGTTTTTTTTTTTCAATTTTTATTCATTAATTCTTAATTTATGAATATTTTAATAAAATCGTTTAATATAAGGTTATCCAATAGGGATGATATGATTTTGAAGTAACGTTTCGGCCATTTGTAATATGTCATGTTGTGTCATTTGTTTTTCATTGTATTCAGTAGTGTTTACAATTTCATCATGGAGAGATGTACGCAAGAACAACGTTTACAAATTATTCAGTTTCATTATCAAAATAATCATTCTTCAATTGAAAATTTTCGTGCACTTTTGCCATTGTATGGTCGTAATAATCGTCCAAGTGTGCTCGATGTTTGTCGAATTGTTGAAAATGTTGAGCTTACATTTGTTCAAGTGCCAATAAGACAAAAAACCGCTCGAATTAATGCAAATACTGCTGCCGTTCAGTCAAGTGTTGCTGAAGACCGCAATTTGTCGTTTCCAAGACGTTCTCAACAATTGGGACTGTCTCAAACCACAACCTGGCGGATTTTGAGAAAAGATTTGAATGATAACCAACTATTTCTTGTTGGGTTATTTGACTTCATTGGTCTTTCGAAATAAACCAGACTCTCTTCAAGCTTTACAAGTCAATATTGAACGTGCCATTCATGACATGCGACTTGATTTTATGGAAAAAGTGCTCGAAAATTGGGTTCATCGAATTCGTTCCTGCAGAAGAAGTCGTAGAGGCCATCTGAAAGACGTTTTGTTTAGAACTTAATTGTGTCGATTGTACTTCACATTGAATAAAAAACTTTTGAATTTCCATAAAAATAAGTGTGTTTTTTGTTTTAAAGAAATCATACCTACCACTCTTATTGGAAAACCTTCTACATATTTTCGTAATTTGCGTTTGAAGTATAAAAAAACTAACTCATAAAATTAAAGTTTTTGTTTTTATACCTATATATATTTTTTTATAAGTATTTTTTATACCACAAAGTGTATTGACGAAAAAAAATAGATATGAACTCATGCCAAGAAAAACCAAAATGATGAGCAAATATTTGAGTTAAAAAAACATTCATTTCGTACTACAAAATTTATTCTTAATAAACCTTCACACATGTTTATTATTAACTATTTGTTTAGCACCAGATGCAGACAGAAAAAACCACTAAAAATTATTAAACAAAATAGGTATTAAAAGAAAAAACATATAATTTTATTTAATGGCTGGCTGCTAAGAACAAAGATAACAGGATGTTGTTGCCAATGGACAGATAGACCGTCAACAAAACCGACTGACTGACTTCACTGACATTTTTTTTTTATTTCATTTTATTTATTTTTTAAAGAAGATTTAAAGATTTCTACAAAATTAATACATAATAAAGACACGAAAATTATTTGTGTGAATGTGGCGCGTTTATGTATGTGTTGTCTGTATGTGTTGTCTGTATGTGTTGTCTGTAGATAAACATTGAAATAAAAAATTGAAAAAAACAGCATTGAAAACATTATGGCTTCTTGACTGAAAAATTATAATTAAAATAAATATTCATTTATTGAATATAAATTTATTTGATAAGCAAATAATAAAACACTTGAATTAAATTCTTGTCATTATTTACTGAAGTTTTTACATTTTTCAATTTAACTAAATGTTAGTTTTAAAGTTGATTGTTTTTTTTTTAGCTGATGGCATTTCAGCTATAATTGAACACTACCAGTCAGTGAATACATCAGTATTGTAAACAACATAAATAATTCAAACATACTTTGCAAACTTTAATTAATTTACAAAAAAAAAAAAAAAAATTGTCTATGCAAAAAAGAAATACAAAGTCATCTGAATTTAAATCAAGTCATTATCAAAAGTATGCTAACTATGAAACTTATTCGTATAAAATTAAAAAGTGCAAAATTTTTAATTTTGGAACTTTGTTGCCTTTGAAGAATTTTATAACAAATATTTTTGTGGAACATTTCACACCTCTTCATTGGAGGCGGTCAAAAAATTTTGCTCCGTACTTTACTAGAGGGTTAAAATTCTACAAATCTTTTTCGTTTTATGTTGTTTCGGGATATTTATGGGTATTTTTTTTTAATATTTCTGCTATAGCTTTAATACCTATGGACCTGAACTGAGGGAAAAAAGGTAAAAAAAATCGAATTTTTAAAAGTATATTGCGAGTTTGATCTTGAAGATGAAGTTTTTATGCTTTCATATGTTCACAATTTATGTTCTTTATAACAAGAGTTACAACTTTGCCTCAGAGAGGAAATCAAAATTCCAAACGGTTTGCAAGATATGAAATGGAGAAAACGATGATTTTTTTGCAAAAATGGCACCCAAGCCCCGAATCTTTGGCGGCCCATAAAAAAGTGCTTTACTTGGGGCAAACTGGGATACACGGGTCTTTTTTTTTTTTTGGTCTTTTATCACGTAGTGGTGTCCGTATATCGTTATATTTCTACGACTTAAAAAATTACACACAGTGCTATCAAATGTAAATATTTTCAACACAATTATATAAGAACAATTAAAAATGACTGAAAAACAGAATTTAAATTTATATAAATTTAAATTTAGAATAAAAATTTATATGAAAATTAATAAATTTTATATTTAAACACTGACCGGAGAATTGGCAATAAAAGTAGTTAAAAAAAAATTCAAATTACTACCTGTAGAATACTACAGTAATTTTAGTAAAATTTTACCGACTATGAGCTCTTAGATTATAGTCTTGCGTCATATACAATCTCGAATTGCTTGCAAAGAAGCAATCTGAAAGAAAAACTTATAGCATTACCCATTATAATTATTATTATTACTAACTTTTACCGGCGACTTCCAACTTTTCATATTAATGAAGCAATAAACTATCTATATACTAAATTTATATATAAAAAAACAAATAGGTACCACAAGTACATACCAACTTTTCCACATTTTACCACCCAAAAAGTGTAAAGTATCTTAATATAAAAAATTAATTGTAAAAAAAATGACCATAAGTACCAAAATTACTTTATTTTATCCCTAACACCCCGGAAAGTTCACTGCATATTAATTTAAAAAAAAGCTAGTAAGAAATCCAAAAAGTACTAGTTTGTCCCTTTTTTACCCCTTCAAATGTACCCTATATTTTAAACTGGTTTACATGTTATCTAGACGGATCAATTTCAGGCAAGTCCATTAAGAGAATTCCTCAAGAAAAAAAGTACCAAAATTAAAAATAGCACCAAAAGTAAAAAGAGCACCAAAAGTAAAAAGAGCACCATAAGTAAAAAAGCTCAGAAAGTAAAAAGAGTACGAAATGTAAAAAAAGCACCAAAAGTAAAAAAGTACCAAAATTAACATTTTTTCTCATTTCATTTAGCCCTTAAAATGTACCCTATATTTTAATCTACTTTACATGCCATTTCTCAAGAGAAAAAGTACCAAAAGTAAAAAAAGCACCAAAAGTACAAAAAACAGCAAAAGTAAAAACCGCACCAAAATTACCAATTTTTTTTTATTTCATTTAGCCCTTAAAATTTACCCAATATTTTAATCTGGTTTTCATGCTATCCGTCTACAAAATTTCATCCAAATCCTTTGCGAAAACTTCTCAAGAAAAAAATGTACGTACCAAAAGAATTTTTTTTCCCTATTTCATTCCCCAGAAAGTATGTTATACTATAAATAATTTTTGTAAAATATTAGTACAAAAATAAAAAGTACCAAAACTTGCAATTTTTCCATTTTTAGCCCTTAAAAAGTACCCTACATTTGGTTTAAATGATATCAGTCCACAAAATTTCATCCAAATTATTTAAGAAAATTTCTCAAGAAAAAACTATCAATATTAAAAAAGTACCAAAATCAAAATGGTACCAAAAGTACCAGTTTCAAAACACCAGAAACTATGTTAATTTATAAAAAAATTTTATAAAATGTTAGTTCAAAAATAAAAAGTACCAAAACTAGCGAATTTTTCAATTTAAGCCCTTAAAAAAGTACTCTACATTTTAATTTGGCTCAAATGATATTAGTCCACAAAATTTCATCCAAATTATTTAAGAAAATTTCTCAAGCAAATAAGTACCAAAATTAAAAAAGTACCAAATTTAAAATAGTACCAAAAGTACCAGTTTCAAAACACCAGAAATTATGATAATTTATAAAAACGCTTTATAAAATATTAGTTCAAAAATAAAAAGTACCAATACTATTAATTTGTCTTATTTTGAACCCTTAAAATGTACCCTACATTTTAATCAGGGTCACATGTTATACAAATTTCATCCAAATCTATTGAGCGACTTTCTCGTTATAGTGCAACAAACATGCAAACTTTCACATTTATCATACCAGCAGGATTGTTTTTGCCTCCTAAATACTATTATGAAAATCTTATCGTTACTGATTTATTTTGTAACAAAACGATTAGATATATTCAATTTAAAAACAAACAAAAAAAAATTTCTCATGCAAAATTGTTGAAGTCATCAATTAAAATTATCTTCATGAACTTCATGAATATGTTGAGGGATTTTTGTGTATGAATTTATTTGCTTTACACTTGAAGCAGTAGTTGTTAACACAAACAAATAAGTTCATGGTTTGCAGGAATCACACAGACTTGACTCTAACATTCATTTTATATAATTAGATTTTAATTGTCAAGCATCTATACAATTACTGTCTATATACATATAAAAGTTGTTTGTTTTTCTTCTTTAATTTTAGCTGCAAAGATGAGCATTAACATTAGTATTTGAGATGATCTTCAATGATCTTCGCTGCTATCAAGTACATTAATATGATAGTTTTTTTTTTTTTGCTTTTGTTTTTGCTTTTGCTTTGCGCGCTGTTAAAAAGGTGAATTGCTTGCTTAGTTGAGGTAGGTTTTTCTTTTCCTCTTAATTAAACACTAATTATAAGTTAAATACTAATTTTCCACCAAAAAACAAAAAAAAATTGCCACTATTAAGTTCATGACAATCGCAATGCACAGTAGAGACAAAAGAAAAAGAAAATTAAAATTTAAGAACATTTACAAAGTCATTAGTAACAGAAATAAAAATGTAAAATTATTTAAACAAAAAAAAAAAAAGTTCAAAGTCAAAGTTAAGGTGAAGAATCAAAGTATGTATGATATAAAAAATAAATACATTAAAGAATATTAAATATGACATCATTCGTGCATGTGTATGAGTGTGTGTAAAACAACACGATTTTTTTTATTAAAAAAAATAAACGAAAATATTTTTTAACGTTATGAAGAAGTGTTTGTATGTGAATAAAATTTTTTGTATTTTAAATAACAAAAATAATGTACAACAATAATTTTTTCTAAGTTGAACGTTCAATGCACTTGTTTTTTTCTTTTTTATATTCATAAATGCTTATTTTAATTGTACGTGCTTATACGTGTGTGATTGTGTGTAATTTTTTTAAGTTGACCGTGAAAATCTTCAAAAATGGTCACTTACATTTAAACTGGTTGAAGACCTTCATTTAGAGTTCATTAAAAAAATAAAATCAAAGTAAAAAACGCCTACACTTGACTCTCGCCTTTTTTTTATTAATTTGTTGCTTATTTCGAATTAATCTAAATATTAAGAAAACTAAAGTTATCGGAGAAAAACAAGAAAAGTTCAAATTAACAAGGTTTTGTTCTTAAGTCTTTTGTTTTACAACAGCTTGATGAATTTATTAGAATAAATTTAGAGAGAACAAAAAAATGTTTGCTTCTTAAGTCTTTTGTTAATGACATCTGTTGAGAAAAAAGAAGAAGGTATGACATCTGCACTAGAGCATGTACTGAGGACAAGGCCACAATTATTAACATCTATGACACTGACCATCTGAAATTATGTTTTCATATTTTGCCAACACAGTCACACTTTTGTTTTGATATCTTCCCATACATTTTTGGTTTTTATTTCTATCAAAAGAAAAAAATACTTGTTTTGTAGTATCTAAGAATACGTTATTAAGTTACTTTGTGATTTAACTGAAGTTAAACAGTAACTTGATACTTACAAGAAACACTTCTAATCTATTAAAAAATAAAAACATCATATTTTATGAATCTTGTATGTCTTTTACACTTTCCCTTTTAAATAATTTTATTTAGATAAATCTCCCCATTACAAGTCCCATAAGAATAACTTATATATAATAACGCAGTTCGGTTTCTAATGTCTCTTCTTTGTGTCGAATAATTTCATATAAAATATATTCAACAATTAGAAAAGAAGTTTGTTGCTTAAATCTTTTGTTATCAAAATCAACTTCATATCTGACAACTCCTATAAAAAGCTATTATTTTTGTTTATCTCTTGATATAGAAAAATAATAAATAAATAACAAAAGGAAAAAAGAAAGAAAGAAATAAATTGATATTAATAATTTCCGTTAACATTTGATTCTTTTCTACTCTCATGTTTCCTAATATCATTAACGTTTCATTATTAAAATTAAATTTAATGAGACAAGATTGTTGTTTATTAGACTTCTGTGTCTTTAAATTAGAAAGTTTTTAATATTTTTAGTGAAATAAATACCTGCATAGAAACAGAAATAAGATAATAACAACATTATAATTTAAGATATACAAAAAAAACGAAACTATAAAAATTAAGTTGTTTCTTAAGAACAAATAGTTTTTTTTTCTTGTTTTATGAGGGCTAATAAATCAGTGAACATTTAAACATTGGTTTAGTTAAACTTAAATGAAATTTACACAAACCTTAAGTTTAGCTTAAGCCTGTTGTAATATGTATAGTTTAAATAATAATAAGATGGCTGCAGAAAGTATAGTTGGTTTTGTTGCCGGCTGTAAATTAAAATCTTATGGTCTATATTCGTAGTTTAAACTACTACTTTCATAAGTTTAATAAAGGGTTAACTGAACTATTATTATCCTTGTTTGAAATTTTTTTTAAACCACATGTAGAGATTATCTTGCATTTTAAGTTTAAACACCGATTTTATTTAACCTGAAATTTAAATGTAGTTTTATTTAGGACCAGCAGTTTGGGAATTAACCCCAACAGGTGGAATCGAAGAGAGAACAAGTACATATATATGATGAAAATGTAGAAGACTTTATTCTTTTACAACTCTGCTACAGCTCTGTTTAGTTAATCTTTAAAACAGTTTTGCAGCGCTTCTGGTGTTCAGTAACAGCATTAAATTTATTAAGCTGAGTATGCTTTTTACTAATTGTTTTACTTCGCCGACGGTTCTGCTAACCGACGAAGAAGGGCGCTGTTGTGTACTTTACGGTGGTGGAACAGTAAAAATTGCTGCTGGAAGAGCTTTTAGTAACCAGTAACAGCCACATCCCTGCATTGTGATTTTAAACTATCAATACAAAACATATGTTATCGTAGTGTTGCCACATTACTATTGTTTAGCAGCGATTTGGTGGTGTTGCGTTTAGACAACATTAAAATTTGGATTCAGTTTTTTTTTTTTTTTTAATTAGTACCAGCACTCAGGGGATGACCCCTACGTATGCAGTGCACTGTTCCGGAATTCAGGGAGGAGGATAGGATAGAGAAGCTAGATTTTTAAAATTTAGAAGACTTAACTCTTTCACAACTCAGCTTTACGCGTTATGTTAATTTTTAAGGCAGTGTTGAGGCGCCTCCGGTGTTAAGTAGACGCAGTATCTAAGCTGTATTAGCAGGCATTTTATTAATTGTTTTACTTCGCCGATGTTTCTGCTAACCAACGAAGGAGGGCGAAGTTGTGTACATTAGCTTGGATAACGTCAATCGCTGTCGCAACGGCTTTTTAGTGACGAGTGCTATGCCTTCATCACTTAAATAGTCTGACAACAACTAATGCAATGTCTCACTAATGTACATTAGAGAAATTAATGATGTTGATTAGAGTTGTCAACCGATTAAGAATAATTCGATTATCGATCAAACAGAACGAAACTATTGTTCAAATAATTTTAAAATGCCGAATTTCGATTAATGAATAAATCGATTAATTAATGTCAATTATTCGAAAAAAAGTTTTTCAGTTTCAAATGCATACGTAAAAATTTTTTAAATTTGTTATTTTGGATGTTTGTAGTTGTTGTCGAACTGCGCATACCTAGTAGTCGTGCAATGTTTTGAATGAAACGTTAAAAAATTTTCAAAAATGGGGTTTTTTCACTCTCAGGTAAATAAGTTAGAAATACACTAAAGCCAAAAAATTGAGCTCGGTTTGGAAGTATTTTACCAAGAACAAAAATGAAAAAAAGAAAAACAAAGTCACATGTAAAAAGTGTCCTAAAAAGGTATACAAAATTATTGGATCAACAACAGAAAAATTAATAATTCTTTTGCAACAGATTTACGAAAACGTATTAAAATACGAATAAATGAGAGATGTATAATATTTTTTAAATTCTGGAAATTTTCCGAGCAATGAAAGTTTTTTAAAATATTCTTCAAAAAGTGAAACTAAAGAATATCGAAATGAATTATACCCCAGATTATTTTATGTTGAAAGTAACCACAATAATTCAGATGAAGGTAATGATATAGAAGATGTTACTAGTAATGAAAATAACAATATTTTATGCGAATTAAATAATTATATTAAAAGTATTAACAATTCAAAATTCAAAAGAGACTTCAGCGATGTATTAGACGATATGTTATATTTGGAAAAATCTAAAAAAAAAGAACAGAAAAATTAGATAAACTATTTTATGATCTTCTCACTATATGAACTACCTCGACAATTAGCGAAAAAGTTTTTTTAAAAATCTAATTTAATAAAAACAAAAACCAAAAATCGTTTGAAAGCTAAAAAATTGAGTCAACTTTTATTTGTAAAAGATTATTTCTTAAGAACAACCCAAATTGTCTGATTTCACAAAAAAAAAAAAAAAAAACATTTGATATTTTTTGACTGAATGAAGCATGTTTATTTGAATTAATAGTTTTATGTATTTTTTTGTTAATAAAAATATTAACTATTTTATTTTTAAGTTTTTTGTATGAAATGTTTATTTTTTGTCAATAAATTTTTTAAATAATTTTTTATTCGTTGTTCTCATCGATTAATCGAATAATTTTTCAGCTTTAATGGTTTGATCGAACGAACAAAAACAATTATTTGAAATATTCGAACAAAGTTGAAAGGCGAATAATTGACAACTCTAATGTTGATTGATTGACTTGCTCTGGCCAGGGTTTGAACCAAGGCCCGAAGTCATTGTTTGCTTAGTAGTCAAGGCGCTAACCACTTCAGCCAACACCACCCTAAAATAACGTTTAAACGATCTCTGATCTATTAGCCATACAACTGATTTACGATTTATTTGCCCTTAAGACATACAAACATCAGAATAATATGAATAATTTGAAATATTTGAAATTTTCCGCTTTAACTGCGAGCCACAAATATTTTGTAAAGCAATTGAATTTATTCGAAAGCTCTCTCTAGAGTATAAAGAAACCAGCTGTAGAATGAATGTAACAGGTTTATTTATAAATTTTTTTCTTATCAATTAAGAAAATTGCTCCCTATTTTTTTTTGTTAAATTCCAAACACCATTTACCATCAATAAACTATTGTGGCCTCTAATTATATATTAAACGTCTTGTTAACAACATAAAAAAAAAACTAAAAATAAATCTATTATCTTTATTACACAATAAAATTATTATTCTTTTAAAAAGAAATGTTCTGCCCTTTTTTTCTATTTATAGTCACCGTTTATTTTTTATTACTGGCATTAAATTTCTTTATACGTTTATTTAAAATTTCAGCTTAAAGTGAGTTTAATTTCTTAGAGTCGAGTTACACATTCACACAAGTATTTAGTTTAAACCTCTTTTTCTCTTCTTCTTACAAGTTATTTTTTTATAAAATCTCTGCTCTTAATTTTAAATTTATTTTATAAAATCCCATTTTTTGTTTGTATTCTTCTACACATTTATAAAATTAAACACGTAAATTGATAAAGTTGTTGTTATTTTGCTTGTTGCCATGTGCTGCGCTGCTTAGAATTGCAAATAAAATGTTAAGGAATTTTAGTTTAAATAAAGAAAAAACGTGTAAGGTATTTTTTTTAAGGCGGCGAAAGTTTTTTGTGAGTGTTTAAACTAATTCACAAAGAATTTTAATGAAAACCAAGAAAAAAAATTAATTTTTTTTGCTAAAAATCAGTTTAAATTGTGTTAGTGAAAGTAATGATGGCAGTGTATGAGTATTAATTGATTTATTATTTTAATAAATCACTAAACAATAATTTATTTGTAAGTCTTCTTATGAAATTGTATTGAAATAATCTAAGCAACATTTTTAAAACTCACAAATCCTCAAATAGAATTTAGTTTTAATCTAAGATTAAGTTGTGTCATTTATTTAACCATTAAACTAAACGAAAGAAATATGTTATGAAAATGGCAAAATATAATTCTATAAAAAGTGTACAAATGATGTAAGTTTTGTTTAAAAATGTTCATCTTTTATTATTTCAACAAATCTCTGAACAGGCAGGGCACATAGAAAAAGTTTTGCTTGGTTTAAAGTGTCATAAAGGTCTCGTTTAAGGTGAAAAGAGAAATTATTTTGTTTTGTGCGGTTTCACGAAAAAAAATGTTAAATAATAATTTTTCTATGATAAAATTACATAATTTTCTGTTGCTTCAAAATTTTTTTACCAGCAAAACATGATTTTTATTTTCATAAAATTGTGTGCAGAAAACTTCACAAGGCAACACAAAAAAATGTTTTTTTTTTTAGTAACTTTTTCAAGTTAATTGTGATACGTGTAATAATAATTGTTTTTTTTTCTTCTTTTGACGGACTCTAATTTTCAGAAGGAGAATGAGTGCTTGACAGCAAAACTGATTTCTTTATCAAAGAAAAAATTTCTCAAAACTTGCAAACAGATATGGGGCAGCTCTAAGGAAACTTAAAAAAAAAAAATTTCTTAAAAAATTCGGCCAAAATTTGAGAAAACTTTTAATTATTTGCACATTTCTCTTCTTACTTTTAACTAAAGTCGTTCCTAAAAATATAAACACGAATAAAACTAATGTGCTGTTGTCACACGACAAACAAGTGATTTGAGTGTAAAATTTATTTTAGTGCTTTTCATAGAAATTTTACACTCAAATCACTTGTTCGTCATGTGAAAATAGCACATAAATTGCACTTTAAATTTTAAAAAAAGTGGAGAATCAATTCTGTATTTAAAAATCAAGTGCTAAAATTTTTAAGGCCATTTCATGCCTATGCTGACTATAAGTTGTCTTTATTTTGAATACGTAAATTGGCTGAGGTAGTGACGGTTTTGTCTTGTTGTTAATTTAGACAAGTAAATTAAAAAAGAAATTAAGAAGAAAACTGAAAGGAAAAAAAGAAAAAGAAGTAAATAAAAGAAAACTTAGGTGCGGTTTATACAAGCCGAACGAATGATTTGAGTGTACATTTTGTATGAAAAGCTCTAAGTTTTTTGAGTGGTTTCCATACAAAATTTACACTCAAATCACTGGTTCGGCTTGTATAAACCGCACACCGCACCTTATGTTCTGTTTATATAAAATGAACGAAAGTGATTTAAGGGTAAATTTTGTATGGAAACCACTGAAAAAAGCAGAGTGCTTTTCATACATAATTTTCGCTCAAATCACTGGTTCATCTTGTAATTATAAGCAGCATGTTAAGTGGGAAAAATATAACATGAAGGTGATGTTTCCACATGACGGCCAAATGATAAAGTTTGTAGTAAAAACACTCAGAGTGTTGAGTGATTTCCATAGAAAATTTACACTCACATCATTCGTTAGAGATGTGGTAGGTTAGGTTAGGAAGGGTAGTGTGAAATACACATTCACTCGGAAACCCAGTTGGATCCATTGTCATTCCCTTCATTTATAATTTATTGACTAATTAGTCTCCTTACTGTCCGAGGAGAAACAAAGAGCCGTTAACATCCATCATTCAGCCATTTAATTCCCATGATAAAGCCCCTGATATCCTCAAGCTTGCGCTAAATTTGTCCATAAGCAATTTGAGAAATAGCCTACACTTGCTGACCAGCTTCGATTTGACACTATGCCCCTTCAAAGCTTTCAGCGCCGCCTGACTGTCAACGTAGAATGTTACCTCCACGCCTTTAGTAACATGTTCTGTCACTAGTTTCGTGGCCCTGAGGATCGCTAGGATCTCAGCCTGAAATACACTACATTCGTTCGGTAGCATAAAAGACCTACGAATGTTCGTTCATAAAAAATAGACGCCAGCACCCGCGCTTATTTCCATTTTCGATCCATCTGTAAAGACCGCGCAGCCCTCCTACAGTCTATCAGATTTGACCCAAAGATATCCCTATCCGGAATGACTAATGAAGGCGTTCTAATAAAATTAGTCTCAACAACCTTGGAGTACGTAAAACCAGGGATATGGTCTCCCGTCTGCTAAAACTAATCTTTTTCAAGAGTGATGTATGACCTGTAAATCCTGGCCTTACAAAGCCCGCTTCCGTAAGCCTGAGCAAACTCCTTGCCGCCGTTCTCAACACAAATTCTTCAATGGGATAGACATGTGGTAGCAGCACCTAAATCTGTTTCAGAACTGAAGAGGAATAAATAAAGGGTGTTTTTTATAGAGTGGCACAAGTTTGAATCATAATAAAGTTGTGACACTCTATAAGAAACACCCTTTAGAAGCATTTAATTCTTGGAACAATTGCATTGCCTTGGATTGCGTAAATAATCTACGTCTATCAAGGACATATTTAACCCTCGAAAAATCAGCGTCTTATAAGTGGCTTAAGAAATTTCTGTTAATTCAGGATTTTTTTCTTCTGGCAAAAAAATTTTCACTGGGTGACAATTGCATTACGACTTTATTTAAATGGCTGATGATGATTGTTTCGTCTAATGCCTACATCCTATTCCACTAATTGCGAACGACAGTTTCTTTCTTAAAAGAAAATTTGTTAAAATGTTTATCTGTTTTTGCTTTCAATAAAAACGACACGTTCATTTGCATTTATTGCAACAACTTTGTAATTTTTAATCCCATTAATGTTCGCATAAGAGTCCAAAAAATTTCTATAAATTTGAAAATGTTGCAATGCAACATAAGCACTTACCGTCTCCTGGGGCATAGTATTACAACTACGTAGCGGTAGCTTATAACGTAGGGGTCCGTCATGATCTCTGTTTAAGAAAACAAAAGCATACACACGAAAATTTTGTTAATAAAACTTTTGTAAAAATATTTATAAAATTAGCAAAAAAAAAAAAAAACAAAAATGCTAAGAAATTCTTCAATTATAAAATCACTTGCCTGTATTCCGTTAGACATGTTGAATTTTTCGATAGACCTTTCGGATATATCATGCCACTAAATAGATTATTTTCATGATTTACTGGAGCATCTTTGATCGTTATTAACATTGAACCCGATAAACATTTAATTCTCACCGTTGGCTCTACTGTGGTTTTCACTGCTGAACTTTCAATTTCATCCAATTCTGCATAAAGTTCTTCTGTTGGAAATAGAAAATAAATATATAAAAATTTAATTAGTCTATTGCCCATTAAAATAATTCATTCATTTAACGAAAAAAATATATGTCTGTATTTACTAAAAGTAAAGTGGATTCAAATTGCATGACTTTTGAAGTCTTGTTTCCACATGACAGAAGAACATTCAGTTTTTTCTGAAATTTTCATATAAATTCTGCCATAATTACTCGTAATCAGTCGTTCATCATGTGGAAATATCACCTAAGTGTCTAGTGGTTTAATTGATTTGCAAACTAATTTTATCTTTTTATCAATTTTTATTTCAAAAGATGGGCGATAATTAAACGTACATACATACGTATTTTTTTAAAAATGTATTCCAATTGTTGTAGAAACTTTAGATTTAGGTGCTGTTTCAACAATACAGATAAACGACTTATGTAGAAATTTTGTATTGGAATCACTCAAAAAACTGAATGGTTTTCATATAAATTTTCTACTCAAACCAATTGCTGGTATTATAGAAACCGCACATGAATGTGTATTTTAGTAATTAATTCTTAACTCGACAGATAAAAAAGAAATATTGAAGTATAGGGTGAATTGTTTTCAAAAATTCATGTCACATAACTGCACAGTGGTTTTCAGTGAAAAAAAAAAACTTATGATTAATTCACATAATGCCACACTAAACATATTTTGCTGTTTATTAAGACTTTCTTAAATTGTTCTTATTTCATTAAATAACTTATTTAAATGAGAATTCTTAATGTAAGCTAAAACAACAACAAACATGATACAGTGCACTCGCGAAAATATGAACACTTTTTTTCTTCCATTGGCTACTCTAAAATATGAACTTAGTGCGGAAGCTTAAAAATGTGAACCACTTATTTTTGCATTTTTTTAACGGAGTTTTATCGAAACAGTGATGAAATCTTTGTAAACAGGGTTGTAGATAAATTCTGCTTCAACTGCATAATAATTTTGGGATTTCCCTATTTGTTTTTGAATTGCTTTCAGCTGTCAATCAAAATTGCATACATACACTTTTAGTTAGTACTCATATTCAGCTTTTTAATATAAATAAAATCTAACATTAAAAGTATTTAAATAAGTTTTTAACTTTAAAAGAAAGTGTTACTAATTTAGGAAATAAATTTAGGTTGAACAAGTCTACAATATGTGGAATTAAAAAAAAAAATAAAAATGCTATATATTTTATTTAGTTGTTGCGGGTTAGCAATATCTAGATATATATTTCGTTGGTAGCTATACCAATTCATCAGTAGATGTTTTACCCTTTATGTTTAAAAAAAAAAAAATTTCAAAGCTCATCTATTTATACAAAAACTCACAAATATATTTTTGTGAATTACAAAGCATAAAAATAGCCTTTAAAAAATTTCTCAAACACACACAACAATAATTTTCCATTATGAATGTGTTTACTTTTCTACACCTATACAATTAGACACCTATACAATTATACAAATATAGAACATAAATACTTGAGTACATGCTCAAATAAATGTAAAAATTTTGTAAAAATGCTATAATTAAATGTGTCAACAATAGTTTTATTGGACCTGAAAAAAGAAAAACTGTGCGGCCTTCCGAGTACCCAAAAATGGAGTATGCTTTATACTGATGGTTTCTAGATATGAGAGACAAAAAATTCGCTATTAGTGGGCTTATGTTCAAAGAAAAGGCCAAAGATCTTCATAATAAAATTAAAGAAACATAATAAACTTTTGTTTTTATGGGAAAATGTTTCTAAGGGAAAAAGATGCCATTCGCAAATATGAACAATCTTACAAAAATGAACTGGCTTGGTTTTAATTAGTTCATATTATCGCGAGCGCACTGTAAGTCCATACAAAAAAACAGCTACTTTTGCGGGATGCATTGGATATTCTTGAATATCATGTGAATTGATATCGTCCCAAATTCGACACTTTGGTTTGTTGACGTACCAATTCATCCAGAAAAGGCCATCATCGCTAAAGAAGATTTTTCGATAAAAATTAGTGTCAGTTATCAACTTACATTTTGATAAAACAATGTTCTTCAATGCAGTATCCATCCATGGTGATTTGACAAAACTGACTGAACAAATGACAGCAAACATAATAGATGCATAGCTGCAACAAGATGGCTGTTATCAACTGTCAAACTTCGGAAATCCCTTTTGGAAGACCCTTTAGCTTATGTGAGAAGTTTCTTGAAACAATGATTCTAATAAATATTGCATTTGATGATTTATGGGAAGGATCCTAATTCTTATTCCCAGTATGTTTGAAAAATCTCAGAGTTAAATTGAGATGGAAAATAAAGGGTTTTCCAATAAGAGTGATATGATTTCTTTAAAAAAAAAAACACACTTATTGTTAAGGAAATTCAAAAGTCTTTTATTTACCGCCTGGCCCACGATGTCGGAACGAATTTTTCTTTTGTACAAATTACATTGAAAACAATAACAATTTTAAAAGTTTTGTTTTTGTTCCAAATGTTATTTGTACGAAAGAAAAATTCGTTCGACATCGTGGGCCAGACAGTTAATGTGAAGTACAATCGATACAATTAAGTTCTAAATAAAACGTCATTCAAATGGCTTCCACGACTTCTTCTGCAGGAACGAATTCGATGAACCCAATTTTCGAGCACTTTTTCCACTAAATCAAGTCGTATGTCATGAATGGCACGTTCTATATTGACTTGTAAAGCATAAAGAGAGTCTGGTTTATTTCGAAAGACCAATGACTTCAAATAACCCCACCAGAAATAGTCTAATGGTGTTAAATCACAACTTCTTGGAGGCCATTCAATATCACAAGATGATTTTCTTAAAAAAATCGTTATCGTTTTCAAGTTGTTCGAAGGCAAAATCAGCAACTTCAGGACGTTTACGGTGGTCCAATGGCTTCAGTTCTTGAGTGAGAACAATTCTATACAAACTCAAATTCCGCAAGGTTGTGGCTTGAGACAGTCCCAATTGTTTAGACCGTCTTGGAAACGACAAATTGCGTTCTTCAGCAACACTTGCCTGAACGGCAGCAATATTTGCATCGTACTTCTTTGTCTTATTGGCACTTGCACATTATGTAAAGAAAATATAAGCTCAAAATTTTCAACAATTCTCGACTAACAGCGAGCACACTTGGACGATTATTACGACCACAAAATGGCAAAAGCGCACGAAAAGTTGCAATTGGAGAACGATTATTTTGATAATAAAACTGAATAATATCTAAACGTTGTTCTTGCGTTTATCTCTCCATGGTGAAATTGTAAGCACTACTAAATACAATGAAAAACAAATGGCACAACATGACATATTACAAATGGCCGAACCCTTACTTCAAAATCATATCATCCCTATTGGAAAAACTTTTATTATCTTTAAAATATGAATGTTTGAAACTAAATAAAACGGATGTACTCTGGAAGCTTCAAGCATATTCGAACATACCCACTTGTTCTCTATTTTTCGAAAGAGCTGAACGGAATACACACAAAAAACTACCAATTTTGTTTTTAATTCCAGTTCTGGTAGGTAGCATTAGTAACAAATTGATAGAAAATATTCAACTTACTACCCGTGGTGAATAACAGAAAAGATAAAGATAAAAAGCACAAACAAAAAAAAACAATAAAATATCTAACAATCACTGTGTCTATAAACAAACACTTTGGTATAAAAGCCAATAAATTAAAAACAAATATTAACAATAAATGAATAAAAAATAATCAAGCAACTTGTTAACATTTCATAAAAAATCAATTAAATAAGTTTTTGATACATACTCGTAAAATCGTCATAATTATAATAAAAACAGACAATAAACTCATCATAATGAAAAAGTATAATAAAATATCAATAAAATTGTACTAAATAGTTTAAAATAATTTTAAAAAAAATTACCCCATCCCATAATTTTAGCTTATTGTTCCAAACCAGCTGCATTTCTTTTCTATGGGCAGTGATATCGGCTCAATTAGTTTTCCGAGGAACTTGTACCGATAACATAAAAGTTGTGGAAAATTTTAGTGTTGAAAAATATTTAGGTAAATTGTATGAATATGCAAAATATCCAACATATTTTGAAGCGAATGGCAAGTGTAATACCGCTCATTATACACTCAACGAATATGGTTTAGTTAATGTTCTCAACTCGTTGGTGAATGAAAAGTAAGTATGTATGTATGTGTGTTTAAAATGAAAATAATTAATTTGAGAAACAAAAAAAAAACAAAAACCAACTACAGAACAAATGCTTATGAGGATATCGAAGGTAATGCTACTTTGGTGGATAATGGGAAATTGTTGGTGAAGTTTCCTGTGTCACCGGCCGTTTCCGTTTCTAGTAATTATTGGATTTTAGACACCGATTATGATAATTATTCTGTGGTTTATTCTTGCAATCCAATGAGTGAAAAAAACACATACCAGTAAGTTAATTATTTATAAAATTTTTTCTTTTGACACATTTACACGTTTTGAAGTGTCAGATATGACGGAAGTGGCTAAAGAATGTTCTGCAGCAAAATTCAAGTGTATTGGCAATTTATTGTTTCCTCCTCAGAGAATTTTCTTCTAAATCCCTCGATTAAAATTACATCAATATCAAGTACATGCATCTCGGCAACAACGTAAACAATAAAAATACAATAGGCTTTTTGTTTTTGTAAAATAAATTTACAATTGTCAAAAATACCTCAGTAGCAGAGCTGTAAAGGAATGATTGCTTTTTGAAAGAATCTACGAATCATAAACTTTTTTGATTTTTTTTTTTAACATTCAAGGGTTTTTTAATAATGATCCTAATCCTAGTGAAAACAGTGAATTAAAAAATTGCTTTTCTTTAAATCACCTATAAATTCACTCAAAATTTAATTCAATTAATCTTTTTAGTGATGTGTATGCATGCGAGAATTTTTAATTCATTGCATTCATGTTTTAATTCAATTCACATTTTATGTAAAATTAATTAATTAAACTTTTTGTAAATCAATTTGAATTAAAAAACAAATTTTAATCATTCTTTTACAGGTCTGCTCTGCAGAACTTAAAGAAAATTGTGTAGAAAGAAAAATGAAAAAATTTTAACAATAGTACATGCTCTTGCATGTACTTGTATAAATATACTTTGCCTCGATTCATGTATTTTTTTTTTTTTAATTTGATTTGACACGCTGTAAATAAAACGACACTTTTCAATATTCTTTTAGGCTGACAACTCAAACAATTTAAATGTGAAACTTTTACTAAAAATACGAATTTCCATCTCTCATTTTTTTGTTCTTTCTTTCCAGCAACCGTTTGGATTTTAAGTCGCCAGGCTATTCCACAGCCAAATTCCATTGAGAAGGCAGTAAAAGTTTTAAAAAACAATAACATCTCCTTGAATGAATTGAAAATTACTAATCAAATTTCTTGCAGTGGTAAATGCGACTAAAAGTTTTATACGCAATTTAAACATGGCAATTTATTAATAATTTGAATTTTTGTAACAAACAAAATTACTTTAATTGCTTTAACAATAAAAAAAAAATTATGTGTGTTTTGGTTTTTATAATTGTGGCAACTTTATGATGCATATCCCATTGGGTAAGGACTATAAATTAACCCGATGAGGGCCAAAGAATGCATATATTCCTCAGAAACTGATGGCGTATTTTTCTTTCGCTATTTTCAATTTAATTTTAAATTCTCTGTGAAATTTTTTTAGTAGAATTTGGAATTTTTCGTCGCTTTACGGTGCCTTTTTTGATGTGACCTCAAAGAGGTGTTGTTTCACAATAAATTCTTTTTATTAGTGGTTGTAAATTTTTTTTTTTTTTTTTTGTGAAATTATAAATTTCTTTTGTATTGAAGACTTGTTTTTTTGATGAATTTTTAAAAATAAAAAGACATGTGGCACTCGGGGACTGCCGCGGTAAAGCTATTTCACAGCATTTTTATCAACTTATGCATTTATAACTCCGTTAAATAACTCCGTTGTTATTCTGGCAATACTGTATGTTAATGATATCAATATGATATCAAATGTTAATGTTAATCAATAGCATACTTTAGGCGTTAACATACATTGGGCAATTTAAATACTTAAAAAAAGAAAAGACTTAAGAAACAAACTTAGTGTCAGGGTTTTTCGTTTCAAAAAGAAATGCCAGGTTTTTTCGTTTCAAAAACAAAAGACTTAAGAAACAAACGTTTCAAAATTTCTTGATTCGGTCGCCTCAAAGCCCGGGATAGAAGCTATGCAATAGCTTAAAATTATTTTCTTTTTAGTCAAAATGTATGTACACTCAACGAAAATCTGTATGTACTCGTATATGTTGTGGCATGGTTGCATTAACAATATTATGTTCATATAGTTAATTTTTGTGAGAAAGAATTTATTATTGTGTAGAATAAACAAAGTTTTATTAAGATTTAATTATCACATTGTTAGCATTCATAAAGCTTGCAACATGATTGCATTCAACAATATAATATTATTGAATAAAATCGTAACTACCATCATCGTTTAATATAAAAACCAGATTGTTTGCAATCAAACTATGTTTATAAAACAAACATGGCTGCATGATTTAAATGAAAATTTCTTACTTCCTCGGTTGAATGCTTTTCTCTCTGTTTGATATTTTACTTTTAAGCAGTTCGCTTATTTCTGCGCAATTGATTTAAGAAAACGAAAAACTAAACACCAAAACAAATTTAAAAAACTCATCAGAGTCAGAGTTAAAAATTTTATTTTTAAAATTATTTCAAAACTATAATTTTTAAACTGCTCTCAATTTGGTTTAATAAAATATGTTTAAGAAAATGTCATAATATGGTTAAGTAACAACTTGTTATTTTTATCTCCAAATACATTATGATTAGTTTCAACCATATTATATTTATGTAACACATCATTAATGATTTGACTACAATCATATACCATATTTATAATATGTATGATTATCGTTGTCCTGACCATGTTTTTTTTTTTTTTCTCCTACAAACTTAACACTCTTTTCTTGCATTTTCGAATATGCTTTGAATATCGAAAAATATTTTTAGACCAATTTATTATATTTCAAATTAGCGACTTCTTTGTAAAATTCAAATGGTTGCAATGCCTTTTTATGATGCATATTCGAAAATACATTAAATTGAGTAAAACTTTCTTATTTATAACGTCTTTACACTACGCAATTTTGTTGCATGCAACTACCTATTTGCAGAGAAGAAATAGAAAATGCATACAATTCTTTTTCAACACTCTTCTCACTTAAAGTAAAAATTGCATGCAACAAAGTTGCATAATGTAAATACGTTATTATTTGTTCGGGCTTTCTGTATTTTAAGCGAAATTCGAAATCAGATACCCATTGACAGACGTTTTTTTTTTATGGTGCAATTTCGAATCAGCGTAGAAAAACTGGAGAATTTTCTAATTTCGAATTGCATAATTCGGATGATGATAATAAACTTTTTTTTGGATAAAGTTGGATCTTTAGATATTTGTAGAAAAAGTGTTCAATTTCATAAATTGAAATTTGCAAACACTAAACATTTTATTTTTGGCACTTAAAACGCCAGTTTCACCTTTAGACGGTTAAATAATACTCGTTTTACCATTATCTTCTTTAACGTAACTTTCCAGCAGATGTAAGTGTGCAAAAAAAAAAGATGTCTTGTTTTCCAAGACACCAGCCCAGCTTTATAATTAAAATAATTTATACCGCCATAAATTAAATTACTTCTATTTTATGGTCAACCGAACAAAAGAACAAGTAAAAATTGTTAAGCAAAAAAAAAATTGCAGTTGTAAAAAAAATACAAACAAAATGAAAAGAAAATTAAAAAGAATACAAGACAGGAAAAGAGAGTTTAATGAACTGGAAAACATGGCTTATGAAATTTTAATACAACAAGTTATCGAATAGATGGAAAAGTATTAAAAACGAGATATATTTTAAGACTTTAAATAAAGAAAAGAAAAAAACTCATAGATAATATTTGCAATTTTTGAATTGTAGTCTTATGGTCCTTCGAATCGGATTATGTTCATAAGATTTCTCGAAATACTTGTTCTGAAATCTCTATTATGACTCGCCAAATAGATACAATTACTTAATTACTGATTTCAAAATGTTTATGGTCCTTCGAAATTAAAAATTTTTGGCAATAAATACGGTCGTTGCCTCTCTGTCATTTGTTTTTCATTGTATTCAGTAGTGTTTAAAATTTCATCATGAAGAGATATACGCAAGAACAACGTTGCTGATTTTGCCTTGGAACAACTTGAAAACGATAAAGATTTTTTAACAAAATCATATTCTCCGATGGGGCTCACTTTCATCTGAGTGGTGCGTTAAATAAACAAAACTGTCGATTCTGGTGCGAAGAAAATCCACAAATTATTCATGAAAAACCATTACATTCACCGTACTTCTTTCGAAATGAAGCTGGTAACACCGTTAGTGTCAATGGAGAGCGGTATAGATCGATGATAACCAACTTTTTATGGCCGAAATTGGAAGAAGTTGATCTTAACAAGCTTTGGTTCCAACAAGACGGGAATACGTGCCACACAGCAAATGCAACAATTGAATTACTGCGAGAAAAGTTTGGAGATTCGATTATTTCAAGAAATTGTGATATTGAATGGCCTCCAAGAAGTTGTGAAGTCATTGGTCTTTCGAAATAAACCATACTCTCTTCAAGCTTTACATGTCAATATTGAACGTGCAATTCATGACATACGATTTGATTTAGTGGAAATGGAAAAAGTGCTCGAAAATTGGGTTCATCGAATTCGTTCCTGTAGAAGAAGTCGTGGAGGCCATTTGAATGACGTTTTATTTAGAACTTAATTGTATCGATTGTACTTCACATTAAATAAAAAACTTTTGAATTTCCTTAACAATAAGTGTGTTTTTTTTTAAGAAATCATATCACTCTTATTGGAAAACCTTTTATCTATAAATTGTACTTAAGAAGAAATACATAATAAATTTTGAACTTCCCATAAATTATTGTACAGATGAAATGAAAAATTATTGTACAAATAAATATTTCGTACACAAACTAATAATTCCTTTTTAAAAGAAAATTCCTTTAGGATCGTACTTACCGTACAACTTGGACGCAAAAACTTCAAAATCTGAATTTATTCAAATCAAACTCTAAATGAAATCCGATTTATTTTAATCAGCCATAAATAATTTTGTTATGCTTTTCTCTGAAATAATCGTTATTTCTTTTGACATTTCTAAGGTAAATTTAAAAATGCATTCGCCTCACAAATCAAGGCAGTTGCTGGTTGCATGATTTCTGAACTGCAAAATGCAAAACAACGGAGAAAATCTAATTATTCAAGATGTACAACAACAAGTTTCCATTAAGGCAGCTTCATATGAGTATTTAATTTTATACAACATCATTATCATGAACATCACCAACTAAATAACCTTCTTTGGGCTTCTGTGGGTTTTTCTTGTTTCAAGTCAAGTCAAGCCACATAAAACCGTACGTACATGCATGCACATGCCAATGCACATGAGAATGTGTGTGTGTGTGTGTGTGTAAATAGAAATATGTACTGGCTTAAAGAGTTTAAGACGCCAAGAACCTTTAGTGTTGCCACAAAAATGTTGTTTAACCAGGAAATGTTGCAAAAAGCAAAAGAAAAGAGGAAAAAAATTAAAAGCAGACAAAACAAAAAAAAAGAAAAAAGATACACCATCGAAGAACCTTAGGCACAACATTGGCATAAATGTGTCCGTATTTTTAACTGCTTTTTTGCAAGTCATGCAGGCTTTTGTGTGCTGTTTGCCTTTTGCTATAATTTTTTTTATTTAAAACTACAGAAATTCTTGATTGCAGTAAATATATTTATTCTTTTCATTTGTGGCATGAAAAGGTTCTTAAGATAAAAGAACGAACAGAAAAGAAACAGCGTTCTCAGAAAGGTTCAAGAAACTCTTGTGGCCCAAAACCGTTTTAATCGCTTGTAACTAAATGCTTAGAATTAACACTTTAGGGGGGTGTAAATAAATTTCTAACAGATTTAAGTAAAAAAAATTGTTTATATACTAAAAGTATTACTTTTCTCTAAAAACTTAAATTTTCTGTAAAAATTTGAAAGTTTTTGTAAAAAGGTACTTTTTCTTAAAACGGCACATTTTGTGAAAAGTTAAGTTTTGCTTAAAACGCACGGTTTTGCTTACATTCGTATTATTTCTCAAAAAGATATTAATTATTTAGAAAACTGGTACTTTATGTTGAAAAGTTAATTTTCTTTAAGGGATAGTTTCATTTATAATGAATTTTCCATATGAAAGGTACAATTTTTGTAAACGGTACTTGTTCTGTAAAAGGGACTTTTTTAAAAATAAATAACTTTCTTTCTCAAAAATGTTTTTTCTGTTAAATATACTTTATCTGTAAAAAATACTTTTTCTGCAAAAGATAATTTTTCTTTAAAATGTAGTCTTTTGTAAAATTTACTATTTCTATAAAAGGTGCTTCTATTGGAAAGGTTCCTTATTTCAAAGGTACTTTAATTAAAATGTAGTTTACTTAAAAGTGCTTTTTTTGGTGTACCTTTTTTAAAGATTTTTTTTTGAATTGTACTTTTTTTACTGGCTCTTTTTAAAAAGAAGTTTTTATAAAATTGCTGTCTTTTAAAAGTATTTATTTGGTTTTAAGGTACTGTTTGTAAAAGGTGATTTTTTTAAATTTACTTTTTTCAAATACAATTTTTAAAAGGTAAATTTTTCAAAATTATTTTTTTTCAATAAAGTTTTTAAATGATTTCTTTTATATGTATGTTTTTATAAGTTTGTTAAAGTTACCTTTTCAGGGGTACTTTACTTCGAAAGGTACTTTTTCAAAAAGCCAATTTTATTATAAGGTATTTTTCTAAAGAGGTACTTTTCAAAAGTACCTTACTTAGCAGGTACTTTTTAAAAAGCAGTTTTTATAAAATTGCTGTCTTTTAAAGGTATGTACTTGGTTTTAAGGCAGTGTTTTTAAAAGGTGATTACTTTAAAGTTACTTTTTTAAAGTATCATTTTTAAAAGGTACATTTTTCAAAATTGTTTTTTTTTTTTCAAAATTTAAAAAAAAAATTGTTTTATATGTTATTATAAGGTAGTTAACTTACCTTTTTAAGGGTACTTTATTTCGAAAAGTATTTCTTCAAAAAGCCAATTTTATTAAAAGGTATTTTTCTTAAGTGGTACTTTTTAAAAGTACCTTTCTTAATAGGCACTTTTCTTAAAAGGTACTCTTCTCAAAACGGACTTTTGTTTTAAAATTTACTGTTTTGTAAAAGTGTTTTTAAAAAAGTATTTTTCTTAAAACTAATTGTTATAAATATCCTTTTTTAAATCGTACTATTGTTAAAATACACTTTGTCAAAAGCTTCTATTTTAAATAGGAAGTTTTCTGAAAATTTATTTTTAAAAAAGTTACTTTTTCGCATACATACTTCTTTCGAAAATTTACGTTTTTGAAAAATTTTCACTTTAACGGTTAATGGATTTTTCGCAAATGTGCTTTAAAGAATAATTTTTCTTTTTTTCACGTACTTTAAATTTCATTTTAAAGATCTTTTCTGCGAATCTTTGTTCTTTTTTTACCATAAAATGCCCACTTTTTCCACGTAAAATTATCTTTAGAAGAAATAAAAAAAAAAAACGGTAGTGCTGATGATAATGATAACCTTGGGACATTTTTTTTATCTTTTTTTTTTTTATTTGTTATCTAACATTGGCTTAACAGGGCTTATAAGACTTTAAATACAGTTGAAGGCACAGTATATCTGTTGTATATTATTGTTTTATTCGCGTTTGTTTAGTATTTCGTACTTTTTTGGTTTGCATTCGTTATTGTTGTTGTTGTTGTCATCTTTGTTGTTTTTGTATTCAATGTCATTAACGTTGCATGCTGTTAAATATTACTTGCAACTTTTTATTTTTATTTCTTTGATTTTTGTTTTTCTGTTTTTTTTTGGTTTCTTTTTTATTCCTATTTATTTTAAGCTCATACCAAATGAACTTCTTCCGCATTCGGCAGAGTATATTGCCGCACCTTAGACATGTTGCTTGCACTCTCGTATAGAGGAAATAAAGAGGCAATAATAGTTTGGGAATAATACTTAATCGTATGATTGTTAGTCGGTTGGTGTTGTATAAGATGACAACAATATGATGTATTTCTTACATGATTTAATACATTATGAAAGGATGCTTTATAAAATTTTTCTATGCAATGTAGCGTAATATTATGAAATTGAAAGAGATCTTTGGTTAGATCCATTATTATGAAATTTGTTTCATAAAAGATGGCTGGCTGGTCCGCCAATAGGCGGCTGTAAATATACTACTGGTGTGGCCTGGACTATTTGATAATTTTTGGAAAAATTTCAAACAAAAAATCATGTTCATCTAGTCCTTGTTAAAAAAAAAGAAAGAAATTATTTATGAGACAATTGAGAAATTTTATTTTTTGGGTTGGGCAAATCAATTTTTCTTATTTAAACGCAACTATTAAGGAGGACATCTGCAAAGCAAAAGCCACAAGAGTTTGGTAATACTTTATCCAACCTTGGTTTAAATAAAATGTTTGTTTCAACCGGCAATAATTTACTTTAAGCGCTAATAATGACTGAAATTGCACAAACCACATGTTGCAAACAAGCGCTAATTCCTAACACTCTCTTAATGCGGTTAAAAACACATATTTTTCGCTAAACAAATCAACAATTGCAAAACTCAGCCAAATGCATACAAAATAAACTCATTTAGTAAACTTTAAAATACTTGTGGCCATATAAGTAGTTGTTGGATACGTTGCCACATTTGCAATAAAATAAACTCAAACAACTTATATTATAAGTACACGCGATTATTTAGCAGTTCCTCTCTTTTTATAAGTTAAAATATGTGCGCATAAATGTGCATTAAAATAATTTAGTTAAGAAAAAAAGAAAAAAAACTAAATAGTTTGCAAAAGACCACCATCATTTTAACGTTCACTTTTTTGGATTTAACAACATCAAAAAAAAAACTGCTATGCAATTGTTGCAAATTTCACATTTGGGGTATTCACACTGAAGTCATAAAGTCATATGTCATAAAATAATAGCACACCAAAATATACGTTTGCATTTTGACTTAAATGTAAATATTTCTTAATTGAATCCGACTTGTTAATAAAGAAAATAATAAATTGCCTGTAAATCGTCTAAAATGTCCATTATCAATTAAAATTTTTAAATTGTTTTTTATCTATACGAGCTTGCTGAAATAAATATAAACAAAAGCAGCTGTTGCCGGTAACATGAGATGAACTATTTTTTTGGATGGCGGCAAAAACGTTCAAAAGTTGCCAGGCAGATGACTAAATCAAACACATATTTTTATTCTTGTGTTATTTATAAGTAGCGGCGGCTTGTAAATATCATCGCCGGCTCGACTAAAGAGTTTCAGCTGCTCGACTAAGGTTTCTACTGTTATTTTATGACAAACCATAAACACACCTCAAAAAGTCTTATTATTATTATTATTATTATATGACTTTTTTGCTTGAAAAGCAACCCAAAAATTGTTTTTAAACTTTTGTAAAATAATAAGACATTATGACAATATGACTGATATGATTAAAATGTGAACATCCCAATTAAATATTGAGAACTAATTAGTTTTTTTCAAAACCTTTAATAACTAAAAATTATTTAAATTAAAATTTTTAATTATTAAAGATAAATATTTGTGCAGAAATTGTTTAACTTCTCGCATTTGATTTTTGAAAGAGAGAGAGAGGGACACAGAGCTTCATAAAAGACTTAAGGCACATACATTTGCTTTCATATACTGTTACAAAAGACTTAAGCAACAAACAATATTTTGGTTGGTTTACAGTGCGGTTGTACAATTTCAAAACACGGACTTTTTTCTATTTTTATGTCCTGAAGAGTCTTGTGTTTTTTTTGATTCGATATAAGTTTTAAGAAATATAACTAATTTCCAAACAACATTTCGTTACCTTAATATAGAAAGGTCTTAACTCATTTTAGTTTCAATTCTAATTTGCTTGCATATTTCAATCAATCCAGTAATCTACTAATATTGGCAATAAATCGAATTTGAAACCTAAAGTGGTAAGGATTTGCCTCACCACCATTGAAGTTTACGATGAAATGCTTCTATAAAGAAATATATGTTTTACTCGTTTCCTGAAAATGTTTCTTGTTTTCTGTTTGAAATTGTGCAGCCGACATTAGTGTTGGCAATTTTGCAATTTTTGAATTTTCAAATACATAATATATATTTTTTTCTTTCAATAAACGTTTATCTGATGTTGTTCATTCAACTTCAATAAAATACTCTCTCTTTCTCTTTTATTAGATATTACAGTTTGAAAATATTTTATTACTTACTTCTTGTTGGTATTTGGGCACCCTTAACTGTTAACAGCAATATGATCTGTAATTATAGAAAAATAATAATAGAGTTAACAATCCAGAGATATATTTCTGCATAATGGTCTGAGTCAAAAATATATTTTACACGGCTTCGCTCTCCCATAAAAATCAGCTTATGAGAAAAATAATATAAAGCTTTTTAAATATCGTATAAAGTTAACATTATTTATATGATTAATAGGCAAAGTGATTTTTTGTGATGGATTTTATGGGCGCATTATGTAACCGATCTTGACAACACTGATTTTAAATTAAAAATATGTGCTTACAGAAGTGAACGACATACTGTGGGTTAGTGTAACTTTAGTATTTTGGAAGCTATATGTGTCTAAAGTTGCTACTAACTCATGTTCACATGCATTTAAAAAACAATTTTTATAAAAAAAAATAATCCAGTGATTTCTGACTCATTTCTAGCCAGACAGACAAAAAAAAAAAACACAGACACAAATGTGCAAAACTAACATCAGTGGCTGACTTTCGTCTTAAGCTGGTGCTGTTTCTGAATATCGTGAAAAATTAAGCGCTCAATACTGGCCCTGAGTGAGCCGTGAAGCAACTTCTTTGTCTTGCAACTTCTTGCTTCCATCATTTCTAAACAGCTTTAAAAGCTGAGACACTCTAAGCTTTTAACGATTTGTTTACTTGAGTATATTTAAGGTAGTTTGAGAGCAATTTTGCCAAACATCTGTAAATATTTTGTTGGTCGAAAACGGTACGGTACTGTTTTCGAATAAAGATAAAAGATATTGGAGTTCCACTGGAAATATAAAGCATACTCATAAAAAATTCTGCAGCGATGTTTAGAATAGAAAAAAAATAAGGAATTCGAATTTGTAAATTTATATACTCGTATACTTCGATTTAACAAGTTTAAGTCTGCTTTAATAATTTTCATTTTATAGACTTCATTGATTACAAAATTAAAGACCTAAAAAAGGATTTTGCCTTCGTTGCCTTTATGTTGTACCGGTCTGTACAACAACATTATCGAGGTTTACTAAAAATAATATTTATATAATTTTCAAATATTATTTTAATTTATTATTATATTTTTTACTCATTCCTTTTAATATATTTTTTTTTTTATTGATACTTACAAATATGTGTAGTGAAGTGCAGATAGTAAATGTGGAAGAGCCCATAGTGCCTGCAAGATAAAATTAAAAAAATACTAAATATTTTTATTGATATTTATACAGGCTAAAGTTCGTAAATTTAAAATCAGAGAAATATTAGAAAGACATTGTTAACATATTTCAAGCAACAAAGTAAAAATTTAATATCTAAACATCCCTTTAGATTTTAACTACACGGCTGAATAGAACGTCATTTCATTTCCCATTTATACACATTTTGAATTCAAATAGAATACGAGACTTCTAAACAGTAACATACTAATTCATACTACATTAATGGAATTAACAGGGGAGACCATATTTTGTGACACCCTTTATATGAATAATATACATGCTGTTTTAACGAAACTTATTAACTTTTATAGATAAATCTTACAGGTGTGCACATTGTATATTTCATTGAAATCGGTTCAGTATTTTAGAAGTTATAAGCGTTTGAAGTTTCTGCTAATCCATTCACAACTAGTGCACATGCCTCTATGTATTTATTTAACGTGTTTTTTGTAAACTTTGTTTTTTGCCAAAAAAAAAAAAAAAAAAAAAAAATTAAAAAATTGTTGCTCTTCCTTAAAAGGGAGAGAGTTCAATAAAAGGAGTTGGTAGAATATAAAAGAATTTTGTTTTTGTATAAAACGTTTGTTTTTAATTCCAATATAAGGAAGTGTAACTGCTTTTAAGGTATTTTTTTACAATGGGTGCGTTCAGCAGACACAGTTTGCTACACAACTGTTGCTCAACAATCAGCTGAACGCTTTGATTACTGAGCGATGAGCGAACATGTTGAGTGAGCCCTCACTGTTTTTGGTAGCAAAAAAAAAGTACGATACATTTCATCAAATAACGATATTTCACTTCAGTTTGACTTTTAAATCAAATTTCATAATATATTTTGAAATTTTAATTCATTTAAATTCACAAAAAAATATTATGAAATCTTTCCACAAAATAAAATTCAATAATTTTATTTGAAAAGTCAAATTTTTTGAAAATTTTTCCAAAAAAAAGTTCAGAAAAATTAATCAAATCAAAAGCTGCTACATCTACACTTTTTAGTGGAAAAATTTTCTAAGAATCTTAATCAAATTATTTACACACGTCTAGAATACGGACGATTTTGTCGTCCTTTGACTGTAATATAAAAAATTTTATATAAAACTTTATTTACTTAACAAAATCATGGGCAACAAAAAAAATACCTTGAATGGAAACAGTGTTGTATAATAAGTTTTAATATAGTGATTTTCTTTAACCCGTATGCAACCATTGCAATGAGAAGATCAAAAACGGATTCTTGAAAATGAAATAATTCAACGTAAAATAATTCTTTCTATTCTAGAATTACATTAAATTCTATATTAATTTTGTATGAACATGGCACATTAATTATAAAATACTCAAGATTAATTGGAAACAACAGCAACAGCAAAGAGATTAAAAAATAATTAAAATTATTCATGACCAAATGTTCGGTCATTATCAAAAGGCAACAATTCTATGATTTTTGAACATTTTAAGAAATTTTATTTAATTGAGATTTTTATACACGAATACTCTTTCCTACTTATCTTTATGACATGCAAAATCATATTTAACATAATTTTTATTTTACATTCTCAGATAAACTCTAATGACTTTTTGATTGTTTATAGCTGCCTGTTGGCATAATAAAAATTGTTGTTTTTTTTTTTCTTTCTTTCTTTCTTTATTCTTGCCAAACAAAATTATGCCTAAAGAAGTCATTATATTCTATCGTTTCTAGGTTGAATGAGAAGAGAACTAAAAAAATAAAATACGTGTAGGTAGCCAGCAGATGTTAAAATAAAGTAGATACAAATTGAATGGCAAGGAGCAAACTGGGAACTTTCAAGAAAATTTCAATCTTCCTATAAATAGCAGCAGAGTTAGGACGGAAGGATTATAAATATCCATGCCAGGATATTTAGTATACACCATATATCAAGACCATTATATGTAAAAGGTTTTCCAATAAGAGTGATATGATTTCTTAAAAAAAAAAACACACACTTATTGTTAAGGACATTCAAAAGTTTTTTATTTAATGTGAAGTACAATCGATACAATTAAGTTCTAAATAAAACTTCATTCAAATGGCCTCCACGACTTCTTCTGCAGGAACGAATTCGATGAACCCAATTTTCGAGCACTTTTTCCACTAAATCAAGTCGTATGTCATGAATGGCACGTTCAATATTGACTTGTAAAGCTTGAAGACAGTCTGGTTTATTTCGAAAGGCCAATGACTTCAAATAACCCCACAAGAAATAGTCTAATTGTGTTAAATCACACCTTCTTGGAGGCCATTCAATATCACAATTTCTTGAAATAATCGAATCTCCAAACTTTTCTCGCAATAATTCTATTGTTGCATTTGCTTTGTGGCAAAATTCAGCAAATTCACGACATTTACGGTGGTCCAATGGCTTTAGTTCTTGAGAGAGAACAATTTTATACGGATGCAAACACAAAATCTTTCTCAAAATCCGCCAGGTTGTGGTTTGAGACATGCCCAATTGTTGAGAACGTCTTGGAAGCGACAAATGTCGGTCTTCAGCAACACTTGCCCGAACGGTAGCAATATTTGCACTACTTCGAGCGGTTCTTTGTCTTATTGGCACTTGAACATCATGTAAAGAAAATGTAAGCTCAAAATTCTCAACAATTTTCGACCAATAGCGAGCACATTTGGACTATTATTGCGACCATAAAATGGCAAAAGCGCACGAAAAGCTGCAATTGGAGAACGATTATTTTGATAATAAAACTGAATAATTTGTAAACGTTGTTCTTGCATACATCTCTCCTTGGAAGAAATTGTAAACACTACTGAATACAATGAGAAAAAAATTACAGATCATGACAATATGACAAATGGCCGAAACATCACTTCAAAATCATATCATCCCTATTGGAAAACCCTTTAGTACAGGTTCGGATTATGAATAAATTACCATCCAGCTAACATAAAACAAGAATAAGAAATTCTTTTCATAACCACCAACCACCCCACCCCCAACGTTTTTTATATCACAAAATGTCCCATTAACTGCTGGTGACATGCTGGCAAATCATATTCAAATATTAATTCCATAATCTCATGTTTTTATCGAATTTAAAGCTCCCCCAAAAAGTTTTCACACAAACCAAGTAAATTTTTTTAATGTCGCCAACAAATTTTTGAAAATTCCACATTAAACACATTTACAGGTTTTTTCTTTTGTAACAAATTAAGAATTTTAAGCTAAACCAGTTTTATAAAATTAAATGCTGTCATCGAACAACATGACATGTCACCTATTTTTATAAATAAATTTTTTAAAGCCTAAAAATAATTTGAAAAAAACTTAAAAAAATATAATTTTTATAGACTTGTATATAGCCGATTTAAATTTTAATAGTTTACAACAAAAGTTTATCTGAATTTCTTTCTGTGTGTATATATATATATATATATATATTTATAAGTGTTTTATGTATCTAGTAGCTGATAAATATCAACATCATTTCTATTATTAATTTTTTATTGTCAGAACATCAATTCAATTTCAAAGACATGTTCAGAAAAAAATCTAGTAACAAAAAAAAAATATGCTAATATGTTTTAATAAACAAAAAGACAGGCAGACAGATAGACAGACAGACAGAGCAGCTACAACACAAAGGAAAAGAATATAAAAAGAAAGAAATTTCTCCAATTTTTTTGTTTGTTAAAAACCGAAAACTTTTTTTTATTTACTTTATGTTGTTTTTCATCTAAAGCTGTTGCTTGTAGCCAAAGTTGAGGATACAACACGATTTTGACCCCAACAACGTACAAACTCGAATTAAGATCTCATGATTATTGTATGCCCCAATACTGAAGTAAAAAAAAATCTTAAAGTAAAAAGAAAAAAAAAACTTAGAAACTAAGAAAACTTAAAAGGAGCTTTTGGGAAATTTGCGTTTTAACTAATAAAAGCTATTATTTAAAATAACACATTTTATAAAAACAAAACTAATTTCTATACAAGACAATAATAAATCGTTTGAAATCCATTAAACATTAATAACGTTTTCTTTCCGTTCCCCAAGTAGCCTCTCCATGTAAAATGTCATTGGTTTTTTTTTTTTTTTTTTTTTTTTTTTTTAATTTATCTGCTTAAAAGCGTTTGTGTTTTATTTTGTTGTAGCTTTTTTTTGGAGATAACCACGTAACAAACAAAAAATTACCTGTCATTAAATTTAATTGTTATTAATGTCACTAAATTAGAAGAAAAAGAAATAGAAAATTTGTCTGTGTGCAAAAAACTCATAACTCGAAAATTTTATATTTTTAATTGCTTATAAGGAACTATTCGCCGACATATTATATATTTACACTTCGTAAAAGTTTCCATGCAAACATTTTTTATAATCACTTCTTGAAAGAAAAATTATTAATTAGTTTTTGGTGAAATTTTTAGTAAATTTAAAATTTTAAACACATTTTATTTAAAACAATTGGGGTGTTCACACTGTTGTCATATCAGTCATATTGTCATAATGTCTTATTATTTTACAATAGTTTAAAAACAATTTTTGGGTTGCTTTTCAAGCAAAAAAGTCATATAATAAGAAGACTTTTTGAGGTGTGTTTATGGTTTGTCATAAAATAACAGTAGAAACCTTAGTCGAGCAGCTGAAACTCTTTAGTCGAGCCGGCGATAATATTTGTGACTTGTGAACGTTTTTCTACTTGCCGCCGTCCAAAAAAATAGTTCATCTCATGTGACCGGCAACAGCTGCTTTTCATTATATTTATTTCAGCAAGTTCGTATAGATGAAAAAAAATTTAAAATTTTAATTGATAATGGACATTTTAGAAAATTTACAGGAAATTTATTGTTTTCTTTATTAACAAGTCGAACTGAATTAAGAAATATTTACATTTAAGCCAAAATGCAAACGTATCCGCACTAATACGAAAAAATGGATTGTTTTTGAAATATTTTTGTTTTTATCAGCTGGCACAATTATGACATAGCACACTAAATTATGACGGGAAGTTCACACTTGTCATATTTTGGTGTGCTATTATTTTATGACATATGACTTTATGAATACAGTGTGAATACCCCAAATGTGTGTTTTTTTTTTAGTTATGACTGCTCAAAGTATATCAATATCAAGTACATGCATCTCGGCAACAACATAAAAAATAAAGAACAACAGGCTTTTCGTTTGTGTAAAATAAATTTAAAATTCTCAAAAATAGCTCAGTAGCAGAGATGTAAAGGAATGATTCCTTTTTGAAAGAATCTACGAATCATAAACTCTTTTGAAATTTTTTTTAAAACATTCAAGAGTTTTTTAATAATGATCCTAATCCTAGTGAAAACAGTGAATTATAAAATTTCCTTTCTTTAAATCACCAATAAATTCACTCAAAATTTAATTCAATAAATCTTTTTAGTGATGTGAATGCATGCGAGAAATTTTAATTCATGAGGAATACATTCGTGTTTTAATTAAATTCACATTTTGTGTAAAATTATTCAATTAAACTTTTTGTAAATCATTTTGAACTAAAATCCAAATTTTAATCATTCTTTTACAGCTCTGCTCACAAGAACTTAAAGAAAGTTGTGTAGAAAGAAATATGAAAAAATTTTGGCAATAGTCAATGAACATACATATGTATAAAAAAACACGATCATATGTGCTCTTGCATGTGTGTACTTGTATAAATGAGCCGTTTATTTTGAAAGTGGCATAAGTCACTTTTTCAAAAAAATCGGGTTAATGGCAGCAATAAATAAAATTTAACGGTATCTTTTCATTTGTAAAAAATGTGCAATCAACAAAAAGGTGACTTATGCCACTTTCAAAATAAACAGCTCAGATATACTTTGTGACTGTCTTACCAAAATAAAACAAAACAGAGTGCTCATGCCAATAATCGTACAGATACCAAAAAAAATTAGAAATAAATTTCAATACAACACAAATTACTACCAAATATATTCTAATAACTTTAATCCAACAACAAAGACGAGTGATAAAAGAAACGAAAAATTTAAAATCATTCACCGTTTTTTTTTTCTATGATTTTGTTTGTACGTGTCTTAAATTTAATTTATTGGAAATCTTTACAACGTACTTATTTCTGTAATTATATTCATTTTGGAAAGACCTTATTACCCTTTTCTGAAGTTGTTCAAAAACAAACACGAAAATAAGAACAACAACATGACATACAACAAACAGCTCTATTAATAACAACAATATCATGGTTACACAGTAACTAGAGCTTAAGAATGAATAACAATAATGTTGCTGATGAGGATCAAATTATAAAGTAAAGAAAAATAACAAGAAAGAAAGAATTATTTTTTTTAATGCAAAATAGAGACAAACTTAAAAGAATTCAGGGTTAAGAGTTTAATTTCTGATTATTTACAATTATTTATCAAAATAGTAAATGGATATTGAGAAAACTTTGTTGTATATAAATTCAATATTTCTAAAGTTTTTCTTCTTAAAACTAGAACCCTCTGCTAAACTACACCTCTGTTAACCAAGAAACCAAGATGTAAAACATGAAACAAATACATGAACTAGAAGGAAAAAAACATGGATGTATAAAAAACTATATATTATCTAGAACACAAAAATTTATAGTGTTGTTAAGACATTGAATAGTAAAAGAAAAAAATTTATGCCGACATGTATTCCTAAACTATTCAACTCGATATCAAATGACACAATATTGTGATGTCTGTCATATAAAAGTGTTAATCGCTTTTCATCGAAAATCAAAATGAAAAACATACATTCATACATACATACGTAAAATATAATAAAAAATACAATTGTTCTCTTTAACGAGAAAAGAAAGAAAAGAAAACAGCCTTTCATCAATTGATACAAATAACAAAAATAGTTTTTCAAAGGTGTAACAGTAGCAAGGCAGCCAAGTGTAATAAGTCAATGTCATTTACAACAAAACATTTAATGCAATTGAAATGAACACAACAATTAACACATAAATCTCCATGTTATCAGTTCTCTTCCGTGCCATAATATTAATCTAATAATAACCCAGTTAGCCATGTCTTCCAAACATTGTCGATGATAGAGCAAAACAAATTTCTTTCACTGACAACTATTGATAAAATTGGCATAAAATTTGGTAAAATTGGCATATATATTGTCGTTGACTATTACATCGTCGACAATGTTATCAAAATTGTCCTCAATGAAACTTTTGAAATCTTTTATTTTTTTTTTAATATTTCTTCGTAACGAATTCTCTAAATAGTGTTTTCACATTGACATGAATTTAACAAATTCTGAATTAAACAAATTCCGAATTTAAAAAATTCCGAATTTAACGTCAAATCCAACTGTTAAATTCTGAATCTACTATACAAAACTGTTTTGTTAAATCCAACATAAATCCTTTTTATATCCTTCACCAAAAATGTTAAGGGTATTTATTAGAGATGTGCGCGTGAGTAAAATTACGCTCACGATCACGGCATAGCTTAAAACTTTCACGATCACGCACGCTGACGAACGCAATATATTTAATCATGTACTTTCACGCACGACGGAAATAATTTCGCACGCACACTCACGGTGAAATACAAACTTTGCAATAAAAGATTTAGCATATCTATGCTAAAAAAATATATTTTCTAATTAATTTCTTTATATATTTCAAGATCATCAATTAAATAAAAAAAAATTCACGAAAAGCTCGAAAAATTTGCAATACAAAGGATAAACTTAATATCAAAAATTACGCACGGTATTATATTTTTGAATCACGATCACGCACACACGCGTGATTTTATCAATTTGTAATCACGAATCACGTGAATCACGCGTGAGTCACGTGTGACACGAAATATTCACAACATTTGCACATCTCTAGTATTTATAGGTTTGTCATTACGTGTGTAAATTTCACAATATTTATATGAGGTCCATATAGTATATATGTATATGCTGAATCCTTATAGATAGGGAATTTAAATGAGCCATGTCCGTCTGTCCGTCTGTCTGTACGTGAAATCGATTTTCCGAAGACACTAGAAGAGCTAGAGACTTGGGTGTTGGACTGAAATGTAAGGATTTTTCTTAAGATGATTCGTATTGAAAATCAGCAAAAATAAAATATCGGTTCTGATATTGAATTATATGTATTTGTATACAAATAAATGAATATATATATATGTATATATGTATAACTCTTTCAGAAATAAATTTATAGAGACATGAGTTGCCCCAGTGTTAAATATGGAATCTTTCGATTATAATTCAACACACGAACCATCGTGCTACTGAGGCTTGCTAGTGTTATGTGTATATTAACTTTTTTTTATAAATTTATTTATTGAATCTTCAATTATAAATTGAAACATCTATAAGTTGTTCAAATCTTAAATCTAAAAATGTTTAATATATGTTTAGCCAATACTAAACAAAATTTTTAATTTCAACTGTTGATTTTGTTGTTTTACATCTCTCGTGTACGGCTGAAAGAAAGAGTATCCCTCCTTCTCAACCGGGTGTGGCCACTATAATTTAGAACATTACGCGCAAGTGGATTTGGGTGTAACTCAAGTCTTTTAATATATTTTTTCGCGTGTTTAGAAAATACTGTCTTCACCAATGGAACATCAAGATGTTTGTGAATTCGCTGGTTTCGGATATACCAGGGGGCTGCTGTTATTTTACGTAGAATTTTATTTATTTTGTCGCCTTTGAATTTTTTCTACACTCGATGCTAAGGATTCCATAGGACCATATTCGATTTAGAATCGCGTTGTATAACATAAGTTTACAGTCTAGTCTTAGTATAGAATTTCTTCCAATAAGCCAATTTATTTGGGCTGCTTTTAATTTCATTTGGCTCAACTTTGCGTGTATATTAACTTAATAATATAACTTTATGTATTTTTTCGTACAAACCCAATATGGATGGAAAATTGTAAAATATTTTAAACAGTCTGTATTTTTTGTACATATGAGCCGTTTATTTTGTAAGTGGCATAAGTCACTTTGTTTTTAAGTCGAGATATTTAAGGGTTTGCGTTTTCAATATCAGTATCATGAAATAACAAATACAAGAAAATCTTCTCGAAAGTTAGCATCCATATTTTTAAACGTGTTAAAGCTTAAAAACAAAGTGACTTATGGCACTTTCAAAATAAACGGCTCATGTGTGTATAGCACTAAAGAAAATATGAAAGTGTGTTCAAGTATGGTGTATAAACTTACTTTTTATATTCTTTGAAATGTTATATTTATAAGAGAAAGAAAGCTTGTATTATTATACTCAGTGAGTCACACATGTATGTATTGGTGAAGGGTAGATAAGATTCGGCACAGCCGAATATTGCTCTGTTACTTGTATTAATTGGTTTTAAGTTTGTTTTTGCCATAACAAATTCAGTGATGCCAAGTTAAAATCGAGCCAGAAGCAGCTGATAACGTTTATGCCAATTAATAAAAATATATGTATAACATACGTCTATACATACAAGCATGCAAACAAATACATCTGTTGCACAGTTTGTCAAAATAGTGTTATAATAATTACAAAGAAGTCCAACAACAATTGCATTTATTTGTACGGAAGATTTATTTTATTTTGAATAAATTTCATTAACAATCTGTATGTTAAATCCTGAATTTAATAAACTTATAGTGTGAACGCAAAATCAGCTCTTAATGGATTTAATCTTAAGTTCAGGATTTAACATTCAGTGCGAAAATACTATAATCAAGCTTATTAATAAGCTCATGTTGTTACTCGTGCTGTCGTTTTGTCACGAAGTCTCTGTATCCACACAAAAACATAAATGTGAAAATAAGACCAAGTTCGTATCCAAAAAGTTTCGGCCGTAAAAAGTACTGAGATCAAAATAAGGACCAAGTTCTTGATAGGTAAAATTCCATCTCATTTCTAGGTTATTTTCTGGTTATTTTCTCACCAAGACCTACCTGTGTACCAAGTTTCAGCTCTCTAGCTTTACTGGAAGTGCCCAATAATATTGATGAGTCAGTGAGTCAGTGAATATGTACTAAAATATGGACTTTTCACACCTTAATATCTCTGGAGGCTTTTATGGTAGAACTTTAAAATTTAACCTCTGTGGGGAGACCTTATGTTTCAAGTTTCATTATATTATGATCAGGGGGAGCAAAGTTATGAGGGGGGGAAACAGCTCGAATGGTTTCGTGTAAATATACACACTGTGTGGCCGAACTTGGTCTGGCGCACGGTAGTGCGCCTAGATCACACTTTAAACTCGGCAACGTATATAACAATATCGCAATAGTTGATTCGAAATATGTGTTTGGTATAAAACGGGGTCTTCAGTTATAACAACAAGCATCTTACATACCAGCCAACACTTTGTGCCATTTTTAGGTCACGACCTTGTTCGATAATTTTTAAAAGCAATTAGTTTTTTCAAAAGTTTTACTTTAAAAAGTCAACAAACCGATAAAATTACTTAACGCACTTAAACTTACTAAATCGAAGAAGCATAAAAACAGCCACTTACTTTGCAATAATTTAAAATTGACGAAAATTCTTTTCAAACATTTCTACTGCAACTCTAAACAAATTCTTTCCAATTATTTATTTTAATATTAAACGGATTGCAACTAAAATCTCTCTCACGTTCAGTTTAGTTAAAATAAAGTTTTATACTAAATTTGTTTTTTGCTTTGCTATTTTTCAATTAAACGACTGCTAAATAATTGAATATTGTTCACGTTAAAAAAAACGCATTTGAAATTTATAAAACAATAACAATAAAGTGAGCTGAAACAAAATTGTTTAACAATAAATTGCAATAAATTAAACTTTAAACAGCAAAATAGAAAAACAAAACTTAAAAAATCGTACAAAATAATGACGTAAGCTTTCAATACGCTCATAAACGCCAACTCATTAAATACAAATCGGAATTGACTGGCATTGAGAAGAAGATGTTCGTTACTCTGTGCACTACAACTACAAAATTAATTCTAATTTTATGATTGCAACTTTATAAAACAAACGTTAAATCATATTGGAGGAAAGCTAATGAATACAATGAGAGAAAAATTAATAAAAATTTCATTGAAAATATCTGATAAAGTTTTACGAATAAATACATACATACATACATATATAAAATTTTATAGCACATACCCACGCAAACATGTAAAAATATTAATAAATTCCGTAAAAAATACGACTATGATTCGCACACGAAGGATTCCGTTCAAATGTTTCATATTTAAAACAATAGAATAGTGAATATTCTTATCCAAATGAATTAAAAAAAAATGGTTAATTTGCAAAAAAAAAAAATAGCGATGATATTCACCCCCATTTTGAGAATAGCAAGTGAAATTTTTGTTTCTGTGAAATATTCATTTCCCTCGAAGGGAAAAATAGTATCGTGAATATCCCGTGAAAAATTATTCCTTAATTCTCCTTCCTATTTATTTTAAAGAAAACTTCAAAAGTCAAAGCTAAATATTCAGCTTTAGTTTGGTTGCTCCGTTTGTTTATTGCATTCTAACTTTTATGTGGTAAAATAATTCGGCTTCTTTTTGGAAAGCCAACAAAACGAAAAAAAGCCAACAAATTAAAGCTTCACAAATCTGCAGGCAATCAGCCTGTTTTTTTTTTGCATTTTGTTGAGGAATACATCAGTTTGTGCCTTACGAGTATTATCAGATCTTTTCATTAAAATAAACTTTGTAAGCTGTAATATTCAAATTACGAGTATAAGAAGAAATACATACATGTTCTGTTCTGTTCCCCATCAAAAATAAATTGAATAAATTGAAGGGAAAAGTGAAAAAACTTGTGGGAAAAAATTGTTCACGATAAGGGGAATTTTTTGAAGTGAACATTTTTTCACGTCATTATTCTGGACTGAATAAAATTTTTTCATGCAAGTTGTTCACGATTGGAAATGCGTGAAAAGTGAAAAAAATTCAAGTGGAAAATTATTCACGATAGCGGTGCTTGAATAGAATTGCTCCAAAAGCTCCATACATTTCGATTTCCTCAGGATTTCGTGTTCTTTGCTTCTCTTTTCACTTCTTTTAAATCGTAATTTGCTTTTGATATCGTTTTACCACATCGAGAATAAAAATCGAAGATTAAAACCTTCTTAACTCTTCGTTTGAATGCTCAACCTTTTCGGCATACACTTCGTAGTGTATTGAAATTATTCAACAACATAAATAGTTTTCAACCTAAGCTGCATAGCGTACATGCATATTACTTTCGAGCAGTTTCAGTAACTATTTACCACTGAATAAATAATTCATCATTTATTCTCGTATTGACAAAGTAGTGAGTGCCTGTCCTTATCATACTGATGATTAGCAGTTCTAGTACTGGCGAAGCAAAGTTATTTTGCGCAATATAGAGCAGAGAGTAAAATACTCGCACGAGTTCAATCCTCAGCACAGACATTTATTTTTTATTATTTTTTTTTTTTTACTTAATGATTTGTTAATATTGAAAGTATCAAATTGGTTTTTGTACTTGCCTGCGATTAAATCTCCATGTTAAGAATTAAGATGGAGCTTTGCCATCAAAAATTTTGCTGTAATTGTTTAAAAATATTTATTCATCTATAGTGTTTTTATAGCTTAAAATTCGTAAAGTTATATTCAGAACAAGGAGAAAATTATAATCAATTAAGATTCCATCATACACGGCAGAACAGAATAACGTTTTTGTTTTCTGTAGTTGCCACACAACCATTATCCGTATTCATCTGCATCAAGTTTACCACTCATAAGTAGAACGTGATTGCAGTTTTTATATGTATAAAACTCTTTGTTAAATTGGAATACAAGAATTGCATCACTACTAAATAGATAATAAGCTGTTAATTATCACATTAAACACCAGCGTTACCGTTCAGTTAATTTTTATAATGCCACTGTTTTTTTCTTGATTTCTATAACGCAGTAAATTTTTATTTCTATATATAGAGAAGTAATTCTCGTATTCAAATTTCATGAAAAGTTACATTAATTGTGAATCTGCTTTCCGGGTCAATAAACAAGGTTTATTTTTTTTTTTGTTTTCTTAAAGGAATTTGCTAATTGGTGTATTTTCTGAGCCGTGGTAAACCCTTTTAATGCCTAAAATATTACTAGGCCTTGGGTTTGTTGAAGATAGATGGCAACCATATTCAACGTGCATGTTTCTATCATGGTACAATAAATAAAATATAACGTCACAAAAACAACAGGCATATTGTTAGTGTAAAATGTTTTCTGTGTGTCAAAAATAGAGAAACAAGAAAATAAAAAATATAAAATTTAATTTTTGTAAAATAAATTTCAAACAAAATAAAAACAAACTGACATACAGAAAACAAAAATACACGTCTACAGCTGCCGGGACAACTTTACCTTATTTATTATACCATGGTTTCTATATTGTTTTGGCTTAAAATTATTAGTCAATATTGAATTGATTTTTATGTCAATAATTTTCATTCCTTTTTAAAAACTTAGAACCAATAATCGGTAACTGTAATGTTTTGCATATTTCATAAATGTATCGTTGTTCGTTTAAGCGATTTGTTTTTTACTTTCTCTGTTTTAGCGATTTTTTTTTTACACTTTATAAAATATTTCGTTTTGGCGTTTCTCGTTTTTTATTGTAATATTTTTCGGCGATTTTTTCTTTTTGGTTATTTTCTGTTGTAGTTTTTTCGCTTTAAAGGTTTATTAACTTTTGACGTTTTTTTTTATTTGACGTTTTTTTTATTTACATTGACTACTTTTTCCGTTAAGTTTGAATATAAACGAGCTGGATTCTTCTTAGGTGCCTACTAAGGAATGCTAACGCTTCGTTTGTGCATTATATACATCCAGATGGATGGGTCTCCTTTCTTTAAAATTTTTTTTTTTTTTTGCTTGTTGGTTATCCATCTGATATTTTCTTTTTTTAAACTATAAAACGATTAAAAATTATTTCAAAACTATTTTCTAATACATACATATATTCTTTTGCTCAAATCAATGTATGAAAATTTAATTACTATAAAGTTCAGCCAAAATGCATCACTACACACACACACACATATTTCATCGTAAATTCTCAATAACAAAGATAATGAAAACAAATTGACAGGTTTGAATCATAAAGAAATAAAAACTTGTATAAGTCGTGTTAAAATAATTACAAAACTTTACTTGAATATTGTTGTAATTATAATAAACCATAAATTAAAAAAAAAAAAAAGTTTTTTTATTTTGTATTAGATATTTTGTAGTACTCTTATATAGTGGAAATAAAGATGAGCACATCTCATACACACAAAAACATGTATGCACTTGCCTGGAACCTTAAAAGGTGTTTTCAGTTTCATCATAATTTTTTTTTTTGCCAATTTAAAAGCCCAACCGTCGTTACTGTATAGATATTCATTCAGTTTTTATACAATTTCAATTTTCATTTATTGCCATTTTCATTAGAATTAATAAAACACTACACGTTTCGTATATAACAATATTTTTAGAAATAACCTTGAATTGAAGCAAATACTATAATGTCTTCAAATCATAAATATTGATGCGCTCGAATGATTTTTTAATTTAATCGTTAAGAGTATCTCGAATCAATTGAATAAATTTTAAATATATTTTTTAACAACTTTAAATTTTGCTTTTTCGGTTTAATTTAACGAAAAAAATGTATTGAATTATTTCTTCATGGGATAATAGAGATGTTGCATAAAGAATGTCACAGTGAAACTTTTGTAAAACAAAAGATACCAAATACAAATCGATTTCAATTATAAACCGATTTTGCTTCATATGAAATTAACAAACGAACATTTTTTTCCGAATTCCTTGGAAGTTGTCTTTGCTTTTGATTCTCACACGACTGTGTTTCTATTCATTTTAAATTTGTCTTAAATATTTCATGTGTCATTTCAATTTAGAATCTACATATTCATTAGCCATGTTCCCATATAGATTGGCACTGTGAGCGTTTTTTTTTCTTATGTTGCAATCTCTATAATTTTTTTCTAATACATAAGAGATTTTTTTTTTTTTTTTTCAAATGACTTGTGTCCATTCACATTATTTCCTTTGAAACTGGGTTGACTTAGTTTTTCTTTAAGTGCCATTCTCATAACAAAAGATTTTTATTTTGCTTTTGTTGCTTATTGACATCATACTTGAACAACATGCAACATGCAACATAATATGAAGAGACAAGAAAACAGAATATATGTATATAATACATGATATTGCAACAACATGAATGTTTAAGAGCAAATACTTGGTCAATACTTCGAACAATCGAATTAATTGTTTTAAAAGCATTTTGCAGCGGGTGGTTTTTTAAAGCCGGAAATTTCCAATTTTTAAAGACGTAACATTTTAAAAAATTAAACTGCCTTTTAAAAGAAGATATCTTTAAAACAATGCATAACAAAAAAGAACCTTTTAACAATGTACCTTTCAAAAATAGTACCTGGTAACGTGTAAAAAACTATTTTTAAAAAATTTACCTTGTGAAAATATAATTTTTTTTTAATTTTCAACAACAATATTTTACGAATCCCTTAAAAAATTTAGCAGATCGAATTTTCTGCACTCGGGACATTTTTTGACCATGAAATTTACTGTAAAACATATCGACCCCTGTTCGCAAAATTATCGTATGTTACGCTTTATTTTCGAATATGTATAGCAGAAGTTCAACAAATTGAATCAGTTCATTTTGGCACAATATCGTAGTTCAGCTAAAACTTTAGGAATTGTGAAAATTTTATAAAAAAATATTAAAAAAGTTCGATTTAGAAAAAAAAATTTACCAAAAATTTATTTGAACAAAAAATTTATTTAAAAAATTTCGCTTAAAAAAATGTGCTTGTTGAGGAAACTATCTTGATAGAAAGTACTTTTAAAAATTTTACCTTTTACTCGTAAAAATAGTACTTTTGGTTCTACAAAAAGCTTCATTAGTAAAATATATTTTCGTAAAACTTCGATTAAAATACATATAAAACTATCTTCCTGTTAAAATGATATTAAAGTTATTTGTATTTTATATGTAAAATTTTTTACAAGGATTTTTTAATTAAGAAGTTGTTTAAGCCACACCAACAAACAAGTTTTTAATAAAATAAAATTTTAATTTACTTCAATGTTGTATAAAAAATCAGTTGTCTGTATGTAGGAGTTGTAATTATTTTACTTTTTAGTTATCTGCTCTTTTGAACTGTTGGTTGTAACTATCAGTTGTCCAAAAATAAATTAAAACCAAAAACCAGCTTAAGCTAGTAAAAAAAGAAGAAAATAGTTGTCAATAAATTGAGCACAATATTGAAACAAAAATTTAAAATCTTAATCTGAAAGATAAATAGGAGATCTGTGTTATAATTCACGTTTTGCAGCCGTTTCCCTAGTGAATAGCTTTTAAAATTAGCTTTCAATATGTAGAGATTGAAATAAATATTAAGGAGCAAAAAAAATGCACAAAACGAACAATTCCATTTCCAGTACTAAAAAATCGGCAAAGTGAAAAAAATTAAAACCCAAAAATGCTGAAGCAAAAATATTAACAAAAGGGAAAAAATCGCCCAAAATAAAAAAAGTAGAAATTCTAAGAATATTTATGAAAAAAAAAACTATTACAACACTATAAATCGTTCAAAATGAAGAAAGTTTAAAAAAAAAAATTAAACAAATAATGAAAACTTAGAAAAAAACCAAAAACAATAAAATCGGCAAAATTAAGAAATCGTCTAAGCTAAAAAATTCTTCAAAGCAAAACATCAGGAAAACTACATAAAAATACCAATTCGATTAAAAGTCAAAAATCGCCAAAAAAAAAAATTGCAATTCGAATAAACGTCAAAAATCGCAAAAACGAAAAAAAACTTCCTAGAACAAGAGTTTTGTTGAACGGAAAAAACTATCAAACTAAAAAATTCTGACAAGGTAAGAAAGTTACTTAAGAAAATCGTCAAAAGTAATACAATCATGCAAACGTTAAAAAATCTTACATACGATATAACATCGCCAAAAGTGAAAAAATCGCTAAAACTAAAAAAAGGATATATATCAGTGATGGAAAATGCAGTACTTTTGTACTATTTTCAGTACTTTTTCACAACAAAAATACCACAGTACCCCCACGTCAAATTTAGTACTACATTTTTGTTTTGCTTTGTTCTCTGTTTAGAAATCTGCGTTATTTTTATAATCATTGATAACATTGGCTTTAAAACAAGAACATAAGGAATGCACAAATTCGTTATTCATGTTGTTGTTAGTGTGTGTTTTTTGCAATAGTTGTTAAGGGCACTATACACTGTCATTGACATCAAGCGCGTGTACGTATGCTTGATATCAAGCATACCCAATATCTAAATTTTTTGATTTTTCATCAAGCGACGTCGGTGCCACACATACAAACAAATTTTTACTGTTACAACTGTAAATGCTTGATGTGATTTTGGCGAATGTATAGTGAGTGCCCTTTAATGTTATTGGTCCAATTTACACGAGATTAATTTATAGTTCGCACAACTTTTGTTCTTTCGAAAACACACGAGACTAAATAATCTGGCATAAAATTGTAAAAATATACATATATGTGTCTATTAGCGTATTTTGCACACATTTGTTTTTTTTTAATGTACATGTATTGGTTTTGTTCTGCTAATACGGGGTTGAACCTGGTTGAAAAATTATGCCAACCAAGCTGCCATGTTTTCTTCATTTAATATATTTTTTATTTTAAAATGGATTTTTAATATTATTTTTGAATAAAAATATATGTTTCACAAAAAGTACCACAATGTTGAAAAAAGTACTTTTTTTGTTTTCGGACAGTACCATTTCAATTTTTCATTTTTCCATCACTGGTATATATGCACATATACAAATTTTACAGGGGATCGTTTTTTTTATCGTTTATTTCAAATTCCTTAAGCATTTTTTAATGAGAATGTAACTGCTACCTACGAATGATCTTGCACAAGTTATACAAGGTTTTCCAATAAGAGTGATATGATTTCTTAAAAAAACACACACACACACTTATTGTTAAGGAAATTCAAACGTTTTTTCTTTCATTGTGAAGTACAATCGATACAATTAAGTTCTAAAGAAAACGTTATTCAAATGGCCTCCACGACTTCTTCTGCAGGAACCAATTCGATGAACCCAATTTTCGCCACCTTTTCCACTGAATGGCAGGTTCAATATTGACTTGTAAAGCTTGAAGAGAGTCTGGTTTATTTTGAAATAACCCCACAAGAAATAGTCTAATGGTGTTAAAACACAACTTCTTGGAGGCCATTCAATATTACAATTTCTTGAAATAATCGAATCTGCAAACTTTTCTCGCAATTATTCAATTTTTGCATTTGCTGTGTGGCACGTAGCCCCGTCTTGTTAGAACCAAATGTTGTCATGATCAACTTCATCCTATTTCGGCCATAAAAAGTTTGTTATCATCGATCGATTGTGGTTTGAGACAGTCCCAATTGTTGAGAACGCCTAGGAATCAGCAAATTGCGGTCTTCAGCAACACTTGCCTGAACGGCAGCAATATTTGCATTATTTCGAGCGGTTCTTTGTCTTATTGGCAAATTTTTAACAATTCGACGAATAACGACCACACTTGGACGATTATTACGACCATAAAATGACAAAATCGCACGAAAAGTTGCAATTGGAGAACGATTATTTCGATAATAAAACTGAATAATTTGTAAACGTTGTATTCAAAATCATATCATCCCTATTGGAAAACCTTTTAGATAAGCTTCACATCATATGTACATTTGTGTAGTTCTACATCAAAAACCCTATTTCGAAAAAAATATAATATGTATAATCTAGTTATTTCGAACTAGGCCGGTTTCCGTAACTGTTTACTTCGAAGTATGTATATCGATGTGATCAATTTTTCAGAAAACAAGAGAAAAATGCATATAAATTTTGTAGTCATGTAATTCTCGAATGCATAATTTCTTAAAGACTTTGTATACGTAAGACATTTTAAATTATTTATATTTTTTCCTAAATTTCAATATAAAATTCCCCGTTAAACAGTATTTTTAATTTATGTTGCAATTTTTTGCTTAATTCAAATTATAGGCCATGCAGCAATCAAAACTAAGCCGATCAAACCTTTTTAATTTTTGGTTTGACTTGACAAATTGACACTTTTATTAAATTTATTAGCAACTACTACCGTTTTATCTTGATTGTTTCAATTTTAACTTTTGTTTAAAAAATAATCAGATTTTACATTGTTTATTTTTCTTTTCAAACTCTATTTTTTTTTCTTTGCACTTTTCGTAAAACGACCTTGTATGCGTATTTATTTATTGTTGTAAACTATTAAAACCATAAACAATAGACAACATCAAACAACTAGTACAACTTCATGCATGAGTTCAAAATAAAGCAACAACATTCAAAACTAAACAACAAATGAATTACATTTAAGTAGAATACAATAATAGAAACCAAAAAAAAAAAATAAAATAAAATAATGATAATAATTCTTTAGTATTTGCCAATTAAACAATTCAAAATCATGACATACATATGTTATGTACATACACATTATTGTATCATAGTCGTAGTTAAATGGAAAATTTAAACGCCAAAATAAACACTAAATGATGGATTAATTAATTTAAAGAAGGGGTCAAATTTATAGTTTATCTTGGAAATACATAAAAACATGAATTAAATGAAATTAATTGCACGTGAAATTGGTAAAATTTAGCGAACAAGTTGAAAAAAATATCTTCAATAATTTAAGCTTGAATTAAATATCATAGTTGCTTGCAAGTAATTTTTATTTCTGTTTATTTCTTTCTATTTTATAAGAAGAAAAAAGTAAAAGTCTGCTTCATAAAATAAAAATCTACTTAAACTTAATCCCTCCTCTTCTGACAACATAATGCTTTATCAGAACTGAAAAAAAAACACAACAATAATCTAAAACTTGTGGCCTACTTAACATAGTTTAGAACATATCATGTCTTAGATTCCAAGAAAAATACAAAAGATATAACACTTTTTCACTGATAATATGTGAAATAAACTTAATCATTCAACAGTCTTAGACATCAGTGTTGAACAACATCAACAAACTGCTACAACAGTGAGAAAATATCATAAAAGAAATAAAGATTAATATAATATTATTGTATGTATAGAAAAAATAAAAAAACATTCAATCCCCACTAACCCCTACAGCTGTTTGCTGGAAATCCGTACAAAAAAAAAAACATTGATGAAAGTTCTATAAAACATAAACATACAAGTAAATTTAACACACTTTCAGTGTAATTAACCGATGTTTTTATTATTATTTTTTTTTTTAATTTTAAGAAGCGCAAAAAAACTTTAAAAGAAATTGCTGACAGAAAACAAGAAAGAGTTCAACTGTCCAGTTGCAACTAAAACAAAAGACTTAAGGTACAAACTCTAGTGTCTTGCATCTACAAGCAAATTCACGTTCGTTTTTTTTTTTTTTGTTTATTCATACGAACTTAAATTACAAGTATTATTTCCAATACCCAAAAAATAGGGTCAATTTAAAGTACCTTAAATTTTTTTTGTTATAGATATAATAAAATTTTCTAACCTCATTAGGTTTTATTCAAAAAAATTTTTAAAACATACAAAAAAAAAAAAAAAACTATTGATGCCAAAACCAATTTGTGATTAAGCGATTAATGGCCACTGATATTTTAAGCTACTCGGGTCTTTTCTTCTTATTGAAACGAAAAGTACATACATATTAGAAAAAAGCTAAAATTTTAATTATTAAATTTTTATTTTAATTTTCTTGTCAATTCTATAGAATAACTTTCTGCAGAAAATCTAATGAACTAGTTCATAGTAATTCTAATAAATTAAATTATGTCTGCATTTGATAAAGGATTTTGTGAAAATTGTATATTTCGGCTTGAGTTCTTCAAATTACTAACAATTTTTTAGGAACATTAGAATATCAAATTAAAATGGCTACACCTCCTTTCAGGGTTCGTTTGTTGTGGATACAAATTGGAAGGGAATATTAACCAATTTTTCACCAATTTAATCATATTTTTTACAGCGGGGATTTATTTTACATCGAGTTATAATTTTGCACACTGTCATAATGAATCGGCATGTAGTATTTCAGAGTCCTTTCATTTTCCTTATAAAAAGTTTTCAACATTTTTATTCCGAGAAACATTTTAACTCTCTTGCACTTTTTTGAATTTTTTTTTTTCTTCTTCAAAATAAGACAAAAAACTTCACATTCAGTATGGTACGGTTCCAAATGTCGAATGTCCACAAACGCTACTCCCTCTTTCCTTCCCATAAACTACATAAGTGGGGGTCATTCCCTGAATGCTAGTTTTAATACAAAAAATAAATGAACCACCCGCCTTAAATAGTCACCTTGCTTGAGGCTTGGAGCTGTCCAATCTTAAATTACTTCAACACTTTATGTGATGCAGCCGAGTTTAGCCCGACAGATGACAGATGACAGGTATTCTGGCATTCCCCAGAACACGACTACAATATTTTACTTAACACCAGCAAAAATATGCGCATTTTTGTTATACGAAAACTGATCATCTGGAATTTAAGCAACATCTCCTTCCAGTGATGTTGGTTTCAACAACAATACCTTTACCTTTAGAACTCGCAAAAGACTGCTTCCCCAAAACACAAATTATTCTTCGAAAAAGTACTTTTCTCAAAATCTTTAAATTTAAAGATGCATTAAAAATTGATTTTAAAAATTTATAAAAAAAAAACATCTCTCAAATGAACGTGAGAAATGTTTTCGTTCAAAATTCATGGCTACTGTTTCATATTACAAATAAATCATACAATAATGTCCTAATGTAGTGCAACCAATAGTTATTTTTTTAATTAAACCATTTTTTCTTCATCACTTTTATAGTTGAAACTCCCACCCATTTATTGAAACTTTCAAAAATAACACAACAAATTATTTGATTTGTTTTATTTAATTCTGTTCGGAGCACATATTGAAAGGTGTGGCCGCTTGGCTGGCAGTTGCTATCAAAGTCCTTCGTGTACTAGTGGCTGGCTTTTAAACTAAAATTCACATATTGCTGTCTGACTCGTTATATCTTTTCAAGTTAATCTAAGTCTTTTGTTTTTTATATTTATAAATATTTTTTTTGTTACTGCAAATAATAAAAAAAACAATGACTAAATGTTGGTCATTTTTGGTTAGAGAATTGTTTGCAACGCAGCAGCAACCACAAAAAAAACGTTCATTGTTTGTCTCAAATGATAAATTGCAAAAAAAAAATGTAAATAAAAGCTATAATACTGCAACAACAAGAACAACAACAACAAATATGCAATATCTTGATATTATTTAACGTTATAACAATAAACGGAACTAAAGCAAAAATAAAAACGAAAACAAAAACAATTTTAACCAGTTTTCGGTTTAACTCAAGTCTAATAACGATACTTTATTTACTTTTGAATATTAACCCAACGTGTTTGTTTTGTTTTTTTTTTTTTTGTTTTTAAGAAACAAAAACCTTTTATTTTTAGTTGAGTTAAAATAATCGTAACAAAAAAAAACAAATAAATAAAGAAATTAAACACGAAAAACGTGAATTGTTTTAATAAAATGGACTTTTATTATAGTTTAGTTTTAATTTTATGAAAGAAAATAAACTAAAAATAAATTCATAAGAACGTTGTTTTGACTGAAGGCTTAAGAACGTGTTTTCTTGAACAGAATTAGTATATTTTATAATTAAAAGACTATTTTTGGAGGAATAACTTTAAATAATAAAGCGTGATTATTTTCATTATTATGTTTTCAAGTCGGTTTTAAAATTTTTAACGGGTTTTATTCCATTTAAAATCGACTGAAAAGAATCCGTGCGTATCAATTGTTATCTAAGAACACCTTAAGGTATTTTTCAATGGGTTTGGGGTGTGGGGGAAACAACTAAAAATAAACGGGAAACTTCTACTTCTTCTTACCACATGTTTTAATTGTATGTGAAGAACTTTAAACTGGCAATGCCATTATATTGTGGTAGAAAACTAAATTATTAAATTATTTGTAAAATTAATAAATTATTTGTACCACTGCTCTCCACAAATTGTTATAAACTATTGGCTTGACGCACGATGTCCAACGAGATAGTTCGCTGGATTTCTTCGTTTTACTAATTTCACTATTAATCGATTAATCGATTACAAAAGGTAAACAAATCAGTTATTTTTCGCTTACGACTTCAGCATTGTGAGTCAGGCGGTAATCTACAAAAATAAATTACGCAAGTCAATATTTTGTTAATCTTTTTATGGCTACATTTACCGCCAATTTTGGAAAAAAGTATATATTATTTGAATGCTATTTAATTAAGGATGTGCACAATTTATATATCCTCCAGATCAATTCGGTATTTTGATACCCATTTTTCAATGTTAATACCCCAATCTCTGTAGTTTAATATTTTGCTATTGCAAGTTTTTTAATTTTTATTTTAACTCAAACAAGACTTTTAAAAGAAAAATAATATTTGTTATCTTTTTCTCAAGGATTTTCGGAAAAAATATATGGCAACACCAAAAACAGCATAATTAAAGTTTTAGTTTTTTTTTTAATTAACAATGTTTCAAGTTTGAGTGTTTCCGGTAGAGGGAACCAAACAAAAAATAAACTTAAATTTTTAAACATTATTTTAAGATGAATTAAAGACCTTACCCCCATCCGCCCCACAATTTTCACATTTTTGTAGTGAATTTATATAGGAAATAAAAAATACTTGGGTTATTCACACTGTAGTCATAAGTGATATGTCATAAAATAATATTACACAAAAATTTGACAAGTGTGAACACCCCGTCATAAATTAGTGTGCTATGTCATATTGTGCCAGCTGATAAACATTTAACAACACTCCATTTTTTAGTCGGATTAGTGCGCATACGTTTGCATTTTGGCTTAAATGTAAATATTTCTTAATTCAGTCCGACTTGTTAATAGAGAAAATAATAAATTACCTGTAAAGCATCTAAAAAGTCTAATATCAATTAAAATTTTCAAATTGTTTTATATCTATACGAACTTGCTGAAATAAATATAATCAAAAGCAGCTGTTGCCGGTAACATGAGCTGAACTATATTTTCTTTTTGGACGGCGGCAAGTGGAAAAACGTTCACAAGCTGCCAGGCAGATGACTAACACAAACACATTTTTTTATTTTTGTGTTATTTATAAGTAGCGACGGCTTGTAAATATTATCATCGGCTCTAATAAAGAGTTTCAGCTGCTCGACTAAGGTTTCTACTGTTATTTTATGACAAACCATAAACACACCTCAAAAAGTCTTATTATTATTATTATATGACTTTTTTGCTTAAAAAGCAAACCAAAAAATTGTAAAATATTGTAAAATAATAAGACATCATGACAATATGACTGCAGTGTAAACACCCCAACTATATTTTAGTTACAATATGTGCCAAATAATACGAGGAACATCTTTTTATAACTTATTAACCCTCTAAGTTCTTGCTGTATGCGTCTTTATTGGTTCTTTTTTGACAAAGAGGGTAATATTTAAGCCTAAAAAACTCTACTATCGTTATTTTCAAAAGCGTAAAAATTACCAGAAATCTACTTTGAGAAAAGTTCTTTAACAGTTACAAATTGTAAAGGTGGAGGTACATAACACGCTTTGTACGCGTAGCCGCTTTTCACGCGGCTATCAAAAAAATTGAATTAGTGTAATTGTATATGACAAGTTACACAACACACAGCGTAGAACGCTAAAACGCATAGAACGCGTTAAAGTATATCTACTTTTTACTTTTGTAAGCATCCCACGCGTCACTCAAAGCGATCAGCTGTTTTTGATAGCCATTTTAATGGTTATTTTGATGCAAAACGCGTCCTATGTAACTTGAAATTAAGAAAAGCGTAAAATGCATAAAATTCTTCAAACGCGTAGAATGCGTTGACGCTAAAACGCGTGTACCTCTATCTTAACGATCTGATATTTGGTGTGAACTTAAGAAACACCGCAATGGATGGTCATATCAGCAGAAAGTATATTAACTTAAACGAAGCAACGTTCAATATATCAAAAAACGCATAATTTAATATTTAATTTCAAATAATATTATGGTTTTTGTTATTTTTATTACCAGCAGCACTCACTCAGGAGTGACTCCTAACTGTACAATGCACAGCACTGAAACTAGGCCCCGGGTGGTTACATTTTACATCTTGGTGATATCCACACCTTGATGATGTGCTTCATGGGGAAAAGGGTAATTGTCTTTTCCAGACTTCGAGGGTTGTAATAGATTAACAGAAATCATATTTAATCTATTACAGCGGTCGAAGTCGATTCGAGAACCGTGATAAGGCCCATTACCTTTGGCCAAGTAGCCATAAAACTTATATTTTACTGCCAAATCTCTGAAACAAGAGAGCAAAGGATGTACATATAAAGTAGAAAAGGAAGTAGGTAATCTTCGTTAGTCTACTAAAGGGTGTTTTTTATAGAGTGACACAAGTTTAAATCGTAATAAAACAAGGAAATATATTTTTAATGTCAATGAAACGGGCTTTATTGGAAAGAAAATTGTATGAAATTAATGTTTAAATATGATTTCTGCCATGTGCCCGCCACGGCTGTCGCGTAGAAGGCGCAATCTGGAACACCAATTTTCAACAACTTTTCGCAGCATTTGCGGCCATATTTCGCTGATAACTCTTCGAATGTTGATTTACAGGTTTATCTACGTAGTCAAGTGACTTAACATAACCCCAAAGAAAATAATCTAATAGGTTTAAATCGCACGATCTTGTTGGCCAATTAAATGGGCCATTACGTGAAATTATTTTTTCATTAAAAGTTTCTTTGAGTAAATCAATTGTAGCGCCTGCTGCACGATGATTTTGACAAATAGAATAATTATTTTGATTTAAAATTTCACCAAAAGCAACTATCAGCTGTTAAATGGGTGCTCAAATAAGGCAGTGATGCCTACTTAAAGTTGTGACACTCTATAAAAAACACCCTTAAGAAGGTGAAAAGGCACATAAGATCTCCGCTCAAGAGTAAAGACGATGGAAAGTTAATCCCTAGAGTTTTCTTTCGAGCCTTGACTAATCACCATACCCTGATACCACGAATTTCGGTAAGCCCCTGGTGAGAGTGTGCACCGCAGGGTAGAGAGTGTTGTTCTTTTATCGGACTGACCATGCGATGTGATGATGCGTGATGAATACTCTGTCTTCTTGAATGGGTATTATATTTTGCATACTCCGTCCCCTTGGGGATGGATATGCTGGCAGCCATAGCATTACCCTCGTTGGTGGCATGATTCCATGAAGGATTATTGGTGAGATCTCCGTCGGGAGAGGTATTGGTTAAACGACTAATGATCGACCAGTGATAGTGCCTGGACTTCGCTCAACCAATAGGGAGCCTCTGTATGATGTTGCGAAACAATAGATGAAGAGATAAGATAGATCGAACACTCAAACAAGGGTTTTACTCATGTTGGGTGGTCCATGTATAAGAAGTTGCCCCCTCATGTGACCCCCGGCCACTCATAAACTGAGTGACTTTTATATAAATGTTGAACTCAAATCATGTATTCACTATATAGACAAATTATTTGTGTAGAAATTTTGTATGGGAATCACTCAAAAAACTGAGTGGTTTTCATACAAGTCCGCTACTCAAACCAATTGTTTGTATTATAGAAACTGCACCTAAATTAAAAATTTCAATTGAGTGAAAATGTAGTAATATGAAAATCGTTAACGGGTTTTTATTATACCCACATCCTACTGATGTAAATAATTGATCAAATCTAACAAATAGATTTCATTTTAAATATTTAAAAATATTTTTAATTATATGTATATGTATTAGTATTAAAAGCATATGATCCAAAGCTTTTATTTACAAATACAAATCAAATGCATCATATTAAATTTTCACACATTTAATCTAGTTTTTTTCATTTGATTGTATTTCTTTTGAATATTCATTGGATTTATTTTAGACTTGTAAAATTTAATATGTTCATGACTTAACGAAGGCATCAGAAAATTATTATAATTTAAAATTATTATTTTTATTTGTTTTTCAACTTAGGGCATTAAACAATAACCTGAACAAAAATGACCTTCAATTCAAGTTAAAAAAAAAAAAAAGATGAAAACAAATTTATAAAAACGCAAACACAAAAATGTAGACAAAATCACTTTAAAACACTTCAAAGAACACACAAAACAGACGTGCTTAGTGGCAAAAATGTACAAGTGTGTTAAAATATAATTATGCTAAAGGTGTCATAAAGATGAGTTTTAGAAAAATATAAAAGATATCATGTTTTTTTTTTCCATGGAATTTTTTAAGTTTTAGATGGGTTCATAAAAACTACATGCGTGAAGAATAATATGTAAGCTTTTGTGAAACTTTGTCTCTAGTAGAAAAGTCCGTTGCTTCGGTGAGCTGAACCCCAGATCTGCATGACTAAAATATTAGCCTTGAAGAAAGGAAACAAACTTATTGCTTCACCGTCAAATAGAAATTAAAAGCATTGGAAATAAAACTGCCGTTCGATTTTAATGAAATTTTATCAGCCGCTGGCATTAATTAGGAAATGTAAGCTTTACGCCCTTACTGTAGTGGTAAATTTAAAAAATTTTGACTTGAATTTTTCTAAATTTTTATTGTAGAATATCATAAAACAAAGTGAAAAATAATTTGATTTTCGTAATTTTTAAAAATTTTATATAAGTTTTTTTTTTTTAGGTTTGTTGAAACTGTCCTTTGCAGGACCATAGAAAACTACCATATTTTATTAGAAAACTAAAAAAAAACGTATTGTTTGGGCCACTCTAATGTGTGTATGTATGAGTTTAAATGTCCACTTTGATTTGTTTCGTTGCATAAACTATATTTTTTTATATCTTCATGTGTATTAGGTTAGGTTAGGTTAGGAAGCGTAGTGTGAAATACACATCCACTCGGAGACCCAATTGGATCCATTGTGATTCCCTTCATTTTTAATTTATTGACTAATTAGTCTCCTTACTGCCCGAGGAGAAACAAAGAGCCGTTAACATCCATCATTCAGCCAATTAATTGCCATGATAAAGCCCCTGATATCCTCAAGTTTGCACTTTGCGATATCACTAATGCACTCATGGAAACGTCTGCGCAGCCATCTATGCCTATGCCGTTGCAGCCTTGGACAATGACAGATGATATGCTCTATAGTTTCTGGCTCCTCTTCATCCCCACACATCCTACATAATAAATCCGGAGTGCCATTTTCCCATATACTGGTCCTCGCTCTAACCGAGCAATGGCCAGTCAAGGCGCCTACTAAGACTCTCAAAACCTTTTTATTCATACCCAGCAGTAGATCAGATTTACCTGAGTCTAGTTCTGTCCATATGGACCTCGAGACTCTACAATTTTCTCTATTCCTTCAGGAATGGTTAGTTCTACTAATTACCCAATTACTGAGTTCCCTATAGTAGTGACCGATTGGAAGTTTAACCGACCTGTCAGTAACTGCCACATCTAATGGTGACCCTATTCTTGCCAGCTCATCAGCGATTTCGTTTCCCTCAATAATGCAATGTCCTGGTACCCAACATAGCCTAACGCTAAATTTGTCCATAAGCAAGTTGAGAGCGAGCCTACACTTGCTGACCAGCTTCGATTTGACACTCCGCCCCTTCAAAGCTTTCAGCGCCGCCTGACTGTCAACGTAGAATGTTACCTCCACGCCTTCAGTTACGTGTTCTGTCACTAGTTCCGTGACCCTGACGATCGCTAGGATCTCAGCCTGAAATACACTACATTCGTTGGGTAGCCTAAAAGACCTACGAATATCTGTTCCTAAAAAATAGACGCCAGCATCCGTGCCTATTTCCATTTTCGATCCATCTGTAAAGACCGCGCAGCCCTCAGATTTGACCCAAAGATCAGTGTGTGTTTTATAAAATTTATTTGAAGCACACAGCGGGTTTTTGGGAATATTAAACAGCGTTGACAAGAATATTTCATAAAATTTCGTCGAACAGTCGAATTAAAAGCAAAAGTTTCCTTTTTTAGTCTTTTGTTTATAGTTAAATTTTTGCGTATGGGAAAAGCGCCATATTTTATTCGTGATTCTTTTTTTAAATCATTTTAAAGAAATTATCACTTGCTTCAAAATTATTTTTAAAAAGAATTTTTATAAAATTTCATCAAGTTTCCTTCTTTAATCGTTTGTTTATAATTCTATTTTTCTTTATTGGAAAAGCGTCGTATATACATATTTCATGATTCTTTTATTTAAATCATTTCAAAAAAAGTATCACTTACTTGAAAACTTTTTTGAAAAGAATTTTTATAAAATATCTTCGGACAGTCGAATTAAAGCCATCATCTGTATGGGAAAAGCGTCGTAGTATTTTTTTATATTTTTTAACTCATTTTAAAGAAATTATCACTTGCTTCAAAACTATATTTAATAAGAATTTTTATAAAATTTCATCAAGTTTCGTTCTTTAGTCTTTTGTTTATAGTTGAATTTTTCTGTATGGGAAAAGCGTCGTATATTTTTCATGATTCTTTTTTTTTATCATTTTAAAGAAATTATCACATGCTTCAGAATTATTTTTAAAAAGAATTTTTATAATCACCCTTATCGGGTTTGGCGTAGGCGTATTTCGACTACGGACGTATTTGTTGTCCAATTTTAAATTCCATGGTATCATGTAAAATTTACGCCCAAGATATTTTTGTAAATGAACCAAAATGTAAAAATTGAGCATTTTTAAATTATTATGATACAGCCTGTTATGAAAATTGTCAAAATAAACAAATAAAATGTATGTATGTACTATGTATAGCATTTTTAATCATTTAATTTTTTATTAATTAAAATGTTCATTGTGGGTTTTATTCATCCTCTAAAAACGAGTATGAGTGCAGTGGTTTCATTTGAGGTTTTATTTGGAACAGGATCAGGGGATACGACCCATGGTCTTTTTATACCAAAAGCATTCTTATGTTCTATAATCGAATGCATGTCCAATAAATTAACTGCTGCCTCCTCAACTGGTAAGAAAATAAACTGCTTAAAAATGCCCCCACCTGTTGCATGGCTTTCAGCTTTGTTGTGTGTGAGTTTTTTTATTTAAATTTAAAGTCTGCCCACACCTTCATCCATCCTTCACCAATGCAATTTTAGGAATTCGGATATGGTATTTCACTCTTCTTTTTATGTTACTTATTTGGCAGCCTTTGTGAAACCCTTTTGCCAAATATGGTTTTTCCTTCATTAATTCCACTGCAATAACTGCAGCCCCCTGGTATGTCAGAAACCATAGAATTCATAAAGATCTAGACGTTCCGTTGGTAAAGACAGTATTTTCGAAACACGCGAAAAAATACATTAAAAAACTTGAGTTGCACCCAAACCCACTTGCGCGGAATATTCTGAGTATAGAGGCCACACCCGGCTTAGGAGGAGGGACACTCTTTCTATCAGCCGTACACGAGAGATGTAAAACAACAAAAATCAACCGTTGTAACTAAAAATTATGTTTAGCATTGGCTAAACTTATATTTATTATTTTTTTTTTTAGATTTAAGATTTGAAAAACTTATTGATGTTTCAATCTATTATTGAAGATTCAATAAATAATATACATATAAAAAAAAAAAAAAAAAAAAAAAAATTAATTCCACCAGCTTAGAGAATCGCGTGGCAGTTGTGACATTTAGGTGCGGTTTATACAAGCCGAACGAGTGATTTGAGTGTAAATTTTGTATGGAAACCACTCAAAAAACTGAGTGCTTTTCATACAAAATTTACACTCAAATCACTCGTTCGGCTTTTTTCTTTTTTGGAGACTTACACTTTATTTCCTTCCATTTTAATTAAAACTTCACTTTAGTAACGTTTGTGTCGTGATAAAAATTATAAACGCCTGTTTTTGGCAATTTTGACAAGCAAAAACGCCAAATACGATACCGTTGTAACGACGTTCTTGTAATGGATTTTTATACTGTGCCATGTATTGGCGTTTTTTGCTAATCACGATACCGTTTTGAAAAAACGCTGAGTTTTTGCAATGAAAACGCCAAACACGATAAGGGTGAATATTTCTTCGGACAGTTAAAGAAACTAAGTTGCAAATTGTCAAAAATATATTTAAAAGTAGAGTTGTGCGCGTGAGTAAAATTACGCTCACGATCACGCACGATCACGAAACATAAATATTTTTCACGCACGCTCACGCACGGCATGATTTAAAACTTTCACGATCATGCACGCTCACGAACGCAATATGTTCAATCACGTACTTTCACGCACGACGGGAATAATTTTGCATGCACGCTCACGGTGAAATGCAAATTTTGCAATAAAAGATTTAGCATATGCTAAAAAATTTTATTTTTTCTTCTTTATTTACTTCAGGATCATCAATTAAAAAAAAAATTGAGGAAAAGGTCGAAAAATTACAATACAAAGGATAAACATAATATAAAAAATTACGCACGATCACGCACGGTATTATATTTTTGAATCATGATCACGCACGCACGCGTGATTTTTTCAATTTGTAATCACGCGTGACACGAAAATTTCACGACATTTGCACATCTCTATTTAAAAGCCTACTGACCAGCCAGAAAAACAAAAAACTGTTTTTTTATTTTTGTGGGAAATTTAAAGGCGATCATAAATTTTAATATTTGCTGAGTAGCAGTGTGTCTAACATCTGTAAAAATTTTCTATATTACAAGACCGTACTAATGTTTCAGAAACTAGAAAATAACATTGACTTTTATTTAAAAAAAAACTATGTGAAACGTAAAGAAAATTGTTAGTAACTTTGGAAAAACATAAATATATTTCTTCCGTACAAGAAAATTGTTAATAACTTTGGAAAAAAATAAATATATTTCTTCCGTTTTATAATGCATTTATGTATATCACCTTAGCAATTTCTATTAACATCAAACGCTTAAAGAAGTACTTGTACTTATAAATAGCAACAACAACAACATGAAAAAAAAACTCATTTAAAACCAAACAAAATACAAAACGTGATCAAAAACGGAAATCCGTATAATAAAGTTTATTCGAAACATCCACCAACAATAAAGACAGTTTAGTTTGTTTTTTCCAAAGAATTTCGAGAACAATAAAACTAAAATTTATTTGTATGTAAGTAACGTTTTTTAATAAATTAAAAGAATATAATTTGTGTGTGTAGTGTTTTTTTTTTTTTTCTATAAAAGTCATTGTTCTTTCTTTACATTGTTTCGTTTTATTTTTTTATTTTTTTTTGTTTTGGGTAGACAGCAACCGTTAAGTTTTCAACATAAAATAAATTTATAATTAATCATTGTTTGCTTTACATACGCCCAAAAACAAAAATATATGAAAATTATAAACCAAAAAAAAAAAAAAAAAAAAAACTTGGTCTTTTGGGTTAATTAAAGTTTACCAAAAAAAAAGCAATGAGAAAGATTTTGAACTAATTTTGATGGAAAATATTTAAGTTTTTTAAAACCAAAATGAAAGAAATTCTACTGTCTGCTAGAAAAAAAATCTTAAATAGAATTCGAAAGTTTTAAGGGCGTTTTTGTATTTTATTTTCAATATTTTACGTTTTTGTATTTCAAATTTAATTTTTAAAGTTTTCAAAACAATAATTTATTTTCTTTTGTATGATTGTAATTTATCTAATCTATTTATATATTTCACACTCACCCCTTTTTATGTTTCTACTATTTGCTTGATATAAATTTTGTTTTACTTTTTTTATAACAAACACCTTTATTCTCTGTGTGTGTGTGTTTGTTGTAATTGTATGAACCAATTAACTGACCTTTATAGAATCAGGTAGAGCGAGCACACAAGTATCACGATGATCGTCAGAACAATTTTTTTTTTTTAGACATCGATCTTTTTCTTTGCCAACCACCATCAGTTTCCGTTAAATTCGTTGGTGTATGATTGATGAGAGTGGGAAACTTTTAAACAAAAGCTGTTTTTTCTTCATGAAGTGTTAATGATAACATTTTGATTTAATCCAAATAATAGTTAATTTAATGAAATGTACAACTTAATTTATATTAAAAAATGCTGATTTGTTATCAGCTTTATTTGTAGTTAACAAAATAAATTGGTGTAAACGATTTGTTAAGCATTTAAAAGGAAAATAAAATAAAAATGTTAAAGTTCATTTTGTATAGCATTTAAAAAAGTTTTTAAATGAGATATTTTCCTATTACCGTTCCCATCGCAAATAAAGTTATATTAATGAAAAATATTTTAAAGAAAAAACTATGAAGAAAGCATTTCTCAGCATGTTAAAATTGCCTTTTTTATTATATATTTTCAATAAATTGAAATTTAAAAGAACCAGCGGTGTATCAACAGTTGAAAATTACAAGAATTCTTGTCAAATCAGAGAAGTAATAAAATCCCAAGAATTTAATGCGATCGAGAAATTGCATCAGTGAGAAATATAATTTTTATATGAAATTCGGCCACTTTTCTTTGTCATTAAATTATGTTGTGTCAGAATGTAAATGTAGTTGAAAATTAAATGAAAATCTTTGTTGATACAGTCGAACTTCCATAACTCGAACTTCTCTAACTCTAATTAGTTCGAGTTCGAGGCAGTAGCGTCAAAAAAACAAATCACATACAATTTTCCTTCCGTAACTCGAACTTCTATAAGTCGAAGTTCTCCATAACTCAAACAAAAAAACATACACATGAACTCTATAAATGGAAGAATTTTGCTTGTTTAATTGGGTTTTTGTTTTTGCTTTAGTTATGGTTTGTTTGTTTGTTTTACTCTCTTTTGTTGCTTGAACTAGTTTGTATATTTTACATGCTATTTTTGTTTATTTTTTTCGGCGAATTACAAATTTGTTTCTTTTTGTTTGCGTAAGTATCAGTTCTATGCATAATTCGGGCTAGATGATAAATGTTAAAATCGATGTTTTTTTATTAATATGACAACAAAACGTGTTTTAAAATGCTTATCAATTGAAGAAAAATATAAACTTATAAAAGACGTCGAAGATGGATTAAAGATAAAGGAAAAAGCTGATAACTCAATATACATATCAATTATCAACTCGTTTGAATCTGGATTTCGTTTATGTAGTAAAAGAGTAAGGATCCAGTCACTTATTTCAGTCAGTCACTTATTTCAGAATATTTTACATAATTGTAATTTTTTTAATTACATATGCTTGTTCTTTTACATTCTTAAATATGTAGTTTTCCATTAGAGGATATTTTAAATAAAAATACAAAGTACAAAAACCTTTTAATCTATTTTGACAAAAAATTCTGTAACTCGAAGTCTCCGTAAGTCATAGTTTTTTTTTTTGGGGGGGATAATGGTGATTCGAGCTATGGAAGTTCGACTGTATTTGTACAGGCTAAAGTTCGTAAATTTAATAATCAGTGAAATATTAGAAAGAATTTTTTTAACATATTTCAAGCAACAAAGGAAAATTTTAATATGGAGTCCCTTTAGATTTCAACTACACGGCTGAATAGAACAAATGTTGTTTTCGGTAGAAGCCACTTAACCTCGTCAGTGTTCAGTGTTCGGTGGTGTTGGCTGAGGTGGTTAGCGCGTTGACTACTAAGCAAACAATGACTTGGGGCCTGGGTTCAAACCCTGGCCAGAGCAAGTCAATTAACATCATTAATTTTTCTAATGTACATTGGTGAGACATTGTTATTAATTGTTGTCGGACTATTTAAGTGATGAAGGCATAGCACTGGTCACTAAAAAAAACTGTTCCGACAGCGATTGATGCCGTTTCAAACTAATGTACACAACATCGCCCTCCTTCGTCGGTTAGCAGAAACATCGGCGAAGTAAAACAATTAATAAAATGCCTGCTAATACAGCTTAACAAAGTTAATGCGTCTACTTAACACCAGAGGCGCCTCAACACTGCTAAAAAAAAAAAAAAAAAATCAACATAACGGGCAAAGCAGAGTTGTAAAAGAGTTAAGCCTTCTAAATTTTCAACCTCTATCTTCTCTACCCTATCCCTCTCCTAAAGTTCCGGCACAATGCATTGCATACGTAGGGGTCATTCCCTGAGTGCTGGTCCTAATTAAAAAAAAAAAAAAAAAAAAAAAAATGCTTTCACTACTTGTTAGGTAGCTCTGTTGAACGTGATTACATATTCCATTTACACACATTTCGAATGCAAATAGAATACGAGACTTCTCACTACTAAATTGATGTTAGTTGGTGACTTGAATTGAAAATCATTGAAAGAGATTTCTCTAGATCCCGCTTAAATTGTTTCCCGCTTTAAAGCCTTCCCTGCTTGAATGAGTCATTATTTAGAAAAAAAAAAATATTTTATATGTCGCTTAACCCGTTAGCGCTCACACTTTTTTGCTTTCTTTTTTTGTAGGAACTACACTCAGGCGATGACCCCTATTTATACAATACATGTGGCAGAACTCTTAGGGAAAGCAATTAGTTAGAGAAGATAAGCTGTTGAAAAGGCTTAATTATTTTACAAAAGAAAACACTTTTGCAATTATTGGTACTTTGATGCTCTTTGAAATGGAAATAGTAAATTTGTGGGAATAGTAGGGCATTTGTTTTGCATTCGTCGCGGATTCAATAATCGTCTTATCAGCACCATTTTCCGCCAGCATTAGTGGACATCCATTTGTTCGAATTCCTACGCAAGTTTTTAAATTCAAACCAAAAATTTCACAACAATGGTAGATAGCGTCTTTGAATCAATTGATACTTCAGTGTCTCCTTTGATACCCTTTGCAGCCTCTTCAAATGCCTCTATAAAGCCAATAAAATGTTGTTTCACTTTATTAGCAGAAATATCTTAAAGCTAAAGAAATTTGGCTTTTTTCCTGATAATTCCATGGTTTCATCAAAAATTATCGAATAGAATTTACTTTCGGCAACGTTAAGAGTCCCATTTCCTCCCATTGCTTCCATAAATATTACAGTCATCTCTTATGGCTCGATTATGGATAGCAACCGAACTTCAGTTGCATTGTCAACCGGCAACTGAAAATTTTGTGGTTTCCAGAAAAGCACTGAATAGCAACTGAAACTGGAACCTCTCAGTTGCCAGTTTCCATCGTAATACAATCAACTGACTGCGCTACTGGAGTTCGGTTGCCATCCATAATCGACCCATTAGACAGACTGCTCTTTTTGGTGTTTGTCTACTGTTTGAACATTTGACCAAATTTGTAGCTAACATGCATGCCACTTATGATGATTATGATGACGCGATAGTGATACGTTTTTTATATAAATTTTTGATTCATTTGATTTAAAACTGAAGACGAAAAACGTTGAAAAACTTGTTGTTGAGTTTGCTGTTTATGATTATGACCATCTTTTTGTTTTTTTTTTAATGTGAATGAGCGAGTATTTCTTCGATTTGCGTAAGTTTTGTTTTGGCATTTTGATTTGAACCTGTTTCTCAAGGTTAAAATCGTTTTTAACACACATAAATGGGTTGCTGTTGTCTTTATTTCACTTTAAATTTTTTCAATTTAAATATATACATACATACAAATAAATTTTATACATTTCTGTAAAGAAAGCTTTACAAGGAGTTAAATTGACAACAACAAACAATATACAGGAGAGAAAAAAGTAAAAAATTATCTTACATCATTTTAAAATGATGACAAGCGACTTGTTTTCCTTTTTAAGGCAAATAAATGTTATTTTCAATGCTATTTTATTTTTTACATTCAATGAGAACAAAAAATCAATTTATTAAGATGAAATTAAAATGAACAAATAAAAGGAAAGAATAGATTTTGTGAAGCAAAACTTTATTGACTACTTCAGGTTTGCTTCCCAAGTCTTTTGTTTGTCAGTCAAATTGATTGGCTTTGAAATGTGCGAATTCAATCATTTTTCGAAAATAGCAACAAAAAAAAAATAAATAAAATTATAAAACCAGACTATTCTATTCTCAAATCTTTAGGAATATAAAACTTTTTATATAAAAAACAAGCTTTTAAATAAAATACAACAATAAAAACTAAAAAAATATAAAAGAATATTTTACACAAGTATCGTTTGAACTGAAACATTTTAAAAAATGACGTTTTTATTAAACTTTCTTGAAGATGCACTTGCGCAACCTTGTGGTTGCATGTCACAGGACACTGCAACTTAAGTACCCACGCTAGACGCATGGGTCTACCATATAATCATTATTGCTCCAGCTGTAATGACGAGGGAAAAGAAGAAAATATGTCTGTTGCAGCTAATTCTCACCTTTCTTGACCTTTCTCCGTCTAATCTTCCCCTTCTTCTTTACTTCTCTATTTCCTACAGGAAGCACAATGAGACCACATCAGGACCCAAGTGGAATGGAGCCTTATTTCCTTTCACAGCAACCTGCTAACCTAAACTTTCTATTTTAATAAATTTAACCTTTTTAAAGACAGTGCATTTTTACAAAAGTAATTTTTCAAAAAGTTCACTTTTAAAAATTAACTTTTTTTAAAAATAACGCTTTAAAAAAATTAATTTTCAATTAAAACATTTAAAAATGTGTGTATACATATGTATATGCAAACAAAAATAATTTTTTTAAAAAAGTGGATCTTTTTCCTATTTGTAAAAATACTTTTTAAAATGGTGCAATTTTAAAAAAGTGGCTTTTATACAAAAATTTACCTGTATGAAAAAAAGTACCTTTTTTAAAAACAAGTACCCTTTTGAAAAATTTCCTTTTTTAAAAGTACCTTCTTGAAAAAAGTGTCCTTTCAAACAAGTACCTTTTCGAAAAAAAGTACGCTTTTGAATGAAAAAGTCCTTTTTGAAAAAGTTTCTTTTCTAAATAAGTACATTTTTGAAAACAGTACATTTTTGAAAACAAGAACCTTTTTGAAAAAAGTACCCTTTTAAATAAATTTGCCCTTTTTTTTAAACGTACTATGAAAAAAAAAATTTTTTAAAAAAAAGAGTCCATTTTTTAAAAATGTACTTTGTTGAAAACAGTACATATTATAAAAATGTACCTTTTAAAAATAAGTAAATTTTCGAAAATGGCATATTTATTTTACTACAAGTACCTTTTTTAAGAAATAGTTATCTCTTGGAAAAAAGCACCTGTTTAAAAACTGTTTTGTAATAAAGTACACTTTAGAGCGGTACGTTCGTATTAAAAAAAGTACCATTAAAAAGTGTGTATTAAAAGGAATTCCCTCTTTCTTTTAAAAGCAGCAAATTCTACAGGAAATTTTGGGTGAAAAAGTACTATTTTAATAAAGTGTCTTTAAGAAAACAATTTTTCCAAAAAAAAAAAATGCTTTTGCACAAAAAGTACAAAAATGTTTTTTAAAAAAGTAACTATTAAAAAAGTGTATTTTAGCAAAGTATACATCAAAAAAGTATTTCTTCAAAACGGAATCTCATTGATTCTACTTGAATGCTTGCGCGTAGCAGGCAGCCACGTAAACCATTTCTTCAAAAAGTATTTTTAAGAAAAATACAGTTTACTTTTGAAGAGGTCGCTTTTGAGACAAGTACCTTTAATTGATTTATGCGTTTGGAAAAGCAACCAGTGTGAAAAATGTCTGGGCTCAATTTACTTCTTAGATTCCGTTATTTTTTCACCATAACGAATGAAATTGTTTGTTATTATTCTCGTAAAAATTAATTATGAAGTTATTGAAATTATTCAAAACTAAAAATAAATGTATGATCATTCCAACAATATATAAATATTTATGGTCTATCATTAATTTTATTTTGTTTGCTTTTTGATAGCTTGTGTTGTTGTTTTTGCTGTCCAGCTTGTAGAAGTGTAGAAATTTGTCATCACAAAAAATGTTAAAATGAAAAAAATGTAGGTGTTCGTTTGTAACGTTTTGTTTATAAGACATGACATAATTTTCAACATAATTAACAAATGTTATACAATTTCTGTGTTTATACAATTGTTTTGTGTAATTTTTTCTATTTGTTTCTTTTTTCAAAATTAATGCAGTGACATGTTTTGTTATTTAAGGAGCCATTTTTACTTGGCCATTTCATTTTTGATTATTTTGTACGTTTTTGGCTGTGTTTCAAGTGAGCCAATAAATGTTCAATTGATGTGCGAACTAAATTTTTAAAATTAAATATATTTTTTGTTTTAAAGAAAACACACTTACCTTTTCTTTTTTATAATTTTCAAGCTTAGTTAGATAGATTTGTGCCAAAAATTTTTTTTTTTATAATTCCAAACAGCCTATCAAACAACAACTCAGCGGCTTAAATTCTGGATGATATGAATGTTTTTTAATGTAATTTTAGTTAATTTTTTTTTTATTTTTTTGTTAAATTCAGAAAGAAAGAGGTAAAGAAATTGATGAAATTTTTAATTAATTTTAATTTTTAGTGCACATTTTTATTCTAATACATTTTTAGACTTCTAGAGCCGGATTAAAAATTGTTTTTATATACATATATTCTACTTTTAACAGTTCATTCGTTATTCAAAAACAGTTCACAAAGTTTCAAAATAAACATGATTAGTTTTCAAATGTGGTTTAAATCTTTATTGTGATTTTTTTTAATAATTTTACTAAAAAAAATTTCAAATTTAATCACAAAAAATTTTGGAGACGTTTGCAAGTAATAAAATCGATTTTGTTTTTTCAAAATAACAAGAACTAAATCTTGTATGGGCCATAACAAAACTATATGTGTACGAGTATTGGTGTGATAAAAGTTTACACCTAAAGTAGCTGGCGCTTTAACTAAAGTTGAAACTATGACTAAGAAAGTCAGTTCAGTCTTTACTCAGGTGAAGTCATTAAAATTGTGAACTTCAACACCTTTCCCCCCCTTTCACACATTAACACATTGTTATAATGTATCTAGAAACTCTTGTTATCTACAGATTTATTGTTAAGTTAAGGATCTAAAATCTAGTTTTCTGGAAAATTTTTAAACTAATGTAAATCAGTGTGAAATTAGCCCTGGAATACGTTTTAAGTTTTAAAAGATTTCTGGCGTTCAAGTGGGGCTAAGAGTTATAAAGTAAGTGTTTGAAGACTTGTAGCAAAATAATATTACAAATATTTTCTATATCAACGCGGAAGGGTAATTAATTCTTCCTTTCGAAAGACGATGACCTAAAATAGCCAGATTCTGGAGTTTTTTATAGATTATGTCCTGCACTTCTTATTGAAAAGAGTCTAAGTCTATTACATTCGGTGCCATTTCATGATATTCGCCTCACTTTTCTTCAGATAAGAGCACTAAGTCTGACTTTGACATGCAGTTGTCGGCGCCAGTAGTGAGATGATCCCACTCTATTTAAGGTCTGCGCAACGTTATCACCAAAGTTTCGTATTACATGGCCAGAAACCTTTTAATAATCGTCGAAGACATCGGTTAATTAATTCTTGTAGTAAGTTTTCGTTATGCTGTGTTGTAAAGAGGAAGAGGGCTAAAATGTTCCACAAAAAGTTCCTTGTAGAGTTTTACATAAAAGAGCTAAACACATCTTGTAACTGACACGTAAAGAATCGTTCAATTTCGATATGTGTCGATATACTGTAAAAGTGAGTAAAATCGAGGAAACAAAGACACACTCCACTCCCCCTTGCATATAAAATTAATCCGATTTGTAAACATTTAAAATACCAGTACCACCGCATAGTTGTTTCATGCCCTTCATTCATTTTTTTGTGTCCTTAGAACCATGTTATTTTGTTTGTGTTCTACAGTGTAATAATGAAATTGTTATTCAACGCAACAAGTTATTTAAATTATAGTTTTATTTTTATTAAATATTAATATTCTTATTATCATATCAGAGGCTTTGTTTTCTGTTCACTCAATGCTACGTTTTTATGTATTTCCTTTTTAATAATTAGAAAAATTTATTTTTGGTATAAAATTTCATGGACATTTCGTTTGAATGTTAATTAAATCAACATATTTATGCACGATTTGTTATTGATGGCACCATTTAAGTTAAATTTATTTTGAATATTATGAAATTTGGTTTAACTGTTTTACGTTTCGTTGAATTTAATTTGACTACCAAATCAAAAGACTTAAGCGACAAACTTAAATTTAGCAATGCTTCATAATTGATTTTTAAATCAATTTTTTTTTGCTTTTAAATAAATATTGCGAAACTCCAAAAACCGAAGCAGATAATCTGAAACATGATTTTTTTTTTTTTTTTTTTTAGGACCAGCTTTCAAAGGATGATACCAACTTATGCCCCATGCCTTGTGCCAGAACTAGGGAAGGGATAGAGTAGAAATGTGTGATAGGAAAATGTAGAAGAAAGCTATTGCATATTTTTTTTAATATTTTAGAGCAGTGTTTTGTTAAGTAGACGTATTAAATTTCTTAGGCTGTGTGAACAACAAAATGTTCAAAGGCCTTCTTTTAAACTATGAGAGGGATTTGAATATCCAATTTTTGGCAAAAAAAAATTTTAGATTTTCAAAAGTATTAATTTTCTATAGACCTTTTAAAACAAAGGAGTTTGTGAATTACAAACTATTTTCTTGATCACACGCCATTAGGAAATTGACAGGAAGCAATTTTAAATTTTGAAAAATTATTTTATTGAAAGTTTTGACAGTTGTTGCTTTCATATTTTGTTAATATATTTCTCAATAATTCTTTTAAAACAAGTGTGAGCAAAAAAAGTTTTTTGGTTGTTGATAAAAAAAGCTGTAAAGAAGTTTTTTTCTACTTTTAATTAAAAATAACTTCTAAAACCTGCAGTGTAGTACCTTTTGAAAGGAACATTTAAAAAGAAAGTACGTTTGCTGCTTTTCAAAAGTACCTGTTAAAGAAGTAATTTTTAGAAAGTTACTAGCTGATCCCGGTGTACTTCGCTACCCCCCTCGTTATAAACTAAAATTAAAAGTATTTATATATCCTATTGTGAAAATTTAATGACCATCGGTCCAATAGTTAAGACTATATTAAGATTTTTTATTTTCCTATAAAGGGGCGTGGTCCCACTCACTTTTCTCCTAGTACGTATTCCTAATTATGTCAATACTATATGTACCAAATATCATCGGCGTAGGTCAAAAAATGCCCAAAATATGGCGATTTCAATTTTTGGGTTATATGGGAGCTGCCACGCCCACTTGTCCGATAACGCCCATTTTTGTCCTGATTACTCACATTAGTAACATATGAACTATTGCAATGTTTCAAAACTCTTGCTATCACAATAGTCAAGATATATGATGTTATTCAATTTATGTGGGAGGGGCTACGCCCACTTGAAATATTAAAAGCCTAAAACCATCCTCTATAAATTCCCTTTTGAATGACACCAGTTTGGGTCAAATCGGTTGGATAGTTTCCGAGTCTATAGCGAACATGGGTACAAACATTTTTTGTATTTTATATATATAGATTTTTAGAAATCTGCTTAAAAAAGTATCCTTTTAAAACAGAAGTACCTTCAAAATTAGCTTTTAAAATACAACTTTTAAAACGGTAATTTTTCCAAAAAGTACTTTTGTTAAAAAAGGTATATTTTAAGCAAAGAACGTTTCAAGGAATTAAGAAAAGAATTAAGGAAAACTAACAGCAGCTCTGCAGGTTTTGTTGTTAGATTTTATCAAACACTTTTATCAACTATAGTAGGCCGAAAGTGTGCTAATTATGAACATATGTTTCGTAGGACTGGACTGTATACCGAATAAATTTAATGTGCGGGTTGTATATAGAAACAATTGGTTTGAGTAGAAAATTTTTATGAAAACCACTCAGCTTTTTGAGTGATTCCCATACAAAATTTCTACACAAGTCAATTGTCTGTTTTGCGGAAACAGCACCTAATTCTCTTTATGTCTGGGTAATAATTCCATTGAAAATCTGAATTATTGGCATTTTTAAATTATTCGAATTTAGTTTCAAATTCTCTTAACCATGCGATTAACTGAAAATTGTTTTGCGTTTTTCGAAATCGTCTGCTTTGAAAGAACTGGAGTTTTAGTACGAATTCATTTACTAGTTTTGTAGGTAATATTTTTACAAAATGTTTTTAAGCGTAAAAGCGTAATTTTTTTCGACATTTATTGAAGAGTGCCAAACTTAGTTTCTTTTTCTTAATAGACCTGATCTTTTAACAAGAAACGTATATAACAACTATCTTCTGTTTTAATTTTGATAAAAATACGTTTTTTTCATTCGATTTGTTATTAGTGGAGTTGTTGTTATTGTTTTTGTTTTAGTTTTTCACACTATTGACGCATTGTTGTTAACCAAGTTTGTTGCTTAAATCTTCTGTTTTATTGGTATTCCATCAAAACCAATTTATACATTCCCAAGTTTTTCATTTGGTTTTCTTTTCTGAATTATTATATTTTTTTTATGGTGTTTTTAGCTTTTAACATTTGTTACTTTTAATTTTGAGTGCTTTTCAAATATCTAGCGTAAATTTTATTTGTTTTTTTGCACAAATTATATTAAAATGATATCATATTTTTATTTCTGTTTCTTACGTTTTGCTCTTTTTTTATCATTTACGATTTAGTTGCTATAAATTTAGCTTAAAAGCAAGGTTAGTTTAGCTAACACTAAGCCACATATACACACTCATAAATTTAATGCAAAACTCTCACATACACCAAGAAGCCATGTATAATACAAGCACTTTCAAAAAAATCGCACACAAACACAAAGAACCTACGAATAATTTCCTGTTTCTATAACGAACAGGCAAAACGAAGAGTAGTTGGAAAGAAAAACTTGCAATAGGGTTTTTACACATAAAATTGGCAAAAAAAATTTAAATTGAATTTTTCTTAACTCAAGTAACTGTATATTTTTTTATTTAACTAACAAGATACACACCTTTCCAATTTAATTTATTTATTCTTATTAGACTCGGAATATTATTCTTTTTTAATTTGGTTATTGTTGTTGTTTCTCTATTATTTAAGATTTTTTTTTCTTTTTGGTTTTCTTTATAAATATTTCATTTTCCGCTAAGACCCGCTTATACTTCAACGTTAATGTTGTGCTCAACACACCAACCTGGCTCAGACTAAACGTTTGGCACGAGTAAGACAAGTTACAAAACTCTTAACAAAATACATGTACAAAAGCAAAACATAGAAACGTCTCCACTCATACACAAGTAAGATTTTTGTATTAAGACAGAGTATAGAGATACCAAAAAAAATTAAAACTCTTTGCGTTGTTACTAACAACAATTTTTTGTTCTCTTTTTAAGTTAAAAAATTTTCTTATTTTAAATACTTGGCAATTGGCTGTGATAGTGTGAGTTGCTTTGTTAACCGGTCTTATCAAGTTATAGAGTAATTTGCCAGCTCTAGACGTCAACGGTGGCATTAAGGAATGATCTTAGTCGAATTAAGAGCTTTTTATTCCTAATTCTTATAAACTTCATGACTGCCCAAAATTATCATTATAAATCATTATCAACCATAATAGCAGAATTTTTGTAATATAAGCTCTATTAAAGGACTGAGATATGCTCACTTATTCTATTTGGCAGCGTCAACATCGTCATCAGTTTTGTGTCAATATCACTTTTACTCAAAATCAACATCACGTCAACACTAATTTGATATCCCCTTACAGTCTTAAAATGATGTTGACAATTTATTTATTGCCTGATGAAAAGTAAGTGAAAAATTCAAACTCCTCTAATTGTAAGTAATACCTTTTTGGTTTGGTTTATTCAAAAGGTTTGAAAGTTATTTTCGGCTGAACAAAGCAGCATTTAAGCATCTGCTGAAGACTATAACTCTTCATTTGAAAAGCGGGGTTAGATCGACATGTTCCGAGCACCATCAAATTGGCAGCAACTTTACGATTTTTATCCCAAGGATCTTACCAGCTGAGTGTGTGAAATGATTTCAATTTGGGAAATATTTTCCCTCAGTTCCTTAAAATTATTTGGAACAGTGCCCCTACGAAGTCCTCTTGCAAAAGTTCGGGATTTTTTTTCCATTTCCTCAACTAATTTTTCAATTTGATTATTTCCTTTTCCATTTCTTTATATATATATATATATATATATATATATATATATATATATATATATATATATATATATATATATATATATATATTTTGTAAAAAAGTAAAACATAAAACGAAACCAATCTTCGTCAACACCAAAAACACTGACGATAAAATCAGAGTCAATATCACGTCGCCGTCACATTTTTCTAGAAAATACAAAAAATATGTTGACAGTAATCGATTACATTCAATGTTGACATTGAAAATACCGATTTAACACAAGGGATACAAAACGATGTTGTGTTACATTGACGCTGCCAAATAGAATAAGGGCGATGATTTGCTACAAGCCGTTCTTAAACTATTAACACTATGCAATAGAAAAAACTAACAGGATTCAAACGGCTCTTCCTAGTAAAGGAAATCAAGAAAAATGTATGCGTTTCTGCTTTTTGAAAGTTTACTCGTGCGACTTATTAATACTTAACCTTTATTACACTGGTATTTATTGCAAACTTTCCTTCTTTGACAAAGTGAATTGTCATAGGAAATCCTGTCATCCTTTAATTTTAGGTAGAAACTCTGCTCAGCATTTTTATATGAAAGAACACTACGTCATATATATTTTTCTGGAACTTTTTAACCCTGTAACTCCCTGCTGTATGGGTATTTATAACCATTTTCTGAAAAAGGAGCAAAAAATTTAATATAAACAGACATACAATTTTAAAACTCCACTTGAACATATCAACCCCAAGAAAGTACGTTGTATGTCATTGTAAAGAAAAAGGTCTAAGAAAATAAAAAGTACCAATTATATCAAAAGTACCAGTTTTTCCATATTTTATTCCTCAAAAAGTACACTGTAAGTCAACGCGAAAAAAATATATAATGAAAAAAAAAGGTACCAGAAGTACCAATTTGTCCAATTTCTATCCCTTAAAAATTACCCCATATTTGTAAGCTGGGTCATATGCTAACCGTCTACCAAGTTTTTTGCAAATATAATAAAAAATTTCTCAAGAAAAGTAAAAAAAAGCACCAAACGTAAAAAAGTACCATTAGTTAAAAAGTACCAAGAGTACCATTTTTTTCTCATTTCAGCCGAATAAAAGTATGTTAATTTATAAAAATTTTATAAAATATTAGTACAAAAATAAAAGGTAGCAAAACTCCCGATTTGTACCTTTTCACCCCTTAAAAAGTACCCTATGTTTTAATCCATCTACTAAATTTTATTCACATCCAGTGAACGGTTTTCGCGTTATAGTGAAACAAACATCTAAATATACAAATATACAAACTTTCATATTTACAATATGTAACAGAAGGATTAGTGGAAAACTTTTGTTATACAGTGTAATTAAATCGAAAAAAAATAGCTAATCATCCATATGGCCATTCGAATACAAATGTTAATTATCTCAGTCCTTAACTACATATAAAACGACGCATAGAAAGCACATAAGTAAAAAATGAGTTACTATTCCGAGTGCATTAAATCATCTCCGTAATGTTCGCACTTTATTTTGAGTTTTTCTATTTCTATCGACTTCTAAGTCATTACAAAAACACACATGTAAATAAATGCATACAAGCTTCTTAAATTGTTGTTATTGTTGTTGTTTTGTTGATGCTGCAGCTAAAGTTGTTTTTGCTTGTATTATTGTGATCATCCTCAACATCATCATCACTATCTACTTGCATCATTGTGGTCCGGTTGTCTTCGTCACGCTTTGATGATTTCTGTTAAACGTCTAATGCAGCAACAAATACAGATAGATCTCATTTTGTTTAACGAAAGAATGAATGCATTTTTCTTTGAAATATAAAATTTACAAGTACAAACTACATAAGAAGAGTAACGTTGTCTGGTACGTTTATCAATGTTATCATCAATAACTGTTATAATCAGTGAAAAATACCTCATTAGCAAAGTAAGTGACAGCAGAAATTTTCATCAAATGTTAAAATAATTAATTTAACAATTGGAGACTTAATTATTCTGCCTTGTTTGGTTTATTTTGCATAAAATATTTAATTGCTGTCCACATGTAGAAAAGAATAATAAGATTCAATTCCAATAACTTTTCAATTAATACAAATAAGCAAAAATTAAAACTAAATTCAATTAATTTCGTAATTGACTCAATTTACTGATGTGATCAAAAGCAATAATTTCTCAAAAATTTTATGAATTTTTTAAATAATACAAAATATGAAATTCAGTTGAACTTACACTACAAAATTAATTGAATCTGTAGTTTCCGCAATTGAAATTGTATTTAATTTTGTCTATTTGTATTGAAATATTTGGGAATTATCAATTAAAAAATTCATTAAAATTTTATTAAATAGTCAATAAAAATTTGACCAGAGGCCAGAGCAAGTCAATCAACATCATTAATTTCTCTAATGTACATTAGTGAGACATTGTATTAATTGTTGTCGGGCTATTTAAGTGATGAAGGCATAGCACTGGTCACTAAAAAACTGTTCCGACAGCGATTGATGCTGTCCAAGCTAATGTACACAACATCACCCACCTTCGTCGGTTAGCAGAAACATCGGCGAAGTAAAACAATTAATAAAATGCATGCTAATACAGCTTAACAAAGTTAATGCGTCTACTTAAGACCGGAGGCGTTCAGAGAAAAAATGCATGACGTTGATTGACTTGCTCTGACCAGGGTTTGAACACAGGTCTTAAGTCATATTTTGCTTTGTATTCAACGCGCTAATTACGCCAGTCAACACCACCCTCAATTTCTAATTTTTGAACTTTAACTCTCCATTCTTACGAATGCAATATTTGCGAGTGCCACCAATTGAAATATTTTGCACCCTGTTCGTATTTAAGTGACACATTTCGTACAGGTGTACGTACGAACGATACGAATAACAATTCCTCGTATGTGTGATGTATTTATATGTAAATAGATGTGTTAATGTTTATGTCGTATTCGTGCTATTATTCGTTGTAAAAGTGGGAACTTTTACAATTTGATTTAATTCAATTCAATCATGCTTCGCTAGATTTATTTCTGCTTCTTTTTCTTCTTCTTAATTTTTAATTTTGTGAGGCCTTTTCTATGTTCAAATTGAATTTGATTTTGCTTTGATCGTATATTTCAAATTAGTGCAACCGTCTTTACTCGTGTAACATACTACTCACACATTTGCTTTTATGACACTATTGTATGTTCATTCATATTCGTGTTAGGTCTGTTTATATTTCATTTGTATTTTTTCGGTTACTGTTGAAATGTTTCCCTAAATAAACATTTGTGGAAAAAATTTTCTACGAGCTTAGAGTTTAAGTGTGAAACCTATTTTTCGGCTTTTATTACGTTTTTTTTTATATCATTTCTTTGTTTTTTGTATCTTATTGTTAAATGATCGTTCTTTTTTTATTATTTTCTTCGCCTGAGACTTACAAGCTTATGTCATAATGGTTTTTAAGCATGTGCAACAACATTTATGACTTATTGTGGTAATGAAGAGTATTATGACCTTCAGAAAAATTAATGGTTACGAACAGTAATAAAAAGAAAAATGCGTCCGTAACAGCAGATGGAACAAATTTTCAAAAAAACTGTAGTTTTATGAATTACTTTTAATTTTAAAAAGAAGTTATTTAATTTTGCTTAAAACGATAGTATGAAAACTATTACAGGTTTGCTTTTGTTTTAAATGAATGGAAGCACACGAATAAATTCGATAAATCAGGGTTGTTATGGAATCTGATTGGTGTCAGAATCAGAATTGAAATCGACAGCAAATTGGTTTTGGTGTTACAGAAATCGATATTATGTTCGTATCAGAATTATGTCAGAATTTATACTATGTTCACACGACGAACTGAAACACTAGGTTCGCTCCGTGAACCTCGATGGCGACACATGGGTTCACACGACATATTTTAGATTGGTTCGTACTTCGACATTCTTTTACTGTTTAAAATACGGGTGACTATTTATTGCTTTTTCAATTTTATTTAATTATTTACATTAATATAAATATATGCTTTTTATTTGTTCAATGTTTTTCTTAAAATTTAGCACATATCAATTGTTTTTCTCTGTTAAAATGTTTTTGGACAACTAGTTCAGATAAACTAGCGATAATTTGTTATCAAAATTAGAGATGATAGATAGAGATTATACGGGTTCGCAACAAGGTTCAAAATGAAACACGTAGGTTCGCTCTCAAAATTTTGTATGGCGAAACATGTAGGTTTAATCAAGGTTGGCCCGCGAACCAAGAATGAGAGCGCCAACCTCTATAATTTCTGTCCGTGTGAACATAGTATTAGTGGTATAGAATCCAATATTATCGTTTTTTTCTCAGAAATAATCCGATCAGCTGTCAGCCGCCAGAATTACATTTTTGTTTGATTTTGTGTCTATTTTTTGCTTTAAGCTGTTAAAAATTATCGCACAATGTAATTAAAATTAAATATTTATTAATTAAAGAAATAAATATTTCCGTAAAAAATGTTTTGTTTTGTTTTGTTTTATATTTATTTTTACTTAAAGCTGTTAAAGATTGGTCTACAATGAAATACATACATACATTCATTTGTTTGAAAACAAAATAAAAAACTTTTATTTACTTAAATAAAATAAATTTGGGGAAACATACATACATAGAAACCAAATACTCAATCGAATTTTTATGGAATGTCATGGACAAGAATCCTGATATCGCGAAGGGATTTAGAAAATGTGAGGTTTTGGTGGATTATCTTTGGTAGGAATTGGCGGGGTCTTTAAATGCAACTGGTCCACCGAATAAAGATGTAAATACGTGGAAAAAAAGTATTTGTGATTAAAATAAATATTTTTTTATTAAAATGTCTCACTTGTTAAGAAATTGTTCAATTTGTGCAAAAAAAAAATGGTAGAAAAAATGTAAACAAAGCAGAACAGCTGATTCGAACATGGTTTTTGTTTATTATCGAATAAAGACAAAACCAAGAAGTTTTCATAACACCAATTGAAATCAGAATCGATTTTCAATTCTGATAAATGGCAATTCTGACTTGGTTTTCATAACCACCCTGATTATGAGCTAATTTTGCATTCCAAATGTGATGCACAGTGGGTCTCGAATTTTAAACTTCATAACACTATAAATTCACTATACGTCAGATAGGGTTCGCAGAACTAATGCATTTTTGCTTGTCACATCTTTTCAAAATCTTTAAAACAGTTTTAGAATTTCTTTGAGCTATTTACTAATACTTATCAAAGGTTTATTAAAGGTTTATTAAATAAATTTTGAATGGAAATATGCTTAATTTTATATTGCTTCTTTTTCGATTTTGATCGTTTAAACGATTTTATCTTTTTAAGTTATTTTAACATTTTTTTCGTCTTTTTTTTTTGTGACTTTTTGCGTTTTTGCAATTGTTAGTGCTTTAGCGATTTCTATATTTCTTTTTTTAATGTTTTTTACACTTTTGATGATTTTTTTCGATTTCTTATGTTTTGTTATTTGTTTTTGTTCTAATGATTTTTTTCCAGTTTTGGATTTACTTTCTTATACGTTTAATTTATGCTTTATTAATTTTCTTTATTTTGCTGGTTTTTTCATAATAGAGGTTTTTCCCGTTTAGACGGGGTTTTTTCAATTAATTTCGTTTCACATTCTATTTTGTATGGCGTTTTTAAAATGAATTTCTAAGTTTCAGATTTAGACGACCCTGGCCCTCATTTATGTATTGGTATGAATTTTGAAGAAATTGTAAGTTTTTTTTTTTTTACCTCAAACATTCTTTTCGTTTCTTAATGATGATTCTTGAAATTAATAGATTTTAAATTAAAAATCCCCACCATAATAAAACTTATTTGTTATAAAACTAAACAAAAAATATATTCATTATGAAAATAGCATTTCATTTGAACAGAATAAATCAATTAGTGCCCGTTTCTTTGAGTAAAATAATAAATCTTGAAAATGTGTTAATGATTATTTTCACATTAAATCGATTAGAGAACAGTTCTATGGCCAAACAAATAGATTAGTTTTGTTATTTTTAGCTTAAAGTTTAATTTAACGGTTACAAGAGCAGACAAAAACTGTGTTAACGGTACAACAACTTTGAGTTGCACAGTGGGGAATTGAAAGGGATCCTTTTTTTTTGCACTTTAAAAAATTTTATTTGTTCAAAACAATTGTTATATTAATTAAGAGAATTATTTCTCGTAATTTTTTTATAAAAAGATAAGAACTAATGGCATAGATATTTCGGATTGGTATCTTCTCATATCTTATAATTTTATACAGAGACAATTAACTGCGTCCAAATTTTGTCTGAAAGAAGAAAAATACAGCAAAAGAGGAAAGAAACTCGAGAAAAAAAACACCAGGGGATGATCCCTACTAATACATTGCATTGTGTCGGAGCTAAGAAAATTAGTTGTGGGAAGGAGGACAGATGGAGTAGTATTTGTGGACATTCGATTTGAATTTTAACATAATATAGGCGACTGGAAAGAACTCTGGGGCATATTTATTCCACATACAAACAGTTCGGGTAAAGTACGAACTTCATCTGTAATGCGATTAGCTGGCATATTGACAACTAACGGATGTGCTCTTAATGACAACCGTGTTGTACGTAAAAAATGTTGGGTTTCGGGGACAAATTCCCTGATTTCATTAGAACACATTCCACATTACGACAATGCTACAGTAAGTCAATAGAGTTGGGTACCCTACAATCGCCGATAAGCTTCTTCGCCGCCCTCTCCTGTACGCGGAAGTAACTTTAAATTATACTTTGAAGCATCGACCCATACATGAGAGTTGTGTTCCATTTCTCACACAAATTGCAATCGTTTAAGAAAAAATTCTTTTAACAAAAATATGTTTTCAAATTAACGAAAGAACGAAGCCAGATTTAACAAAAATTATTTTTCATTCAAAAAACTGACTGCCTGGCTCAAGATGTCCACCGATCTATAATGCTGAAATTGTACACGAAAAACAAATGATTTGTGACCTTCAAACCATCCATTTTATGTATTTGTTTAGCTTTTCTTCCAGTAAATAATTAATAAGTGAAATAAAATCGGTTATTAGTGGAACGCAAGCTAGATTTTTTACGTCTAAAAATCAAGCGATCGACATTGTTTGACACCGTGAGCCAGGCAGTGTAACTCCATTTCCATTATTTTCAAAAAAATTAAACAGTATTTAGTTTTAAAATTTAATTCTCTTTTTTTTAGGAGTTTTTTCATTGCCTCTGTGGGTATAATTATTTGTAATAAAAAAATCAGAGTCAATGTACGTGAATGCGTGCGTGTGCATGACAGCTGCGTGTATGACGACGTATGTATGACAAATAAATAATGGAAATCCATTTGATTTGTAGAATATTCAATAATGTCATACAAAATGTTTGTTGTTGTCATTAACTGTTTATTTATTGAAAAGCAAACGTAAAAATGCACTTAAATATATGGAGAATACCTGCATTTGTTCATAATATATGCATACACATACATTTGTATACATACTTATCACAATGAGTTTATTCTAAAATATATATATGTATTTTCAAGGTATTCTTCTTTATTTTATTTGTGTCGTTTTATTTAGCTAAGTACTTTATTGATGTACAATACAAGTTAATAAAAAATTTAAAAATACATGTTTCGTAGTAAATATATACTATGTATATATTACATATCTATGTGGCTATAAGCAATAAGTGGTTATGTCAAGATTCATTATTTTCATGTAAATATCATCATTGAAATCTCCATATTCGAAAATACACTCTGGACAAAGTTTCGTCATTTATTTTGTACGATTTTTGACTAATTATTATCTTATCTGGCATAATAGACTACATTAACTTAAAATCATATAAAATTTTTAATTAAATATCTTTGTTGTGAAAGAACCGAAGAATAAACTATCAACTTCAATTGCAATGGGAAAAAAAATCTAAAAATCCACTTGAACAATTAAAAGTTCTCTCCTACAAAACTGTAAAATATGACTTAAGTACTTTTTCCTAATTGCCACAGATGTAATATTTTATTACCCACGTACAAACCTCACGATCACATGTGTATGTACATATGTATGTACAATGTATGTAGGTATGCATGTTTGGAAGTATGTATGTACAGTTAAAACCCAACAAACATAAAATAAAACGAATTCAAGCCTGATTAAATTATTAAAAATAAATAAATCTAATTGTGGAAAAATGTACGTCTTCTATAAAATTTATTTGAAATGTTTGAAATTTTAATGGTATATTGATCGATATGTTTGCTGGGTTAATTGTAGTATCTGAAGTATGTGTTTAATCTTGATTCAAAATGACAGCTACGGCCTATTAACAGCACAGTACTTTTAAAATGTGAATAAAATCTCTTTTTTCCAAATAAAGTTTTTGGCGTTTTACTCTGTAATGCGGACCGAGAGAAGTTTCTCGCAAATCGAAATATAAAAAAAACATGAAAATACAATTAGTCACCTTTTCGAATGACTTACTAATTCTCCTGGTTAAGATCAGCTGCAGCGTTTACTATTACACCGATTTGTCCCAAATGAGTTTTTCAACATTTTCTAGCATCAATTGTGAAGTCCAGGCTCGCTTGCTAATCACCACTTAATTGCCGAGGACCATGCGAATTCTCCACGCTCTCAATCAGGCGCTTGATTTCATACAATCTTCATCCGAAACAGTTTTTTCGGTAATTATAGATGGTATGGGGAAGCAAAAAGTCTTGATGTTCTTGGTATGAAAATCCAATGTGATGTTCGTTGGACTAATTATATTTTTCATGTCTGCCGAGCATTCAAGTACAAAAGATCTTTTTAGGAATTATACCACCTATATTCGAAAGAAAATGGAATACAACTCCAGTGCTTCAAAGTTTATTTTGAATTTACTCGACAGCGTACAGGAGTGGATGAAGAAGGATGAGAGGATGACAGTAGGGTAGCCAATTCTATTGACTCACTGGAGCATCATCGCAATGTGGGGTGTTCTATCGGTACTACAGCGGTATGAATTCTAATGAAATCAGGGAACTTGTTACCGAAAGCCATCATCTTTTTCGTACAACACGCTCGTCATTAAGAGCATATCCGTTTGTAATCGATATGCCAGTTAATCGTACTACGCATTACAGAGAAAATTCGTACTTTAGCCGAAGCGTTCGTATGTGGAATAAACTCCCTGAAGAGGTCTTTCAGTCGCCTTTAGTATGGTTAAGTTCAAATCGAATGTCCACAAACACTACTCCATCTGTCCTTCTTCCCACAACCACTTTTCTTAGCTCCGGCACAATGCACAGAATAAGTAGGGGTCATCCCCTGAGTGCTGGTCCTAACTGAAAAAAAAATGATTTGTACTTCCCTAAACCCAAGTCATAAGAAAGACATACTTGCAACAAGTGTTTATTCTCAGTTTGTCAGGGGATTATTTGCGTGTGTATAAAAACGGACGGAGTTGCTGTTGTTTCTCTTTTATAAGTTCATGTGAAGCTGTCTCGATATTATCTGGCAGCTCTCTAAGAATGTTGATATCTATTCAGAACCCGATACAACAACTTATTGTCATTTAGTTAGTACCCATCAATGTCGTGTAATATACATATATCCTTCGGAGTAGCGCAACAGTGTTGCATCATGTATCGTTTCTCGATTATTTTACATTTCTATTGATGTTAACTCTATACCACTATTACTACTCCAAAGAAATTTAATTACACCCGTGTAGAAATACTACTGTTCAAAATATGAATTGAATTTGCGAAATAAAAAAAAGCTATACAAAATAGTGTGTGTGTGGGTGAGTTTCTATAATAATCGTACAAAAAAGATACAAAAGTATGCGAACTTGATAGAAATACAAGTAGTCTCAAAACAGTTGTTTTTATTTTAATACGAGTATATATATTTCTAAAACTTGTTAAGCCAGTTGTTATACTCGCATGTAGAGAAGAAAGGGTGAACTCTTCTGCAGTAAAGTGTGTGGTTTTTTCAAATATGACATCCATCCATCGTACTCTTTTTATCACATTGTTGGCTAGAACTGAGATCGTTAATTGAGAAATATTATATAAAATAAATCTTTTATATTCCGTTTTCACCCTTTTATAGGTTTTTTGCAATAAAGCCGAAAACGACCCTATTGTTTTCGCTACATTGCCCTTACGTGCGCCTGTTCATCTAGCTACAGGTTGTTATCTTAAGAACCGTCAGAGATATAAATCTAAAATTGTCGAATAAAATGTTTTCGTATGGCCTATAAAACAAACACAAAAATTAATTGTTCATGAAGGTTAGAAACTAAAGGGTGCACTGTAATATATTAAAATTTTATTGTATGTATACATACTGTGAAAATTATTATAAAGACAGCTGACATTGTCACAGTTAGAGTTCATTATTATACAAACCGCAAAAATATGTACTAAAATTTAAACCCGAATTAAAATTGAAAGGGTATTTAATCAGTTAATGTATATTTTGGCTACTTTTTGAGCAAAACTCTTCAAATTGTCACATCTAATAAAACATTTTGAAAGTTACAGCAACGCATACTAAACTAAGCAAATAAAAGTAAAGGGTATTCTATCAGTTTATGTAATTTTGTAATTAAGCTGTATCCCTTTCAGACCTGTACTTTATATTGCATATAAATTCCTTTAAATCATCATTATCGAAATAATTCTTTCACAGTTAGGCTTTTTTGTAAACAGGACATCGCACAATTGTGTAGTCTCGGTCATAACATGTAAAATAATTTCCCAAAAAAATTAAAGTAATTTTTTGTTTATTTTAAATGTTTCATTAAACGTTTTATTTTCTAATGTATTTTTTTAGGCACCACGAAATAAGCCCCAATGCAATAAGCCCCAAATCGAAAAATGAAATAAGCCCCAAAAAATTTTATGAAATAAACCCCAAAAAAAATGAAATAAGCCCCAAACAAAATTTACGAAATAAGCCCCAAATAAAATGAAATAAGCCCAAAAAAATTTTATGAAATAAGCCCCAAATTTTTAAAAAATGAAATAAACCCCAAAAAAATGAAATAAGCCCCAAATTTGTTATCTTTATGATGTAAGCTTGAGGAGAAATCATAAAATACAAGAATTTTATCCTCTAAATTATATCGAACACCGGCTTCGCGTTCCAAGCATTCTCTGCATAACCGGCCTATGGCCGGGCGCAAGAAATTTATCCTCCATGGTATATCGAACAGCGGCTTCGCGTTCAAAGTATTTTCTGCATAACCGGCCTACGGGCGGGCGCAAGGAATTTATTCTCTATGGTATATCGAACACCAGCTTCGCGTTCCAAGCATTCTCTGCATAACCGGCCTACGGCCGGGCGCAAGGAATTTATCCTCTGTGGTATATCGAACACCAGCTTCGCGTTCCAACCATTCTCTGCATAACCGGCCTACGGCCGGGTGCAAGGAATTTATCCTCCATGTTATATCGAACACCGGCTTCGCGTTCAAAGTATTTTCTGCATAACTGGCCTACGGCCGGGCGCAAGGAATTTATCCTCTGTGGTATATCGAACACCAGCTTCGCGTTCCAACCATTTTCTGCATAACTGGCCTACGGCCGGGCGCAAGGAATTTATCCTCTATGGTATATCGAATACCGGCTTTGCGTTCAAAGCATTCTCTGCATAACCGGCCTACGGCCGGGCGCAAGGAATTTATCCTCTATGGTATATCGAACACAGGCTTCGCGTTCAAAGTATTTTCTGCATAACCGGCCTACGGCAGGGCGCAAGGAATTTATCCTCTATGGTATATCGAACACCGACTTCGCGTTCCAAGCATTCTCTGCATAACCGGCCCACGGCCGGTCGCAAGGAATTTATCCTCTATGGTATATCGAACACCGGCTTCGCGTTCAAAGTATTCTCTGCATAACCGGCCTACGGCAGGGCGCAAGGAATTTATCCTCTATGGTATATCGAACACCGACTTCGCGTTCCAAGCATTCTCTGCATAACCGGCCCACGGCCGGGCGCAAGGAATTTATCCTCTATGGTATATCGAACACCGGCTTCGCGTTCAAAGTATTCTCTGCATAACCGGCCTACGGCAGGGCGCAAGGATTTTAGATCTATTTTACGGATATGAAATAAGCCCCAAATAAAATGAAATAAGCCCCAAAAAATTTTATGAAATAAGCCCCAAATTTTTAAAAAATGAAATAAGCCCCAAAAAAAATTAAATAAACCCCAAACAAAAAATTTGAAAATTTTTTGGGGCTTATTTCATTTTTCGATTTGGGGCTTATTTCATTGGGGCTTATTTCGTGCCACCATTTTTTTAACTTAAAATATTCAAGTGCTTCATGGCATATAAAAAGTATTAGATAAAATCAAAATAAACAATTTATTTTAGCTTTAAATGAAAGAAAATATATACAAAAGTTATAAAAATATGTGATAAAAAATTATTAGGTACAAAAAAAAGCTAACAATTCACTATAATTTAAAATCAATGAAAAAATATAAGTTTTGAATGAGATTTCTCGAAGCAGTCTTTGTTTGTAATGTGTTACTTTACATTTGTGGCATTGTCCTCTGGATCGACTGCCACAATTATTGTGGCATACTCTTGGTGGAAATATTTCAACTTGCTCAGGAACTACAAAATAAGATGCTAATACGGTACCTAGCTCTATTTTGAAAGTCAAGAATGACTTTACATTTGCATTAGGCATTCCGACAAGCTTGCATTCTTTTCTGTACTCCTTCCAAGAATTATATATAGCCAAATCAAGAAAATGGAAAAATATTTTGACAGTCCAGTTCTTCGTTTCCATTTTATTCCTGTAATATTCTAGCAACGGCGCTTAAGATTTTTGTTCCACCGTTCGATTTCATCTACAGGATCTTTCCCACACATATTCACGGCAGCTATAACCGCTCTTGTGTCCTTCCACTTAACAATGGCTACATGTTGATTTACAAATTAGCCAATGTCACCGCGGTTCATGTCTTTAAATTTAACACTTTTTGGTATTCCGGAATTTTACAGTCATTAGATTAGTACATCCGTAATGTCTCACGGTATCTACAAAGCGTACCACTACAACACGCTTACTCATTACATATATTTTAGTATAGTTAACAACGTCTTCAACAGGCGGTCTAATTGGCTAGTCATTCATAGACTCAACTATATCAGTATGATCAGTACTTTCATCGATTTCTTCTTCTGCATTTAGATCCAAAGGGATGCATGTTTCATCAGCATCAATATCGTCGTTGCTGAAGTCCGCATCAGATTCGTCTAGAATTCCTAAAACTGCTTCAACGTCATCATCGTTGTTCAAATCAAAAAATTTTCCTATAAAATTATATGATAACACAAACGTGAGGATATAATAAAGTGTTGCATTGTGCCTGATCAACACAATTGTGATATATGTATTATTTTGCACCTAAAATAATTGTTACTATGCAAAACGTTAAACAACTAAATTATTTTACGTGTTCGTTATACAGCTACCACAAGCTAGATCCACAATTTTTTTTTTTATATTTACAACAAAAACACTTACCGCATGGACTCATATCTACACGTGCTGAATGACACAATCAAAAAGAATTTTTTTTTTAATTTTTGCAAGTTCTTTTTTTCTTTTTCTGCATTTGTTTTAGTAAATCACACTACGCCCAATCACTGCTTTCAGGTTAATAGACGAAAAGTAATTTCTTCATATAATTTAAGACATATTAAGGCAGACCTCACAATCGATTAAGCTAGGTCTGAAAAAGGTATGTATCTTATGAACCACAATACTTAATATTATAAAAAATTTGGCAACAAAAAATTTATTAATTAAAAGCTATCCCATCTAGTAGTTTAACGAACACGATGAAAATTTAAACGCCGAAGGTGAAAAAAGAACATCCAAAACCAAAAAATTGTCAAAATTAAAGATATCACAAAGAAAAAAAATCCAAAACGAAAAATCGTCAAATTGAAAAAAATCTTCAAAATGAGAAAAATCGTCAAAATGTAAAAAGCGCCAAAAAGAAAAAAGTTGTAAAATCCAAAAAAAATAACAAAAACGATAAAAATTAACACAACGTAGCAAAAATTTCAAAACAAAAAAAATCGTCAAAACGAAAAAAAAGAAACGAAAAATTACTATAAAACACAGAATCGCAAACAGCCGTCGCCAAAAGAAAAAATGTACAATTAAATATTTGGCATTCGTTAATTAATTAATACATTTCCTTAAAGAGATAATTTTGACAGGCAGTATTAATTAAAGAAATTTTAACTCTTAAAGGAGTTGGCAAAAGTGCCGTTAGCAAAAAAAAAAAATTTTTATTGAAAAAACAGTTCCTACGTTTTCTTACTTACATATATGAAGCGATTTTATTAAATAGCTGAAAATATGAATATCTGCCTGCTATCATCAGGAAACGTTCGTCGCAAAGGCCAAATTACTTCAGGATCTTTTTCTAGACAATTTATTTTATCAATATATGTACATATTTTGAATAATATAACCAAACCTTTGTTGCTTTTAAAATTAAGATGCCCACAAATCTCTACATATGTACATATGTATGTACATACATACTTATTTAAAAATTATGAGTTTTCTACATGTTTTTATCCTATTTTGACAGCTTTTTCTGAAGCAATAATTTTCTAGAAATAAAGATACAAATGGTAGGTATCTTGTAACTGGCGTTCATGCAAGTGTGAGTAAATCACGTCTGCACACAATTTATCTGTCTCTAGTTTTATAAAAAAAAAAAATATTTGTAAAGATGCCTTCATCATTTCTTTAAAGTATCCCATCAAATAATTAAGTTCAACCTACTCTTAAATAAAATTGATTCGACTCGCTAAATACCTCAGCAAACAAACAAAAACACAAGCAGACAACATACGGCAACGGAGGAGTTTCAGAGTTTTTATTTTGTCAGCATTTTATATTGTTTCGTTGTTAGCTCATCATGGTTGGTTGCAATATTTAATTCTTTTGAAAAAAACTACACGTTTAAAAGGGTTTTGTCGGCTTTTCTACACACACACACACACACGCACATTTCACCTTAGATGGACTCAACTTAATTCAACGCATATTCAGTCAACTCCATCGCGACTAAAGTCATCTCACTCTATAGAATAAAAGTAAAATAAATATAAAAAAGATTATTTTGTTTGAAGAATGTTTTAGCATTAAACTCGTATGGCCTGCAAAGGAATTTCAAACTAAACGGGCAACGTTGCCAGAATGATGTGAAATTCTTCCGAACCAATCACGATAGACTGGGTTTTTATCATAATATTTTAAATATATTTTTAGCGTAGTCAAGGAAGGGTTTCTTCACATTGTGTGCCGATTTTTTTGTTATTTTGTGCCGAATACAAAATTTTTAAAATTTGAAAGACTAGTCTGTAAAAAATCCAATAGATATATATATCCCCTGTCCCCACACCCTCCCTTAATAGAGATGGTTGTCACCGTTGAAATGTGTAAGAAAAATCCTCATTCTTACTTTACTTTTCTTTATGGCAAATTAGCTTTCTTCACTACTTTACTTTATATTATTTCTAAAATTTATTAAGCATTTTTTTGTTAATATGAAACTGGTGATATAAAAAAGGATTCTTATGATTTTGACTATGCAAAAAGTTCTGGCAACACTAAACATGGGGGTTGATGAATGCACAAACACTAATTTGATGTGTAAACGAAAAATGTTTTGTTTATTGTTTAGTATGTTGCATGTTTCTTATTTCTTAATATACATTGCATTTAGCCAGGCTTAAATCATACATGAGTTGCACGGACGTCTTTTGGCTTTTATGTATGACCATACCCATGTACGTTTAAATATCTTCAAAGGAAAAAAATTGATAGTTGTTTGTCGTAGTTTATTTTTAGACAATATTATTTAATATACTTTGGTTAAAGCATTCACACACAAGCACACATTAAGAAACCTTATAACCAATTGGTATGGTATGACTGACTACTAGATGTCAGGAGTATTGATAATAACACGTCCTGTTGAATTAAATCATGCTCGAGATTTTCTATGACAGATTCGACGATAAAGAAAATATTGAATAAAATTATATATTAAGCTATACTAAAAGAGATGTAATAATGTGAGTTTGAAATCAGCTTCGTAATTCGAATACAAAATATTCGAATAAATTTTTTCTTCAAACAAAATCTTTTTATTAGAAAAAAAAATTCTATAAACGTTTATTTTAATCTATACGTATGTACATAATAATGTATGTATTATAATAAAACTGTAAGACGAAAATGTTTCGCGTTTGCGATATTTAAAAACAATTTCGAATACACACACACAAAATTTTTTTTTTTTTTTAAATGGATGGATACTTTAATTTTTAACAAAAATAAAAGATAGAAATCTTAAAATGACAGTAAAAATTTGAAATGTGAAAATCGAAAAAATTTTCGAATGTTCGAAATTGTGTAAACATATTCAATGAATACTTATGATTTCACAAAAGAAAGAAAAAAATCCTAAAAAAAAAGTAATTAGATAAGCCGAGAGAATTAAAATTTTTCGAATATTCGAAATTGTAAAATATATTCGAACATAATACGAGTTTTTATATGACTGAATACTTGTAAATACAATAAAGATCGACAAAAATATTCCAAAACTCATACTTAAAACGAGAAAATTTAACATACATACATACATACATATGTATGTATGTACATTAAATTTTCGAAATTGTGAAATATATTCGAGCATGCTCTAAATGTATTTTTATTTCAATTAATACTTATTATTCCACTAATGAAAGCTAAAAATCTCAAATAAAAATTATTTAGGTATTATTTGAACAAAGAAAATTTAACATTTTTCGAATTTTCGAATTTTGTAAAATATATTCGAATATAGACCAAACGTATTATTATATCACTGAATAATTTTAATTAAAAAACTGATAGCTAAACCGAGAAAATTAAGCATATGTGATCTTCTCTGAGAAAAGGGACCTAGTGTGTCAAAAAACGGGTCCCTTTTCTCGGAGAAGGTCACATATATTAAATGTTCGAATTCGGAAAATATTTATATACGAACAAGCTTTAAATATATTTTTATTTCAATGAATACTTATTATTCCACTAATGAAAGCCTAAACTCTTAAAAAATTATTATTACATATTTGAACCAAAAAATATAACATTTTTCGAATTTTCGAATTTTGTAAAAAATATTCGAATATAGACCAAAAATGCTTTTATTTCAGTGAATTCTTATAGCACAAAAACTTCTAGTTAAACCGAGAAAATTAAACAATATATGCGTATTAAATGCTCGAAATCGGAAAATATATTCAAACATTCTCTAAATGTATTTTATAATTATAATTTCACGAATGAAAAACAAAAATCTAAAAAAAATATAATTGATCCAAGAAAATTTAACAGTTTTCGAATGTTCGAAATTGTAAAATATATTTGAACATGTCCTAAATGCAGTTTCATTTCAATGAGTACTTATGATTTCACTAAACATAAAGATTAAAACTAAGAAAAAATACATCTCGAAATTTTTTTTAAATATAAAAACGTTTTCGAACATACAGCAAATGTGTAATAATTTCACTGAATTATTATAATTTGGCTAGACGAACATAAAAATAAAAAAAAAAAAAAAACAAGTTGTATTTCACCCAGGGAAAATTAAAAAATGTTCGAATTTGTCAATCTATTCAAATATTTATTCACTGTATACTTGAAAACAAATAAAATTACACATACATACTTGTATTTTCATATAGATCAAATTCCAAAAAAAGGAACTGAACCTCTGCTAAGTCGAAATTTGTCATATTACATAGTTCGGCTATCCAAAAACTGTGACTGGCCGAGATACTTGCAAAGTTACAGCCATCATTGTAAGTTGTAACGGATTCCTAAGTCCTCAAAACGTTGAGATCTGATGATTTTCGAGTGACCTGCAGTGTCTTTCCTTTTTTTAAAGCCGGATTTTAAACAGAAACTATAATATTTGTAAGTAATAATAAGCGCAGCCCTTATTAAAAGCATTTTCGACTCATTCAATACTTCTCATTTAATTTAATTAAAAAATTATTTAATTAAAGAAAAAAAAACTTTCTCAATAGTAGAACGAACTTATGCTTTGTTTTGCAGCAGAAAGAAAACCTTGCTACTTTTTCCTTACAATCTTATAGCAGTCTAACGAAAACATCTATATTTAGATATTACAATAACCTTGAATTAATTCAATTTCAAATTCAACTACCTCTACGTAAGTACATTCATATGTATCCGCAGCAGAAAGATCTCAATGAAAATTCTACAGAATTTTAAAACACCCACAGGAATTTAACCATACATTTTGTTATAAAAACCAGAATTTTGTTAAACTTTTAAATAAAGTAATTTTTTTCATGTATGTATGTACGAGTACAACGCCTTCTCTGAAATAATAAATTGTATATATTCGCATAAATTAATTGCCTACTACTCGTATCAATAAATGACATGATCGACGGCTCTACATTGGAATGACTAATAAAATGTTTGAACGAAGAAAAAGTTCATTACGAAACCACAAATAATAAATATGTTTGTATGGATTAGTGTATGTATGTATATATATATTTATTTATTTATATACGAGTTACTGAAGTCAGAACTTTTTTGCAAAAAGTGCAGAAAGAAAAATTGAACAATAACAGTGATGAAGAAACAAAAAAAATTATTAAATCTAAAAAGAATATTTTATATATTCTCAAACATGGTGACATCAAGTGTGTCAATGACTTACATTCAGTGTTACGGGCAAGCAAGACACATCAATAGACTGCCACCGGGGCTGATAAAAAGCGATGCATGCAGCATGCATCCCTTTTTATTTAGTGATTGCAGGTTCGATTCCGGGTAAAGACCCTGTGTGTTCTCTACACTCAACCAAAAAAATAATTAAAATCAAGGAAAAAATTCGTTGATTCAACGAATTTATTCCTTATTTTTCACCCAAGGAAAAGGTTCTTTGAACTCGACGTATGGCAATCATTGTCTTGTTGAATTCAACGTAGCAGTTCGTTGAAGTTAAGAAAAACCATACGTTGAAACCGTACGTTGAAACAGCTTCTTTGAATCAAACTATTTGTTCATTTTGTGTTTAAATAAATGAACGAGTTTCTTAAATTCACCGTATTATACGTTAAATCAAAAAACAAGTTCATTGTTTAATTCAACGAATAAAATCAAATAATGGTTTCAATGTTGAGTTCATAAACACATAAAATTTTACTTTTAATTTCAAGGAATATTTTTCTGAAACAACGTATAATACGTTGAATTTCAAAGAACGTGAGTACGTTGAATTTATGTAAAACAGTTATTTCAGTGTATCGAACGTTTTCGTTTTTCGTTTACTCGAAATGATAATACGCATCCACAGAGACGTCGTACAATGCGTACAGAAAAAAATTCATTGCTGATGTAGAGCGTAGCGTCGAGGAAGACCCGAATCAGTCTATTCGCCATGCACGTGCATAAAATGGTGACTGCTATAGAGCCATGATTACTGACTTTTTCGTTCATAAAAAAAAACAATTGATGTGCAGGAGCTGTAGTGTCAACAAGACGGCCCAACATGTCACGCACCTCGTGCCACAATTGATTGGTAATTGCATAATTTCACATTTCGGACCCGTGAGTTGGCCTCCAAGATCGTGCGATTTAAAGCCGCCCAATTTCTGTGGAGATATGCGAAGTCGCTAGTCTACGCCGATAAGCCCGAAACGATTGGCCACTTGGAGGAAAACGTTCGATTGCCGATATACGGCCACAAATGTTGGAAAAAGTCATCAAAAATTGGACCTCCAGATTAGATAACGTCCAAGCCACGGCTGGCCAAAAGATTATCTTATCGCATAAAGCCAATTTCATGCCAATTTAAAAAATTCTTCTGTGTTTTACGTCCAGCCCAATCACGAATAATAATTCCGCGGGAGTTTTCTCCCTATCCCAATTCCTCCTATTATGAATAAAAATCCCGCATGAGATTTCTCACGTTACCTTTTCTTCATATTTGTACCATTTTTATCAACCGTGTGAAAGGGAATAAAACTGAATGGGGAAAAAGTAGTTATTCTGAATGCCTTTGAATTTAGTTTTTTCCCTAAAAATATTTCACTTAGAAAACAGAAGGGAGTTTACATATAAAAATGTAAGTAATTTTTTATAAAATAAAGTTTGAATAAATAAAAAAAAAATATTTAAATGTTCATTTAGGTCGAAGAGTACAAGTAAAGCGCAATTGCAACATCCGTTGGTAATCCGTTGGCTATTTCGTTGTTGTTCTTCTACAACACCAATTTCCTCCCCAATTAAAATTATTCATTTCTAATTTTCCTTTAAAATTTTTATGTAAAATAAATTTATTTGTGTTTGCAAACCGCAAATTGGAAACAAAAACATAAGAAAATTAAATGCCAATAAGCAAAACTGCTGGCTTCAAAATTCAGTGATGCTACTTTTTAACTTTTTTGTTCCCGCAGAATTTATAATTGGAGAAAATTTTTCTCCAGAAAAGTAATTTCCGTGGGAAAGAAATTCCTAGGGAATATTCGTGATTGGGCTGATCATTTCAAAGTTATATACCTCTATAAAAAACACCCTTTATATTAAAATGTTGTTTATCCGCAATGAGGGTGGTGTTGACTGCTGGACAAACTATGACTTAGAAACTGGGCTCAGCCTCTGGTCAGATCAAGTCAGCACATCATAAATTTCTCTAAGGCATTGTATTAATTGTAATTGAACTGTTTTAAGTAATGAATGCATAGTTTCACGTTTCCGAAAATAATTAATATATTCGTCTCTACAAACCACTGTGTCTCTCTCTCTCCTTTTGTGTACGATAAAGAACCTTTGCCACATGTAATCGTGGTTGTGAAATCAACTAGAAAAATAACAAGAAAACCTAACGGAATATCAATAATTATTTGATTTAATGACGTCAAAATTTGATAAACATAGACGTGCTTTGGATTATTTGGTTTGGAGACCTCATTCTCTTTATTTTTGATTTCGCTTAGAAATTATAAAAAAGGTACATATGTATGTATGGACATGTGTATGTGTTTCTTTTTGTTTTGCAAAAAATAAAATTACAATCTTTGAAATGTTATTTTAATGTTTTAAGCTATTTTTTCCATAATCAGTTCTTTTTTTTTCTTTTCAGATGAATTCTTGTTCATTTGATTGCTGTTAATCAAATAACTGTGGACTGACTGACTGACTGACTGACTGACTGTGTTCTTACTACACCCACAACCACTAAAATTACTTGAAAAAAAACTTTTATAATGAATTAATTCTTAATAATTATCTGCCAAATAAGATTAAAAATAACTTGAAAATTTAATAAAAAAATAAACAAATGAACAACTAAAGTATGGCGTGTACTATGAGTTATTGGATTTTTTCAATAATACGTACGTCATAAAATTTGTTGCATGAATCTTTTTAGTAGTATGTGTGGAAATTTCGAAAAGCTTTTTCTAATTTTTTTCAGTACATTTGCTTCTTTTGCATATTTTTCCAAGCTTTTAAGCTTTTACAAGAAAAATTAATTATTGATAAATTTTACAATTTTCGTCCAGCTTAAATAACTTCGTTTCGAATTGACTACAACTGGAGATATTTAGCTTCTGGCTTCATTTGATTCATTTTGCACCTTTTATGCGACTAAGATCTTCTTTCCGAAATGAGTAGCTAGCGATTTTATTCTTTAGATTTTCTTTATTTCATATCCATTCTTTGCATTTTTAAAACTCAAAGCTCACCTTATTTATTTTTTTTTTACAAATACGTAGGTTAAGTTTAAGCAAACTATTTATTTGCCGTTCCTGAAATTATGCATGGTTTTTGCTTTTTGTTCCAACTGAAGTTGGGAGCTGCCCATCCATACTTCAATACTAATAATATAAAGTGGAAAGATTTTTTTTGTTTGTTTGTATCGAATAGGATCCTAAGCTAATGGACTGATTTTAAAAAATGTTTTCACTAATTGAAAGCAACATGCTTCGAAAGTAGCATAGGGAAAATTTGAAGTGGTGGATGGTAGGGTGGGAACGGGCAACCCCTATACAAAGTAAATATTAATATCATTTACATATCTGTACAACTAAAGCAATCAATGTCTTTATTCGGTGTATGTGTTACCCCAAGTACAAAAATGTGTGTGAAGATAAATATGCCGAGTTAAATATGTCTTACGTAAGAGCTTACGTCATGACATATTTAACTCAAAAGTTAAATATGTTTAGTCGCGACATTGCCAACAAAGCTAGATGGAACTTTTTGGTTTACATCTTTGCTAGTTGATATAAATGTATCTTAACTAAGATAACTTTGAGATATCTCTGAGAGAATTTTGCCATTTGTGGGCACATTTAGTTTGTCACTCCTTTGTAGGACCAGTGGGAAATTAAAGCCAAGAATCCATACTTATTGACTATGTAAGTCCGATTTCTCAATTGAATTTGAGAATTTTTCAATTTGGAGAGAATTTGGCCATTTGCGGGCACATTTAGTTTGTCACTCATTTAGACCAGTCGGAAATTAAAGCCAAGAATCCATACTTATTGACTATATAAGTCCGATTTCTCAATTGAATTTGAGAATTTTTCTATTTGGGGAAATTAAAGCAAAAACCCATACTTATTGATTATGAAAGTCCGATTTCTCAATTGAATTTGAGAATTTTTCTATTTGGGGAATTAAAGCCAAGAATCCATACTTATTGACTATGCAAGTCCGATTTCTCAATTGAATTTGAGAATTTTTCTATTTGGGGAATTAAAGCCAAGAATCCATACTTATTGACTATGTAAGTCCGATTTCTCAATTGAATTTGAGAATTTTTCTATTTGGGGAATTAAAGCCAAGAATCCATACTTATTGACTATGTAAGTCCGATTTCTCAATTGAATTTGAGAATTTTTCTATTTGGGGAATTAAAGCCAAGAATCCATACTTATTGACTATGTAAGTCCGATTTCTCAATTGAATTTGAGAATTTTTCTATTTGGAGAGAATTTGGCCATTTGTGGGCACATTTTAGTTTGTCACTCATTTGGACCAGTGGGGAATTAAAGCCAAGAATCCATACTTATTGACTATGTAAGTCCGATTTCTCAATTGAATTAGAGAATTTTTCTATTTGGAGAGAATTTGGCCATTTGTGGGCAGATTTAGTTTGTCACTCATTTGCACCAGTTTGAAATTAAAGCCAAGAATCCATACTTATTGACTATGTAAGTCCGATTTCTCAATTGAATTTGAGAATTTTTCTATTTGGAGAGAATTTGGCCATTTGTGGGCACATTTTAGTTTGTCACTCATTTGGACCAGTGGGGAATTAAAGCCAAGAATCCATACTTATTGACTATGAAAGTCCTATTTCTCAATTGAATTTGAGAATTTTTCAATTTGGAGAGAATTTGGCCATTTGCGGGCACATTTAGTTTGTCACTCATTTAGACCAGTTTGAAATTAAAGCCAAGAATCCATACTTATTGACTATGTAAGTCCGATTTCTGAATTGAATTTGAGAATTTTTCTATTTGGAGAGAATTTGGCCATTTGTGGGCAGATTTAGTTTGTCACTCATTTGGGCCAGTGGGAAATTAAAGCCAAGAATCCATACTTATTGACTATGAAAGTCCTATTTCTCAATTGAATTTGAGAATTTTTCAATTTGGAGAGAATTTGGCCATTTGCGGGCACATTTAGTTTGTCACTCATTTAGACCAGTCGGAAATTAAAGCCAAGAATCCATACTTATTGACTATGTAAGTCCGATTTCTGAATTGAATTTGAGAATTTTTCTATTTGGAGAGAATTTGGCCATTTGTGGGCAGATTTAGTTTGTCACTCATTTGCACCAGTTTGAAATTAAAGCCAAGAATCCATACTTATTGACTATGTAAGTCCGATTTCTGAATTGAATTTGAGAATTTTTCTATTTGGAGAGAATTTGGCCATTTGTGGGCAGATTTAGTTTGTCACTCATTTGGGCCAGTGGGAAATTAAAGCCAAGAATCCATACTTATTGACTATGAAAGTCCAATTTCTCAATTGAATTTGAGAATTTTTCAATTTGGAGAGAATTTGGCCATTTGCGGGCACATTTAGTTTGTCACTCATTTAGACCAGTCGGAAATTAAAGCCAAGAATCCATACTTATTGACTATGTAAGTCCGATTTCTCAATTGCATTTGAGAATTTTTCTATTTGGAGCGAATTTGGCCATTTGTGGGCAGATTTAGTTTGTCACTCATTTGGACCAGTGGGAAATTAAAGCCAAGAATCATTACTTATTGACTATGTAAGTCCGATTTCTCAATTGAATTTGAGAATTTTTCAATTTGGAGAGAATTTGGCCATTTGTGGGCACATTTAGTTTGTCACTCATTTGGACCAGTGGGGAATTAAAGCCAAGAATCCATACTTATTGACTATGAAAGTCCTATATCTCAATTGAATTTGAGAATTTTTCTATTTGGAGATAATTTGGCCATTTGTGGGCACATTTTAGTTTGTCACTCATTTGGACCAGTGGGGATTTAAAGCCAAGAATCCATACTTATTGACTATTAAAGTCCGATTTCTCAATTGAATTTGAGAATTTTTGAATTTGGAGAGAATTTGGCCATTTGTGGGCACATTTAGTTTGTCACTCATTTGGACCAGTGGGGAATTAAAGCCAAGAATCCATACTTATTGACTATGAAAGTCCGATTTCTCAATTGAATTTGAGAATTTTTGAATTTGGAGAGAATTTGGCCATTTGTGGGCACATTTAGTTTGTCACTCATTTGGACCAGAGGGGAATGAAAGCCAAGAATCCATACTTATTGACTATGAAAGTCCGATTTCTCAATTGAATTTGAGAATTTTTCTATTTGGAGAGAATTTGGCCATTTGTGGGCACATTTTTGTTTGTCACTCATTTGGACCAGTGGGGAATTAAAGCCAAGAATCCATACTTATTGACTATGAAAGTCCTATTTCTCAATTGAATTTGAGATTTTTTCTATTTGGAGAGAATTTGGCCATTTGTGGGCACATTTTTGTTTGTCACTCATTTGGACCTATGGAAAATTAAAGCCAAGAATCCATACTTATTGACTATGAAAGTCCTATTTCTCAATTGAATTTGAGAATTTTTCTATTTGCAGAGAATTTAGCCATTTGTGGGCACATTTTTTTTGTCACTCATTTGGACCTATGGAAAATTAAAGACAAGAATCCATACTTATTGATTATGAAAGTCCGATTTCTCAATTGAATTTGAAAATTTTTCCATTTGGACAGAATTTGGCAATTTGTGGGCACATTTTTGTTTGTCACTCATTTGGACCAGTGGGGAATTAAAGCCAAGAATCCATACTTATTGACTATGAAAGTCCTATTTCTCAATTGAATTTGAGAATTTTTCTATTTGCTGAGAATTTGGCCATTTGTGGGCACATTTTTGTTTGTCACTCATTTGGACCAGTGGAAAATTAAAGCCAAGAATCCATACTTATTGACTATGAAAGTCCGATTTCTCAATTGAATTTGAGAATTTTTCTATTTGGAGAGAATTTGGCCATTTGTGGGCACATTTTTGTTTGTCACTCATTTGGACCTATAGAAAATTAAAGACAAGAATCCATACTTATTGACTATGAAAGTCCGATTTCTCAATTGAATTTGAGAATTTTTCTATTTGGAGAGAATTTGGCCATTTGTGGGCACATTTTTGTTTGTCACTCATTTGGACCTATAGAAAATTAAAGACAAGAATCCATACTTATTGACTATGAAAGTCCGATTTCTCAATTGAATTTGAGAATTTTTGAATTTGGAGAGAATTTGGCCATTTGTGGGCACATTTAGTTTGTCACTCATTTGGACCAGAGGGGAATGAAAGCCAAGAATCCATACTTATTGACTATGAAAGTCCGATTTCTCAATTGAATTTGAGAATTTTTCTATTTGGAGAGAATTTGGCCATTTGTGGGCACATTTTTGTTTGTCACTCATTTGGACCAGTGGGGAATTAAAGCCAAGAATCCATACTTATTGACTATGAAAGTCCTATTTCTCAATTGAATTTGAGATTTTTTCTATTTGGAGAGAATTTGGCCATTTGTGGGCACATTTTTGTTTGTCACTCATTTGGACCTATGGAAAATTAAAGCCAAGAATCCATACTTATTGACTATGAAAGTCCGATTTCTCAATTGAATTTGAGAATTTTTCTATTTGGAGAGAATTTGGCCATTTGTGGGCACATTTTTGTTTGTCACTCATTTGGACCAGTGGGAAATTAAAGCCAAGAATCCATTCTTATTGACTATGTAAGTCCGATTTCTCAATTGAATTTGAGAATTTTTCTATTTGAAGAGAATTTGGCCGTTTGTGGGCAGATTTAGTTTGTCACTTATTTGGACCAGTTTGGAATTAAAGCCAAGAATCCATACTTATTGACTATGAAAGTCCTATTTCTCAATTTAATTTGAGAATTTTTCTATTTGGAGAGAATTTGGCCATTTGTGGGCACATTTTTGTTTGTCACTCATTTGGACCTATAGAAAATTAAGGCCAAGAATCCATTCTTATTGACTATGTAAGTCCGATTTCTCAATTGAATTTGAGAATTTTTCTATTTGAAGAGAATTTGGCCATTTGTGGGCAGATTTAGTTTGTCACTTATTTGGACCAGTGGGAAATTAAGGCCAAGAATCCATTCTTATTGACTATGTAAGTCCGATTTCTCAATTGAATTTAAGAATTTTTCTATTTGGACAGAATTTGGCCATTTGTGGGCACATTTTTGTTTGTCACTCATTTGGACCAGTCGGGAATTAAAGCCAAGAATCCATTCTTATTGACTATGTAAGTCCGATTTCTCAATTGAATTTGAGAATTTTTCTATTTGGGGAAATTAAAGCCAAGAATCCATACTTTTTGACTATTTAAGTCCGATTTCTCAATTGAATTTGAGAATTTTTCTATTTGGAGAGAATTTGGTCATTTGTGGGCAGATTTAGTTTGTCACTCATTTGGACCAGTGGGAAATTAAAGCCAAGAATCCACACTTATTGACTATGTAAGTCCGATTTCTCAATTGAATTTGAGAATTTTTCTATTTGAAGAGAATTTGGCCATTTGTGGGCAGATTTAGTTTGTCACTCATTTGGACCAGTGGGAAATTAAAGCCAAGAATCCATACTTATTGACTATGTAAGTCCGATTTCTCAATTGAATTTGAGAATTTTTCTATTTGAAGAGAATTTGGCCATTTGTGGGCAGATTTAGTTTGTCACTCATTTGGACCAGTGGGAAATTAAAGCCAAGAATCCATACTTATTGACTATGTAAGTCCGATTTCTCAATTGAATTTGAGAATTTTTCTATTTGGACAGAATTTGGCCATTTGTGGGCACATTTTTGTTTGTCACTTATTTGGACCAGTCGGGAATTAAAGCCAAGAATCCATTCTTATTGACTATGTAAGTCCGATTTCTCAATTGAATTTGAGAATTTTTCTATTTGGAGAGAATTTGGCCATTTGTGGGCAGATTTAGTTTGTCACTTATTTGGACCAGTGGGAAATTAAAGCCAAGAATCCATTCTTATTGACTATGTAAGTCCGATTTCTCAATTGAATTTGAGAATTTTTCTATTTGAAGAGAATTTGGCCATTTGTGGGCAGATTTAGTTTGTCACTTATTTGGACCAGTGGGAAATTAAGGCCAAGAATCCATTCTTATTGACTATGTAAGTCCGATTTCTCAATTGAATTTAAGAATTTTTCTATTTGGACAGAATTTGGCCATTTGTGGGCACATTTTAGTTTGTCACTCATTTGAACCAGTGGGGAATTAAAGCCAAGAATCCATACTTATTGACTATGAATGTCCGATTTCTCAATTGAATTTGAGAATTTTTCTATTTGGAGAGAATTTGGCCATTTGTGGGCAGATTTAGTTTGTCACTTATTTGGACCAGTGGGGAATTAAAGCCAAGAATCCATACTTATTGACTATGAAAGTCCGATTTCTTAATTGAATTTGAGAATTTTTCTATTTGGTGAGAATTTGGCCATTTGTGGGCACATATTTGTTTGTCACTCATTTGGACCAGTGGGAAATTAAAGCCAAGAATCAATTCTTATTGACTATGTAAGTCCGATTTCTCAATTGAATTTGAGAATTTTTCTATTTGAAGAGAATTTGGCCATTTGTGGGCAGATTTAGTTTGTCACTTATTTGGACCAGTGGGAAATTAAGGCCAAGAATCCATACTTATTGACTATGTAAGTCCGATTTCTCAATTGAATTTGAGAATTTTTCTATTTGGAGAGAATTTGGCCATTTGTGGGCACATTTTAGTTTGTCACTCATTTGGACCAGTGGGGAATTAAAGCCAAGAATCCATACTTATTGATTATGAAAGTCCGATTTCTCAATTGAATTTGAGAATTTTTCTATTTGAAGAGAATTTGGCCATTTGTGGGCAGATTTAGTTTGTCACTTATTTGGACCAGTGGGAAATTAAGGCCAAGAATCCATACTTATTGACTATGTAAGTCCGATTTCTCAATTGAATTTGAGAATTTTTCTATTTGGGGAAATTAAAGCCAAGAATCCATACTTATTGACTATGTAAGTCCGATTTCTCAATTGTTCAAAAATTAGAATTAGTCTGAAAACTTTCGGAATTACCAAGATTTTTTGGAAATAATGTTCGAGAATTTTTTTAAAATATAATTTTCAAAACTATTTATGCGGAAATATTTTAGCGATAGTTTTTGTTGAAAGATTTTTTATGGGCATTTTATTTTTTAATTAGACTTCATTTTGTTTTCGACTAGTTTGTTTTTTTTTTTTTTTGTTATTTTTCGTTTTTTTCATGAACTTTTTTTTATTATTTTATGCTGAAAATAATTTTGTTTTATTAAAAATTTAAAGTTATTACCAAAATTTTCCATTTTTTACGAGTTTTCAGTTTTGTTTTTCCAAAATTGCTATTAATAAGTCATTGTTTTTTTTTTTTTTTTTTTTTTTGGCCACACGCAAATCGTATCAATAGTTCATCAACCCTTAAAACCAAGTTTAAAAGTATGCGGTAAAATTTAAAAAAGAATTTTGTTATGACAACCAAATTTATTGGGAAGCAAATATTGTTTAATAATTTATTTGAATGAAATTAATTTTATAAAAATTTGTTTACGAGTATGTTGTTTTCTTGTAAAATTATACTGAAAGAAAAACCCATTTTGTATTGACATGAAATATTTCTTTACGTTAATAGTTCATGGTAATTATACATGACAGTGGGGCTTACAACTGACAATGCTGTCATGACAATAAAGAATACATAGAATAGAATAGAAAAGTGGATAGATCTGATCCAAGGACTGGCACTGCGACACCTATTGGATCTTTTGTGCCATGGATCTCTAAATTAGACCAAGCTCTGAATGACTCTCCTTATGAAATTCAGCACAGAGCTTGGAGAAGCCCGCCTGATATCATCCGAATACAGAAATTCAGAAAGAAAAACACGCCTTCTGTTATTACATAAGACTATACTATACATTCACGTTGTCTCATCCTCTTCCAGGCATAAACGGCACAATGGTGATCGAACTAGGTTACTTTTCCAAAGATGGTAGTTCAGTCCAAAGTGAGCGGAGAGGAAACCAGTAACTAGCCGTAAGTCGTTCATGTTGAAATTTAGGATGCCACTGTATGAGAATGGCTGTAACAAAGATTTGGCCTGCCTTAAACCGGCAGAAGCCACCCAAACACTCCTTGCGGTCGACACGTCATTCTCTCTGATCAGAGTCGATACAGTCGACCAACCCACGCCACAAAAGGGCTCTGGGCCAATAAGAGGAACGGCAGAGGCCCTCTTGGCCAATTCATCCGCTACCTCGTTACCCGGATGACCGCTATGGCCAGGTATCCAGTAAATGGAAACATTGTTCCGTATCAATAGCTTCTGTAGTGAGTCAAAGCACTCTAAAGCAAGCTTAGAACGTAATTCCCATGAAACTAGGGACTTAAGGGCTGCCTGACTATCGGAAAAAATAGCTATATGCGCGCCTTTAATGCCTCTGCTCAAATTAATATGAACACATTTGGTGATTGCCTGTATTTCCGCCTGAAATAGCGTGGGGCATTTACCCATGAGCACTGAGATTTTCACGTTGGGTCCGCAGACTCCAGCGTCTACTCCATCTAAAGTTTTGGATCCATCCGTATACCAACATAAACTTCTGGAACACAGAAGGACCATTACCCTCCCACGTGGCGCTATGCGGAATTGTGACATTGAATCTTCTGTCGAACCTGACTTCACAAATTATCCTAGGCATCCCTAACAGTTCTCTGCAGGACAATTTACTCAGGATCGATGAATGCCCGTTGCCAACACAGCGAGCAGAGTTACTGATACCCATACGATAAGCCGCCATTGCCGCAGAGGATCTTATAAAGATTTGTATAGGTGTTAACCCAATCAAAGCCTCTATGGCCAAAGTTGGACATGACCTCAATGCACCTGTAGTAAGAAGACACGCCATTCTCTGAACCTTGCAGAGTTTGTTTTTCGCCGTAGTCTGGAGAGTCTTCTGCCACCATACAATTGCGTCGTACGTAATGATTGGTCTGACAATCATTGTATAGATCCACATGATCATTTTTGGGTTCATGCCCCAGGTGCACCCAGCACAACTCTTCACCGCCCAGATCGCCCTAGTGGCTTTCTGTGTAACGCATTCAACATGTCGGTTCAAAGTCAACTTGCCAGCAAACACAACCCCCAGGTATTTGACTTCGGTCGAAAAAGGCATAATGCTCTCAATCAGCAATATTGTCCTTAGACCAAGTTTCCTCTTAAGAGAGAAAAGTACCAGAATACTCTTGTCAGAGTTGATATTAAGGCCGTGTCTCCCACACCATGTCATAACATAAGAATACATACAAGTTGTCAAAAAAAAACTGATAATTGTCTTCGTGATGTACATATTTATGTACAATGAATGGTGTCCTGACAATAATTAGGCAATTCTTTTACACGTGTTATATTCAGACAGTCAAGAAGGCAACTAAAAAAAATTGTTCATGTAAATATTATTGTCATGCCAGTATTGTCAAATATAAACGATGAGTTGGAAAATATATAAAAATTAAAATAGAAATAATTATTCCATATGTGACAGAATTGTCATCATTATGATTGATGACAAGATAACAAACTGTTATAAAGGTTTCAATCGCATTAATGACAAGTGTATTACACTGCTCCTCCATTGTTTTTTTTTTTTTCTTTTTTTCGTTACAACAGTTGCTTTTGTTTTTACATTCTTTCTTTTTTTTAATCAAACTCAACGAAGGCTTGATAAGTTATTGTGTCCTTTACCGTACATATCCTGTGAAACCTAATGCCATCCAACCGTAGTCATGGTTAATAACACCAACGTTAAATCAATTTAACACAACTTTGATTGCGATTTTTAACTCAGAAATCATTTAACCAGTCATATAAAGCCACCAGCAAGCACTTTTTTTAAAAAACAAATCATAATTTTTTAATCATGTTGTTAAATGTTAAAAAAAAAAAAATCAATTAATCATTAATCAATCAAAAAATGTATAAAAGTTGTGAAGTTTTATTATTAAGAAATTTTGTGTAATTTTTGATTTGGATTTTTTCAAAATTCTGATTTAATAAATTCTCTACATATAACAAAATTTCAAATTGCTAGAAATATATTTGATACTTCAAATTATTTAAATAACAATGGCCGAAATTTTAACAAAAGAAAAACAATTTATAAAATTAAACAAACAACTGGATAGGATGGCGATTACAGCGTGCAGCGGTCATGAAGCAAACTCATCAAAGGCGGATAATAGATTTTCTACATATCAAAAATCCAAAGGTCTAAGTACTTTATTGAAAAAACAACAAGGAGCCGGTGATGGAATTGCTGAAATAGCTGATACCATAAAGAACTTTAAGGAGCCAAGAAAATATTCAACAACTGTTAATAACACAGCAGGGGGTGGGGGAGGGGAAACATATCGTTTATCTAACAGAGGTAATTTATGTTATCTCATATTCACTCAACTTGACTGCCTACAAATGTAGATATTTAATTTATAGCGCCTTTCATATCATCTCCCCAAGGTCAGTCCACACTGTCTTCCTACCGGCCTCAATGCCGTTCTAAACAATCGAAATGCAAGGACACGAGCCGCTGTCAAACCTCTAACAGCGTTAGCAAATCTCATGCGGCTCCTTCAAATAATTCTAATTTCACTATACAATACCAAAATCCAAAATTTTTAGAAAGTCCCTCCTTGGAAGTGCTGGTTAAAGAAGAAAGCTCCGCTTTGCGATGCCAAACGGAAGCATTGCATGTTGGTAGCTTAATTTCGAGCCCCCATATTGAGGATGACATGGCGACAGGACGATGTTCTCAAACTAGTAACTATACAGTTGCCTCTAAAAGGAACATTAGCTCAGAGGGTTTAATAAAGTAAGTTAAAGGAATGATATTAAGTGATACAAATGTCAAATACCAAATTAGATAGCATAAAAGCTCCAACAGAAGAGCTTTATGAGAAGCACTTTGACATAAGGATATTTAAATTTTAGCAGCTGATCACTTTACAAATCTATTTTGTTCTCTCTAACGGTATATTGTTAGTTATCTGACATTTGCGAATGAAAAAAAAAATCCGAAACTTTCGGAACCTTTTATATAATGAAATATAGTCGAATTGCCATAAAAAGGCAATTAATTTCAATGTTACGAGTATAATAGGCCTAATTACGAACGTCGTTGTCATAGTCGAACTTGAACGACTTCAATGTGAAACATTTAGCGAACTTTGCCACATTTTACAGATTTCGTCACGGCAACGACACTCGTAATTAGACCAAATGAGACAAGTCCAAAATAATGAAGGTGAGTTATAAAGGGTGTTTTTTATAGAGTGACACAAGTTTAAATCATAATAAAACAAGGAAATATATTTTTAATATCAATGAAACGGGCTTTATTGGAAAGAAAATTTTATGAAATGAATGTTTAAATATGATTTCTGCCATGTGGACGTCACGGCGGGCGCGTAAAAGGCGCAATCTGGAACACCAATTTTCAACAACCTTTCGCAGCAGTTGCGGCCCTATTTCGCCGATGTTGATTTCCAGGTGTTCAATTCTTTGTGGTTTATCGACGTAGACAAGTGACTTAACATAACCCCAAAGAAAATAATCTAAAGGGGTTAAATGACACGATCTTGGTGGCCAATTAATTGGTCAATTACGTGAAATTATTTTTTCATCAAAAGTTTTTTGAGTAAATCAATTGTAGCGGCCGCTTTACAATGATTTCGACGAATAGAACAATTATTTTGATTAAAAATTTCAACAATTTGCAAGCGTTGCTCGATTCATAATGAAATGTCAAAGCAAACTAAACAAAACGCAACTATCAGCTGTTAAATGGGTGCTCAAATAAAGCAGTGATGACACTCTATAAAAAACACCCTTTACAACCGATTTATGATTTTTTTTTCTCTTTCTATTCGGCCTATTATTAACCCTCCATTACATCCAGAACTCAGGCAGTGTTGAAAAGGCTTAAGCGTAAAAAAAATTTATTATTAATGAAATTGAAATTGTGCGAAGTTTTTAATACGATCCTTTCCGTAAATCTTCAAAAAATTTTACTGTTAATTATCTGTAGCAAATTGTGAATATATAGAAGCAAAAAAGGATGGAATAAATTTAATTCCTAAAATTTTTGACCCATTTCATAATGCAATAGTTTACAAAATGCATAAGAAAGAGGACCCAAGTGGGCCGTTAGTTTGGAACTTTTGTCCTGTTCAACTTAACCTAAATTCCATGCATACAAATTATTAATTTTTTTTTTACATTGCTATGGGCATGGTTTTTTTCTAACATCAAGATTGATCAGTTATCGTATACATATAAAAAATGGACGTTTTTAGGGCCGTTCCGGCAGTTGTTTTAAAGCTCGCTAATGTCAACTCTCAGTTACGTTAAGTTCGAAAATTATCGAATTACTTAGTCTTTTTTGAAAACAACTAAACCAGCATTCACCCTTAAAAATTTGATGTGATAAAACCTCTAAACGTTTTTTCGGCGCACAATGGGATAAAAATTGAAAAAAATGGTGATTTGCATTTTCACACTTTTCTAACTTTAACTGCTACTGACGATGTAAAATACGTCGGCGAATCTAATTTAATTGGTTATTTACACCATTTCCAATTAAATAAATAAAAAAATCAACAGATTTTCGTTTAAAATTTAACCATTTTCATTCGTGTGTCATTCGATCGATATCGTTGCAAAACATTGTCAATTATTTCAAATTCTAATAACTTTTATTTATTTTTTAGATTTCTCAAATCGAAAATAATTATTCTTGAAGAAGATCATCAACGTATATCTGAAGAAATGACAAAACAAAAGGAATTACTACTTAAAGCTTTAGAGCACACAAAAGCTCTGCAACAGCAAAAAGATCAGGTTGCCGCCAAAAATCATTCCTTAACGGAGCAATTAGCAAAAGCTGAAAAACAGCTGGAAGAAGCCAATAACAGTCTAAAAGAATGGACCGTAGAGCATAACGTTCAAAATAAAGAACTGGAAACGGCTAAAAGAGACTTGAAACTTTTGACACAAACTAGAACAAATTTGGAGAATCGATTATTTAGAACCAATGAAGATTTGGAAAGTGCCCGAAATGCATTAAGCACAATGAAGATAAGCGAACGGGAGCAAAAGGAAGCGACGAGAAAAGAGTGTGAAAATAAGGAATCACAAATCAAAAGTTTAAAAAAACAAAGAGCTAATCTACTAAATGCTTACAAAAAGCAATTGTTTCTCATCGACAATTTAAAAAGGCAAAATATTTTATTAGAACAATCCAAAATGTTAGATTTTGGAGAAAAGGAATTTGCCAAAGTCCTGAATTGGAATAGTAAAAGCTAAATATGTATGTACAATACATCTAATACATACATACGTCTTTTCTTTAACTTATTATTGTTTACATTAAAATGTAATTGTATGTGGATGTGTATGTGATGTGAAAAAATTAATGAGATTATTTAAGATAAAACTTGGTAGTCCATCCTTGATAAAAATTTCAATAACTTAATTTAATTTGCCAAACAATTAAAACACTTGCGAAAGTTGTCTCCATGTGTTTATGACTTGATTATGAGACAACTTTTTTTTTTTGTTTTTTACACAAATTTTCAATTTATTTTTCCATTTATCCTGGTTAATATCCCTAGAGACAAAAAACAAAAATTAATTGTTTGCCAATACATACTCTCGAAGGTTTTTCTAACAAAATAATTTTGTATAAAAGCTTGGTCATCAGCTAAGGAAAGCATCAGTTTCTATCTACAGCTTCAGCTAAACTCATCTTCAGTGTTCAGTCGTGTTTTCTTGCTCTAAGGATACTATAAAAATGTTTGCCGTACGTTTTTCCGTCTGCTTAATTGTCATTGCTTTTATCTTAGCCGTAGTTATGTTGAACTCCAGTGAGGCTGCTTACCGCAAGCCTCCATTCAATGGCAGTATCTTCGGTAAACGCAACAGTGTTGGTATGTATTTGTATTACATACATACATACATATTTATAATATAAATTCATTTCTTTTTTATGCTTTTTTTTTTTTTTTTGTTTATTTAATTTCAGAGTATGACAACGCTAAGGCTGTTACTGCCATGTGTGAAATAGCCATGGAAGCTTGCCAGTCCTGGTTTCCTCAAGCAGAAAGCAAATAAGATAATGCATAGAGATAGAACGGCTAATGTGAGCGTGATTAACGAACCTGTATAAATTATTGTACTTTTACTATAAAAATAATAATAACTATAAAGATATTTAATTAACCTTAATGTTGTTGTAGATGTATAATAAATAAAGTCGATACTAAGAAAATTTAAAACGGCAAAATTAACAATTGTGGTAAAGTTCTATTATTAAAAAGTTACCGTACTTTTCTTATGGTTTAGCTAATGTTTAATGTGGCAGCACTGTATGTCACACAAAATTAACAGCATACCTTAAGGATGAACAAAACATTAAACCGGGTGATTCAAATATATTATTATTAAAAAAAGTTGCTTTCTATTTCTGCGCACTTTCTGGGCTCCTGGTATTTTTCGTGAATTTGAAAATTTAGCAAAATGTACAGTGTTGCCTTGCCGCAACATAATTTTTTTTTCTTATTATAATTTAATACCAATTACATTTCATAAGCTTAAATAGTACTTCTTCACCAATAATAATAAGTGCATCACAGTTTAATTTTGGGTACATTTATATTTTATTAATGTAGCTTAAAAAATATATAAAAAAATTATATTATATAATTAAAATTAGGATTAAAATTTATTTATTTAAAAATAGTAGTGCAGCATATAATGTAAAATATGAAAAAAAATAAGATGCAAATAAAAGTATAAAAGAAATTAGAACAAACATAGTTAATATGTATATGTAGATAGTTCTCAAATTTTAAATGACATTCAGTTCTTATTATGCGGCATTGAATATTTTTTTTAATGCAATAGACAAAATATGTAAATGAATTTATAAAACTTACAATATAAGCTACTACATGATAACTACGCGTCATTGTTAAACTGGTAAAATGAAATTTTTTGAGCATTAAAACTTGCCACAAATGTTTTAATATTTATGTATATGTATTATCTTTTCTTTCTTAAAGACTTTTGAATATAAAAAAAGAATACTTAATACAAAAACTATTAATTAGTTCATTGCCCTTAATTGGTATCAACTTTTCGACATGTAGTAATTATCACTTTCTATGTTGGAAATTGAAAATGTTGTTGTAAGTGTTGTAGTAGCATAGTGTTGAAACTATATTAATCTCTTTCTAATTTCTTTGCACTTTCCGGCGTCGTTGTCGCAATTCGCTTATATATTTACGAAGGTGCGTCATATAGTCGGTCATGAAAGTGGTGTAAGCCTGAAATATATACATATATAAAGTAGGAATTAAAAATTATGGTATTTAGAAATTAATAGTTGAAAATTTTATATTTACTTACAGAATCCAATACATAACGAGGTATATAACCTTTTAAATCCAAACATAATATCCACTCAATAATGCAGGCATCTGTTTTGCCCTCTATTTCATGCATCGCAAAACCGGCAATTAAATTTTCACCTCTTGTATATTTGGTATTAGCTGGTACTTTATCATATTCAACACTTATGGCCGCATTAAGCCATACATTACCCTTGGAAATTATATCTTTTACAGGTGAATGTGTTGCAGTTTTGTTCTTTGCTTGATTTTCATCTTCCAGATGATCTTTAGCATCTTCGAATTCTTCATCCAAAGGAGGCGGTTCGTTAAAATTAATACGTATGATGTCGCTAAAATCTTTGGCTCCCAAGCTTTTGCTTAATGTATGAAAGGCCACATTGTCCTTTTGCAATAACGTGCTGGTGGCATTAATACAACTGCCTACACTACTGGATTGAGCTTCATCCTGATCAGATATAGTAGAAACACTACCTTCACACGAATTACTAAGCATTTCATCGTCGTCAGTGCTGTCGGTTTCTGCGGAATCTTCACGTATTTTACCATCAACAAATAAACGCCAACACCGTAAATTAACAAAATCTCGAGATTTTATCATGCCTCCACCACCGCCCACCGTAGCCTGATAAAGTATATCGGTGTATGTGTTAACTTTCTGTAATATATTAAAAAATAAATTTGTATGCAATTACAAATATTTTATTATTCTTTTGTTTTAATCAGCAAACTTACTCTTATAATTTTCGACTCCAATACAGTGGGATTCCAGTGTGGGGCTTCTTCGATTTTGTAAAACAATTCATTGCACAAACTTTTGGCAGGATATTTTAATCGGCCCTTGTTATTAAATTATATATTTGAAAATTTTAATTGTATTAATAATATTACACAACTGCTTACGGTTAATTTATAAATTTTTCCTAATTTTTCGCGATGTATACTACTAATGGTGTCACCTTTTTTAGTAACTTTTTCTACTTTCCAATCGTCTACTTGTAGCAATTTGTAGGCTTTGCGCAAGCAATCCAAGCCCATTTGATGATATTCTTCATCCTGAAAAATTAAAACAAGATCTTTTTATATTCATTCCAAAAAAAGGTTACACCTAACCATTAAATAACACAGTACCATTCTTGAGATTAGCTTTCAATAAACTCATTTTTTTCACATCGTTTGATTAGCATTTTATAAAGATCGTTTGCAAACATTTGAATTATTCCAAATGCAAATTAATTTTATTTATTTTAATTTGAACCGAATTTGCTGGAAGTTGCGTACAAGGTGGGATTAATAAAACAAAATTTATGTAAAAAAAGCTGTGGTGGGCTGCGACATTTAAAGAAAGCACAAAAATAATTTTAACATTATTTTTGCAAATTAAACTGAATCCGAAACAGAGGTAAGGACAGATAGTCTTCAAAGCGACGTTGAAAAATTTATATGTAAGCAACGGAAATAATCTAAGTGTGTGTATCCTGTTAAATTGAAAAAAAAATGGAAATGGCCTGGTTATGAGATAAGAAATTTAAAAAAAAAAAATGACAGAATTTTTACACAAAGCTAACTTCAAAGAAGAAACCAAGTCGGTCTATACATGGCGAATTTCATAGAGAGCATATAATAAAATATAAAAACTACAACTAATAACATTCACATTCCAGTGTAATATCGGCTATCGCAAACCATGAAAATTTCGGCTGTTGCGCAAACTGAGTTTTTCCCATTTATATGACTGTGTTTTTCGCTAAATAACTTATATTAAACCAAACCGAAAAAAAAGGTTTATTTTCACAAACAAATGTTATCTTTTAAAATGAGATGCATTTATTTAATTAAAATAACGAGAAAAATATACACAATCTAATATTAATATTAAAAGAGTTTGGGTGTTGCTGTTATCGAAGGGTGACGTTTTCGAGGGTTGCGTTAAACTAGATTACACTGTATTTTGAAGTATATTTCAATTTAAAATGAGTGTTTGTTGCATATTAGTAATGATCAATCAGAAATAGGGAATTTCAGACTAACTAGAAATTGTTTCAACATGTAAAAATTTAATAAAAAGAAATTATAGAAATTCTCGTATTCTATTTCTGTTGAAAACATGGTTAAATAGTTGATATTCTTTCTCAATTGGCATCCACTTTACATAAGTTTGTAAAATTAATTAATAAAATTATTTTCTCATTTAAAATCTTTTCATACATAAATGTCGGAGTTCTGATGATAACAAACGTGAAAAAAAGAATCAGTAAACTGATTTGTGAGGCAACAATTATTCGAGAAATATGTATGTAATTTTTGCAAAACCCATTTAAATAAAAATTTTGTCCAAAATTTTTCATTTTCTTTCTACACAATTTTCTTTAAGTTCGACTGAGCAGAGATGTAAAGGAATGATTAAAATTTGGTTTTTAATTCAAAATGATTTACAAAAAGTTTAATTGATTAATTTTACACAAAATGTGAATTGAATTAAAACACGAATGCATTCCTCATGAATTAAAAATTCTCGCATACATTCACATCACTAAAGAGATTAATTGAATTAAAGTTTGAGTGAATTCTTTGGTGATTTAAAGAAAATAGATTTTTTAATTCACTGTTTTCACTAGGATTAGGATCATTAATTAAAAACTCTTAAATGTTTTAACAAAAATTTCAAAAGCGTTTCTGATTCCTAGATTTCTTTGCTACTGAGCTATTTTTGAAAATTGTAAATTTGTTTTACACAAACAAAAAGCCTGTTGTTTTTTATTTTTTATGTTGTTGCCGAGATGCATGTACTTGATATTGATATACTTTGATTTAAACCTTAGTATGATTGGCCTTAAAGGCTCTATATTACTTTACAAACAATAAATAAAAAAAATAAAACAAAAAAAAAATTTAATTAAATTAAAAAAAATTAATTTCAAATTTATAAAATTAAACGAAAATTTCGTCTGAAAATTGATGTTGAAAACAACAAAAAAACATGACACACAAGAAGTTTTCGATTTATTTTATAATTATCTTCTGTACACTATCTATCTATTTATCATCTTATCTACCCTAGACCTTTCCCTAAGTTCCGGCACAATTCATTGCATAAGCAGGGGTCATCCCCTGAGTGCTGTTCCTACAAAAAAAAAAAAAAAAACAGGCAGTAAATCTTTACCACCTTGGTTGAAAAATTATCAAACTCATTTTTTTATACACAAACTTCCATGCAAGAAATAAGAATTACTAAAGCATAATAGAAAACTTTTCAAACATGGTGGCAGCCAAATCAGCTAACGCATAACAAATACATATACAAACATATTATTTTTCTAAAATATAAATTCTTGAGTACTTGCTCAAATAACATGTAATTTAATTTAATGTGCGTTAAACTTTATTTTTAGGTATCGAAACATAATATTGAAAATTGCACCAATTTTCAAGCTTCAAATTCATGTGGTAAAAAGTAGAATTTTTCATACCTGTGCCTCTTCTTCGTCACTGTTATGCGCTGAGTCTAAAGGTGAATAAAAATCTGCTACACTTTCCGCCGGACGACGTTCATTTTGGGATGCTAAAAATGGTGCCATCAGCGGTGAACGATCCGAAGAATTACTAAGAGCTAAAAAATATTTAATTGACGTTTATAATGCTAACATACATACATATATGTACATATAAGAAAAAAATGTTGGCTTACCAGAAAAATATCGTCTAGCATGACGTTCTTGTGGTATGACGCGACAGTCTAAAAACCAGGCTTCTCCCCACGCCAAAATAAATGACGATAAAATAAGAATCACTACAAATACTTGTTGAGTGGAATCAACCCACTAAAGAAAACCAAATAAAAATAAAGATTTATTAAAAAAGTTTCTTCATTCATTTCTAATTTTAAAAGAGTTTTGGAGTTTGTGGACTTTAGAAAATCAGTTTCACAAAAATAACAAAAAAAAAAGAGTTTTTAGACAGATTTTTCGAAAAGTTACATCAAGCATGTCAAACGCAACCTCCGGACAATAATCTAGCATTGCTACCTATCAGACACGGAGGCACCGAATCGATTGCATTAGAAGCTGTTGACAAAGTCGGCCAAATCTAGATAATTGCTTACACACAGATTTGTATAGTAAATAAGAAAAACACTTTTTCGAATCTTTTCGATAACGGTATCAATCGAAAGAATCAATCGGTATAAATTAGATTTTAAGAGATGATTAGAAAGGTGACTTAAATCAACTTATTTCGAAAAAACAATTATAAGTAAAACGGTAAAATAAGTAATTTTAATTTCTTTTAAGAAGGCAGTTAAAATCATCTTATATATTTAAATATATTATTAAATGAGCACCACAGTCAACTTAATCAAAGTATTTAACAAATATAAATAAATAAATAAATTTCCGAAAAAAACTAGAAATTTTGCAGTTGAACGAAAGTTCAAACTGATTTATGGGTGGTAAAGAAATTCATTACTTACATTAAACACGAAAACTTTGGATATTAAGAACAGACAAGATCCACTTGTTGATAACTGAAATGCAACGAGAAATATTATTTTAAAAAAACATATATTACATACATATGAATATACATATCGTTATGCAGAAGTTATCTTCACGTATCTCCAAAAAATGTTTTTTTTTACATACAAATAGCGGATATACAATAAAATGTTTCTATATTATCGCAACACCCATAAGATGTAGAGACCTGTGGATTGCGCCGATTGATAGATCTATAAAATTAATGACAACTTCGGCACGACGATATGTTAATCTAATTAGTATTTTCTTACCGCAATTATAAGCCAATGGTTTATATACAAAAGTGCATAAAAAAATATTAAAACTAAAAAACGGCATATGGCTGCTGCTACAACATCAAATAATGATTCATTTACACTATAATGAACTATTTGTTTTTGAAGTGCTTGGAATATACTATCGCCATTTATCTGTACATTAAATAAAGGTTTAAGGTTTAAAAAACGGTTTTAATACAAATTTTTAATCATTAAATTACAAACCATTATGCATATCAGCCATAAGAGTGATACAAAAAATAAATCAAATGTTACAAATAAACAAAAAAATCTTCGTATGACAGACATACGACCATCTTGCATGTAACCTCCAAGGAATTCTTCAGTAATAAGATTTATGGAATGGGTACGTGCTGTAAAATATATATGGCAATTAATTCGTTTATATACATATTGACTTATAAAACAATTTAAAATTGTTTGAGAATAATTACATACATATATCAAACCCGGAAGGAATGGCACCACCTCTAGACTGCATGATACGACTTTGGTTTATCAATAATTCGGCAGTATTACGGAGATCCTCGGAACTATTTTGAGACATTATTTTATAATTTTTAAATGATATATCACAACATTTTTCTTTTTATTTAATTATTTGCTGTTATCAAATCTTTACAGCAAAAATAATTTTTTTGGGAGTTTAAAACAATGCTCTGTAATTGAATAATCTTTGTATTATAAAATGTTCGATTACGAGAGTACAAGAAAAATTAAATATTGTTTTAATTTAAATGTGAGTCGTATGTCTACAAACCAATGAAATGCACATAAATTCATGTCTTAGAGATAAGCAATATATGACAAAAAATATATCATAATATCAAAACATATTATGTGAACAAAAAATGGTTAAAATTTATGTGTATTATTTCGTCTTATGTTTAATATTTAAATAAATTTACGGCCTAGCCCACGATACCGAACGATGTCGATCGGTGGATTTCTAGACGTAAAAAAACTAACTTGCGTTCCACTAATAACGAATTTTATTTAACTTATTATTTGTTTAGAGGAACATAAACTAAACAAATAAATAAAATGGGTGTTTAGAAGGTCGTAAATCCGTTGCTTTTCGTCTACAATTTCAGCACTATCGATCGATCGACATCGTGGGGCGGGCCGTTGTATTATTATCATTGAGAGAAAATATTAGAATATCCAATCAAGGCCGCTGTTGCTACACATCCCAACGGTCGTTTGTTGGATTTTACCACCTATGAAGGTGGATACAAAGAGGTAAGAATATTTACAATTTGAAAGACCTTTTTGAATGTTTGTAGTATCAGCCTTCCTTCTTTATATCCGAAATTTAATTTGAAAACTATCAAAATTCTTATCCTTTAGACAGTATAATGTTTCCATAATATCTCAAAAACCATAAGAGGTAGAGAGAGACTTGTGGATTGCGTAGATCTATAAAATTTACTACACAAAACGGTCCTATCTAACTTTTTTCGATATTATGATATACAATACGTGAAATAACTTCGGCACGGCGATATATTGAAAGTTTACAGTCATTGAAGAAAACTCTAAAACTCCGTTTTATTCTCAACACATATTTACAGGACATGAAAGAATAAATCTATGGTTGTACACAATGTATAATAAAGGCAAATTAATAAAATATGTTATGGAATGATAACATCCCACTAAAGTATGTCAGTGAGTTAACATTCGATAATACCCATTTATAAACTTAAATAATTACAACACAGTTGGTTCTATTGAATGTACACTATGAATTATTGCTATATTTTCCAAAATACTTTGAATTAATTCACGTATACTCATAATTTTGACCAGCAGTAAATATTTATTATAATTCTTTTGTTTTGGCCAGTCCCATTATAATTTTTTTTATTCTGTATCATCTACACATTCACTATACCCTTCAAATCACTTTTATTAGATTATTATTATGTTGATTGTTTAGCTTTATTTTGTTGTTAATTTTGCAAAATTATCACAATGAAATTATTTTCATTTTGCTGCAGTTGCATTTCTTTAAGCAATAAAAAAACCAAATAAAAGAACAGAGCACTAATGAACATTGTTGCCATATCTGGGCATTTGACCTCAAATTGGGGATTTTAAATGCTGCTGATAGATTTTCGTGGGAAGGGATTTAGGGATTTTTATTATATTGGTACGGTGACCATATTTTTCGACAAAAAAAAAGGACACTCAAAATTATATAAAAATTATTGGTATTAACTTTATTACATAGATATACATATTTTATATCACTTAAACAAAAATATAATTCAAACAATGTAATATTAGTGACTAGTACAAGTAATATGTATGTATGTACTTATTTTAATGTGTAAAACAGAAATTAAATATGCCTAGAAGTTCATACGTCGTTAAAACAAAAAATTAATTAATTAATCAAAATTAACAAAGAAATTAAATTTAGCCAATAATACAAAAATAAAAATATTCAATAAATGAAAATAACTAAAAACAATAATTTTTCTGAAGAATGTATTTTTTTTTTATTATATCAATGTTATTTGATAAAAACAATTTAAATTCTGCACAGTCCATCTGAAAACCGACAGAAAATTTGACACATTGAAAATATAGTTTTCAGTGTTGCCAGGCAATTCCTGTCTTGGGTCGTTATAAATTTATATTGTATTGAGTTTAAAATTTCGGTATTTTGAGAAAATAAAACTTTTAATTTTGGAAACTAAAGAAGAACATTAGCCATCAAAAAGAAGGAACAAAAAGGACAATTCAATTAAAAGAAGGACAATTTATTTTGTTTAAAATTAAAAATTTCAAAAAAGAGGACTGTCCTTTTTAAAAAAGGACGGATGGTCATCGTATATATATGACTTGTGTGAAACGTCACTAGCCCTGGGAACTAGTACAATTTTTGACAAAATCAAAATCATTTCTAACAAGCAGCAGATAAGATATTTAAATTAAAAATTAACATAAAAACATTTTAAATATTCTATATATGCTAAATAAAGTTAAAAGATAGCTCGTCTATAAGTAATGTGTACTGTGCTACCGTTTAGCACACTTATTTTTATTCTGCCATTTCTTGTATATATTGGACGGCAAGTAATAGCAAAATCAAGGATTTTCAGTTTTTCAATGGGGATTATTGGGAGCACCACTCTTTATATTTAGACATGGGATTATATTTACATGGCTACTCTGTTAGAGCATAGAAGAATTTTGACAACGTGCCAAGCATGTTCCAATAATAATAAGGTCTGCTTATGAATAAAACAATAAAAACAACCTGCATTTTGTTTGTGTAAAAAAGCCCAATATTGTCAAAAAAATTCTGTATACAAAACAAAACAAAATGTTGTTTGTATGTAGTTAGTGGTTATGCAAAAACAAAAAGCATAACGTAAACAAAATATATCATGATGGCGGCCAAAAATGTAAACAACTTTTGACAAGACCGAGAGACTTACCATATTTTGGCATATTATTTAACGGTCAAAACACATCCCTGCAGAAAAATTATAATTGGAAAAAAAAAGAAATAATTAGTTTTGGTATGAAACGTTTTGGGGATCATGATCATTATTTGCAGACAAAATTCATTTAGAAAATCGATGTTATAACATAGACCATTGTTTCCAATATGAAAAAACGAGACAGCAAACAAAGCAATATGCTGTCTCTGCCACTCACCCTAAAACAATATGAAGAGGACTAACAAACAAATACTTAGCTGATTTTTGTTAATAGCTCTTCCGACGTTTTGTTGATTATTAAATATGCTAATTGAAAAACAATTTTTTTATCTTTCGTAAGAAATAAATTTTTTTTAATAAAAAGTATCCTATGTTACTTCTAATACCTCCACGAATATGTGCACAAAGTTTCATGATGATCGGTTTAGTAGTTTTTGCGTGAAAGCGCTACAAACAATACATTCACATTTATAATAGTATAAGTGCCTGTTCGCCGATATAGAAGAGGTTCTTTCTTTCGAACAATTACATTTGAAATAAAAACAAAATTTTTGAATTTGTTTTTGTTTCAAATGTAATTGCTCGAAAGAAAGAACTTCTTCGATATCGGCGAACAGGCACTAAGTATTATAGTAATACTAAGCCATCAAGCCCAAAAAAAATGTATTACAGAGTATTTAATATTCAATATGTACTGAGTAATTATAATATGATATCTATAACAAGTAAAAATATATGCATATATAAATTAAAAATTAAATAACAACCATTTAGGGGCTCCCCAGCCATTATGAAGATTTAAATTCAATCAATCCGGAAGAATGGTCAGACCAAACACACAAAACAAGAAAAATAAAACTTTTAATAATTTCGATATATGAAATTTGAGTTGCCATGCTGTCTCCATTCATTTCATTTAAAATATAACGGACAAACGCCCTTATTAGTGACGAAATCTGTTAAATATGGCTACGAACGACTATGACAATCGTGATAAGGCCTAATATATCAAATAATTAATGCCTCATTTTATATACTTACATACATATAAGATGATGTTTTAGTGTATGTAGTGTTTATTGCTCTTTAAAAATAAGAATGATAATGTTGAACTCGACGTAAAAATATTAATTTACTACATAGCTTTTAATTACTTAAATGTATTGAAATTATTTTAATATCGTCATAAGGTTTATCAGTTTTCGGATTGGTTTTTGAATTACATATGTTTTGGCATACTTCCATACCCTTGACTACACGACCGAAAACTGTATGTTTGTTATCTAACCAAGGCTGCAATTTTATAAAAGTTTCATTTTAAATAGGTATATTACAGTAAAACAAGTTAAACATACCGTGGGTAATACAGTAATAAAAAATTGACTTCCATTTGTGTTTGCACCTGCATTAGCCATGCTAACCGTATAAGGCCGATCATGTTTTAAGGTGGCACAAAACTCATCTTTAAAATCATGTCCCCATATTGATTTACCGCCAGTTCCAGTACCAGTAGGATCGCCAGTTTGAATCATAAAGCCCTTAATAACTCGATGAAAAATATGGCTATTGTAGTAACTTCAAATGTGATGTATATTTTTATATTAATAGATAATTTATGTATGTTTTTTAAATAAGATGTGTTTTACCCATTTTTTGCATGAACACAAAAATTTTCCACTGTTTTGGGACATTCTTTGTAGAACAGTTTTATATGTATATCTCCCATCGTAGTGTGAAGTACAACATTTTCGTACATTCGTTGTATACCTGTAATAATTTAGCGCTTAAAATTTCTTTCATTTTTAAATTAATTAAATAGAAAAACCTTCTTCTATTGTTTTTAGAAAGCATGTAAACAAAATAATACATTCTTTAGAAATTTGTGTGATATACATAAGGAAAAACACATTATTTACTAACTAACCTTGTCCTTCTGGAACAGCGATTATATCTTCCTTAGTAGGTTTTTCATTAAATATATCACGATCAACATCTTGTAAATCTGATGGCAAACGTCTGCTGTATAAATAGAAACGTTGTTTTCTGAAATATTAAGTTAAAAGAAATTAATTATCTCGATTAAAGAAAGGATTAATGTATATATGTATGTACTTGTATGCAGTACAAAATAAAGTGGGGTCATTTGGTATGTTTTGTAACGCTGGATTTTCGCTAGCTTCTTGTTCTATTGTTATAGCAGCTTTAACTCTTTTAGCTTTTCCCTAAAAGAGAAAAAATATATAGTTATAGATGATGGGGACAAGATGATATGGTGTATACTTTTTACAAACATACTTGAAATAGAGCAATGTGAAGAGGTCTTATATTATCCGTTTTCCCCAATATATTTACACATCTGTTAGTTTTTATATTGATAACTTTAATACCAATCATAGTGGGATAGAGCAGAAAATTACCACTAGCATCAAATATAATATTACTACTCATATTGAAATCAGATTTTTCCAAATCACGTTCAGCAGCCATTCTATAGAAAAGATAAAAAAAAACATTTTTTTCTTCGTTTTTTTTTTTTAATATTTACTAACCTTCTGCCAAATTCCATATTAGGTAGAGCATGGGGCGTTTGTTGCATTTGAGTATAGGTCGATAAGGCTTCATCAAAGACTCGTATAAGTTTGCCAGTTTGAAACTTAAATACTCTTACTTTACGATCTGTAGATATGGTGGCAAAATGTTGTCCATCATTTGATACATCTATGCCGGTCACCAATGTTTTACATTTGGCAAACTCAAAGAGACCTAAAGAAATTTTGTTTTTGCATTTTACATAACAGAAAATCTATTATTTCTTACTTGTGTCTAATTTTGATTCGAACGATACATGCTTTTGTGGAAACTTGTAATCATATTTAGAATTTTGCCAATATTCTAATATACCATTTCGGTCCACAGTAATCGCTGTTTCATTGGTTACATTATAACAAATTGCGATAACTGGTGTCAAGTGTAGTTTATCTAAAATATGAAGAATGTCTCCATTACCCTGGCCATCGTATATGTAAATATTGTTAGAATCTTTGTCGCAGCTAAAATCAAATAAAGAACCGCGAATTAAAAGTAAGAAACATTGTGCATATGTTTGTGCTTGTTTACAATAAGAGTTTTAGTCACAATGAGCTTACATTGCCAAACTTTGCACCGCATCCCCTGGGGAATGAATCCAACAACTGCAGCCTGGCACAAAATCCAATTTAATAATATTAATCATATCAAAATTAATAACGTCAAAAATTTTTGCGCATTTATCAGCTGATGCAGAGCACAATAGCGTGCCACTAGCACTTGCCATAAGACTATGAATGGGCACTGTAAATAAACATATATGGAAAGTAGTTTAATATAAAAATTATTTCACTGTTTCGCATAACATACTCAAATGACTTCGAAAATGTTTAACAAATTCTATGCCTTCTTCCATTTTCTTCCAGAACTTAATGTGGCCGTCAACGCTTGCGGTAATAACAAAATCAGTTTTTGTAGATACTAAATGTGTTATGACATCCCGATGCATATAACTTTTTTCGTAGCATTCGGCATCTGGTAGGTTTTCCAAAAATACATGTTCATAAGGCAAAACTAAAAGGAAATATATTGATGTTAAAAGTTTAAATTGAGAAAAGGTACATGCAAATGTTTAAAATCTAACCCTTTTTCTTTTTGGGCTTAGGAGCAGCAGACTGTTCTGTTGGAAGTGGCCCAATCCAAGATTCTTCTTCATCCTGGTTGTTTTCATCTTCAACCTTATCATCAGCAAGCCTTTTAGAAGATTTTTCGATATCTAAGCTCATTTTTTCAAAACAGTAATTTTCACGTTGTCTCTGTTGGTAAACAAATGTTTCTTCTTGTTTTTATCACCATTCACTACAGAATATGAACCCGATTGTGCAAATAAATCGCAAATGCAACCATGTATATTATGTAAAGTGGTACCGGGTAAAATAAAAATACTTACTATAAATTTATTTGGAAGAAATCACTGCTTTGCTAAAATATTTTTCGTTTTCTGGTGGAATAATTGTTTATAAACTTTAAAACTGGCAGATGCAACGACTTGTTCATATGTTTGTTTATATATGACAAAACTTTTCGATAACCTGGCAGCTTTGGTGGTACCGCAAAAGAAAACTGAAAAAAAACATTTCACGAAGACAAAAACAAAATTTTAGATTAACAACCACAAGAGGAAAGAAAAACAATAAAAAAGGGGAAAGGAATTTTTTCATATATTTTACAAATTTTTATCAAAACGAATATACTAGTTTGTAGAATTTATTTTACTAAAAAACGTGTTTATTTAATTTTGTGTGTAAAAATGTCAGATATTTTAAAAGAAGACTCTTCTAACGTTGGCATAGTTATTAAAGCGCCAGTTGAGCACCCTCGCATAAGAATCAATAGATGGCGGGTAAGGGAAGGCTTTCCGGTAAGCGCTTCACAGGTCATAATGCTCTATGAAGCCCTGCCGTCCGAGGATATTGATGATGTTAGCACAAAAATAACAAGTAAAATCATTCATAAGCTAAAGGCACAGCGAGTTGGCGTTGTTAAAAAACGCCTTTTCAAGGATGGGGCCATAGTTAAAGCAAAGTAAGTTTGTGATTCTTTAAATTCGTAAATATGTATGTATGTATATCGATCCAATAATTTTGTCGTTGCTATATATTCAGTAGGTATGTATGTTTTTGTTATACATTTTTTGCATTTTCTTTTCTTATTTAATCTCTTAGTACTCCGCTTTTGGAACTCTCAGAATGTATCCATACAACGGTAATCAAAGACATGTGCGCTGATTGTGGTGCAGATTTGCGCCAAAATGAAAATGTAGGTATACAATTATTATTTGTTAAACATTGTCATTAATTTCTGTATATGTGAAATTGCATGGTAGGGGCAAGAGAAAGTAGATTCTATGCTATTTACTGTTCAAATGAAAGCATATTATGAGAGTATAAAAACAAACTTTTAAAATGTAAACATCAGGGGTGATAATATTTGAAAAAGTTTACTTTCTGCAGAATTTTAAAAATTTAGAGAGTAACCAGTCGTTATTAAAAATATTTTGTTAAATTAAACGTTTACAGTAAACGTTGTGTATACATACATACATATGTATATGTACACACAGTATTAACATACCCATGTATACTTTATATAAAATTAGCTTGAAACATTTTCCAATAAAGGAGTTCCCAGAACTCCATAGATGTAAGTACATATTAAGAAATTATCATTATACATATGTATGTATACATACACATATATGTTCATACTTATGTATGTAAATGTAGGTACATATTATAAATTTAAGAATACCTGTTTAATTTTTAGGGTAACACATCGGAGGCATCCGTACCTATGGTTCATTCCATACCAGACCTGAAAGTTACACAAAAATTAGCACAAAAACTTGGTCACGATGACACTCGACGTCTGTTACAAGATCGTAAATTGGTTTTATTGGTAGATTTGGATCAAACGGTTATACACACCACCAATGACAATGTGCCCAACAATATAAAAGGAATTTATCATTTTCAATTATATGGACCGGCATCTCCGTGGTACCACACACGCTTAAGACCAGGTACACCAGAATTTCTTGAAAGAATGTCGCAGTACTATGAATTGCATATTTGTACTTTCGGTGCTCGCAATTATGCGCACATGATTGCCCAACTTCTCGATCCTGAGGAAAAATTCTTCTCACATCGTATCTTGTCTAGAGATGAGTGCTTTAATGCCACCAGTAAAACAGACAATTTAAAGTTAGTAAAAATGATGTGGATTTATGTTTTATACTAAGAATTATTATTTTAGAGCTCTCTTTCCGAATGGCGATTCTATGGTATGCATCATTGATGATCGTGAAGATGTTTGGAATATGGCTTCAAATTTGATTCAAGTCAAACCGTATCACTTTTTTCAACATACAGGTGATATAAATGCGCCTCCAGGATGTTCTAAACACGAATTAGATGGTGAAGGAGTTGATTTTAAAGGTAAATTTCAGAGATTATTTTGCATTACTATAAAATTATTGATTTATTATGAAAATCTTGTTAAGAATTGGAAAATTTAAACCCCGTTGACGCGGAGACAATTTCCAAAGAAAGAAACGAATGTGAAGAAGAACAAAAAGTCGAAAGAACTGAAATTGTAGAAATATTATCGAAAGACATGACAGAGATTGAAAAAATTGATGAAACAAAAGTACAAAATGATGAATTTATGACAGAGAAATTATGTGACACGAAACAGAATGAAAACGATGCTGAACAAATTTCAGAAGTTAAGCTGCTTGACGAAGAAAATGAAAAGGATGAGCTCAGCAAAATAGAAATCGCCGAAGAAGTTAAAGCTTCAGATGTAAAGGACGAACCGGCCACATCGAATGCTAATATTCCCAAAATTAAACTTTCCAGCGACAATGAAAATAAGATCGAAATAGTCGATCCAGATGATTATCTCCTTTATTTAGAAGTTATACTGAAGAATATTCACACCCGTTTCTATGCGATTTATGATGAGACTAACGATATACCCGATTTAAAGATAATTGTACCCAAAATACGCTCTGAAGTGTTGCGAGGTTGTTACTTAGTTTTCTCTGGACTTGTACCCACAAATATGAAATTGCAGCAGTCACGGGCATATTTTATAGCCAAGAGTCTGGGTGCTGAAGTAACTCAAATAATTTTAGAAAATACCACACATTTAGTGGCCGTTACAGCGGGCACTTTTAAAGTAAATGCCGCTAAAAAAAATTCAAATATAAAAATTGTCAATACCAATTGGTTGTGGAGTTGTGCCGAACGTTGGGAGCACGTAGACGAGAGACTATTTCCTTTAGATCGTAAAATGAAGAGCAATAAACGGCAACCACCAGCCCATTGTCATAGCCCAGAACATGTCATTAATTATAGCGAAAAATCTGAAATATCATCGTCTAGCATGGCTCAACAAAATGCCGCCGAATCTTCAAAGTTTATCGACACCATTAATCCGTTGCTTTCATTTTCCAATGCCGACTTGGCCGATATGAATAAAGAATTTGATCAATTCTTCGATTCCGATACCTCATCAGAAGATGAAAATGTCGATATTGGTAAGTTTTGTAAAGTTGCTAAAGTATCGATATGCGATAAATATATATTTGTTTAGAAAATCCTCCCGTAGACAAGATCTTAAGAAAACGCAAGCGGGAAGAAAATGAGGAAGAAAGGACACGTAAGTTTTTCACACGTTCTACAGATGTGTCAGTCTTAAACACCACCGGACAAGATGTTGAAGACGATAAATCTTCAAGTGATGATAATAAAGACGATGAAGAGGATGAAATGCCAAGTGAAAAGTTTCGAAGAGGTAATAATTTTCAAAATTTAACAGACCAAAATTTTCTATCTAACATAATAATTAGTAACTTCGTATGTATGTATGTTGTATACATAAGGATATACATACTTATGTTATATGTACGTACATATATTGTTATGATTACATATTTTTTGTCTATCAATTGTTATTGCTTTCAAGTTTTTAAAGCTAAATATTTTTATACGTGTATGGCCTTTAGATTTACAAAATAAAAAAGAAAAACAGCTTAAAACTACTATACTTTTCTTATAAAAGTAATTTATTTTTTATTTCTAGGTGGCAATTTACCTTCTGATTTAGAAATGGGTTCTGATTCTAATGACGACAGCGATGGAAACAATCCAGATGAAGAAGACGATGGCGATTGGAATATGATGGGTGCTGCTTTAGAAAGAGAGTTTTTAGGGCTTGAAGATTAAAAGCTGCCGCAATTGCGTACACTCCATGTTCGATTTTTTCGCTTTGAATTCAAAATAATTTAGTTTTAATTAAGTAATAATGTCTTTTAATTCCATATATACACAAATTGTATAATTAAAAAGAGTTTTCTTTTAATCATAAATTAATTTATACATAAAGTGTAGTTGTAGTGGGCATAAAATAATTATCTTTATGAACAAAACAAACTGTAGTTGTCATTCGCCCAAAATTCTTTCATAATTTCCACTTTTCGGCATAATTTATTAAATAAAAAATTTAAACATTTTTGTTTTATAATTTCTACTTATAATATTATTTGATAGGTTTATTCAAAATTTAAACCTAATTGCTTCTATTGGTATGTATTTTGAAATCCCTCGTAAAATAATTTATTAAGAATCTTTGTAAACAGCTAATAAGCGTACATTTTGAATATGTTATTAGTATTTTGTTTGTTACTGTTAAACAAAAATATAAACGTCACACTTGGTTGACAATAGAGTATTAACTCAAAACATTAATAATAACACCTTTTAGATGGAAAGATTTATTTTTCTTAACGATGATATTTATATGAATTTGTTATCGGATTTTTTGAAAAGGTATAATGAATTTCGAACGATTTAGAGTAATTATAATACGAGTATACATATACTGAAAACAGAAATAATGACAATATTAAAATCCTTTCGGTTTTAAATCGTTTCTTTTTTAAATTGAAAGTTTTGAAAGAAATGTTTTTTATTCATATTTTAGAGGGAGGAACGTGAAAAATAATATTGCTGGTAGATTTGAAATTATCTATAATTTTAAGCTTTAACGGGACAGTATTTTAAACATTTTAAAATTTCGTGGAAATATGATATTGCTGAGCAAGTGTGACATATGTATGTATGTGTAGTAAAAAAAAGTTTAAATTTATTCTAATGCTTAAAAATAAACAAATTGTTTTAGATTTTAATAATTAAGAAATAAAGAATATACCTACATATAGTATACATAAGTATGTATGTATGAGTTATCATTGTGTTTTATCATTTCCTTGACGCGTTTGCTTAAAACGACTTATACGTTTTTTTGGTGTATGGACATCAATAAATTTCGAATTTGGCAAGGGTTCAGGTTCCGTAAGAGGTCGTTCAACTACATCGTTCATTACCTTTTAATTGAAGTAAAAAAAATTAATCGCGCATTATGCAAGGAAAATTTTGATCATATATCGTTACCTTAATAGAGAAAGGCCCTAACTAATATTTTTTCAAAACGTTTATTTTTTGCTTATATCGATAACTTAGAAGAAGGTAAGCGAAGTGTGATAAATGTGAGATTTGAAAAAAATAATGAGCTAGCGCGTTTATATATTAATATAACGATGTATTTTACACAATTTTAAGAAGTTTTATGAAAGCTTTTAAAAACTATAAAATTTTTACCTATAAATTATAAATCAACAATTTACCTTGTAATAAGCACTTAAATTATCATCCTCGTCTTTCTTATCGGGCTTTATCTTTGTCTTTTTAACTTTATTATTGTTATCCACCTTTGTATTCCTTTCTTTTTCCATAACATATTTATTTTTCAATATGGATTTCGCTTGTAGAGGGTTTGAGAACTGTAAAAGCAATATTGTTTTATCTATTATGCAAAAACCTTGAAAATTGCAAAATTTACCTCCGACTTTGGGTTAGCAAAGGCTATTTTCCTATCGGACTCTTTCAATACAGGTACTTTAACTTGATCCTCACCTTCATAGCTATTAATAAAAACTGTTGAAGGTTTATTACAGTTTTTTAACGACTTTTGTGTTTCTGCGTATAAATTATAGAAATCAGCTGGACTGCATACTGTGTTAGATGTATCTTTATTTATGTAGCCCTCTTTTTGGGAATGTTTAAATTTTATGTGTAAAGTATTAATATTCCCATTAGAAGATTGAATAATCTTTTTTACTAAATCAAAATCTTGATTGCTTTGGTTTTCCTCCATAAATTGCAAACTCTTTTCAACTTTTGCTTGTATTAAATCCCTTTTGGTTAAAACATTTTCTGAATTCAGTTTGTATTTATCCTTCTGTTCATCATTATTATCTTCTATATTTATAATATCACGTTTTGGTTTTTCTATTTTAAGAGGTAACATTTGTGTAACTGCTTCATGGTTCCTAAACTCTAATGTTTGATCTTGTAAAGCAAAAGAAATGCGGCGTTTTTGTTTCGACTTACTATTATGTGATTCGCTGGGCACGATTTCCTTATTTTCTGTATCCAAATTTTGAGCATTTTCTCTAGCAATCTCTTGAATTTCGTCGATTTTTTCGTTTTCATCCTTATCGCACAGTTCTGTTTCAGCTACAGTTTCTTCTGCTTCCTCTAAAAGCTCTTCCAAATATTCTAAAATATTTATTAAATGTATTTTCTCATTTATTTCTACTTGTGTGCGCAGAGGCAAAAGCTGTAATTTTTGTCTTATTATTTGAATTTGATAATCATAGAAACCAATCTGATCTTCAGTATTGAGATATTTAGCTTGTTCTTTGATTAGCACCACCTCTTCGGGTAATATTTCTTCTTCCAAATCACTCTCCTGTAGGTTAACCCGGTTTATGATATCCTGATTTGGCAATACATTATTATTTGTGTTCATCTGTGTAATGTTATCAATATCATTTATTTTTATTATATTCGTTGATAAAGTATTGACTTCTATAGTATTTTGTACCGTTGTGTTCTTATGATGAGCTACTCGACTCTTTTCTTGTGGCAAGTTTATTTCGCCCGATAACAGTTTGCGTATAGTTTCATCATTAACATCATCTAATTGCAGTGTATCAAGTTCTTGTTCCAATTCTTCCAATATTTCTGCTTCTTCTAACATTTTAAAGATTTTCTCATTTTTCTGTTCATCGCAAGAATTTGTTTCATTAAAATTTTGTTTTTGGTGTTTTTCTCTTTCTTCTCGCTCCCTTGTTTTAAATTTCTTAACGCTAATTCTATGTTTTTCCTTCCATAACTTTTCAGTTTCTTCATTGAAATCTTCTTTAATTTCATGCTCCTCACTACTAGGCAATACGCCTTCTACATAGGGTTTATAAAGTTTATTTCTAAAAGGTAAACAAAAAGAGTTTTATAGAACAGACAACAATAGTTGTGTGGTGATAACAAAAAATCAGAAAAAATTATACTTACAAAAAGTGACGTTAACCGATATTGCTCAAGTTATGAGCCTTTGAAGTTTTAGTACAAACGTTTTTTTTTTCCACCATGGGGTATTTTCTAAAAAATTGCTACTGACTAAAGATTTTCTAACGACATATTTAGCTTCTAGGTGATGCTCATTTTGGGAGTATATTTTAAGAAATATTGCGCAGTCACTGTTTTGTACTTAAAATTTTAAGGCCTATAACTTGGAAATATCACGTCTTTTCATCATATTTTTCAATTTTTCTTGATCAAGGATAACTTTTTTAATAACTTGGCAAAACTATTTTTATCCTAAATTGGTTTTTTGTTGTGGGTTACAACAAGCTAGTCTATTTTTCTACTTAGTTACTACAAATACATACTGTATAATTAGATAATTATTTATGATATGTAACCCACAGTAAATAACAAATTTTTAAAAATTAATAATTTATTTCTTACTGCCACATATCTGCTTCCATTTCCAGCTTTTGTACATACTGCTTGGCCATTTTAATGCGCATTTCACAAATTTCCTTGGCTTTAGAAGTAGTGCATTTGGAAAAATAACCCTGGTAGTGACCAACTAAGACTTCATTTGTATGTAACAAATGTCCAGACATAAAGGCCTTTTTACCAACTGGCACCATCACATCCACAGTCAATCGCTTGGCAAATGTAGTCATATTGTCCATCGCTATCTCATTTTCTTTGAGGTACATTTGCCAACGTTGAGACTCATCTTCATTTTTTTCTAAAGCCTAATGTATAAAACTACCTTAAAGCAAATCCATTATTAAATACATGTATTAGTAACTTACCCCTGTTAATACGTCTTCACGATTTTTCATAATTTTTGGACAATCAAAAAATCACGTTTAAACTTTAACTTGCTGCACACCTACAACATAATTTTTTTATGAAAAAATAAACCCGAATGTCAAAGTCAGCTGATCCATGCAAATCCAAACCAAGGTTGCCATAATGGGTCTGTTCATAAATGCCAAGACATATGTTTTGTTTAAATTGGTCGAGACGAATTCATTACCAGGTGGATGCAGTGGCGAATTCGAACGAATTTATCAATTACCCACACTGTCAAATTTGGTACATATTTGCCGGGGCCATTTTTACATCTCGCCTTCACGAGCATATTATTTGTGTTGACAATAGTCAATGTATATATAAAAACTGGCACTAACAATTTTCTGATAATTTAATGAATGAAGTTTGACAAATGTTATAACATATAATTTGCTAGTGAAGACGCCCTGTGATGTTTATTTTATGAATGGAGAATTTTGACAGCATTTTGTTGTTGAATTGTTGTAGTCGTGGATCATGGTCTAATAATCAGGTCTGCGCAAGAAGGAATATGGTTTTTTGTAGGGTTGTGTTTTGACCGTTAAATAATATGCAAAAATATGGTAAGTTAATTCGGTCTTGTCAAAAGTTGTTTACATTTTTGGCCGCCATCATGAATATTTTTGTTTACGTTATGCTTTTTGTTTTTGCATAACCAATAAATACATACAAAACAAATTTTGTTTTGTTTTGTATACAGCTTTGTTTTGACAATTTTGAATGAATTTTACACAAACAAAATGCATGTCGTTTTTTATTGTTGTATTCTTACGCGCACCTTATTATTCCACCATGGTCGTGGATATACCTGTAATCAAGGCGAATTCAATAAATTCGCCTTGCCTGTAATGAAATTGCTTTGAGCATGGTCTAATAATCAGGTCTGCGCAAGAAGGAATATGGTTTTTTGTAGGGTTGTGTTTTGACCGTTAAATAATCTGCAAAAATATGGTAAGTTAATTCGGTCTTGTCAAAAGTTGTTTACATTTTTGGCCGCCATCATGAATATTATTGTTTACGTTATGCTTTTTGTTTTTGCATAACCAATAAATACATACAAAACAACTTTTGTTTTGTTTTGTATACAGCTTTGTTTTGACAATGTTGAATTAATTTTACACAAACAAAATGCATGTCGATTTTGTTGTTGCGTTGATACGCGCACCTTATTATTCCACCATGGCTTTGAGCAAAATAATTTATAGCTTTCCATACCTGACACAATGCAGGGGAATTCAAGGCGAATTGTATTCGTTTTAATTTTGTGACCGATTCAAGACGTCTTCAAGTTTGTAAAATAAATTAAAACATACCAAAATGTCTGGGCAATATCCTGGTGGCTATAATAACCCTTTAGGTGGTCATCGTGGACAATTTAATCCACAGCAACAGCAGCAAATAATGAACCAAATGCAAATGAGTTCGGGCGGTGCTGCTGGTATGATGACTGGTGCTGGTCCTACTGGAGGTATGATGTCTATGACTGGTGGTAACTATGCTCAAGGTAGCATGATACCGCAACAAGGTATGAGTGGTTCTGTAGGTACTGCGGGAATTGGACCTGGTGTAATGAACCCAGTTGGAATACAATCTCCGTCGCATGTTCAACAACAACTTATGCAGCAACAAATGCAACAACAGCAAATGGGAATGAGTATGGGTGGACATGTTGGTATGGCTGGGAATCCTCAAGTAGGAAATATTGTACCGCAGCAACAACAAATGCAACAGAATGTGAGCATGCAACAAGCTCATCAAATGCAAACCGGACCAAATCCAAGCATGGGATCAATTCTATCTCAACAACAATCTATGCAGCAACAACCACAACAAAGCGGCGCTGGCCAACAGATACAATCAATGCAACAACATCAACACATGCCTCAGACTTCCGGTCAACATTCATCTTCAAATAATGTATTATCTATTTCTCAACAACCCCATAAGGAAATTAATATTGTCACTCTATCTCGAGTTGGTCAAGAAACTGTACAAGATATTACCTCTAGATTTCAAGAGATATTTACGGCGCTTAAAGTTATACAACCCACAGCAAGTAGAGATAATGGTACTGTCAAAAAGGTTCAAGAACATTTTCGAACCATTCGATTGTTATTTAAACGTATGCGTTTAATTTATGAACGTTGCAGTGATGGATATCCACAGGGAATGGAGTACACGCACGTCGAAAGTTTAATACCTTATAAAGACGAGACTGAACACCGTAATTTGGAGGGCACACAATGTGAGGAATACCGCAAAGCTTTGCAAGAAAATCAAGAACTTATCGATACAGTGAAATTAAAAAATCGACAACTAAGAGAAATTATTGACCGCACTCGAATAATTGTTTGGGAAATAAACACTATGCTTAGCATGAGAAGATCTTAAACAATAGAAATTTAAATTATAATTTAGAAAATGTAACAGCGGATAAACTCGATTAATATATGTTTATAATTTTTGTTTCATTTGGTTTAATTCTTTTCCATTAAGCGTTTGAATTATAGTATTCAAAATAACTTCTTTTGAAGAGCTCTTCTAGAAGTTAATAAAATATTTGTACTTTTTATTATAAGCATTTTGATTTTGAAATTATGCAACTTTTATTTATTCAAAAGTATTTGTAAACAATTATGTATTTTGAAAAGCAAATAGATAAATTTCATATCTGTTCATTAAAATATTTTTTATAATCTAAAAAATACACTTTTAAATGCATAGATAATTTTATAAAATACCATTTTGTTGAAAAAAGAAACTACATACATACTATGTATATTAAAAATTAGAATTAAAAAAAAAAAATTTGAAATTAATAAAAATAAAAAATTCATTATATACCAACATTTTTAAAACATGAATTCTTATGCAAAGCGGCAATTTAAAGATACACCACTAGTACGTGGAATAATTTTGCAATCAACTCCAGTGCCATCAGAACTGACAACTTCGCCACCAGGGCATTTATATAGCAAAGGTTTTCTCTATACATTATATGGAGAACGATTTATATACAGCTGATAAAAATTTATAAGTAATATATATTACCTGTATTTCATGTATATCCTTTTGAATTTTCATATCATACACAGGTTTATGCACTACCGGGTTCTGCAAGCCACTTTGTATGTATTGCATCAAACGAGAAGCAAATATTGGCAACATTTCATCAGAAACATTCCCTTTAAAGCCCAATAAGCTTTTAAGACTTTCGTTATTGTTTCCAGCAGACAAAGAGTTATTTTGGGCTCCCATAGAATTTAAATTTAAGACAGCCTCTGCCTGTGGCGTCAAGTTGCCAATTGGAAGAGATTGACAGGTGTTGTTATAACGGCGCTCAGGGACTTCAGAGTGAGGAATTTTAAAACTAGGATTTAATGCTGGGCTAGCCAGTAAGTTTACGGAACTGCTAGGAGTTTCTATTATCATATTTCGAGCTCTTTGTGGCATGTTCATATTATTATTTAATCTATTGTTACAACTATTGTCTCTAGCAACAGAAAAACGAGGAAATTTACTGAAAATATTTGTAAAACAAATTTTTAGTTAACTTTTTTAGATACTAAAACAAGTAAAAATAATCTTTAATTAATAGTGATAACCTTTCTGTCTCCTGGTTACGGTTTTTTTGCACACGACCATTGCTAACACCTCCACCGTTACCAGCATTGGTGTTATTATAAACATTTCCAGAATTATTAAGGCCTCGCTGGTAATTATTGCTTCGATTTCTTCGGTTGCCTCGTTTACGTTTGTATCCATTGTGCAACCCATTTCTATTATTAACCTCAACATCCAATGGTAGCAACGTTGGTATGCCACGTGGTCTATTAGCTGCAGTATTTGGAGCCATCATGCGATATTGTACGTTACTGATACTCTGCGATTTTTTTTGGTTGCAATTGTTTAATTTTTCCCGCAGATCGTTTCTATAATCGTGACAATCTAAATAGGATGTTGACGAATCAGGTCCTTTCCAAACATCAGCTGTTACTTCTTCACAAGGCATATCTTCCAATTCATCTTTTGCTGTTAACATCAGAAAATCGTCATCATCTTCATCGTCATCATCAATATTGCCTTTGCGACGACCAAATTTTGCATTCTTACCACCACTATTAGGAGTAACTTCATCTTTGTTAACATTTGCAATAGCATTATTTGTAGACTTTTTAGAAATAGCAATATAATCATCTGCGTTCGACATACATATGTATATAATAAATAATAAACACGTTAAAAAATGTATTTCCTATAAGAAGCGCATTTACCCAAAGATAAATCCATAATTTCATCTATTTTTAGTGCCATCTCAGAAAGATTTTGTCCTCGTTTTTAAACTGGCGTAACGAAATATATACTTTGTGTCCAAATTTTTGTACAGCAGAAATATAAAAATTTGTTTTAAAATTTACCGTTTGAATTTTAAGGGCTGCCAGAAGATAAAACAAACTTTTTTGCCAGTGTGTTAACAGTATAGGCCAAGGCGAATTCATAATATATTGTTCATTAGTCTCGGTTTGCAATATGAAAGTTTCTTTCTTGAAATTTCTGAAATTCTCTTTTAAAATTTCACTCTTGTCTGCACACTGAAAGTTAATTTCATGAAACTAAACATTTTTATATATTTAATTTCATATGAATTGTCAACACACAACGACAAATGTAGGTGTTGACAATTACGAATTACAATACAGAACAGAATTTCAGTGAACATGAAAGTGTGTACCCGACACCAACAAACTGCCACTTTCATGAAATAAAATTTCATAGTGCGAACCGAGACTTAGTCCCCTTCTTAAAGGGCAATTAGACACGCATACTTGTCTGCAGACATGTACGATGGCATACAAAAACTCACTGTCTAATAGCATGTATGTCGAGTACGTAAGACATGTATGTTGGTTTTCAAAAATTTTTGATTTTCTGATGTCTGTCGCACACCAACATACACACAACATATATTAGTACTGAAGTATGCCGTCAGCGTTCGATAGTGTAATAGCACAACGCAAAGTATGCCATCGTACATGTCTGCAGACAAGTATGCGTGTCTAATAGCCCTTTTATAACATCGTTATCAGAACAATTATCAGAACAACGATGTCAGACATCAAATGTTTTTTTCCAATATGAAAAACAAGACAACAAACAAAAGCTATTTGCTATTTGCTGTCTCTGCTACTCCACCTTAAAATTGTGGTAAAACAGCACATGAACATTTACTAATGTTTCCCGCATAGAAAAAAAATTAGCAAATTTAGTACTGTTACTCTGCTGGCGCTATGTTATGGTGGAATTAATAAGGTGTGCTTATCAACGCAACAACAAAAAACGACATGCATTTTGTTAGTGTAAAAATTAGCCAATGTTGTAAAAAAAAGCTGTATACATAACATACGTAGTGGTTATGCAAAAACAAAAAGCATAACGTAAGCAAAAATATTCATGATGGCGGCCGAAAATGTAAACAACTTTTGACAAGACCGAAGAGACACCATATTTTAGCAGATTATTTAACGGTCAAAACAATACAACAACCTACAAAAAACCATATTCCTTCTTGCGCATATCTTATATTTTTCCACCATGCATCATGAGTTGATGGAAAAATTGTAGCCTGTGCAGCGAACGACAAAGGTTACGAATAATTAATTACAGCACTAGCATGGTCTAATAATCAGGTCTGCGCAAGAAGGAATATGGTTTTTTGTAGGGTTGTGTTTTGACCGTTAAATAATCTGCAAAAATATGGTAAGTTAATTCGGTCTTGTCAAAAGTTGTTTACATTTTTGGCCGCCATCATGAATATTTTTGTTCACGTTATGCTTTTTGTTTTTGCATAACCAATAAATACATACAAAAAAACTTTTGTTTTGTTTTGTATACAGCTTTGTTTTGACAATTTTGAATGAAGTTTACACAAACAAAATGCATGTCGTTTTTTATTGTTGTATTCTTACGCGCACCTTATTATTCCACCATGAGCACTAGTAAATGTTTCCTGCGGCACCTATATGTCAAATATAGGAAATCAACTTTGTGTTGGATTGACACTTCTGACTGTTTCCGCTTTCTGAGCTATATCCGGGAGCGTTGATATATCGTTCACTTTGTGATTTGCATTCGCTGCGAAAACTTCTCTCTGGGAATTTGTCAATATGGACGTAATATTATTAAAATTCATAAAATATAAAGTGTTATACGTTTACATTGAAATACTTCTGAATTCAACATGACTATTTTCAATAAAATGTAAGGTAAGTTAAATGATTGATTATGCTGCGTTTTGCGAAATATATACTTTTATTAAGATTGTCATAAGTCTAATAAAAGACAAACGTTTCGCCAAAGTAGCTTTTCATCATACATATGTATGTACATTTGTATGTATGTATATAGAAATATTTGTTTTTAATATGAACATATTCAATTTTATTGTAAAGCTATAAATTAAATCTTGTTACATATGTATGTATGTACATACATAATAGGTTTTATCACATGCAGTGACATATAACTATGGTCTTGGGACTTGTTACTTGTATCGTAGAACTCTATGCTGCTATAATAATTGCGCGTGATTTATAACAATATGACTGCTAGTGAGAATGAGAAATCTAAAAGCTATGTGGTCTAGACAGGCGCAATACTTTTATACGGAAACGCTAGATACATCAATATTTGATAAATATATGCGCTATAGAATCAACAAAAATTTTGTAGCCCACAAAATACATAAATAATATCACTTAAAGTAATGAACCGGAAAGTTCGGAAATTAAAAAAAACTGGCGGCGATGCTCATTTACAGACAGATGTGAAAATAACATTGGTTATACACTGTTTCTCTGCATAGGCTTAATGATTTTCTCCACCATGGCATTTCCCGACACGGCGGTATATAAAATAGGTATAGTCGGCATTCGCAGTCCTTAATTATTTTCTACACCAAATAAGAAATTCACTAAAATCTAGCCAAAAGCTTTCAAAATAAAACAAAAATTGGCCTTATACGTTGAGAAATGTAAATGGAAATCGCTCTATGCTTTTCCACAAAAGTTACATCAAATTTTCGTGTTTATTTTCTATCGCCCTATGTAATATTTTTTCATTTGGAGTTACGTCGGTAAACTAGATTTAAGCCGTAGTTAAAGAACATTAATTTCTAAACATCATTGCAACGTTTTTAGTAATATAATTAGATATCCAGTAACTTTAAAATTTTCATATACGACTTTTGAACGCGGTAATTAAAATTAATATGTATTGTATATTGTAAAGAACTTGAAACGCTGTTATACTACATATAAAAAATTACATTTAAATGTTAACTGCTACTAATTAATTTTTTTTTCCAGGTAACTAATGCAGACATCAGTTGTCTGAAGTCGAAACGGATGGATGACATTAAATAATCCGGTAATTGTTATTTATATGCATACTTAAAATACGTACATAACACAATAGAAAGATATCTCCTAACTTAGAAAATGTGTGAATTTTGAGTCGCCGCTTAACAGAATTTTCAACTGTTTTATGGTGCTAGAGAAAATTCGCAGAGTAATTTTATTTCGCACAAGCAATACCCAAATTGATATTACTCAAATTTGCGGAGCATATTTTTTTGCGAAATATACAAGCTTATTTCAAAGACAGTTTCCTTGAATTAATTTATTTAAAATTTGTCGAAACTATTGGAAATTATTATAATTTTTTTTTTTTATAAATTTTCATCGATAATTTGGGAATAAGACTCAAATACATATGTATAAGCAATACATACTTTGTTCTAAAAGTGCATTTATTAAAACAAATTGTTTTGTATTTGTTGCAGATTGCGTTTGTTAACCAATTGGGTCTGGTCCAATCTTTCAGCTGGTGGTGATTTTATCAACAATTTTGAGGTAACTAATTTTCTACTTAGTAAAACAAAAGCTGTTATAAAATGTCCAATGATGATAATTTAAACCATTCACAGACACCAATAACAAGATTAAACGCAGACAATCTGTTTCAATATTCTTTTGAAATTAGCGAGTCTTGTTTTAGTCAGTTATGGATAATGGTTAAGATATTGGCACTGAGCTTTACAAAAATTTCTTGTCATCTTTTTAACATTATAAGAAGTATTATTAACACATTTTTTTTTGCTTTTTAGAACCCGACGTGAATGCTTGAAATGTATTTGTTTACAGTGGGATGGCACTGGAATATTAACTAAATGTGAAGAACTACTAGTCAAAATAAAACTATTAAATAAATATAACCAAATTAAAATGTTTACTTTATTTATTTTGCGTAGATTAAAAATCGTTTTTAACTAAATTCGCTTTTTCTCTTAAGACCAATTCTTTTTCTTGGCTTTCTATCATGCGGTCACCTTTTGATTTTTTGCCAATGCCCAGTTTAGGTAATCCGCGATTAAGACCCTCTAGCAAAACGCATGCCTTACATGGCTGTTGCGAAGACACAAAATGGCAACGTTCACAAATACCTCTTACAGGTTTCTTAACGGTATCCTTAAATCTCAATTGCTCGCCAGAATGGATAATGTCCATTATTACTGATGGTCTAATTTTTTCCAAATCTTTGAGGAACGCCCTTGCATGTCCACGATAAGCATTAGGAGCGAACACACATTCTGTTGAAAAATATACAAGTTTTTTGTAATGGGCGTACATAACAATCTCCTTTTCGTAGGTATATTTAAGAGGTTTCACCCTTGGTATTGAGTCATCGCCACCTCCTGTCTTAATATCAGTACATCTTCTTAAACGGGCAGTATCGCCGCGTAAAATATTCATTAATACGGTCTCTGCTATATCATCGGCATTGTGACCTGTAGCTATGCTATCGACTGCCAGTAATTTTGCTCCGCGATCTAAAGCTTGTCTGCGAAAAACTCCGCAGAATGTACAATTGTTAGAACGTCCTATTTGAGCTACAATACGATCCATAGTCCAACCGTAAAGTTCTTCGTATGAAAGAATTTTTAGTGGCATTTTATAGTCGTCGCGATTTTGCTTGACTGTTTCTAAGCTATCGTCGCGATACCCCGTAATGCCTTCATCAATTGATAGAAGAACAAGATCTAAGCCGTAATTGTGACGTTCGTTGAGAAGTTTTAAACTGAAAGATACATACATATGTAGGTTAATATTCTAAAAGAAAGTTGTAGGATATTATTTACAAAACAGGATCAGCACCGATTTTTGATAGTTCAAAATTGTGGGAATAATGATCTGATGGATAATTTTAATTGTGTGACACTATATCATAATAAGCAGGATTTTCTTTAAAAAATCTCGTTATATTTTCTTGCCATTCTGATGTACTCCAGAAACTGGCAATAGGATATACATATGTATGTATTTGCCGACATAACACGACTTAATGTCGACAACTTACGTAATGGGGTAAATTACTTACACATGAGCCAGCACTGTTGAATCCTTTCCGCCACTTGCAGCAACAGCAACTTTTGCACCATATTGAAACAAATTACTGGAAGTTATTGTATGATGAATTTCTGCCTCGAAGGCTGCAAAAAAACATTCTTTGCACAGAGCATCCGCTGTTTTTGGTCGCTAAACGGAATAAATATTATAATGCAATCAAGAATAATATAAATTTAGTACCTTTAATACAGCTTTATTGCCACAGTTAGATTTGCAACTTATTGGCATTTTTATATTCAATTGTATCTTAAAGATACAATTTTTTAATAACAATAACAAAAGAACACGTTTATTTACATTCAGTCTTGCCACGAAGAAAAATTTTGGCTCTACATAGTTTTGTTTGAACCCATATGAGAAAATAAGTAAGTAACCATGGACCATGGTACAATAATACCAGGTAGATGGCCCAATTATAAGGTCTGTGCAAATCGGCAGATTTTTTTTATATGGTTGTGTTTTGACCGTTAAAAAATGGTAAAGATGTCAAACTTCATATTAAAAAAATTGAAAAAAATTTTTTATGTTGTATTTCTGCACACACCTTATAATTGAACCATGACCTGGTACATTCTTTTCGAACGAGTTGAACGATTGATGTTGAGCTATATTTAGATATCTCACATGAACTATTGACGATGTAGTTAGAGATTTGAGAAAAATTTTATTAAAAATAAGTAAGCGGCAACGCTGTTTAAATTTATAAATGCCTCTTCTTTTACATGTTTTGGTTAGTGCTGATGTAAATGATAACCCCATAACTTTGGTGTTCAGTTTGCTGCATTTGTTTTGGTTTTGATTTTCTTTTGCTTGGAATAAGAGAAATAAGGGGGACCACGGCACAGGTACGCTTATAAAATGTATACAACACATATATGTATATAAATAGTTTATCATAATAACTCCCATATTATTACATATATGATATCGAATTTTTGTTGTTTTGCATTTCTTCTAACAATATGTAAATATATATATATACATATATATATATATATATTTGTGCTTTCAAAATGACGTTATGTTAACATACATACATAAGTAGGTGCTGAACAATCCCGTTTTTTTTAATGTTGTAATTTTTGAAGAAATTATGCCACCTTAATATAATACGCCGTAGAAAAACGAAAGAAAAACAAAGTGCAAAATAATAAAGTTGATAGACAAAGGAAAATTAAACAACTTTTATAATAAGAAAATTTCCTTTGTGACATTGAAATACGACTCGCTATTATCATTTTCTAAAATACGATAATAACTTTGTAAAGTTAATGTAAAACCGCTAGTAACATAAAACTGCCGTAAGAAAAACGCAATACAAGTGCCAAATTACTTGTTTTAGAAAAAAATTAAACGTCCATACCAAAGTATGCACATAAATACATATGTATGTACTACTTTGCATATAAATTGTATTAGTCCCTTTAATTTTAAATAAGTTTGCGCAGACTAGCAACAAATATTAATAAATATGGGTAATGCTGGTAGCACAAGCATGCAAAGAGAACGCAACAAGTCGAGCGATATCTCTAATCCAAATTCGCCATTTCAGGAACTGCCCCATAGAGTTGAGGGTGGTTCGTCGACTCAAGGTGTTGCCTCAGTTAGTGGTGGCCAGGCATTCACTTTTGATAAAAGTCGTGATTCCGTTTTACTCGGTGGTTCATCACAAGAAGACGACGAAACGACATCCGAACCCTATTATACGAAGCCAATAGGAAAAGCCGCGAATGAAATGCAGCAGCACCAACAAACAACTGCTGCCTCTGTCGACGAAGACTTTAGTTCAACTGAACCGCGCAAACGCTCAAGTACTATATCGGAAGGTACTACAACTTTATCACCATCAGCTGTTACACAAATAATGCCTCAACATAAAGGCTCGACTACTGTAGAGGGAAATGAAAGCAATAAATCGCAGGAACAACAGGATGAAGACGACTTAAGTAATCCTGCATTACCTACCGTGTTGCGCTGGGATGGTGGTGGGCAAAACGTAATGATATCGGGTACATTTACCAAATGGAAACCAATACCAATGGTACGCAGTCATGGAAATTTTGTTACAATTATTGATTTACCCGAAGGAGATCATCAGTATAAGTTTTATGTTGATGGTGAATGGAAACATGATCCCAAATTGGTAAGCTTCTTTATATAGTTTTTAGTGTAATCAAATGAACAAAACTGTTTTGCTGGATTTATGAAAATAATTTTATATGTGCAAATCGATATATGCATATAATTTAAGCATGCACACACAATGTACGTAACTGTAGAACACAAAGTCCGACTATACATCTTTTGGGAGTTAATTGTGTTAAGAAATTTCATTTATCTACATATACTTATGTATTTACATACATATATGTATGTAGGTATGTGTATAACTTTTGTACATGACGTAGTTTGAATCTTTTCGCACTACTTTGAAATAATCTAAATATGAAGTGAAACACTCGAGTAGTTGTGAGGTTGAAGAATTTGTTTGTTGTGCAATCACTAAGTAATTGTTAATTTGTATTATAAAACACCAAATATTAACATATAAGGAACAATAAGAGCAATCGCTTAATGGATTTAAAATAGCTACCGTGGCTATAGGCACGACTAAAATGGAATTGTTGGAAAAATTAACAAATCTTTGTTTATAACTAATTAAATGAAAAAATATAGCACATTAGGTATTGTCCTCTTAAAATGTTTTTTTTTTTTTTTTAATAAAAATAAATTAAAAAATTGCTAATTTAAAAGGTTTGTGTAGTTTTTTTTTGCAACAGAAAACTTCTGCGTGCGTGGAAATGCAAATACCGAAAAATTGTTAAATTTTTTATTCGACAGCAGTCCATTATAATAATACCTTTCTATATATTAACACTGTTTTGATTCGGTAAGAAGATAGGATGATTGTGTTGATATCCTTTCTTTTTAAGAACTTTAACTGCATTAAATGATGCAAAAACAATCCAACCCAAACTGAATCTACATAAATTATAATTACAATGTTTCTGATGGTATTGGGGGTTTCCAATAAGAGTGATATGATTTCTTAAAACAAAAAACACACTTATTGTTAAGAAGGTTCAAAGTTTTTTATTTAATGTGAAGTACAATCAATACAATTAAGTTCTAAATAAAACGGCATTCAAATGGCCTCCACGACTTCTTCTGCAGGAACGAATTCGATGAACCCAATTTCCGAGCACTTTTTCCACTAAATCAAATCGTATGTCATGAAAGGCACGTTCAATATTGACTTGTAAAGCTTGAAGAGAGCCTGGTTTATTTCGAAAGACAAATGACTTCAAATAACCCCACAAGAAATAGTCTAATGGTGTTAAATCACAAGTTCTTGGAGGCCATTCAATATCACAATTTTTTTAAATAATCGAATCTCCAAACTTTTCTCGCATAGTTTCAAGTTGTTCCAAGGCAAAATCAGGAAATTCGCGTGGTTTACGGTGGTCCAATGGCTTCAGTTCTTGAGTGAGAACAATTTTATACGGATCCAAACCCATCTGCTTTCTGAAAATCCGCCACATTGTGGTTTCAGACAGTCCCAATTGTTGAGAACATCTTGGAATCGACAAATTTCGGTCTTCAGCAACCTGCCTGAACGGCAGCAATATTTGTATTACTTCGAGTGGATCTTTGTCTTATTGTAATTGAACATTATGTAAAGAAAATGTAAGCTCAAAATTTTCAACAATTCGACGATTAGCGAGCGCGATTATTACGACCATAAAATCGCAAAAGCGCACGAAAAGCTGCAATTGGAGAACGATTATTTTGATAATAAAACTGAATAATTTGTAAACGTTGTTCTCCATGATGAAATTGTAAACACTACTGAATTCAATGAAAAACAAATGACAGATAATGACATATTAAAAATGGCCGAAACGTAACTTCAAAATCATATCATCCCAAATGGAAAACCTTATATGTATGTATTTCATTGTTGCTTTACCAAATCCTTAGTAGACTTCAACCATACTTATGAGAAGTTTCAAAACACTTATTTAATACATGCTTTAATAATTTTAGTACAAAAATTATATAAAGTTTAATGCTCCTTTTCCCAGGGTGAGGGTGTAGTATGTGTACATCACTATGTGCTAAATTTGTGCACACTGCTGTTCGACGCGCAGTTGTAATATGAACTGCTTAATAAAGTAAACAAAATTCGTTTATTGGCCTTGACTGAATAAGTATACTGTCAGTAAGTTCCACGGAGTTAATTAATGTATTTAACTTTTAAACAAAATTGATTTCGTGGGATTGTGCTGACATAGGTAATAATTTAGAATAAAATTTAGTATATAAGCTGAAACAAAATTTAATAAACTTTAAAATTAATTTGACAATAAATAGAATTGAGGTCTATTAATTTTCATAAATCGGCATTTTAATGCTGGAATAAAGCGGCTGAAGACCTTAGCAAATACACCACAAGTCCATTTTTTAAGTGATTGAGTGTATTAGTAAATTGAAACAAAATTAAAACAAATCTTGATCGTGTGATACCCATGTTAAGCATTACTTACCCTAAAGGAAACCTGAATAATTATTTCAGTGCGCTTATTTTGGTAAGTAAAATAGAGCATACTTAAACAGTTATAATTCTATTATAAAAGCAGCTTTCCAATACAATATTAGCTATTAAGCTGACAAACCCAGTGTGTTCATTTGTAGATCTTTGCCACCATGCTCGAAAATTTTCAATCTCGGTCACTTATAAACTCACTCGCAAATCTGAATTTAAAAACACAAAAGTCCAAGAAAAAGAAATGCTCCATATAGATTACTTAACCCCTAACAACCAAATTAATATTTGAAGATATGTATTATTTAATATTGACTGATTATTTTTTTAAATTAATTTTTATATTTTCAATAGGTATAAAAATAAAGAATTAAAGCCCCACCCAGAAATATAAAAAAAAATATTTCTATTATACTATGTTGTATGTATGTATGTACATTAGGGAAATAACTTTTTAACAATTTTTTTAAAATATCAAAATTGGCATAGCACGTTAAATGGAACATAAAAAACTATAACGGAACGTATGTATATTTATTTTTTCGCTAAGGGTAAAAAAGTTCACACACCAACCGCGAGGAAGTTTTGAAAATTTTTAATTTTCTTTTTGGTTAAGAAAAATTATATTATATTAATATGTTTATTTAAAACCAAAAAAATTGCTCAAGTCTGAAATTTCATTAATATTTAGAGATGGTAAGAGATTTTTCCGCAAACCAAAGCGTATCTTTAACCTTTTTTTAACGGAAAAAAATTAAAAATGAATAAAAAAACACCGTATAAAATTATGAATATTCAATATTGCATTTAGCTTAGAAAAACCAATTGGTGCATGAACTTTTTTGAGAAAAATTACAAAAGATTATGATTTTCGTGGTTACTAGGACATGGTTGACCTCATGGTACTATGCGAAAAAATTGGTTATACCCCTAATGTACATACATATGTATGTGTACATATTTAGCATTTATCTTTTGTGTTTGGCTTTTTAATTAATAAGCGGGGTAAAAAAAGGGAAGTTCCACTTTGTCAACAATTTTTTTTCGTTTCTTATTTTTGTTTGGCTAAGAGTGACATTGTCCCTCCTATATTAATTAAAGCAACTTAAGTAAATGAGCGTGTAAAAAGGGAAGCATTAAACTTTATAGACTATTTTGTTTTCTGAATCTTATTCAAACGATTAAAGCCAAAAGCAACAACAATGAATAACTTCCGACATCAGACGAAAGAACTGTAAAAACAGTAACAACAAACAAAACCAACACAAATATAAAAAAAAAAACAAATTAAATTAGATTACATTCATTATTTTAATTTTGTGTGTAAAATTAATTAGCTTTGTTGGTATAAAATACTTTGAATTACAGAAAAGCGTCGAAAATGATGTTGGTGAAAAGGCAAATTTGGTATGTGTACGTCAGTCAGACTTTGAAGTATTTCAGGCTTTAGCTAAAGACAGTGAAAACTGTGTTAACAATGCTGATAAGGAGTACTCACAAGATGTACCACAATCTAAACCATGGGAAAAGGTATCGGGACCACCAATCCTACCACCTCATCTATTGCAGGTTATTTTAAATAAGGATACTCCCTTGTCGGTAAGTTTGTAGGTTATACATATGTATAAATAGCCTTAACCGCAAGCAAATCTTAACCAATATGATTTTAAATTTTACGGTAACGCAGAGCAGACAAAGCCATTTTTATAGAAATACGTTTTCACAATTTTTTAGACATATTAAATTTACGACTTGTTGGTCTCCTCTTTTCGTACTGCGCCTATTCAAATTATTAAAATTGATTTTGGAGTAATTACAACTGTTAAATATTTCTGAATGATTGCTGTCTGATGAAATTTAGATATTTTGTATGTTTGATGTCAAGCATACTTATACACGACTGATGTCAAGCATTTTTGACAGCATATTGTGCCTGACTCTGTTCCGCCTTCGCCTTCATATCGGGTGCAGTTTTAGTTGCATGAGAACTATCAATATCGAAAACTATGGTTTCAGATCTGAAAATGTCAAACTATGTTGACATTTCTGTTCAGATCTGTTGACATGTCATCAGAAATCGTTTAACGCCAGAACAACGCTTCCTGATTCACGGAACGGGAGACAGAGAAAGTTATGTTGCTTTCTTTGTCTTTCTCCCTGTTGAATTAAAACTTGATATGGGAAACTTTAAAACCGTACATTGATGCCCCATTGTCCAGCGCGTCAACTGGTCGATACTCTGGGGTCCATTGCGAAATCTTTCATCAAAGCCGTGATTTTCTCAGCAGAACTCCTGCTCCAGGCTCGCCCAGACCTGAATCACAGCATGTCGTATTGTCTCATAATTTTGTGTTTGAATCTGTTTACTTCAGAAATACCAAACAAAAATTTTAGAATATTCCGATAGAATGATATCATTTACGATTATTTGTATTACAAATAAGAGAACAAATACTTATGTATAGGCAATGGAATAATTTGGCGGTTAAATTCAATATCACCAAATAAAATAGGGTTAGTAATTTATTTCTTTATAAAATAATAATGTAATGAAATTAAATTAACGGCCTTGTGCATTAATTAAAAATTAACCAAAGAATTTAAATTCACAAAGCAATTTGGTCTTAAATGCATTTTGTTTCAAATTTTCATATATTAAAATATTTTTGTATCGACGACAAAGTGCTGGGTAAGATAAAATTCTCTTTTTTAAGTTGGTCCAAACGAGTGGCAAAATCTACCTAATATTAATATTTACAATGGTTCGATTGAAAACAATAATAATTCAAAATATTTCTTCGTGAGAAATTTTGTATTTGTAATTTGCGCTTTTTATTGCGGTTAAGGCTCGTTAGTTTTGTTCTAATTTTTCTTATTATATATTTTTTTTTTTGTAATATTAAAACAGTGTGAGCCAACTTTGTTACCTGAACCAAATCATGTTATGTTAAATCATTTATATGCATTATCCATCAAGGATGGTGTTATGGTTCTGAGTGCTACTCATCGTTATCGTAAGAAGTATGTTACTACTTTATTATACAAACCTATTTAAATAAATGATATCAATAGTCTACAATATAATTGAAATATAAATTTTTCTTAACATAAATTTCATATATGTATGTGTTTCGAATTACTTAAATTAAGAATCGAATCAAAAAATGTATCCTTCTAAGCTTAATTGAGATTTAATACTATTAATCTTACATCTTGTTATGTTATTGTATTTCTGCAAAAACATCATATGTGTCAGTTTCAGTTAAAAGGGACCTATGGATGAAAAAATCGATTTTTACTTTTTTGGTGATTCTTAAAATAGACAATACGCTCTTTCTAATTCATAAGTAAGCTTTAAAATACACCTTTGATAAGAAAAGAGAAGAACCCGATGCAACAAAATTTTTTGTAATTGATCTAATATACTTGAAACTCGCGTTTCGGGGGTTTTCGGGACCGACGATTACGAATCTGGTATTAAATTTTAAAAATCCTAAATGGTGGATAAGGTTTTTTTTTAATTGATCAGATTTGTTTTAAAATCATTACTTACAGGTTTTTGCGATCGCTGATAATGAACTAAAAGTCGGGTTTTTAAAATTCGAAAAGGTGGATCCAATTTTATTTCAGTATTTATTTTAAAAACAAAAAAAAAATCATAATAACTTAAAAATTAATCACAATATCTTCAAAAAAAAAAACTTAAATTAATTTTTTTTATATATATTTTTCTTCGATTTCACTTTTGATTCTGAACTATCATTTCTTCTTTTTATTGTCATTGCTACCAATTCCAATTTTCAAAATCCAATATCAGATTCGTAATCAGCGACCCCCAAAACCCCTTATAACGGGTTTTGAGATATAAAAGCTTTCAGGCGTTTCAAAATTGACTTGACGATTTTCTCCAAAAATCATTTATTGCCCATAGGTCCCTTTTAAATGAAACTGACACATATATTCTTTTATTCTTCTATCTATATATAATAAAGTAATAATTTAAATGGTTTTTGCGTAAAGCTACGTTCACATTTATCAAATATTTGCCCAAAAAAACGTAACCAATAGTTTTGCTTAGGGATAGTGTCATTTAACACGATTTTTATATTACAAAATAAAATTAATTCTTCTCCAAAAGAGTATTTTTATACAGTTTTTAAAAAATTCGAACCCAAAATTAAAAAAATATTGGAATTAAAGGAAATAAATTATTAGTTTTTTTCTTGGTTACGTTTTTTTCGACAAATATTTGATAAATGTGAACGTAGCTTAACACATGTAAAAGTTTGTTTTATATTTAAATTTTTTTTATAACAAAAAATACCTTGTGCTTAGTAATTAAATAGCACCCTCAAAAGTGCGTCCTAAAAATATGCTGCGAATCTTTCAGAAACAAATTCGATAAACAAGCTCTTGTTTTGTATGGTATTCTAAAAATACAAACTTTAAAGTGTGTCGATAAAAAGCTTAATGTGAGCTTTGCGTATAAAATATATAAAGTGGCGCCTTAAAATGTGAAAGGTTAAGCCATGTAAATAAAATTGACATACAAAATAAACGGAACATTAAGGAAGTTAAAACAAAATTGATTGGAGCATGTGAAGTGATCTACATGCTAGTGATGTTACGAATACTCGAATTCGACTATTCGCCTATTATAAAATATTCGTATTCCTCAAAATCAAGAGAATATTTCTCGAATAATTTGCACATACATTTTCCCAAAAAAAAAAAAAAAAAAAAGAATCATACAAAAAGTTTAAAAAAGTACATAAAATGTACAAAAATATATTAATATATGTATAATAATTTTTATTTAAAGAAAGAAAGCCCTTTATCTTTGACGCAAGGTAATAATTTTCTTAAAAAAAAACGAAAATTTTATTTCGTAACTATCATTTAAAAGTTACAAGTCTTATATGCGACGCGCAAAATAGAAAGGGACCTAAGGATAAAAACAGGTTTTGTTCAGGAGAGCCTATTTAAAGATTTAAATACGTGTATCTTTGGTGTACCATCACTTTCATAAAACGCGCATATCTCTGGGGGGGAACAATTTTAGGGCATGGGATCGGTCTCATTCGATGCTCAGATGTTGTCCACATCAAAAAAAAAAAATAATAAAAAGTGAAAATTGATTTTTTACCCTTAGGTCCCTTTCTCTATGCGCTGTCACATATGTAAATTCATATCATGTTAAGTTAGTAATCAATTCTCAATAGAAGCAGGTTGGATTTAAAAAATGGAATAACTAAAATTTAATATGCCAAAGTCCACCGAGACATGTGGCTGCGCAATCTGCAAAAACTTCTTCTCCCAAACAACACTGAATTAATAATTAAAAGCGCAACCAGAGTAAGAAAAACGAAATCTCAAAGTGTGTAAGTAAAATAATTTAAAAATGTTCATTATGGTCTTCAAATACCTAAAGTAGTGTGACAGTTTTTTTCAATTTATTATTACTGACGCAAATGGAGGTATTTTTTCCAATTAAATTTTAAATTTTATGTGGTGCTAAACCTTAAAATTATTATTCGTATTTGGCGTATACTAAAAATTGATGCCACCGTGGCTGATAGGTAGCAATGCTAGACTAGTATTCCTGAGGTTGTCGGTTCGATTCCGGCCAGAGATCCTTGGTGTTTTCTGCAGACAAGCTAATAGCTTTGCGGGGTTGTGTTTGATTTAAAAAAAATATTCGTAACATCACTACTCCATACATACATACATATATGTATGTGATATCACATGATTTATTGGTAATCTAAACAATAAAAACGTTTAGATAAAAGTCAGAGAAGTTGTTGCAATATACATAGATAAACAACTGAGTTAAAAAAAAAAAAATTTCCAAAAAAGATCAGATAGTTTATTTTGCATTTTTTAGAATATTACGAATACACGCTATTCTTTGAACTATTTTAATGTTTTTTTAAACGAAAAAACGTACGAACGTTGATGAGATGTGTAGCGGCTTTAAAATCGATGTACTGATACGTTCTGCTAGTCTGCTTGGATATTCTAATATTCCTACAACGCTTAGTAATTTTAAATTTCATTAATTGAATAAATTGAGCTTAAGCCCAAATAATATTCATTTCTCACCTTTTTGTTCAATATCAAAAACATGGGTTTTTAACAGAAAAGTCTTTTATTTAAAATTTTATGAAGTTTCTGAATCATATGTATATAATGTTTGTGAATTACATATACTTATATTTTTAGTTAGACTAAATTCAAATTCACACCAGGCAAGTTTTGATTTTATAATGAAAAAGAGACAGGAATACGAACAGGATATTTGCTTTTCCGCAGAAAAGTCTACGTTTTGTAACGTTACGGCTGCAAACATAATACAATTATTTCTCAAGGAAAAATTTATAGTATAGTATATTTTTGAGTGCATGTTGTTCCGCACACCTACCTCTATATTTAATGAAGAAGATGACAAATTTTAGAAAACTGGGTCGAAAATACAAGATTAATGACTTGTTGGCGATACGTAACAAAAAATGGACTTTTCTGCGGAAATTCCCATATATGTACATACATATTACAATTCAACACAATCCCAGGAAACAAAAAGAAAACTTGTCTAGTGCAAATTGCGCATAATGAATGATATGCTTATAGAAATATTTTAATAAATATACATTTACATATGTATGTATGTATGTATTTGTGATCTACTTATTTATATAAAATTAAATTTCTATTTTCTACTAAAAATATAAAAATTACTGGTTTTATTTATTTTGGTTTTTTATTATTAATAATTATTGCTTTTTGGACAAAAGTAGGTACATAATTAATTGAAGAGAATTGAGTTTAATTAATAACTTGCATTGATTTATATAAAATGTCAACTTGTATTTTTATAATAATATCAAATAGGAATGTAAATAATATCAATCAATAATACATTCTTCATATTCTATTTAAATGGTTATACATGCATATGTTTGTATGTATGTGAATTTTTATTTTTTATAATTCGGCAACATATAAATTTTTCTATGATAAGTCTGCGTTCACACTAAATGAGTATTATCGAGCAACCTAAAAAGTATGTACAACATATGTACATATCATGGTATAATAAATAAGGTAAAACTGTCCCTACAAAAATTACAACGTTACAAAAACAGCAGGCATTTTGTTAGTGTAAAATGTTCATTATGTGTCAGCAACAGAAAAAGAAGCGAATTGATTCGAAGTCGACCCTTACCTCCGGTACAAACACATCGGTTCGTTAGTGTTTCTAAAGGTATGTAGTTCGGCTGTTAAAAATGCAGTTTTTGTTTTAAGTTTCTTAATGTGATATACATAAGTATGTACATACAATTTTTCTTTGCAGCAGATATTTTAATATCTTATACATATGTATGTATGTACAGAAGGGTTGTAATAAAATTTTTGCCGCCACAAATTTTGCTTATCAGCTTGTTGCTCTGCTACATGGAATTTGAAATTTGTAAAACATAAATCCGGAACTAAAGCACTGCTGACAGTAGTTCTATCTAGTTTATTATACCATGTTATTTTTTTTCAATATAAATTTCATAAAATAAAGTTATTTTATTATATCAAAAACAGATAGTAATATTTTGCAAATTAACTTCGATCAACAAAAAGAAGAAAAAAACATTGACAAAAATTGTACCTACATATAATTTTTCATTTTAAAAATTAAACTTTTTAAGAAACTGAACAACGACTATACATATGTATGTATGTAAGTATGTCTTGATATTACCTAAGAAGTTAAAAAAAGAAACCAGGTATAGGAAAACAATTCTATAACTACAATATTCTAATAATTTTAGTTCTTAAATAGTTTTTACAAATATTTTCACACTATATTTCCTTACATAGCTCTTCTAATTGTTCCGAATTTAGAAATGAGGAAGATATTTTCATATCGACCTTTTTATCGAGCTCTTCGCTTGGAAATAAATATTGTTGTTCGTCGTATTTTTCAAACATTTCGCTTGTTATTTTTTTAAATTCTTCCATTTTATCACATAAAGTAGTTGAAAAATACTCAACAAATAATCGTCCCATATATTCTCCCTTTGATGACGGCCACCATCCTTGTAGGAAACCAATATGTCCTCCGCGAGCGGTCACAACAATGGCAACATGTGTACTTTCTTCGGCTGGTTGAATGGGTATAGCATCGAGAGGTTGAAATGGATCGTCAGCAGCACTCAGACATAACAATGGCACTGTAATGTAATGGAGTTTATTGTGTAACGTGGCATCGGAATAATAGTCGTCTACATGAGCATAACCAAATTGTTTTGATGTAAACAGGGCATCGAATTCTTTAATGGTCTTACACTGAAAATAAATGAAAATAGTTGTACGATTTCAAGAACTTGTTTCTGGCGTAAAAATATATTATATTTATTCTGCTGATTCATTCTCTATTGATTATCACGTAGTATTTATCTTTTCACATTACATAAAATTTCTTTTTATTTCGTTTTCTGTGATAACAACAAATATTGAATTTAAATATAACTGGCAGTTAGTTGCACAAAATTAAAACATACCGTTAAAATTTTATCCATATCGATATCAGCATCTTTAAAAATTTCACAACTTTTTAAAGTCCTGCACAGACTATTGGTCAAATGTCTACCCAGTAAATTGTTTAAAATTGGTTTTTCAATACTGGCCGTACCTAAAAAGTATATAAAAAAAAATGATTTCAATAAATTTTAGTATACACAGTTTTGTTATTGAAAACTATAATATTTTATTCGAGCAAGTACTCAAGAATTATTTTGGAAACTTTATTATAACGTTACAAAAACAATAGACGTTTTGTTAGTGTAAATGTTACATCAAATTTGACATTTGTGAAACAAAAATACACAGTGCCGACAATTTTACCTTATTTATTATATCATGGTAGATACATATTAATTGAAAATAAAAATTCTGAGCAATTAAAAAAAATGTCGTTTAAAAATAAATTACGAGCAACATAAAAAGTGTTAATTGAAAATAAAAATAATGAACAAAAGATTATTATCATACAATGAAAATGAATTTTTGTTGTTATTTTTCGACTTCCAAAAAATAATAAACTTTTGAGTAAAAAAATGATCGCTGGCTATAATTTTGTCATGTTTCAATTAAATTTTTAGTATTAGTATTTGAGATTTTCCGAGTGCCTAACGGACTATATGCAGTCACATTCACGTAGTGCAATGAACACCTTTGTTATAATAATAATCTGGCAATATTAATGATAAATAAAGTAATACATATGTATGTATGTATGTATATATGTATATCAACCTTTATGTACATCCCAGGGGGCAGAAATAATTTTAGCAGCTGCTAAATATGTACGAGCCTCTAAACTTCTACGCACCAAATAATTGCCCAGTATTAGACCACCCATTGATATACCTGCAGCTCCCAGTCGTTCTTTGGGTACCATTTTCGCAACATGTCTAACAACCTCTGAAAGATCTTCACAATTCGAGGCACAATACAATCGAGGTGTTTTCAATTCAATGCCACCCAAACCACGGTTATTGAAAACTACAACACGCAGACCTGACTGTTGTGCGGCAAATACTAAACATTTAACATAGTCGGCCTGAGATTCACCCGTTAAACCGGGTAATAAAATAACACAAGCCCCATCTTTACTGCAGCCATCCTCCATCCAGTCTAACGCTACTTCACCCCCATCTGGTAAAACTAATATTTCTCTGAAAATAATGGGATTATAGCATTTTATATTGTTATTAGACTACAATCCATTAATATGCACAAATATTTATCTACATTTGTATGTACATACATATGTACATACATATGTGCGTAAATACCTTTTATAATTTATTTTTGGCAAAGCTTGTGATCGTATAATACTAGCGAATACTGTTTGCGCACGGCTTTCAAAACACCAAAATGTTGGCCAATATTTCATTTCTAATGTTGGTATGTTATTATATAAAAACTTTTTAAATGGTCCATCTGCACAAGCCACAATGGGACGCTGAAAGTTGTTATGTACATTTGGATAAGTTTTTTTTTTTTTAATAAAAACTAAAAAATAAACAATTTACCTTAACGACTTGTATTAAATAATATATAACGTATGCTAGAGTGGCGTAGCACCAGAAATGTAAACGTGGAATATTTGTTAAATAAAACATTAAAGAATATAACATGATTTATTTAGCAATTACGCGTTTTTTTGTACTTCTTTGAGAACAGCGAGTTTTTTTAAAGGAACTGAAAAGAGAGAGAGAGAGAGAGTGAAGAAGGAGTCAAATATAGCATGTTATAAAAAATGTATTAACAAATCATAGCTTGGGAATTTCGATTAGAATTAGAAATCATTACGATTAGAAAAATAAAATAATCTAATCATTAGAATTGAATTTTGATAAAAATTTCAGATTACTAATTGATTAGATTAGAAATAATCAAAAATCTAATCACAATTAGTGACGATTACCATTTCTAATCAAAACTAATCAAAAAAATAATTGATTAGATTTCTTGATTACACGGGTCAACACAAAATTTGACCTAAACTTAAAAGTATGAAATTTCGATTCTTTTGTTGGTAATTAGACGCAAAAAAAATATATAACATTAAAAAGTTTGCTTTTGTACTTGGGAGATCGACTGAACGATATTTTTATAACGTTAACGTTGTTCAAAGCTCAAAATGTCGTGATGAAAACAAAAGCAAACTTTATACCGGAAAAAGGTATTTTCTTTTTGTTTTTGTTCATAATTAACCAGAAAATCATAAAATAAACTTTAGGACGAAGAACAAAAATTTTTTTGTAGAGCCGTGTTATTTTTGATTAGATTTGATTAGAAATGCTAATCGTCACTAATTGTGATTAGATTTTTTTTGAATTATATATAAGCAGAATCAGCAAAAACTGTTACATTATGTAAATATAGCAAAAAATGTGATAAATAAATATTTTCTTTTCACAAAAATAGTTAAAAATAGTGGATCTAATCAAAAATAATCAAGAAATCTAATCAATTATTTTTTTGATTAGTTTTGATTAGAAATGCTAATCGTCACTAATTGTGATTAAATTTTTGATTATTTATAATCTAATCAATTAGTAATCATCTAAAATGGCTAACTAATCATAATTAATCAATTTTTCAGCACAATTAAAGTTTCTAATCCAATTGCTAATCATTAGGATTACTAATCATTATTCCCAAGCTATGTAACAAATAGAAACTATGCACATGTATGTACATACATATGTTTATCCTCAAAAAGGAACGAATACAATAGGAAACGGAAAAGGCGATATGTATGCACGTATAATGCTGTAATGAAACTTTAAACATCTTTTGAGAATAAAAATAAATCTCGTATAGAATATTATTTACCATTTATCATAAAATTCTATTCTTTAATACTGTGGCGTAGCTCCGTGAACTAACCTAACTTCATAACAGGTGAAACATATATTGTGTTTCTATAAAATCATTGAACGAAGTTAAAACTGCATGGCGGAGAAAATTCTTAAGCCTGGCCGAAGGTCTTAGAAAGCAGTAACAATGTTAAGTTTTAACTTAGGACCATTTTTAATACATACATACATACATATTTCAATTTGGGCCCATTTTTCACTTTTGATTTTGGAACCAAATTTTTTATTTTAGCTTGAAACTTTTGTATTTTCATGACGTGAAAAATGACCTCCAATTTGGAAATTGAAAAATAGGAGGATTATGGATGGCAACCGAACCCCAGTTGAGTTGCCAATTTCAGTTTCTATTTACTGCCTGGCCCACGATGTCAAACGTATTTTTCTTTCGTACAAATTACATTTAAAACAAATTTAAAAAAAAAAGAAAAATTTGTTCGTTCGATATCGTGGGCCAGGCATTTAGTGCTTTTCTGGCAACGCAACTGAAGTTCGGTTGCAATTCAAAAAATATTTTGGGGCAATTTTTCATTGAAAAAAAATTTAATTGCCGCAACTATGTAAATGAAAAATTACTCCAAAATAAAAAAATAGGAAAAAATATCACGAAAGTTCGTGTTGTTGTTTCTAATTCAAACATTTGGGTTCATTTTTAATTTTTGGTTTGGGGCCATTTTTAATGTAGCCAAATTATATTACAGTACAACCTCCCTAATCCAGACACTCGATAATTCGGTCTATCTAGTAATCGGAACAGTTTATGGAATCTATAAAATGGTTTTAAGTTATGTTTTTGAAAGTATTTAAAAAAGGTACAAATAATATTTATCAATTAATCAAAACAACTATTGAGCAATTTTGAAATTCACAGACAAATTTTTGGAAGGAAACGAATAAATTCTCATTTTTAAAATTAATATTTTTGGTCACTTTTAGTATTTTTCTTTATTATGTTTTTTTTTTTTGTAAATTTATTAAATATAAAGGAATTCTTATTTGCACTTACATACACGTATTTCTGTTCGGCAATAAAAACAAATTATATGTATGTACATATATGTACATATGTATGTATTGCGTTTAAAAATTTATTTTAACTCTAGTCCGTACGATCCACTAAACCGGACAATAGCTGAAACTATATCTTTCCGGATTAGGGAGGTTGTACTGTATATGTAATATAATAATTTATGAGTGTTGTACATTATCTTTTTTATTTTTCAAAATAGTATATTGTTATTTTAGGAGATTAATTCTGATAAGAATTATATGATTAATTTATACATATGTATGCATGTATTTATGAATGTATAATGTAGATATTTTATGTACGTATGGATGTGTGTTTCTAGTGATTTTAACTTTTGCATGAACTTTGATTTTATAAAAAATTAGTAGACAAATGACTAATAAGTCTAAAATCGTTCTATTGACTGAACTTATTCCCATGGACAAATTACATTTTTACATAAGTATCTACATATGTATGTACATGTACTAATATATGTATGTAGGCATGTGGTGAACGCATGAGTGTAATTACGATAATAAAAATATAAGTTTAAAAGCGACCAAAAGTTGCATACTGCAAAATGTTAGAATGTTAAAATGTTCCTATAAAAATACTTCCGTATAAAATAAAAGTATGTATTAAAAGTATGTACTAAACATATCTTATACCTAAAATTTAAGAATTGCAATATTTCCTACTTATGTCGATTCTCTATAACAATACATATGTATGTAAATTTTCAAAACGTGTAAAAGAATATGTATAAATATATACATACATATATATTTTGTTTGCCCCCCACATCTACCAGGATAAGTCGTTATAACATTTTATTCATAAAAATGGGAATTTCCAGAATATACAGGGCCTGTTCGTAAATGCAAAACTACGCTGCATATTATGCGCAGTACGTTCATATATGCAAACTGTGGCAACTCTGCAAAAGGTATGCGTTCAAAAATGCATCGCTGAAGAATATTATGCGCAAATAAACACAAAACACTAATCATAAAAATGGCTGATGCAACGGATGAGTATGTGTTAAATTTTTTATTTTATTATTTATTTTGTTTATTATTTCTTAACGTTTTTCTTTCTTGTAAATTAGATAATTTTATATCATTAGTTTTATCCTCCAGCTCAAAAATTAAATTTATCATTAACTTATCCATTTTTGTTAAATTTTTTCGTCCATAAATGCAAACATTAAAATGCGCAAAAAGAAGCATAAGCAACAGCTGATTAGCAGTGGCAGTGCAAAATAATCATATTATGCAACGCAGTGATGCATTTACGAACAGGCCCACATATTTCAAAATATGTACTTATCTTTTTCCGCAAGAAAAAAAAAGGTTTGAGAAGACATACATTCAGTTTACGAGCTCAAATATGATGAACATTAAATCTCATATGATATTTGCCCTTTGCCCTAAAATTATTATTGGCATCTTTGTATTTTTGTTATGTTTGTTTTGTACACTTTACTTACCTTTTTTTTAATTTTCAAAGGAAATAGTTCACGCAAAATAATATTCGTATTTTATTTACCAAGGTGGCAACCAATTAATATAAAGAAAAACAAGCAAAAGACCTTGCATACTTCGAGGTTATCAAATATTCAAAAAATCGATGCATATTTCTAAGGGTCTTGAAGTAAACAGAATTTGAAAACAATGTAATTTTATCAATTATAATCGTAAAAATTTATGAATCTGTAGTGTTTGTTTAGAATATCGAATTGTCAATATAATTGTAACAACATTTTAAAAGTAAAATTCACTTTAGTTGCATGATAGGAAAAAACAACAAATAGTCCTTGTAACATATAATAGCTCTGTTTTTAAGAAGAACATTATTCAAGTTGCATTATTTTTTGCATTTGAATTACCTTAAACTTTGTATATGTATACGTGTGTACTTCTGTACATATACATACATACATACATAGATATATTAGTTTTTATCCAATTACAAAATTATTACATAAGTTTTATATTTTACTTAAAACTATTTTTAGGCGAGGAGGTATTAATACTTCATGACTATTGTTGTTGAATACGCAGTTTTTCGACTGTTTTTATTTATTAATTTTTTTCTTTTAATTATTTATTTTTAAAATGCTTGCACACAAAGTTTTCTTTTTATTACTTTCACTCTGTTTCACTGCATTTAACTAACTGACGGTTGAAAATTTTTGCTTGTTTTAAGTTGAAAGTGGATGATACTGTATAAGTTTTTAAAGAGCATAATATACATGAGCAGTTTATTTTGAAAGTGGCATAAGTCACTTTTTTTGGTTGATTGCAATTTTTTTACAAATGAAAATATACCGTTAAATTTTATTTAGTGTTGCCATTAACTCGATTTTTTTGAAAAAGTGACTTATGCCACTTTAAAATAAACGGCTCATATATGTATGTTTGTATATACCCTGCAGTCGGCGTAGCTAGCTAATGACTAGCTATTTCGATAACTACCAGAGTAACTACTAGCAATGCACTCGACTGATGATTTTAACATGGGGATTACATTGACGGTAGTAAATTGACACGATTAGACCGGTGAAATCACTAGTCAGCAAAACCCAACTATTTCGCTAGTCAAAATATACCATTTAGATCACTAATTTTCCTTAATTTTTCCTTAATAAAAATACTACAGAAATTTTAATTTTTTGGATTTTTGTTTATTTATCAAATTTCTTTTTCAATATTTATAAAATTTTCAATTAATTGTTCTTTTTATTTTTTTATGCAACGTTTTAGTTGACTTCTGCTGCTCATTTTACCTTTCTAAAAAAACATTTTTTTTAATAAAAATTTAACATTCACTGACCACGAACTTCCAATTGTACGCCAACACAAAATCATAACAGTTTAATAAAATCTTTTTTATTTTTTTATTGATTTTCTTTGGAATAAGGGCACAGTTTTTTTCAACTCGTAAAAAAAAATTGAGCTTGAAGACATTAACATTTATGCATGTGCTGAGTGCGTGTACATGTACATGAGTGAGAGAGTCAAAAGGCGAACTCTTGCATTACTGGTAGCCAGTGAAGTAGTTAGTTCATTTTTCGTTAGCGAAATTCCTAACGATTTCGAGTCAATTTTTACTTTTAAAACTGGAGGGTATGTACAAATACATACATACATATGTACATTAGCAATAAAAAGAAATTTGCGGCCTCTCTCAGAGTTGCCGGACTAAAATAGATTTTATTTATTTAATAAGGCAAGAAATAAAAGTCTAAGGTTACACACGATGATTTTAATTGCCCAACTTTTTCAGAATTCTCTTTTGAACTTGCTTTTATGTTCACACACGACGATTTTAGTTAGGCAATTCTTCTGTTTTGTTTAGCTTTTATTTTCTTACATTTTAACATTTGTGCTTTCATAAAATAAGCAATTTCAATAAAATAAACAAAATGTAGTAAACTTTTAATAAAAATTTTTACTTTATAATAATTTCTTTATTTTTACATATTTAAAACGTGTAATTTTTGCGTTTAATTGAAATTATAAATGATTTACACACCAAGAAGCGAAACACCGAATGAAAAGAAATTTCAAATATTCAAATAAAAAAAAAACGAATGTGACAATTGTTTGAAATAGCCTTTTTATTCCCCTCAACACAAACTGAAAAAAACATCTATAAACTCAAGAATTGCCCAACTAAAATCGTCGTATGTGAACATAGACTAATTCGTACAATTTATACAAAATTATGTACATATTTCAAAATGAAACGATCATTGGATATATTTTTCAATAAAAAATAGAGGTGGCCTTGAGATCCCAGGTGATTATAATCGTCTACTTCGAATAGTAAACAATTATTTCAAAAAATCCTTTTTGATTGTAATAAATGGCGTTATAAATGAAAAAAATTACGTCTGATTCTTTACTTTACCCAACCAAATGCAGGCATATAGATTAGCTAACCCACAACAAATATACTTACATATGTACATACGTACGTATTAGTGATATTAGGAATATCAATTTTTAGTATTCGCGAATACGTATATTACTTTTAATGCTTAGAATTAAAATTTTAAATTAAAAAAAAAAAGTGTACTAGGTCCTATCCTATACACCATTTATACAGCAGATATGCCTTTTATAGATAATTTGACCATTGCTACATATGCGGATGACACCGCCATTTTATCTTCCAATGAATGTCCAGTTCAAGCATCGGCAGTTTTACAAAGGCAACTTTATTTAATTGAAGAATGGTTAAAAAAATGGAACATAATGGTTAATAGTGAGAAATCCGTTCGCGTAACTTTCACATTAAGAAAAGGTGAATGTCCAGCTCTATCTTTAAATGGAAGTGTTATTCCAAGATCAACAAAAGTAAAGTACTTAGGCCTTCATTTGGATAGAAGGCTCACGTGGAAAGATCATATCAAAGCTAAACGGCAACATTTAAACATAAAACCAAAAGAAATTTACTGGCTCTTAGGACCAAAGTCGGAACTAAGTTTGGAAAACAAGATTTTATTATACAAAGCAATCCTAAAAACGGTTTGGACTTATGGTATTCAACTCAGGGGGACTGCTAGTAATTCTAATATGGAAATTCTTCAGAGATATCAGTCAAAAACATTAAGGCTATTAGCTAATGCACCATGGTTTATAACCAATAAGTGTTTACATAAAGATTTTAAAGTAGTCACAATAAGAGAGGAGATTAGTAATTTTAGCAATAGATATCTGGATAGACATTTAACATTATTGTGACATTGGGATGCCGAATTTGATGACCACTACTGACCACTTTTAAATTATTTTACCTACAAGCTGTTAGACTAAAAAACTTAACGTAATAAATATACAAGAATATTAAGAATTTAGTTTATAAATGACGATTCAAAGTTAACGTTACAGGTAAGTTGCGTTTAGTAACAATAAAATCACAACACTGCCTGCATTAAAATTAGAGATGTGCGCGTGAGTAAAATTACGCTCACGGTCACGAAACATAAATATTTTTAACGCACGGCATGATTTGAAACTTTCACGATCACGCACGCTCACGAACGCAATATACGCACGACGGGAATAATTTTGCATGCACGCTCACGGTGAAATACAAATTTTGCCATAAAAGATTTAGCATATGCTAAAAAATTTTATTTTGTAATTAATTTCTTTATTTACTTCAAGATCATCAATTAAAAAAAAATTGAGGAAAAGGTCGAAAAATTACAATACAAAGGATAAACATAATATAAGAAACACAAAACAATACGAATATGGCGAAAAAATCCAAAACTTTAGGAAATTCAAAAAAGGTATTGAAAATGGCCAAAATAGTGGAAATTTGCATAAACTTGCTTAAATTTAAAAGGTTTGAGAGCAAGTGCCAGAAGTCAATATTTGGAAAAAATAAAAATTATCAAAATTTTCCAGCGAAAGTCACACAAAAATATTTATGCAAATACATATGTATGTATGTATGTAGATTCCTGCAACTGCGTTATATAAAATTTTAAAACTGCTAAAAATTAATAATTTAGCGTCAAATCCGTCCACACAGTGTGTATATTTACACGAAACCTTTCGACCTGTTTTTACACCCCTCATAACTTTGCTCCACTTGATCAAAATGTAATGAAACTTGAAACATAAGGTCTCCCCACAGGTTAAATTTGGGAAAGAATTCTTGGAAAAATATAACCTGTGAGGGAAAGAATTCTTGGAGAAATATTGCCAAGCATAGAGGTTGCCTAGAAATAAGATGGAATTGTACCTATCAAGAACTTGGTCCTTATTTTAATCTCAGTACTTTTTACGGCCGAAATATTTTGTATAGCAACTTGGCCTTATTTTCACATTTGTGTTTTTGTGCGGAAATATACATACATATTAATTTTTTAAACTAAGGAAAAAAGGAAGTTTTTCTTAGACATGTGCGGTATTGAAACAAAAATGAATAATGAAAACACTCCGATTTCCATCATGCCTATAATTATTTGATTCGATTTCATTTCAAATCGAATCGATTTCTATCACATAACTGTTTAACATAGTATTCATACGTCTAAATACATAAGTATGTATGGCTGCGGTATGTACACTTACATATGTACATATTTAAATCAGGAAAATTTATTTATGTATATGTAAATATTTAAATGAAAATGAGCTAAATAACTTCTTATTTCATTTATTGGCCATTAGTGCGACAGGCAGGTAAGTAAGTAATACAAAATCGGGCAATGGTCCGAATTCTGAAAATGTGGGCATTCCATCGGCCTAAAAGTGAATTCGGTTGTACAACAGTACAACTTTTTAAATAAATAACAACACTGTAGTTTATATTGTGTGAAGGTACGATATATTTTAAACTAATGTGTGAAGAAAGTTCATCTGTTAAATTAGATATCTATAGTAAATATATGTATTTATGTACAAAGAAGGTTTAAACTGTTCTAATCATAAAATATGTAAACGTATCTATAATTAGAATTATATAATAAAAATTAAAAATTATTGGGTTGGTCGAATTAACATTTATACTATTCGACAACTATAGTTAGGCCCAATAACAAGTCATTTTAAGTACATAAATAATTAGTCAAGACAAGTATGTAAGTATGTATACAATATTAACAATTCGTTACAAAAAATATTAATTTTGAGAATTTACCAAAAACATGTAACATCCATATTCATAAACGGCTATTAAATTCGTTTGTCAAACATAAACTAATAATCGTTTATGACTAATTTAGTAAATATTTTTGAACCATGTATATAAAGATTTAGTTATTTCTAGAGCAGGAAGTACAAATAATTTGTGAAAATTAGCAATAAGGATCTTAAAATTAACTTATATTTCTTATTATTTCTTATATACTAAACTAATAAGAATATTTTTAAAATAGGTAAGGCGTTTTTCCAATACTGCAGGTGATAGCGAGATATATGTTTGTTCTGCAGCATTTTATCAATGCATTAAAAATCAGTATCCAATGAAAATACATTATCTAAACGGGAAGTCAATCCCATTTTTTGATATTCACCAACTTTACGTTCAAAGAAATTAGTTTTCCCATCCAAACATATCATATCCATAAAGTCAAAAGGATTATTCGTATTGTATATCTGTGAAATTAATGAAAATAATGATATCTAATTGTTATCTTAAGAAAAGGTTAACTCACCTTTCCCACTTCCAATTCAACTAGCAAACGATCAGCAACAAACTCAATATAATCCGACATCATTTCACAGTTCATGCCAATCAAGTTAACTGGCAGGGCATCTGTTAAGAATTCTTGTTCAATTTTAACAGCCTCCGATATAATTTCAATAATCCTCTCCTTACTAGGGCGTTGTATTAAATGCTTAAACATCAATACGGCAAAATCACAATGTAAACCCTCATCACGTGAAATTAGTTCGTTAGAGAATGTTAGACCTGGCATAACGCCACGTTTCTTCAGCCAAAATATTGAAGCAAAACTGCCACTGAAAAATATGCCCTCTACTGCAGCAAAGGCAATAATTCGTTCTCCAAAATTGGCGGTATCTGATGAAATCCAAGCCAATGCCCAATCAGCCTTACGCTTAACTGCTGGCATAGTTTCAATTGCATTAAAAAGATATTCGCGTTGGTCACGATCCTTAATGTAGCTGTCAATTAAAATACTATACATTTCTGAGTGTACATTTTCCATGGCAATTTGGAAGCCGTAGAAACAACGAGCCTCTGTGATTTGCACTTCTTGGGAAAAACGCTCAACAAGATTTTCATTGACAATGCCATCAGAAGCGGCGAAAAACGCAAGAATGTGTGATATGAAATGGCGGTCATTGTCGGTGAGCCTTTCCCAGTCACTACTATCTTTTGAGACATCAACCTCTTCTACAGTCCAAAAAGATGCTTCTGCCTAATAAAATATAAACCGATATATTCTAGTATTTGTATAAGATACGATTTTTAATAAATTGTAAACGTTCAATTTACTACACAGATGATTATTATAACAGTGATTTGTGAAATAATTTCTTAGAGAGAATACCACTTGCAAGTGTGATTTGCTTTTTACCCAAGCCATTTTTAGACAAATTTGTTATGATCATGAGGAAATTTATTCATATGAAATACATATGAATATCCTATTGGAAATCATTTTGATGTAAATCAAATTAAACATGTCAATTATCATTTCATCATGTTAGGTATGTATGTATGTTTTAAACAAAAAAACAGATACGTATGTGTAAGTATGTCTAACATATCATAGGATAAAAAATTATACACGATCTAAAAAACGTGTTGAGCACCTACATACTATCATCACTTTTCTCTAAAATAACTAACTCAGCATGACTTCCCACCTCATTCGATGCAAGATATTCCCGCGCTTTTAGTTTCACAACGTGAATTCGTATGAACCAATACATACGTCACAACCAATTTGCACAAACTTACCTTTTTGTACATTTGCCATACATCCAGATATTGTATTGGAAATATAACAAAACGTCTAGGATTTTCCATTAACAATGGTTCAATACTGGGATCAAACGGAACTGGAGGTTTATTAGCTAAAGAAGTGCATGCAACATTTTTGTTAGCTTCCATGGTAATAGTATTGAGTTGTACAACATCATGGCTCTTAGCATTCGTTTGAACGTCATCTCCAATCGACATTTTACGTACGTTACCCACATTTACTGCAGTAAGGATCTTACGAGGACTCTGAGATTACAAACCAATTATATTTTAATTTACTTGTAATGTAATAGAACAATTGAAGAACCCACCTTCAATGAAAATTTATCCATATTGTCAATTATATTTTCCTTGCCGGCCATTATATTAACTCTTACTGTATTTTATAATAAATTATTACTGCTTTAGATATATACTATCCGAGTCGTTTTATTTTTTATTAATTACTATTGAAATGTCTTATTCGGTCAGCGTATTTCTATTGAATGGCGCAGTGACTGCAGCTGCAGCACAGATGAAGTGGCGGAAAAATTAAAGAATATTTTGGCGGGATTGTGCTGTTACTACAATATTTACTCATATGTGTAATGTTATTTCAAAAGAGTTGTATTTAGATGTATGATACTTCCATGAGTTTCGCAGATCCCAGGTTTATGTTACATATATTTAGTGAAATAATTATTGAAAAATTATAAACTAATGTTGAACTTATTTTACATAACAAAATTTGTATATATTTGTTGATACTGAAATTAGTAAACACTGAACGTATATTAAGAATCTATGACATCTCTGTATTTTTTTATCACAACCAAGCTGTATTGGCAGCGCGAGGAAAATAAAGCAAAAAAAGTAAAGCTGTCAACACATTTTTTTCTATATACGTATATATATCACGATATAATAAAAGAGGTATATGCAGCACTACAAAACTACAAATAACGACATGCATAATGTTTGTGTAATAAGCGAATTCCTCACCTAACCTGTAATCGAAAAATACATAAAAATGGCGCCGGAAAAATGAATTTGTCTTGCATCCAAGGCGAATTAATTCGCCTTGCTTGCATCCACCTGTTACGAATTCGCCTTGGCAGTTTTTAAGGCGAATTCACCTTGTAGTTTTTTAATAAACAAAGTTGACAGCATTGTTCAAAAAGGTGTGCTCGCATTACGTCTTCTTTTGCAGAATTTACGTCTGTGCTGAAAAATAATTTTGCGTGTAAAGAAAAACATTTCTTTTAAATATTTAAATTTAATAAGTTAAATTTTATAGTGCTAAAAGAAAAATATAAACTGGGTAAGTAGTTAATTGTTGAATAAAACAAAAAGTATTAACTGCAAGTAGAAAGAAAAAAATGCAAAATGAAACTTGCAAAAAAAACATTTTCCTCATGCATCACATCGGCTCCAGTAAAGAACGAAAGAGATGAAACGATTGTTGGAAAAAGAATTTTGAATTGCCGAAAATAATTGAGGGAACTCTATACCGGAATTTGTGTAAATTATCTTGAACTAATTAATATTTTTTGTAAAACGTAGATATGCATTTCATGTATATTTGTTCAGTTAAATCCTATTTTACTATTTCCATTATTCGTAGTTTATGCATATATTTGTATAGTGGCGACGCGATGACGTAATATTCTATACAAATTTGCCGATGACTTATTCTTGTTGAACTATGTTGCCATCTCCAATTTTGCACATATACATACATATGTAGATATATATTTTCGTTTTGTCTGTTGTTTTTTTTACTACTGAAGTGAAATATTTCTACATGTACGTCCCGAGTGTTTCGTGCGTGCAGAACTGCAGAGTTGTTACAATTGTTGATATTCAAATTATTAACACTAGATAAACCGGATAATATACTAAGATGGGCCGGCTGATTGCATATATAAGTCCATATATAAATTTTTGTACATAGTATATGTTTGTTAAAAACTATGTATAAAGTCTATGAATAGTTTTCATAATTAAGGTGTTAAATCCAAGTTAGCAACATTGCTCAAAAACAAAAGAAGTGAAAAAGGCAAATCCACTGTACAGGTAGGTGTTACTAATTTTTCAACAAGTTTAACATTAGAATAACAACCATATAGGAAGCCTGGGGCCAAGTGTCTTCAAATCACAGCTTTTGGTCATTACTTGGTGGCATTGTCAACGAAACCTCTACATATGTATGTATGTATGTATGTAGGTAGACTTAAATTATAGAAATATACTATTAAATATTTGGTGCGAATGTCTCGATTTGGGCCGATGAGAACTACCTAATCACTGCTAATGCATTCAATGACAAGTTCATACTAAATGTCTATAGAAAATAGCTTTGCATGGGGTATTTAGAGATTAGTATCGTTGACTAAGTCAAGAGCCAATCAGTACAATTTCACTATCATGTCGGGAATTCATTAAAAATTTGTATCATTTAAAAGTGTTTGAAAAGATTTTCTTTTAAAAGTCGTTAAACCCCGTTTCCATTTCTTTTACTTCATAACAATACTAAAGAATGATGTGATACAATAACGTTCATATAAAAACTAAACAATTTTACTTTGGCTCTGGAACAAAATTTTTCGGAATATTTTTCCCTTGCCCACGGTTGGCAGCTTTCTTAAATATTCATGATAAACTTCAGAATCTTTCTTGTCAAACAATTTGTAAGTGAAACTACCTTGGTTTTTATATCATGCTATTATCCTACTAATATTAGATATAAATGTTAAAGTTTGAATGTTTGTTCCACTATAACGCGAAAACCGCTCAATGAAATTTGGTAGACTGGTAGCATGTGACCCAATTGGGGTCATTTTTAAGGTTTAAAAATAGGGCAAATTGTTATTGATGGTTCTTTTATATAAATTTTTTTAATAATTTTATAAAGTATTTTTATATTATTACGAATAAACTTAATTATTATTTGAACTTATATTGATGTACATATGAAAAGTAAAATGTATTATCAGGCTCAAGTTCAGTTTTATTGAATTAATGAAAATTCATATTACTAAGAGTTTTTTTGTGTTGAAAATCATTAGTATATCCAATCAATTTAGCAGAACGTATCAGTATAGCGATTTCAAGGCCAAACTAATATTTTTATATTATTACGAATAAACGTAATTATGATTTATTAAGTTAGTTCTGATTTACACACGTCAAGTTTCCTTGATCAAGTTTTAATTCAGCTAGAAGAAAAACAAAGAAAACAATAAAAATTTCTCCCAGTTAATTACAGCACTTACGGAATTTTTTTTACTTTTTATTCGTTTGAGATCACATTTGCCGAAAATTTAAACACAAATCGTCAACAATTTCCCTTTTTAATATATGTATGTACATACATACATATGTACGTATATGGATGTACTTCATTCTCCGATTCGTTGGGAGAGGAAATCATGGACTCGCAAGTTTTTAATTTAGGTTGGTTTCTAATTTTATTTTTAATCATTGATAATTTTGAAGCAAAGTACATTTAAAGTACATATGTATGTATGTATGTCAGGAATTAACATAAATCTGCAGGCAGTTCTTGATGCTAACAAAATATTAATTTTATAAAAACTATTAGATCCTTTTTAAATGTTAAATCATCTGAACATTTTTGTTGTTTTTTTATTGAATTTTAATTTCATCAATTCTTAGTATTGGCAAATACGAAATTGGCAAATACGAATATTTGAAATAATATTCTCCGAATACGAATATTATTTTTAAAGTTAAGAGCTACTTAATATTTAAAATTTAATTGAAAAAATCCTTCCCTTTTTGAACATTTATAAATTGTTTCACTTACACCCAATTTACATGATGACTTTTGCGACGTCGTTTTTACTGAATTCCCTTTTGAAGTTGCTACCAAAATCTTTGTGTGTTCAGACGATGTCTTTTAGTTTCATGTCTTTTTTCCCAATTTTGTTTTGAAATAATGTAAGTAACAAAGATAAATAACAAAAGTAAGAAAAATAACGAAAAGTAACAAAGAGAAATGGAAGAAAAGTCTTGAAAAACACAAATCAAGACTTTTTGTTTACCCCTCTTTCTTCCCTACACCGCTCACCAACAAGCAAAAAGAGACGTCGAAAAAGCGACGTCGCAAAAGTCATCATGTAAATTGGGTGTTACATACATATGTACGTACTTTGAGATTCGTTTTTCTTTCTCTGCCCTTTTAATTAGCAATTCTGTGCTGTTTTGAGAGAACATATTTTCGCAGATGGTGCAGTCACCTGTGTCAGTGGACTTTCATATATTAAATTTTAGTTCTTCTATTTTTGAAGTTCATCATTCCTGTATTGAGGTTTGAATACTAATTTAACATGATATGAACATATAAGAGTTTAATTTTAAAAAGCTAGCTGCAAAATATATATTTTTGTTTATTTTTTAAAAAGCTTATTATCTTGCGTCAAAAATAAAGGGTTTTCTTTACAAAAAAATTGACGTAATATTCTATACAAATTTGCCGATGACTTATTCTTGTTGAACTATGTTGCCATCTCCAATTTTGCACATATACATACATATGTAGATATATATTTTCGTTTTGTCTGTTGTTTTTTTTACTACTGAAGTGAAATATTTCTACATGTACGTCCCGAGTGTTTCGTGCGTGCAGAACTGCAGAGTTGTTACAATTGTTGATATTCAAATTATTAACACTAGATAAACCGGATAATATACTAAGATGGGCCGGCTGATTGCATATATAAGTCCATATATAAATTTTTGTACATAGTATATGTTTGTTAAAAACTATGTATAAAGTCTATGAATAGTTTTCATAATTAAGGTGTTAAATCCAAGTTAGCAACATTGCTCAAAAACAAAAGAAGTGAAAAAGGCAAATCCACTGTACAGGTAGGTGTTACTAATTTTTCAACAAGTTTAACATTAGAATAACAACCATATAGGAAGCCTGGGGCCAAGTGTCTTCAAATCACAGCTTTTGGTCATTACTTGGTGGCATTGTCAACGAAACCTCTACATATGTATGTATGTATGTATGTAGGTAGACTTAAATTATAGAAATATACTATTAAATATTTGGTGCGAATGTCTCGATTTGGGCCGATGAGAACTACCTAATCACTGCTAATGCATTCAATGACAAGTTCATACTAAATGTCTATAGAAAATAGCTTTGCATGGGGTATTTAGAGATTAGTATCGTTGACTAAGTCAAGAGCCAATCAGTACAATTTCACTATCATGTCGGGAATTCATTAAAAATTTGTATCATTTAAAAGTGTTTGAAAAGATTTTCTTTTAAAAGTCGTTAAACCCCGTTTCCATTTCTTTTACTTCATAACAATACTAAAGAATGATGTGATACAATAACGTTCATATAAAAACTAAACAATTTTACTTTGGCTCTGGAACAAAATTTTTCGGAATATTTTTCCCTTGCCCACGGTTGGCAGCTTTCTTAAATATTCATGATAAACTTCAGAATCTTTCTTGTCAAACAATTTGTAAGTGAAACTACCTTGGTTTTTATATCATGCTATTATCCTACTAATATTAGATATAAATGTTAAAGTTTGAATGTTTGTTCCACTATAACGCGAAAACCGCTCAATGAAATTTGGTAGACTGGTAGCATGTGACCCATATTGGGGTAATTTTTAAGGTTTAAAAATAGGGCAAATTGTTATTGATGGTTCTTTTATATAAATTTTTTTAATAATTTTATAAAGTATTTTTATATTATTACGAATAAACTTAATTATTATTTGAACTTATATTGATGTACATATGAAAAGTAAAATGTATTATCACGCTCAAGTTCAGTTTTATTGAATTAATGAAAATTCATATTACTAAGAGCTTTTTTGTGTTGAAAATCATTAGTATATCCAATCAATTTAGCAGAACGTATCAGTATAGCGATTTCAAGGCCAAATTAATATTTTTATATTATTACGAATAAACGTAATTATGATTTATTAAGTTAGTTCTGATTTACGCACGTCAAGTTTCCTTGATCAAGTTTTAATTCAGCTGGAAGAAAAACAAAGAAAACAATAAAAATTTCTCCCAGCTAATTACAGCACTTACGGAATTTTTTTTACTTTTTATTCGTTTGAGATCACATTTGCCGAAAATTTAAACACAAATCGTCAACAATTTCCCTTTTTAATATACATACGTATATGGATGTACTTACATAAGTATATCTGTGCTGGATAAAAGTACATACATATGTATGTACATATATAAATACATAAAAATCTTATCAGTCAGTTCACTCTTTATATAATTTTTCATTATTAAACATGGTCACCATTGGATAATCAATCAACTTATTTATAAGAAAGAATGCTTTAAAAAACTACAACTACTTATTTTTTAATACATTGTTTGAAAGTAATTAATTGCGTCCAAAATTAAATGGTTGTTTATCAATAATATATATATATTAGAATGTTTGTTTAAGCAATAGGTCTTTTGATTTAATATATATGTATATATTGTTGTTTTATTTATATTTATTTTCGATATTTCGCTAACAATTTGTTAGCATCTTCAGGAAAATTTTATAAATTATTTGAAATTTTAATATTGATTTGTGTATTGGGTGTCATAAATTTTTTTTTTTTTTTTTTTTTTTTTTTCAATAATTTTTTATGGAAAAAGTCTAGGAAAATTTAACTACAGTATATAAAAAGGTTTTTGTATGAAATGTCACAAAAATTGTTTCCAAATTTTAACATAAAAAAATTATTGAAAATGAGTTAAGTATTGGTTAAGTTAAGTATAATATAGATAGTAATACAGAACAGAGAATATACAAATCCTTGACGTATATTCCTGAGATTTCAGAGAGATTGACAAAATCAAAGATTTTTGATACGAACAAATATAGAATAGCTCATAGAACCTATAACACATTAAATAAATTATTTAGTAGAACTAAGGACAAAATTGATAAATGGGATAGATCGAATGTAGTTTACAAAATACCTTGCAAGGGAAATGATGGAGAGAATTGTAACATGGTATATGTAGGTACTACCAGAAATAAATTAAAAACGAGAATAGCAGGTCATAAGTCAGATCAGAAATATAGGCATATCAATTCACAGAAGACAGCGTTGTCATCTCATTGTTCCAGATTAGTTCACTTTCCTAACTTTGAAAATGTTTCAATTCTGAATACAGAAAATAATTATAAACAGCGTTTGATGTTAGAAATGTTAGAGATAAATAATACACCAGCAACACAAAGAATAAATTTCAAAGTAGATACAGAAAATTTAGCACAGAATTATAGATATTTAGTTAGTAAAAATCTAAATGTTAAATGATTGTTTCTTGTTTCACTATGAATTTTTTGTTACTTTGTTTAATTACATATCTAATTATATTATGGTCCCACAGGAAAATAATCACATTATTGCTTCTTGATTTTACACCAATAATAACTTAATTTCCTGTAGGTTTTTTATTATTCTTAACTTTTATAAAGCTTATAAAAATTTGTAAATAATTTTTGATATTTATATTTAAAAAACAGCCTAGATACATACTACACATTTTAATGTTAATTGTGTTGATATATTAAATTCAGTGTTAATTTTTTAAAAAACTATTTTTATAACATAACATTTTTAATAATTTTTTCTATGTTAAAAATTTTATATCTATCCAATACTTAACTCATTTTCAATAATTTTTTTATGTTAAAATTTGGAAAAAATTTTTGTGACATTTCATACAAAAACCTTTTTATATACTGTAGTTAAATTTTCCTAGACTTTTTCCATAAAAAATTATTGAAAAAAAAAAAAAAAAAAAAAAAAAATTATGACACCCAATACACAAATCAATATTAAAATTTCAAATAATTTATAAAATTTTCCTGAAGATGCTAACAAATTGTTAGCGAAATATCGAAAATAAATATAAATAAAACAACAATATATATATATATATTAAATCAAAAGACCTATTGGTTAAACAAACATTCTAATAAATATAAAGAAAAGGTCAAATAAAATAGAATATAAATAATATATATATGTATATGTATGTTTAATAACACGATGCATTTAATTTTTTCTTGTTCAATCGCAATTAACCTTGGTTAGTTTTGATAATACATACATATGTACATAATTAATTCTTCACTTTGAGTCCATTCAACATTCTCCGATTCGTTGGGAGAGGAAATCATGGACTCGCAAGTTTTTAATTTAGGTTGGTTTCTAATTTTATTTTTAATCATTGATAATTTTGAAGCAAAGTAAATTTAAAGTACATATGTATGTATGTCAGGAATTAACATAAATCTTCAGGCAGTTCTTGATGCTAACTGTGGACCAACAAAATATTAATTTTATAAAAACTATTAGATCCTTTTTAAATGTTAAATCATCTGAACATTTTTGTTGTTTTTTTATTGAATTTTAATTTCATCAATTCTTAGTATTGGCAAATACGAATATTTGAAATAATATTCTCCGAATACGAATATTATTTTTAAAGTTAAGAGCTACTTAATATTTAAAATTTAATTGAAAAAATCCTTCCCTTTTTGAATATTTATAAATTGTTTTACTTACATACATACATACATACTTTGAGATACGTTTTTCTTTCTCTGCCCTTTTAATTAGCAATTCTGTGCTGTTTTGAGAGAACATATTTTCGCAGATGGTGCAGTCACCTGTGTCAGTGGACTTTCATATATTAAATTTTAGTTCTTCTATTTTTGAAGTTCATCATTCCTGTATTGAGGTTTGAATACTAATTTAACATGATATGAACATATAAGAGTTTAATTTTAAAAAGCTAGCTGCAAAATATATATTTTTGTTTATTTTTTAAAAAGCTTATTATCTTGCGTCAAAAATAAAGGGTTTTCTTTACAAAAAAATTTTTTTGTACATTTTATGTACTTTTTTAAAAATTGGAAAGTATGTGCAAAATATTCTAGAAATATTCGCATGAATTTGGCGAATACAAATACGAATATCTTGAAATTGGCGAATAGAACAATACGAATATTCGTAACATCATTAGTATGTACATACATACATACATACATATATCGTATTTGATCAACAAGAGGATATAAACTCAAAATTTTAAGTATGTAGTTGCAAAAAAACTTTTATTTAATAATACTCTTCTATCACAAGGAGAGATACAACTGTTTTTTTTTTGGTGAAATAGTGGATAAAATGGTGTAAAACTTTTAAAGTGGGTAGATATGACCAATAAATTAAATTTTAAAAATTTTGAGTTAATACCCTATTGTTGATCAAGTGCGATATGTATATTTTCATGAAATACATATGTATGGTATTTTTCAAATTTCCTATCTAGAACCAAACATTATCGACGTTAGTTATTTTATATACATATGTATGTATGTATGTTCTTATATATGTCCTTTTACGTATTGCAGGTTATATTACTATTTAGCAATGTAAGCACATTGGCCAAAGTTTCTGGTTCGACAACTATTTTTTTGAACTAAGTGTACCGGAATTTTCGTGAGAAATACTACTATTTTTACCAATTTTAAAAAATGGTCAAAAAGTAGCATACATTTTTTTTAATGATACAAAGGAATGAATTAAAAAAAAGAGTCATAAAAAGTATCATTAACCTGAAAGAGGATAAAAGTGATACTTTAATATCATAACGGCAAGTCGGAATGCAATTCCGTTCAACAGAGCTACCTTACAAATAGTGAAATTACACATGAATATTGACGAAGTTTAGTGGCTTCAACCGAAAACGCGTTTTTTATACTAATGAAAACATTTTATATATTTTATATAAGGATAATTTTAAACTATTTCTTTTATATAATTCGCTTCCGTGATAGTAGCAAAGATCACATTTATTACCTACTTATAATAGTTTTTTTATATTTTATCATATGCTTGTCCTTAATTATGCTTTCATACTTCTATTTTTAGCATCTTTTGTTTACTATGATGCCATTCCATATGGAATCTATATCTATATACATAGATATGTACATACATACATACATACATAAATACATATGTATGTTATTTATAATTAATTTTTCTTTTCTGTTATTCTTGTTTTTATACAAACATATTATAGTTTTGTCAAAGCATAAAGTTTATGTATCGTTCATTTATTGGGGTTTTCCATAAACTCTTCGTTGAATTTATAAGAACTGCAATTTTTCTTTGTCCTGATACTATTCTATGCTAATGCTAGTTGCTGGCTAAATGTTAGATATTTATTTCTAATTATGACGTGTAGTAGCCAATAATTGCAATAAATATAGTAATTTACTTCTTTAAGCCACCATTATCTGTTGTAACAACTGTATGTGTGTATGCGTGGATATGAATCCCCTTGCATGTACATACATACATATTTGATATCTTTGCCTTTAACAAGTGCGATGATGCACTATAAATTTCCAATGTCACGTGGTATTTCTTTTGTATTTTTAAATTCTACTGCGAAAGGTATATTTTGCTCCCAAACTACAGTTTCCGAAAAAAAATGGTAGAAAATAAAAGATAAATCGTCTTATATTTTATAATTTTTTTTAATTTTTCCGCATTTTCGTAACTTATAAGATAAAAAATATGAATGCACATACTTATGTTCGTACGTACATGTACAACATGTTTGTATGTACATAAATATGTATGTACATAATTACATACATATGTATGTACATAATTACATACATATGGATGTACATGGGTTCATAGGCAAACAATTCTCACTTAAGATTGTGAATTAAACATTTGAATGAGAAAAGTGGTTTATTGTTTTTGCATTATTTTTCAATGTAGCAAATATTGGCATAATACATGATCATCATTTTTGTGTTTCACTCTATTACTTTTTGTAACTTGCATCTTGTTGCTTCACGTTATTTTTCTCTTGTTTTCGTTATTTTGATCGGAGTCTGAACCTTTTTTGTATTTTTTACACCGTACATATTCATTTAACCATGAGGGAATGGCCGTAAATTTTCGTATTTATTATATAGCACTGCTCTGCAAAAAAATACTTTTTGGCTCTCCGTTAAATATGGAATTTGATGTGCTAAACTCAAATCAAATCCGTTTTCGGTTTTTTTCCATCACGTATGGTGGTTTTTTATGGGCGTGGCAGTTTTTTACCCTAAATTAGTCAGGTACGAAGACATATTTCAGCCTAGCTCGATAACGACTCATCCGATTTTCATAAACAAAACACCAAAAAGATGCTTAACAAAATTATATTTAATATAATTTTATATAATTTTTTTTCTATATTTTATCGTTTTGGAATTTAAGAGGGGAAACATTTTTTTTCTTGCAAAATTCGTTTTTTCCCATAAAAAAAAAAAAGAAACAGCAAATATTTTATATTTTGCACATGTTTCTGAGAGCTAAATACCTTAAGAATCAAATAATGAATAAATCATGAAAATCGTTTAAAAAAAGCGGATTTTATTCTCGCAGGTACCCAATATTGAACGAATAACGCGAAAGGATTGCGTTAGTTTTCGTTGTTTAAAAAAATAATGAAGTGTTACGAATAAAGATAAAGGTAATATTTTCAGGTGGTTGATAATAAATACTCTTCTGATCGCATGAAAAGTATCATCAAAAGCGATCAGCATAGCTTGTCTGCAGAAAATACCTAGGATCCTGTCCGGAATCGAACCGACAACCTCCGGACTAGTAGGTTAGCATTGCTAGCTGTCAGCCGCGGCAGCGTATTGTAAAAAATTAAAACACTTGTCAAATTGTAAAATTATTTTATATGGGTGAAATGTTTTATTAACAAAATCAGCCTTTTTACATTCCCCTAAAGGCAGACAATGCTGATGTGCCAATCGAAGAAAATATTTAATTTAAGAAAATAAAATAAGTAAGAAATAAATAAAACGCAATATTATTGAATACTTACAGTTGTACCTTAAATTCAAATGAGATGGGATAGTCTTCGAGAAATATATCACTGTTACTTACCGTCATGGGAAAATTATTGATGCTGTGATAGCGTGTCAAAGTTATTATGTACATTCGTTAATTTGTAATATTCGATTTGTAGTTATGGGCTTTCCATATCAATTTAAGGATATTTAAAGAAAATTTCGGGTATGGTCAAAAATACATTCAGAATCTTATTGAATGGGCGAGAAAATTTTCTTACGAAACTCAGTAAATGAAGTATGTACATATGTATGTATGTAATACTAAAATATAAAGAGAAATAACTGCCATAAAAGGGCTAAATCAATCACAAAAAGAATTGAGTTGGCTGGCACCACAATTTTGAAAAAAATCTTTGTTCTCTAAATTTTTCTCGCAGAAATTGTAAAACGAGAGTAGCAAAAAAAAAAACAAAAGCCTATCTACAAATTTTTTCCAATTATCTTAGTTTTAGTTGCTAACTATACTTTCAGATACAATTTTCCTAATACAGGTATTTATGAGATAGTTAGTCCTCCAGTCAGGGCTGCCAACTTTTATTTTTTTTTTTAAATTGTCAAGAGTTCAATAGAGGAAACGTCAAAAAAATCATATTCGGAGGAATTACTTTTAAAATAATCCTTCAAAAACAGAATCCCTTCAACGGTTTCTATTTCTAATGAATTCCTCATCTTAGCTTTATTAAGTTTAAATTTGCTATATATTCTTTCACCATTTGCTGATGAGTTAGGTTGTTTACAAGTTCACATAAATTTGGAAAAGCTAGTTTATTGTTTGGTAAATTAATTGATTTTACATTTTTCTTGAGGAAAAATCGACGAAATGACGTAAAATCTTCATGTTTGGCAGCCCTGCCTCCAGTTTAAAGAGAGATTATATAGAGAGAGGGTATATCCATATATTTTTGTGTATGAGAGCCACTCATGTGTATTTTGGTTGAATTTGTTTTAATGGATTTTTATGAAAATAAAAAAAAAAAAACTGTTCTTTTTGTCGCTTTTAGTCGTTTGTCTTCGTTGCATTGCTTGTAGTCGTCGTCGTCATTTCAATTGAAGCAAAAGTAAGTAAAAAAAATTCCCAACTAAAAAAATACTTATTACTCAGTTTGACACATAAAATAGTGGAAATAATTAATAATTAAATTAATAATTAACTTTATAATTAAAATAAACGCTCATTTGGAATGACAAAATAATAAAAAAATACTATTAAATTAAATATGTTGGATTAAATATATAAAAACTAAAAAAGAAGTGAAAATAAATAAAATCGAAAATTGCAGTACCTATAATACCTACGTATGTATGTTTGTATGTACATATGTAGATATACATACATACATATGTATGAAAAAAATTCTTGCCACACGACCTGAGCCTCCTAGTAACTCGTTTATGTCGGCCGATCGATAAAAATACTACGCAAAAAATTTCATGGTTGTAAAAAAGAATTAAAAAAATTATAAATATTTCTATAAAAGCGGTGTGTATGTATGTATGTATGTAGGTATATTTGTTAAAATATTAATATAAAATAAAAAAGTATGTAGTATGTATGTACTTATATCTGTAAAATATTTGAGATAAAATCAATAAACTTTAATAATTATATTATAACAAAAATGTGACTGCTAAAAATTAAAAAGAAACAGAAAAATACATAAATACATACTTATGTACATACATATAAGAATGGCTGAAATAATCTACATACATATATGTATGGATGTGTGAGGAGGTATAATTTTGTCGCTGTGTATTTATTCATATCTACTCATTCATCTACACATGATATGGGTAGAAGTATCTGTGTTTAGTTTTCATCAATGTATTGGTAAAACTTTTGCCATTTATACTCTTTAATAATGTGTATTTCAGTTTGAGTACGTCTATGTCGCATGTGTATTTATATATCGTTTGAACCAACTATCCGTCCATCCAATTTGCTGCATTCTATGCTGTATTTTGAACTTGGTTGCCAACCTCCACGTTTATTATTAGTCGAATGACAAGGAATTTTTCATTATTTCAAATGTGAGATGTATGTATGTAGATATTATGAGCAGTGTTTAAAAAAACTAATATATTTAGTAAAAATTCCCCTCATATTCCATAATTTTATGTGAAAACTAGAATAATATTTACCTGATAACAAATAAATTTCCAGTTTTCTAAAAAAAATTTTGTACTTGACAACTACATAGTAAAATTTTTTACTAGCACACAAATGAAAATAAATTCTCTGTAATATATTGTTCAGCAACAATTTCTTGTCAATAAAATGGAAATGGATCATATTTTCTCACTAGTCGCTAGTATAATAAATAAAAATAAGAAAACTAATTTTAAACCCTGATTATGAGGAGACAAAGTGTCTATCTACATCACCAGTTTATGTGAAAATTTTTACAATATAAATTGTTTTATAAATATTGGATAATATCTTAACATATAAAATAATTACTCTATTACGGCCCGCCCCACGATGTCGATCGATCGATAATGCTGAAATTGTAGAAGGAAAGCAACTGATTTATGACCTTCTAAACACCCATTTTATTCATTTGTTTAGCTTATGTGCCTCTAAATAAATAATAAGTTAAATAAAATCCCTTATTAGTGGAACGCAAGTAAGTTTTTTCACGTCTAGAAATCCAGCGATCGACATCGTTCGATATCGTGGGCCAGGCCGTTAATTTCGAACTCATTTGCACTTTAATTTCGGCAACAATAATAATTAGTTTATTTGTTTAAAAAATATAAATTGTATTTATAGTATACATATATATATACGTATGTGCATATATAGTAGTAATATATATACGTAATATATATACATACTATATGCTTAATTAATAATTATAACAGAAATAGTTTTCCAATTTTCTAACTTGTTCGATAAATCTAATATGTATGTAGATATATAAAGAAAATTTTCAGCTTTCGAAAATGTATTGGATTGAAAACGAAATATCAATTCAATTAAAACGTAATGAAATTGCTTTGTTCATAAACAAAGTACATCCATTTAAAGATTTTTAAAGTTTAGGTTTACTAAAAGTATACTTTCAGTATAATATAGACAGGTAGCATTTTAAATGTATATACATACATATGTCTGCTTTCAAAGCAAATTCATTACAGGTAGTCTCGCAAGGTCAGGTGATTATTTTCGCCTTGTTTTGCCCCTTGTATATGTGCGCCAGTTAAGGTGCGGTCACAACTGGCAAACTTTGCCCAGAAACGCGTAACCACTAAATACGAATGTAAACACTTTTGATTTAGATACTTGTTTATTACGTTAAACAGTTTCCTACATAATTTATATAAAATGTAGTAGAATCTTATCTTATTAGATGCTGTTTAACTTAATAAATAAATGCATAAATCAAAAGGTGGTTACGCTTTTTTGGGCAAATGTTTGCCAGATGTGACCGTACCTTTACTTTATCAAATGCTTTGTTGACACATTTTTCGGTACATATTTTGACAAAGTAATTGGAGGTTTTTCAAGGCGAATTGTGCCGAGTCTAGCTGTTATTAATTTGACTTGGTCTACTTTATACATAAAAATTCCTGAAATTCAACAATAATATTGCTAAATACATAATCTGCTATTTTAAATTTTTTCTTAAGATGTTTATTCTTTTATTTAATAACACATATATGTAAGTGGCATGGACACCATGGTTGGTGGTAGAACACTTCAGCCGTTATACTAGCTGGTATGGCAATCTGGTAGTCTTTCTATAGGTGCGGACGTGAATATTCAAGGAAACCTAATAAGCAAACCTGTACAGTTCATATAGCCTGATAAAAGTTTTGAAATATAATAAGTTAATCCCTGTGTAATAAAGGTATATCTGAAGGCTCTGTAGTTGTAGTCGTTGCACCATATGAATCGTGAGCAAACGTATAAACGTAGAATAAAGATGATTGTTTGCTGAATAGCGGTGCGACTGTCATTTATATGAAGATAGTACAAAAGTCATATTACATATAAGTTTTTGTATTTTTCCTTTTTTTAATTTATCTTCTTTTTCTTATATTCCCTGACAACATACAAAAACAGCCGTTCATATATTAAACTTGCTTATATTTTACATAATTTTGTATGAGAGCATTTACTACATTTCAAGTTGCAAGTAAAAAAAAATTAACAACTGATTTTTTCATTAAATTCATTTTTTCAACGCATAGACTGTCGTGTATGGTTATGATTATAGGGCATTTTTTACAAAGCACTTTTTGTGATTTGAGAGTGGGTGGGAATAGAACATTTCAGCTTTTAAGAGCATAATTAAAATTTGTCGGATTCCAATTTATGAATATTTAATTCTATTCGCGAATTGAAAATGTTTAAATTCAATATAAATCCGTTTCTTTCTCTTACAACCTTTATACAAATAGTCGATCTTTGATGGACTATAAATGCATTTTAAATAGCAAAATGAAAAATAAAGCTCTTATTTATGTTATAGGTCGCCAGTTCAATAATATGGATCTGATCCACTTGTGTCCTAATGGCCCCTTTGTAACCTTTTATTTACAAAATTTATTAATTTTTTCGACATATACGCAAGAATTTATTTTCAACTCTACTGATGAGTTGTCATCCAACGTAATGTAGGCATACATGTGTACATCTACGATGGTTGTATGTACGTAGATAAGCTAACCCACTACAAATATATAAATAAATGTTTGAAACATAAATTCTGGAATATATATCTAATAAATTAATACCTACATACATTAATTAGATTATTTGCTAGGAAATTTTATATGAAAGAATTCTACATATTTCAAATTTTAATATTAATATATATGTGAGTACATATTAGAGTTGTCAACCGATTAAGAATAATTCGATTAATCGATCAAACAAAACGAAACTCTTGTTCGATATTATTTTGGATGCTTGCAGTTGTGGTCGAACTGCGCATACCTAATAGTAGTCGTGCTATGTTTTGAATGAAACGTTCAAAATTTTCCAAGAATGGGGTTTTTTCACTCTCAGGTGAATAAATTAGAAATACACTAAAGCCAAAAAATTGAGCTCGTTTTGTAAGTATTTTACCAAGAACAAAAATGAAAAAAAAAAAACAAAGTCACATGTAAAAAGTGTCCTAAAAAAGTATACAAAATTATTGGATCAACAACAGAAAAATTAATAATTCTTTTGCAACAGATTTACGAAAACGTATTAAAATAAGAATAAATGAGGGACGTATACAATTTTTAAATACGTTAATAATATTTTTAAATTCTGGAAATTTTCCGAGCAGTGAAAGTTTTTTAAAATATACTTAAAAAAGTGAAACTAAAGAATAAATTATACTCCAGATTATTTTATGTTGAAAGTAACCACAATAATTCAGATGAAAGTAACGATAAAGAAGATTTTATGAAATGAAATGAAATGAAATTAACAATCTTTTATAAGAATTAAATAATTATATTAAAAGTATTAAAAATTCAAAATTCAAAATATAAAAAGACTTCAGCGATATATTAGACGACATGGTATATTTGAAAAAATGTAAAAAAAGAACAGAAAAATTAGATAAACTGGGCCTTACTACGGTTCTCGAATCGACTTCGACTGTTGTACTAGATTAAAGGAACACACAACATTTTTCTTTAATCTATTACAGCAAACGAAGTCGAATCGAGAACCGTAGTAAGGCCCACTATTTTATGCTCTTCTCACAATATCACCTACCTCGACAATTAGCGAAAGATTTATTTCAAAAACCAAAACAAAAATCGTTTGAAAGCTAAAAAATTTAGTCAACTTTTATTTGTAAAAGATTATTTCTTAAGAACAACCCAAATTGTCTGATTTCACAAAAAAAAAAAGAAAAAAAAAACATTGATATTTTTTGACTGAATGAAGCATGTTTATTTGAATTAATAGTTTTATGTATTTTTTTGTTAATAAAAATATTAACTATTTTATTTTTAAGTTTTTTGTATGAAATGTTTATTTTTTGTCAATAAATTATTTAAATAATTTTTTATTTGTTGTTCTCATCGATTAATCGAACAATTTTTCAGCTTAATCGTTTGATCGAACGAACAAAATCAATTATTTGAATTATTGAATTGACAACTCTAGTACATATGTATTTGAATATTTTCTTTGTTTTTTTTAAACGTATAAAAGGGCAACATCCATTACAAAGCAATGATATTTCGTTTTACTTTTCTTGAAGTGTAATACTGTCGTCAGATCATGTATGTATGTACATATGTAACTTTTATTTATTTTAATATTATTTTTTATATTTTTATGACAATCAGACACTAAGATCCGAATTTAAAATGTTTAGCAAGATAAATTCAGTTTATATTCTTCTACTTCCATTACTTCTACATTTTTCACTAAATATTTTTGTCATCCCTGGGGGTTGGCGGAATTTTTAGACGCTAACTCATTACATTTTTCAACTCGCGTGTATATCGTTAAGTTATCGATAGAAGACAAAAAACGCACATATATAATAGCGTGTATAAAACCCGAAACAAATACTTTTCTTTGGAAATGGCAATCCTATTTCTGAGTATTCCCGTGTGTTTCATAGTATGTATAGGAATTTTCGAAAAAAATATATGAGTATTTTTGTATCGTAAATTTCCAAGATTTCAAAAATTTTTCGCGCATGCTTTTTCTTTATACATATTGCTTTAATAATTTTTAGATTGGGTGTAGTAATTTGTACCATCTGCTGTATAATTTTTTACATATGTATTCTAAATATGTATGTAGTGTTTAAATTTGTATTTATTTATTTATTAAGTTCTCACTAAAAAAGAAAACAGTAGCTTAAAGGTCTTTAATTTTTTGATTCAATAAAAAAAAACTAAATTTTTTCTAATCATACCAAGGTATACATGTGTGCACGTATGTATGTACACACAAACATATATATATATATATATATATATGTATATATACTATATATGTATATATATATATATATATATATATATATATATATATATATATATATATATATATGTGTGTGTGTGTGTGTGTGTATATCACACACATGTGTTTTATGCACACATTGATACATACATACATACATAGTACATATTTACATATATAAATATACATATGTACATCTGTACACACAAATTCACTTTTTATGCATCTCACTCGATTCTCTTTGAATATAAATAATCTGTATTTAAGGAATCTAATGTTCTGTGTATTGACAAATGAGCACCGATATTATTAATTATAAATTATTCTCTCATCCTTCCAAAATCATAAATTCTTCGATAGAAGTACTAATAGAAAATGGTTAAAATTAAATACATACATATACATATATGTATGTATGTATGTATGTACATATCTGTGGTCACAAGCAATAATCGCCTAAGTCGAAAACCATGTTTTTGAGAATTTTTAACTTTAAATTTATAAAAGCATTTACGAAAAAAAATTAATTTCAAAAAACGTAATGCAGAATCAAAGATTCTTACCGCCGCAAAACTATGGTGAAAAATTATAGAAAAAAGTTTTATTTATAAGAGAAATATTTAATAAAAGTTCCGTTTGTTTACTTTTCCAATAGTAAATTTTGGCCAACTTGAAAATTTTACTCTCAATAATGGCTCTAGCATAAAAAAGTACGCGAACGGAAAATTTTGAAAAAACTTGCAGTTTAATCAAAACAGCTGTTCACTAAATACCTAAAAGTGTGGTGAAATATGTGTTGATTTGACTACCCAGTTTTTGGTAGTTGATTAAATGCGTTTTAATAAATAAAAATTCGTAGCGAAATCTATTTATTAAATGCAGTTGTGTAAAAGCTTTTACACTTGTTTATTTTGTAGATGACAATTAGTTTATTCTTGTTAAATAACGCACGAAAACACATAAATATTTGTGTTTTGATATTTAGTACCCTAAATAGTATTCATATATGTATACTCGTATGTACATAAGTATATGAACCTTATATCTCTAAAACATAAGTGTATATAAATCAATAAAAAGAAAAATTTTACTATGGAAGGCAAAAAAAGAAAAACCAGATATTTTTGCTGCACTTTTAATTCAGCTTTTAAACTTTTAAATGTTTTTATTAAAACTTAATATATTTTGTTCGCTAACTCTTGTTTGTTTACTTTATTGAATCATATGTTTTTGTTTTCTACTGGATTTTACTGGTAAAAATTTGTCCAGTAAAAATTTGCAGGCTCAGTCAGACAACTGTCACTTTACTCACTCAATTGATGTTCTCTTTAGCAAATTTATGTGTAAACGAACGCGATTCAGTAAAATCCAGTCCAAATTTGCACAAAATTTGACGTAAACGAACAAACTTAATGACAAATATCAACGCTTAATGCTACTCTGAAATATTAAATTGAAAATGTTCTACTAGTTGGCCGCTGGGGATTCCGGGATCGCGTTCGCCATCATCCCTATACAAACAAACCCTGATACCCATAAAACCATAGTATACCTGGCCCTATATATCCCGTGTCCTTATTCAAGACAACGATCACGCTGGATCGTGCGGTTCTACCGGGATGATCGCAATTGCTCTATGCCTGCGTAGTATTTTGCGGACTGAGACCAAGTCCAACCTCGCGCCAGGCCACACTTTCCCAAGAGTCCCACCCACATGGCCTTGGAACCAGCCGGAGTAGGTGAATTAAGGCGATGTTTCTTGGACACCGCTGGTGTTCTGCGTAGTCAATTTATCCGTTGTTGTTGCTGCGATCAATAATAGCCCTTATTATTAGGGGGTTGCTAGCAACCTCGCTTTAAGACATATTTCCTTAAGAAACGTTTCCTGTCCCGATCTGTACCGTTTGAGGTTATCTTTGACACTTGCAAGCGAGGATTTCTCCCCAATAATCATTTCCGCAGCCGGTATGTTATTAAGACTAGAGGCGCTGTAACACTGCTCTTAAAATTAATTTAAAAAAACGGGCAATAGCAGAGTTGTAAAAGAATTAAGCTTTCTTCTACATCTATCTTCTCCACACAATTCCTTTCGCTTTCTAGTTCCGGCACAATGCATTGCATAAGAAGGGGTCTATTGTATTTTGATTATTAAAAATATGTATTTATTCTTCAAGTTTTACAAACAACAATGAAAAATATTACAAAAACTCAAACGACATAAATTTCCAGTAAACACAATACATAAAGAATATTAAACCAAAACTACGAAGTAGTTTTTTATAACAGAAATTACAAAGTATTCATTCATTCATACATAACAGGGTCCAAAGTGTTGGTCCAAAAAAAAAAAAAAAATAAAAAAAAATTAAAAAAAAATTAAAAAAAAATTAAAAAAAACTTAACAAAAATAAATAAAAAACAATATGTTTTACTGATTTTTGGAACATTGCATGCATAATTACAAACAACCCAATTACGAATATTCCCTAAGAATTTCTCTCCCACGGAAAATATTTTTCTCGAAAAAAAATTTCCCCAATTATAAATTTTTATATGTAAATAAAAGGGAAAGTGAAAAATCTCATGCGGAATTTATATTCATAATAGGAGGAATGGGAAAAGGTTAAAACTTCCCACGGAATTATTATTCGTAATTGGGCTAAAAATATCCAATTTTAAATTATGTGCTCTCTTGATTAATTTGAGCTTATTCACATCACAGTTTTAATGATTTTTCTAGATTTTTACACTTATTTCCGGATATTTCTAGGTTGTTACCCTAATGTACATCAGTATCTAAGTTCTAGTCTGAACTAACCGAATGACGCATAGGTATTTCTTGCATTTGTAGTTTCTCTAAGTATTTTACTTTGCTATGCATAATGACACACAAATATATAGATGAATATGTTGTGCTTACATATTCATATACATATGTATGTACATATGTATTTAGGTAGATGCACACATATGCATTTACATAGATACTTATATACATACATAGATACATAAGTGGAGTTTTTAGATAAGGTATGTTTCTATTATTTTTTGTTGAATATTTATTATATGTTAGTGGCTTGTCTGTTAAAAATAGTGCTTATTGATTTTATTGTTTAAAAATTGTTTAGCTCAGAAGTATTTAACATTTTCACTAGATTTTATTTTCAAATTCATTTGGTAGTTTTACGTTGGTTATCAGATTTTTGCCAACTGACCTAAAAACTAACGGCGCCAAAATTTCTCTGATGTCATTCTCATTCAAATAAAATAAATTAAATAAAAAAATGCAATGCAATACGGCGGCATTATATCTAATTATATGGTTCTTTTTATACATTGTATTTATGTACTATATATGTAAATGTCGATCCTTCGCCGCGAAAATGACGTAACCCACAAGAAAAAAAAATTTAATATTGTGAGTGATGTTGTGAAAGTTATACATATGAAGATAAATTTTACTATAATTCTCCGTATGTAATATTTCGTCAGTTACATATATTAATTTTGTCGTTACATTGCTTAAAGTCTTGTATATCTGTCACCGTTATTTTCTACTAAAATGACAAATGTGTCGGTTACGTTATATTTTAGCAGTTGTTTTGAAATCGATATGTGTATTAATAGTGCATTTCCAAAATTTCTCAAAATCTACATACATACATATGGCCATTTCCACAGATAACTCTAATTTTTGTCGCGCCCGCCACCAGGTAATTAAACTAAAACTAGAAAGTATATATTAATTTCTACGAATTCCAAAGATGCAAATTTGTTTTAATTTTCATTATAAGTGAGATTGCTGAAATAGAAATTTATACATTAACATTTTTTCTCTGCCTTTCTCACTGAAAAAATGCGTGTTTTAAATACCGGGTTTGGAATTTGTTGAATTTACTTTTATTCTTTCTAGTTTTATAGGTATTCGTAATTTTCCTTGCGTTGTTTTTTAAATGGATAAAACATTTTAACTGAAAATACTATAACATGATGGTAACTTTGTGAATGGAAAATTTTGAACTGAAAATTTGCTTGTTTCAATAATTCTTATAAATTTTTATTATTGTTTTTGCCGTTTCTTTTATCCACCTTAAAATACATTAAACTAAAACAACAATAGTAATAAAATTATTTTCTGATTTATTAAAGTATGCCTTTTACGAAAATTTTTTATGCACAGCACGTTTTTTCCACGATATGAAAGTGCAAAACTACAAAGAAATGAGATTGTTTTTTCTTTAATGAATCACTATATTTACGCGCTACACGCACTATTCCATAATATAATTTCAATGATCCATTCACAAACGTTTGTTCTTCAATGCCACATATAAATTAGCCGATTTTGTTGAAGTCTATTTGTTTATTGGAAGCTTTGAAGTTGCTATTTCATAATGCATGTATGTACTTATGTATGTATGTATGAACATATGTATGTATGTACATATGCATGTGCATAACTACCTAATTAATAAAATAAAATTATAAAATAAAATATGTGACGCGCAAAATAGAAAGGGACCTAAGGGTAAAAACCGGTTTTGTTCAGGAGAGCCATTTTAAAGATTTAAATACGTGTATCTTTGGTGTACCATCACCGTCATAAAACGCGCATATCTCTGGGAGGGAACACTTTTGGGGCATGGGATCGGTCTCATTCGATGCTCAGATGTTGTCCACATCAAAAAAAAAAGTGAAAATTGATTTTTTACCCTTAGGTCCCTTTCTCTATCCGCTGTCACATATATAGAATAATATTCCCACTTTATTAAAAGTTAAATAAAAATTCACTTATGTATGTATGTATGTATGTATGTATGTATGTATGTATGTATGTATATGGACATCTGTAAGTACAGACATAATTGAAAATTTGTTTATATTCTCTTTCTTTTCTGTGTGTGAAATTGTAAATTATACAGGGGGGTTCGGTATTCCACTCGGAATTAAATTTGCAGAATACAGAATTCCCCTGATAAAGCCTTCTACATATTAAACATATATCTTATCTTACCTATCCCTAAGTTCTGGCACAATGCATTGCATAAGTAGGGCTCATCTCCAGAGTGCTGGCAAAAGTATTGACATTTACCAAAAATATCTTAATTTTGAAAAAAAATTTTGTTAATCTTTCAAGGCGAATTTACTTAACAGCACATCTGAGCTAGAAATGTAAAAATTTGGCCGACTTCCTAAAGGCATGTTGCAAAGCAAATTTTTCAAAACTGCATGTGCAATGCATAACATGTTTTAGCACCAACTCTAAATTGCAGAGAAATGTTTTGCATATAAACAGCGTTAAGGAACACGACTCATACATATTTGCGTGCATACATAATAAAGTCTTAATTTTGACAGCTGATACTCTTCAAAATGAGTTGCTATATAATAAGGAAAATAGGGATTACAAAATTTCAAGTATGAGGTTACGAACACTATGCATTGTAAATATGCTTTGCAACTTGCATTTAAGAAGTCGGTCTTTGTATGCTCATATGTTTACATAGAGGCGGATATGTCAATTGTTATTGTAATGTACATGTAGAATTAACACTTCTAAAAGTGAATTCGCTTTGATACCTTCCATGAATGAAATTTCATATAAGATACGTTTTTGGCCGAACCGTTCGTATGTGGAGTAAACAAATACATATCTAAAATCAAATATTGATGTATGGTATTTAACCAGAAAAAAAATTAAATGTAAACTACAAAATAAACAATTTGTAAAGATTTTCACAGAAATTCATTTAATAAATGCATTTCGCTGCGAATTTATAATTATTATTGAATTAAGTAACAAAATCATTATAACATATGTATGTATATTGGGTAGACTATAGTCAAAACAACATATATTTTTCAAAACTATGTTATTTAGAGATCAGCTGCTTTGAATAACCTGCATGTTTTTGAATTCCCGCACATTTCTGTGCAAGAGCTATGATTCTTGGGAGTAACATTTTTAAATAGTCCAAACTTTTTCTCAACTACTGGATTTTACTGGAAAAGTAAACAAACGAACCTATTAACACAGTAAATAAGTAGTTTTTTGTTGAACATTTTCATTTAAACTACATTCCAGCAGCTGTAGACGTGTATTTTTATTTTCTGTATGTCAGTTTGTTTTTATTTTGTTTGAAATTTATTTTACAAAAATTAAATTTTGTATTTTTTATTTCCGTGCTTCTCTATTTTTGACACACAGAAAAGATTTTACACTAAGAAAATGCCTGTTGTTTTTGTGACGTTGTATTTGTTTCAGGGACAAGACTACCTTATTTATTATACCATGCTACATTCTCTAAAATACGAAATTTCAATATTGACATGTTATAATGTTTTTCCAAGGAGGCTTACTATTTTCATGTAACAAAAAAAGGGTTGATCCGAACAAATAAATGGCTCGTTTACTTGCTGCTTAATTTTGCACAAAGGTGAAAATAAATAAAAATCCATGTTGTTGAAATTTACAGTTTTCAGTGTTTGGTGCAAATGGACTTACGGAAGTGCATTTACACTTTTGCAAGACCGTTTGTACCAGGCTCTGAGTACCGGTATTGTAAAATGAATGCCTTACAATTTATTTTCTGTTATAAAGGACAGAAAATTTGTCTTCTTAACTTCCCGCTGTTAAAAATAGAAAGTTTTTGGATTATCCGAAATTTCGAAAATCGAATTTTCATCAGATCTCGACGTTTTGACGGCATGAGAATTTTGAACCATGCTCTTTATATTCATAACTCTAAAAACGCATTTACTTTTCCCTGCTTCGAAGACGTTTTTTTATGGTTTGAATAAATTTTGTTTATGATACTGTATTGTTTTAACTTTAATTTCCATTTTAATTTTAATTACAAATATATTCGAGTTTACTAAAGCGCTAAACATTAATTTACTTCTTGCAATGATTACGAAAGGGAGAAAACTACAAACTTTTTGAATTAGTTATATTGAGACCCAATATTGTTTCAAATTTTATTTAAAACCACAAAAAAATTTATATAAATACCTACCTACTCGTACATAATTTAAAGAGTTGCTACATCGATTTTTTAGCGTCCCTAGAGAAACTATGAAATATTCTTAATAATATAATAAATGATGTGAGTCATAACTATTAAAATCCTATTACATATTTTCATTTGTACTTCGTGTAATGGCAAAAAAAAACGAAACCCTGTACTTCTCGCCGCTGTAGGGACCGATTTTGAGTCGTCTATACAAAACTATCATCTCCTTTTAAGTATTACTATATTTGCACAGTTGTTGCTTGATTTTCTCAAAAAGCAAGACTATTTTTTTCTTTGTTTTCTTTTTAGAACCGTTTCCAAGTATAAAAAATGCACTTGGTTTATGGTTTGTAATAAATGTTTATGTATAAAGAGTTTGAATAGATGTACATGTGTGGCTGTGTGTGTGTGTGTGATTAAGAGATTTGTGTAGCTGGAAAAAATAGTAATTGCGCAAGGGCACTTTATTGATTTTCTTTCATCATTATGATTATCTTCCTTATACATGCAGTAAAAGCAACAATATCATTGTATTTATAATTTTAAAATCGGTACACATACAAAATTAAACTTTTTTTTTTTCTTTAAAAAATAATACAAAACCATAAAATTAAGTAAAATTATTAAACTGTTAATAAATTATGAATTTTCCCTAACAAAAAGCTAAAACACGTTTGGAAAGCTGGGGGTAGATTCTGGTTCTGCGATAACGTGAAATGTAAAAAAATGTTTCATTTTCGTTTTCATTACAACTTTACGCAATATCTTTTCGCAGTTGCACAAAATGCGATTCCCGTTTATATTATGAAAAAGTGTTTCATTCCATCTGTTGCAGTGTAACTTTATATCCATGTTATTCAACTTGAAATGTCATACACAGAGAACGAAGTTGAACTACTTCGATGCGGTGCAAGGCCGCATGCAAATATTTATTTGCTTTTGTGGCTTTTACAACATGCATATATTCTTCATTGAAATTTTGAAGTTGATTTTTCAACATATATTACATAATATATGTACATAGCTTATGTCATAGAAAATTGAATAAAAATTAGAAAATATTAAATAAACAAATTAGCGGTAGTGAAGAAATTGTATGAATTACATAAGTAGGCAATTTTATTAACTGCCTGGTCCACGATGTCGACCGCTATCGCTCGCTTGCTTTTGTGACGACAAACAGCTGATTTGCGCCCCACTAAGAGTTTTCCGCACGACAAGTCGATCGACAATCAAAGCGAGCGATAACGTAAGCATTCTTGTACAAATTTGCGCCCCACTAAGAAATATTGTACGACAACAACTGTCAAAATCAGTCACTTGCTTTTTGGTTGTCGTAAGAGAAACTGTTTTACCAAATTAATAAAGAAATTGTTATTTTAGAAATTTCATTATGGAAAAGTGGTAAGTATTTAAATATATATTTATATTAATAAATGTATTGTTGCACAATTATAATTTTGTATTACCAAAAACATTTTTCAGCATTAAAAAATCAAATATGAAGCAGCTGCAGCTTTTAGTTGAATATATGGAAGCCAACCCGGAGTTCGCCAGGGGATCTGCTGTTTTTGGAAGCAGTAAGCATTCTGTGGAGGAAAAGTGGATTAAGCTTACAAACAAATTAAATGCGTTTGGGCCACCTGTTCGTAGCATTGTTGAGTGGAAAAAGGTAAGGAATTAGCTGCAAGAACATTGACATTATTTCTACAACACTGAAAAATTTGTGTATTTTCAGACTTGGACTGACTTGAAATCACGGACAAAAAAAAAAATTGCTGAAAACAAGAAAAGTTTGAACGAAACTGGTGGTGGCCTCTATCGGGTGAACTCACTTACTGAGTTAGAGCAAATCGTGGACCGGACTTTATTTTTGTCAAAAGCTGCAGCACCTACTGGTAAAGTATTTGGCTACAACGACAAGGCAAGTCCGGGAAACATTGATTCTATAGAAAGTTGCTTCATACCGATAGTGGATACACCACCCAGAAGTAGCAATGTAGCGATTGTCACACCTACCAGACAGGGGCAAAGTAATGAAAAAATGCCCACTCAACAATCAAGTGACTTTTCACCACTACCGCAGCGACGTGAAAAACGTCAACACGAAGGCGAGAAAAGTGATATCATTACCTGTTCCTCCACAAAAAAGAAAAGAACATTGGCTGAAGAGCAACTATTTCTTATTCGTCGCCAATTACAACTTGGCGAGAAGTCAGCTGCTGTAGCAAAACAGCATTCGGATGCTGCAGTTCTCCTGGCTGAAGCTACAAAAGCTATTGCTGATGCGGCCAAAAGAATAGCTGAAGCTGCCGAAATCCAAGCTGCAGCTGATAAAAACAATGCTGAGACAAACTCAAAAATTTTATTGTCTTTGGAAAAAATTGCGAATGCACTGGCGGAAAAAAAAACTGAAATAAATCACAAATACATAGAAGAATAATCTTTAAAATACATATTTTATATTGGCCATGAAGGCTTTCTTTGTATTGATACAAATAAATAAATACATAAATCGTTGATGTAATTATATTGTTAAACAAATTCCATCTCTTTATTATTATTGGTGGCCCTGAGAAGGGCCTTTAGAAAAATATTTTTTTTATAAATTTATTGCAACGTTTCTTCTAATTGCTGCCGCAGTACACTCTTCTTCTCCGACCTCACTGGCATCGTTACTGACAGTCTCGTCTCCAGCTTCCGTTTCTTCTCCCATTTCTTGTGGACATTTGTATTTAATGCACATATTGTGGAGCGCGCAACAGGCATTAACAATTTTTGTTGATTGATCAGGTGAGTAGTGAAGCCCTCTGGAACCAAGAATGCAGCGAAATCTATTCTTAAGTACACCAAAGCACCGTTCCACTACATTGCGAGTACTTATATGTTTTGTGTTGAAACGGTTTTCGTATATGTCCCTTGGATTCCTGAACGGTGTCAACAAAAAAGGTTTCAGCTTATATCCGCCATCGCCTATAATAAAATTAAGTACAGAATTTTCATTGCTTATATGAAAACTTATCTTTATGTATGTATGTATATAAAAGTGTAATATTTACTTACCTAGTACCCAAGCATTACGTTTACCACTTTCAAAATTTTCCTGCAACTTTTGGTTTACCAGGCTATGTTCCCATATAAACGCATCATGATTGGAGCCGGGGTGCCTGGCGTCTACAAACATAATGGTCATTTTGTGGTCACACATCTAAAATTAAAATAAGTAATAAAAATGTAAAATACCATACATATTTACATAGCTACAAATATACTTACTATCATAGCGTTTATACTACAGTAGCCTTTTCTATTATAATATAGTCGCTTAACTTCGTCGCCAGGTGATTTAATGCGAACATGCGTCCCATCAACACATCCTATTACACCAGGGAATCCCGTGCGTTCAAAAAAATTTTCCATTATTGATGCTTCTTCTTCTGGTTGTGGCATTTGAATCCATTGCGGACAAACATAATTTTCAAACAGCTCCAAACATTCCGCAATGATTCTTTGAACACTTGTCTTAGCTGTTGAGGATATGGTTTCGTTTCCGATTCCACGTTGGTAACCCCCCGTGCCCAAGAACCGCAAAAATGTTGCTATTTTGATGTCCGGCCTTATACGGGTGCTACGGAATGTGGGTGACCATTTTTCCTCTAACAGCTCCAACACGTGGACAAAAACATCTTTGGACACGCGAAAATTTGACACAAACCTGAAAAACATTATTTGTGTATGTATTTAAGTATGTAACAAGAGCATACGAAAGAATTTTATAATTATGTACATACATACTATGTATTTCTGTGCATAGGTGCATTACATTTGTTCGCACTAATATAAATACTTATACGTACATACTTATATAATTATATTAATATAATACTTACTGCTTTGATGGCATGTCTAAAACATTATGAATATCTCGCAATTGTCTGCGAGAAACCTGCTCTTCGTCTCCATCGTCTTCCAAAAAGTGAACAGCCACCGACAACAACATATTTCACTAATATTCAATACGTTTACTTTTTTCTTGAATATTACTATAAAATTAAACACAAACACTATTTTATTTTTATTTATTTATTTAGCACCACAAAATCTTTGCTAAAATTATTTTTCACAAAATTGATTTATTGAAAACATATGTTTTGTGTTTACATTTGAAGCAAGTCATATTCAAGAGGTGAGCTGACTAGCACAGCTGACTCAGATAGCTTAAGATAAACTTTGCATACTAACTGATACAGTTTTACAGCATACACAAATAATTGTTACAGTTTGTAAAGCATTTTTAAGAAATTGTTAAATTTATTTGGTTGTTTCAATAAAAAAGCGAGTATTTTATACCTACAATATACTAGTTGTTTATTGTTTGTTGTTTGTTTGTTGTACTTGTTATCGAAGTGTGCATACCTGGTAGTTGTGCCACGTCCAAATGGCCATATTTATGGCTCAACTAACATGGAATATTTGATGTGGCAATATAGTCATTTGACAATGATTACGTTAAACACGTAAAGCCAGACGACCGACAAGTCGATTTTTAGTGGGGCGCTTAAGCGATCGATAGTGAGTGACTTGCTGTCGCTCGCTTAAGTTGTCGATCGACATCGTGGACCAGGCAGTAATAGTCTATCATTACAGATACTGAGTTAATCCTACAAGTTGAATAAGGAATAAATATATACTTATATATAAAATGATATGATTTCAAATTACATACTCGTATGTATGCATGTTGCGAAGAGCAACAAATTTTTAAACGGGATTAATTCTAGATGTTTTAAAAATTATTTATTTAACGTTTCTCTTGTGCTCTCTGGAGACGATAAAAAACACATCAACGTTCTAAGTGTGTGCGTGCAGTCGTGCTTTTTCGGGTACACGTATACGTTGTCGGCTCTGATTGATGAAAACCATAATCTTGTGATATATTACTTTGATAGTCTCCAATTGTGATTGACAAAGAAAATTTCACTTGTTTTGTATCGAAGTGTAATGAGTAAAAAGATGGCAGCACATGCATATTTGTTAATTTTATGCTCTGGTATTTTTGTGTATAAACAGTGTCAAAGGCATATATTTTTTTGTTTTTTGACAAAATTGCACAAGACCCGCGGTTGCAGGTAGTAATTTAAATAAAGTAATAACAACAAATTGCCTGAATAGTTATAATTAGGTAAAATTTTCCTACTTAAGTACAAACATTCAATCGATAGTAAAATCGGAAAAATCATTCGCAGAAAAAATAGCACTAAGTCGAATACAATTTTTTTTTAATTATTTCTATTTATTGATACATTTTCCATAACATATGCTAATTGCTTTCTAGTTTCGGCCTGAGTTTATTTAAATGTGCTAGATATTCAATTTTATGCGTTTCCGAGATTTACTGCAAAATAAGTTTTTTTACTTTTCGATTTTCTATCGCCTTATGTATTTTTTTAAGCAGCCGGCTCCAAAATAAGTTTAAGCCGCCTCTTAGTTTATTTTTTTTAAGCCGACACCAACTTTCTCTCTGCTTGGGTCTGCACAATTGTCAAAAAAAAAATAAATTACGTTGTACATTGGGATAAATGTATAAAAGTTGAAAATGTATGCATTATTTTTTTTAAATGCAGTAACAAATCTGTAAATAAGTACATATATGTACATATGTATGTATGTATGTACATACGCATGTATACATAAATCAATTATTCAAATGATTTTTTTTATTTTTGAACTCTATACATACATGTGTATGTACATACATAGTATGTATGTACATACTTACACATTTATCGTTTGCAATATCGACATTTACATACATACATATGTTCTAAAAATTAATAAAAATTCTTTTCGATTTATGCTTGTGCGCATGCCTTTTGCTGCTTTTCCATTTTCGCTGACAAATTTTAAGTGAAAAAAAACGCGTCATATGAAAATGTTTTGACATTTGTTTTCGCAGTTACATAAAACGAGAATCAGTTTTGCTGTGAAACTGAGAAAAAAATTGTTTCATTCCATTTGTTTCTCTCATTGTGAAAAGATTTTAATTTGTTTTAATTTCTTCACAGAACGGGAATCAGAAACAAAATGTAAACGAGAAAAATGTTTACATTTCACGTTATCGCAGAACCAGAATCTACCCCCTGGTTATCAAAAAAAATTTTCGAACAAATTTGCAATCTGTTTGTGCTCCCTTTTTGTTTTATTAGGATATATTGAATATTCGCATTTACGTGATGATCCTTAGTGATGATCCTTTTCTTTGTCAAAAATGTCGACAACATATCTACTTAACTAATTTATGTATGTATGTATATCAAGTTTGCACCATTCGAGCGGAGCCGGCTGAATACTAAAAATCAGTTGTATGAAAATTTCTAAGCAATTACAGAATAAAAATTTGTTCAAAGTTTTTTTCGCAAGGAATTAATGAAAAACAAAAAAAAAATTTTAAATGTGTACATATGCTGTCAAAAGTTCTCATGCCCATACAATTTGTTTGAAGCATCCCGAAATAACGCAGCGGTAACGCGGCGGCAACATTTTGCAATTGGAAAATCCGATTTTGACAGCGCGTTTAATAGTGAAGTTAGCTGCAAAAGACAAGCACACATGATACCATGGTCTAATAATCAGGTCTGCGCAAGAAGGAATATGGTTTTTTGTAGGGTTGTGTTTTGACCGTTAAATAATCTGCAAAAATATGGTAAGTTAATTCGGTCTTGTCAAAAGTTGTTTACATTTTTGGCCGCCATCATGAATATTATTGTTTACGTTATGCTTTTTGTTTTTGCATAACCAATAAATACATACAAAACAACTTTTGTTTTGTTTTGTATACAGCTTTGTTTTGACAATGTTGAATTAATTTTACACAAACAAAATGCATGTCGATTTTGTTGTTGCGTTGATACGCGCACCTTATTATTCCACCATGACATGATACAATGACTATAAGGTAGTCTTACAAGCCCAGCTGAAAATTGTTGTAAATCACTTGTATTTTATTTCAGGTGTTAAATTTTGATTTGTATTTATTTTTTCGTATTTGAATGAATAATTTTTATTTATATTTTTGCAGAGTTTGAAACATATGTACACACATACATATTTATATTTTTGACTTCCGAGGAACTTTTTTGTTGTGTTTTTTGTAGAGATGCATGTATTATTCGGTTATGAGTATAATATTATAATCAGGGTTGTTACATATTCTGTAATAACCCTGTTTTTATGACAAAGCGTTGACGCTCTTGTTTAGGTATGGCTGTTAGTGTTTATACAATTTTTATTTTTATGTGATGCCAGATGGTAAAAATATAATAATTTCACATTAATTTTTGTTTCCTCTGCTCCAGAAAAGCATTTGAAGACATTTAAATTTTTATTTGCAGCGGCAGTGATTAATTTACGGCCAGGTGCAATGTAATGAAAAATGGTTATTAAAATTTATGAAATCTAAAATTTAAATCAACTTCCTTCTATAATTGACAACTAATATGAATTCCTTAATGTCAACAGATCGTTGTCAGTTTTTAAAGGTTTAAGTCATTTAGGTAAAACCGAACAGCAATCTCAAAAATTAAAGAGTATTTTTGTTTGCTTCATTATACGAGTACAGTACACCCTTCCTAATCCGGACAGATATAGTTTCAGCTATTGTCCGGATTACAGTTAAAATAAATTTTTAAACGCAATACATATGTATATGTACTAGTGATGTTACGAATATCAATTTTTAGTATTCGCGAATACGAATACGAATATTTAAAACAGTATTCGCCGGATACGAATACGAATAGTTCTTTTGAGGTTTATATTTCAAATTTAATTGGAAAAAATCCCTGCCTTTGCGTTAGTAACTATAAATGAAAAAAAAAATTAGTGATTTAACATTATTATTGCATTAAGATGCCGAATTTGAAAACCTCTACAGAACATTTTTTAATTATTTTACTTACATACTTTCAAATTTCGGTTTTCTTACTCTGCGTGAAATACAATGGGTTTTTTTTAATAAAAATTAATATATATTTTTTACATTTTATGTACTTTTTTTAATATGATTTTTTTTTGAAAATGTATGGGAAAATTATTCGAAAAATATTCGCTTGAATTTGGCGAATACGAATACGAATACGAATATCTTAAAACAGGCGAATAGTCGAATAGTCGAATACGAATACGAGTATTCGTAACATCACTAATATGGACTATATGCATGTATTGCCGAACAGAAATATAAGTACAGATAAGAATTCATTTATATTGAATTAATTTACAAAAGAAAAATACTAAAAGTGACCAAAAATATTAGGCCTTATCACGGGTGTTGTTAAAGTTCGACTACGACTACGACTCTTTTGATAAGGCCTATTAATTTTGAAAAATAAGAATTTTTTCGTTTCCAAAAATTTGTCTGTGTATTTCAAAATTGCTCAATAGTTGTTTTTATTAATTGATAAATAGTATTTGTACCTTGTTTATATACTTCATATAACATAATTTGAGACCGTTTTTAAAATTCCATAAAATGTCCGAAAATATTAAATGTCCGGATTACTGGATAGTCCGAATTGCGAGTATCCGGATTAGGGACGTTGTACTGTATTATAAATCTGAAATGTAATTTATTATACATACAAACATACTTGTCTTCCAACATTCCCCTAATAATTACATTGTTTCAGCGTTTTTAAACGTTTGAATAATGAAAAGACGTATACTTTTAAACAATTTATAGACTATTCGGCGTCTCCTGATTGTTTAAAACACTAACAAGAGTGAGCTAATTATTTTTACTAATGGTACTGAAAGCTCAACAAAAAATCTGCTGTTATTAAACAAGAGAATTTTTTGCATGTTTACAGCTATAAAAAAAATAGAGTTACAGTTGTATAAAAATCAACTTTTGTACCAAATGTGTGCCCAATTATTTTTATTTATATAAAACATTGCCAAAATATCATCATAATTATTGTGCAGTGGAGTCATCAATTTGACTTCATAATGATGTTATCAACTACTACATTGCATTTGCTTTTACAAAATATTTTTTAGTTGATGTTCTTTAAAAATTCCTTACTATTTATTTATAGCGTCAGTTTTTCATATCTAAAAATCATTATACTTAAGCTGTCTTAAAATTCTGAAATGCTCAATTTTTATTGTAATTTTGGAAATAAAAACATGTTGCCAACCCTAAAATTTAGCAGAGTTACAACATATCTACATATGTAGTATATTACCCTGGTTAGTTCCAAAAAAAAAAAAAAAAACACAAACAGAAATTGTATTCCTTTGTCCGCTTAGTTAAATGACTCCACTCACTATTGGAAAATTATACCATTTTCAGTTTTTTTTTGGCAAAATTCTACTGCGCGAGTTTCAATAAATAAAATCTCCTTGGAATTTATTTCCGCTCTCTTTTCATCTTCTATAATTTTAGAAAGAAAATAATTGCACTCATTTGTTGAAATATTTCTCTATCACTCGAATAGTGCAATAATCTCATTTTGTTGCTTTCTAGTTAAGGTTATGACGAGCTGCTGCAATGGTTTGTGTAAAGTTTTCCCTAAAATTTTGACAAGTCTTGTCGGTAACGTTGGTCTATTAACACAAAATTCTCGCACAAAAAAAAAAATTAGCTAATACAAAGAAATTAAAAAAAAATTACATATAAATACATACATACTATATGTACATCCAGAAAAGACTAACAAAAAATTCCGCAGACATTTACAATAAAACTAAAAGATAATAAGAAAAAAATATAATAATTCCGAATTGAAAATTTATTAAAAAAAAAAAACAAACCAGAAACTTAAAATAAATCGCAATTGCATTCCGTCTATTCATAAAAATAAAAATGAAAGATACATAATTTTTCAGTTTAAAGCGTTAGTTAGTTAAAATTAATTAGTTTAAAAAGAAAATTTTTAAAATTTTCGTAACAAAAAAAAAATTTTTATAAATTTTATATTTTTATCAGAAGAAACTACATACAAAAGTATTCGATTTCTTAATGATGCTTAAGAATTCATAAACAAAAAAGGAAGTTGGCCAACTTATCAGGTGAATAAATTTCATATGTGAAATTTTTTTCATATTTAAATACTATTTTGTATAAACATTTTCCGTACCACCACGCCTTTTCTATTTATATATAATATGTTTTTTTTTTATATTTTCCAACACTTTTTATGCATTTATTTTAAAATTTCTTTTAACTTTCAATTCTATACTTTTTAAAGGAATCTAAAAAATCTTGGACCACAAAAAATAAATATTTTTTTTCTAATTATTAATTAAAATATATGTTACATTGCGGCTATATATAAAGATGTGCATACATACATAAACCGAAATATAATGTCTCTGCAAATTCGGAGTTTCGTGATTGATATCTTGCACCCGAAAAGTAGCGACAACAGCATTTCAATATGTATATAGAAAAACACGTGTAAAATTAGGGAGTGCTATTAATTAAAAATTCTGATTCGATTATTTAAACAATTAATTCATGATTATTCAAATAATTTTTTATTTTAAATAAACAAATTTATGATTCTGCATTTTGGTTGCAATATAAAAATGGAAAGTTGCTGATATCCCCCACCGTTTTTTCGAATAAAAAAACCCAGAATGTTATATTTCTCAGTCTTGTTTCAAGAGTGTTTTTTTTTTGTCATCTAACATGTATAAGAAAGTGATTACTTGTCCTGCAATATTTTCAAATTAACGAAGAGTGATCTGGTACCACTATACTTGCACATTGCTGCATTTTTGTTTATTATAAAGATTGTAACTTCGAGCTGACAAGTCTTTTTAATATAATTTATTTATTTATTTTTTTTTATTTTTTGAGAAGTAAACCTCTGGTCTTATATGCAATGTCTCATGTTAAATATCTGCCGCGGCAAAAGGTCTCAAGATCTTAACACTTGATCGATTTTACAGGAAGCTGAATTTAGGGTCTTATTTTGTGAACTGCAAACTTTTTGCGTTGATAAATTTGTATGCAAATATGTAAATCACTAAAATGAATATTAAAAATTTGCTAACGATTAATGTTGCGTTTAAGAAAATAGGCGTCTTACACTGAAATACATACATATTTGTTAAATTGAAATATAAAAAATAGAACAAGCAAAGTTGGAAAATTTAAAAAGATTCCATTGCTTAATGAACAAATTAATTTTTACTAGATCTTTTGCTCTTCTTTTTTTTTTTTGTTGCAAATAACTACGAGTGTCGTTGGCTTGGCGATATCTGTAAAATGTGGCAACGTTCGCTATATGTTTTACACTGGTGTCGTTAAATTTCGACTACGACTACGACAACCGTATTATAAACAATAATTAGATATCGATAGAAGTCGCGTATTCTATTTGTATGTAATTGTGTATAAATGTAATATGTAATCACGTTCAACAGAGCTCCCTACCAAGTAGTGAAAACATTTGCACATGAATACTGACGAGATTTAGTGGCTTCTTCCGAACACAACGTTTGTCCTATTTGGACTGTGTAGTTGAAATCTAAAGTGATGTTTAGATATTAAATTTTTCCTTGGTTGCTCGAAATATGTTAACAATGTATTTTTAATCTTTCTCTGCTTATTAACATTTACGAACTTTAGCGTGTATAAATATTAACAAATATTAATAATAATAAATCAGTTCGTAGTAGTTTAAAAATTACATTTGATATATGTACATAATTAGATATTCTTTAAATTTATTTTTCTTAATGTTGTTGCCAAGCTAAATGTACATACATATGTACATCTGTATACATACACATACACACAAAGCCGAAAATATTTTTCTTACACCATAAAGAAACGCATTTACGCCCACTTTTTGGCACAACGACAAATATGTACATAAATTGTAGGAGAAGAAAGACTGATTTAAACAGCATAATTTTAAATAAAAAAAATAATAGGTGGTAATGTAGTAAACATTTTCTGTCTATTTTTGTTTTTGTTTTGTATACTGTTCCATTGTATCCATATTTTCCTAAAACAATTTGCCAGGAGAGAAAAATTGAAACTTAATAAAACTCAACTTTTTGCTGTGGACAATAAAAATTTTCTGATTGTAATTCGGATCTAAACAATTTGATATTTACATACATACATAGAGTACATATGTATTTTAAATTAATAAATTAGTTTGACGATTTTTTATGCAACTTTTGTTTGCATTTTTCAAAAGATAAATACATATGCATGCATAAAACTAAATTTCATGATCACGAAAATGTAAAGAGAGTAAGAAAAACGATTGGAGAAAAACATGCATACCTATGTAAGTATGTTTAATGAATGAATCATATTATGACTACAATAATGTAATTTTATTATTTTTGATTGTGATAAATACGTTGTTAACGCTACTCCCAAATCCCCGTGATTATTTCCAATCTGGCAGCAACAACGTAACTTCGAAAAATAGTTGATATCAAAAATTACATTACTATTTATTTAACGAAACCTATAATCGTCAATAACCGTCTTAGCTCCTTCGCCATTTTGTTATAACTTGACTGTGAAGCGGTTCAGACGTGATTGACTAAAAATTTTTACTAGAATTTTCCAGGAATTTCCATACCAAAAAGTACATACATGTTAAATTAAACTAATATTTATACTTGAAATTTATATATTATTTTGTTTATTAAGGAATTTTAATATAAATACATTGAATGATAATAAATCAAGCCTTTTGTTACGCTTTGTATTTTATTCAAAATCCCGTGGAAGTTGCTGGCTCGGCCGATAGCCTTCTCAACATACATACGTATTTTAAAATATTTCATTGGATGCTTACTCATCATGGATCCTAAATCTTTTGAAATTAACGAAATTACAAACAAATATACTCGTAATAATCGTACCAATTTAAAAAATATATATATATTTGTTATGGGTTAGCAATCATTAGCGTAAATATGTATAATGAAAACTTGGCATGAAGTTACCATAAGTGACGAAATTAAACTGGATCTTTACCACCATGATTGAAAAGTTTTCAAACTCATTTATATATTAAAACAATTTTTTTAATAAAATTTAAATTAATGGACCGATCGATTGATTCGTACTACTGATATCTATCGCTGTCGAAAAAGATTGAAAAAAGCACTTTATTGACTGTTTTGTCAAGTCTATTTTCAAGATTCAATTACTTTTCTGTGTTAAATACTGAACATTTTTATCAAAATCGTTTTAGCGAAATATGTGATGTCCGAGTCGAAAAGTTTTGAAATGAGCCTATTTTTAATTTACCACCACGCCAGTGACTATGTTCTGTAGTTAAGTTCATGATTGACTATCTTACATACTCGTACGATTAAAAGAAATCAAATCGCAACAAAAGTTGGATACGTATGTTTCACGCCACAATCATGAGCGTGGCAACTTGCTTCGGCATACAAAATTTTGAGAGCGGGGCGAGTAGATGAGGTCGTGTAAACAGTATGATTCATAAACATGCTTCACAAAGCGAAGTAACTGCTTCATCTTTCGTGTGAACTAGTGCTGGCGAAGTATTGAGTAGTGGGTACCGAGTATCGAGTATTTGTTCTTTTTTTGGATACTAAATACTCAAAAGTAGTTACTCGAGTACCCAAATGAAAAGTATTGAATATTATTGAGTAATGAAAAGTAGTAGAATTTGCCAGCACTAGTGTGAACATGACATTATAGCACTGTTTCAAAAAAATGTAACATAAAAATGCAACTCTAATCGGAAAGATAAAAAATGGACAATTTTACCGTCAGTATTAAATGTTTTTATATTTTTTTTTTTGATTTTACATGTGCATAAATTTGTACGTGCATATGTACATACATACATATGTTGCATGAGTAAATGAATTGATATATTCCAAAAATAGTGATTACACACTTATTTCTTCATATATTTTTGCCCCATTATTTATTTTAATAATTTTCTAAATAACTTTAGCGGTTATTTTCCTTAAAAACACTTATTTTTGTGTGAGTTGTTTTTAATGTGTTCTTGTTTTTACTTACTCGTATATCTTTTTTCTTTGGCTCGTGCCTCTTCAAAGTGACGCATGCACATGATGAATTTTTTTCTGATATATTTTTTTTTGATAAATTTATGCTATAATTTTGCTTTGTTGAATAAATAATTAAATTGCAAATTTTAAATTTATTCATAATTGAATGACTAAAACTTAATTCCAAAGCTAACTTTAAATATTTAATTCTTTTAAATCCATTCTCTGTTTTATGTACATACATACATATATCAATCATTGATGGGAATTTTGGGATTTTTGGCCCTGATGCTTTTTAAGAGCATAATGCCACTCTCACCCATGTTTCGAGAATATTTTTAAAATTTGTAATCACTTTTGGTCTTTATTACGTTTGCCGAATTGATACGTCACTATGTTAAAGGTTGCCGATTGATGCCGTAATATATAACTCATTCTCACGAGTATAAAAAATATAGTTTCAGTAAAATTTATGTCAAGTCTTGGAAGAATTTATTAGATCAAATTTGCTCAAAGCTCGGTTAAATAAACTCTGGATACACTTAAAAGAAAAATAAGTCGAAAATCTGTATGAATACTGCTGATCACAAATACCACACCTAGTTACACATATTCACCTTCTAATATCCCAATTTGCTTTTCGTGGCCCTTGCCACGTCTTTTTTGGCACGTTCTCGACACAAAAATAGCACGGAGTCAATATTCTTAAATATGTACTATCTCACATACATACATACATACATATGTATGTATGAATATGTTTGTACTTGATTTTAATTAAATAACAAGTTTTAAAGAAAATAAAAACAAATATGTACTCGTATGTGGCGGCTGATAATTTCGTTTCAAAAATTTTGTTTTTGTTTCAAATGTAATTGCTCGAAAGAAAGAACTTCTTCGATATCGGCGAACAGGCACTTACTTAAATTTAAAATAAAGTGAATAAATTGAAGGAAAAAGTGAAAAACTAGCGGGAAAAATAATCATTTTCGATTAGGGGAATTCGATTCAGTGACCATTTTTTGATTGTTATTCTTGGGGGGTTTTTATGATTGCAAATATGTTAAAAGTGAAAATATTACAACGGAAAAATTATTCACGAAAGGGGTGATTGTTGTAGTGTCAGCTTACTATTTTCTGATTTTGTTCGCATGAACAAAATGTTCGCATCTTATTCTCGATAGCGGATAATAAAAAAAAAGCAAATATTTTGAAAATCATATCGAGCAAAAACAAACGCTAATGGAAAATTTCGTCACAATGGGTTTAGTAGAAGTAGTTCGAAAATAATTTATACTTTGTATGGATACTTCCTATTTTGTAATCATAGGGTTCTATTGTAAAATAAATGCTAGAAAAATCTACAGCAAGAATTAATTACACTCTCACAGATGCATAAATGAATGTTAAACTCAATAAATGTTTTAAGGAGTCATCATACCGAACAAAATAACGTCGTAAATTTAGCTTTGGAATTGATAAAACATTGGATGTATTAATTGTAAAGGCAGAGACATTGCCCTTCTACCTCATACTGTGCATATGTTCTTGATTTGTAATGTTTATCTCTTTCTACCTATGTATTCTAATTGTTAAAGCATTGAAATTTTAAGGTCACCAGCTCTATTCGTTTTTTTGTTTCCTTTAAATTTCTTTTCATTTCTATGACAGCACTGAGTGAGTAGTAGATCACCTTGAACTTAATTGCGGGTTTGTCCTTTCCTACAAGGTCAGCCTTTATCTCAAGCTACACAAAGAAAATTATATATGTAAATATTTCAAATTATAAAGCCTGTAGAAAATTTAAGTAAAACTAAGATGAAAACAATGCATATATAAAATATTATAGTGTTCGCTTTCCAATTCTTAGTTAAACGAAACTATGTACATAATATACATACATATGTATGTATGTACATATGGGCAAGGCCACCGTCAGTAACGTCACGCTCGTATACATATTTTGGTCAATATCTTTAAAAATATAATTATTTCTCCCAACTTGAGAGCGGCATATGAAAGTTCTCGTCATAACTGTTGTTTGATACGCAGACAATTTTGCTGTATCTCGTTTTGTTGTGAAGTTATGACCATTTTAACCCGTCAGTAACGTCACCGGATTTTGGAAGTGTATTTGGAGGTTACTGAACGTTTGTGTAAAAATGAGCGAATTGAAAAAAGAGTTCATGTTTATTATTGCCCAGTATGTTAAAAAGGGAGGATGAAAGGTGATTTTTATCCAAAAGGCGGGCTTAATATTTTATGTTTTAATCACGTAAATGACATAAAAGCAGTGTCAGTAACGTGACGCAAAATGTCAGTAACGTCACACGTACGAATTTCGTTAGCATTTTCGGTTTTTTTATCTTGGGTTAATAGAGGGACCCCAAACGGCCAAAAAAAGTCATAGTAGAGGAGTTTTAAGATGCAACCCTGGGGAGATATTAAGCCAAAACCACTTTTCGCACTAATCTCATAAAAAAATTGTAGTAAATCGGGCTTGCCCTTTAGAGCTGATTTTTGTATGATAGAGTGTTAGTTAATTAAATTATCTCTTCAATCATGTGTATAGCTTGAGGGTTGAAATTGGTTTTTGACCAGTTTTGCATCATTAAAATGAAAATTTGTAATTTTTCCCTACTTTTCAGCTTTAGCGGCTATTTAATACGAAAAATGTCGAATTGACTTCTGTTTTTCTTTTTTTTTTTTGCGAAATATTTGTAAAATTTCTTCCTAAATGGTGATAAAAATTTTGTGTCAGTATTTTGAACTAAAGCCAGGACACTCTGTAAAATAAAAACACATTATTATCGGAAAATAAAAAAGTCTTTATTAATTTCAGTCTTGTTAATTGTTGCAAAATTAAAGCATCACTTCAGTTGTAGTTTTTTTTAAACATAAATAAAGATATGTTAATATTTTGGACAGGCTAAAGTTCGTAAATGTTTCTAATCAGAGAAATATTAGCTAGACATTGTTAACATATTTCGAGCAACAAAGTAAAAATTTAATATTTATGCATCCCTTTTGTAGATTTTTTAACAGCACTGGCTGTATAGAAACAAACGTTGTTTTTCGGTAAAATACACTAAAACTTTTTGTCAGTATTCATGTGCAAATGCTTTTTCACTACTTGTTAGGTAGCTTCGTTGAACGTCATTACGTACTCTATTTATACACAATTATAAATACAAATAGAATACGCGACTTATTTCTACTGGATGTTGCTTTCTTTTAGGTTTTCAACATAACGCTTGTCTCTTTGTGCACCAGGAATCGGAGTCTTTGCTAGACTTAAAAACCAAATTATTAAGCAAAAAAGTAAAAAAAAAATTAAAAAAAATCCGTCAGTAACGTCACGAAATCTTTTTTGCAAAAATACCCTGCTATATGCAAATAATGCTTCATTTAAGCATTGATTATGAAAGTACTTCAAAAATACACCAAAAAAAATCAGCTCATCCAACCTCATTTCTAATTAGTTAAGCATAAAAAAACATTTTATAAAAATTTGTCAGTAACGTCACCATTTATTTGCGGCTGATTACTTTAAGCCCTAATTGGTCCAAAAGCCAAACTTTGTACACAAATTTGCTTGCTAATCAATAGTTTGATTTATATTCTATCCAAAAAAAGTAATCACTTGCCTAAGTACAAAAAAATAACAACAAAATTTACCTTTTTCGCCGACATTGCTATATTTTCCAACTACGCCTTGCACGTGCCACTTATGAAAAGAATGTAAAATGTCAAAGCAGACACAAATTTTGCACTGGCATATAGTGCAGCCATACTCTATACATATATATTTGACATTTCAAATGTAAAAAAAAATTTGGGCTTTGTGACAGAAAAAAAATCTATGTGGTTTTATTTTTCGTTGCCTTGCCCATATGTACATATGTATATGTATTTGTAGAACAATAAATCGGCAGAAAATTAAACGAAAATATTTTAATTTTGGATTTTTTTTTTCATTCACTGAGCGATGATAGCACTGATGGAATGAAACAACGATTTCCAAATATAATAAGTGTGTTCGAGTACGCAAACGTTTTTACTATTTTTTTACTGAACTTTACTGCATTTTACTAAATTGCGTTCGTTTACACAAAATACAGTAAATGAGAACACAAATTGAGAGCGTAAAGTGACAGTTCTTAATTGAGAACTTGCAAAACAAGAAAACATATGATTCAAAAGGTAAACAAACAAAAAGTGTGCAATTTGTGACTAAAATTTTTAACAAAATAAAAATTTAAGTAAAAATTAAACAAAACTTAAAGTAAATTAACATTAAATTGAACTTGTTTGTGAAACTATTACCTACATGCCTTTTAGTGGAAAATAAAAGTTATTTTAGTTTTGTGGAGTTGTTATTTTAATTCTTTCGGAGTTGTGAAATTTTAAAGTACTTGAGTACTTAGTACTGCATTTATTTTTACGATAGTCAAAAAAATCAAATAAAATGAAAAAGAAGAAATGGGAAAGATTACATACTATATTAAATTGTTTATTTTTATATTATTATTATTACGAATAAACTTAATTATTATTTCAACTTATATTGATGTGTATATGAAAAGAAATATCAGGCTCAAGTTCAGTTTTATTGAATTAATGAAAATTCAAAATTACTAAGAGTTTTTTTATGTTGGAGAATATTATTATTTATATCCAATCAGTTTTTAGCAGAACGTATCATTACTGATTTCAAGGCCGCTACACCTCTCTCATCAGCGTTCAATTGTCCATCTTTACAATATTCGTAAAGTGGATACTAATTGAGAAGAATATCAACTATTTAACCAGTTTTTCAACAGAAATAGAGTATGAGAATTAATTTTTAATTCAATTTTTATTCTACAATGAAACAGTGCTGGTTAGTACGAAATTCCCTCATTATTGTTTGGAACTAATTAATCAACACAAACTCATAGTCCGTTATCATCAAAGTATTCTACTTTGTATTTTAACGTTTTTGTTGTTTTTACTCTATATTAGGGAAATTCACATATAACTGTGACCCCTGTTATTAGGGTATTTATAGCTCGTGCCCAAGCGCAAATTGTTTATATTTTATAAAAATATTTGTGTTTTAAAGAGTATTTAATCGAGTACCGATGAATAAATTGTTCAAATATCCAAAAATGTAAAAATTTTTCGCGTACTCTTTGGAGAGTAAATTCTGCTGTTTACTCATTTATTTCTCATTTACTGCATTTTACTGTAAAAGTAAACAAACGGACCTAATATTAGCTACCAAAAATATTTAATATAAAAAATTTTGACACAAAGTACATGTCGCTCATTTACTAATACAACGTCATAACTCGAATTTTGGAGTAAATCATACAGAATTGTTGCCATTTCATGCTTTAGATTGTGCGTATAAGTCAGATATTTTTCTTGATGATGAGAACGAGAACTTCAACTGCGATTATCTCGAAAAGGATTTTTTTAAAGTTATGACGTTCTATTAGTAAATTAGCGATGTATAAAACTGCTCAGTTGGTTTTCGCAGACTTTTGTTAGATATTTTCGTAATTCTCTTTTGAAATTCACGTGCATTTACTTCACGAGTCTTTCGACGCTTTTATCTGCTTATGGATTTTTCATGGAATGCAAGCAAATGAAAATTAAAATTTCAAAAAGAAATGTGAAAAAAACTAAAATTTCCGACTAATGACTCTTTACGACGAACTCGTATCTCATTGTATAATTAAAAGTGATTTAGTCATGTTCTTAATATTTTCGTCCGTCTTATAATTGTTTTATTCAAGTTTTCTATGTTTCTGAACCACTATAAAGTCTTCATCTTAACTAGAATAAAAAAAAAACATTTTTTCATATGTTGACAGCTGCTTTTGCCATACATGTATATGTGATATAATGTTTTACTAAGTTTAACCCACCAACGTTAACACAGATTACAGATGACTAAATCTCTGATCGGCTACCACCTAAAAACCAACTGTTAAAATCCAGGAGTAAATTAATCGTTTGTATGTATATGAATTGTGATTTAATTTAAGTTATAGGACAGCAGAGTGGAAGTACTCAATTCGAAACCCACTCAATGCTCTGGTCTCCCTCACTATAAAATAAGTTGTAATAATATAATTTCTAATTATATTTTTGTAACATCTGATATACGTATGTATGTATGTATGTACTTATAAATAAAAATTTGTTTTGTTTCTTATAATTTCAGATTTAGTCTTACTGTGAGCAACGCATTCAGTTTTAGATTCCTTATAATATAATCTTTCCTACGGGCGTAGATCGTATTGTATTTCAACAATTATCTGGGGGAACCGTTTACCCAATAAAAACAAACGTTGTTTTAATTTTTTGTAAACTCTAAGTAACAACAAAAACACATCAAAATGTCAACAGTCGATAAAGAGGAATTAGTCCAAAAGGCAAAATTGGCCGAACAATCCGAAAGGTATGGATATCAAATAATTTGTGTTGTAAACAAAATTTTGAAAATTTACATGAAATCCTTATATTATTTTCTATAATTTAAGATACGATGACATGGCTCAAGCTATGAAATCAGTCACAGAAACCGGTGTTGAACTGTCAAATGAGGAAAGAAATTTACTATCAGTAGCCTACAAAAATGTTGTTGGTGCCCGCAGGTATGTAAATAAAGTTTATTTAAGCTATTGTGTAGTTTGTATGCACTCTGCATTAAGATATTGATTAATAAATAAAAAAACATCCAATTGTCTCATGATAAAAAACGCCGCTATAAGAAGATTTTAAAAAAAGTGGCTGTAGAATTTATGTAAAGCAATATTTCGAAAAGTTGGACAAATGGAAAGTCACTATTGCCGCAAGTAATATATAGTAGTAAGATATACCTAGCAATAACTTTTAAAAATGAGGCCAATATATATTAATATTATAAATGTAAATGTTTGGAGAACAAGTTTTAGAGGATCAAGCAAAAATGTAGGTCTCTATAAGAATCGTAAAAATGAATGTGACATACATATGTGTCGGTTTTGGAGACAAACAAGTCGTATTACATAAATATAACATACATATATATATATGTATATATATAATTCGCACAATTTCAAAAACAAAAAACAGGATAAAGTTGTACCTCAGGAAGGATGAAGTTATGTCTTTAGTAAAGACTCTTCACCATAGATGCACAATCAGTTATATAAATGCATCAGGTACTTACTCAGCGTCTTCAACTACACAATTTTACAATTTATAACACCGCGAGCCATCAGTGTACCAATTACTGGTGGAATTAAAATAGTAGGGATCTGTCCGCAATGTCGGTCATTTCATGTGTAATAAACCACTTAATCACCCATTGTCTGTCAGATACGTTACCAATAATATTATATTCAGATGTATGTATGTGGTTATCATAATCGTCAATACTATTTATCAAATATAATGACACTTTTTATCTCTAGAAAATAAGATAATAATTGAGCAGAAGTTCTTAGAAAAGGGGCACACTCAAATGCAGTGCGACAGTGCACATGCTAAAATTGAAGATGAAACTGAAAAATCAGACAATTTATTTGCAAAAAAGACTATACCAATAGATAATAAAATTAAAATTTCCTTTGATGGTCTATATCTAAATTATGATATCTTTAAAGACTATACCAATAAACAACTTATACGATTTACCTCTATTAAGCCTGATCGACAAAAAAAAAATTATCCCTCCTTATCTCAAATAAAATTTTTTGTCTATCTACCAAGTGGTAATATTAAATGTAAAATAAATTTTGATGACGAATACAACAACTACATTTAAAAATTATAAATAGTTCATTACATCTAATTGAACTATTTGGTCGACAGTTAACTTATAATTCTTTCTTTTACGCGGTGTTTATTTTTTTATAAATTAGAGTATTAAAATACTATAGGAAAATATGTGTCAATTTAGCGGGTTTTAATTTAAGTGGTAACTTTACATTTTCATTTTAGATCATCGTGGAGAGTAATTTCATCCATTGAGCAGAAAACCGAAGCCTCCGCCAGAAAACAACAGCTCGCCCGCGAGTATAGAGAACGTGTGGAGAAGGAACTTAGGGAAATCTGTTACGAAGTCTTGGTAAGTGAAATAATGAATTTATTATGGAATTTTGTGTATGGTTGATTTGTAAATCAACAATGGTTGCCAATTAGTTTGAATTTTATCAAACTTCGCCAAAGTTGTACGAAACCAATACATATTAAAAAATCCTAAAAATTCAGAGAGTAGAACGCAGCAGGATACGTACATATTTACAGTATAGACGAAGACAAAAAGCTTACTTGAAATTTATTGTAAATACGTACCCAGTATTGCTGTAAATTTTGTATTTAACCAGTCTTTTAATTTCCTTTTGACCGTTAAATATTCTATTTCAAGAACAGGTTTAAGGAAAACTACTGTGTAGTTAAAGTAAGAGGGTTGAAATATGGTAGCAACAAAAAAAGCCACAAAGGATTGTGCGAATAAATGCATAATCTTTTTAATGTATCAACATGTTTGTATGTATTTTACAATCCCCCTTATTCATAAACAATTATTAAAGTTATTGTGGCCTAAATGTATGTTTTATTTTTTATCGGAAAACCATAAAACCATTATTGTGTTCTTTAAATTTATCAATATTTTATGGGGAATCTATATACATACTCGTATGTATATGCTATGTACATAGTACTACATACATACATATATGTACATATGTATACAATGCACAGTGGTGGCCATTAGGTTAGCGCACTTGCGTCATGGTACATAATAAAGTGTGTATTAGGCTTTTGCAAAAGTACAAAAAACAAATATGTACTTAAATACATTCTCTTTTTTTCGTGTATTTGTTTTATTATACCCTCTTTACTATACCTATACCTTCTTCTGTTCGCTATTATAAGAAACAAACACAATAAATACTGTTCTTGTACGAAATAAATACAGCAAGTATTAAAGCATGTAAGAACTAAGCACAATAAGAACCAAGCACATTAAGTAAAGACAAGCACTACTTAAACTATTTACTAAAATACTCGAGTATTTTTGTAAGTTTTATTTGGTTTGTATGAAATTACGCTTTTATTTAATTTGATATTAAGATCAAATTATCAACATATCAATAGTTGTATATACTTAGATAGGTATGTACATATGTATATTCAATAAAATTAACTGCTAAATTAATGCTAAAAATAAAAACCAAGAAAATGCTTAAAATACCCACATGGTAAAATAAGAACCTTGCAAAATACTTACAAAATATTAGCAAAAAAAATGTTTACTCTACTTATAGTGAATAAGAATGAGTAAATACAAATACTCTGAGCGTATAAAGAGAATAAATGTTGTGTTTGTTTTTTTTTTTCGTTTTGTATTTACTTGCTTTGATCCCCTTTTGTACTTGGAATTACTCTGAGAATTTTTAAAGAAGCAAATGTTTTTGAATTTAAATGTACTTAGTGCAAAAGCCTAGTGTGTATATCTCTTTATATTTGAATTTTTTTACCTACTGATTTTATATGATTATTAAACCCTTCCCCAAGATCACGTAATGTTAGTTTTTACTTACACAGTTAGTTTTTTTTTTTTCGGAAATAAAAAAAACCCTGGATAGCAATTTAGCACAAAACCAACAATTTATTCTTATTTATAGTTTTTAATAAAACTTCTTTGTTTAGTTATTAAGGACGTTAACAACTGGATATCGCATTCCAACTATATTTCTGTGTTATATTATCACTTCAAATTGTCATGCAGCTAAAAAAACACCCGATACATTCTTCACACACACACACACACACACACACACACACACACACACACACACACACACACACATATATATATATATATATATATATATATATATATATACTTACTTATTATATACATACTTATGTATATTAAACATCCATACCCTTTTGTGTGGCGAATACATATATTATACACACCTGTGCACTCCAATAAACTTGAATTTCCCCTGCCTCTAATAAGACATGATGTTTGAAAACATATTACATATGGGTGTTTCCAAAGTAACGGTCGTTACCGATTTTCGGAGATTTTTTAAATAAAATTGCAACCCAAGCAAATATGTCACGAGGATTGCTTAATTTTGGACCTACGAAAGTTCAAGCATCGGTAGGTTAGGTTAGGTTAGGTTTCGAGGGCCGCCACATCTGAGACGTGACGCACTTGGGTCCGTTAATTCGGTCCCTTTGTGATACCCTACAGCAGACAGGGCTCAGTCAATTTATGAATTCTTTCGGTTACTACTGATGTTTGAACTTTCGTAGGTCCAAAATTAAGCAATCCTCGTGACATATTTGCTTGGGTTGCAATTTTATTTAAAAAATCTCCGAAAATCGGTAACGACCGTTACTTTGGAAACACCCATATGTACATATATGTACTTTTATGATAAAAAAGTTCATTCGGTTTTTTTAAACTCTTTTTAGCGTTGTTGTTAAATGGGTTCTTATGTCCCTTAGTATGTTTCCCATGTATTAAATAATGTCACAATGATGAGTTTTTAATCAATAAATCTATTTTAGATTATATAATTAAGGATGTTTTTCTTTTGAAAATGTTGAATGTCATGTCGGACTGTAGCTGCAAGCGAAACTTTTATAGTTAACTAATATTTATGTATATTATTATAAGCTTTTTATTCAGTACATATGTACACACATATCTTACATAACTTCAAGGATCTGTTGTATTTATTTATTAAGTAAATCAAATAGTTTTCAAGTGGGACCCATACAGGAAAATTACTGCTAATTCGAATTAAAAAATAAATTTATTTACATATGTACATACAAAAGTTTTCTATTCGTATCAAATTACGGAGCGAGTTAGCGACAGAAAGCAGAATCTTTATTTCACAAAAAATGTGAAAGAATAAAAAATAATATAATAAATAATATAACGAATTTATAATCGATTAAAAAAGCGCAAAATTTGTTGTTAATCCTTTTCTCCCCAATCATGAATAGCAGAAATCTCTGCCATCACTAGGGCGGCAAAACTTCTTTGGTACTATAAGATATCGGAAGTCATCTTCATTTTGAATCGGTGACATTACACCTACAGGAAATGGAATAACCAATTGTCTTTGCCTTGTCTGCTATACCGAATTAACGGACCCATGTGCGCGTCACTTCCTAAGCTGTAACGGCCCTCGAAACTTAATCTAATAATAATATCCTAATCTAATATTAAAAATTGGTAATGGCAACTCTATGAGTTACAAAAAATTAACATCATACATTAAGGATGAGCAGTATGCTTTGGTGTTCTTATATAACAAAATGTTGAGAAAGGATGCTTTCCTGTTAGTATTCTGAGCTCCTGGTTTTGGAATTCAAGCAAAATTATTGCTGCCTCAACAGTTTTTTTCTTTCTTAGCAATGTCGTTATATCGACTTGCATATACAGAATTTAGCTTCGGAAATTGTAGCGGAGTGTGTAATTTTTTTTATAAGTTTGATAACCAAAGAAGAATCATTGAATCCATTTTGTTTGGAATGTGTGAACATAATTGAAATATAATTTTTGTTTTGTAAGTTAAAATTTTACATTTTTCTAATTCATATTCTCAATCATAATACATAAATAATTTTTTACTCACAGTCTATATTGTATTTATTTTATATATCACCTGATAATAAATTGATAAAAGACCGTTTAGTGTCAAATATCTGTAATCAATTTATCAACTTAAACCTGTGATATAAAGATGCTTGAGAATTGTGTTCGTATCAAATGATTGTTTCATTTGGTGTTTGTTGGGAACATTAAAACATACATATGAAGAAAAAATTCGAACGTGACCTTAATACAAAAAACAGCAAATTGGCCAATCAACACCCCTTTCTAATGGCGACTATTTTTAAACAAGCACTATAAATAAAGGTTTATACCATACTCCTCGATACATACCCACATGTCTTTTTACCAGAGTGTTTTTATTATTTTTCCACAGATAAATATTAATTTTTTTTTTTACACGCACACTTAATTGAATTTGTTTATAATATAATTTCAGGGTCTTCTCGACAAATACCTAATTCCCAAAGCCAGCAATCCAGAAAGTAAGGTTTTTTATCTGAAAATGAAGGGAGATTATTACAGGTATTTAGCTGAGGTAGCCACAGGAGATGCACGCAACAGTAAGTATATTTTCTTTGTTTATTTAAAATTTGTGTCATTTAATATTGTTGGAAATACCTTAGTGTTGAAATCCTATTTTTCTTTAATAAAACCTTTTAACAGAAAATATAACTTAAATAAAATACATTTTTTAATAAAAACTTTACAATAGCCGTTGTTGACGACTCACAAACCGCTTACCAGGATGCATTTGAAATTAGCAAGGGTAAAATGCAACCAACACATCCCATCAGATTGGGTCTTGCACTTAACTTCTCAGTCTTCTACTATGAGATTCTGAACTCTCCAGATAAAGCTTGCCAATTGGCCAAACAGGTTAAAACTAAGTTTAAAAACTGCTCTCTCTCTCTAATCGTAAAGAAGAAATATTTCAATAATTGTACATTTTGTAAAACACGCAAAACATAATCAACATTGTTAAATTCCACTGAACAGTGGCAAGGGGTTACTGTAATCTTAAATATGGCTTATTAGGTCCATTTATAATATTTTTTTTTTTTTATAAATATCTGAATTTTTTTTGTTTGTTTTATTTTCTTTCTTTTTTAAGCGGTGGTTGAGGATTCAAAAAAGGCTTATCAGGAGGCTTTCGATATATCCAAAAACAAAATGCAGCCTACACATCCCATCAGATTAGGTCTTGCACTCAACTTTTCCGTCTTCTATTATGAAATTATCAATTCACCAGCGCGGGCTTGTCATTTAGCTAAACAGGTTTCAAACATAATTTCTACTTCTATGTTCTACTATTTTTCTGCTCAATTGTTTTTATTTTATCTTTGAAATGTTGTTGAATGTTGTTGTACCGATAGCAACTAATTTTTAAATGCGCTATCTTCTTAGGCTTGAACTAATTAAAATGAATTCAACCTCTAAACCCTCGATATATTTTGGAAAACTTTCGTTAATGTTTTTCTTGCTTTTTATAATCTAATTTTTGTTTTGTAAAATTAACAAAGTGTTTAAAAAGTCATAAGAAACTGATCCTTCGAATTTGTTGTTATCCCTTAACCAGACCTCTAACATAAGCATGTGCTTGTTTTCTATTTTTTTTTAACTGTCATCTTGTTGATACGCTTTATCTACAGCACCATTTTGAAATTATGCAGGATAACATTTACGCGAAATGAAATTTGTTGCATGAAATTCTTTTTATTTTTATCACGCTTGACTTTATTGCAGTGCGCGAATAAAAAACAGGTGGCGCAGCAATGATTTACTTTTCGTATCACCTCTGTTCCATTCCTAGAGCAGTTCCCGTTTGAATAGACTTGCGAAATTGTCGTTTGTCGAAAAAATTTGACAACCTTAACTTTTATTAAATTTTCTTTTGTTTGATGTAAAGTATGAAAAACTTTACTTAGACCTTTTTGTTACCGGAATAAAATTTGCATTAAATCACAAAACAACGATTCGGGTTTTAATTTTTTAACACCCAAACCAACTCACCAATAACACTACACTACATATGCACACATAACAAATATTGTACGATTTCATTTTATTAATTGCTTTATTCAAGAAATATTTTAGATTTTCGTCTTCTAACAATGAAGAAATAATATTTAGGAAACGTTTCCATGGAATTGTCAAGTACTGTATATCAACAAAATCAGTTAAAATATGAATTATTAATTTCAGATTATAAATAGCAGGCAAATCTACCTTTTTTAAAACTTCTACATACCTAAAACTTTTAAAACTTACATAAATTTAACCTCACAAAAAAATTCAACTCAATTCTAAACATTTCTAGGGAAATGAGTTCTCCGGTAATATATGAGACAAACACCTGATATTCTAAAAATGAAGGAAAAATTAAGAATCAGCAATAGAAATTTAATACAGATTTTATGTTGTCATTAACAATAAGTTTGTGTGAAGATGTTCTATGCATTAAGTCAACAATGATTTTTGTAGCTTCCCTTTGCGTATTAGCTGAATAAATTTAAATACCTTTTTCAAGATGTCTCAGACAAAAGAGAAATATATCACGTATGACTCTTGTTTAATGGCCCTATTACGGTTTACAACTCAATTGTAATTCCGTTGGAATTTTTCTAATTGGTATTATCGATTACAACCCAATCTGTTAAAATTGAAATTATTTCGTATTACATACATACTTACAACTTTTTTTTGTAACTCTACGTTAGTGTTCTCAAAATGTCAAAGAATTACAACTCATCACCAGCAGCTGTTTTAAAAAAGCACAAGGAAATAAAATGGAGAGCGATTAAGTAATTTTTTTTAATGTCCTAAATGAATTTATTAACGATTTGCAATTTATTTTTATTACTTTTTAATCAAAGACCATACAACGAACTAAATCATCAGCTGCTTAATCAAATGTCAAATCGTTGCTTCAGTTTCAATTCAACTTGACTGAGTTGAGTTGCGTTATATGGGCAGGCATAAACTGTTTTTGTCTTTAAAAAAATTACATCATCATCATAGAAAAAAAATAAATACAATTTTAATTACGAAAATAGAAGATTTCATTCGGTTTGTTGCCTACGACGAAAATTGCATTTTCAATCAATAAAATTAAAATTTTCAGCTATGTACATACTCGAAATTTGTAAAAGTTATTAAAAAATTTTGTTTTTAATCACATGAGCAATTGATTCGATTATGAAATTAATTCAAAATAGTTTTAATTTTTGATTTCGTGTGTTAATTGAAAATTAATCAAGACTAAATTTTTCTGTAATTGTTTTCCAACATATTTTTTAATTGATTTTTAAGTTTTGGAATTAATTACCTACAAAATGTTTGGAGAAAAACTATCGCAATAGAAATGAAAACAAGCAAGAATTTCTCCTGATAAATACAGTTTTTATACGTAATATGGGCCTTTCCACAGAAAAATACACTTTTTGTAACGCAATGCCAACAGCCCAATAAGCTTGTATTTTCGACTCATGTTGATAAAATTGTTCCCCTTCTTTATTAAATGTATAGCTAGCTATGCGCTACACTAAAAAAATAAAAATAAATTAATATATGTATATGTAAATCTTCTTTGAGAAACAATTTTAACTGCTTTGCTTGCTGGAGTGATGTGACAAAAAGTAGACTTTCCTTTGGAAATGTCCACATATACAATAATCCCAATTTTGAAGTTTTCGTAATTTAACGATATTGAATTAGATAAAAAAAATAAATGGAAATTTGGTTATCTTTTTAAGAATTATCTGTATTCTGTAATATTGATAAAATAAAATTATTTTAGAATTTTACATAACAAGATAGCTTACACGATTCCGCTGCAACTTTAGGTCCGGTCTTCTTCATGCGATGCTTTTGAAATCACAAAATTTTGATGTCCTCTTATTTTGATATGTATGTATGTACAAATACTAATGAATTTTTTTTTAAATGTGTTTTGCAACAATGTATGGTTAAATAAATATAAACAAACAAAAATGACTTGTTGAGAAATATTTCTTTTTTATTTAGCAAATTTTCAACAATTTATGTTTTATGAATTGTAAATCGTGATAATTATTTTTGTTTTTCTCAAAACATAGGCTTTCGATGATGCGATAGCTGAACTCGACACACTAAACGAGGACTCATACAAGGATTCAACACTCATTATGCAATTGCTGAGAGACAACCTTACGCTCTGGACTTCAGACACCCAAGGCGATGGTGATGAACCACAAGAAGGTGGTGACAACTAACAACCAAACTAAATTGTTTCCTTTTTAATGACTATGAAATATTAAAAATAAATAAAACAAACAACAACAAAATTTAAAAAAAAAATATTTTTAAACAAAACCAGAAAATCCAAAAAATTCAGCAGTAAAACAACAACCAACAGCAACACAACAGAACATATTTTAATTAAAAAAAAAAAGGAAAATAATAAAACAACTTTTAATAAAATCTACCAACAACAGCTGAGAAATAAATATGTACAACCGAAATAGTCTTACAACAACAATAATAGCCACAAAATTACATACATGGTCAATATTAATTAACAGCAATAACAACAACTTCAACGTTTTTTGGAGCTAAGAAATCTTGTCTAGCAAACAAAGAGAAAGCAAGCAAGCAGGTTGTTCCCTTTTTAAAATTTGCAATAATAATAAAAAAAATATGATAAATTGTGTTATCCAAAGGCTTCAAAGTAGGGGAAAGATGATAAGCACACAGGTTAGAGAAAGAAAGTAAAGAATTGGAAACGCAAATAATAATAATTACTTTAAATATTCCTAGAAACGTTGCGCATACATATTTATATACATACACACATATGTATATGTGTGTGTATCTATGCATTGGCTAAATATATATGCAATGTGGAGAAATTTTTCTAAATTCCTTACAGTTTTTCTCTTTTTTGTTAAATTATTTTCCCCTCCGGCTGATAGAGCGAGCCCCTAGTTTTGTTATAAAGAAGAATTTTCTACTTTAATAAAAATGTATTGTAGCAAGAACAACTAAACAACTGCAACCAATTTTACCAATAAAAAAAAATTAAACAAACAACAAGTGCAAACAAAAATAAAACAAAACAAACCAACAGTAACAAAGCAAAGCAAAAAATCTACAGTTTTTGTGATCTGTACTGTATTCAAATATATGTATTTTTCATTATTGTATATTTTTCCCATAAACATTTTTTCAATTCTTCTTTGTTTGCAACAAAAAAAAAAAAAAAAAAAAACTTTTTATATACATATGTATTTAAAAAAACCAAGAAATTTTTGTGAAAAAACGAAATATTAAATATATTTTATTTTTTTGTTAGGCAGAGCATTATATTATTTATTATATTTTTTTTAATAAATAATTTCAATTTTGTTTTTTTATAATAACCAAAAACAAAAAGAAAAAACCCCAAAAAACCAAAATTGTTTTCTTTTTCCGTTTTAATTTGTATTATTAAAATTTTCTTTTTTTTTTAACCTTTTTTTCATACTAAGATTGACCATAATATTTGTCAGATACCTTTTTTTGTATTGCAAAATTATTTGAAATTAAAAAAATAAGATACATATAAAAAAATCTAAAAAGTTATTTACGTGTTAAATATTTTTATATGTACGTAAAATATATATATATTTTTTATAATTTTTTTTTAGACATAACAATATGCATCTTTGTTTTAAATTTTGAATGTTTTTTTTTTTTTTTTTCGTTAAAAATTTCCTTTTCTTAATTTTCTAGGTGTATCCGTTCTTTTGTTGTTGTCTTTGTTATATATATAATAACACACAAGAGAAGAAAGAAAAAAAAACTTTAAATAAAAATCAAATCATAAATTTTTCATTCTCTCATCAAATCACACACATCCTATTCTATTTAACGTTTATTATGATTATTCAATAATAAAGAAACTTACAAAAAAAAATCTGCTAAATCCTTAAATAAACTATGTTAAAACATAAAGAAAAGAAAAAAAAAACTATAAAAACCTTAAATGTCCTTTTTATTTTTCTTCTGATATGTTAGTATTATGTACTTATTAATGTATATTACATTTTTTTCAAGTTGTTGTTACAGATAATGATTTTTTATTTCTTCTTTCTCTTGTTGAATTACTAAAAACACATTTAGAAAATTACAAAAACCACAAGAACTTGAAGAAATAAATTAATTTTCCTTGCAGATAAATTGACCATCATATTGATGTGGTAAAGAAAAAGGAAGCAAATAAAACAAATTCTTGGGGGATTTTGATAATGCGAAGAAAATTGTTTTTTTTTTTTTAAATGTAGAAGGTTCAGAAGAGCCTTTCTTATGTATTTTGTATTTTTATTACAAGCAGTACGGGGCTGCATGTTAATACTTTTGCTCATCTTATAACAAAATTCATTTTATGAATAATGGTCAACTGATGCATATACTTTCCTTTTAAATATATGTACATACATATGTATTTATATGATATGATATAAAATTTTATGAAAATACATATGTTAACGTTTTATAAGGAGAGAGGAATTACGAAATTATGAAAAAATTCAAACATGAAAAAAGCTGCAATTAGCACGAGTTTCACAGTAACTGGAACTTGGAATTTTCTATTTGTGACCTAAAATCGTTTAATCTGTTAACTGATCCATTGAAAATTATCGAAAATACTTTTTGACTTCATTTAAACCGAAATGCAATCAAATGCAGATCTACGATCATTGCAAAAAGCGAAATTCGATTTCAGAGGGTCTTCAAAATTAATGCAATAATAATGAAAATAAAATTAAAAAAGAGCGGTCGTGCTGTGCTACTCGTAAGATCCAGAAATAGTTTTTCATATGGCGGCAATTTCATGTTTTCTTAATGAAAAATTTTCAAAATTAAGTTTATTTTCTTGAAATTTCTGAGTTATAATATTAATTCAAGAACGCGCTAATTTGCAACGTTTGTGAATTAAGTTTGGAATTTTCAATCGACGTTATTTTGCTTTGAGCGTTTTCCTACAACTTAAAAAAGAAGAAAAAAAACAATAAGGAAGGACCAAAGGATTTCGAAAACGAACACACAAATTTGACATTTAATAAAAATTTTTTGTAAAGCAACTAAAATAAGACCAAAAAGCAAATTTATAAATGTAGGATGATTTTTATGAATTCTCGGTGTATATTTATTGAATGTCTTGCCGTCGCAAACCTTTTTTTTTAAATATATAATCAATCAATCATCAATGTTGGGTGTCTAAAAAAAACAAACTAAATGTTTATATATTTAATGAAAACAACAGAAAAAAAAACACAAAAAGCTAAAGTACAGGTTTCCAATGATATACAATATTTAAGAAATTACATTTAAAATAACAACTGGTTATTTTAAATAGATCAAATGATAAACGATTATTCGTTAAGTGGTAAGTAAATAAAATAATTTTGAATGTTTTATTAATGATTTTAAATGTACATTTTTAAATTACACTCTTTGTTTCTAAATGTTGCACACATACATATGTATATTTTTCCATTTGTTTTACTTATATCAAGCTGTCATCATCATTTATTCAAAATTTCGTATCTATTTGTTTTCTTTTGTAACCCAACATAAATGACTTCCCGCAATTAAATAAATTTGTAGATTAAATTTTTACACTGAAAATATAAGAATAAAGCCGTAAATAAAATCAAAAACACAAAATGCATCTAAATAAAAATTAACTAAAAATATACATACATAAATACATTATCTGCATAAATTCTTTGTAAGTTATAAAACATTTTTGTGTGAGACATTCTTTCTTACTTTTCACGCAAAAACTCTTTAATTTTTTTATTACAAAAAAAAAAAAAAAAACTAGAATTAAAACCTTCACTATCCACATAATTTGTTATAGACAAGAAAAATTTAATTGTCCATGCAACCAAAAAGACACATGATACAAACAAGTCACAGCATACAAATAATAAATGAAATCATATACATATTATTATAATACTAACGAAAATGATGAATGTATAAATAATAACAATTCAATTCGCTTAATGTGAATTTAAAATAATTTTTCATGAATTAAGAAAAAAAACTAATTGGAGGAGAAGATTGATGAATTATTTAAGTTTATTGAAATTACAGTTTCTTAATTATCAAAAAAAGAAAAATAACAATAAAAATAAAACAAAAAAACTTCAATGAGACACGAGTTTGGAATAAAGTAAATTAAAAGGAAAATCATTAAAATACATACATAATACATACATACATGCTAGAAATATGCTCGCAATTACGCCTGCTCACGAATGCTGACAAAAAGAGACCGTTAAAGGTCGATTTTTTTCAAAAACTAAATATGTATTGCTAAAGTGAGCACGATGACTGCTAAAAATCTGCAAAAAGTGGCATGTGAAGGCGATTTTTAACCCATATCATCCTTGGAACTGTTACTTTATATACAAAATATTATTTTTGGCTCGATAATGGATGGCAACCGAACTTTAGTTGCAACTGAAAATTTGTGGTTGCCAGAAAAGCACTAAATAGCAACTGAAACTGGAACCTCTCAGTTGCCATCCGTAATACAATTGTCAGCAACTGACAACGCAACTGGAGTTCGGTTGCCATCCATAATCGATCCATTTGTTTCTTTAATAATTTTTGATCTGATGTCATTTACTATTCAGTGGTAAATTTATGTTTTGTTTGCGTGAGGATTTTTGTAAAAAAAATGTCTAATCGCAAAATGTAAGTTATTTTGTGAAGAAAGTTTATGAAATACATTGAGCGGCTCCCGACATATAGGCGTTGGAACCTGTTTAAAAACATGCAAATTATGCTCTGTTTCTAACTGATATGGCTTCCACTAATTTGTCTATAACTCCGAAGTTTCTAAACGTAACAAAAGGAAATTTTACAGTCTTGTAGAATACGATATTGCGATTTATGCTGTTTTTATTTAAAGTTATTACGAATTATATCTAAGGAGATACAGAAGTTTTTCTCATAAAAACAATTTTTTTGACAACACGAGGGGCCGCCAGGCGGGCCAAAGTTTTACCATCATGTAGCCAGATTTCCAATCTATCATATGGTGAAACAAGTATTAAGATATCTTTAGCGGTTATAGAGTTATAGCGTTTTTAAGAAAACGTTTTGCGGAAATCCACCTACTGCTGATTTCTGTTGGCCTGGTGTTTCACAAAAAAATGCAACTTTTCCAACTTCTTTTTTACATTTTCTTTTACAATTCAGCTGTTTTTAATGATAATAATTGCACAAAATTTGGTGATTTCGTAGAAAACGCAATGGGGAATAATATGCATTCAGAAATTTTAGGACACGCCCACTTTTTATAAGAGATAAGTGGGCGTTTATTTTAAATACCTATTTTTTGGGAGTTTATTTATGTTTTATGACTTTAAAAACAGAGTGCTGACGTTGCAATCATTCATTTAAAAAAAATTCATCGAAATACATTGAACAGTTCCTGAGACATAGTAAGAATTTTATTTCTTAAAGTTATTAAACTAAAAAATATAAAGGCATATAATATTTATTATTAATAAACAAATTGTTAAAAATGTATCATTGAAATAACTTGGATTTTATATGTTTACAATGTTTTAATAAATTAGTGATATTTAAATCTTGTATTATTTAATTGTTACAATAACAATTTTAAAATATGAAAGTGTTTGATAGCAGTTTTGCTTAAAATTGAATTCAGCAATCCTGGACAAAGCTTGTCCGATTAAATATTAAAGCCTTGATTGATGATGGAAATAATTACATTTTAAGTTCAGCCGGAATATGACAAATTGTCAATGTCGTTTATTCTTGAAAACCTGTAATTGTGAAAATATTAATTAATGAGGTTATTGAAAATAATAAAAAACCATATTATTTATATGTTTTGGATTTCTTTTCCTTAAGTAAAAATTCTGAATTTTTGATTTTCTGAAAATTTTTATACATATTATACTCAAATTGTGTAAATCCCGTCATAAGTATTTTTTGGTTTTTGCAAGGCGAATAATTAATTCGCATTGGTTTTTTGTTTCAAATAATTCCGAGTTTTTTATTCATTATTTTACATTTTCATATACTTTATTGCTATTTATGGTCATCATAAGATTATTTATTTATTTAAGGTAGATAGAAGTACTTTTAATATTTAAACAAATTTTTTTTCTTAATTACATATTGATAAATCGATACAAGTCCATACAAAAACTCAGTACACTTCAAATAGTAGAGCTGTACGACTTTTTTCCAGCTAAAAACCGATAAAATATGGATTTTTGCCATTTTTTCATTTTTCTTAAGACTGTATGTAGCCCGTGTTCAAATGAAGGGCAAAAAAATATTTTTTGCTTATTTGAATCTTTTGTAATGCGAATTGATGTTACTACAGAAAACATTAGTTCACACCAATTATTAGAGCTCTACGACTTTTTTCAGCAAAAAATCGATAAAACATACATAGATTTTTGCCATTCCCGTACTTTAAAATTGGGCAAATGAGAGTGATTTCGAGGAGCAATGTGCTTCTTCTTCTTGCACGAAATTGCCCGTACTTTTTTTAAATTAACAATAAAAAATAGGAAAATTGAATTTTACCTAACAAGAATAATGATGAAATAATTGTTACTTTTGCGAAATTCAATAAGTGTGTTTCGAGGAACAAACATTCATATGTACATGCATATGTATGTGTGTAATAACTAAAATATCTTAAAAAGTGAAATACTAATCAAAAACAGTATTTTATTTTTTGTTTACTTTAACAGCAATTTCATTGAAAAACTTTTGGGCTTAAAATTTGGTTTTGTGCGTTCCCGTACTTTTGTGTATTTTTGTCTGTAATTGATAGGAATTATAGTTTACGCTCATTTTACCGAACTTTGCCCAAAAAGTAAAGAAACAGAGCTTTTCTTTGTTAACAATACAACTATAATGAAACTACATACATACATACATATGTTCATATGTTTTACATACTTATTTATTTTTCTAATTTTTAGAATAATAATAAAAAAAACTCACCAATATCAAGTTTCTTCTTGGATTTGTAGGTTCATCTTAGCAAGTTCCTTTTGCCCCTTGATTTCTTTAGCACGGGACAACTTGTGGACCACTCCAGTCATGGAACCTGAGCGGCCCTTCAGCCTCTGTTTTACGAGAAATGCCTTATCTTCTTCCGATTTCATGAGAGCCAAGGCATCTTGGTGAGCAATATCAAAGAGATCATCCAACTTTTCAACAAACTGTTTAAGTTTGTTCTTGACCGTTTCCGTTGTTCTCTTCCGGGTTTTTTGAAGAGTTCTCCACTCGGCGTGAAGTTTTTCCAGCTTAGTAATTGCATTATGCTCATGTTTAGTCGGGATTCGAGCTTTCTCCCAAAAATTGAACACTTCTCGTACGGTAAGTTTTGCTGATTCTCTTATAGTTAATTTCACAATACGTAGATTATAAAATAAAGCACACAAAACTTGATGATTTGAGGGTAGTTTGCAACTGGTGATCTGCTGAATGGGATAGCCCACAAGAAATATTTTATCCATGTAGCGGCTTTGCACACCTGATGTGGATGCCATTTCAGAGTCCAATAGGTAAATAATAGTTAACTTGAAAAATAAAACAAATTATATTTAAACGACAACTGTACTCAACATTGGGATCCCGCGGGATCCATTGCGATATATGAATTCACTTTTTAATGGCTAACATGGATACACCCATTTTTAGTTTTTTTGCACGGTAAGCTTTTTTTGGTGCTCCATGTACGCCACTTAGCTAGTAGCTGGAAGTTGCTTAGTTTCCATGGACTAGATGAGTTTGGGCCAAAAATAATTGCAAATGTTGCAATTCATTCCGTTTCATGTGCCCACATGTGGCAACTCCAAAAAGCGCCAACTATTTATTGGCGTTTTTGATGCTGAAAGTCGACGCTATCTTGGCGCAAGTGTTTTTTAGACCAAAGCACACTCACTTTAAACAGCTGTTGTATAAATATCAATTTAGCAAATAAATATTTTCGAAAATTTTCAAGATAAATCATATAAAAATTTAATTAAACTATGTTATTACGCCTAGGTATAAGAAGCGTTTTCCAGATTCAGATTAGGTAAGTTAGTTCAATCAAAAGGCCGATTTCTAATGATAAATAACTAATTTGTCCGTGTTCAGAGACTCTACAATACCGTTCGGTCAGATTAATCGTTCACTGTTGCATCATATTGACGCAAACTTAAACAAACAAACTTCTCTGAGGCATCATTTGATACTACGTTCCATACGAAGTTCAGCACGTTTCAAAAATTCTTCAAAACCCACCCTACAGCCATTTGAAGCACCCAATGGTGGTGCTGTGCCTTCAGTGAATGTTTTCAAAGCATTAGCGTTTACCGGAGCGGTACGTTTGTTAAATAATTAATTCCTTGTTTTGAACCATTTACAAGCGTTTAAATTTCTTTTAGTTTAGTTTTGGAACATTCTTAGGAGCCACTGTGCTAGAATACGAAAATACACGTAACATGATGTTACAAAGGGCACGTCAAGCGAAATTGGGTTGGTTAAGAAAAAAAGCCACTCATGAAGATTCGTGGGAAAATATCAAACGTGACATACGACGTTTATGGGATCAGCTGTCCCCAGGAGAAAAGGTTTTTTTACCTATTTGTGCCTTTAATGTTTTAGTATTTGGTCTGTGGAGGGTACCAGCACTAAGAGGATTTATGATGAAACATTTTTGCTCAAATCCAGCAGCACGTGAGTTCTCGCAAAATCTTTATATAAATGTATATACTATTTGCGGATTATACCCGAATTATTTCCAGGCGCCGTTTGCTGGCCCATGTTTTTATCGACGTTCAGTCACTATTCATTGTTTCATTTGTTTGCCAACATGTACGTCCTTCATAGTTTTTCAAATGCCACAGTACTTTCATTAGGAAAGGAACAGTTTTTAGCAGTTTACTTAAGCGCTGGCGTGATAGCTAGTCTTACTAGTGTTTTGTATAAAGCTCTTACTCTGCAGGCTGGATTATCAATAGGAGCAGTATGAAATTCGTAAAAATATGTTCATTGTATTATATTAAAATCTATTTTACTTCTATTTTAGTCTGGAGCCATAATGGCAGTTTTAGCTTATGTGTGTGCCCAATATCCTGATACACAATTGAGTATACTATTTTTACCAATGGTAACATTTTCAGCCGGATCTGCGATCAAGGTAATTATGGGTATAGATTTCGCTGGATGTATAATGGGTTGGAAATTCTTTGACCACGCAGCACATTTAGGTGGAGCCATGTTCGGTCTGTAAGTTTGACTTTTCTAACAAGTTACAATATGTACCTATTAAATATTATTTATTTCAAGCTTTTGGGCCTTTTATGGCATGGAGTTGTGGCAAAAACGTGTCCCATTCCTTACAATATATCATGACTGGCGCAAGACTAAATAGCTGTAAATCTAATTTGAAGAAGGCAGTAGAATATAAATGCATATGTATATGTAACAAATCATGTTTACTTTCAACATATAAATAATAAAATTCTTATTAAAAACACAAAGAACATCCAAATGTGCATATGAATACTGCAATTTACAAACAATACATACATACATATGTACCTACATAATTATAAATGTTTATTGTACATCGTTGCTAACATTCGGCATCTTTCTTTGTTTTTTAATATTACGTGTATTTCTTTCCAAAGTGCGTTCTATATCTAATTTTCGGTTCCGTATTTTTTCTTTTAGATCCTCCTTTGTTTCATACTCAGGAGCATAAGATATATGCAAAATGCCACCGTAAAACTGTTTGGCATCTAAGAAATGTTTACATTTACGTGCATCGACAAATTTATAAAATTTCGCCCAGTACACTTCTGTGAACTGCTCAAGTTCCAAATTCCTTTCTATCATTTCACTAGTAACATTGCGAACATGATATAACTTACCAAATCTTAATAGTCGGTGTTTTAACTCTTGTAAAAGATTAATTTTAGGTACACCAAATATAAGTAAATTCTGGGATTCGTTTGCTACTGTATAAACCTGCAAGCAGATTTATTAAACAAATAAACATATGTACGTACATAGTTTTATTAACTAACCTTTACGGCTTTAAGCTGCCGGCCTTGTCTGTATTTCAAACGTGTGGAACAATATTCAAATCGTCGATGGTGGTCAGCATCAGCATTCATTATTTGTTTTTAATACATAACTTAACACAATTTGCGGGAAAATATGTTTGTAAGAATAGCGCTGCCAGATATTTAGTATTTACAATCTTAACTCGAAGCAAAAATATTCATGTCCCAAATTCCCCCTGCAACAAGTTTGAGCGCATACTAATGAATTCGCCTTAATTGTATATACCTTATGAATTCGCCTTGATTGTATTACGGTATTCGGCAAGGAGCGAATTATTCAATTCGCTACTGCTCTCACCGTGATTGAATCTATATTTTGCCGATTCTGAATTTTGGAACTGCCAGCTTAATAATATACCTTAGTTTGAAAAAATATTGTCATATTTACCGTATATTTAAAGCAATATTGCTGATAACTTGATTTGCGGATCTTGTCTACCTTAATAAAAGCAGGCTTGACAGAATTTTTAAGTATTATATTTATTATTTCCAAATGCACAAATATACGTGGTTAATGTATTTAATAAATTTATTATTTGACACTCTATATGCATATAATAAGAATGTATTTATAAATTTACATCAACAGCGAAATGGTAACCGTAATAAAAAAGATTACACGTTTTTAATTATAACAAAAATCGCAACTGTAATATGTTTTTTAATAACACCAAATAACCAAATATTTAAAAACTGTAATAAGTATGCAGTTAAAAGCTACAAATAATTACAAAGTGTATCTAGGGGCTGTGCACATATTACGTAACGCTTTTTTCAGAGGTTTTATACCCCCCTCCCTTCGTAACGCTTTTTACTAATTTTTCAGTGCAAAACTTTTAATCCGTAACAAATCTTTAACCCCCCACCCACTCGAGCGTTACGTAATATGTGCACAGCCCCCTAATATTAGCTCAATAATTGCGAAACTGCATAACTCCAACCAAATATTTTCCAGAAAACGATTGTAGTTTTATATTTTTTTTATATGTATGTACAAAAATTTGGAACCAACAAACGACATACCAAACGACATTATTAATCCTTTTTAAATCACAGAGTTTTGAAATCAAATTTCAACTCAAATTGATAATCATTGGAGAACGAATGTTATAATTTTTGTAGAAACATTTATTTTAAAATTACTTTTAAATTGTACAGCAATACCTCATTAATCTTAAAGTAATTGTCTTTTTAAGTCTAAAGCAAAGAAAAAGTTTGAAAACTGGAAAAATTCTCTAAGTATCAACTTCATAATAATTTGGAAGCTTCTACAATATTCTTTAAAATAAAAATAGATTCGAAGTAATATTATTTTGACCCCATATCTGAAAGATGATTTTTGCAAAGGTTTATAGCACAACTAAGTATTTAATTTAATGAAATATTTCACTATTTTAAAATATGAGAAATATATTTTGAAATAGAAAATTTAATTCCAATTCAAGGCGAATTATTAAGGGGCTGTTCACATATTACGTAACGCTGTTTTCAGAAATTGTATACCCCTCCCCCTCCGTAACGCTTTTTAATAATTTTTCAGTGCAAAATTTACAATCCGTAACAATTCTTTAACCCCCCCTCCAGACCCTAATTCGCCTTGATCCAATTCACATTTAAATGAATTTGAGAGCAGGATTTGATAATAAAGTCTAATTTTATATTTGATGAGTGCAAATTTTTTAAAATTATACTCGATTCGTTTTCAAACCTTTATGCCTTTTGATGAAGTTTGATTTCCAACCATTCAAACTCGTGCTAGGTATACATACGTTAATATATTTGCAAGTTATCATTACAATTTTATTACTTTGAGCTTACATTTATTATTTTACATTAGTTCAATTTGCAAATCGAACGGGAATTCGTTCGAGTTCAATGACTGTCGAAAAAGTTGTGTGTGCTGCCAAGCTACGTCACCTTTGCCACCTGTTAATTTGGCAAATATTTCAAATTCCTGACAATTTTCTAAAGTATTTACTATTTTCTTATTTACACAATCTCTTAATAGCACTTCAATTTTACCATCTCCAAATGTTTTGTTTTCAAAACTTAATTTATATTCCTTAACTTTCAAATTACCATTTGAAAAATTAAATTTCCAAACAATCTCTGCACTATCGCTGTCTTCTTGTCGTGCCAAATAAACCATTTTCCAATCACGTTCAACTTTGCGTTGAATATTTTCGGAAGAGAATTGGCAACTTTGCCAAGTTTTGTAAAATGATACAGGCGTGCATACCAAAGTGTCATCTGAAAGCGATATATGTATATTATTTGAAATGGAAATTAATATTATCGGAGGAATTTTGAGTTTGGGCTGCAAAAATGAAAATAAAAACTATCGTTGAAATGATATATGTAGTATATGTATATATTCAGTATACTTCTTGTTTCATTGTAAATTAAATAATAACTACGATAATTTGCATTTCCAATTTTGCTACATAATTTACACTAAACAATGTTATAAACAAACCTTTTAAGTAACGTTCGTAGGTATCGGATGTGCTAGAGTACCGTATGTTAAATTGTTTTCTATTAATTTCCTCATCAGTTAAGGTAAAAACAAATATCTGTATTTTTTTTAGTTTGAAAAGAGTTTTGATTAATCGTATAGAACAAATATTTTTCAAAATACTGACATTAGTGAAGGTATGTTCACCACGTGATTGTCGCCACGTAAGACTACCGGAACTACGACCTTTCAATTCATTTTCCGTGGGAGTTCTGAAATTTATCAAAAAAAAAAAAAAAATATATATACATATATAAAAAAATAAAAAAAATATTGCTTTCACCCAAAATTAAGAAGTTTTCAACATTTAGGATATAAATATAAAATTGTTTAACTAACCGCTCTATAGTTAATTCAATTAACTCCAGCATACAACGTTGACTCAAATATTTTTTGCGCTCACCACTTACATTGTTTTGTCTCTTTTTGCGTATTGTAATTATTGATTCAATCAATTCATTTTCTGTACAGAAACGTCTTTTTAACAATGTATCCTTATGATTATTGCAGTATCGCCAAGTAACATCTTGTATATCATCACAAGAATAGGCAAATACATAATCAATATCACGTTTCCACCCATGCTGATACATTAAAGGTGAATCGACCACATTATCAGATGGATCAACATGTAACCAACGTAATTGTGATTCCGAATATACCTTTAAGTACAATTGACTGTTATTATACATACATATATAAATTTTTTTGAAATAAACTTAAAAATTAATAGATTTTTTAAACAAGCATTTACCTCCGTCCAAACATGATCAAACAATGAATGTACAATTCGTGCATCATAATCTAAACATCGACAAAAAAAGGTAAAACAATTGGCATATTCTCCACACCGACCTTTACGTGATACTAACAGTTGGGCTATATCGTTGTAACGATAGAATTTTGTCTCCTGACCACAACACATGCCAACCTCAACACGGCATTCTCCTTCAGTTTGTGTACGTCTAAGTTTACTCTCTTCGCTGCCACATACTTTGCATGGTATATTGTTAATCCATTCAAAAAATTCAGTATTAAACCAATTAGCTAATTCCACCAAGATTAAATCACGTATACAAAATTCCTTTATTAGTGTAGACTGACTGTTGCTAGCTTTAGCTTCTTGCATGGCAATAAGTTTTTCGCTAGCTTTTTGAGTTAAATCATCAATGGGTATAATATCGCGACCGGCAGCTAAAAGCTTCTCATCTTCATACTGCATTACAGCATCAGAAAAGAGCTCTAAAGACTGAAGAAAACTATTTGAAGTTCGCTAAAATAGTTAACACATCCATAAATAAAAGAAAACAATGAGAAGCTTTATTCAATATTCTAAATATTATTTGTTCTTACCAATATTCTTGGATATTTTATACGCTGCTTATATGGTCTAGAGCACTCGATGGTTTTAACTATTTCAGACGGTTCCCGAATAGGAGCCATGACGTTTAATTTATCTATATAAATAAATGTATGCATGTACTAAAAGTTTGTGAATTTTTCCTAAATGTTTGCTGGTATCAACAAATATTTATATAATATGTACGTATGTATATTCTTAATAAGGAATTCCTTAATTTTTAAGTTTAAACTCACCTTCCGTAAATATTTCTTTCTTGTAATTTGCCCAATAATCCCGTCGTTTAACTAGAACATCACGATATGCTCGTAGCACATCTAAAGACGCATCCAGTGGTAATTCGTATTCATTTGCAGTACGTTTGAAACCAATAGCAACCAACAGTTCGCTGCATCCTTCCAATGATAGTAGTTTGTCTTTAATAGATTTATTTTCAGTTCGTATGGAACGATATTTTAACTCTTTTGGATATTTAAGAACATTATCTAGGAGAACTAGCAAAATACGTACTGCTTCTAGGTATTCTTCTTTAGTATTTTTTAATGAGCTTAATACGTTTGTTATCTGAGATGTTGGGGAAGTGGAGCGTAACGTAGCTGATGGCGCCGGTTCTATGGACCAAATGTATTTGTAGTCTACTTGAGTCATGACGTGTAAAAAATATCAGTATAGTCTGCCACACAAAGAAATGCTACATTTAAACGTACATACAGACAAGTGTGTACATTGCGGGTGGGTATTGTTTTGTAACAGATAATTACTACCTCTGTGCATGTAGCAATTAAATAGCTTATTTCACACTGAATTTTTATAAATTAAATATTATTGCAAAGTATTATCTTTCTATATAAAATACTTAATATTTGCCTGCATAAAGCAGCAAAAAGTAATTTTATTAAATTTTTTATCACAACAAACACCAGTACAGCTGATTGAGTGCAAAGACTAGAGCTGCCATTGTTATTTTTAGACAAGGTGTCTTGAGCAAGACTGTATTAAATCCATAACTGACGTTTTTTACTATTGTGCTTGTTTCTGCCCATGGTCTAATATTTAAATTAAAAAAATTTTTGTTTATGAAGAAAATTGTAAAATTTTGAAAATTAAAACGAAATAAATATAAGTTTGCATTTCTGCAAAATAGGTGTGATATGTAATAAGAAGAGCTATTGGAAAACAGGAATGATAGAACTACAGATTACGGCTTCCCGAGCACAAAAATTGAATCTTCTGCGCATGTCGGTTAAATGACGTCACGAAAAAACCTGACATTTCTTAAACGCCATGGCCACGTATCAAATTAGCTTGACAAACCAAGGTTTTTTTTGACTGTTAGTAAAGAAAAACTCTCAAGTATATGTCCACGTAAGTTTGACGAAAATCAAAACAATTTAGATATTCACTGCGTCGATACTGTAATTTGAAGCAAATTTGATGTGTTGCTGCGTAATTACATCAAACTTGATAGCGCAATAAATATAAAATGGATGATAAAAATTTCATACTGGAATTAATTCAATTTTATCGCTGTTTGCGTGCTTTATGGAGAGCATTTAAAAATAAACCAAATGTTGAAAAAATGTAAATGTTCTGAAGATTTTTATATTTATTGAATTAAAATTAACAAAATATATTTAATTATTTTCATAATAATTTAATATAAAGGCTCTGTAAGTCAATCGCATATAAAAATATAAGGTAATTGATATTATAAATATTAATAAATAAAAATAAGAAAATTTTGTAAGCAAAAAATATTTTACGACCAAAAACATCACACGTTCTTATCATTCAAAAATAACTTTCAAATGAAATTTGACGGCATGAACTTGACACGTTGCAAAATAGTATTTACCAACACATACATATGTACATGTTATTTGTCAAGCCAATTTGATTTGTGGCCATGGCGCTTAAAGCTTTCCAACTCACATCACACACGCTTAATATAATAATAATTATTTTTTTGCACTATATTTTATAAATTTAAACTCAAAATTCTTCACCTATAACGGAATCCGATAAATTAATTTTTGGAGAACTGTCAAATTGATTTTTATTGCATGATTGCCAAGTCTCACATCACATATAAATTTTTTTAGATAAAAGTAGAAATTTACCTACATGGCATATATTGACTCCTCCGATTTTTTAAATAATTTTTTTATGTATATGGTATGCATTTGGTCTTTGCTTCGTTATTCGTCTTTAACGCATCGAAGATATCTGCCAAATTACAATCAAAGAATGATATTTTATGATAAATTGATTTTCTATTGTAGTTAAATTTAATGAAAAATGCACATTTCTTACATATAAATATATTTTATTTTTGTTGATAATAGAAATAGACATAGAAACATCATTATCATTTTAAAAAAATAAGCATGCTTACGAATTAAGGCAATTTAAAAAAATAGCATTGAAATTTTCAATATAAGAATATTTAATTAAATGAAAAACTAACAATTCAAAAGTATAAAATGATACTTTTCATTACTAACATAAATGAATGGAATGAATTCATATATCTGTATTTTTTTCTAATTAATTTTTATCCGTGATACTAATATGTGTGTAAGATGAAAAAATAGTTAAAATTAAAACGGTTAAGAATAAATATTACTAATTCAATAGTTTTTATTTTATTAGATGAAATTCAAGTGTTGCTGAAAAACTAAAATATGAAAAAAAAAATAATTATGTATGTATGGATATTAATGCTTTAGAAACTTTCGTTGATTATATAAACGTAATAATAATGTAACCAGAGATGCATAAATATTTAATAAAGTGGTTATATAAATTGGCAAATATTAATGCAATTGTAATTGTTGAAAAAACGGTAACATTTCTATTTAATTTTCTTCTTATTTTGTTTTCCTTAAAATGCCTGCGAACGTATTAAAACTGTTGTTTCGACAAATCCATTAAGTTTTTTTTTTCTTTGTTAAAGTTGTATAGAATTTCTTAAAATTATTAAACCCATCAAAAGTTTTCTACAAAACTTCTGTTGTAAATTTTTCACCGTGTGTGGAACTGTTTTAAGGTGAATTTAAGTTAGAAGAGTTGTTTTCACGTAGATCATCTGGGAAACTGCTTACAGAGCCAGAACGAGAAGTAGATACTTTCGTCTAAAATAAAAAGAAAATAGTTTATAGCAAGTACTCAAGAATTTATGTTTTCAAAAATTAATTTGTTTTGATTCATATCGAATAAATAATTGTTTGTTGTATTTTTTTTATGTACTTATATGTTTTTAATATGTGCTTTAATAACTCTCATTTCATACTTGGGAGTGTGTGTATAGTCATAAAGATAGACTGATGAGTTAAATTAACAGCCAATAGGTTAGCTAACTCTTAACGAACAAATTAATTTTTGAAAATAGTTTCACATTGAAATAAATTATAAAAAGTAGCGAATGTATATGAATAAATTAGTAAATGATAACATCATTCTCATCATTTTAACATAAGAATTCTAATAAAACTTTAAGTTTCATGAAGTAAATAAAAAAGAAAACCCATATTTGTGTCAATATTGTGTCAAGATCAATATTTCTAATGCATTTACATTTGCACACACATTAAGAATTCCTTCTTTTTATTTATACTTCGTTGTATAGAGGCTTTACAAATTCGCTTGTAAAGTGCCGACTTCACGATGTTGAAAGAATTTTGAATTTTTTTCATTCATTCATTTCTGACTATACTGCTATTTTTTTAATTTGTTTTTGCTTCAAATGTAATTATAAGAATGAAAACATATTGAAAAAATCTTTCGACATAGTGAAATAGGCCATTAGACTTCACTGTTTTTAAAACGGGACTTTACCATATAAGCTTTATACTGAATTCGTTATATTGAGGCATTTGAAGGAATATTTCACTATATAAAGGGTGTTTTGCTCAGAATTTGTTCGTTATAGCTATATTGTATTTTTGTATGAAAAATTTTGCAATAAAGAGGTTTTCCCAAAGGACTCAATAAAACATACGTTATATTGAGTTTTTCTTTATAACGATGTTTATTATATCGAAGTTTCACTGTACATCTTAATAAAGCGCTTGGTTTTCACAATCCCAACGGCTGTCTTGTCTCGAAAGATATTTTCTGTATACATTTTTTTAGACGAGTTCAACATCAGGATTATGCATACCACCGCACTTTAAAGTTAAAATTGACATTTAATTGTGTTTTCATGTTGGTTGAGTGAGTGCTGTTGGATATTTTTTTTTTAAATAACTTTTTGCTCTTAGAAATAAATTTTAGATAATATACGAGTATATAAATATATAAAATTTTTAAAATTGTAGTTACCGCATTAGATTGGCACATAAAATTGTTGTGTTCATAGCTTACTTTGACGTTCTCATAGGCAGAGCCAACTTTTTCCTCTATGGATCTCATCGATTCCGAATTTTTCATTTGAGAAAATTTTGATGTAATTCCACCAGTAATACTGCCGAACATGGAAGCTGTTTTTTCACCAGTTGATTTTAATACAGATTCAGTACGTTGAAATCTAAAAATATTTTTTTTGATATACACAAACATTAAATAATATTTACAATGTATTATGCACATAGATAAATAGTTTTGAAAAATATTTTAATAAAATATGACAGGGTGTTAAATTGTTAAGCGAAAAAAGAATTCAACAAGTTATTGTGTTAAAATTAGTAGGTATGTATGTATTTCAACTGTTAAAAAAGTAGTTTTTAGCTATCAATTTAATATCAATTTTAACACAATTACTTACATTGGGGCTTCATGAACTGCTTTTGTAAAATTACCAACACTTTGTTCAACAGTTTGAAAACTTAAAAAAATAAAAAAAATAGCATTCATAACATAAATAATTCTTAAAAAACCTGACTCCAAAACATAGACTGACGTACGCACCAAGAATGGGATCAATCTGGCAATACATATATGCTTTATACAAAATATACCTTTTTTCAAATCAATTTACATATAAATCGCAGTTCTGATGGAACAAACTCAAAAAGAAATACACGACCGAACAATTGGAAAAAAACTGTCGAAAAAATTGTGACGTGTGAATTTGCATCTTTGTTTAACATGAATTCTGTCGACTATTGGCAATATTTGAACTGCCCACCAGAGATCGGCAACGAGTGCTTAATTTTAGAGTATACTTGATCATGCACATTGATTTTTATTATTTAATCGTTTTCGTTCAAAAGCAAAAAACACTTGTTTACCCAACCGCTCGTTTCAAACATTCAGCTTTATTCTCTTGTTGTTTTATGCAACAAGCATGATCGAGCCTAATTATTCCCTAACGTTCAATTTTAAGAACAACACAAACATGTATTATTCAATTTTATACTCGTTCGCTTTTTATGCACAAGCAGAAAATTCATCAACAAGTATAAATCATTTCGATCATTTGATGCAAATTGACCTCAGCTGATTGATTTTTTGTTGTCAAAACTTTGTTATGTTTTTATAAAAATATTGTGACATTTTTTTTATTTAATTAAAATTTAAAAAAGTGAAAAAACAAGCGTGAAAAATTTTTAATATTTAATTAAAATTAAAAATATCGGTTAAAATGCGTGTATGCAGTGTCTGCAAAAAAAATTTGCAAAGGGGAAGGAAAGTTGTTCCAAGTACCCAAATAAAAGACACATCCTGATTTTATACATACATCTATTAACACCTTTTTGTTTTCTGTATTGTAAATAATTTTAACTTATATTTTTATTTTATGCAATTGATTTTTTTTTAATTTAATTTTTGTTTTGTTTACACATCACATTTTGACAACAGCCAAGTTTTTACACTAACAAAATGCCTGTTGTTTTTGTGACGTTGTATTTGTTTTAGGGACAAGACTACCTTATTTATTATACCATGCTCACGGCAATGAGAACATTTATATTATATTGACAGCAACAGCAAAAGTAGCATAGACAACAACCTGCCCTGCTGTCGTCAAAATAATCAACTTCATATACATAAGCTCGTGTATTTTATTTTTGACACATTGCTGCCTGCTGCTCGCTGTGGTCTATGTGTTTCTAGCTTAAGAAGAAACAAAAGAGCCTATATCAACTGTTATTTTTACACTTAATTCCCATGATAAAGCTCTTGATATCCTCATATCGCTCCTTTATTGCAACATAGTCATATCTCAAAAAAACTCAAACGTGCCAAAATGTATTTAAAATTTTCAAAACGTAAGCATTTATATGGACGGCTTGAGCATGTAACTAGTTATAACTTGGGTTTATATAGAGATATGTTAATGAATTTTTTTTTTACAAATAAATAAGGTATTGAGAAACTCTTTTTCGTCAGTAACTGAAAAATTTTGTTTTTCGAGATATGACTATGTTGCAATAAAGGAGCGATATTTCCACTTCGCAATATCACTGAAGCCCCCATGGAAACGTGTGCTTTGCCATCTATAATTAATATAAGGAGGAAATAAAATAGGAAAACAATTCTCCGTGAATTCTTTTGCATAACTGGGCTGATTACGATTAGAAAAGTGGGAGGACACGCGCACTAAAACTATAGAAATAATTTTTCAATTGATACATGAATTCCTGTAGCAAGCAATGTATCATTACGAGGATGTAAGTGATCAGTGTCATGAGAATTTATACCAATTATTCGATTTTTACTTCTAATAGTTGGCTAATAATAGTTAGTTATATATGAGCCGTTTATTTTGAAAGTGGCATTAGTCACTTTTTTTTATTGCAATTTTTTTACAAATGAAAAGATACCGTTCAATTGTATTTAGTGTTGCCATTAACTCGATTTTTTCGAAAAAGTGACTTATGCCACTTTCAAAATAAACGGCTCATATAATTTTTTTTTTTTAGTTAATTCTCGTTTTGAAGTCGGCTAAAAAATAAATAAAAAAATTAAGCGAAGAAACAAATGAAATAAACATAACTATATATTTATTGTTTGTAGTTTTCCTTTTTTTATGAGAACTTACACTGAACTTTCTTTAACATTTTTCAGACCCTGATTCATGTCATCGGTAATTTCTTTCCAAACCGTTATTCCCAATTTCCGCTTCAAATCAGAAGCGTGGCGAGTTTTGGACGCCAATACAGTACGTAGTGTATTGATTTCTTCTTCAACTCGAGCAAGTTCCTACAGGAATTTAATTATTAATATATACAATTATGTACTTCCTTATACGAATTATACTTACTTGGCTCCATTCAGCTCTTTGTCTCTCTTGTTCTTCAAGAGTTAATGCAGCAAACTCAGCCGCGATGTCAGCTGATGCTACAGATGCAGCAGGTGAAGAGTTACCAGTGTTATCTTGAAAAGGAATAAAATAAATTTATATATATATATGTTTATTTGTATATAATTTAGAATTAGAAACAGTTCTTTCAGCTTATTTACAGAGTAATTTTTTGTCACAAAATGATTTTATGTACTTACATACTAACATAACATCACATGAATGCATAAATTAAATTAAAAATTAAACTATTAGTTGTAATTGACAATACATATATGCCACTATGTATATAGATTAAAACAGCTACATATGTATGTATATTATACAATTATCCTTTTTAATTTTTATTTTTGTTGTTTGTACTATTGTGTCAGTGTACTATTTTATAATATTTGTTTCCCTTTTTTTTTTTTTGTTCATGGAAAAAATTTTATGTGGAATTTGGAGCTTGACTTTTGAACATACAAGATCAGGACTAAAACGATCGGTATCAACTGGAGTTGTGCGGCTCCTCAACTAACTTGTTTAACAGAATTATTCTTTGAATGTAAGCCATTGCAACCTGAAAACATTGCCGAAATCGGTTTGATCGTAAAGGAGCTAATGACCTAAGTGTACTAGATCAATAAAGTGAGCCAATCGGAAAAGGTCGCTCATACACAAAACAGATTTATGTATATGTGGTCAGATATTATTAAAAAAATAGAGTTTACATCTCCCTTTAGTTGGTAGTTTGGAAGGTTTCTTATGTTGTGTTTTTTGGTTGAAAAGGGTTGGTGTAAATTTGAAAACTAATTCCTCAATTCACAAGCCTAATTGTATCGCTTATTGTTGTATATGAAAACACAATTTCAAACAAAAATTCGGTCGACAAAAATAAATTGTTCGAAAATTGTTTTTGTTTTGAGAAATTTTGTTTGAAATTGTATTTTCATATACAACAATAAGCAATACAACTAGGCTTGTGAATTGGACAAATATTTTATTATTTTTATAGTAAACTAGTTAAAAGTATGTAGTTATATATCCTACTCCGATTTTCCGACTTTTCCGGAGGGATTTTCTAAAATTTCCTTCCGTAAAAACCTTCTCCTCGAAAATACGAACAACTGACAAAAAAATTTTACAGAAATCGGCCCAGCCGTTCTCATTTTATGAATTACTATACATTTTTTACACCATTTTTATATATATACGTAGATAAACCCGAAAAATTTTATTTCTTCGTAATTTTTAATCTTAACACTTATTTTTATATTAATTTTTTGAATCACTGGTCGGGCCTGCAGTCTTCGAGGAATGTGGCCTAGTTTTTAAATTCCATAACAAAAGATAGGGCGCAGAAATTAATCAGCAGCCGAAGTAACAACTACTGGTCATTAATTCGCCTTGCTAAGCACAATAGAAAATTAAAAATAAATCTTTTTTTATATGGAGTATGACATGTATGCGACAAAAAAAAAAAAAAAAAAAAAACAGAAATATTCAAAGATTGTTGAAAATTTGAAAACGGTTCTTTATCGAAATCTCGAAAAATTCGAAAACAACAAGACAAAAAATTTTCTGAATAAATTATTTTTACAAAAAACGTTCTAAGCAAATTGTAAAGTAATACAAATTTTCCAAATTGATCTATAAATGGCATAAAAATACAAACGAATTGATACCCACAATCTTAAAAATCTATTATTTATTAAACAAAATTTCTATTCTCTTTCATCAATTTCGAAAATATCTACACAAATTTATTAAAATCTTAAAGAAAATCGTTTGCCGATGCATTGATTTGTTACCTTTGGTTAAATTTTTAGCACTTGTCGTATTTCCAGGAGAACCAATAGTTAAAAATTTTTTATAATTTTCACTACTCGATATCTTGGCAATATACGGTTTGGATAAATCAACAAATGTCACTTTAACATCGCGCATCGCACGTTTAGCAAAAAATTTTAAACGAAATCGTTTTGCTATCGACGTTGAGGGCGATTGATTTGCTAATTTTGAAATGATAAATTCAGTTTCGACAGCTTGCAATTCCAATTGATTACTATAATCAGAATCTGTGTCATAGAAGATTTGATCTAGAGTAAGATTGCGTAAATATAAATCGGTTTCATCGTTCCAATCAAGACCAAATGAATCGAGTGAAGGTGTAGTAACATTATCCAGTTTGGGTAAATATGAATCTTCAATAAATTCTAAACTAACTGGTTCAGAATCGGACATGGTGTTTTTATGAATATCTTTCAATTATCGAGAGTTTCATTCTCGACGTGTAGATTTTTATTAGTAACTTAATTATTTTTGTTATTTGGCTTTTGTTTTGTTGGACTATTGCTAGATTTTTATGTTTGTTTTAATCCTCTTTGAAGCGTAAAATTTAACAAACTTAACTTTCCAATTTGATCATGCCATGTAATAATTTAAAAATTTTTTTAGTCTTCATGCATTTAATTTTATCTTTTACAATTTTTAAATTAACATTTCAAACTCATTACGCTATGTGATGTCGAAACGAATATTCAAATACGTGTTTATATCTTTCTTTTTATTTCTTAAATTATCTTTTCGTTCTCTTTTGCTTTCAATGAATTGTGATATATTAAACTTGATCTATATTTTAAAAATGTTTAAATTTTTTTTGCTTTTATTTCACGTTCTTGTTTTCTTGGTAGCCAACATCACACTAAAAGCATTTTTGATAGTAAGTTAAGAAAATACTCACTCATACCAAGCTGTTTGCTAGTAAACAGATTGGTAGTAGAAGAAACAACAACAACAGCTTATAAAATCTCAGATATTTAAACACTCATATATACATAAGTACATACATAGACGTTCACTTGGCCAAATCGGTAACACGTTTTCCTCTGCATATTCTGCATTTTATGCTTTCATAATTGTTGCCACAACAAACAAATGCCAAATCACAAAGACTAACAATCAACAAAGATTGAATTGTGTCTTGCATTTCTTTTTTTCATATAAGCTAGCTTGCTCAATTTAGTTTCGTATACGAAACTGGCACCTTCCAAGTGGCCAGGTCTTCGTGGGACCATTACTACCTAAGTAGTACACGCTTGGTGAATGTAGCCAGCATAAATTAAATAGGAAGAGAAGAAGGTTCTACTACTACATCTTCTATGTAGGACTATAACTATAGGCACACTGATGGACTAAATACATTCAGGTGAAACTAGTAATTGTCAATCTATCCTTTTCTTAAACACAATTAGGATGTAGTGATTCGGCAGCAGGTCAAATATAAACAATTAATTAATTGATTATGCCCCGTCAGCTAATCAAAGTAACTAATTTAACAGTGCTTAAGCGAATAGTATATTCAAATATATAGTATATATATATATTCATATGTAACATAACTCAAAATATTACTTATTTGTTGTAGGCTTACTAATCAATAGGCCTAATTTAACCATATTTGAAAGTTTTCAAACTCGTATCTTAAGCACAAAATATGAGAATTACAAAAGTCAAAACATAAAATTTTAAAAAAATGTTATACAAACAACAGAAAAACAAATTTTTATTTGATATTCATGGTATAATAAATAAGGTAGTCTTGTCCTTAAAACAAATACAACGTCACAAAAACAAAAGGCTTTTGTTAGTGTAAAATGTTTTCTGTGTGTCAAAATCAGAGAAACAAGCCGATCGCTTCAAAGTCCGGATATTATCGCCGCTTTTGTGAATTCGGCTATTAGAAATGCATTGTTAGGTTTCAGTTTCTTAATGTGGTATTAGACTTTTCTTTACATACATTTGAAATTTGTAAAACAAAAATCGATTTGACAGATATACATATGTATGTATGTCAATCCCATTCTAATATAACATTTGTTTAAGCTGTTAGTCTAAGTTCACACACGAAGATTTTCGTTGAGCAATTCTTGAGTTTACAGAAATTTTTTTCAGTTGCGGTGTGGGGTATAAAAAGGAAAAAATAATCACCGGTAGCCGGCTCTTTCAAGCAATTCTCCCATTCGTTTTTTTTTTTTTTAGTTGAATATTTGACATTTCTTTTCATTCGGTGTTTCGATTCTTGGTGTGTAAATAATTTATAATTTCAATTAAACGTTTTAAATATTTAAGAATAAAAATATTACTTTAGTGTAAAATTTTTAATTAAAAGCGTGCTACATATTGTTTATTTTTCAACAAAACCAGTTAAATTAATTTATGTACGTATTTATTTTTGTTATTGTTGACTAAAGAACACATGTCAAATTGTAAGAAAATAAAAGCTAAACAAAATAGAAGAATTTTGCCTTAGACTTAACAATTATATTCAAATATTTTATACCGTTGTATTTGGAAAAGATACTTGGAAACGATACAATAGTTGAACATGAAATCGATCGAAATCTGTCACATGTAAGTTGATTTGAAAAAGCGATTTACTTATCAAATCGATCGATTTCCATCACATACCTGATTAAATAGCTTTTAATTACTATTTCGAAGATTTCTTCTATAGATTGACTATTAATAAATAAATAATATTTTACAACTTTAACACTGGTTTTAATATATATTTTTTTTTTTTTTAGTTTCAAAAATTTTATTTATTTTTTATGGGATACCTAATTTATGTTAAGTGTCGATGGCTTAATATAGAAAGGTCGCATCTCAACTTTTAGCTACTTTACAGGAGAAGGAAGAAACTCAATAAAATCTTTTGTTAGTTAGTTAGGGCTTTTTTTAATTACTGTAAATCTGTTATTCGTCAACAATGTTAAAAATCGTATGGCTTTTAAAAGCTATTATGAAATTTTCATTTATTGCTTATGGGTTTATGGGTTACCTTAAAAACTAAACAACGGATTTATGAACACTTAATAAGAATAAGCTGTGTCCACAATACAGACAAATGACTTGGGCACAAATTTTGTAAGGGAATCATTAAAAAAAACTGAGTGGTTATTATAAAAATTTGCTCCGCATGCCAATTGTTTGTATTATAGAAACGGCACATATATAAGCCTACGATTTGCCTGCGATGTTGAACAACTATTGTGTTACTGCTTTTGTCGTTTCCACATGACAGGCAACCAATTTGGGTGCAAAATTTGTGTGAAAAGAACTCACTTTTTAAGTAATTTTCGTACAAATTTTATATTCGAAAAATTCGGTCTTGTGAAAAGCACCTTGACTCAACTAACGTTTTTAGGGGCGTACGGTAACGTAAGAAATAAAAGTTATCGTCACTGCCCAAAAGTGATATGACGACAAATTGTCAAATACGCAACAATGGTCGGCATTTTTCTTATAGCAAATATGGGTACAATTCCCCATGTTGACGGGGATGTCACAGACGAAATGCTACAAGAATCTATTTTACTACTAAATTGAAGAAAATAAAAATGCCACGTCAAACGTAAATTTATTGACCATAAGTTAATAGTTAAAGTCTATTGGATTTTTTCCAATTGTGATAAGGAAAATTTAATACACCACAAAAACCATACATTAGCAGTATGATTGACACCCTTTGAGTGCCGATACAACAGAACAATCAATTTATCCACAATAAATGACTCACATTTTCCTTATATTATTTTATTTGTAATATACACTATTTATTTATTAATAAGGTTGGTGTTAGGGAAATTATTAAAAAATCATGGTATTCATCCGCTTTAACAAAAGTATGTAAATATGTGTATTAATAATACATATGCATTTACTTACGTTCCTCCATTTGTTTGTTGATTTCAAATGTATTTTCAATAACAAATTTGCGAAAAATATTTATTATAATAATAAACAAATATGTTTAATTACTTTTCCTAGTGTTTTAGAAGATAATATCTGTAAATAATTACAAATTTGTTTTTAATTCTTGAAATTAATCTCACTATTGTCGAAAAAAGTAGAGGTGGTACTTTGACATCGCAGTTGACAGCAAATTTTCGATACCACACACTGCATAAAAATATCGATAGTTATGTATAGAGTTCTCAACGCAGAATTATTCTTCTTACCCTACAGACGATTTTTGATGAGTTGACTTGAGCTAGGCGAATTCATTACCAGGTGGATGCAATGGCGAATTCAAGCTAATTTATCCATTTCCCACACTGTCAAATTAGGTACATATTTTTCGGCGCCATTTATATGTAATATTTTATGCATGGAGAATTTTGACAGCGTAGGATATGAATTCGCCGTTTTCAAAAAAAAATGCTTGTTGTTTGTTTTGTTGTAGTCGTGCATATACCTGGTAATGAATTTGCCTTGAGCTACCAAGGCAATCATCTGTTATGAATTCGCCTTAAAATAAAGTATTAAAACCGTTATTCCGTCTTAATTTTATTGAAAAGTTGACCAAGAAAATTTTCCAGTCCAACTTGGGGCGAATTTATAGTCACATGAGTGACTTGTCTAGCCTTAGTAGTCGGCGACGCGCGATATATATATATATATATATATATTTGTACCCGGTAAACATCCCTCAATTAAAAATATATACCGAACAATGTGTCAAAAAAGTAATTCACAATCAACTGGATGATGAATGCAAGCGGCGAAAATAAGCAATTTCGCCTTATTTATTCAATGACGAATATTGGGCGGTAGTTTTTTCCCTTCATTCCTCTTATTATTAATGAAAAACCGTTTCGCGTGCAAAATATAAAGGAGTTTGGATAAATATATTAGTAATATTTTTACAAAACTAAATTTAAATAAATAAAAAAAAAATATATATATATTTTGTTTTTTTGAAAAAAAAAAACGCAAACTGCAATCCCAAATTGCGTTTTTCTTTAAAATTTTGATAAAACAACAAATTTATTAATGTTTGCTCACAAAAACCCAAATAAGATGCAAAAACAGCAGAAAATATTATGTACTCGATTCAACGGACTGGGTTTTTAGTTCTTAAATTTATTAAGAAAGAACTTTAGAAAGAAAAATGACATCAAAATGACGTGTCTACAATTTAAAGAAAAGACAAAATTAAATTCAACCTATCTAGTTTTTTAAGCAAAACAATCTGTTTCATATTTTTTTATTTTTTTATTTTAGTTTTTGAAAAAATAGTACAAATTTCTTTTTTTTTAATTATGCAATGATGTTTTTTAACCTTTAATAATAAATGATAATTATAACAAAATATAATGAATGTTTACATAATTGTTAAAAGAAATAGACATTGCTTTTTTTCAAAAAAACTAAACAAGATAAAGTACAATTTTTTTTGATAGACAAAACATTATTTGAAAATGACAACAAAATTGCACACATTAAACTAATAAAAGCATGATTATTTTTTTAATATAATAAATTTTCTATGTTTATAAAAAACAAAATATTTAGAATTTTCAGAAGAAATTCGTTTAAGTTTCTGTAGAAGAAGGAGGATGACTTTTTAAAAGGCATGTATGTACGTTTTTTTAAATTTATATTTAAAATGATTATATAAATCATAAGATATAATAAAGAATGAGACATAATATGATGACAAAATATTAAAAAAATACGTTTTATAATTAATATTTTGACAATTTTGTTTTACTATTTTTTATATATAAAAATTATATTTATTATTTTTAATGTTTTTGTTTTTTTACTTTTTTTTGTGATTTTTTATATCTTGTTATATTTCGTTAGCTACAATGCAAAAACATGTAATTAGAAAGATATTCAAAATCATTTTTTTAATTATTCCATATTTTTTGTAGTAACGCACAAAAAAAAAATATATATAAAAAGAAATGCAATTTCGATTATATTTTTAGTTACACGGTTTTGCATTCCAGATAACGATTTGTATGTATGCGTATGTATGTATGTATGTACTTGTTAGAAGTGTAAACTTGGCATCATTGTTATTTTTTATAAAGTTTCAAAACTCAACTCTTAATATTTTGCTGTTAATTCCGAAAAAAAATATAATTTTTTATGTTCAAAAAATATGAAATATATTGCGATTTTAGTCTTGTTTATTATTTTATTTAAATTAAATCTTTCGATATTTTTTCTTGAATATACATATTAATTATTTTGAGTTGGTTTTTCGCGTTTTTGTTTATCTTAATAAAACTATTGTATTTTTTATTATGCTTAAAGGAAGCGCACGAAACAAGGTGTCAGTTTAGACATCTATTCGAATTAAATTCAAATATATTGTTTAAAAAAAGTTAACCTCAAAATTTATTCTTTTTGTTCCAAATGTTATGGTGGTTTCTTATTCGTTGAAATTTTTCAAATTAACTCAAATGGTTTGTTTTCAGAGAAATAAAAAATATTTTTTTTAATTGATTAGGGTTTTTAAATTACATCTTTGTTATTAGATACATATGTACATATGTATGCATGTATGTAGTTGTTTTTATACATCATGTTTTTGTTTTTCTTTACTGTTATTATAATTATTATTATTTTTAACTATTGTTTTTATTACTTTTGACAACCTTCAAGATATTGACACCTACTTCGTGTGATTTTTTTTTATCAATGATGTTTTACAAATTTTAACAAATATTAAGTTGGTTTTAGTTTTTTGGGCCCCATACTGAAGTCATGGGTGCAGCGGCAATGGGTGCTCCGCCGACAGCGGGAAAATCTTCTTGCGATTGAGTATTGGGTGCCGATTTTCCATGTTTGCTGTCGGCCTTCTCCCAAGGAGCATCTTTCATAACGAATCCATTTTCGTTAGCACTGCCACCACCGGCAGACAAAAATGCTCCCACGGTTTGAGGTTGTGGAGATGGTGGCAAGTTTTCTAAGTACTCACGGATATAGTCTTCCGCCATGTTAAGTATGGCTTCCTTAGCATTTTCAACATCATCTTCTTTGCCAATGATGGTGACAGCATCTGGATTGTTCTTGGCCTCTTCGGGCGAAGGGAATTTGATATCCACCTAAAACACATACGTTAAATAAAAACAAAATATTTTAATAAAACAAATCTAAATCTATAAGTTCACCACAAAAAGGTAGCAAGCGAATTTTTTTTCGTGAAATATATAATTTATATCAATTAACTACTTTGTGACCAGTGATGTTACACTTTTTTCGGAAGTCTTTACGCAGCACTTAAAAAATCCCTATTTTTCCCTAAGCGCTCAAAAAATTGTCTTTACAAAAATCCCTACAACTTTTAAATTATAATATATCAAAAAATACAAATAAAATATTTGTGTTTAATATATAAACGTTTTATTTAAACTTGTTATACATTATGAGTTAATAAATCAGTCTGTTTTTATAAATTAAAAACTAAATGAACAAAAATTGAAAAACATAAAAACAAGTGATATATGTACATAAATTCATTTAAAATCACAATTAGTTCATTGGTAAAAAAAGCGAAATATAAAAAATATGTATTTTGCACTTCTGAAAGTTGCTAGGATATTAAAAAAATTTGTTTGCCTGTGTTATTTTTGACTGGTGATTTCCTGACATGTCGTAAAGATACCATTTTTTTTAAATGAGTTTCGGTACATTGAAAGGTATAACAATTTTTACATTCGTCTCGTTAAAATGAGCGGACAATGCAAATTGAAGTTAAAATTTTATGACTTAGCTTATTTCTTTTCTTAGTGCGAGCATCAGTGATGATGGAAAAAATAAAGCAAATGTAGCTAATTTCGACAAAAGGGGGAAAATGAAATTCTCATTAAAATTTTTCATTTTGTTAACTGTACTCCAAAACTTTTCGAAGTCCATATTTAACAAATCACCTTCTTCTTGCTCTGAAAAATAAATTCAAAGGATCTCCACTCTTGTAGAAGTGAATTAGCGTCCACTTTTAATATAATTTTCGAATAATTTTTAAATGAAAATTTATTTTTATTTCCTTTTTTTCCCCAATGTAATTTCAGGGTTTAAGAACCCCATTTTTTTTGAATATTTCTGTTTTGAGGGGTAATATTTGCTGTATTTAAACAAGATTTCGTTTATATGATTAAATTTTTTCTACTTCCAACTTAATTGCGCAACTTCAATATTGTTTATTATATACATATATGTAAATTTCAAAAACTCTCTCGTGCGCTATTTGGTGTGAATTGAGCTATTCAATAAGGACATTGATTGGAAATGCAGGAAGCTGTTACTATCCAATCTCTGAAACAACATAGCAATGCCAAGGCAGCGTCAGATGTGCTATGCCGTAAATTCACTACCGACATATTGTACTTTGTGTTCATCTAAGAAACTTTGATAAACTAAGGGGCCATTAAGGGACTGCGAAATAGCGACGGTAAGCTTATTTACAACAATGAAACGACGAAGCCAGGTGCGGCCATTTTCGTAAGAAATAAACTAAAATATTTTTCATTTTCAGAATTCATACACAGTGATCTCGTAGCAATACTGGCAAGGACGATCTAGCGCTTACGTCAGAGGCACCCAAGCTGGTAACCTACTTCCAGAAGTGTAAACTTGGCTTACTGATGTAATGCGATTCCAACGCTCATCGCACGGTTTGGGGAGTACTGCTACCAAGAAACGATTTCCAGGCCCAGATGGTATATTTCCATGCATCCTACTGAAGGGTCGAAATTATATCGTTCGAAAACTGTCTAGAATTTTCATATCAAGACTATTGGCTTGCTACATATATGCTGAAGGCTTGGCGCAGAGTTGAAGTCGTCTTTATACCGATGGCTCGTTTTTCATGTTTGAGAATTTTCTGATTCCTATACACCGTTTTCAATGTGCCTTCCAGCCGTTTAAATCAACGGTAGCGGCTATACACTACCTAACCACTGTTACACCAAAAACCCTAGACATTAATCAAACGGCCCTGTGTGATTTTATATGTAGGTATTTAAGGAGCCTTGGGTCAAATCTGGTCTTTACAGATGGATCGAAAATGGAAATAGGCACGGGTGCTGGCGTCTATTTTTTAGGAACAGACATTCGTAGGCTACCGAATGAATGTAGTGTATTTCAGGCTGAGATCCTAGCGATCCTCAGGGCCACGGAACTAGTGACACAGAACACGTGGAAGGCGTGGAGGTAACATTCTACTTTCACAGTCAGGCGGCGCTGAAATCTTTGAAGGGGCATAGCGTCAAATCGAAGCTGGTCAGCAAGTGTATGCTATCTATCTACTTGTTTATGGACAAATTTAGCGTTAGGCTACGTTGGGTACCAGGACATTGCAATTTTGAGGGGAACGAAATCGCTGATGAGCTGGCAAGAATAGAGTCAGCATTAGATGTGGCAGTTAGTAACAGGCCAGTTAAAAACTCCAATCGGTTACTACCACAGGGAACTCAGTAATTGGGTGATTAGCGAAACCAATAATTCCTGGAGCAATAGAGAATATTTTAGTTTCCGAGGTCCATATGGACAGAACAAAACTCAGGTAATTTTGATCTACTTCTGAGAATGAATAGAAAGGTTTTGAGAGTCTTAGTAGCCGCGTTGACTGGCCATTGCTCCAGATTTCAATAGGATGTGTGGGGATGAAGAGGAGCCAGAAACTATAGAGCATATCATCTGTCATTGCCCAAGGCTGCAATGCCATAGCCAAAGATGGCTGAGCAGACGTTTCCATGAGGGCATTAGTTATATCGCGAGTGCAAACTTGAAGATATCAGGGGCTTTATCATGGGAATTAAGTGGCTGAAAGATGGATGATAAGGGCTCTTTGTTTCTCCTTGGGCAGTAAGGAGACTAATTAGTCAATAAATTAAAAGAAAATGAAGGGAACCACAATGAATCCAATTGGGTCTCCGAGTGGATGTGTGCTTCACATTACCCTTCCTAATCTTGGGAGGCTTTGACGCGATCGGTGAAGCTCTAGACAGAAAAGCAGTTTCGAAAAATTATAAAAAATTGCACTGTAGAAATGTTGTCATTCAGGCTGGTTGACTTGAACCTATGTGGGTCATCGAGGATCATAAGTTGTCCATAAGGTGGCGTTTTATCGATTTTATTGTAAACGTTGGTCATATCTAAAGGAACGCAAAAAAACTTGAATTTAACTATTGAATAGTGCAGGCAGAATGATATCAATCAACCCAGAAAAGACAATCATTGTACCAATTAACTACATAAAATGATTCGATCATAAGGCTTTCCAGTGAAGTTAAATACCTTGGAGTCATACTTGACAAGTCGCTCATGTGGAATCAGCAGTTTCACTCATTGAAAACAAATCCATCAGGGCGATTCATGCCTGTCAATGGTTATTCGGCCAAACTATGCTGGGTGCCTAACCACGAAGGACACATTAATTCATCATTGAAAACTCTAAAACCGATCTATTTAGATTATGTCCAACGCAAAAAAAAAAAAGAAGCCGAAGCATACACTAGGTACTGCTGATATTGTGGAATTGCCACCAGTAGTCGCTGTCCCAGAAGTTTCCTTAAGATTCAAGATTATTGAGATTGAAAAATGTATTGCTGGCTTAAGCTCCGAAAAAACCCTAGGTATCGATAAGTAAGCAACAAAATGCTTTTAAAGCTACCAAATATTGCAAAAAGGATAATACTTTTTATATTTAATAGTATTTTACGACTGGATCACTATCCTACAATTACAGCAGCCGGTGGTATGTCAGAAATCAGCGAATTCATAAAGATCTAGATGTTCCGTTCGTGAAGACTATTTTCAAAACATGTGACGAATTATGTATATTAAAAACTTTAGTTGCACCCAAAGCCACTTGTGCAATATTGTGAATTATAGAGATCGTACTCGGCTGAGAAGGAGGAATAATCTTTCTCTCAGCCGTACACTAGAGACCTAAGCCAACAAAAAATCAGCCACTGAAACCAAAAATTTTGTTTCAACATTTTCTTAAAATTTAACTAACACTTCTAGATTTGAGATTTGAATAATTATTGTTAGAAAAATTTATAATTGCCGATTCAATAGATAATAAAAGCACATAAAAATATTCATTTAAATACAATTTTGCCTTTTGTTAAATAATTATAATTTCTTTAGTCTAAACTTGGCGACTCACCTTGTAATCTTCAATCAGTTTACGAATAGTTCTGCCTCTTTGACCAATAATATGCGAATGAACACGAGTGTCAATATCGATCACTTCACGATACAAATTTTGCATTTCGCCAACAATTTCCATAATAGCATCGCGAGCTTCCTCAGCCTTAGCTTGATAACCAGTAATGGTGATGATGCTTTGATTTGGATCACCACGTTTCGGCAGTGAAATATTAACGTCATAGTCGGCGCGTAATTTATTGATGACTGCGCCACGTTTACCGATCAACTTTGAATGATATTCAGGATCAACCTCAATTTGCAAGTTGTATGAACGCAATTCACGATCAGCACGACTGGCTTCATATTCCTCGATCATTTTGTCCAATGCCTTTTTAGCTTCGGCGACGTGAGCGGGAGTACCAGTTACCTTAACAATATCTGATTTAGATTCGCTGGGTGGCAATTCAATGTGTACATCGTGGGTGGACATAAATTCGCGCACATTCGCACCTTTGGGGCCAATGATGGTTCGATGAAGATCAAAGGGTACAGATAGCTCTTCAGTAATGGGCACAAGATCGATAAGAGCCTGTTTAGCAGCATTGCATCTATCAATGTGCCCAGTAATACGAATGATATCACAATGACGAATGGGTTCGTCAGTAGCTACACCATCGATTGTACCATTGGTACCGTTTTCAAGACCTTCGACAGGTTCAGTGGCATCACGATCGGGGAATTTAATGTTGACATCATGTTCGGTAGTAACTTGCTGTACTTTGAATCCACGAGCTCCCATAATTGTACGATGCAGACGTTGAGGAATGACAACCTCAATAGTTACTTGAGCATCCAAGTCTGCAACTATTTCGGTAATACGTAATTTAGCAGCTTCAATACAATCTTTTGCACCTTTTAAAGTGACTTTATCAGAGTCTACGCCAGGGCGAGGGAAAGAAATCATAACACCGCCATATTCCTCAGAAATGCGATGCAAAATTTCACCTCTCTTGGCCACAAAGTGCTTGTGATACTTAGGATCGACAGAAATTTCACCTTCGGTGACTTGATCGATATCTTTAATAATGGCCTCCAACTGCTCCTTTGCCTGTTTAACATTTTCTTCCTTACCAATAATGGTAATGACTTCTTTGTCGGCATCATCGTTTCCTGGAAATATTATACGTGCACCGGTGGCATCACGTATTTTTCTAATAGATGCTCCGTTCTTGCCAATAAGGAACTTATGGTGTTGCTGTTTAGCACGCACTTCGGCAGTAAAAGAAGCGGCTTGACGTTCGTTAGCTAATTCCAAAAGCTGAGTTTTCGCCTTGAGCACGTCATCCTTAGGACCACGGATAGTGACCTTATCACTCTTAGATTCACTGGTAGGAAACTTAATGGATACACCACCGCATTCTTCCATGATAGATGAAATTAATTTTCCACCTGTTCCAATGATTGAATTGTAAAACTTGGGAGAAATTTGTACATCTTCATTGACAATATCGGCCAACTCGTTTTGAATTTTTTGAATACGTTCCTTAGCTTCAAGAACTTTATCTTTCTTGCCGGTAATGACGATGACTTCGTTAGTGTCACCCTCGGCAGGTAGATCGATTTTCGTTTGTGTTTCATCACGAATCTTTTTAATATTAGCACCGCCCTTGCCAATGACAAACTTGTGGAATTGCTTGAAGATGGGCACCTCGACAATATACGATGACTCCTGGATTTCTTTAACCAATTTCAAAAGGTCCTTGTGACACTTGTCAACATCTTCTTTTGGACCACGCAATTTCACAATATCAGTATTTTCTTGGGGTGTTGGAATGACAATCATAACTTGACGATAGCGATCCTTGATCTCGCGAATCTTCTCACCTTTGGCGCCAATAATTTGACGATGCAACCGACGGTCGATGATAACATCTTTCGATTTTTCATTTTCTAGTTTATCGATTTTCTCTTGTAATTCAAGATGAGCTTTTTTAACGCCCTCCTTGGGACCTTCAATGCGGATGTTGTTTTGGCCCTCGCGTTCCTCAATGTTGATATTTACGTTCAGTTCTTCCTTAAGACGATTGACGTTGGCACCAGCCTTGCCGATGATGTGCTTGTAGTAAGCGGGATTGACAGTCATAACAACAAACGTAAAGTTGTCTTGATAATTGCGAATAATGTCAACCAAATAGTTGCTGGCCTTGTCAACATTTTCTGGATCACCTTCCAATTTAATCTTGTCCTCCAGACAATTAACATTTACATTCGGGCAATCCTCCTCAAGCTGTTTCATGTTGGCTCCCTTGCGTCCAATCACATATTTATGAATCCAATGGGGTGCTTCGATTTCAACCGACTTGACTGAATTGGCCTTTTGATAGACCACAGTTAGTGCATTTCCCAAAGCCACTTGCGGGCCGCGTAAGGTAATTGTTTCAAGAGGCGAGTCCAAGGGTGGCATTTCTACAGACACACCAGTAAGTTGAAGAATTTCGGCAATTGTCGAGCCTTTAGGTCCAATAACGTAACGATGTTGTGCTTTTGCTACTTCAACACTAACAGTAGAGCATTTTTTCTCCATTTCCTTATAGATGGCTTCAACCTTGGCCTTGGCCACAGCAACAGCATCTTTTTCGCCCGTAATCACAATTTCATCCTTTTGCATTGATTGTGGTGGCACATTGACCTTTGCACCTGTTTCTTCTTGCATCTTATTCAAGTTATCGTTATACGGACCAACAATAAAAGGATGATAGATTTTGGGTACCGAAATACGATCGGAAGATTTTTTGTATTGATCAGCGGATAATTGACGTATTTCTGTTTCTGCCTTTTCTATATCTTCCTTAGTACCGGCAATATTAATGATGTCACTTTCTTCATTTTGATTGGGAATTGTAATTCTAGTTGCGGTCACTTGTTCCAACTCACGTAGACGTTTACCAGCCTTGCCTAAAATCACGCGATGATGTTCCTTGGGAATGCTAATGGAACGACTGGCTTGGGCGGAAAAGTACATAAGAATTTTGCGACGGGCATCGAGCAATTCAGGTTGTTTCCCCTTGATAAGGAAGGTAAGCGATTGATTTTTTCCAGTAGCAATTTCAATTTGAGCACCAGTTTCCTTGGATATTTGTTGACAAATACGTTTCGATTCACCTTCACCGAACTTTTCGCAATCGGTCGATTTGCGTTCTTCACCAGCCAAATGTAAAATCTAAAATTTTAGCCGTTCAAAAATATTTACATACTATGTACATATAACTTTACATATTTTTTCGTTGAGAATATTTTTCTTTTAACTATCCGCATTTACCTGAGTCTTTTGGGTGCTGGTTACACGTACAACTGGAGGACCAGTACTTGCACTTAGGGGAGCTGCAGTGTTTGCTGGCAAAGCTGGGAAAAGATCATCATAGCTAAATGCTGGTGTAGCATTGCTGGCGGTGCCTCCACTTGTAGTGCTACTGGGTGTAGCAACCGGAGTTGGAGATGGTAATTGTTGCTGTTGATCCATTAGTTCTTGATAATTGGTGGTGTTAATGGTGGTAGTTGGTTGTTGTTCAACGTTTACTAAATTTTTATATCATTCATAGTTTCTTTTAACAACAATATTTTTTATTTCACTTACCGTTTGATTCTTCCATCACTGCTGCTTGCATCACTTAAAAAAAAAGAGAGAGAAGAGTCCTTTTTCGTTCCAAGTCGTTACAGTACCACTGCAATAGAAATTAATTTAATATAGAATATGTTATCGCGTTAGTGATTTGTCAAGCTAAATTTATTTGCATATAAGGAATACACATGCTAAATATTTGATGAGTTTAATATTCAATATCACAGCAAAGTGTATTTCTACTAAAATGTTGTCCGAAACATGTGCTTATTTCATTTTAATTTCTCTTAAACTACATATGTATGTATATTCCTAGCTAAAAATGTACGTAATATAAGAGCACATACATATTTCTAAACTGATAATACATGGATATCTACTGAAACAAACGAATTCATAGAATACAATAAATACATATTTTTCTTGTTTATTGCAATATTTGTCAAATAAAATTATACATATTTTTTTCGAATAGATCTCGCGTTGCTTTTGGAATAATAAATAATGCTGATAAGAAAGATTATGTACATATGTATGTATGTATGTGTGTTTTTAGACGGCAAGAAACGTACTCTTTTCATTTTATGTTTAAAATAAAACTTTAAACTCCATATTTAGAATTGCTTCATTGATAAAAAAATTATAGTTAAATTGGAATTATATATTTTTAATTTATGAATTCGAAATCGATTTTGTAATTTAACAATATATAATACATTGCTGATCCACCATCTCGATCCTCTCCTGCTACATAGCACATGACCACGGCGACCAACCACCACACAATTTGGCCCATAAGATGGAAAGAGAAGCAAATCTGAAAGGTATACCTGTTCTGATGGGTGCCGATGCAAACGCACATCACCATATCTGGGTTAGCTCAGACACCAACCCAAGAAGTGAGTCTATATTTGACTTCATTATAGATAACAATCTTGTAGTGTTAAATCAGGGTTCAGAACCAACTTTTGCGATCTCAAATAGGACATCTCACTTGTTAGCGCGAGACGTGCTCATCTAATCAAGGGCTGGAGAGATCAACGCTATATTGAATTTCTCATCAGCGTAGCATACGGAAATACAAAATATTTTCTGAACAGACATCAAACGAACTAAGAGGAACATAACAATATTCTCACCAACATAATACCACGAGCTCCAATCATAAAGGAATTGGTAGATATAGACACAGCCGCGAACAAGCTAACAAATACGTTTAAGGTACAAGAATATTTTGCAAGCCAAACCTTCCGTACAATGCAGGAACTGCAAACCACCTTGGAGGTCTGTCAGGCTAGCGGAAGTGAGAGCTGCCGCAGGCTGTTCAATGAGGCTAAAAGAACAAGAAACTTGATACTCTAGCAAACCTCAGTGAACAAATTCAAACACCAAGTTAGGAACGCAAAATGTAAGTCCTGGAAAGATTTTTGCAGCAATGTGGAAATCTCTTTGCGATATTAATAGATTGCGGAAAATCCTAGCTAAGCAGTCGTCTGTACCAGGATACATTCAGAAATCAGATGGAAACTGGACTACTAACTCTTTTTTAAAGTCCCTCGAGGTGCTGATGGAAACCCTCTTTCCACGATGTACACTCTTTATGGAAGCACAAACCGCTTTTTTTCTACCCGGTTCAAGTTTCACTGGACAATACATATAAAGCTTTTATCCGTATAAATCACCCGGTCCAGATGGAATAATTCCCGGAGATATACAACACATATAGACCTTGCGAAACCATGGCTGCTTACTATATACACAGCATGTCTTGCCTGGTCATATATTCTGCAGCAGTAGACTAAATGCGAAGTAACTTTTGTCGCAAAAGGGAGTAAAGCATCGCACTCCAAGGCTGAGGACTTTAGACCTATCAGGCCTAATTTCCTTTCTTTTACAGACACTAGAGAGATTGATCGACGTTTATATAAAAACATCTGATAGCAATCTCCTATCAGCTAGCCAGCACGCCTACACCAAACGGAAATAAGTTGCAACGGCATTGCACTCACTTGTAGGAAACATAGAAGGATTACTCGAGGACAAGAAATTCACTTTGGTAGCCTTAATAGACATTGAGGGTGCCTTTAATAATATCAACTCGGTTGCAATTATCCGGGCTATCTCGAAGTTAGGAATAGATCAATCAACACGTCAATTCATATACTCAATGCAGAGTTATTACATCCACCATGGGGGAAGCATGTAGCACCAGGTATACCCGCAAAGGTACGCCACAAGATGGAGTTATATCACCTCTTTTATGGCATGCGCAAATCAATTTTCTGCTAAAGAAACTGCAGTCCATGCATGTTAAAAAAGAAGTTCCTAGGCGTTATCCTTGATAGTAAGCTAACATGGAGAGATAATCTTCATGCTCGAGCAACTAAAGCCTTAACGGCAATTTATATTTGCAAGAACGTCATTGGACCCCCTTGGGGTATAAAGCCTAAGGCGATAAATTGGATATCGAAAACAGTAATTGGTTTAGGTTGGGTTAGCAGGCTGCTGTTAAAATGAAGATTAGATTCTAGCCCACTTGGGTCCTGATGTGGTCCCACTGTGTCACCTTTAGGGAAGAATGGTAGTAGAGAAAAGGAGATTAGGAGAGTCTAGAGAAGAGTAGGCAATGGAGTGAAAGAGTAAAAACAAACAGAGAAACAAGTGGGAAAATCGATGCAAGGTGTAAGACTTGCAGTGGTAACGGGCAGGATGCCAAGCCCGCTATTGGGCAGAGGGGAACCACCCACTGCACCTGAAAGAGGAGTTAAGGCTCAGGGAGGGTGTTGAAGGATATTCTACCTAGAAAGCGGAGGCGGTGATCCTCCATAGCTGGGCAGAGGCATAGAAGAAAGTATGCGATGCTTTCTTCTTCTTCCTCGTCATTACAGCTGGAGGAGTATTCAATATATGGTAGACCCATGCGTCTAGCGTGGGTACCGAAGGTGCAGTGCCCTGTGACTGCGGCCACAAGATTGAGCAATTGCATCTTGGGGAATTTCAACAGGTTTTTAGTTATGTTGACGTCCAGGCGGATCCATAGTGTCCTTGCTATGGTGCAGGTTGGCTCATTATACCATCTGGTTTGTGCTAACTGCATAAGAGCTTTATTAATTCGCTTCCAGCAGGCTGAGAGCTGAAGACCGCAGAAGTTGTCAATGTCGAGAATCTCCACCTCTCCTGGCCAGATTGTCAACGATAAGGTTGCTTGTGTTTTCCTTGTGTCCCCGTATCCATATAAGGGTAACACTTGATTCGCCACCATATTAAGTGACTTCCTACATTCCAGGGTCAGAAAGAATTTGGTGGAAATTTTCCCTTGTCCGTCTGCAAACTAATACATATATACTACATAGATTATTACATATTTTAAATACATAAAACAAAAACAGTAGACGTTATCGTTTAGTTTCTTTGATTAATATTTTAAATTAATAAAACAAAATGATGGGATTTTTTAGCTAAATACCATTTTTAAAGTGCATATGAGCCATCACAGCAATTATGTTTCATAGTACAATTCATCAGTACTCAAATATGCGATCGTATGTGTGACACACATTTGTCTATTTTATTTGCGCTTTCAAAAATCGTGTCTTTGAAATAAAAAAAAAAAATAACAAATTTGAGACATACCAACTAAAAGCTAACAAACAACGAGCTAAATAAACAACAGAGCAGTGCAGCACAAGCAAGTTCTTTAACAAGGAGGAACTGGTTGAAATAAATTCGAAAATTTTTTCTTTTATTAATGTTATTGCTGTTGCTGTTGTAGTTTCTGTTGCGGATGACAATGCAATTGCGATTTACAAAAAAAAAAAATTCCATGTTTTCGTACTCTATCGGTTGAATAAACTGATCGGAGTAACAACAAATTGGCAGCAAATAAATAAAACATGTTTTTTCTCATATTAGAATGATTGTACAATTTATAGTGCGAACAAATACACACACAAGATAGTATAGAAATACATAAGTGTGGATATGTAAAATATTTTATGTGCGCAAACATTAGCACGAAAAAAACTTTTTTCAAAACAGAAAATATATAATATTATAAGGGAGAGAGAGAGAGAAGAGCTAAGGCATGTGATAACTTAGGAAGTCTTCGAGATACCCGGATAACGTCAACAAGATAGATGCATTCTCATGGGTATAAATTCTTCTAATTTCGATACATGTACATACAATTAATATGTATGTTATATGTATGTATATTTGAAAGTTTAAATTTTACAATATGAATAGAAATGAAAGAATTAGTCGAATATGAAATTTGGTAAAGCAAATTTAAATTCTGTTTAATCTAACAAACTTTGTTCCTGTAGAAATAGACAGGATATTGCGAAAACTTGACTCGGGTAAATCGGATATATTACTGGGAATGAATGAATAGAAACGTTTTTATAGTCTTAGGAGGTGCGTTGACTGGCCATTGCTCGGTTAGAGCGAGGACCAGCAGATGGGAAAATTGTATTTTTTTTTCCATCACTACTTCAATCAAAGTCCTCAAAAATTTCTACTATTTTCTTAAATAATTTAACTGATGGTCTAACAACGAAATTGAGGGCCATATAGACTATCCAGTAACCAACAAAAATTAAAATACATACATATGTATATGAAATATTTCATTAAATTGTTTTATTTGTCAATAGGATTGTCAGGGTATCATGTTGGGAATATTAGATATGTAGTTGTTGCAAATTTTCTTTACTCTCCACACTTGCAATAAGGGGCTGTGCACATATTACGTAACGCTGTTTTCAGAGATTTTGAACCCCCCCTTCGTAACGCTTTTTAATAATTTTTCAGTGCAAAATTTCGAATCCGTAACAAATCTTTAACCCCCCCTCCCCCGAGAGCGTTACGTAATATGTGCACAGCCCCTAAGCAATAAAAAAGATTTTTTAAGAAAATGTTATCGTTTAAATATATGATGATGTTATCGTCTAATAGACATGAGAAATCTCTTCAAAATTGGTTTCAAACCACTCAAACAATAAAATTTAAATATGGGAAACAGCTCGACATTTTGTTAAAAATAACTTAAACAAAAATAAATACAACGATAAAACTTGAATTCGTTTCGAGTTTTACCACCCTGTTATGGTTTTTGTGCATTTAAACCATTTGCAAATTTTCTGTACGACCATCAAAACCATTTTTCAATTATTTTATAATTAATTGGTTTTGTAGAAATTTTAAAAAAATTATCCCAAAATAACTATATGTGACCTGTGAAAAGGGACCTTACGTGTCAAAAAAACATTTTTCACTTTCTTGTCTATCCGAATAGAGTTTGGGACGCTCTTTCATGTGGTGAAATCCGAAAAATCATAATTTGTTTAAAAGTTTTCTAAAAGTGAAGAGAAAGAAGAGTACTGATACGAAAAATACTGTTATTGTTTCACTTCAATAGCTGTTTTCTCGAAAACTTCTTTTCGCACGTAAGGACGCTTTTCATGGAAAAGGTCACATGTACATATGTATTTATGTATGTATTTCGTAAAATTCTCCGCTCTTTTTGAAGAATTTTCGACTTGTGTCTATGACTTCAGTTAAACAGAAAAAAGCAGTAATAAAGTTGGGTACAACTTTAAAGTATTAACCGACTGAAATTAGGTCCGTTTGCGTAATTTTTAGGTAAAGTTCCGTAAAATGAAAATAAGAAAGAAAGAATTACTCTCACTAATCACAAAAAAAAATTAAAAGTACGTGAACAACAAAAAGCAATTTTTAGCCCAAACGTATGTATGAAGGTGCTGTAAAATTAATTAAAAAGACGAAATTGTGTTTTTGATTAGCATTTTAAATTTCAAAATATTTTGGTTTGTACAAATCTTTATGTTTGTGCATCCAAAAATACATACATACATATTTTGCTTTGAATTTGGTTAAAAATCCAATTATTTCATTGGTAATCTTGTTATATAAAAATCTACTTTCTTACCTCCATATTCATAAACATTGCATAAAGTTAAAGTGCACAGTAAAACCGGTTTTATATACAAAATTCCATAATAACTTTAATAATCGTTTATGAATAAGGGGGTTATTGTTTATTTCACAAACAGCTGATTGCTTAACTTATTGCCCAAAGTAGCACAAACAAAAAGTACGGGCTGTTTCGTGCAAGAATAATATTTTTTTCTTAAACTCTCGCTCATTTACCTAGTTTTCAGTACGGAGACACTATGCGTGCAAAATGCGATCCCGCGGGATTCCAATATTAATTAAGTACTGGATCGGACCTATTAACTCAAATTCTAAGTAAGAAAAATCTAAAATTTTCTTTCTATCTTTTCAAAGTTTAGATAAGTTTATAAATCGCAGACGATTATACAAAAATACAATGAAATCATCGCGAGAATATCCAGAAAAGCTTTTTAGGACCACAAATAAAACGAGATCTGGTCAAAATGAATAAATGTCGTAATTAATCACTTACTTTAAAACTAGTTTTTCTAAAATTAAAAATTAAATTTAATTTAAAAATTTCGAATTGTTTGAAACTTTAATAGCGAAATTAGTTTAATCTGTAGTTTTCAAAATTGAAATAGTTGGGGTATTCACACTGCAGTCGTAAAGTCCAATGTCATAAAATAATAATACACCAAAATATGACAAGTGTGAGCACCCCGCGATATTGGTATGTGATAGAAATCGTTTCGATTTGAAATGTAATCGGAGACTTAAATCGAATCAAATACTTTTAGTTAGGTATGATGGAAATCGGATCGCGTCTGGGGGGTTACTCTGCAATTCGATTCGAAAAGAAAACTGTTCGAATTTGTATCTTATTTACATTGAAATTCGAATGCATTTGCTTTCGATTCGAAATACAGAGTAACCGCACTGTTTACATAAATATTTTTGTGCGACCTCCGTCCGCTGGTAAATTCCTGCTGATTTTTTTTTTGCGACAGGAGTAATTTTTTCAGATTTTTTACTTTCTTGCATTTGCTCTCAAATCTTTTAAATTTTAAAGTTTTTATATTTTGGCGATTTTCAAAGCCTTTTTTGCATTTCCGAATTTTTTGCAATTTTTAATAAAAATTATGGCAAATGGTGTAATTTTGCCGAATTTTGTAGTTTTTTAGATTTTTTGATCTTTTACATTTCCCAGGATTTTGCGATTTTTCACCATTTTCGTGATTTTTAAAATTTGTTTTATTTTCGTTAAAGTTTTGGCGATTTTTAATCATAACTATGATATCTTTAAAATTTTTTGCAGTTTTTCACAATGTGCGTAATTTTTGCAGAGATTTTGGCATTCTTACATTTTTAGGGACTTTTAATCAAACATAAATTAAAATTTTAACAAAGTTTTGCACTTTCTTAAATTTCGCGATTTTTTCCGAAAGTGATCAATTTTAGCCATTTTTAACATGTTTTGCATTGGTTCATATTTTGCAGATTTGAAATATGTAAAAGTTTTTCGATTTTATAAAAATTTGCTACTTTGCATATAATAAAATAAAATATTGCAATTTTTGCAAATTTTCTCTTTAGCGAAAAATATAAAAAATATTTTAAACTAGTTTAAATATTTAAGACATTATGACAATATGACTATAGTGTGAACAACCCAAGTATTTTATTATTATGCCTATAGGTGTAAATATTTTTTTAATCATAACAACACTTCTGAAAGAAATTATAAACTTACTGTACTGTAAAATCCAAGAAATCCGGCCTATTTATTTTCTACCGTAGTAAAATCCAGTTTGATGACTTGGCGTATTTTCTAAAAGTAATAATTTTATAAAAGCAAGAATAAGTAAAGGAACTATTAGTTTAAAAAATTATATTAAAAGATTGTTTGCGACTTTGTTATTGCAAATTTTCATAATTCAGCACATTTGAATTATAAGTGGATAATTAACAAACACATTTTTTACAAAAAAAATAAATAAATAAACGATTTAATATCGCGAATGAATAAAATATGATGAATAAAACTTGTAGAAAAGTTTCACTTTGGACCTTTAGCATATTTCATTGATATATTTGTAGAATTCATTTCTAAGCTGCATATTTCCATGTGGAATTTTATAAATTTCACTTTCAACGAAACACATTGTTAAATGTACAGAGCTATCTTTAAGATTGCATATTGAAACTCATAAGGTCACATAAAATAATTTTGAAATAACATTGCGGCTACTACTAACTTCTATACATACTCTAACTTACATAGACTTTCATCATAAGGTAAACCACGGATTTAAAGCAATAGCTCTCGTATTCACACACCTACAAGATATCTACATACATACATATTCATTATTTCAGATAGTAGTTCGAAAACCACTCTCTCTCAGCTTCTGATAATATTATCATAATTCCACGAGTTTTTCTTGAAAATGGCACTAAGATCAACGAAATTTCTGTGAACCGACTGTTGACTGAAATATGTAGGAGAATACGTGTTCAGAGATAACAACGAAAAAATACAATAAAATAAATAGGAAATGCCACAAATAGAAAATACAAGAAACTCTCAATTAAAAATGCGGTCATTGAAGAAAGTGGAAATATGAAAATAATACACGTTTAACACCACAAGTGGTAGTTGGAGCAACACAAGATAAAAAGATAGCCTAGAGCTACAAAAGAAATTCTAACATATTGATAAAGTATTTGGTTGAAATTAAGAAAGATACAGCTAACATACATACATATGTACTTTTACTGCCTAACCCACGATATCGAACGATGATTACTAATTAACAACTAGCACAATCATATTTTTTGAAATATGTACTGGTAAATTGTAATATTTTGTTTATTTAAATGGATTTTTCTACTCGAAGCAAATGGAAAAATGAAAAAAAATGAACTAGAAAAAAACGTGTTTTTCTTATTTAACATAATTGGACTTTCATAAAAAGTCGAGGAAAACATACATTTACACTAACTGACTGCGACGTTTGCAGCGAACAACCAACAAAAAGAAGACAATCATCAGTCAATGACAGCAGATTTTGTCAAAACATTTTCACAAAATTGTCATTTTTAAACCGCAAAAGTCCATTTTAAATTATGTAATTTATTTTAAGACTTAACCAATTTATTATTTCATAAATAACATATAATTTACTAATTTTGCGTTTTCCTTTTATCATCTAATTTGTGATTTTTTTGCTGCTCTCATTTGGTTGTTCTGTCTGCTCTGCAACGTCGTATTACGACCTGAATTTTTTTATTTAATCTTTTTTCTTAACTACTTGATAGTTTAATTATTTCTTAATTATATATGTTACCACATTTATAAAATTATTGATATTCTTTACTTATTTAAAAACGTTTGTTTTATAAATTTTTGATGAAAAATTCTTGTTCTCTGTGCTGAATGCAATAACAAATGCCGCACACAACCGACATTACCGACGTCCAAGTATTAAATGCTCTTAAATGTCAACGTCAACAAAGTTTGACGTTTAGTATATAACTGAAAACGTGGCCATTTTGCCCGGCATATAGGACTGCCAAGTTTATAGGAATCTATACACCATAAGAAAATAATGCACAATAATTTAAAGGAAAATGGCAAGACAAATTCACAACAGGTAGACTCTGCTCAATTCTCTTTGAAAAATGTCCAGTTACTTTGTAAAAATATGTACCGAAAAATGTATCAACAAAGCATTTGACAAAGTAACTGGCGCACAAATACAAGGGGCGAATCAAGGTGAAAATAATCACCTAGGCTGCTGAGACTACCTGTTATGAATTTGCCTTGGGAAAATGGAAATGTTTCATAAAACATCAAGGCGAATTCAAGGTGAATTTATACCAGGCAGCCTTATCTCTACAACAATTCGCCGCTGAAAGAATCTTCAACTGTCAAAGCAAATGCAACAATGATCTGATAGAAATATATAAAGAAAACTAATCTAACTTCTCAACAAAAGCAATTTTTTATAGTTCAGGATTGCACAGCTGATGATGACGTCGCCTAATAAGGCCATCTGCCATAAAATATGTACAACATTTTAAATATTTATAAATATTAGTAAATATATTTAAAAAATTTGCATATGTATTTGTAATAATTAATTTAAGTATCTTTTGGAATAATTAATTTTAAAAATTAAGTACAAAAAAATATTCACCAACCCGTTTAAGACTAAATTGCTTTTATGAAACTATATTAGTATAAAGCCAAGTACTAAATACAGAAATCAGCAACCGGGCAGTAGCCGGTATTTGACTGTAGTTTACCCTTAGACCAAGGTTTTTATACAAAAAGTATGTCTGATTGGATCGAACTGTTAAAAACAATAGAAGAAAATTTATTTAAAGGGGACTTTGTAAAGTTGCTATACCTATGTGTTTCCGTATAAAATCATTTCCTTCAATATCATTTATATATGTAATTGCGATAAATGGGGTTTCATCTCCATTTCAGTGTCACAAATTGCACTCCTGGAAGTTTCTTAATAAAAAATATATACATATATGTAACAATTATTATCGTTCAATAGTAAGCGCATACTAACTTATTTTTAAAAAGCCACGCACAATTTCACCAACTGGATACTCGACTAACAAAGCCATAAAGAATGCAACAAAATTTGTTAAAATAAATGCCAAAATAATTTGACAAATCTGTAAAAAATATACAATTGGCAATTAATAAATTCATATAATTATTTGAAAAAATTTTATGTGTTAATGTAACTGCTACAATTTTTAAAATAAAATTTATCTCTTAGTTTTATATGAGGTTTTTTAAATATACCATGGCATATTCATAGAAGTTGGTCTCACCCCAAATTGCTTTTAAAAATACCTTCCTGGGATGTCGACACTGAAATATATATTTTGGCATCTGATGGACTCTTTAGACGCGAGAAGAATTGAAATGGAATATCATTAAAGCTTTTTGGCGACCGAGGTGGAGAGAGCGGTTTTTAATAATTAAGCCATTGAATAATGAATACAAAAAACACTATAGTGCGGTCTACACCTGACATGAAAACACGGACAGAAACAGCAAAATCCTGTTACTGTCAGGTGTGGACCGTAAATGTTAATGTTTTCTAGCCGTCTTAACACGGCTGTTAAGACGTCTGTCTTGAAAGCTCCGTCTTAACAGAAAATGACGTTTAGCTGTCAAAGTTTTGTTTTCGTTGTTATTTTAAGGGAAAAAACTGAAATAATATTGTGGAAAAAGTAATAGTTGTGTATATTTTAGAAAAAAAGTGTGAAGCAAACTGAATTTTTGTAGCAAATACGTCCTGAATAGGAAAATAAACAACAAAAACAATGTGAGTTTACAATTTTAGTTAAAAAGAATTAAATTATACATATGTAGATATATACTACATATGTACATATGTATGTATGTATTTTTTTTCGACACAACCACAAACATATGACAAAACTAGCGTAGTTAACTCGTTGACGAAACAAAAATAATGAAAAATTATGACATACGTATACTCCACCATTAAATGTTTCGCGTGTTTTAACAGCACGTCTTAACAGCATGTCATGTCTAATGTAGACGTGCAGTAACATACACATAGCGGTGTGCACGTATACATGTTATGTCAGAAGAAACTAATACCGTGTGTCACGAATAAAACAAAAATTGTGCCGCTATTTTAATTGTTCTCGTGTGTGAAAGCTCAGGAAGGTCAAAAACCAAGCGGCGAAAATGGGAGAATAAAATCTCCTGTGCGCTGAAAACCACCATGTATGAATGAATTGGAGTTGATATATAATTTCACGGGTATTTGTTTTACATGGTGGCAACGACAAAACTAAAGCAATCAAGGTGAATTTAATATTAGGTGCATGCATCAGAAAATTAGGTCGAATTTATCCAACACTTGAACTGTCAAATTTGGTTTATGTTTTCTCGCGCCACTTATATTTCATGGATGCTGTAAAGGAGAACTTAGACAGATTAGTTGTTGAATTTGCATTTTACACAAACCAAATGCCTTGTTTCTTATATCACCAAACCCATTTTTTTGACAGTGTCTAGCACAAAACAATTTGCTGCTGAGACGGTTGCACTTGGATAAATACGTTTTGCTAACTTCCCTGCACGGCGAATTCACCTAACAGCTGAGCTATATTTTATTAGATAATGGGCCGCGTGAATAAAAAGGTAGTGTATACTACATAGTATTAAGTACTAGCACTAGCTTTAACTTTTCAGTACTAGCTATGTTGAAAAGTATAATCTACAAAAAGTGTGAATAAATCTTTACTAGTACTGAAAAGTGATAGCTAGTACTGGAAAAATAAACATATGCGGCTGAAAAAAAGAGTTGCCTCTGATTAAAAAAAAAACATTTTTCTTATAAGTTCTAAGCAAAACTTGTGGTAAAACATTTTGGCAACACTCGAAGTATGTTTTGATTATTTATTATCACGATGGGCGACAAAAATAGCGCGAAATTTTTTGATATGCTTCAAAAGCATAAAATTATATATAAAAATTCTCAAGTGCTGTCAGTGAGAGTAGCAAAAAATAATGCCCTGTTTTTTTGTATTTAGAAATTTGGCCAGGAAATTACAATTGGTCAATTGAAAAAACAAATTCAAAACATGAGGAATGATCATAATTCATTAATGCAGTCATCATATTTAAATAAAAACAAACGACAATGCACTTTATGACGAATAAACCAACAATAAACTTATTTCCAGCACCTCAATGACATGCTTAAAAAAATTCAAGTTAAAACTAGTAATTTTAATTTTACTAGTTTTTAATCACACATATTTTCAGCAAACGCTGGAAAAACTAGCTTGTGCTAGATTGCAAAAAGTACTAGCTTTAACTTAAATTTTTATTCACCTCAAATCTAGTTTAAACTTAAAATTTCCTAGTATTAGCTAGCTACCTTTTTATTCACGCGGCCCAATGGAGGTAGAAATGTCATAATTTGTATGTTTACTTTTGTGTCAATTGTTATTGTAAAGTTTCACTTGCTGTAGAATAAATACCACCTGTTAAGTGAATTTGCCTTGGTACATACATTATTATTTTAAATTATGGTTCGAAGATAAGATACAAATATAGTACAGACATAGTACCTAACGTTTGCCCATTAGTTTGTGGTTAATTTTTCGTTGGTATCGGTGTTGCCAGCTCTCTGCCAATACTTTTGGGCCAAAATTTAGATTTTTTATACATATTTACATACATATAAGATATACAACATATTTTTAAAGAAACGAAACACCAATACAAAGTTACGGCTGAAGAGTTGTTACGGAGTTATATTGAAAATTTAGTTTTAGAAGGAGACCGTATAAAAGCCACAAACATTACGTAACGTTTTTTATGAACAGTACATATGTTTATCAGGCGTGCTCTTAAATCACAAGATTCAAATCACAAGTGATTTTATTATCACATACAAAGTGATTTTTTGCTATTCTGCAAATCAAATGAAATATATCAGAGTTGTGGTTAAAGTCTTGTGATCTTCACAGCGTGCCTATATCCTTATTTCGAATTGTTGAAACTTGCCATAAAGAGTTCATTAAGATATACGGGTTCACGATAAAATCCAGATAATAATCTTAGTATAGTCACATGCCACAAATATGACTGAAAGGATATTCTACCCACTATACGAAATATAGGTAAAGATGCGATCTCGTATGCAATCCCTATGAAAAAAAATTTTAAAAATTATAATATATGTACATATGTATGTACATACACACATCAATACATATGTATGTATGTATGTTTAAACTTACATCCCATTTTCATTAGCATACACAATAATATAAAGCCACCGTAAATTGACCACATATTGCGATATAAACTGGCATATAAACTCAATACTAATGAAGGTTTTTCTATATTTCCATGGATCACCAAGTTGCCAGAAAAAAGAAGTCCCATTCCTATGGAAATAATTACAGCCAACAGTGCAACTTCGAATTGTATAACACCACGATATTTAAAATAGTTCTGCTTTTGCGGGCGTATATTTTTGAAATAGATTTCGGCACATATAAAACCAACCAAATAACCACCCATATTGCAGTAAGATTGAGGATATGTTAAATAAAATGTTTCAACATCTTTAAAATACAAATAACGATAGCTTCTGAAATTTGAAAAGAAAACTATATCACTTCATGTTCAATAGGAATAAGGCGTAAAAAGTTAAACTAACTCCGGCTTTAAAAAGTGTATGGCATCTAATTTATAGAAATATGTCAAACATCCAGGCACCAGAAAGGCAGATATACCGTACAAGATATAGAGAGGCTTTTTACATAACTTAAATCTATTATTAAAAGTCAGTAACATACATAAGTAATTTAATATGTTTAATTATGTTTTGTTGTAATAAATCCATATTTTAATAATGCAAAGTTATGTTTGTGATATTTATGTATATCGCACACTTAAACTTAAACAGCCACAATCAAATATCACAAACGTTCAAGAGATAAAATACTGTTTATGCTGTACAAATAATGCAAACAAAATGAAAACACTCACTACGGAATTTTTCCAGATAAGGAGAAGAAAGAAAAAAGAATTTTGAAAAATTTCAAGCTGCATCTGTGTAAGATTTAGTGTACATTATGCGCATACATACATATGAAGTTGTTACACTTACTTGGATGTTAAAATAACTGTAAATAAAAAGAGCTCATATAATTGCATATCAGCGGCTAAAAACCAAGTATGTTGAGCACACTTAAATTTATAAAAAAGAATAAAAAGTAAGAAGAATTATTGATATATTACATATAAAAATGATTCATAATAATGCATGAGATATCACCAAGTTTTAGGAAATATAAAGATTTTTGCCAAGAATTTATTTATGTAACTCACATTATGGCTAAACTCTTGCAAAACTTTTTCCAAAATTCATGCACATTCATACATATATGTAGTTTTTCTCATACTTACACTATCCTTTAGCATAAAATTGTTGATCATAAATATATTTTTCCACCAATATTCTCTACAAAACGTATGCTCTGACTCGGAAACATGACGCCAAAATGGACCATCTTCTAAATGTATCAACAAAGTTGCATTAAATAATATAACTATTGCCAAAGAAGGAAGTAATCTAAAATTGTTAAAAGAAAAAAAAAAAACACAAGAGCAATAACATTAATTTTCACTTTCTCTTCTTATAAAAGAACCTCAAATAACGATTTAAGAATCCATGGATATAAACTATTAATCCGGTTTTATAGCTCGATTCTTTTGTTATCAATTTCCTTTCCTCAAATTTCAATTTTAATAGAAAACCAGCCAAAACAAAAAATATTTGTATTACCGCAGATCCATTCTGGAATATTATCGTTTCAGCCTTATAGTAATAATTTTCTATAAATTCTGGATTTTGTATTTGTATTGACATGAGCAACATCGTACAGTGTCCAAGTATTACAATGAATAAGGCAAAGATGCGAAATGCATAAGTAAAATTCAAATTTGGCTCATTTGATTTAAAGGTATTCGATGACGACGAACTGGTAATTCGGTAATAGTTTCGACAGATCGAAAATGATGCTAAAATATTATTATAACCTTTAAAATAAAAGCTTTATTAGTTTTACTATGGAGAATGCGTACGAATGTATATATTAGTAATATTTACCAGTGTGTTTGTTTTTATAAAAATCATTATTTTCCAAGTGAGGCTGTGTGAGTTTCATTCGATAATCATATAAACTTGATAATATATTAAGCGATATAATTATCAGTAAGATAACGCAGAATACAATATCCAAGCTATCTAAATTTTTAGATTAAAAATATATTAAATATTTTTTTCATTAATCCAAAGAAGTTTTTATTTATTCAGTCTTAAGCTCGTTATTTAATTTTATTAGAAAAAAATAGTTACAGAAGCTTTTAATAATTGAACAGATTAAGAAAAATTATACGAACTTGAGTCTAAATAATTAAAAGTTTCTTTGGGGTAAACTTCACACAGTTCGAATAAAAATTCATAAATTTTTTTGTTATTAACTATACAATAATCCTGAAAAGGCCATTAAATTAAGCCCATTAAGGAATAGTTAATAATATTTTTTAAATTAAATTACATGTACGCAAAAGCTTCCCGCACCATAAAAAGGTTAATTATACAGTGTATTCTCTACTAGCGAACACCTTTATATAAAAAGGCCCTAACACATTTTTTTAAATCGCGTATTTATTATATTTCAAAGTTAGATATCGAAACAAGTAAAACAAAATAGTTACGGTCTTTCAATATTCTGAGTTCGAAAAAAGCACTAAAACAATACAATCCGAAAGTACAATATACACAAAATAAGAATTAAGCGTTTGTGAAGTTGTACACAAACAAAATACGGTACACAAACAAAATACGGTACAAAACGATTGTGACATTATTATTGGACTACGGATTGTGAGCTGACGAACACAAATACAAAATATTGTTTGTGTTCGCAAAATTTTAAGATTTTAGAAAGATTGTTTTTAAATTTTACCAAATTTTCGTAGAGTTTGTGATTCTTCGCAATACTCAATACTTGTGGTTATTGATAAATTAAATTGTTGTTGAAATTTATAATTAAGACAAACATCTAAAAGAGTTTGATACTGCATGCGCTTATATCGATCTTCTTTACGTCTATGAATCTTCTGGTAGTATTCAGTGATCTATTTCAAGAAATTAAAAAAAAAATTTTTGTTCCATAAAAGAAGGCTCACTTCATGCATACATACATACCTCATTCCTTAAAGTCTTATTTCTAGAAAAATTTTGTATTTCTAGAGAAGACAGGTCAACAAATATTTGCTTGCATTGTTCGACACAAACGCCAAAGAATAGATTTTCATGTCGAAAATGATGAAACGTATCGATTGAGATTCTTTCAATATCAAACCAAATATCGCTGTAATTATTCGGTTCAATTTCGGCGAAAACTATGCAATATGAGGAAGCATTTTGCGATAAACACTGATCATAGTTATCGAAACTGTAGATTGATGGCAATTTTCGATACATTGTCACTAATTTTTAGATACGAGATTTATTTATTTAAATAACTTTATTTACTTTTTCATATAAGACTCACTATTTATTTGGGCTCTGGTGATAGAAATTTTGAAAATTATTAAATTTATAAAAACGTAAGCAATTGTATGGAAATACATTTTGTAACTGAGCAACAAGTCAAAGCTTTAGTATAAGCGTACAACTCTACTATATTAAAAACAATATTTATTATAAATGATAAAGAAGCTTAGACTAATGTTTCATGTTATATATTGATGCTTCAACAGGCACGAAGTGTTTCATGTCATTCATATTAGTGATGTTACGAATACTCGTATTCGATTATTCGCAAGCGCAAACAAAGTAAGAAAAACGAAAGCTGAAAGTATGTATGTACGTAAAATAATTTAAAAATGTTGAGTAGGGCCTTCAAATTCTGCATCAAAATGTCATAATAATGTTAAATATCTATAGTAGCGTGACAGTTTTTTTTTTCAATTTACTACTATTGACACAAAGGGGGCATTTTTTCCAATTAAATTTGAAATATTAAGTGGCCCTTAATCTTAAAAGTAATATTCGTATTCGGCGAATGTTGTTTCAAATACTCGTATTCGTATTCGCGAATACTAAAAATTGATATTCGTAACATGACTAATCATAATAATATAATTATAACGTTTATAAACGTGCAATTTGCATTGATCATACACACCTGCATGTATACTTATGTATGTACATATATACATATGTATTAGAGGGTTGCATGAACTTGGTCATATATGAATATAAATGAACATATTCATATGTTCATTGACTAAAACTCTATTTCGAATAAAAATCAGAACACCAAACAAACTGTTGCTTTGTTCATAGTATGAGTGAGAACATTTTGTTTCACTTCGTTAACACAAAGAGTTTGTTCATTGAAACGATTTTTATTTCGAAGTTCTCGCTCTCATCTCATATTTTCTTATTAATACGCAATAGCAAATTTTCCAATTTTGTGAAATCATGTAATCTTTTGCATGCGCTGCCCATGTGTAATTACTTGCATATTTAATTTCAAGTTTTAGCTTTTACACGCATGTACGTATGTATGTATGTATATACTATTTATATTACGAGCACTAGTAGTAAATCAAATTCAATATGTATTTTAGTTTGCTATTTGCATTTCTAAATGTTAGATTTAAATTTAACTTGTCAACAAAAATACTTTTTGTATGTATTTATTTATTAATCGAGTAATCATTAATTATTCAATTGTCATAAATTTTATTTCAATAAATAAAAGAAATTCTACTTTTGTAACTGAACAGAAAAGGTTGTCGTATTTAATTCTTGGGTTCCAATAGGTTATGGGCCCAGATCGTGTATAATTTAAATCGTAGAATTGGCAAATTTGTGTAAAATGGAACAAAGGTGTATATTTCCTTTGTTGAACTCCACAAACTATTTTACGTGGAAATTTAAAATGCAAATGCATCTTATTCAACATGATCTATGGGATGTAGTGGAAAAGCCAACTCCGAATCCAACTACTCCGGAGTTTATAAAAAATGATCGAAAAACAAGAGCTGCTATTGCAATGTGTGTGGATAATTCTCAAGTTCATCTTATAAGGATGTTAACGTCAGCAAAATCAATGTGGCTAAAAATTGAACAGACGTACGAGAGGAAAACGATGACTTCTAAGTTACATCTGTTGCGCAAACTATATGATAAAAGAATGATTGAAGGCGAAAGTATGCAAGAACATATTAATAGTTTAAATCTTTTAAGAGCCCAATTACTAGATAGAGGGGAAGATATCAAAGGTAATTCAATGGTAGCTATTATGTTAAATAGTTTGCCAAAATCTTTTGGAGCTTTGGTTACATCTATTGAAGGTCAGCCGGAGGAATCAATAAAATTAGAATATGTGCAAGAAAAGCTGTTAGATGAAGCGGAACGAAGAGGTGAGTCCGAAAATTTATCAAATGATCCTGAAAATGAAGCATTGAAAAGTCAGCACGTAATATTCAAGAAAAGAAAGCAGTTGAAATGTTACCATTGTCAAAAACTTGGTCATTTAAAAAAGGATTGCTATAAATTAAAACGAGAAAAGACAGATTTCAGCAATGTAGCGTCAACTCAAATTTGTTTGAATGTAGGTTACATGAAAAGTGGATGGGTAATTGATTCAGGTGCTTCCATTCACATGACAAACAATCTGAATTTCTTTCTAAAATTGGAGAAAAGAGAAAGCAGAGTTCACATAGCAGATGGCAGAGCTTTGGATTCAACAGGAATTGGTGAAGGTTTAATATGTGGTAAATATAATCAGATTTTACTTCAAAATGTGCTTTATGTTCCGAATTTGAATGGCAGTTTATTGTCAGTCAAAGCCATAACTAGAAAGGGATGCAAAATTATATTTGATGATAATATATGCAAAATTCTTAAAAATAACGAAATTATTGCGGATGGAATGTTTAAAGAAAATTTATATATATTAAACGAAATTAATAAAAATGAAGCGTATAGTGCACAATATTCAGTTGAATGTGTTCATTTGTGGCATAGAAGATTAGGTCACCGTAATTTAGCAGATATAAATAAATTACAAGAATTAGCTGTTGGTATTGAGATTAAACGTTGCCTTAAAGAAAACTTTTGCCATATTTGTGCAAAATGTAAATTAACAAGAATACCATTTCCTAAAGAAAGTAGCGCCAAATCTAAAGAAGTGCTTGATCTTCTGCACTCAGATGTATGTGGACCATTTGAAGTTAGTTCTCATACAGGTAAAAGATATTTCTTGACATTTATTGACGATTTTTCACGCTACTCAAAAGTATATGCTATTGCAAGGAAATATGAGGTGTTCGATAAATTTAAAGAATTTTTAATAGAAGCTCAGAATTTCACAGGTATGAAATTAAAAGTTTTTCGAAGCGATAATGGCGCAGAGTTCGTAAACTCCGAAATGAAAGACTTTATGAAAAAACATGGTATCATACATCAAACTACTGTACCATATTGCCCAGAACAAAATGGAATAGCGGAGCGTAAGAACCGTACATTAGTGGAAATGGTTAGGGTCATGCTTAATGAATCTAATTTACCTAAAAAGTTATGGGCAGAATGTGTAATTGCTGCTAACTATATACAAAACCGATTACCTTCCAAAGGTATTAGTAAAACTCCTTACGAAATGTGGTTTAACAGGAAACCTGACTTGAGCAATATAAAAGTGTATGGTAGTAAAGCATATGTACAAGTACCGAAGTGTAAGCGCCGTAAACTAGATAATGTTGCAATTGAAGGTGTATTAGTTGGTTATGCTGAAAACTGTAAAGGATATAGAATTTTGAAAAATGAAAGTAATAAAATTGTTGTAACCAAAGATGTAAAATTTGTAGAAGATTTTGATACCCAAAACAAGAAGTGTAAACAAATTGATGATATGGTTATTGTAGATATGTTAAATAAAACAGAAGACACAGAGGATGAAGAATCCAATTTTCAATCTGCTGATGAATTAGAAGATTTATCTGAAGATAATGATGATGCAAATAAAACATGTAATATAGATTTACCTATTTCCCAATCTATAATTCGTCAGTCTGAACGACTTAAGAGTAAAACAAAACTTAATTACAAGCAAATAGCTAGAAAAGCAATAATTAACAATGAAGATATTCCTAGTACGTGGATTGATATGCTGAATTTATCTGAATCAAAAAGGAACCTATGGATGGCAGCTGCCAATGCAGAGATCAATTATTTAAAAAAATAAAGGAACATGGAAATTGGTGAAAGTACCAATAGGAAAGAAAGTTATTGGATGCAAATGGTTATTTCAAATGAAAGGTGATATAAAGAATAAACCGAAATATAAAGCTAGATTAGTAGCGAAAGGATATACACAATCTTTTGGAGAAGACTTTGATGAAACATTTGCTCCAGTAGGAAAATTTGTTACGTTGAGAACTCTTTTGGCAGTAAGTGCAATTAAAAAATATTTCGTTAAACATTTAGATGTCAAATCAGCCTTTTTGAATGGTGATATTGTGGAGGAAATATATATGGAACAGCCTGAAGGTTATATTGAAGTAAGTAAAGAAAAACTTGTTTGCAAATTACAAAAATCACTGTATGGATTAAAGCAGGCAGCAAAGTCCTGGTATGACAAATTACATGAAGTTTTGTTAAAAATTGGGTTTAAAGCTGGAAAAGCAGATACATGTCTATATTCAAAATTAATTAACAATGAAATAGTCTATTTACTGATTTATGTAGATGATATTTTAGTTTGTGCTAAAAAAGAAGAGAATATAGATGAAATTCATACTCAATTAAATAAACATTTTGAATGTAAGAATCTTGGAAGTGTAAGAAATTATTTGGGCATACAAATTGAACGAAATTCTAACGGAGACTTTCTCATTCATCATCATAATAAAATCGAGAAACTGATAAAAGAAATAAAATTGGAAGATGGAAAACTGAGTTCTATTCCAATGGATCCAGAATTTATCAAAATTTGTCATAATGAAAATTTATTACCTAGTAATGAAAACTATAGATCTATTTTAGGTATGTTACTTCATCTATCAATTACTACAAGGCCAGATATTGCAATAGCAGTTTCAATATTGTGCAGAAGAGTAGAAAATCCCAGGAAATGTGATTGGGAAGCATCAAAGAAAGTAGCAAAATATCTTAAAGGCACAATACATAAACGACTATTAATTAGAGCAAAATCAGACCTAAAACTAAAATGTTACACCGATGCTAATTGGGCTGGAGATTATATTGACAGGAAGTCTACCAGTGGCTATATGTTTTTAATAGGCACAAGTGCTATTTCTTGGTCATCTAAAAAACAGTCGACAATTGCATTGTCGTCTACTGAAGCAGAATTCATAGCTGCTTCTTTTGCAGCTCAAGAATTATTATGGATTAAACAATTGCTTGAAGATATGTCAATTCATATACAGAAGCCCATTCCTATTTATGAAGATAACCAGAGCTGTATTAAAATAATTGAGTCTGCTAAGTTTAGTGCAAGAACTAAACATATTGAAGTAAAGTACCACCATATAAAGAGTCTTCATGACAATGGCATTATCGTAGTTACTTATTGTCCTACAGATGAGCAAGTAGCAGATTTTCTCACGAAAGCTTTACCATTTCCTAAATTTCAAAAATTAACTAAAGATATATTTTGTTGAGAGGGGATGTTAGATTTAAATTTAACTTGTCAACAAAAATACTTTTTGTATGTATTTATTTATTAATCGAGTAATCATTAATTATTCAATTGTCATAAATTTTATTTCAATAAATAAAAGAAATTCTACTTTTGTAACTGAACAGAAAAGGTTGTCGTATTTAATTCTTGGGTTCCAATACTAAATAACATAAACCTTCAATAAACGTTAATAAATGAAATAAATCATTAATGATTAAACTATAAATTTTTTAGAGTTCTTTGCCTTTTTTTTTGCGATTTAGTTCATTGTGTATGTTTAACGTATTTCTTAAACGATTTTCCTTTTTCCTACAATTGGCAACACTGATCTTTGAAAGCATATAGTTTTTGCATGAACATTATTGATATTTATTCAAGACATGTTCGGTTTCACATTTGTAAATGTTCGTTCGCTCTTGTATAAGTGAACACACAAACTTCACTACACTCGTCTCTTAACTATCGAGTGTTGTTTGTTATCTGTTCATAGTTATTCATCTGTATTGAATAGAAACGAATGAATAAAAAATAATGATGAAAGTTTCATGATCATCATTATTAAGTTTCATGCAGCTCTCTAATATGTATGTACACAGATGTATTGTTTAGAACAAAATTTAGTCATGAAAAATTTTCAAGACTGTTTTGTTCTTTTTGAGAAACGAAGACGTATGTATGTATATGAGTTGTAATTCTAAATTGCTTTTTTCAAAACCAATATCTTAGTATGTACATTGTATGTATGTATGTACATATATTTTTTTAAAATTTCAACGCATTTGTGCCACCAAGTGCATTGCTACGCTAATTCTGGTGTGAAATGGGTTAATTCAGCTCTAGCTGCAAGGTCGTTTTGTTTGCACCAAGCTAAGACCTTATTATTATAAGATGCATACAAAATTGTTGTATCTATCTAAAAAAGTATACATATTTATCCCAATTATGAAAAATACATAATTCCGGGGAACTTTTTCTTTTTTCCATACCTGCCATTATAATTGCGATTTCAATAAGGAAAAAAGTAAATATTCTTAATGTGAGGGAGGTTAACCACATTTCCTTCTCCCAGCGTGGTTCGGATTCGTGCATACGTTTTTAGCGAGTTAAAGTCCTCTACTCTTGGCAAATATGTACAACCACTGCTAGGCTCTTTCGATTTTGATATCAGGAATTAAAAAATAGTATTTTTAAGTATGTATTTACACATGTGTATATGGACATTTCCACAGAAACGTCTACTTTTTGTCACGTAACGTCACCAAGCCATTAAGCTTGTTTCTCGAAGAAAATTTTGTATACTATCTTCTTTTTTTGTATTTTAGCATACACTAGTAATTACGTCAACATTTAGTAAGAGTAGGAAAAATTCGAGCCGCATGACTCTAAAATACAAGTTTAATTGCATGGTGACGTTACGTGGCAAAAAGTAGACATTTCTGTGGAAGTGCCCATATATAAATACATATGTACAAAACAAACAACAGGTCGTATTATTGTTGTTGAACTATTGCAGAGCTTCTATCGCGGGCTTTGAGGCGAACGAATCAAGAAATTTTAAAACATTTTTTTCTTAAGTATTTTGTTTTTAAAACGAAAAAAACTGACACTAAGTTTGTTTCTTAAGTCTTTTGTTTTTGAAACGAAAAAACCTGACACTAAGTTTGTTTCTTAAGTCTTTTGTTTTTTTAAGTATTTAAATCGCCCAATGTACTCGGTATGTTAACCCCTAAAGTATGCCATTGATTTTGATTTCATTAACATACTATATTGCCAGAAAAACGACGGAGCATGGTGGAATAATATAAGGTGCGCTTATCAACACAACAATAAAAAACGACATGCAAATTGTTTGTGTAAAAATTAGCCAATGTTGTAAAAAAAAAGCTGTATACATAACATACATAGTAGTTATGCAAAAACAAAAAGCATAACTTAACAAAAATATTCATGATGGCGGCCAAAAATTTAAACAACTTTTCATAAGACCGGAGAGACTTAACATTTTTTTGCAGATTATTTAACGGTCAAAACACAACCCTACAAATGAAAAGTTTTGCTATTAAAATCCGCTAGACGGATAATAATTCGGAAAACTTTTTTATTTGCTTATAAGATCGGTATAAAATAAATGTAAGTAAAAAAATTGCGCTCATTAACTATTATAAAATTTCTATCTGCACATATGTACATACTTTGAATGTATGTAGATGTGCTTGTTGTATTCATGTGAAAAGTTTGAATCTGTAATATTTACTTACTTTTAAATATTTTGAAAAGAACTAAAAATAAATTATTTTTATATGTAATATTTTCTTCCACTTAAGAACTCAATCACTAAAATGTTGTATAACTAGAATTTGATGAATAAATTACTAAAGAAAGTTTACGTTGTTAGTTTAGTGAGCGGTTATAGTGTGACTTGGTGTTTTACAAGGCGAATTGAATACCCGAGACAATCTGGTACATTATTGTACCATACATGCTAGTGCTACAGAGTACCATGATATAATTTGCATTATATTATATTTAAAATCGCTGGAATTGGGAAAGTCACTACAGCAACACTAATTACCAGAAAGTATTTTTTTTTAACGTCACATTGACTTTCAACAACTCATTTTTTACTGGCGTACAGACCACAGAATATGAACACAATTCCCAAGTTTGGCAGGTCAAAAAGGCGTTTCTCATATGTTAAAACGCTTTGCAGGCGAAACGGAAGATAAATTTACAATTCCTAATTCAACACTTGGCCACTGATGTTGCTGCTTCTGTTGGGTGTTTCTATATGTTTCACTTCACTTTTATAGACTGGCTGTTGATGATTTTTTCTTTTGAACAAGGAAAAGTTTCAAAAATTCCTAATTCAACACTTGGCCACTGCTGTTGCTGCTTCTGTTGGGTGTTTCTATATGTTTCACTTCACTTTTATAGACTGGCTGTTGATGATTTTTTCTTTTGAACAAGGAAAAGTTTCAAAAATTCCTAATTCAACACTTGGCCACTGCTGTTGCTGCTTCTGTTGGGTGTTTCTATATGTTTCACTTCACTTTTATAGACTGGCTGTTGATGATTTTTTCTTTTGAACAAGGAAAAGTTTCAAAAATTCCTAATTCAAAACTTGGCTACTGCTGTTGCTGCTTCTGTTGGGTGTTTCTATATGTTTCACTTCACTTTTATAGACTGGCTGTTGATGATTTTTTCTTTTGAACAAGGAAAAGCTTCAAAAATTCCTAATTCTCGCCGCCTGCGACCATCTGCCGCAAGTAATCAGTTTTTACAAACTTTAACATTAAAACGCAAAACAAACTGCATATTATGAAAAAAATTTTTCATATTTTTATACATACACTCTTCAATTGATCTTTTGTATATGTTTAATTTTAATACAAGGCTTCTTTCTGCACGTAAATGCAGATTTTCTTTATTTTCATTAAAGGCATTGCATACTTTAATCAATTTAAATTGTTATTTTTTGAGCAACTTATCAAATGTTTTTAAATTTCATAAAGTAACACAGAATTATATTTATTTATATAAGTAAGTAATTTTTATCAAAATTTATGATTTGCGTCAAGAGGAATATACATATGTATGTAGTACGAGTAGGTATGTATATTACAGTAGCAATGATATTATAACAACGATCAACTATATACATACATACATACATTAGAAACAACAATGCATTACTTCAATGTCGGCAAATTTTAAGAGTATGTATTAATATAAAAAAATCAGGTTCACACGTTTTTATACGTCTCCCCGCCGTCGGTGACAGCACATTCTTTTTGGCGTCCACCACCCCTCCCACCATCCACCACGACAACACTAGTTTTGCTTACATATAGTGTCACTTAACTTGGTTTTTATATAACAAAATAAAATTAATTATTCTAGAAAAAGTTTTATTATACAGTTTTTATAAAATGGGAACCCATAATTAAAAAATGTTGAAATTAAAGAAAATAAATTATTAGACTCTTTCTTCGTCACGTTTTTTTTTTACAAATATTTGATAAGTTACATATATTTTAATTTTAAATAAACTAACGCCATATAAAAATTATTTTTATATTGTTTTTGTTTTTAGATTTTATGTGTTCATTTTTTTTCTTATTTTGATTTAAACATCTCTATTTATGATATATTGAATCACAGATTGTATTTTCAGAACTACATACATACATACATATTTAATTAACTGTAAATAAGGACAGATCAAGTGTTTGCCTCGGTGATTTTGTTGTTGACCTTTGGATAAATCTCTGGTTGCCTCATTACTTCGTCGTAGGATGGAGGTGGACCTAAGTTATATAAAAGTAATTTATTTACATGTTTTATACGAGCGTTCTTTTGGTTTATACATATGTACATATCAACATATCGTCACCTGAAATAATTATTATAATGGCCGCTTATGAAGTTTAAGACAATCAATGCGTCTACTTAACACCAGAAGCGCTTTAACACTGCTCTAAAAATTAACATAAAGCGCAATAACTGAGTTGTAAAACAATTAAGCTTTCTACATTTACGGCATCTATCTTCTCTACCCTATCCCTTTCCCTAAAGGTTAAATTAGTCGTGACTTAACCATAATGCCATAGAACCATAGAAAACAGTTGCTCAAACCTAACGCCATAGCCATAACCATAGAAACCAATTGAATTTTTGTTTTTCGCCATAACCGTAAACAGCTGTTTTGCTATGGCATTATGGTTAAGTCACGACTAATTGAACCTTAACTTCTGGTACAATGCATAAGTAGGGGTCGTCCCCTCAGTGCTGATCCTAAAAAAAGAGCTCAAAGCGCTAAATAAATATTATAAGAGAGCTGAAAAAGAGCTAGCAACAAAAAGAAAAATTTATAGCAAAACCTAAGAGATTAGAGCTAAATTTAGATCTGAAAGAGCTAATGTGGTCAGATAAAATTTTAGTTTTTGCAAATTGCAATAAGTTAATTTCATTTTTAGATGCATGTTTGGTATTGAAGCAAAAATTAATAATGAAATTTATACCCTTCCCACCTCACCTTGAATTGTGTGATTCGCTTTAAGGGGTCATTTCTAAACAAATCGATTTCTATCACATACATACATATTTAGTTCATCAATGAGACTTAATTTTTATACATATCGTCAGCTAAAACGCAAACGGCCCTAACAACAAAAAATCCAAAATCGGTTTTTTGGTTGATTCTGATGCATTGCATCAAAATACACAACCACAAAAAAATTTAGACTTGTCTGACCAAAACTAGCGATTTTATTAACAAATTACAAACGGCCCTATCAACAAAAGCGTTTATTTGATAAACGCAAAAAGACTTAAGTAATCGTTTGTATGGGCAACATTGAAAAATGACAAAAAAAACTGATAGATTTTTGACCGTTGAAGAAATTGTTTCTTAAAGGAAAATGAAATTAGCTACAGCTTAAGGCATTTTATTAAAAAAATTAATTATTTTAATTTACTTTTTGTGATGCAATATTAAAATAAATTAATATATAATAAAAATGTGTATAATTAAAATAAATGATAAAACTATTTTGCATTAAAGTGTAGATAGGGCCTTTGGTTTCAGAAAATTAAGGTACAAAATAACTAACATAGCCATTCAAATATCACAAAATTTGATTTTATTCTGCCAGAAATTAATTTGTCACATCTCTTCTAATAATACTGGTGAAAATCATGATGATTGAAACTATACTTTTTGTTTAAAACAGTATTTTGCTTCTCCTGTAAAATTTCAAAAATGTTAGTTAGGGCCGTTTGCGTTTTAGCTGACGATATATGCATACATAAACACATACATACGTTCATTGACTGCCTGTTCGCCGATATCGAAGAAGTTCTTTCTTTCGAACAATTACATTTGAAACAAAAACAATATTTTTGGATTTGTTTTTGTTTCAAATGTAATTGCTCGAAAGAAAGAACTTCTTCGATATCGGCGAACAGGCCCTAAATATATGGTTGGAGAATATTTTTGAAAATCGTTTTAGATTAATATGTAACTCCAGAAGTTCTTGTCAAATCGAATTTTAAGGTTCATTTTCCTTTTGTAGGGCGTACAAAACTGAGACGAATGCTGTAAATTTTACCCACTTTTGCACAATGAGAACATATTGTTTTAAACCACGGTGAGGAATTGTAAATCTCATTTGGATACAGTAGGATCCCTCGAAGAAATCATGTCTCTTCTTGCATTTCGCAGAATCTGCATAAATTGGTGTTTGCTGAGACCACAGTGTCCAGTAAACCATCCCGTCAGTAGTCTGAGGTAATTCTTTCCATTTGTGATAACTTTTAGGATTTATTTTTGGGTAACGTAATGAATCGTTTTGCTTGTCTTGGGCCTTGAGGGGCTTCCCAGTGGCTAGTGAATTCCATCTAAGCCCATGAACTGTGCCGTTCTTTGACATATACGAGTCATAAAAGATTATGGCCTTGAGCGCTGCCTGGCTATTTGACATCACATATATGCGCCTTACGGAGGGGGAGTATAAAATCTCTGAAAACAGTGTTACGTAATATGTGCACAGCCCCTTATCACAGTTGTCGTAGTTGAACTTTAAAGACTCCAATATAAAACATTATTTTAGCACCAGCACCCTCGGAATGACCCCTACTTATTTATGCAAAGCATTGTGCCAGAACTTAGGGAATAATGCGAACTTTGCGACATTTTACATACATATTTCGTGACGACAACGACACTCGTAATAAGGCCGAGTATTCGTTGTAATATTGACATTGTAACATCCTGAGGAAATTTTTAAATAATCTTTTGGGAACAGATAAATTAATTGATGTTACTTTTTTCTTGCTATAAAACAAGCGATCGTCAATCGTCATTTTGGAGAATTTGCTCTCAAAAAACGTCAAACAAACTATTTAAAAAGCGTTTACACTTAAAGAAAGTTTATGAAACATTGTAGAAAAATTGGCTTATGGGTGTTGGGATAATTACATAGCTAACTTAAACATATGTACATTTTTACATATATTTGTACATACCATTTATAACGAGTTCTTCGTCATTTGTATAGGCGGGATTAACTATAGCTTCGGGTGTTAATACTGTCGTTATGTTACGGTCGCTTATTGTTGATAAGCCCAGACGCTGCGTATGTCTTTCTATACTACAGTTTCGTTGTCGATAGGCATCCATTAATTGATCTTCATTTTCTAAGTCACCTCTTTGAAGTTGAATTACATGAATGGATGGTCGACGTTGATCTTAGAAAGCAAAATTAAATTTAAAATATTTTGAAATACATACATATGTATTTATGGATCTGTAAGTACATGCAGACGCACATACATATTTAATAGTATACGTATAAATACATATCGATGGTCACAATTAGAAAGGCCCTAACTAGTATTTTTTACGAAATTGAGTTTTTCAGTGAATCGAATACATTTCACTCAAATACACCTCGTAACAAAAATGTATTGCAGTAGTGTAAAAAATAACGATTTTACATGCAATTGTAGAATCATAGTTGTGACCATCGATATATACATATTGTTAGCTGATATGCAAAACCACGTAACTAACAAAAATTCTAAATAAAATGTTTGATTATTTATTGCGAGTTACATCGAAATACGCATCCATACATATTTGATAGTCTTTTTTCTACACATGCATACTTGTGTATGTGGAATTAAAAACTAAAAGAATAATTGTTATTTAAAAATTAGCTATTGGCCTTTATATCTAAATCAAAAATTACAAAAGAAATTACATCTGGCCAATAATAATACAAACAACAAAAAGAAAATTACTTTTAGTTTTTTCCTTCTCCTGTAAAATTTTAAAAATTGTAGTTGAGTGATTTTGCATTTTAGTAGACGATAAGTTAAACTTTTATAAAACATACCCGATCCAATAGCATCTGTGTAATTATCAGCTAATCCGATATGGGGCGTTATTGATTTTTTACACTTCAAGAATAAAACGATTAATATCCAACCCAATATTAGGACCAAATAAACAAATCCCAGCATGCTCATGAATGTAATCACTTTCGTAAAATAGGTATTTCTTGCAGAAAAATATCTAATCAGAAATTTTTTTTGTATATCAATCAATGTACATTACATACATATATAAATATGTATGGTAGCTACATATGTATGTGTATGTATATTCCAACATTGGATCCTGTTTCATCAGAATCTAATTTTAATAATTGTATGAGCATGAGATTGTACTCGAAGATTTCTACGTTGAAAAATAAAAATCGATAAAATGACACTGGTACTGTCTGCTCCTTTGTCCTTAATCTATCTACATACATACATACGTATAGTTGGAGCAAGTACATATAATTTAAAGTTAGATATTAGACACGTTATTACGATTTTTATAACATTTCTAAGAGAGTTATTTAAGTAAACGATGACTATGTAAGTAACTAGCTGAATAGTCTAGCTTGACTAACTTTACCGAAATTATGTGTGAGCGTAAATAATAATTTAAGAATCTACATACATACGTTCATACTTACATTCTAATGTACATTTGTATGTAAGTATGTAAATAATGGTCATTTGCTGCAAGAACATCAGAACTTTAAACAACTAGTTACTTACATAGTTAACTAGAAATAGTGATTGAAATTTTTAAATGACTAAAAGTTTAATATACATACATATGTACATATCGTCACATAAAAAAACAAAAGACAAAAATATTGACAAAAATATAAAAAAATTGACTTTTTGATAAGTAAATATAACTAGAAAATATCCTTCCATAAAATGTTACTCATATATTTTTATATATAACGATTTTACTAACAGAAATTAAGGCCCTAATTTTGTAAAACGCATCACCAAAGTGACTTTTACATGGAAAGTAAAAACAAAAATTCAAATATTTAAAAATGTTGTTCATTGTTTTCATTTTTTGAAATTTTTGAAGGCAAAGCAACGCCTTAATTTCTGTGCGTTTGTTCGGTGATGATATTGTATGAAAAACAAAAAAAAATTTTAAATATTTGAATTTTTGCTTTCCATATAAAAGTCACTTGGTGAGGTGATTTACACAATTAGTGCCTAAATGTGATATTAGATACATATACATAAATAGTATGTACTAAACTCATAAAGTATTTTGCTTCTGCTGTAATATAATGAAAAGTGCAGTTACAGCTTTCTGGATTTTAGATTACCTACTTATTTTATCTACCTTATATGTACATCCGTTGATCTGTTGTTTCAGAGATGACATATAAATTACTCGAACTTTGATACATTTTTATAATAGTTGCCCTAGAGTTGGAACGCTAGTATTAAGATACAAACAAAAATAATTAAACCAATTTGTGTTACAAATAAAGAGGAGGTGGTTAATTTGTTTATCGAGTAGTAGTAGTAGTATATATGTATGTATGTATGTAGTTACGAGTATGTATACATATATTGAAAAACAAAAAGCCAGTTTATTGAGTTATGACGGTGTTGCAGCAAATGATCGGTATGTTTAGGAAAAGGATGTAAGGTGTTGTGGCCTAATATTGCTGTCGCACTTGGTCAATTTTATATAGTTAATGGCAGAATTCGTTGAACTAAATAAGGGTGAATAGGAAAGATATCCTAATACACATTTGCATTTAATCTGTAGAACTTCGTACATGTACATAGTATGTATGTATGTATGTATACGTACATATACGAGCATTGTTGCGTGCAACATTCAAATAATATAAAGTTGCTTTTGACCACAACAAACCAATAATTGTGGACTTTTTTTCAATATTATTCGACAGCTTGTTTAATGAATAAAGTTAACGTAAGTATGTATGTACATACAATACATACATATTTATAAATGACAATAGTTACAAATAGTTTTCCGGGAAAGATTGAAACAGAGTGACTGACTATTAAACAACTTTTTGTAAAAAAGTTTAGTATTTGGAAGTTTGCAAGTCATTCACACATTATTTTGGATTTTTGCCACAACGATATTAGCAAAGAAGTAATTGAGTTGGCCAACTTAAAATTTGGAAATGAAAGCATTTTCTTAACATAAAAAATCATAGGATTTGTTTAATTTAAACAATTTTGCCCAGCATGATGTTTTACAATCGTAGAAACTATCAGTGAGGGCGTATACTCTCGTATGTGTATGCCGGCAAGTTTGTATGACTTTATTTTCGGAATGTATTTCTCCAAATATTTTTTTAATATAATTTTTTTTTAATAACATTTTTTTTTAATTAAGTACTCAAGAATTTTTGCTTTAAAAAATTAATAGTTTTTTCGTACTTACAAAATTAAGTTAAGTAATTTTTCATTCAACTTCCTGCAAACAAGTGGAAGAAAGATATCTGCTAAGGCAATAGTTTAGCATTATCCCCAAATTTTGGATTTTTTAAAAAATGGGGCAATATACTATTGGTAGTATGATACAATGGGTATAAGGTAATCTTACAAGTCCAGATGACAATTGCAGTAAACGATTTTTTTTAATTTCAGGTATTTAATTTACATTTGTGTTTATTTGTTATATTTATATTAAAAAATTTCGTTTATTGAGAAAATTGTAAATTTGTTATAATTAATACAAAGTAAATATTAGTTTATTTAAGCAAAATGGGAGCGATATGTAAAAATAATAGAGGTATTGAAAAGGAATCGTTTTTAAAGTTCCCAAAAATGAAACCAAACTAAAATAGTAAAGAGAAATCTCCAGAAAAACCGTCAATAGGTCCGATCCCGTACTGCAAGATTAGGTAAAACAGAGAGTTTGAGAGAAAAATATTATTTTACTTCTTGCACGAAACAGCCCGTACTTTTTCTTCGGGCTAGTTTGTGCAATCTGTCTATGAAAAAAACAATAATTGTGTTCCAGTACGCAAAAGTTTTTACTATTTTTTACAGCATTTTAGTAAATTGCGTTCCTTTACATAAAATACAGTTAATGAGAAACACAAATTGAGAGAAATCGTTGACAGCTCTTAATTGAAACCTTCCAAATTTATACTGCAGACATTTTTCGCAGTAAAGTTTACTAAAACAAGAAAACATCTGATTCAAAAGATAAGCAAAGAAAAAGTGTGCAATTTATGAAAAAGATTTTTAACAAAATAAAAATTTAAGTAAAAATTAAACAGATCTTAAAGTAAGTTAACAAACTTTTGGCTTAAAAATTTGGTTTTTGCTGTTACCGTACTTTTGTAAATTTTTGTGATTATAGAGAGTAATTCTTGCTTATTCTCATTTTACCGAACTTTACCCAAAAAGTACGGGAACGGACTTAATATTTCTCATGTATTTGGTTTTTTCTTATACTTGAATAAACAATTTTTATATATGTTTTTGTTTATAATTTGAAAATTACACACATACATACAAATGTATAATTTTGACTTCCGAAATTAAATTTTCTACCAACAAAACACATAGAGTTGGTTGTTTTTGTATCTATTATTGCATTATATAGTCATTAAAGTCATTGTATCATGATTAGTAGTATTCATAAAAAATAGATTTGAAATTTTAGTAAACAAATTTCAGTAAAAATTTTTCTTAATATATATTAATAAATTTAAAATTTCTATGAATAATTATTGTATGTTTGTACATACATATCATTTTAAACTTTATAATATGTACATAAGTATATATTTATATATCAGCAGTTTATAATCCAGAAAAATCACTTTCGAATTGTTTAGAACACGCTTCTTCCCGACAGAACTATATTCCACAATACAAAATCGATTATTATTGTAGCAATAAAATTTTTTATCCACCCAATACATTTTTCCAATTCCTGTGCCGATGGAATTATGAGCTATACATACTTATGTACATATATAATGTTAATATACAACATACACACATTCATATATTAAACAATGGGAAAAATACGAGTCGGGGATAGTAATTCATAGAAAATATTTCAAAATATTCACATAAATTGAAAAAATTCTGAACTCTTGGCAGATTTATCCGAATGATATCAAAACGAATTTAAATTAATTAGCACTCGATTAGAAAAGGATATCATTCAAATATTTATAATTTACATACATATGTATACATTGCATGTAGGGTTTCGAAAAACATTTTTTTTTTTTTTAATCGAAAACAACCCTGGGAAGCAAAATTAAGTAAAATAGAAAATGTAGTGAAATCGAAGCAAATGCCATTGTCAGCACTATTTTAATACGAAATCGATTTTCATCATGCACTTTTATGTTGGTTACCTGAATTAATTAACTTGAACTTTTCTACACTAGTTGTACTAGCCATGTACTGCAGTCATTACCATTAAAACAGCCAAGTAATAAGTATTAGCGTTTTCCTGATAACCAATTTCGGAAGCAGAATTTAAACACTTGTAGTAGCTTGTAATTTTAAATATTTTGTTCGATTTTCGGAATCAGAAAAACGAGGTATATGTTCGGAAGCAGCGTAGCAAGTTATGGCCGATGCTGAACTCGATCGTCTTCCAGTAGGAATAATATTGTCGGTAATGTTGCTTGTACGACGAAAACGGATTGCACCCCATATCAAAACTAATAGTGATGTCACCATAACTCCCAAGCCTATACCTGGTAAGAAGCTTTTACTTAACGAGTTTAAAACATCATGACTTTTCAGAGGGTATGAATCAGTTTTAACTCCCTGCTGATTGATATTTGAATTAAGTTTTCTTACATTGTCAACAAAATCTATAGCTAGGGCATTTGAGTTTTGGTGCTCAATTTGAACAGTCCTGTCAGAGTTAGAAAAATCAGCATATGGACGTCTTTTAAATTGCCTCGATTTTGGAAGGTTGGTTGGTTGGATAATTTGTATCTGAGTGATGTTAGAACATCCGACAGTAGTATCAGACTCTGGATCATATTCCTGAATCATAACGAGGCAAAAACGATAGCTGGTAATATAAGGATACGAAGTGTATTTTATTTTATATATAAAAGAAAAACGATTTTCAATGTTGGTTACCTTTCTCCAATATCTAAACGAGAGCTATCTGGCACAATCACACTTAAAGCTTTTCTTCCATTCACCATTTTGCTCTCACAATGTATCTGCAAGAGTAAAAATTTAATTAATTGAAATTGTGCATGATACTACTTATTATCGATTCTTAAAAATTAGTTTCAGATGTTTTAAGCTAAATCAAACAAATCAAACTTTTTGCAGTCCATTTTTTTTTAGTTTAAAAGGTGATTAGATTTGAGCGGTCCAGTAGATTAAGCACATGTTTTCAAAAACTTAATTTTCTTAAATTTTTAGAAAAGAAAATTTTTCCTTTTCAGCAACCAGTATAATATGAGCTTATGTATGCACATATGTATGTAGTATTTTAATCCAATGTCTTATATTAATTTTAAATGTTAAGAAATTTTCTAAAAAAAAAAAAAATAATTTGTTCTAAAATTATTTTTGTTTTGAGAAATTTTGTTTGAAATTGTCTTTTAATATACAACAGTAAGCGATACAACTAGGCTTGTGAATTCGGATTATATGAAATTTTCTTAGTAAACCTTTACATTAGCTTATTGACATATAAGACTTATTTAAAAGATGAACGCTCGCCTTAATTCCCTTTGAAAAATATCTACTTCCGATGTAAAAAAAATGTACCGAATAATATTTCAACAAAGCATTTGCCATCACAACTGGATCAGCGATAAAACGGGCGAAAAAAAAACGAAAATAAACACTTGAGCAGCCGAGACTACCAGTTATGAGTATGGCTTGGCTGGCTTATTTGCAAGTGCTTAAAAGAAAATGGGTCTGTAATTTTAATTTAATTTCATATAAATTCAATTTAAATTCAGGAAGAACGTACCGGTATTGTATCGGCATAAAGGAGTATTAATATACATATGTATATGGATATATGTATGTATGTTTAAGGTTGCTACCAATCTTGCACACATATACTCATGCATGTAAGTTGAAAAAAACAAACAAACGATATTTGATGTGTTTTTCTTCAAATAGTTTTGCAAAGAAAGTAAAACAATAAGACTTCTTTTAGTTGCATGTGGGAAAATTGTAGGATAATTTTAAGGTGTTACGTTTTCATAACTCATAACTTTATGCTCTACTCATCTTTTAGGTTTAGCTGCTAAGTTGTATGTATAATGTACATACGGCTGACTTCCAAAACGTTTGTATACAGCATTGCTACGGTATTTAAATCACATACATATGCAAAGTTCCCAAGCAATGTAACAACTATAAAACCGATGCCTTGTTTGCTTTCTTATTACGTTAAAAATACTTGGCGGTGGCGTTTTGAAATGGTATACATACATTGTATAATTATTGTACTGCGGCGTTATGAAATGTGATGCTTTGTTCAAACACAAAGCAATTGACGTTTTGGAAGTCACCCTACATATGTGTATGTTTTCTAAATATTTTAGCAAATATTTTTGTCAGCGAAATCTAAAGTACATAAACAAATGTTCCTGCTGTTATTGTATTGTTGTAATTGGTTTACTTAAAGTGCCACATACTTACATGCCGTCCACACGAGCAATAAGTTTGGCAATTATTGCCGTGGCCACCGTCAAATTTGATTGCCGACACAAGATATTTGCGTGTGGACCGCACGAATATGTGTTCAAACACATGTTTAGCAACAATTGATAGAAGATATTGCTGAACAATTATCTCTGAACACATGCTGTCAAATTCAATTGTGATTTCTATGAAAATTGTTTTTTTTGGGCAAATAGAATAAAAAAATTAAAACACAAATGTATAAATAAATGAAAGCCACAAAAAAGTGAAACATTTTTAAAATAAAAATTCATACTATTGAAAATGCCGAAATTTTTTTTTACAATTAAGCCCGTAATTAAAATTTACAATACAAATAATATACAACCTTCTTCCGTAAACTTTTCATATTTGTATATCTACGATTTCCCTACCACAAATACATATTTGAACACTGGCAATTTGACGTCTTAATTCTGCCGACGTTATTGCTTTTATTAAGACACATGAAATTGCTGGTCTGGACGGGGGGTTATAGACGCGTTGATGCTGTTTAAATCAAGCACGAGTTCCTTAATTTTAATATGTATGCATGTACATATGTATATTTTAAATATTTAAATTCGATATTTCATTATAAAAAATTTATAGTATCCTCAAGAAATATGCAATCAAATATTAAATAAAATAGAATATTTAAAGAATAGAATATTAAGATTAGTTTCATCTAGAATACGGACGATTGTCTCGCCCGTTGGCTATACTAGTATGATAAAGTTATGCTTACCGGTGAATTATCAATTAGAACTTCGTTTATGGTTTCTTCCTTATACACGAATATTGCATCACACACATAATCATTTTTACTGAGGTTTATAATCCAACTTAAAAATAGTCCATAATCAATTGAAAAGTAAGCTTCGTGCAAAATAATCTAAAAAGTTATACAAGGAAATTAAAATATATAAATATTTGTACATATGTATATATGTAAATAGTTACATACATATATATGTATGTATGTATGTTTCTATATATGTTTAATAGAAAAATTTGTAACGACACAATTTCGCTGTTAGCTGGGGAGGCTCAGCGGAGTCCAGGATCGTGTAAAATAAATAATAATAAACTATTCATTTATATAAATATATGATTAGTCTTTAGCAAAATAAAGTTTTATAAAAGTTTAAATTGTCAGGAGGTTTTTCAGCCAGCACTACATCATTTGGGATAAGCCCATATTCCCTTATTACAGACAGCCACCTTCTGTATCATTCCACTACACCTGCAATTTTAAAATCTAAACTGCTCATAAACTCAAAAATATTGTCAATTGCTACGAAGTCCTTTAAAATTTATTGATCCGTTCGTTTCTTTGTCATCTTTAAAAACTTAATCGAATATAGTGAATTTGGATGTTTGGATTTGGAATGTTAATTATATAATTATTTTGGACAAACCGTTCAATTACACAAAATTTTAAACTTAATTTCGACTTTTCGAACTACATTTTAAAAATTCGAAACTATAAATCTAATTTTGAAAACTTGAAACTTCTTTTATCGTGCGACGGCTCTAAATTTAAATGGACATCATATATTTTTATTTACATATTTATCATAAAATCTCTACCCACGAAAATCTGTCTAAGAATCTAAAGAGCTGGATGTAGGTCTGGATGAGCAGTTAATTATAAAAATTTGAAAACAAGCACTTTTCATATGGGGAGACTAGGGACTAATAATCGCTCCATATTCCGCGGTCATCATTATATTAAATGAAACAACCGTATGTAAACTTTAAATTAAAATAAATTTTATACATACATACATACATACATTAATACAAATATATTTATGTACAAAAATATAAATATTTAGTTGAGAAGTTGGACTTTTTATATATATTTTTTGTGCGAACACTACTTACCTCGTTCGATACATCTTTAATTTGATATTTAGAATGATTTTTCCTTGCAATAGCTTCTAGTTGTTCCATTATATTTGCGTTATCATTTTCGATATTATCCATATCACAATTTAGCATTTCCATGGGTACTTGAATCAAAGGTGCGCCCTCCAGTTTAGGAGGTGTGGCACAAGTTATAGTAAGAAGATCTTGTGAAATCAAATTTTTTATTTGCAGCCATTCGGCAAAATCGCGAATAGTGCAGTCGCAAGATAATGGGTTTTCTTGCATAGATATACTCCTCAATTCGATTGCTCCATCTAATGCATTTCTTGCCACAATTGAAATGTCGTTTCCCGATAAGCGTAAATCAACTAGAGAAGGTAAAGGTGCAATGAGATCTGAGGTAAGAGCCCTTAGAAAATTATGCGTTAAATCAAGAGTAGTTAGATGAGTAAGATGTTGTAATGAAGCACCCGATATAGCCACTATGCCATTGTAGCTTAGATCCAGAATTTTTAATGATCCCATACCATAAAAGGCATGATCTTGCAAAACATCGATTTGATTGTGACGCAAAGAAAGAGTTAAAAGACGTGAAAAGTTTTCTAATGCTTTGTTTTGTATACTTCTTATGAGATTCCGATCCAAATTTAAGCTTGCAAGGTTTTTTAGGTTTGGCAAAGAAAGAGTTGTCAATGGACCATTTAAGTTATTAGCACTTATATCGAGATCCCTGTGAAAAAAATCGGAACAATGAGTAAAGAATAATTGTTTCATACATGTGCTTCAAATCTAGCAACTGTGAAGAGCAAACTTAAGCTGACTTATGTCTATTTCTATTAATTTTTTGATTTTTTGTTTTCGAATTTGTTAATTCAGAATGAGCAATTTTTTTTTCTATCATTAGATTTAAAGCACAGGTCTATTTGCATCTTCTAATAAAAATGTACATTTTGACTTATGTACATATATTCGAACCTCAAATTAAAGCATTGCGTTAACGCTTTTAAGCTTGTAACGTAGTCTCCCAATCGGTTGCCTCCCAACTTAAGAACTTCCAACTTCCGTACATTAGCAAACGTTCTTTGTGAAATACTTGATAGCTGATTGTTGCTTAAATCCAGGTATTCCAGATTTACTAGGCTTGCCAAATCGAATGTCCCTAAGGCTTTGATTTTGTTATTTGATAAATCCAATCGTTCCAGTTGTGCCAATGTTGCAATAGACCTCCAAGGAATGCTGATTAGAGCATTCTCTGGCAAACCCAAAGCTAAAAGAGGACCCTCAATTCCCAAAAATGCGGATTTATGAACACGTTTTATTTCACCAGATGAAATAATGAGGCATCTCAAAGAAACTTTGTTAAATATGCGAGCATCGCTAAGAAACGTCACGTTTCTTAATGAAACATCCAGCAAAGCTACAGAGTAAGGCGAACTACGCAAGTTTTCAGACAGTCTCTAAAAAAAAAAACTTATTTTGTTGTAAGTAAGTTTTTTCATATCTCAAATCATTTTTAGTTTAATTTAAATTATTTTCCTATTACACTTATCTGGTCACCCTATATGTAAAATATTTACCGTTAGTCCATGTACATCACCATTGCATCGTAGTGTATGGGGCAAGTCACAGGCACATTCTAAAGATCGAGACCCAGTTATATTCGGACATCTCCATTCTGTAGAATCATCGTCTATAATGACTGGCGAAACGTCAACGGCATTCTTATCTTTTCTTTTTGCAGATGCCTTGTTGTAAAATTTAAAACTCTTCTTGGCGGATTCTGGAGATGACGTTGTAGTTGTAATATTTTCATACGCATCTTTTAGTACTAAATGAGATGAGATCGTTTTTTCAATTAATTCACTGTTAGTTGCATTTGTCAAATCGATTACAATGAAAAAAAGTAGATATTGCTGCGTTAAGGCAAAAACTCCAAGAAATATTTTTATCATTCGATACATTATCATAATGGCAATGGAGATCTGAAACGAAAACGAATTACATACATATGGATACTGTAGATTATGCACATTAAATTGATTTCAAAATTTGCGGATTGAAATGATCAAAAGACCGGACTGTGACACGATCTACATATATTTATTTTTCTGTGAATACCTTCTAACATAAAAAGTTCCAATAGAACCAACCTCATAATATTACTTACACACGTATAGTAACACGAAGATATCAATATAGTTGGAACTATATTTTTGGGTTTAATGCTACGTCCTCATTACTCAATTATGAAATCAAAATGTAGACCTTGACGTTATTATTTATCGTATCCATTTTTCAAAGCTATCGGTTAAGACTGTACAGTTTTCAGACTATATCACACTAAATAACTAACGTTGATGTACAAGTAATGCATGCCAAAAGAAAACAGACATAACAGTTTTTTGCACATTAGGAAGGCGGTAATGGAAAACAAATTTTCCTGGTCGTTAGCCAAGGCCTGATCTAAGTTTAAATTTTGATGTAGTTATATAAAGCTCAATAGTTGTAAAGGCCATTTCACACTACAAAACTTTCAATAATTTAATAGCATTTTATAAAAAAAAAAAAAAAAAAAAAAAAAAAACATTTATATATTAGGAAGGCTTGAAGAAAATAAGTACTATCAGTTAAATTAAAAACTTTTGGCCCCAATGTCTCCATGACGTCACAAAATAACTAACTAGTCATTAGTGATGCAGAAAAGCTAATGTTAAATGTCAATAGTAGATGATTATAGAGCATGGGGTACACTAGGTCAATAGTACTACTGACAAGGTCACTTATTAGCGCTACAACTTGAAGGTATTAAAACGTTCGTTTGTGTACTTCAGAAACATAGTTTTGCAGAACCCGATTTGAAAATATACATGCATATTGTTCATCTACATATAAATTTTTGAAAACTAATTTTTTAAGTCAATAGTTAAAAATTTTTTAAATTGCTTTTCGCTTGCAACGGTCTAAAAAGTTTGAAATTTTTTTACCAGTAGAAAGATATTTTATAATTCTTACCGTTTATATACATAAGTTATGCGCACTCAAAAATAAAAGTTTTGAACTGTTTAATTTCGGAACGAAGGAAAAAAGAGAGAAAGCGACAAAAAAGTAATTGCACCAAAATTGTCAAGTTAAAGTTACTATTTGTTACATGATTTTGAATTCTGAATTTTAACAGAGTTGGTATTCTTGAGAAGTACTGAAATATGAAATCTATTATTATTAAAATAATATTTTTTCATTCTGGTTTTACGTTTAGTCAATTGTTGTGTTTGCTGGGAAATGTTATTCTTGTCCGATCGTTTTAATTTGTATTCGTAAGTGACAGTCTCTGTAAATGATATGGCTTTTAGTATTAAAGTTCCCGTTCGTTAAACACCAGCGCAATATCTCTCTTCGAATATAAAATATCATTAACACTTTTTAAAATTTGATTATCTGTAAAGCTGTGTATGTGCAAACGTTTCTGAATGGGTACGTACATATGTATGTAGATATATACATACGTACATACCCTGCTGGCTACAAATGTAATAAAATTATACCTAGTTAAATTTTTTAGCCAAACTTAAAGCTAACTACAATGTAGTCCAGATCTGATCTGAAATCAATTTATAAGTTTAAGTTTTTAAGAATTTGAGCAAACAATTTTAAACTGTTTATTACTTTCAAGTTTATTTTAACTTCTTGCTAGCAATATTTTAAATAGTGTTCTCTTAAACGTATATGACATATAGAAAGATCAAATGTAAGCAATGAATATATTGAATAAAGAGTGGCTGCAAGAAACGTGAAAATTATTTGAAGCATATAGAGTTCATGTACGAGTAGATGAGTTTTGGAACTTTACAAACATGAATGCTAAAGAACTACTGATAAGTTGGTATTTAGCTACCAACGAATTCATATACATAGATTAGCTGACAGATAACAAATAATGTTTTTTTTTTAAACATATAGAAATTATTTTTAGCATACTAGCAAATACCAGCTGACTAAGTGTAAGACAGCTAAGCAAAGTTCAAAAACGCTGGCATCACATAGTACAATCACACATACGTAGATATGTATGTATGTATATACGTAGTTATTTGCATGACATAAATTTGTTAAGTTAATATGCATTTGTGTATATACGAGTACATACATATATATTTTATTACTCGTGTTTCATAAAATCTGTTTTGATGGGATGTAACATCATACATATACATATGTACCTATACCGTGCTGAAATGTAAGACAACGAATCTAACAAAATATTAGGAACACATTTTTAATTACATAATTATAGCGAAACACCTGCAACTAAAACTTAGCCAAATCATAAACGATAACAAAAAGACTAATTCAGCCACTTTATTTTAGAATTTGTTTTACTTTTTTTTATTTTCTTAAAAATTTTAGCCGACATATCGAATTCAAACAGCAAACAAAATTTCAGGAGAATGTTTTTCTTTACTTGTTTTATAATTTGTTTACAATATTTCTTAAAATTTAAGCCTAGCCTATCACACTTAAGTTAATTTATATGTACATATATTAAAGTGCATTTAAATATGTACATATAAGTAATAATTAACATAAAACAAATATTAAGAAATACTTTTAAATATTTCTTTCCCCGTAAGTTAAGACAACTTAGTAAACTCTCAATTAAAATCAGCATACAAATTATAATTTAAAGTCAAATCCCACTGGGGACAAATAACGCTTTTAACCAAGCATACATTTTATAATGAAGAAAAAATATCGAAGCTGAGATGGGCACCGCTTAAGTAATTTGCGTGAATCATGAATTGAAAGAAATCAATTTCGATATGCATATATCAGTTACGTTATTTTCGCGGTTAGGCATCAATAGGTCCGATCCCGTACGGGAAGAATATTTTTCTAGAAAACTCTCTAATTTACACAATCTTGAAGTACGGGCACAGTTTTCATGCAAATTGGGATGTTGAGTACGGGATCGGATCTAATATTTATGTACATATCGTCATCTAAAATCCAGGAGGCCTCAAATGCAGGAAAAGCAATATGTTTAAAATTTTTACAAAAAATTAGTTATAAATCAACTCTATATAATTAATGTGGGCTCTTTTTTAATCCTTAATCCATTTTTTAATATCTCGAATAAATTAAGAGATATCGAGCCTCAACATTAATTATATTCAGAATATTTTTATTTTTTTAATTTCATTCATTCTCTTGAAATCCCGGAATCCGGATTTTGAGACAGTGAGAGATAGAGCGATTTTTCCTGTCTGGAATTCGACATTAAAAAAGTTCACAGACTATATAGTCACTTAGATGTGCAGATGAAATATATATCACACATTCCGCTTCAGGTAACACAAAGGGACCATTAAGAGCCAAGTGTGCCAGATCCATATTATTGAACTGGCGACCTGTGCAACATAACATATCACTTATTCATAGTATGAATTCCCTCTCAATCGCTCCACTAAATACAGAATACAGAAATAAAGTTTTACTTTTTGATATATGTATGTACATATGTATGTCCTGAAAAACGAAAACTCCATACTCAAGAAACCAGTTAAAATATCAGTCACTATTAAAAGATGAAGTAACAACAGGAAACTATAAAAATTGGTAACGCTTAGGGAACCGAAATATCATAAAAGATCTAATATTTTGTAATTTTCAATAAAAGTATATACAAAATATACGAAATATATATATGAAATGATATACATACATACATACATATTTATCTTCTTCTAGAGTTTGTTATAAATAATTTGATTTTTACTTAAAATGCAATTTCTTGCAGACCAGTGCAGACTAAATCTTGTAGAGTTTTGATATAAATTCTTCAAAGCAGTTTCGTAAAATTTTGGTGGAGAATTAAATTTTCTTAGAAGTATAAAGACTATAACATAACAAAGAAAAAATACCAGTTCTAATATTTATGGACGAATTGCAGAAAACAGAAAAAAAGCAGAAAAACAAAGAAATTTGAGTGAAGAACATAAATATGATTTTTAAATTTTGCAAATTTGTTGTTACAACTTCTTTCCTTGCTGCCATCGTATTCAACAACTCAATAATAAATGTGGAAAGTAAGAAGTATATGCGCTGCGAGTTGTCCCGAGAATTGGTGGAGAAATATCAAATAAATAAAACGTTTCTATCAAATTGTAAGTATTATAAAACAATGCATTATGTTGTCATATAAAATGCATACTTATAAATATCAGAAGTTTACTGGAGAAACAAACAAAACTGTATAATATGGATGCAGTGAAATCAAATTTTCAAATTTACATTGACATGAAACTAGAAATATCTATATTTAAAATAAAAAAAATTTGTCAAAGTACACTTAGTGCTATGTATCTACGTTACTCTGAATTGTTGTTTTCTGAAACAGAATAGCGTATCATCAACCTTTCACCCTGCATAAAAAAATTAAATCTTAAATCATAATATACTCGTATTTTTTATTTTATATAATAACATTTATAGTGTTTTTTTTTTAGATTTTGTATATTTATGTTAATTAAGCTTCGTTCACATTTATTAAATATTTGTCCATATATACATACATGTGTATATTCGTATATAAACTTCGTAATTCAGTTTTATTAAATATTATTTAAAATTACATTTATTCGATATTTCGGTCACCATTCATGCTCTTCTTTTAAGACGTCTTTTTTTACAATTAGGCTTAAAGGCTTTTTGTTATGAAAGCATAAAAATAAACATTGTATATAATTTAACAATTTAGCATAAGCTCGAATAATAGAACGAATACTTGCTTATTAATATTTTTTTAATTAAAGGGATTTGCTTGATTGAACATGAAAGCGATAAAGATACCAAAAAAAGGATAACACTAGCCAATGGCGAAAGTAAATACGGCCTCTTTCAAATAAGTAGCAAGGAGTGTACTGCCGGCAATAAGTTTCAACCGTGTGATACAACAATTTATCCCTGCTGTCAAATGGATTGTGAAAGTATGTATTTGTCAATAATTACACCAGCTCAGGAACTTTTTGTTTTTACAAATAAAAACAAAATGGTTCAAAATATTTTTTCACATATTGCCTAGTAACCCCTTTGCAGCTATTGAGAAGAGTTATCTTGCTATAACAACGATTGTACGTAAAATACAAAGTAGAACTTACAGCAAAAGAATGAATGATAGAAAAGCTGATAAAAAATACTCATATATTGTCTCACACGATTACTTTGGTAAATTCATGAACAAGATCGTAATATTGATTCTTAGTGAAATAAGTTATGATCATCTGAAAAAACTTCAGATTTAGCGAATAAGAATTTCTTATAATAGGCGAATAATCGCATACGAATACGAGTATTCGTAACATCACTACTAGGTACATCACATATACAAATTATCCTTAAAAATTTTCGATATACGAGTATAACGAATTTTTCGTTATAACGAATGGGCGATTCGCTTGTTTATATAATTATATATATATATATGTATGTATGTATGTACAATGTACATACATGTTTAAAAAACAGTAGTCTCTCAACATTACAATAGTTTAATTTGATAATGCATTAAATTCTACTTTCAGAATTTCTTAATGACGATATATCGGATGATGTCCAATGTGCCAAAAGAATATTTGAACTTAAAGGTTTTCGAAACTGGAATGCGTGGAATACGTATTGCCGCAATACTCAGAATTTACCAAACCTAAGTATTTCATGTAATATTAATTTTGTACTACCATTAAGAAAGTTTATTTCCTAAGTGAGCGGAGGCGGAAAACAATAAATTTACGTATTCGGTTTTAAATAAATATACTCGTACAATAAAACTTGTGATCACATCTGTTAAAAGTGCATTTTAAATAAAGTTTCTTCTCTTGTTTGTAGCAGGTATGTTTTCTAAAATTTGTTTATATTATTTATCTGTTGGGGAAAAATATAGATAAATTTTTATCGAAATTTAATAAAATCGATCAACGAATGAAAACTAACTAATTTTATGTTTAAGTGCAGCTTAAATTTATATTAACTAATTTTGTATTTCAATTTTAAGTAAACAGTTACCACTCAATTGCTAGGGATTGGACTACATACATCTGTATATTCATATGTATGCGATAGGTTGTATTTTACGAGAAATATTTTCAACCCTCGTTTGAAACAAAACAATTTTAATGAAATCAATTTCTGATTTCCGCTTAAATAAATAAAATAAGCCCACAACAGTTTTAAGTTTATAAACTATGTATGTACCTATGTACATATATATTTTCAAATTTAGCAACTAGCTAACAAACAAAAAGCGTGGGAGTACATTTTATTGAAAACTGAGTAGGTTGTTTATAATGTTAAAGTATGTACATATGTAAATGAGAAGTAACAACTATGACTATATGCTCAAAAATACAACAAGAATGATAATTGCAAGCCGTTGTAGATAGTCGGGACTTAGTAGGAACTGCCAAATACTTACTAATTACTTTCTAATAGATTGACAAAAATTGATGATTCCAAAAAGAAGTGAGTTAAATGTTTTAGGCACAGTATGAGAATTATTTTTATTCATTATGCATGAATTTTATATGACAGTTTTTTAATAAATTGTTTATGTCTTTTCTTCATATTATTTCAAAGGAATTAACTTTTATAAAATAATTCACCAAAATAAACATTATGTATAAACTTTTTATGATTACTTTTAAACAAAAATACACGAAATCATTTATACAATGCACACACACACACACATCTAATTCATATTTTTTTATTTACGCACAAATGTTTTGCAGCGCAGTGTTGTTGTGAGATGGAATGCTATGCTTTAACTGCATCGCATACTTTTTTATGATCAACCTACAAGCGATAAGTTGGAATTAGTCAATACAACCAACATGTTGCATGTTAACAATCTACATAAAATAAGTGTGTTTGTGACTAAGCCACCTTTCAAGCAAGCCAAATTAAGGCCAGTGTTGCCGAAATAAGTTTTCAAAAATATACAATTTAAAGTGTGGGTATTGATTGCTTCGAAAATTACATGTGAAGAATTTGTAGCACAAAAATATGCTATGAATAAAAAAAAAAACATGAAATAAACACACATGGTTCGGGATATTTGCATTTTAAGATCAAGCATTAAAACTACATACTAGTGAATCAATCAAAATCTCTATGATACATACCGTGGGATGGTAACTTGTTTGCCGCACGGAACAAAAATGACACAGAATGTCTGGATTAATTTTAAAAATAAACTGCATGATAGATTTTTTTGCTAACAATAACGTTGGTTGCGACATATGTTTTTTATTGAAATTTAAAATAGTAATAATTTTTTTCATAAAATGTGAAAAGTTATAAGGATTTAATGAAAATAATACAAACCTGTTTTGTGTCCCATTTACCTCTTTTTACACTAATATTCTTAAATGCCTTTGAAGTAGGTCAAAGTGTTGTTTTTAATTAACAAGCACAAAACAGAATCCACATAGTGTAATTCATGAAAGATTACATTTAGTGGAATAAAAAATTCTAAATATAGTTAATGTTAGGATTCGATATCTCTTAATATATTCGAGATATTAAAAATGAAGTACTTAAGGTTTCAAAGGAGCGCACATTAATTTATAGAATTGATTTATAACTCATTTTTTGTAAACATGTTCAATGCGGTATACCAAACCATCCCGACGATACATTTTTAAAAGTAGGACAAACACAACAGTAAATTCTTCTGCAGTAACTGAAAAATTTAGTTTTTTGAGATATGACTACGTTGCAATAATGTACAAGGATCTGCGACGTGGATAGTTATTTGATTTGTAAAAATTATCAGAACAAGTTGAGAGAAGCTAATCACTTTCATTCAACGAAAGTTATAAAAACCATAGTTTTTCATAAAGTGCTGTCTGTAACAATTGCTTGTTTCATAATTTTAATTAAAAACCGTAGTTTCTTCCCAAAACAATTATGTATTTTACTAGAATGTAAAATATTAAAGTTGTATTAATAATAGATATTTTTCTTAGAAGCAAAATAATTAAGAAATCCCACTTCTTAAATAAAGTAAATTTGTAATTGTTTGTAGTAATATTTAGACATGTTGTTGTTGTTGTACAAATGTACATACCACTCAAAGGTACTTTTTTTTAGAAATATTTTGGGCCATACGAAAAATTATACGTAAATAACAAAATAAAATTGTACTGAAAATATCGCGGATGTTATAAGCGTTAGTCAACAAGGATGAGGGAGCATTTAATCAAAACCAGTTAAAATAATTTAAGATATATATGTAATTAATTAAAATAGGCCTTTTATAAAATCTATTTCAGTAATTTCTTGAAATTTTTTCACCGACAATATTCACTCCAGACACCATCTTGCGCGTAGGATGTCTTACCCTTCCACAAGATATTTAAAATAATCTGGTCTATAATTAAAAATAAGTCCAAATAAAATTTTGCAACGTATGCAAAACTTGATATTAAAACTAGGAAAACTAAAGCAAACAAAAATAATTAAAACCAATAACGTGAAACCAAAAGTGTATGAAACTTGTCACTAAGAATGAATTAAAATAAATTATGTATGTACATATGTATGTATTTAAAAAAAATAAAACAACGCTTGACTATAAAAATCGTACTACAAAGTAAAAATAATTCTCAATATAAAAATAAAGAGACTGAAGAGAAATGTCAGTTATTGATCTAAAAGCAACAATCGGATTATATCTGAGGAGACTACTTTTAAGGATACAAAATAGAAATTAATGAACAAATATATATTTTTTGAAAAAAAAATCATATTCACCATTTTTTTAGCAGGCCTCGTACATACATACATACATATGTATATAGGCTAAGTTCAGATGTCATTAAAAGAATTTTCATAATTAGATGAATAGTTTCCAAAACTATATAATACATCCCACTTTATAATATTAGTACAGAATAAGGTGCTTTGAGCTTGGCTTCACAAAAATTACACTACCTGATAGAATAATCTATAGTTTTTATTTTATCTGAATTATAATATGTATCTAATACTAGCTTTACCCGGTGTGTCTGGCTACCCCCATTCTCATAAAGTAAAACCAACCAAACCAATTCTTATATACTACTTTTGATAGGTCAATATTTTAGACAATTACAGTTTTTGAATCTGGCGCTTTTCTAATATTCTGTAAGCAAATTTTTTTATTACAAAGAGAGAAATAAGCAGAATTAAAATGTAACTGCCAACACAAACTGCCTTTCAAACAAAAAAATTATTTTCAAAGTCGGTCCAGATATGAGGGAGTTATGAGATGATCAATATTTCTTTGTATTTTATTCTAGGAGGAACCCACATCAAATTTCAAAATATTCGCTGTTTTAGTTGAGAAGATATGTGAATATTAATAATTACCTGTATGGAGGCGCCGGTTTTTCTCCTATCGTCTTAAGATTTCGTTGTAAGTTGTATTTTGTTCTGAAAGTAACTCACCGAAAATTATTAATTTTTATTATTAATTTTTACTTCAATATTTATGAATTTCCCGGTTATATATATTATGGTTCCAAAATTTCAAGATGATCGGTCTTAACGTTTGGCTTCCTATAAGGAACAAACAAACAAATACACAATATAAATAGATAGATGGAAGATACATCTATTATAATTCTCTAGCTATGAAAATGCAAGGTTTCTATATATTGGTATACCATATATAGACAGCAAACATTCATATGTATGTACATTAAAATTCTGTGAAATTTGTCGATAGAACTCTAAAACGACAAATGATTTGATTAACTTAATCTCCTTAACAAACCATGAAAATCACGCTTTTCACTTGTCGAGAAGTAAAGGTTTTTCAAAACTCATCAATAATATTTCGATAACTGTATATGTACATATGTATGTATGTTTAGATAGATATAGATAAAAATACACATACTTACTGTTATCCAAGATTGCAGTAATACAAGTATATGTTTATATATGTATGTATACTATATACAACACATCCGTTATCCGCAGTATTTAAGTGTTTAGAGTGTTTTAAGTGACATTCCCTTGCTTCAGTAATAAAATTGTATAACAAATAAGGCTGCACAACAAACACTGCCAAAGCAGAAAAATGATACTAATGGCAATGCCGATAGATGGCCCTTCTATAATTTCCGGAAAATGAGTCGAGAGTAGCAACAGCGCCTTCTCTCTTTCATTGCTGGTGTAGGTTCCATCTGCCCTTTTAAGCGTTATTGCCGAATCTACATGGGCTTTGGCCATGATTTTATAATTCTGTGATCCGACATTGATAGTTCGTGTGAAACCCTCCAGTTTCTGCTTACACCCGCCAAATAAGCGCTACCTATTTTCAAACCTAAAACCAATCTCTTGCCCTAGTTACAAAAGTGGGGTGCTCCCCTGATTGACTATTTCTAGACTACTACTACATAGGAACTAGTGATGTTACGAATACTCGTATTCGATTATTCGACTATTCGCCTATTTTAAGATATTCGTATTCGTATTCGCCAAATTCAAGCGAATATTTCTCAAATAATTTGCACATACATTTTTCCCAAAAAAAAAAAATCATACAAAAAGTTTAAAAAGGTACATAAAATGTATACAAATATATTAATTTATTATAATTTTTATTCAAAGAAAGAAAGCCATTTATCCTTGACGCAAGATAACAATCTTCTTAAAAAACAAACGAAAATTATATTTCGTAACTATTATTTAAAAGTTGAAGGCTTATATGTACATGCATGTCATGTTAAGTTAGTAATCAATGGAATGTTGAACTTTAAAAATGGAATATGTAAATTTCAATATGTGAAAGTCCACCGAAACATGTGGATATGCAATCTGGGAAAATATGTTCTCTCAAACAACTCTGAACTAAAATTAAAAGTTCAAACACAGCGAGAAAAACGAAAACTGAAAGTACGTAAATAATATTATTTAAAAATGTTCAGCAGTGGTCTTCTAATTCGGCATCTCAATCTCACAATAATGTTAAATACCTAAAGTAGTGTGACAGTTTTTTTGTGAATTTATTGTTATTGACACAAAGGGAGGGATTTTTTCAATTAAATTTGAAATATTAAGTTTCTCTAAACCTTAAAATAAATATTCGTATTCGCGAATACTAAAAATTGATATTCGTAACATCACTAATAGGAACTCTAAAAGACACTCACCTCTAGTGGTAATGTTTCTGCCTCCCCAGAGAATTGGCATCGCACCCAACCAGGAGTGGTACAACTGTTTCTTCTGCAATGCTCCATAAGGCGGTTCAACTCTGTTGGTGACACGCCTATATCTCCCGCCATGTAAGCCGACACGACTACTACGTTTCGATGAATGCCACCTATGGATAATCCTACGATTATCGGCACAATATATCGTTACATAAATTCTGAAAGTAAAAGATAGTTAATATTCTTCTTTATCAATATACTCGTACAAGATCTTGGCTGATCCGCTCTGAGATCGTATATTACCTTACTGTTACCGCAGTATAGTCCTTTGATCCTACCCAGGTGGTCCATGGTGAAAATCCTTGCAATTACTGCCGAGGCAGCCATAGCATGGTATATGTTCACCTGGGCTATTTTGGCACTTATCCCCCTTAAACCCCCCTTCCAACCAGGATCACTCATGCACACCGAGTAATTTTGCTTCTTCTTCCACTGAGATCAGCTCCAGGGAGGACGAGACGATTAGCGCGCAAAGGGCACCACACATCTCTGTAGGGATTGGAGATGTCTCCCTACACAACCCTACCGTAGTCGCCTCCTCAGGGGATGCCTCAGTGGCTACAGTCATCACAGGTGCCGCCGCTTTACTCACCTATGTACATCTTTCCCGCAGATTACCGTCCTCCATACACGGTGATCTTCCCGAACCTATAATGGAGTGTATTGCCATTCTTTGCGATATTATCCCTCGACTCTTCATCGATTACAACGGATAATACCTGACCCGTACCTTCATCACGGCTTGCTTGTACCTTCCAGACTTTGGTGTTTATGGAGGCGAGGATTGCTATGGACTTCTTCGGGTCTTGTCCCGCATCGAAGAACACACACAAATGTGACTAAGGTTTCAGTTGTCAACAACAAACTACTAATTCAAATGGGCTGATAATGCTCTCCATCAATATCGTCAAAAATATTTATTAAAACGCTCGATTTCCGATGATTATTCAACCGATTATAATCAAACGATAATATTTTTTCTATAAAAATATACACACATATATATAACTAGTATATATACTAACACATATATACATATGTATATGTATGCATAAAATGTAAGAAATTTTAAATAAGCAATAATTATTTTAAAGTTTTTAAAATGATTTTATTATTAACAGACATTTAAAGTTTATAATTTAGTTATACATATAATATTATTAAAATTTAAACATATTTTATTTAATCACAGCAGTCTTTAATGTCTTAAAAATTAATACACATAGTGTACATACATACATGCACACACAGTAAACTGATACTTTCGTACTTAAGTACATACTTATGTACGTACAAATTTATGCAAGCACGGCCATATATCATAGCTATGAATTAATTTACATACATATGTACATATTAGGAGATTGTTCACTCTGGCAGAGGGGTTTCAAAGTTAAATATATATATGCAATATATACATATATATGCAATATATAATAATGCAATAATACAATATGCAATAATACAAAAACTACCAACTCTATGTAATTGGTAGAAAATTTAATTTCTGAAGTCAAAGGTATATACATACATACATATGTATGTAAGTATATGTATGTAGGTATGTTTAAAAAACAAAAAATTATAAATACACAAAAATAAAACCAGATAAAATATTTGCTACAAAAGTTTTTTTAAAGATTTAGTTGGGTTTTATCTTTGGGAACTTAAAAAAGGTTCCTTTTTAATACCTTCTCTTTTTTATCACATATCACACCCATTTTGCACAAATGCTGACTTATATTTACATACATAAATACATAAATACTTATGTACATAAGTATGTATGTATTTCGTATTAATTTAAAAATTTTACAATTTTCTTATTAAACGAGCATTTTTTAATTTAAATACATATGTATGTATGTATAACAAATAAATACAAATCAAAATTTGAAACCTGAAATTAAAAACTAGGGGTTTAAAATTGTCAGCTGGGCTTGTAAAATTACCATATAGTCATTGTAAATGACTTTTCTTTACTGAACAAAAAGGAATAACATCATATCAGGCCAAAGTAGTTTTATGACAACAACTTTTGAAAACTAAATTTGTATACATATAAATTTACATCTCTTATTTGGGTTTTAGCATATATAATTAGTTAAAGGTTTGAACTGATTATGTTAATTAACTGATATTAGTGTGATTCATTAGGTTCGACAACGTACTTTTTGGGTAAATTCGTTCAAATAAGAATGGTGAAGAATTACTCTCAATAATCACAAATATTTTCAAAAGTACGGGAAAAGCAATAACCAAATTTTTAACCCAAAAGAATGGATGAAATTGTTGTGAAAATAAACTAAAAACAAAATACTGTTTCTTATTAGCTCTTTAGTTTTTAAAATATTTTGATGAATCTATACACACATATATGTATATGTATGTGTGTACATCTAAATATACATATTTTGCTTTTTATTATGCAAAAATAACAATTAAATAAATTAAATAATGAATATTGATTGTTTTCCACTTTGCACAATCTTCCCGAAGAAGAAAAAGTAGGGACCGATTCGTGCAATAAGAATATTTTTCTCCCTCATTTACCCAATCTTGCTGTACCGGAAGAGTTTTCATGCCAACTTTTGAGTACGGAATCGGACCTATTAATTATAAATTAAATAAGCCATGAATTGACAAAAAGATTAGAAAATTTTAGGGAATTATAAACTCATTAGATTTAGATACAATTGTGAAGAGATCAGAATTCTTCTCATTTGATTAAGTTTTTTGTCCCTTAAAGAAATAAAGTGTTGTTAGGTCATTTTGCTTTTCAGGCGACGATATGCATACATGCATGTATGTATGTGTTTTAAAATAATTTGCTTGGCATAAGATCTTAAATTTTTCACTAAACAAATAATATTTATATTTTAAAAAAATAATTAATTTATTATGGGTTAGGTAATCTATATGCGGCATTTCATTGCTTGCTAAATACCAAGTCATCAGTAGACCTTTAGCATCCTGCTTGAAAAGTTTTCAAACTCATTTGCTTATACACAAACTCTCATGCAATAAAATTAGGCTCTAAGTTTTCCTAAAATCTTGATTAGTGTATTTAATAAAAAATCTCTAAACTAAACTTAAAGTAATAATAATTCTTTAACAGCTAGAAATATGATTATGTATGCTTATCGTAATTATGTATGTATATGTGTTTTGGAATGACATGAATCAAGGCGAATTCATACCAGGTGGTCTCGACAGTCCAGATGACTATTTTCACCCCTTGTGATTCGGATCTCCCTCAAAAGTTATCATACATTTCTCAGTACAGTACAATCACAAGAAGACATTTTCAGTACGAGAAGTGGTGCGAGTGTACCTTGTACAAAATTTTACCTGACATGAATGTAACAGTACAATCGAGAAATGGTAAAAACTGGTATCTTAATTTGTAAAATATTGAAAAAACAGACAATTTCAATACTATCGTGGAAAATACAAAATCAACATCAAAAAATGAATTTTTCACTTTCGACACTTGGACATGTTTTTATTTTTGTGAGATAACACTATCTAATCGACAAAATAAATATCGGAAGCATGAGTGCGAATATGATTTTTGGGATGTCTTTAGTATATTAAATTTCGAATGTTAACTTCAAATATAACTCAGCGTTTACAACTGACAATACTGGCATGACAATATTATTTTTTTTAACTATACGTATGTACATGAACAGTTTTCCAGTTGTCTTCTTTATTATTTTAAATATTATAAAGAATATAAATCGGAACGTAAGGTAAATTGACGTATCTCGACTATAATTTAAAGTTTTCTGTATAAAAGAAGAAAAATTTAAATAGAAAAACATATGTATGTAAGTACATACTTATGTATGTATTCGAACGAAAGAATCACTGATCTTGATTTTTACTTTGTGTTTTTATAGCATACTTATTAGATTCGCGCTAAACACTTATTAATGAATATTCAGGACACCTACGTACGTCACAAGGCCAATTATCCGATTTTTTATAACTAATATACATAAGTATGTATATTATTTATTGTCATGACCGGCTCGTCAGTTGTAAAGGCAGTATAACACTGTTTCTATTCAAAATATTCTGAAAATTTTACAAGGTCCAACCTAGATTTTTAGTATATGCAGAAAAATTTTCCAATTTTCGAGTAGATTTCTCTTTAGCATTATCCAGTTTTTAAATACATAGTTTAGCTAAATAGAAAAATTCATTAAATTACCATTTAAGTTAGCAGTTATTATCAGTAAAAATTATGAACTTCGAGATAGTATCTATAATTAAAAATATTTATCCAAAAGTTGCAAAACTTTACTTTTTGTTTTGAAATATACATATGTTTAATTGTGATCGAAAATCGTTTTCATTAAATTTTGAGCTAGCACTTTTGACTTTTTACCTCGCTTTATTATGATTAACTAATTGAAATATTTTAAGACAGGTTTTACTAACTCGTGTATGTTCTAAAGTTTGTATTAGCATATAATTTGTGGTAATTTTAATACGATTTTTATGAAGAATATCAATAAGAGTTTTATAATTTTTACAACAAACTGTTGTATCGGTTGCTCGACCTCATTTATTAAACGACATTATTTTTTATAAAAAGTAATTTCTCTCATGACTAGATCAGATCTAGAATTAAGGTTCATATTGTAGGCAAACTGGGTACTTTTCATAAGTCGCTATCACAAAAATAGTACGGATCCTCTTTGCCGGAAAAATCTAAAATGTTGTAAATTTTTATTCTCCTGATATTTTGCGGAGTTTTAGTCATAAGAGGAATGTTACCAAAATAATTGCACGGTTTTTTTTTTGGTCACTGCGCAATGAATTTTCGACATTTCGTTTTCGCGTGCTGGCAACTGAAAAATATTAATGACTCTGAGTGTGAAACCGGATCGGTAAGTTGCAATTTATAATAAATTACAAAATACTTGCTACATTTTTGCCATGCTACAGTGAATAAGATTTATATTGAAAATTACCACTAAATACATATACATATATATATATGTATGTACATATTTAAAAATGTTTATATAAATTTAATGTACATATGGCAAAAACATTAGAAAGTGCCCAAATGCAAAAGTCGCAAAAATTAGCTAATTTTTTATTCAACCCAATTGCCTCTCATTTGCAAATATTTTTTAATGTTGAATTTTACAAAGAGAAAATACTCAAAATCAATCAATATTTTAAACAAGAAATTTAATAACTTAATAAACATCGGTTTAGTGTTCGGGAGCTACTGAAAAATGCATACGCACGTTAAACTTCAACATTACTCTGTTTGCGAAGAGTGTTTAAATAATATATATTTAACATGGACCATTATTTTTAACTTTCCAATGCGAAATACGAAGTCGAAATAAATACGGCGTTCGTACATTTCAAGGAATTGTTTAAAAGTATTGGGGGCAAAATTAAATATTTTCAAGATTTTTGACGATTTTGGATGCTTCGAATATTTTTCATCCACTATACATACGAGCACGTAACTGTATCAGTTTTTTAATTGTTCGCATATTTTAGAGGGTGCGGTCGAGAATACAAGCACTTATTTTCATAAGGGTCATATATTTTGTGATTATATGATTATAGATTATAATACCTATACCACCACTTGTTGCATAGTAAGTTGGTTAATCAACTGTTGGCATAATTTTCCATATTCAAATTGATCACCAGATATGCGCCGCAGTTTTATACCTCTACCAGTAGTTTGATTGTCTCTATTACGACCTTCATAGACTTGCACTTCAATTTGCAAACCCCCAGAGTATTCTAGGTTTAGGTTTGCAGTAGTTGGAGGTGTAGAAATCTCCATGGAATAAAGTGAAGAATCAGCCGCTGCTGTAGAGGCGTTGCTTAATCTAATGTCTGATATCGTTGTTGAGTTGTTATGATCTGTACTATGAATTGTAAAACCTTTTGGTGGCATTGTCGATTCAATAGTCTGTCTCACAATTTGCAATATTCGTGTTGAATCTAAATTTGAACATTCATGTGGTAATGGAACTTCATAGCATATTTCTTCTGACATGCGACGGGACTCACACATTGAATCAGGTGTCAAATGTCCCTCTGTTTGATCTCCTATTTCTGAATGCGTATCAGATTTAAACCCCGAAGAAGCTGATGGTTCTTGACATGGAGAGAGATTGTTGGAGTCGTTGCTTAGTGAGTCATCTGAAAACCCTAAAGATTTATCGCTACCTCTTCTATCGTTTGGATTATTTGAACATATTGCGGGCTGAGGTATAGTAGCGTTGAAATCTGATTCCAAACTAGTCTTCCGCCCAATACCTTTTGTTATGGACGGCATTTGACTGGGGTTCTCACTTATAATTAAACTTTGCAGCGACATTAATGGCGTCGTGTTATTATCTGTTGATTCGCTGTCGCTATCATGATTGTTTTCAGATGAAAGTGCAACTAGAGTTATTTCACTTCCTTGTACGTCGGTAAGGCATATTTGAGGATGGGGCAGTTGTTGGCTAGGAGATGTTAGCACATCTCCCGAGCTGATACATGTACCTGGCGAAATGCCACCAGTACAGCCGGCATATGGAGTTCCAGTAGATATTGTGTGACACAATTGTCCGTTAGCATTTTCCTCTTGTATTATACACAAATTTGGTGAAGTAGGTGGAGTAGAAACAAGTCTAACTGGTTGAATTGGAGATAAATTAAGTGGTTTTAAATCATAGTACTGCGAAGATGAATTTAACCAATTTTGTGAAGTTAAAAAAGCCTGCGGTGTTTCTGAATCCTCAGGGCTGCAAACATCCATAGATAAATCTAAAGGCTGATTCGCAGTTTCACATGCAGCTGAAGTTCCTCGTGTTATCGAGCCTCCGCCTCCAGTTGTAAGATACGATATTCCTTTAGTAATTTGGTGTAAAGGTGAGGACCCACCGATGCCTTGATTGCTATTGCTGCAACCGTAAAACAAAGACGTACTTTGCGAATTCGAATTCGGGGAACTTATTCCACTGAGACTATTATGTAAAGGCGATTGATATCCGGAATGAGTACTGGGATATGTGCCGATAAAGTCACCGCCGTTTACTCCAGTTTGTTGAGGATAACTTACACCATGTAATTGTCTTGAATGAAAACCTCTTAATCCATCACCTTGTAAGTTTGGCGTATTCTGTCTAGCAATTTGTAGCTGAACTAAGGGGCCACTTTCACTATCATATTCACCTATTCCGCTCATTTGCAAACTGCTAGAATATGTAGAGCTTGGCAGAGACAAGGGCGATACACTAAGAGTAAACATTTGTTGCTGCAAAGAGCATCCCACATGATCTATATAATCTCCACTACTACCGGCTGAACTGTGTATTAGTAAACCCAAATGTCCTGCCAAATCCATTGGTATTTTTCTAGTCGATAGGATTTTGTTTACTAAATCCACACTTACACGTTGATCTTTTACTAATTTATCCAAAAGAGGCATAATTGATTTTAATGTTTCTTCTCGCACGTCTACGTCGTGAATAGAAGATAAAGTGCCTCCACCACATCGACGGAATATATTATGGCCGCTAGGTGACTTTCCATGAATAGGAGAACCTGATAAAATTTTTAGTTATAAAAATTTTGTTCAAATCAGTAAATAATTATTATATTATTGATATATGTATACATATGTGATGGAAATTGATAGATTGCAAAACGATAATTTGAAATTGAAAGGATAAAATTAAATGAAAGCGGTTTTCACTCTTGGTAATAGAGTATTTTTGTAGTCCTTGTTATTTAATTAGTGTACATACATACATATGTAGTTAAAATACTAGTATTTACAAGAATGCAACAAGTAAAGCTATCAAGCTTTGGGGTTTACTATGCTAAGGTTAAAAAACAGCACACAAAACAGTGGCAAAAATACACGCGATAAATTTAGCAGGACGAAACAATACTACTATGTAATACTGTGTAGTTATATTAAAACTTTTTCGGTTTCAAGTCGTTTTGCTTTCAATATCAATTTTCATTATATGTAAACATATGTACATACATACATATATAGTATGTTCATATCCAACCTTTGCTGCAATAGAGTCATAACTCAAAACATGTGATTTTGAGTTGATAATGTAGTTTTAATTGTGATATCGTTCTTTAAAATGTGTAAAGATGTCATCCAAATACTATATAAGGTATTTGACATTGCTAGACATTTACTATAAGTACTTAACGAATAAAAAAATTTCTGCAAAACTACTTTTTTGAGATATCACACTGTTAACGCAACTCTCAAATGCCTATAATAGTTTATCGATCTGGCAATAAGATTTAACGAAGGATTGAATTTTAACACGCGCTGTGAAAAGTTCGCCATTTATGTACATACATATCGCACTTGTTCCTCAAAAGCGTAACAACTCAAAATTTTCAAATTTTCACTTTTTGCAAAAAAACCAAACCACAGTGGTCATATCTACCCACTGTAAAAATTTTACACCGTTTTCTCCACTCTTTCACCAAAAAAATACAGTTGTATCTCTCTTTGTGATAATAGAGTAGTATTAAAAAAATTTTTTTGGCCTCTACTGAAAATTTATGAATTTTGAGTTGTTATGCTTTTGAGGAACAAGCGATATATAAAGGATTACTTGCGAATTAGCTAAGGTGTGAAGTGGTCATTTTGAATTTAATAAATTTTCTAGTAATTTCCATACTAAAAAGTATGTAATAAATTTAATGCTTAAAATATTGTATTCTTTTTGATTTATAAATATGTATGCTTTATATTTTTAAATGAATTTTAATATATGTACATAAATACATTTGTATGAAGAAATCAAGTGTTTTATTCTGCTGGTGTATTTTATTCAAAATTAATTGGAAATTGCTGGCGTGGCCAATAGCTTTCTCAACAGACTCTATTGTAGTAAAAGCTCGATATACCCAGCAAAAAATTAGTAAAGTAGCTCAAAACGTTTGTATTTTTCGCGTCTTCTAAATCATTACAAGAAGTCAATCATATGTGATGAAAATTAACGTTAAAACAATCATTAAAATCAGGGAACTTGTACTGCTTTAATACGTACTTAAAAAAGCTTTTTTCTACCCATAAAAAACGTATTCGAATCAGATATATACATAAGTATGTACATACATACACATATAACCAACACAACTGGCGAACTAATACGATTTATGTAAAATGTGCACGATTAGCATGTCATTTGAGATCACGTGTTTGTGCAGTAATTTAAAAATATTGCTCTTCATTAAAATTAATGAATTGAACCGATGAATTTCTCATGATTTGAAGACATTTTTCATGAGTGGATAAAGAAATTTCTTTATAAGTCGGTATTAAACCAGTAAATGTTGCCTGATCTTAAAGATTTTAAAATATTAATTTTCATCACTTCAATAAATGACGAAATTATTTGAATTTATGAAAGCGTTAAACAGGAATTTACTTCTTATATTAATTAAGATGGCGTTAAAATTAAAAATTTTTTTAACTACTTAATTTATTAGGCCTTATCACGAGTGTCGTAGTCGTGACGAAATCTGTAAAATGTGGCAACGTTCGCTATATGTTTTACATGGGAGTCGTTAAAGTTCGACTACGACTACGACACTCGTGATAAGGTCTATTATTTGCTGCCTTACTGCCTGGCCCACGATTTCGAACGAATTTTTCTTTCGTACAAATTACATTTAAAACAAAAACAAAATTTTGAAACTTGTACTTGTAATTTGTACGAAAGAAAAATTCGCTCGACATCGTGGGAAAGGCAGTTAGTATATACATATCTATGAATGTATATATATGTACGTATATACATGTATGTATACATATATGTACATATATACATATGTATGTGCATATTAAACCATATATTTATAACTACTTTAGGGTGGAGCATAGATTATTTTCAGTTTTTAATATTGAAGAGCACTAGAACGTTGCATATTACTATCAATTACATGGAAAGAATAATAACAAATACTGGTACCTATGTTCTTTGGACCCTCTATCGCCGCATTGAGACTTTGAAAGATCAAATAGAGCAATTTGTGAACCATAATATAAAATTAAAAAAATAAACATACGGACATATTTTATTGTTGCTATAACTCATTAAACACAAAATATTTACGATTTAATTTTTAAGAAGTTTACAAATTCTTAAATTTTTAACAAAATAAAAAAAAGAGATACATATTTCTTAATCTAATTTCAGGACCCTGCATATTAAACTTCTCTATATTATTTAAATTTTCGTTCACTTTTAGGAATTGTTTGCCCGAATAAATTAGAGCTGATGCTTTTGTTTCTCTACTTTCAAAATTTTGTTTGTGTTTTAAATGTAATTTGTACGAAAGAAAAATTCGTTCGAAATCGTGGGCCAGGCAGTATAAATCCGCTCTTATGCTGTGAACACAATTGGGACCAACGACAAATTTTTCATTGCGAACTTACGTGCGCAACGAACTCTGCGATACACATACCGCTCCTTTATTGCTCAGTTACTAAAGAAAAAGAGTTTCTCAATACCTTCTTTATTTGTAAAAAAAAAAATTTCATAACATATCTCTATCTAAACCCAAGTTATAACCAATTATATGTATGCCGCCAAATAAATGCTTACGTTTTGAAAACTTTAAATGAATTTTGCCACGTTTAAGTTTTTTTAGATATGACAACGTTGCAATAAAGGAGTGATATTTACATACAACTTTTCTATTATTATGTTTTCTTTTCTACACGACATGCGAAAGTTTCATGCAAAAACAGAAAAATTGCAAATTTTATAAAAATATATCATTTTGATTAAAATTTTAAGGAAACTATGCTCTATTTCTTACGCCGACGAATAAATTGCTCTATTGTATATGTTGTAGTGCAAAAAATAACCAAAATTAAAAAGAAGACTCGCAAAATTCGGAAACAAACCTTAAAATTAATTGCAATTTACAAAATATAACATTTTATTCGACAAGTGCTCAAGAATTTATGAATGTTTTCAAAAATTTAATTATTTGTTATGTGTTAGAAAATCTACATACATATATGCATTTTATTTGCATTTCAGACGACGACATAACTAATGCATATAATTTGACAGTGCAATTTTCTGGAGTGCTCAAAATCAACTGGATGAATTTTTCTTTTACTTTTATGCTCCACCCTATTATATATGAATGTATGTATATATTTAATACTATTTTTTATATTACCAGGTAAACTGATAGAGTTTTCCGGAACTTGAGGGCTCGGTGATAGCAAAAAATTTTTTTGTGCGATACCTTTTTGCAGATATTGACATTCCTGTAATGGTCCTTGGAATTGAGTCTTAGATCCTTCTGAAGCTCTTCGCACGGGGCTATATCGGCCTAAATAAATAAAACAAAAATTAATACGTTTGCTAATTTTGTTTTAAGCTTTTATTTATCTTTTTTTTAGTTAACATCCATGTTGGACAACGCTTTTGGGTTGTAGGTTGAAGTAAATATGTGGAAACACATATGTACACATGCTTGTGCATGGTTACATACATACATATTGTATATATTTACATTAAAAAAAATAAAATAAATAAGCGAAATAAAACTTAAAAACTTAAAAGGAGAGACCACTTACCAATTTCTTGAACTGGTGGCAACTTGCAAGCTTTGCCATATATTCTTCTGCTTGTGTATGAATTAATTGTAGAGGTGGCAGAAGATGCCGAAGGCAATGACATAGTTGACATATTACAGATTGGTGATGAACCAACTATAGGGTATGAATAATTACCACTTGCTGGGGAATTAATACTTGTACCGCCAACATAAGAATGGATACCACTGGATTTTGTAGGTGACTGGTTTAAATTAACAGTGTTATTATTTTGCAGCTTTAAAGCTGGCGGCAAATAATTTCTATTCATACGGGATTCAACTTCACGTATAAGCTCAGGACTTATAACTTACAATTTAAATTTGTATTAAAAATTTATAGGCAATTTATTTAGTTGGGGCAAAAATTGGAATTAAACGATTGCAAATAAAAAAAATAAATTAATTAATTAAATTAAAAAATAAAAATTAAAAAAATAGGTAAAAAAAGACAACAATAATAATAATAGTAATAATAATAATAATAATAATAATAATAATAATAATAATAATAATAATAATAATAATAATAATAATAATAATAATAATAATAATAATAATAATAATAATAATAATAATAATAATAATAATAATAATAATAATAATAATAATAATAATAATAATAATAATAATAATAATAATAATAATAATAATAATAATAATAATAATAATAATAATAATAATAATAATAATAATAATAATAATAATAATAATAATAATAATAATAATAATAATAATAATAATAATAATAATAATAATAATAATAATAATAATAATAATAATAATAATAATAATAATAATAATAATAATAATAAAAGCGCTTCATATTTTATGTTTATGTGGCGAAGAAAATTAAAAACAAACAAAAGTTAACAACAAATAGTTAAATAATTTTATTTATAAATTTACTTTTTTACTTCAAACTAAATGTGCGTTATTTTTTATTCGTAGCTAAATGTGCTTTTTCGAATTTTTAAATCACCAATAATGGATGACCCAGATATGCATTTGTAATCATAGAAGCAACACAGTGTGAGTAAGGGCTGAGGCATGGTCTAACTATAAGCTCTGTCCAAATCGCCAGAAGTTTGTTTATAGGGCTATGTTTTGACCGTTACACAATCTTGAAGATGTCAAACTTCATATAAAAAAAAAATTAACACAACATTTTTGAAGAATGGAGAAATTTGTATGACATCCTTTACATTATGGCATTTTTGTTGTACTACTGTACATACCTTATAATTGGACCATGGGGCCGAGACACATGGAATACGTATTTTGTTTTCTAACTGATATGAACGGAGAATACGGAGGAGATTTGATAAGTACTTTGTTGATGGATAATAAATCAACTGTTTTTGTACACAAAAATACTAACAATATAATTGTTCATTTTGAAAAAATTCCAGAAAAATATATAAGTATGTAAGTATATTTGAATATATCTTAATAAGTAAAATGCTAATCAAAATTAGTATTTTGTCTTCTTGTATACATACCAGTGATGTTACGAATATCAATTTTAAGTATTCGCAAATACGAATATTACCTTTAAAGTTTAGAGCCACTTTAGATATTTAACATTATTATGACATTGAGATGCCGAATTTGGGGACCTCTCCTGAACATTCTTAAATTATTTTAGTTACATACTTTGAGATTCCGTTTTTCTTACTCTGTTTGCGCTTTTAATTAGTGATTCAGTGCTATGTGGGCATATGACGTAGCCACCTGCGTCGGTGGACTTTCACATATTAAATTTTTTTTAAGTCCAACATTCCTCTACTAAGAATTGATTACTAACTTAACATAGTATGAATATACATATAAGACTTTCACTTTTAAATGCTAGTTGCAAAATATATATGTACATATTTATTTGTGTCTGTTTTTAAAGAAGGTTATTATCTTGCGTCAAAGATAAAAGGTTTTTTTTAAATAAAAATTATTAAAAATTAATGCTTTTTTGAACATATTATGTAATTTTTCAATATTTATATATTTTTATTTTTTTTGGAAATTATGTGCATATTGTGGAGACCTGAAAATCCTGAGAACATTGGCTGAGAAGATATAAGAATCTGGCAACTCTATAATAATAAAGGAGTTACTTTTGATTTGGTTGTCGAAGCAGATGCGCGTTTTTATATAAATATTTTTCTTTATAAAATAAATACAGAAATAAATAAATTATAGAATTTGTATTCTTGTGGGTTATTACACATATTATTCGAGAAATATTCGCTTGAATTTGTCGAATACGAATATCTTGAAATAGGCGAATAATCGAATACGAATACGAGTAATCGTAACATCACTAACAAATACATACTTTCAAAACTCTTTCATAAAATCTTGTGGACTAAAAATTTGGTTTTTGCAGTTTCCTTACTTTTGAAAATTTTTGTGATTTGCGACAGAAATTCTCGCTTATTTTCATTTTACCGAATCAGTACGGAATCGGATCTAGTAAGTAGTTATGATTGAAATTAGAAGAATATACTCTTTCGATATTGCAATTGATATTTTTTGGTATCCTTCGTTGAAAGTAAATCCTTCTTACATATGTATGTACATACATGATTTTAATATGTATAAAGGTTATAATAACTTACCGGGGGGCCTTTCCGTTACAGTTAGTAAGCCAGTACGTCTGGTACGTATTCCACCACTCGCACAGCTGGGATTTGGGCTAACAACGCCTGTTGATGCTTGAGGCGTTATATTTTTGGACACTCGGGCCATGTTCTGTTGTTCGCATGCATTATGAGGTGTGGATAAATCTTCAGTACATCCTACAGTATGACGTTTAGATCCGCCACGCTTCTTCATATATCTATACAAATAATTTCGGAAAATATTTTGTTTATTTTTTAGCATTTAATATGATATAAAACTACCTCTGTATTTCATCACTTCCTTCATCTTGAACAGTCATTGAACTTTTAACTGTAGATGCATCTGAAGTTAATTCTTTGTCAGTATTTGTGCCTTCCATTTTGTTAACGGTAGGGTTGATGTAAAACGTATTAGATATAATATTCTGTGTTTGATAAGTTTGATTTTGTTGTTGTCCTGATGTAAAGCAATAAGGCAAGTTAGCTCCACCATCCGAAGCGCGACGGTTAAATGCGCCAGCTGAAATAACATCAGTTGTATTATATTAGCGCGTTCTGTAGCATTGTCAATGATACTTACTTGTCCCCATAACGAGCGGAGGTTTCAATAAATGTTGATCTTTGATAGTGAGATAATGAAGAGGCTGATTTTGTAGCATGGGTAAATTTATTGGCGGATAGTTTCCAGATTGTGGATTATTTTTAGGTCCATTTTTAAAGTCCAATGGCACCACATTGGGATCTTGAAGTGCTTGTTCATGTGCAACATCCCCCGGTCCAACAGTATGACGTCTAGTATTTCCAGTTATGTAAGAAGCTGATGATGGACTATTGCACAACTGCTTTTGATTGTAATTCTTTAAAATAAATTTAGAAGAAGAAGTAATGACATAAATTACAAAATGAAATCAATATTCAGAATGCAATGAAGTTAATCTTACACCTATCTAAATTCGTGACTGCGTTCACTATCTAACTATAAGAATATTACAAAATAAATTCATACTCTATATCAGATGAAAATGCCACGTAGATGATAGTGTTGAACTTTTAATATCGAATTGAGTATATATGCAAAAATTTGTACGAAGCAGGCTTAAATTAGATGTACAAATCTATGTACATATGTACTAACTAAAATATCTTTTATATGGCATCATGTTCTTTCATTGGTTAATGAATACCACCATCAGAAAAAGAGATTTTAAAAAGGCAAGCAATATTTAAATGAATTTCAATATAGTTTACTGAAAACCAATGCAATATTTTTCCACATTATTATTTGGAACCATAAACATAATTTCTCGATATTTAAATGTTCCATTTAATATAACATATTGCTATTAAACAATCTTACCTGATTCAACCTTTGCAGGCAATCAAGATCGACGTCACCATACTTTTCCAAACTTACGGAAACATCAGGCCACACAAATTCCATGCCTGTTTGAGGAACTTCTGGATTATTTAGAGGGCTTAGTCGATCCAATGCGTCTTGCTGGAAGGATTCTGAACGATCTACAATACCAGTTGTAATGCTGGTTCGGGATCTGAAAAAAATAATTAATGTATTGGAAATTTAAAGGAAATCCCTAATATAATGGTTATCTTCTAATATATTTACTAAAAATTACCCTCATATTTCATAATTTTATGTGAAAAGTAGAAAAACATTTACTGATAACAAATACATTTACAGTTTTCTAAACAAAATTATGGTTGCCACCGCCGTGGCTGATAGGTAGCTATGCTAGACTAGTAGTCCGGTGGTTGTCGGTTCAATTCCGGCCAGAGATTCTGGGTGTTTTCTGCAGACAAGCTAATCGCTTTGCGGGGTTGTTTGTTAAAAAAAAAATGGCTCGATTATGGATAGCAACCGAACCTCAGTTGCGCTGCCAGCCGGCAACTGCAAATTTGTGGTTGCCAGAAAAACAATAAATAGCAACTGAAACTGGCAGCTCTCAGAAAAATTTTGAAATATTACTCATTTTAAGATCGCCATGTTTGTCATAATAGTCAAAGTGGTCTTTGGTTGGAATGGCATATACTATTTTGTTGATTGGTATTTTTTTCTAAAAACACAAAAAAAGCAATATAAACGTGACTCACCGGTGGTACCATGGCCTCATGGAAAAAATTCGTATGACCCACCGGTGGGTCACATAGCACCGAACGTGTTAAAGCGGCATATTTTTTGAAAGAATAATTTTGCGTATACGTTTTTTTTGCCTTTTTGTGGATAGCTATTTTCCATTGACAAGAAATTTTTGCTGGGAAATATATTACAGAGAATTTATTTTCATTTTGTGTGCAATTAAAAAATTTTACTATGCAGATATTTCTGGCGTGTAAGTTTGCAAGTATAAAATTTTTTTTAGAAAACTGTAAATCTATTTGTTATCAGGTAAATATCATTAGTTTGTCTAATATAAAAAATGGAAACGGATCATATTTTCTCAGTATTCGGTAGTATAATAAATAAAAATAAAAAACTAATTTTAAACCCTGGGGGGTTATTATGTATTTCGATTCGAATCGGAAAATTTACTAATTCGTAGAAATGGAATTACATAGAACGATTTTCGAAAATTTATTTCCGAACGTTCGTAAATTATGGGAATTTTTTTAATCCCTTTCGGAAAGCAAGAAAATCCCTTTCGAAAGTGCAACTATATAGTACGAAAGCAAATGTCAAAAGTGTTATTAACGTACATATTTTTTTCGAATGCCATTTTGATTGCGGAAATCTTATAGTTTTTGTTTTTAAGTACTGAAAAAAAATAAAAATACACATGGTGATTTTAACTGCCTATTTCACAATGTTGAATGAATTTTTAATATTTTTTTATTCGTACATATAATTTCATTTGAAGCAAAAACAATTTCTAAAATTGTTTTTATTAAATGTATTTGTACGAATGAAAAAAAAATCTAAAATCTTTCGACATCGTGAAATCGGCAGTAAGTCATTATATCGAAACGAAATATTTACGCTACGTTCACATTTATTAAATATTTGTCCAAAGGAACGTAAATACTAGATTTGCTTAGGGATAGTGTAATTTAACTTGGTTTTTATAATGCAAAATAAAGTTAATTATTCTACAAAAAAGTATAAAAAGTGCGAACCCTTAAACAAAAATATATTGTAATTAAAAGAAATAAATTATTAGTTTATTTCTTGGTTAGTTTTCTTCGATAAATGTAAACGTAGCTTTATGTACATACATATATGTAACTATAGTTACTAATGAATCAATACATTTTATTGCGAACAACACAATCAATATACATATGATATGAAAGTATGGAATAAATTATATTTTTCATATACGAGTACATAATTTTCGAGATTTTTAGCAATAACAACAGAAAAAAATATTTTTTGCGAAACTAACATCAGAGCTTTTTAAGAAAAACGCATAAATTTAATTTCCTGATCTATGTATCCAAATTAGTTTAAAAAAAAATTAAGTTAAGCAATAATAAAATAGTACTATCAACTTACCTTGCTTTATTAGCATGTTGATTAATTGTTTGATATTCTATACGTTTTTGCTGCAATTTGTCGTGAAGTAAATAATAAATAGCGTAAATATTATCGAATCGACTTTCGTGTACAGATTGAGCAATTTTGTCAGCAGTTAAACCAGATAACTGCAACATATGAGAAACTACAACAGAATCCAAATTGGGTACAGATTTTGTAGTTTGGGAAGAAATTGATAGTTTGTCATCCCAAGTGCTCGCTCTTCTGCTATGATGTAAGGTGTTGATGTCCAAATTACACGGCTGCGTTATGTATTGGCATTCCCTTTCAACTTTATCAATCCATTCACCTAACCATCGGTGTTTAGTAATTTGTTTCAATGTATAACGTCGTTCTGGTTCAACTACTAACATATTACGAATAAGGTGTTCGCAATCTTTGTATCAAAATAATAAAAGTTAAAATTGATTAGAATAATTATTGATATACTATACTTACCCTGTGACATAAAATAGGGGATGCGAAATTTCCCTGTAACGACACGACTTTTTAGCTCTAATAAAGTTTTGCCGTCAAAAGGTAAAGCACCACACACCAAAGCATACAGGACTACTCCCAAACTCCATATATCAGATTTGGGGCCATCATATTCTAAGCCACGGAAAACTTCCGGTGCTGCATATGGTGGCGACCCACACCATGTTGTTAAAAAATGTCCTTCCTCAAAACGGTTACTAAATCCAAAATCTGCCAATTTTATGTTCATATCTTTATCCAAAAGTACATTTTCGGCTTTTAAATCACGATGCACTACACCTTCAGAATGACAATAGTCTACAGCAGATACCAATTGGGTGAAAACTCTTGCAGCCTCGGGCTCCTTCATTCTACCATTTTCAACCAAGTAATCAAATAACTCTCCACTTGAGGCATATTCGGTAACTAAGTAGATCATTGTTTCAGATTGCATTACTTCATACAAGCGTGTGATATGTCTATGACGAAGTTTCTTTAAAATGGAAATCTCACGAAAAGTTTTGGCGAGATACTCTTCGTTTAGGCATGTTTTGTCGATTATTTTGATAGCTACCTGTTAAGTATATGTAATAATATAATTTTTATACATTTCTATACATCGCACTGATTTTAGGGTTAAAATTTATATTATTTACATAAAAGTGAAAGTTTTTCTTTTTGTATGTTTGAAAGCAATGGACTCCTAAGCCAGTGAACCACCAATTTTTTTATATGAAATTTTATATTTAACCGGCGGGTTGAAATAAATTTTGTTGCTTAGACGATGCTACAAATTTTTAATTAGCTTGTTGCTCTGCTATTTGACATTTGTAAAACAAAAATACACGTCTACAGCAGGCAGGAGGATTTTACCCATTTTTATTATACCATGACCTGAATGATGTTTAATCCAACGAAATTAAAATTATTAATTATTCAGGCTTTAATTTATATAATTTAATTTTAAATTAAATTATTTTTTATTAGACCGGAAACTCCAGAAGCTCGTAATAGTTGAACAGACAAAGAAAGTTTAGACTGTACGGAAGGTTGAATTGACATCACGGTGATTCGAGACCAATCACTCTTTCACTGCCAATCACGACTACTCTCTATATACGCCATACAATGATTTGTGCTATGAACATTTAGCATGTGGTTGTCATTGAGAATGTATTGGTACCATTAAAAATGTGGACTAGGTAGTGATTACATTATTCTCATGGTTTCAAGTGGACACATTCGAACCACAAATTTTCTAGTACATTTCTATCAAAGCAAACTAAAAAGTGTGTACGTTTCGTTGTCAATGTTACCAAACTGGATAACTATTTTTCAACGACAAGACATTTTTTGCTGTGTAATATATTAGAGAAAATTTATTGTCATTTTGTGTGCTATTAAAAATAGATATTACTATGGAGATATTTCTGGTGTGTAAGCTACTGAATACATTATTTAGTTTGCAAGTTTTTTCCATATCCCACGGACGCAATTTTAAGGCAAATTGTTGAGAGACCTACTTCTATGAATTCGCCTGTGTACATACATATGTAGTCTGAAATTCAGTCAGCGGAATGTCATAATTTGGACCATAAATTTACTCTCTCTGATGTGATGGCTTCGACAAATTTCCCGCGCAATATACATTTCATACATTCCTAATTAAAAGTTATTGCCACATAATAACTATAAAAAAACGTTTGTTTGCAATAGCGAATGAAACTATAGTAACATATGCATACGCATATACATATGTACATACATTTGAATAAACTTGAAAAATTAGGAATTAATTACATACACACTTATAAATTTAGTTTTACTTAAACATTAAATAATTTTTAATTATCACACCGTCATTGGGAAAGTAAAGGAAGATTAAATATATATATTGCAAAAATTCAAAATTTGGCATATTTAAAATAATAATTCGATTTTTGGTGCAATTGAATTGGATGAATTAAATTTCTATATCTGCTTAACGCCTTTTTATATTGTTATAGTGCATCGGCAAGAGAAGGTTTGTAATCATCACATTGAAAGTTAAGCTGCGTTCAGCACTTTTATTTAATTTTTTTTATTTATTTATTTATTTATTCAAAAATGTAATGTAAAACAGTCATTGGTATTTAATTTAAAACAAAGGACATAGATTGGGGTCAACGTACATACGTACATATTCGAGCCGTAAAGAAAATATTTTTGTCAAGGATATTTTTATTGGAGGATGTAGTACTATATAATTATATGCTATATAAGTACATGTGTAGCTGGAAAATCACTGATTCTTAATCCTTGAATTAAGTTATATTTTAAGGTTTGAGAATTAAGCTTAAAATCAATGCTTGAAATAAAATATAGTTCAAAGGAATGATCTAAAATTTGTGTCAAGGCTTGAATTGAATATTGAGCTTTATTTGAACTGTCAAGTTCATAAATTAGTGGAGAATTCTATTGAAATAAATTGTAAAATATATTATTTTATTTGAGCAAGTACTCATTGATTTATGTTTTCAAAAATTAATATATTTTTTATGGGTTAGCTAGTCTACATATATTTATTTTCTAGCATGTTGATAAAGATTTATTGATGATATGATATTTAGCAACCAAGGAAATGCATATAGAATAGGTAACCCATTACAAATACATTCATATGTATGTATATCCGGGTCTTATATGTAGATTCTCTTTTATTCTCTTTTTGGCCGAGACGGATGTTTTGAAGAAATAAATTGTAATAACAAATACATTTAAACTCTTGAAAAATTAGTTTTTTATATTTCAAATTTGTTGGGCCATTTTCGATTCTATCTTTCCTAGTTCCTCGAATACCTGCTCTCTTTCCAGTATCAAATTTTACATAAAGTTCTATTAAATTTTCTCTGTTAATGATTTATTCTTAACCAAGCATAGTAGAAAGAGTATAAATTACTTAATGGCGCTAAAATTAAGTACACATTACTGATTTGGAGCGAGAGCTACAGTGGAATATTATATTTATTATTATATCATAATACGCACAACTCTAACTTTAATAAAAATTTACTTTCATTGCAGGATGTAAATAATAAAAATTAATATATGTAGCTTTCAAATACTCAACATTGCACAAATATGGAAGAACGATCTAAACATTACATAGATTTAGAAGAAAATAGTGTAAAAGGAAAAAAATTTAAATCACCCACAAATCTTCTTTGCGAACTTACTCGCCTTAAAGTACAAGAAAAATATATTGAATACACTGAAGCCAATTTAAATTTGAGTTGCTTTCGCGACTCTGAAAATATTACAGATGCCTTAGACGCGCTTTCATTACCATCTGATCAAAATTACTCGTCCGTTTACATTTTAAATCATATTCAACAATTAAGAACACAGCTTGATACGGAATTATCTACTTTTCTTCATCTCACTCGTGCAGAAGTCAATGACATACTTTTACACGTACAGAAAATCAAAAAGGATGTTAGGCCTGAAAATTTACATTTGAAGCAATTTGAGGATTTTCGAGACCATATTGTATATATTAATGCAAACATTGAGAAACTAAAATTAAAAAATTATAACGAAATGTCAATATTACAAAAGCATTAACTTTATAGGTATGTATAAAATAAATAATAGTAATGCTAATAAAGATTTTGTCATTCTGTTTTAATTATATTAATTTAATTAATTTAATTAGGTAAAACTGTCGCTACAACAATAAATCCGTTTGTTTACTTTTGCAGTAAAATGCAGTAAATGATTAATTACTGAGTAAACAGCAGTATTTACTCTCCAAAAAAATTTTTGCCCAAAAAAGTACGCGAAAGGAAAATAAATGTAGTGTTGAAAAATTTTTACATTTATGGATATTTGAACAATTTATTCATCGGTACTCGATTAAATATTTTTTATAACACAAATATTTTAATTAAATATAAACAAATTAATATATGTATGTATGTAATCTTTCCCATTTCTTCTTTTTTTATTTAATTTGATTTTGCATATTTGTTTGTGGTTAAATTTATTTTAAAGTACATGAATATTTCTTTTTGCTATGAAAATCCTTTTCGAATTTAAATCGATACAAAAACGTATAAAATTGTGATGTTCACTTCAATATCGTTTTCATATCGATTTTACTTCAAATTGCTTTTGATTTTAATTTACATTTTGTTCTATGAAAACTTTAACAAAAAAGGGTGTGATGGAAAACGAAAAAAACGAATTTTCGGAAAAAATCGCGAAATTTATGAAAGTGCAAAACATTGCTACAATTTGAATTTATGTTTGATTAAAAGTCCCTAAAGAGGCAAAGCTTACGCACATTGCGAAAAACTGCAAAAATTTTAAGATATCATAATTATGATTAAAAATCGCTAAAAATTTTAAGAATATAAAACAAACTGTAGAAATCACGAAAATGGCATAAAATCTCGAAATCTTGGATAAATTACACCATTCGCCATAATTTTTGTTAAAAATTGCCAAAACTGTGAGAAATGCAAAAAAAGGTATTTAAAAACGCCAAAATGGTGAAAATTTGCAAAAACTTGATTAAATATGAGAGCAAATGCAAGGAACTTTGGAAAAATAATTAAAAATTAGCAGGAATTTTCCAGCGGAGGTCACAAAAAAATATTTATGTAAATACATACATAGATTCCGTTAGATAAAATTTTAAAACTGGAAAAAATTAATAATTTTGAAACATATATTTCTTTAATTTTTATTAAAAAACCATTGGAAATAACATAAAAGCACGCATTCAACGGTGCACCGGTATAAACAGAGAAAAGGCCGGTCGGGTTAAAGTCGGCATCACTTTATTGTATCATGGTATATGTAAAACAATCAACTCTATGTATTTTTTTAAATATATAATACAATGACTATAAGTACATATCAAAAAGCTGGAGATATTTTTTTATAATTGGGATTAAAAATGCACTCTATACAACCTTGGCAGTGTTCATAAAAAGTAAAATAACTTTGAAATGTGTACATCTTTTAATACAAAATGTCCAATAAAATTTTTTAAAAAACACATCAAATTCATATTGATTTTTTAATGAATGCTTCAGCTAGCCTCTAAATGTTGAATAGTAAATATATACATACTTTACAAACATACACAAACCGCGTAATTCTCCTTATTTTGGCAAATATTTCTTATATAAAAAATATATTCGATCAGATAATCAATTCATCTTCTAAAATTCTACATCAAAATGTTTTGAAGATTTCGAAGTGCTAATAAGCATTTAGATATTAATTGTGTGTTTTGAATTAACCCTAATTAATAGGAATTTTTTAATGACTAAGAAATATTCTACATAAATTTCAAACAAAGTCAATATTCTTCATATATGTATTTGAATTTATTTTCAAAAAACAAATTTGGGGATTTCAGGAGATAATGGAATGAAAGTGTAGCTTTGTTTACACATTTTGTCTGTACATTTTTTTTTTACAAAGAAAGTGGAAGTTTTTAAAAGCTAAGTGAGCCGAATCTACCTGTTATGAATTTACCTTGGTAAAAGGTAATGCGCTTTGAAAAACATCTACTTCCGATGTCAAAAATGCTCCGAATTTATTTTTTTCTAGATAATTTAAGGATGATGGATACATAATTGATTGGGTACATACAAGTGTACATACATACATAACTATACATGTTTGATACAAAAATATTTTAAAATATTTAAAAATGGGCTTACCTTAGATTTGGTGATAATATTTGAAGCTAATTTAACAACAGCGAAATTTCCTTTGCCAATAGTTTTCTCTAAATCGTAGCATCCAACACGCAATAGTTTATCCACTGATAATTTACTAGTAAATAGAGGTTTGTAATTCTGTTTTATTGACGATGATGCCATTTTGCTGATATGCGAATATAGTTATGTGGATGTATCAACTATTGACAAATACTATTCGTTATAGCATAGAAAGACATTGCAACTATACGATTAATATTTAAATGGTAATTTGAAGGTAATGGTCCTTATTCAAGTTTAATTATAGAGAATCCAATATAGGTACTTTTAGTTATTTTACTGTATTTTACTTTTTTCTGTTATAAGCTGCAATTATATGTGTGACACATTTAATCTGTGTACATATGTTATATTTTCTATCGAAACTGTAGCAATTCCATATTGCAACATATATTTCTAGTTTTTTCTAAACCAGACATTGATTTTTTAGATGCACGAATTCGTTAAAAAATAGACTGGAAAATAAGATCAAAATATTAATTTAAAATATTAGTGGCGGGCGGTATTCATACATATTTCTCAACTTATCGAGCAACCGAATTTTTCATGTAAAGCTTTAATAAAGCACAATTTTTTCGAAATTTTTTTTGTTAAACTAGGTATAATTAAATAATAACTCAGTCATCGATCTTCTGTCTTACAGTACAGACATGTTTCTATCTTTTGGTTACACATTCGTTTAAATTTGAGAGACTTTCCAATAGCATTGGAATATATATACGAGTACATATATATTGTATATATATATAGAGTTTTCTTCTCTTCTGTTTTAATTAAAAAAAAAATTAATTTGAAAGTCAAAAATAAAATTAAAATAGCCCCTGGGCCTCCAGACATACATTCAAATTCAGGTTTGCTGTTCTAGGCGACTATATGAATTCCACTAGAAGTTTCCCAAATTTACCACCTGCTAAACTAAATGTACTTAGTGATCCTAAATATCTTATTATTTCATCCGAAAACAATAAACTGAGCAAATTGAGTCCTTTCATTATCCATAAAGGTCTAAATGCTATATCTACATTAATCGATTCAATAAGTCAATTAAGGGATGGAAATCTCCTTATACTTATCCGTAATCAAGTAATAGCTGAAAAATTTATGAAGACAAAAACTTTGGCAGGAACTTGCCAAATTACAGTTAAACTACATGAAACTTTAAATTATATTAAAGGCGTAATTTATGCTCCATGCTTGTCTGATGTTCCAGAGGAAGAAATCGTCAATGAACTTGAACCTCAAGGTGTCATTTCGGTATATAAATACACATCCAATAGAGATGACGGCACAAAAACTCACAATGGATATATAGTTCTTACATTTAACCTTTACAACTTGCGAAAGATAATAGATGTAGCACGGTAAAAAGTTCGAGTTAAGACGTATTTTCCCAACCCTATGCGTTGTCGTAATTGCCAACTACTAGGACATATAATCAATAAATGCTCTAATCCAACCAGTTGCGAAAAATGCAATTTGCCACCACATAACTCAAGTAATTGTAAACGAGTTCAATGTGCAAACTGTAAGGATGAACATCCCTCTTCCGATAGAAACTGTCCTCGTTATATTCAGGAAAAAGAATTCATCAAAATAAAAACTATTGAGAAATGCTCTTTTGGAATGGCAAAACGTATGTACCAGATGAATTCAAGGTCAACCCAGCAGCAACAACAGCAACAATAGCAACAACATTAAACACAATGCTACTCGGAAATTACTAAAAACGCTAGAGATGAAGAAAATTCCGTGAGTAAAACAGTACCAAAGCATCACCACCCAAGACAGTAAAGGAGATCAAGAAATTCCCCCGGCAGGTATCACCACATTCCTTAGTCCCTGTCCAGATTTGCAATTTTATTGGCTGCAATTCTTTAAAATTCTGCTTTGAAATTGCATAAGTGTCCACATTATAAAAATCTAATTTTGCAATTTTTGTATTTACACCACCACAGAAAAATTCATTTTCAATATTTTTAACTTAAAAAACTGTAATGCATCACATATTAATTTAATTTTCGTTTTATTTTGTTTTTCATATAATTGAAGAAATACAATAAAACGTCAAATACACATAGAACCCAGTGCGAATTGCAAGGCAAAAGAGAATTGCCGAGCACATGAAACTCTGTACCCCTCCCCAAGCTTCTTACCCCTCTCACCTAAAAAACCAAGAATTGCAACTAATAAAATTGCAAGTCTGGATAGGGACTTATCGATAGAGACAACCAACGAAAACATAACCTCTAAATCAACAACTAAAAATAATACGAAAAAAAATAAACAGCAATACTACAATTTTAAACACAACAACAACTAAAACTAAAGAAAGTAAGGACAAAAAGAAATTACAGAATTCAAATAAAAACAACAACAACACATCATCTGACGAAGAGATATTTAAAGATAACGGTTCAATTCCAGTTCAATTATCTTCCACTCTTCGGTCTTTAACACAAGAACTTATAGAAAACAATGACTATTATATTCCCCCTTCCAATATGGATATTAATAGGGAAGAATAATAATAAATCGGGCAACATGGCTACGTGTTCAAATTCTAGCAATTGTAAACTTATTTTTTACAATCTGTTTTATGAATTTGATTACGAATAATTTCAAAATATTACAATGGAACATGAAAGGTTTCATCAATAATATTGATGAACTTAAATTATTAATAAATGAGCACGTTCCTTCATTAATATCCATACAAGAAACACATTGCAAACTAAATTTTAATCCTATACCACCAAAAGGTTATTCTGCTTATTTTCATAACTCACCAACCAACACTACATCAAAACAAGGTATTGCTGTTTTAATTAAGAATAATATTCCTCACAAGGTTATCCCAGTCAGAACAACATTGCAAATTCTCATTCTTGAAATTCAGCTGGATATAAAATTTACTGTTATATCACTATATTTGCCACCTTCTGAATATTTCTCCAAACAAGAACTCATTAACATTTTTACATCTATAAACACCCCAAAAATTATTGTCGGTGATGTTAACTCATGGAATGTTACTTGGGGTTCTACTTGTAACAATCATAGAGGTAACATTATGGAAGAAATTATATTGACTTCAAACTTATGCATACTAAATGATGGCCGACCAACTCATTTATCAACACACGGATCTCTGAGAAACGTTGATATCTCATTATGCTCTCCTAACCTGCTTCCATCAACTACATGGACTATTTTGAATGAAATGTTTAATAGTGACCATTTTCCAATAATTATAAAAATTTTATTAAAACCTCATTCATTCCGCACTAATTTCAATAAAAGATTTTTGATTAACTTTGCTAACTGGAAAAAATTCTCTAACACCGTTGATACTGAACTTGATAAAAGACCTCAATGTTCGAATATAAATAGACAAGCGTCTTATATAGGAAAAGCAATTCGAACAGCTGCGAATATTTCTATTACACAAGCATCCACCAAAAAAAGGAGGATCAGTGTACCTTGGTGGAACAGGGAACTTCATTTTCTTCGATCTTATAAAATAACGGCGTGGCGAAAATTCAAAAACTCACCGACAACTACCAATCTGATTGACTTTAAGAAAGCTAATGCAAAAAAAAAAACAGTTTTGAAAGATTTACAGCCGACATCAACCGTATCACATCAGTTGGCGAAATATGGAGCAAAATAAATAGGTTATCGAACAATAACGTAAACAAACAAATTTTAGCCATTGAATGTGACAACGCAATATACATATACTGAACCTCAACAAATAGCTGATTCATTTGCTGATAAATGGTCTGAGTACTCATTTGATACAAATTTTACACAACAATTTAATAATCTTAAAAATAAATCTTCGGACTTAGGGTCCAATGATAAAACCAATATTAACGCGTTCCCTATTGAAAAAGATATCACCATGACCGAACTACTATGTTGCTTAGCTAAAGTAAAAGGATCTACACCAGGTTTTGATAGGATCTCCTATCAAATGATAAAAGAATTAAGCCCAAAATCAAAAACAAGAATTCTAAAGTTATATAATAACATACTCAAATCTGGTATAATACCAACTGATTGGAAAACTGCTACAATTGTACCGATTCCTAAATCTAAGGAGGCTGCACTCCAAATGAAAACATATCGTCCGATTTCTTTATTGTCATGTCTTAGCAAAGTATTGGAGAAAATAATTGCCTGTCGCCTATACTGGTTTACCGAAACAAATGCTCTGATCTCTCCTATACAAGTGGCGTTCAAAACTGGCAGAGGCTGTACAGATGCTTTATTACACATTGATTATTATGTATCTAAGGCACTATCAAGTCGTAATCATGTGTCAATTCTTGCTATCGACTTTGAAAAAGCATTCGATAGAATTGGATCTCATATAATTTTAAACCTGTTATACAAATGGAAAGTTGGTCCAAATATATTTAACTTTGTAAAATCATATTTGAACAAACGAAAATTTCCTGTAAGGATCAACCACACCTACTCAAAGTTAAACACGCTGCATAATGGTATCCCACAGGGATCTCCATTGTCAGTAATATTATTTACTATTGCTTTTAGTGAAATAAACCTAATACTCGATAAGTGTAAGTATTTAGACCACTGTTTATATGCAGATGATCTTTATATTTTTTGCAAAAAGAACAACAACATGGAAGCTAATGATATTTTGCAAACAGCGGTGAATAAATTAGAGCACTGGTCTATAGAATCTGGTGCAATTATGGCAATGAACAAAATTAAATTACTGCACATTAGTGTGTACCAAAAAAAATTTTTCTTGTTCCCCCACGTTTTTTTGAAAGCTTATAGGGTAAAGTATTTTTGTGATTTTTTTCAGATTTTTCGGAAGAGGTTTAGAGGTCGCTAAAATCGAATTTAACCAAAAAATCGGGTTTTCTCGACTTGTTTTGAATTTTGCGCATTACTCGGCCCATTAGCACGATTTTCTTTGTTACTAAGTCAATTTTTTTAAAGAAAACTGTTCAAACTTTACTTCTCTGTGCAGATATTATAAGTTTCGGTAATATTTTTGCTCATTTGGGTACCCTTTATGACATTTTTTTTTGTAAATTTAGCATAAATTTTAAAAATAATGCTTTGTAACTTTTAAAATTTCTATTGAAGTTAAAAAAACTAATGATTCAGTTTAAAATGTGGATAAATTCTGAGTCATTTAAAAAATTAAATATTGAATTTGCTCTTACCGTTCCAGTGTTATACCCTTTTTAAGTTTTATACTCATTTTGTGTATATACAAAAATCTATTAAAAAATAATAAATACTCATTTTGTGAAAATAAAAATATTGTAATGTGTTTGCCAGATATGTATCGGATTTGTGTACATGTGTAAATGAGTACAAAACTTAAAAAGGGTATAACTTTGGAACGGTTAGAGCAAATTCAATATTTATTTTTTCAAATGACTCAGAATTTATCCACATTTTAAACTGAATCATTAGTTTTTTTAACTTCAATAGAAATTTTAAAAGTTACAAAGCATTATTTTTAAAATTTATGCTACATTTACAAAAAAATGTCATAAAGGGTACCCAAATGAGCGAAAATATTACCTAAACTTATAATATCTGCACAGAGAAGTAAAGTTTGAACAGTTTTCTTTAAAAAAATTGACTTAGTAACAAAGAAAATCGTGCTAATGGGCCGAGTAATGCGCAAAATTCAAAAAAGTCGAGAAAACCCGATTTTATGGTTAAATTCGATTTTAGCGACCTCTAAACCTCTTCCGAAAAATCTGAAAAAAATCACAAAAATACTTTACCCTATAAGCTTTCAAAATAAGGTGGGGGACCTATAAAAATCGAAAAATTTTTTTTTTTGGGACACACTACTGCACATTTGCAACAAAAAATTATGTAATATCAATTCATTCAACATTGGCATTAACGGCATAAATATTGAAAAAGTCAACAAAATGAAGATATTGGGTATTACTTTCAATAAGAACTAATTGTGGAAAGAACATTTCTTAATACTGAAAAGATCACTGATTCCAAGGCTAAACATAATCGCTTACTTATCGAGCAAACGATCATCTATCCATATCAACACACTGGTTTATATTACTAAAACCTTAATACTCAGCAAAATTGATTATGGATTGTTTCTAATTGGTAATACAAGTAAATATACTTTGAATATCATAAAAAGTTTATATCAACAGGCAATAAGACTAAGTATATATGCTTTTAGAACCACCCCAATTAAAAATATCTTAGCAGAATCGGGACTACCGTCACTTGAACATCGAGTCCAGAGTAAATTTGATTCCTAAATTAATATTCCAAAACAGCTCTGTGGTTGATGAAGACGTTAAGAACTATTTACAATTGCGTAAGTCATACAAAAAAATATCAGCCTTAGGTTATGCATTGAATATTGCATCACATCTAAACATTGGGATCGTGACTAAAATGAAAAAATATATAAATCCGCCCTGGTTACTTCCCAAAAATCTATGCGATATTTCTCTCTCCGAATATAATAAACAGAATACACCTAGTGACTTATTTAGGCAACTTTATCTTGAAAAAGAAAATGATCTATTAAATCTGGGTTATGACTTAATATTTACTGATGGTTCTAAGCTAGACAATGGAACTACTGCGTATGCAATAATTAACAACCATGGCGAAATACTTCAGATGAAAGCTCTTCCACCGCTATCATCAGTTTTCGTAGCAGAAGCCACGGCCATACTTAATGCTATAAATTTATCTCTGGAATTTAATTTTAAAATTGTCATATGCACAGACAGCTTGTCCTTTGTTAAGTCGATAAACAATGCACAATCACGTAATTGGGATGCCATAAACAAAATTCGAGACGCTCTAATTAAATATTCCCACCAATTTAAAATACTTTGGATTCCTGGTCATACCAACATTAATGGTAATGAAAAGGCAGATGAGGCTGCTAGGCATGCCTGCAATGCTCCGCTTATTACTGAACCAGTGTATGAAAAAATTGATATAAAAACTTTATTAAAAATTCCATTCAGCAACAGAGAAACTCAACAGGGAACCAATACTATCATCCTCATTACAAGGAGATAAATATTCTTAACAGACAACCTATTTACCCAACAAATTCAAAAAGAACTCAAATACAGAATTTTTCCCGTTTACGACTGGGACATTCTCTAGCAAAGCACGGATATCTAGTAAGAGCAGAAACTAAACCTTTATGTAACAACTGTAGCCGCGAGCTCACTGTAAGGCATATTATTTTGGAGTGCTCACAATACCAGAATACAAGGAGCAAATTTTTCGCTCCACATGATCCAATGAAACTACTCGAGGTTCCTTCTATGGACAATATAATAAGAATTAATAATTTTATAAGTGCAATTGGTATTAATATCTAATATACATTTAATTTTTAAACATTTTAGTAGTAGTAGTAGCTTGGGCTCTTTTCTTTAATATTAGTATTCTGTAATTTATTTACGATTCTAATAAATATTAATAATAATAATAATAAATAATAACTAGGCAAACAAAAATAAAACATGATGTTGTTAAGCTATTGCATAGCTTTAAGGCGACCGAATCAAGAAATTTTGAAACGTTTGTTTCTTAAGTCTTATGTTTTTGAAACGAAAAAACCTGACACTAAGTTTGTTTATTAAGTCTTTTGTTTTTTTTTCAGTATTTAAATCGCCCAATGTATGTTAACCCCTAAAGTATGTTATTCATTATGATGTCATTAACATAGGTACAGTATTGCCAGAAAGACAACGGGGTTATTAAACAAAACGTAATAATATAATTGCATAAGTTGATAAAAACTGCTATGCAATAGCTTTACCGCGGCAGTCCCCGAGTGCCACGTCTTTTTTTTTTTTGTTTTACTTGTTTTAATATTAACACTACCTCGTTAGTAAAGGTAGTTTTGAACATGCATATAAATGCTCGAAGGATAAAAATAAGTCTGGCTGGAAAAAATGGAACGCTACAGCAAAAAATAAACACACCGTGCAAGTGTTCGTCTTTAAGCGCCTACGCAAAATTTTGGGCGTATATAGCCGCACAACAATTTCCAACATCCTTCTATGGACAAAAAGGAATCAGCGTTCTGTAAAAATACAAGTTCGGAAGCGAAAATGCGTAAACCACCAAATGATATTGCAAAGCAAGCTATTGACTGGAATCCATACAGAAGACGACGAATTGGTAGTCAATAGCACAAACTTACATATGTACTTATGTACTTGGCAACGTATGATTTCAATGCCATTCGCGAAACTCCTCTTAAAATGGAACGAAATCAAACACCGAGTAGAACATCGAAAATATTGGAAGGAACTTGTTACGGCTCTATGCTTCTTACAGGAGTAAAAGGATTATATTATTATACAAAAAGAGTTTACCTTTTTTAAATATCTTTCGATAAAACAGCCCATATGTATGTATTCTCTTTTGGTTTTCCTTTGCCTTTCATCAAAACAGATGGAAATGTAAGTATGTATGTATGTATGTAAATGTATATTCGATGTGTAGTATTTTTGAATATAAACTATGAACAAAAGCTCTTATATACATACATACATACACAATTTAGTAATATAACCTTTCTTATATATTATCATAATACATACATATATATATAGTCATTTAGTATTAGATCCCAAGGAAATAGAAATTTGCTATGTAACTCACAACAAATATATGTACATATGTATATTTTTTTGATTCGCATTTAATTTTCAATATATGTATGTATGTATATGCAATTGATACGTACACATTATGCAGTTTTGCCATTTTCTTCACTACGCGCACACACTCACTTGCACTAAACTTTTTCCATATTTTATTTGTTTTAATTTCTGATTACCATTTGTTACGTTTTGCATGAGCCACCATACATCGCATATATATCTTACACATTATATGCGCGTATACTTATATACATATGTTTTTCAATATCTACTCCAATTTAATTATCTTTCTTTACATATTTTAAATCATTGAACTATTAAAAAAAATAAGCTACTCGTAAAACAAGCGATTTTCACTTTCAAAAAAGTTTGCCAGCAAATAAAATTCAACGAGCTATGCAAGACGAAATAATCCATAAACAGAATAGTACCAATGATGTCAGACAATAATTTTAAGAATCCCTACGTTTTTCCAAAAATTCCCAATTTTCAGTAATTCGTGCAATACTCAAAAACTGAAAATATTCCTCGGCGTCGGCATTAGCATTTGGTAAGGCTAATATAATTTTTACAAACTTCGAAAAGTTTGGAATAATTATATTACCATCAAAATTTTTAAATATATGTAATTCTACCAGACCAAAATTTCTCCACATCTCGAAAAATTTATTGTACGTGTCGTCTTTCAAATAAGTTGGGAATGCTAAATAGTTTTAATTTTAACTATTTCTATAAATAAACCATAGTGTAGTTCAAGAAAAACCGAAAATTTTAAAAATTATCTACATTTTTCCTGAAATAAAAGAAACTGTGCTATATTCCATGATGTAATAAACAAGGTGGTAGCAGGAGAAAAGAAGAACTTGGCAGCACGAGAAAAAGTAAGGGCTAGGTCACTTAAGCTGTCAAAAATATTACCAGAAAAATAGCTCATTGACATTTGAAGCGACCTAAAAAGTAGAGCAAAAAATAATCAGCTTTCGTAGCGCTACCACCTTGTTTATTTCATCATGCTATATTCCCTACGCTTCACAGTTTTCAAAAAAATCCCTACAAAAAGGGAAAATTCACTACATCTGACATCATTGAATAGTACAAGCCAAGGAAAATCTTTGCCGACGATCGGAAACACATTGTATTCGTGGCGGCGTTTAATACGAATATTCGACATAGGGCTTACCAAAGTAAATTTATACCAAGTATATGCAACTAAACAGCTGATTCATTTTTTGCGTTTAGTGCTAATGTATGACTGTCAAAAGCTGTTTACAATTTTCGTACGCCATTTTGGTTTGTTTTGCTTTGTTATACACAAGGCGCATCCAACAGGTGAGCTCACTAGCATAGCTGACTGAGCTCGCTTTATAGCAAATTTTCATACAAACTGAAATAGTTTGAAGAGAGTACATACATGACGTCGAACTGCACATACCTGTTAGTTTTACCATGGTTATACATACTTCTACAAATTGTGTTGTTGTTTTCTTCATGTTGTTCTCATCTGTTTTTGGCATTCATCCATTATTTTTACACAAACAAAATACATGTTGTTTTTTGTTGTTGTACACTTGCATATACTTGGTATAAATTAACTTTGGGTGGGAGCAATTACGGATTCAAAAATTCAAACGATTGTCAAATATTGTAATATTTCCTTTTCTATTAAATTCTCTGTTTACAAACAAATTGTATTTTTTTTTAATTATTATACTAATTTGACAATCGTTTGGAAATTTACACAAACAAAATGCCTGTTGTTTTTCGTGTTGTATTTGTTTTTCTCTGAATCCCACCTTATAATATTATATAATTTAATAGAAAAGGAAATATTACACTATTTGACAATCGTTTGCCATTGTCGAATTTTTTAATTCGCCATTGCTCCCACCATAGTAAAATAACAAATACAGCTTCACAAAAACAACAGGCATTTTGTTAGTGTAAAAACTTGGCTGTTGTCAAAAATTAAATTTAAAAAATAAAATTGCATAAAATAAAAATATAAATTAAATTTTTTTTCCAATACAGAAAACAAAAAGGTGTTGATAGATGTATGTATGTACATATGTATGTATAAAATCAGGATTTGTCTTTTATTTGGGTACTTGGAACAACTTTACTTCCCCCTTTGCACATTTTTTTTGCAGACACTACACACGCATTTTAACCGATATTTTTCATTTTAATTAAATTTTAAAAATTTTTCACGCTTTTTTTTAGTTTCTTAAATTTTAATTAAATAAAAAAAATTTTCAAAATATTTTTATAAAAACACAACATAGTTTTGACAACAAAACATCTATCAGCTGATGTCAATTTTAAGTAATGCGACTACCTTATAATTAATTACCTTGGCTCCCACCTTATAATAAATCCGCCTTGTATGTATGTATAAAAAAAACACGGCCAGCTGTGCTCCTGCATATACTTACATACTTGTATAAATATACATATGTATGTACTTTGGGTTTAGTAAAAAAGAAACATGTTCATGTTTTTACTAATTTTTTTAAAGTTAATACCGGAAAGAAAATGTTTTACAATCAAAAACGGCCATTCAACTTTTTATTGTTTATGCTAAGCGTTTTCGTGGCTAGCTCACTGTTATTCCTGGATGGCTTCTTTCTAGTCCATAACAGTCAAATTGGAAAAACCGGGTCACAATATCACGACAGCATTCAATCCAAATTGTTGGATGAATATGTGTACGTAACTTTAATATTTACAGTGAACAACTAGTCTATATACCACCGCACTAAATAAAGTTACATACCTATGTACATATGTATGTAGATAAGTGAAAAAATTAAATAAAAAATTGTCCGAAAGGCTTAGTTTCCGAATTATGGACCTATGAAGTTCCAGTATTGTTTGGTGTATTTCTCATAAAATGCACATACACACACACAAAAAATTTAATTTAAAAAATGATTAGACTCCTACTAAAAGAACGCATTATTCTTTCATTCAAAATATGTAATCTTTTAACTTTTTTAGCCTGCAGCTACCTTCGCTGAAATATGATCAAATAATTTTATTAGTTATTGACGCCTTCAGAGCAGATTATCCCAATGCAACCAATATGCCTTTCACGTATGAAAACGTGTGTAACCATTTGCAAATTAAAGTTGATATGCCAACAGTAACAATGCCTCGGATAAAAAGCTTAACTACAGGAACAATATCAAACTTTATTGATATTGTGTTAAACCTGGGCCATACCAAGGAACTAGATGAGTCTATATTACACCGCTTAACTGAAAAAAATAAAACATCTGTATTTGCTGGTGACCGTACATGGATTGATATGTTCCCCAATAAATTTCTAAGGGCGGCCGTCAATTCGGATTCATTTTTTGTAAATGATTTCTACGAGGTGAGTATCACGGACCGATCGCGCGGATCATATACATAATTAATTTTAAAACAAGCATAGGTTTAAATAAAATTAATGTACACATCGTGATAACATATTAAAAGAGACAGTTGGTAGCCGATCAGAGATTTAGTCATCCTTTATTCGGTGTTATCTGTTTTTATCATGACAATCAACTACTTTTGTTTGAAAGTTTAAGCGGGGAACGTTGGTGGATTAAACCGAACGGAATTTATTATTCTAGTTTAGACTAAGACTTTAGTGTTTTAGAAACATAGAAAACTTAAATAAAACAATTATAAGACGGACGAAAACAATAAGAACCAAATCACTTTTAATTATACAATTACGGTGAGTTCAAGTAAATGTTGCGGCTGTCCAAAAATTTGGCTCTGCGGTGTTGAAACTAATTGGGCAACATATAAAAGTTCATAACTTGAAATTATTAATATTTATTGTTACTTATTTTTATTTTACGCGAGGAGTCCACACTTTGCGCTCAATTTTCTTTTTTAGATAATCATTCATAAGAATTAAAAGGGTGGAATTGCTTCTTGTTCTGTATAACACGCAGAACTGCTTGGAAAACAAAGCACACAACATTTTCGTAGTTTTATGAATCACTTTCTTCAGCATTTTTAGTACACTTTAAATTATTTTGTATGTCTATAGTAAAATTTTTTCATTATTAATTTAAAATGTAGAGTGGCAGAAGAATTTTCTATTTTAATTAAATATATTTAATGAATTAATATGTTTATTTACATATGTATACTCGAAGTGGCATTTTTATAAAAAACATAGTTTTTATAGAAAAATTTTATTCAACCATTTAGTACGAAATTTCTCACAGTGCACCCGAAATACTCTCACCCACTACATTTACAATTTTTAGCCACTCTCTTTTTTTTTCTTGAGTGCCGACGTGGCTGATAAGTAGCAATTAGCCATTAACCAATTAGTTCGGTGGGTGAAGGTTCGATTCCGGCCAGAGATCCTGGGAGATTTCTGCACACAAACTAATCGCTTTGCGGGTTGCGTTCGTTAAAAAAACTACTGGTTTAGATTGATATTTTGCACGTCTACACGGAAAAAAAAAGCTTTTATTGAAAATGAAAATACTCTTATGAAAATTAAAATTATTAACTTTCTCAGGGAGATCTAAATGTTACTAAAGCTTTAAAGGATGAACTTCAATATTCTGATTGGCAACTAATGGTGCTGCACTATTTGGGTCTTGATCATATTGGGCATGTGGAAGGATCGCATAGCGAAAAAATTTATTTAAAATTGCTTGAGATGGACAATATAATTAAATATATTGAAGCAAATATGAATGCAAGAAGTTTGGTCTTATTAACTGGCGATCATGGCATGCGTAATGGTGGCGGTCATGGAGGTAGTGACATGGAAGAATTATACGTTCCTTTTATGGTGTTTCAAAAAAGCTGTAACAAAAAAAAGAGGTATTTTAGAAAAATTGGTATTATGTAACTCAAAGCTACCTTTTGAGATTTATGCTAATTGCATATCGCACTAGTTTCCCTAAACGGAGTCAGCTCAAACTTAATGGCAAAAACCTGTTTTATTTAGAAGTTACCTTAAGTTATCAATAAACTTACATAACATGAATTTTTTGATTATTTATACGCATGTACATACATACATATGTAGTTTTGTATCATTGAATGTACTCCGGAAAACTCAGAAATAGATTTCGATTTTGCTGCTTTTAATTCACTTTAAAATCTGGCTTCGGCTTTTTTTATAGTTGACAATATTGTCGATATTAATGTTTCGATTGTTCCTCCAAGCGATTCTTTTTCCATACGGATGGGTTGAACTGTAGAATGGAACGCTCAGCAATTTGAAGTACAATTTTCTGCATAGTTCAGGCTTCTTTGTTAATGTTGTCGCTAATAAGTTGATTTTTGTAGAATGCTGATAATATTGAGTCTGTGCGAATCTGTGATAAATTTGAGTCTAGAAATTGGGAGTGACAACTGAGATGTATTGAACACATTGATAAAAATGGTTCAAATATCACTAACACATAGGTTGTCTACAGTTTTCCAGTTGGATGGAATTTTTACAATAGACGAACCAAATCTAAGGTCACTGTGCATGATCGATTGTCTATTGTTTATATTCAGCTATGATATTTTCTCTCTGGTTATATCTATGCCAACTACTGAAATCTCCAGATATCAGCACGATGATGTTGAATTGATCGCAAATGTTAGTTATACCCTTTTTAAGTTTTGTACTCATTTACACATGTACACAAATCCGATACATATCTGGCAAACACATTACAATATTTTTATTTTCACAAAATGAGTATTTATTATTTTTTAATTGATTTTTGTATATACACAAAATGAGTACAAAACTTAAAAAGGGTATAACTTTGGAACGGTAAGAGCAAATTCAATATTTATTTTTTTAAATGACTCAGAATTTATCCACATTTTAAACTGAATGATTAGTTTTTTTAACTTCAATAGAAATTTTAAAAGTTACAAAGCATTATTTTTAAAATGTATGCTAAATTTACAAAAAAATGTCATAAAGGGTACCCAAATGAGCAAAAATATTCCCGAAACTTATAATATCTGCAAAGAGAAGTAAAGTTTGAACAGTTTTCTTTAAAAAAATTGACTTAGTAACAAAGAAAATTGTGCTAATGGGCCGAGTAATGCGCAAAATTCAAAAAAAGTCGAGAAAACCCGATTTTTTGATTAAATTCGATTTTAGCGACCTCTAAACCTCTTCTGAAAAATCTGAAAAAAATCACAAAAATACTTTACCCTATAAACTTTCAAAAAAAGGTGGGGGAACAAGAAAAAATTTTTTTTGGTACACACTAATGTACATATGAATGCATATTTGATTCCCACTGTAAATAGAGTAAATTTTACACAGGACAATTAAAAAAAATAAATATCTACATAAGTATATTAAAAAAATCATCTTAAAGTATAGAAATTATCAAAAAATAAAAAGAAATTTCTTCTGCATTTACATAAGTATGTATGTATATGTATATACAATGAAAAAATTCATCTTCCTGAACTGGTAAACTTCAAGATGTCCAAAGAACTTAGTGATTTGGCCCATTATTTGCAATATTTTTCATTTTTTAAGTGTCAGTCCGTTATTTTTGGTTAATACTTCTGGTATCCAATATCAAAAATAACGATGTGAAATTCATATTTTGCAGAAAATGAAAAATTATGCAATGATCCATAGAAAGAACAAGTAATTGCAGTAATGAATGTTTAACTAATAATTATATTAATACAAATACGAAACGCCGTGTTTTTAAATAATTCTGTGAATGTAGTATAAATATAAAAATAACGCAATGATTTTGTTGAAGGTCATATACCGAATATAATCAGATTGACATATCTGCTACATTAGCCGTACTATTAGATGTTAAAATACCGCATACCTCTATAGGCTGTTTAATACCTGAACTGTTGGAAGGCTTTTCTAAAGAAGAGCAATTGTATTTGCTTTATTATAATGCGCTACATTTAATGGAAAAATTAAAGTCAAGATTTAATTTATCGGAAATAGGAAATGAAGGTAAAGCTTTAACAATTTTAAACATTTTGTTTTAATTTATCTTTGTTAAAATTTTAGATTATTTTACATGGTTCCGAAATGCAAAGACGAGTCATAAAGAATTTATTTCGAGTCAATCATCTAGTATATTTTCATATGAAGAAGCTAAACAAAATTATATACGTCTGTCGAAAAATATTTCACTAGTTCTGTCCGAATCTAAGGTCCATTATAACATACCACAGATATTTATAGCTTTGTCCTTAGCAACATTAGTAAGTTATAGATATTTAACCTTACTAAAATGGTGTAAATTTTAATTTGTTTGCTTCTTTTATTTTAGTGTGCCATGAAATTGCTAACGAGTGTTATTTTTGAAATTGTACCAAATTCTATAGAAGCTAATAATTTTTGGTGGAAAAAATGTCTAATATGTTTGGGACTCACAGTTTGTATCAACTTCTATGCTCATTACTACAATATATTAAATACAAGTGTATTTGGATCAATTATATTCATACCTTTTATAGCACTGAGTATTTATTTTGCTTTTGATGTATTCAAATTGATTTTTGTGACAATTGTAATACCTTTAATACTCAGCCGTAAAGTAATGTTAAAACTAAGTGTACCTTCAGTTTTGCTTTCCTTGTTCTTGGTTCACACTTTGTCTTTGGGCTCATCATCTTTTATCGAAGAAGAACATCAAACTTGGTATTATTTTACACCATCATTATTGCTATTTTTAACAGTTCAAAATTTTTACAATGACGTGAGAAGTGATTGGCAAAACCAGAAACCAATCGATCTTCTATTGAAGGAAATTTGGAAGTTGCGTTTCGTTTTCATTGTCCTCCTGTCTCTAATTGGATGTCGTCGCCTTAATCAAACCGGTGACAAATGGCGACATATTGTCGATATTGGAGATATTTTGTCCAGAAGTGAAAATCGCCTTTTTTTAACGTTGTCTCTTCTAATAGGTAAGTAAACAAATTAAAATAAATCATACTTAATATTATAAATGTGAATGTAAGTTTGTTTGTGGCGCTTTCACGCAAAATCTAATAAACCGATCATCATGAAACTTTGTACACATATTCTTGGAGCTATTAGAAGTAACAAAGGATACTTCTTATTAAAAAAAAAAAAATTATTTCTTACGAAATATAAAAATTTTTTTTGTCAATGTAATGGAGCTCCAACCATGGGTGTTGTAATACCGTCGCACTGTATTACCGACAGTCACGTCAATATCCAATAAAATTTACTATAGTATGGCTTCAATGCGAGCGAAACCGCGGGTAAAAGCTAGTATGAAATAAATGTAAAACCAACTCCACACAATTCATACTATGATTTTTAAGACGTCTTTTTTTCCAAATTTTATTTTGGATTTTCTGCATATGTATGTATGTATCTATACGCCTTTTTACATCTTTCGTCTATAAACATAAAAAAAAAATACATGTCTTTAAAATCATCGTATACACTACATACATACATATGTATGTATGTATGTAGATATTTTTTTTTTTTTTGAAAACAATGAAAATGCCTTGCGTGTTGTCAGTGCTTGATTTTTAATTTAAAAGAGTTTATAAATATATTATACTGCTGAAAATCAGTGAAAGAGATTTAAAACTTTACATTGGCAACAGAAAAACGAGCTCTCTTCCTTTTAATTCCTATACTTCCCATAATTCTAGCTCAATTAAAGCTCCCAAAGTAATGTAGAGCAAAATATATCTATATATGTAAGTCGTTCACTTAAATAACAATTAATAAATATTTTTGATTTGTCGTAAAGCCTATTAGAAATAAATATAGTTTAAAAAAACTAAAAAACACGCTTTTATAGCATATGAAACTAAAAAAAAAATAAATGTCGTTAAGGAAAACTAAAAAACATGTTTCTGAAGAACATCGAACTAAAAAGTTAAAAATAATTTTCAAAATAAAAATAAAACAAAAATAATTTTCAAAATAAAATTAAAACAAAAATGAATGAAAAAATACTAGTATTATTGAGAAAAAAGCGTGGGCGCTTGAAATACAAGAAATATGGCGCAAAGCGCCCACGCTTTTTTCTCAATAATACTAGTATTTTTCATTCATTTTTGTTTTAATTTTATTTTGAAAATTATTTTTGTTTTATTTTATCATAAAAATTATTTTTAACTTTTTAGTTCGATGTTCTTCAGAAACATGTTTTTTAGTTTTCCTTAATTACATTTATTTTTCTTTTAGTTTCATATGCTATAAAAGCGTGTTTTTTAGTTTTTTTAAACTATATTTATTTTTTACTTTTTAGTCCAATTTATTTTTAAACTATATTTTTATAATTTTTTTTTATGTTAAAAAATATTATTATTATATCCAATCAGTTTAGCAGAACGTATCAGTACCGATTTCAAGGCCGCTACACCTCTCATCAGCGTTCAATTGTCCATCTTTACAATTTTCGTAAAGTGGATACTAATTGGGAAGAAAAAAGAGAGCTTTGATGTTTCGCATGAACTGAGGTTTATGTGTATGTGTGCCGTAAAGGGATGGATTTTCATTTTACTAATTCTTCTATTAGTAAATCATGAATGAAAATATATTTTTAAATTGGGGAATTTTCGGTTTAGTTTTCAGTGCTAGATTAAGGAAAAATTAAGCACGATAACAAGACTAATCAAGAATAACTGGCTGCTGGAGCATATGATGAATATTTCGTGGTTTTCAAAAGAGAATAACACTCATACGCTTCGTAGTGCGATAATATTAAAACAAGTTACAAACATACCCCCCACAGGTGAAGTTAATAAAAACTACATATATAAAAACTGTCTTGCGTTTCATAGAAATTTACGTGTTATATTAATTCTTTTGTAGAATTTCAAGTAATTTTAAAAATTGTTGAAGTGTATATATATATATATATATATTCATTGAGAAAATGCATCACTACAGTATGTATAATAACGCTCATTTTAATTTCTTACATTTGCAGGTTTGATTTTATTATATTTGATACTCAAAAAATATAATTCACCTTTGGAGATGCTGTTTTGCCTCATATCTTTGTCCTGCATTTTCTTATATCGCCAAATGAACCAGAATTATTCATTTTCACTTTTAGTGTTATTTTGGACAAGCTTATTATGCGCACAGCTAAGGCACTGCAGATATGTCTTTTATAAACGTAATAACTTTAGATGTAACACCGGAGGAAATCTAGTCGAGTTGTTAAGGACAAACTTAACATGTTGTTTTTTAATATCAGCCCTTTTACATAAACCACACAATGTCATTCTACTACCAGCCTTAATTCACACTTTGGAAAAATCTTATCAGCTATGTGATAATTTGCACATAAAGTACAACCGAGTTTATAGCCGTTGTTATCTGCTGGTTTTGAAAACTGTAATGACGATCTTCATAGCTAATATGTTTTATTTCTACCAAGTGAGTAATAATCATTAAGTCCTTAGAAATTGCTATAATTTTTTTTTTGTAGGGGAATTCTAACAGTTTGGCAACCATCGATTTGAATCCTGGTTATATTGGATTGTCATCATATAACCCTATTGTTGTTGGACTATTTATAACTTTCAATACCTATTGCGCTTCTATCAGTGCATTTATGTACCTCATGTGGCATATGTTTCACACGCAAATCAACGCTCTCCCGTTGCGACAAGAGAAAGAACAAATTTCCAATTTCCAACTAGTGGAGAGCACACAGGAAGATTTACACATGGTTTATAGTTTATTCACTGCTTCAACTATTATGCCCGTAGCTGTATATTGGTGTCTTCTTATAGGATTTCGACATCACTTATTTATATATTCAGTTTTTGCGCCTAAAGCACTTTATGAATGCTTTCATCTCTTAGTATTTTATATTAATTTTATTGTAACAAATTTGTACTTCAGACTATTTTTAAATTAATATATATAATAAAATATGTTTTTAAAAAGTAAATTAAATAATAAAAAGTAAAGTAGTAAAAGTTGGCCCAAATATATGAAATATCTATGTATGTAAATAATAAACTGAAGCATTAATTATTATTAATTTTCAGAGAATAGTGTACATCATCCATACTAACATTGAGTAAAATCTTTTGAAAAATATCATTACGCGAATGTTCACAGATTATAAGGCGTTCTGCACCCAACTTCGAACAAATACGCAAAGCACGTCCTAATCAGGAAACAATGAATAAAATAAATTATGGAAGTGATTAAGAGATATTTGTGATTGTAATGTGTATGTTTCGTTTTACCTGGCGTTGGTATTAAGGCTCCCGTAAATGCACTTATGGTTTCTATCTGTGAATAAACACCCAAAAAAGAAGTTTCTTCCACTCCAGTGCGGTTTACTTCAGCAACAACAGCTTGCAAAAAAATCTGTTCTAAACGAGAGCAATTTTTTATCGCCCGAACCTTTGTACTTGCTATCATCTCAGACAAAGCTTGTTGAACATGTAACATATTAACACACTGTACGGCACATTCTCCCGTTTTTATAGCATCAGTATCGGCGATTTCAGTTGCACGCCGGCAAATATCTAAAGCACGTCTCGCATCTCCCGAAACGGCAGCTACTTTTCTATATACATAGACACACAATATTAATATACATACATTTATAATGAAATTTGTTATTTGTTTTGATGATATGAATATTTTAATGTAGGAACTTAACCAGCAAAAACTAACTCGTTTAAAACCAAATTATTATTAAAGGATATTTTAAGCACTTGTTTATTCGAATACATTTGAAGTGTTATTATAAGAATTAAAATACGGATTGAATTCCGTTTCCGAACGGAATAGATAGATCTCTGTGACTTGGCTGACAGTTTTAGAGCTCATGAAAAATGAATGCGACATTGGTGGATAATCATATTTAAAATAAGGCATGCGAAAATGCATCAAATAATCACAATTCATGTTTTCAAGGGTAATAATTTTGAAAAGTTCGTAGAAATGTTTCGGTGGTAGAGCGAGGGTTCGTAAAATGTCTGAGAAAACAGAGTATTTTTTGTATTTATGAACTTATGTATATTTAACTCTGCTCAAGTTAAGTATTCGGATTTTGACTATACTCTAAATTATGTTTAAACGATTATATTACAATTTTTATTTAAAAAGTACTAGTAAATAAACTTTGGTAAGAGATTTCGTTTTAAAGGAACATCCAAAAATAAAATATTTCAACAGTGTCAAGGTGGTAATGTATTTAAAAACGCTTTTGATGAATACAATCCGGTTTCAACTAGAGATTTAGTAAAGCTATACATTTGGGTGGTAAGTTAATGATGTGTGGCAAAGCTGTTCTCAATACAAAATTTGTATAGAAATTATTTTAGTAAATTCAATATAATTGTGTATACATGTACATAATTGATTTAGTTACCTCGCTACTAATTGTACTGCATCACTCTTAAATGCTTCTGACCCGTTTAAACGTGCAGTAACAATTTCTTGCAACTGCTTGTGTGTATATGGCTGAAAAGTTAGACGAGTTAAGCCCAAACGAGATGTAACTTTACCCATTAATAAGCGTTCAGGTAAATCCATAGTGTTAGCAATTGTAACAACTACTAAACGTGCTGAAGATTTTGTGGGCCAATCTAATAGATTATAAACAACATCTTGTCTTCTATTGCATAATATATCGAGCTCATCTACCAACAATACAGTCGTTATTCTTCTAGGAGCTGAAGTAGTAAAACGCTTCTCTAACATTGCGTGAGCATGTTCCCAAGATAAAGTTTTTCCAGTTAATTGTCTATATATATGAACATAAGCCTGACGTGGTTCAGTTAAGCGCATTCCATTTATTTCCAAAAAATCAAAAGGCGGCAGTTTGTCTTCGGATACTTTTTTTTGCAAACTTCTTATAACACCTGAAACCGTAGCAGTTTTACCAGTGCCAGGAACCCCTGAAATGTACATACATCCGCCGCATTGATCACGTATTTTACTCCCTAAGAATGAGTAAATATTTTCAAACTCCTTTTCTCGGCACGGCAACGACTTTGGCACTACTGAGACATGTAAATGTTCGCGAGCAATTTGTAAATCCCTTTTATTTTCATCGTCATCCGTTAAAATATTGCGTTTTTTTAACGTCGGTTTAATATCGCCGCAACGAATCATTTTAAGTTTAACAGATGAGGTTGGAGTACGTACAGTACCTTGCTTTCCTGTGTTTTCGTTCTTAGTAGCGCTTCTTCTAGTTGGAATTTTTTGTTTACATGTTTTTGGTGTTGACTGTTCAACACATATACTTTTTTTACCTTCCCCATTTAAAGTTGAAACTATAGATTTAGGCGTGTTTATAATTTCATCTTCATCGAATATACGTTTCTCCACAATGTTTGATAATTGAATGCATCTTTTAGGTGTAATACATTCAGCTAATTTTTTAATAAATATTTTCATAGCTTATAACACCATTGTACGATTGTAATATTTTTACTTACCCAATTTCGTGGTGGCTGATTTCAATATACTTTTTCTACGATTCACAGACGTCCCCTCATTTGTTTCTTTCACTCTCTTTGTTGGAGTTTGATATACATCTGAAGAGTTATGTATTTCTCCATATGCGGAAAATTGTTGTTCCAGCTGTTGTAAAGCTAAGGGGTCTTCATCCAAAGAAGTAAGCCGCGAAGAACGGCGCCTTTTGAATAACATTTGCAGATATATGCAATAAGTACATATCTATATACCAACTTAAGTATACGAGTATACTAAAATTAAATTTACATGATGAAATATTTCATGAAATTCGTGATATGAAACCTCATTTCTTTGCCAATACAATAATATGAAATATCAGATAGTTTTCTAAGTTTGGGTACTTCAAAAAATGTCTAACGAGCAATAGTGAAAAGGATTTTTATTTTTAGGCACCAGCGAAAATTAATGTCAATGGAAGAAATCGAAAAGAATCTTTACTATGTGTAGCCCAGATACTGTTCTATAAAGGCCTACCGTGTTAAATCAAATTTTACTTATATTTTTCCAATTATCGTGAAGATAAGCTTTGATATTTCATTTCATTTGATTGCATTCTGACGCGTTTCAATAGAATCGGTTAAAGAAGAAGTATGAAACTGAAAGTAAATATGCATACATACCTATAGATACATACATATGTATGTAGGTATTTATTTTTTAGGACTAGCACTCGGGCGATAAACCCTACCAGTGATGGAGGGAGATAGGTTAGTGAAGATAGAAGGTGAAAATTTTACGTGACACTTCATTTTAAGTACATGCTTATAAGATAAGAGTGGTACCATTGTATCATGCTGTTCATGGTAAAATAATTTCATTTGAAATTTTTTTTTATTGTATCATGATATTTACTCTTAATTTTAAAGTTTGCTTGAATAAGCCACGGAAAGAAGTGGCCATGGTATAATACCATGGAAGTGGGTAATAATTTTTTACAAAAAACAAGATCTCAAGCCCAATTAATATATTGAGTAATATTTTATATATATACATACATACATATCTATATATACATACATACATATGTATATAAAAGCTATGTTTTTACCTCTCAGACAATCTTAGCTTGATTTTCATATCATTCAAAGGCTGCTGTGGATCTGGTGCACTTTTAACAATTGAATAATTGAGATAATCAGAGTCTGTGGTATTATCAGCTCCACTGTTGTCCAGACTCAAATTTAGATTTCTTTTAGCAGCTGCTGCTCTCGATCGGGGTGTTACTTTTAAGTTTTGTTCTCCCAAAGGAGATAGTGGCATGTAATTATTGTTCTGCTTATTTAGTTCTCTTGTCTTACTAGACGAATTTAATGTTTTCTTTGCGGATAAACGTACAACACTCCGGCCACCCACAATTTTTATGGGTGACACCTTATTTTCGGTATTAAAGTAGTTTAAGTCAATAAATTCCACAGTATTTATGCTGCTAATTGAATCCCTTCGATTGCATGATTCAGAAAACTCGTTTGCCAAAACTGATGTTGGCTTAGATTTTTTTGAAGCAGGAAAGTGTGTTTCCAAATTAACTGAGTCATTAGTAGATCGTCTTCTGTTTCTTCCAGAAGATATTTCTTCATTCGCAAATTGTAAGGGCACCATTCGATAAGAGTTCTTTACTTTTACAAATTTATATCGACAAGCAAACATGGCACAACTTTTATTTTTATATTTAAAGTTTTGCAATAAAGTCTCCGCAGATAGTTCGATATTACCACATATAACGCTGCACTTACCGAAAACTGTCTCTAGTGAAATGTCCGCGTCGTATGGACGATGTTCTTCAATCAACTCTTTTCCAAAGTCAATACAAATTTCGTCGTCATCGAAATATTTATGAGGAATGGACTCGGGACGTGAATACCATTGAACTATGGCCCGATATGGATCACGATCAGACATTTCTCTCAATTCGTATAAATGCAAAATCTTTGCAACATCGCACCCTTCTTCTGTATCAGGATCCGAAGCATCAGCATTCGAAACGAACACAAAATCTCCAACACTTAACGTTAAAGGTCCAATAATACACTTCGTGTAGAAAAATACGTACTTATGTTGTAGATGCGGTACGCTTAGTTGGGGATCGTGAGCTCCAATCCAATTAACCGTTGTTCCACTTGATTGATGAATTCGTTTTAAAACCATTTTGCATTTAAAGACCACATGAAATTTTTATTGTATGTATAAGCACTTTTATTTAGTTTATAATTTTTATGCAACCAAAACAAGTTCTATTTCTTGCAACTCAAGCACATCTTATATCTCCTATTTTCAAGCAAATATGTATGTACATATGTATGTATGTATATTGAAAAGTGAGTCTTTTTCCGCGCCAAAAACAATAGCACAACGCTGCCATATGAATTTCGAAAAATTCTCGTCAATTTTTTTGTTTCGAAATTCCTGTTCACAATTTCTGCCAAGATGTAATAAACAAGGTGGCAGCGGGAGAAAACAAGAACTTGGCAGCACCGGAAAAAGTAACGCCTAGGTAACTTAAAGCTGTCAAAAATATAACCAGTAAAACAGCTCTTTGACATTTGAAGCGACCTAATAAATAGGGCGCATAATAGGTAGCTGTCGTAACGCTGCCACCTGATTTAATTCGCCTTGGAGTCATAGCTGCCAGATTTTTTTGGTTATATCGTTTGGTTGGTTGGTTATATATTTTGAAAAAATCGTCAATATAGCTTATTGAAATCGCCATGAAAACGTCAAATGAAAAAACCGCCTTTTTACCAACAAAACATTTTTATATTAGAGGCAAAACATAACAAAACTCTTAAATCAAAGATCAAATACTTCACTTAGAATTCACAATAAAATCACATGTAAATAGATTGTATTTTTTTCAATACTTTGAAATATATTTTTACATTGTATGGAAAGAGCTAAAAAAAATCAAATCCTTTAGTTAATATTTTCAATTTAGTAAAATATGCATTTTAAATTTCATTTTTGGAAACACTTTCTAAAAATTAATCAAAACTACAACAAAATTTATACAATAAAAATGTAATTTTTTAAGAAAATAGACATATACATATATTCGTACATACGAATATTTATAATATATTTTGCAAATATATATTGCAATTAAACATATTTATTAATTCAGTTACAACTGTCAGATCACAGCAGGTACATTTGTTTAGCTTTAAATAATCTTTTGAATATAATATTGCCTCCAAAGAGACTTTTTCAATTTCTTATTTTAGTCTTATTTACGTTTACCTGACTAAATATTCTTTCCATATTTGCTGAATAATGTGGTAAAACTAGGACTTTTGTAATAAATTTAGTCAAAATCGGAAACAAAAGACTAGAATGCCTCGTTTGCATCTCTGATAGTTTTTTCCAAAAATCCAATAGTTATATGTTTCTATCAGGACAATAATTTCAATTGTCTGAACTCTGTTTCTAGCTCTTGGTTTTCAGTTTCTTCAACAAAATAGGAAAATTATTTCATAATTTCAGAGCAACAACTTGTTTTCTTCATTAATAATATTAAATGGATTAATTTGGCCAAGAGCTTTATATATATTTTCAAAATCAAATCTTGATAATATCTGATCACAAAGCTCTATATAAAAATTAACACAATTATTACTAATATCATATTTTTCTTTTGCATTTGTTTGTGATTCTTCCAATACGTCTCTGGCAAGCATTCCTAAGTAAATGCCTTCAAAATTTAAAAAATTGTTTTTGCTTTTATAATCAGTTAAATAAAAGTTTTCAGTTTTAAGAAAACTAGTTTTTAAAAACTTTCTCATTACAAATTTCAGCAGTTCAAGGTTGCTCTAATAGTACAAATATATGTTGCAAACTTGAATTATTTAAAATCGTCAAAATTAGGGCATAAATCGTCCCATCGTCACTATGTAATTTTTAGTACCCAAAATCGTCAAAATGACGATAAATCGTCAAATCTGGCAGCTATGCTTGGAGTATACACCTTTCGAGCCTTTTGCTGCAACAGAGTCATAACTCAAAAAAGTAGTTTTGGAGAAAACGAGTTTAAAGTTGCGCATTCGCTAACAACTTAATGGTAAACGAGAATTTAATATATTCCTCACAAGTTTAGTATGCAAGATATTTAAATGAAATTTTTACACATTCTGAAGCACGATATGATTTCACATACCAGTTGGGGTTACTACTAAAATGACTACAACATTATATCTTTTTATATATGTATGTATTCTTTAAAATATATGTATTTATTTATTAAATTGCAATACATATGTACATATGTTTGTATTATTTTTTACCTCTTCTCTTTCTAGATTTTTGGTCTTCGTCTTTTACTCTAGCCTTGGCTATGAAAACACCGTGATCTGTTAGCTTTATATGTGAAAACAGTTTGTTTTTCGATTTGAATTTCGAGTTACAAGTAGCGCATATATGCTGGATTGCTTCCGATTTCAAATCACAGTTAATTTTGTAATCTGTTTCAGACACATGTGCTGAATCGCTGTTGGGTTGGGCCTGTTGCGGTTCAAATAAATTAGATTTATTTTTCCCCACTTTATTTTTGTTCCTAAATTTTCTACTGGATTTTTTTATTGCTGTATCCCAATCTTCGTCATCGCTGCCAATTTTATTCAAAGTACCAAATTGTGCTGCAACTTGTTCATTTATATCTTCTGCATTTAAATTAAAATGTTTCGGTTCGTTTATATTCTTAAAATCTTTTTTCGTTTTTGTTTTACTTGACTTATTTGTTGTAGTAGTTGTTTGATTTTCATCACTATCTTGTAAATTTTTAGTTTCATTTGATTCATCTAAGTCTTGAAGTTTTATTTCATCTGTTTTGGAAATATTTTTAACTTGTTGGTATAATTTATCTTCAACTCTCATTTCGGTCGTAAGCCTTTCAATATTATCTCGATGTTTTCTACTTATTTCATGGTTTTCAAAAGATTTTTCAGTTTTAAACTGCTTATTGCAAGCTACACAATAAAATTCATCAGTATATTTCTGTTTTCCAAGACTTTGAAGTTCTGACAAGTCATCTTCATCTACATAATTTTCATCATCACTACTATATTGCTGTTCCAAATATTTTAGTTGTTCTTCATAATCGATATTACTTGCCGCCGAAGTTTGACTATTCTGCTTCATTTCTTCTAATTCCTGCTGGCGACGCCTTATTTGGTCCAAGCGATTTTGCTCTTGCTTTTGTCTATTTAGAGCAGATCGCTCCTCCAATAATCGTTTGTACGCTTGCACACGCCTGTCACGCTTACGTACAAATGAAACTAAATTACGTACCTGTAATAGCGATTTAAAAATTAGTATGGTAATGTTTGTTTATAATTAGTCTACATATATGTACATATATTCTTGTTTTAACGATTACCTCTTCATTCCTTTCTTTTTTGGCTTTCTGAACGACTTTTTTCATATCCTTTTCTATCTCTCGTAATATTCTGCGATCTTTTACTTCCTTTATATCATATGGACACAACCATGTATATGTACGTTTCGTACAATAAGCACTCCAGTGTGCATAGAATGGGCCAACTTCATCTTCATAACTGCTCATAGAGTCGCCAAACTTTGGTATATTAAACAATTCTTCCTCATATTCCAAGAATTCGGCATCTTCTGCAGATATTTTTTCAAATACATCTCGGTATATTGCGTAAAATCCCTTGGCATCATCGCCATAACCTTGAAAACAGGAATTTGTAAAATATTGGAAAACATCCAAGCAGCTATCTTCATAGTCAGAATTTTTTCCTCTCAATATTTGTTCTCTATGATTGTCGTACCATGCCCTCTCTTGGGGATCTGAAAGAACTTCATATGCCTGTTGTATAAGTTGAAAACGCTCTTTGGATTCCTCCATAGAATCTGGATTTTTATCCGGATGCCATTTAAGAGCCAATTTTCTGTAGGCAGATTTTATTTCACTTTCGTTAGCATCACGTTTGACACTAAGTTCTTCATAATAGCACTTCATTGTCGCCACTATAACTTTTTAAACTCCTTAATAATTTTCACACTTAATTTTCTTTGCCAGTTATTTCATCCAAGGTACCTTTACATCTGAAGAAGCGCAGGTATTTTGTGGAAGATGTCTATTACCTTTACCACAGAATATGTATAGTCTATGACCTTTACTAATAGGTGGTTTTACAATTAAAGAATGGTACAATAATAATAGGTACAAGCATCAGCAGATTTGCTCGTCAGCTGGTTTCAGTTTGTGTGTGTGTTTGAACGCTTGAGTGTTATATTTTGACATTATTTTTATTAATATTATTTTACACAAACAAAATGCAAGTCGTTTATTGTTGTGTTGATAAGCACATCTTATATTATTATACCATGATTTCAACCAAAAAATGTTCGGAACAAATTTGGTTCTCTGCTTCTCTCTCTCTCAAAAAGAGAAACGTCAAACTTCATATAAAAAAATTTTGTCCGGACAAAAAATTTGTTCCCAAACAATGTGTGAACCCAAGGCGACTTCATAACAGGTGAAGCTGAAAACACAGCTGATCTACTTTTTTCTTGCATAATGGAGGCTCGTATGTCAAAATTTGTACATGCAAGCATAGGGGCTCATATGTCAAATGTTGTAGTATTAACACTACCTGTTATGAAATTGCTTTGGGTGAATCTATCTTTAATGGTACCATAAACTGCTGATTGAAGTCACTTCGCCAAATACTTCTATAAACGAGGATAATGATTCGCAACAGATAACATGGTGAACTGATTATTTATTTAATAAATATAATAAAACAAAATAGTTTTGTTAGGCATTTAATTATTCATTTTAATCGGCTCTTCTTCATTGTCCTTATTCTCCTTCGCAGCATCTCGTCGGCGATTACGCCAGGCTTTCATGTAAGTGCGTGGATGTATGGGCAGTAGACCAGCTATACCCAGCAATTCTGCAGCGGGGCCTGACATGTGTGCTCCTCTGCCCAACCAGAATCGAATACGTTCAAAATTGAATGAGACCAAACGCTCCTCGTGCTCATTTGGCATAGGGTCATAACTGCCAACTTGTTCGATAACTGGTTGATGTTGATTTCTACTTCGCTGAAATAAATAAGATTAGCGTGTACTTTCGTAATAAACAGAAAAATATTTAAACTAAATTCTACCTCCATAACCACAATGTGATAGAAAGGTCGGTTTGTACATCCTTCCCTAACAAAACGTATTATTTTGGCTGAATGTTTATAGAAACGTCCAGTTCCACTAGCCGGAGATAAAGGTGCAATATACATTACAATGTTAAACAAGTGCAATATTATTTTACTTTTAATTGGGATCTATGAATCATAGATAGAAGCCGAATGTATTTCATCGGCGGCGGCTTAAAAATATATCGTCGGCGGCGGCTAAAAGTCGACTCAAAAACGGCTGGAATATATTTTATATGACGCAAAACAAAAATAAGCCTCCATTTTACAAAAATAAGCCTCCATTTTACAAAAATAAAATTTTATTCCAGCTCTTAAAAAATACCACAGTTAACAACGCAGGTTTTCATCTCATAAAAAAAAAAAATTTAGGAAATTTTAAGTTTAAACTAGATTTGAGGTGATTAAAAATTTAAGTTAAAGCTAATACTTTTTGTAGTCTAGCACAAGCTAGTTTTTCCAGCGTTTGCTGAAAATATGTGTGAATACTAGTAAGTACTTAAAATTACTAGTTTTAACTTGAATTTTTGTGAGCATGTCATTGAGGTGCTGGAAATAAGTTTATAGTTGGTTTATTCGTCAAAAAGTGCATTGTCGTTTGTTTTTATTTAAATATGATGGCTGCATTAATGCATTAATGAATTATGATCATTCCTCATGTTTTTTTGTTTTTTCAATTGACCAATTGGATTTCCCTGGTTAAACTGTTCCAAATACCCCCCATTGAGTGAAAACAGGGCATTATTTTTTGGCACTCTCACTGACGGCACTTGCAAATTTTTATATATAATTTTATTCTTTTGGAGCATATAAAAAAATTTTGCGCTATTTTTGCGCTGTTTTACCACAAGTTTTGCTTAGAACTTATAAGAAAAATAGCTTTTTTAACAGAGGCAACTACGAAACAGTCGCATATGTTTTAATTTTCCAGTACTAGCTATCACTTTTCAGCACTAGCTACGTAGTACTAGCAAAGATTTATTCACACTTTTTCTAGTTTATACTTTACAACATAGCTAGTACTGAAAAGTTAAAGCTAGTGCCAGTATTTAGTACTATGTAGTATAAACTACCTTTTTATTCACGCGGCCCAATGACAATAACTTCACAACAGGCTGAGATGAATAATGGGATTATTATTCGGCAGGACGTACATAATTTTTTTGGTTTATGCGCACTAATTTAAAATTTTTTCTTAATGTCTATCTTAGAAACGTCAATGATGTGATCTTGATGTTCCCGTTATATTATGATGCGAATGTTCTGCTACGTAGAATACGTAAACCAAAGGAATGACAAAACACAATGCTAATATGACAATAAATAGGCAAATCCACGACATATCACAATCAGAACCCGACCAATCCATTGCGCGGAATGATGGACCTCTTATACGATGCAGTTGAGGAACGGTAGTAGAATCGTCCAGAATATCAGTAATTAGCCGTGTTGAGCTTTCGTCGCCACAAGTGGTCAATGAATCTTTAAAAATAAACAGTTTTTAAGAGAAAAAATTATTATAAATAAACACCGTAAGTATTATGTATATATGTACCATCATCAGAGCATTTATGGACACTACCCATTTTGAGTTTTGAATGTGAAGCAATCTTATTTATACTATCATCTTTGAACGTCGACGGTGGTTTGTCTAGACTTGAGGAATTCACGGAAGCTACCATTAGTTTTTCACTTAACATGGCTTCAGCATCTTCCAATGGGTTGCGTATGATACTACTTATCCCACTATTACTGTCACGACTGTGGTTGCTGCCAATTTTCTGTTCCGACTTAGGGCTGTTGTTCCCGCTTTTATGAACGATTGGTAAATTATCCAAGAGGACGTTATGAATTGTAACTGGAATTTTGACAACTTTTCGAGCATGAATTTCATTGTCTTTATCAATTTTGTTGAGCCTCCTTATATCTGCCACTGTACAATGAAATCGTAATGCTATTGCCTGCAATGTATCACCAATTTCGACTTTCGCTTCCATAGTATTTTCGAAACGATGCGTGTTATTGTTATTGTTGCCAGTTTCTTGTGCCGTTATAATATTCATCTTCAGATAATCTTCGGTTGACCCTGTATCATTGAGTGATATGTTGTGGAAAGACACAGTAGAAAGAGGATAATCATCTGCATGGCGATTTGAACGTCTTAAAAAATTAAAGAGATTATAACGTATTTAAAAAGAAATGTGAATCTTTTGTATATTCAATATACATATATAGTATGTATGCCTGCTTTTTATAATGGAATGACCGATGTCGACTTCAGCGAATGTCCAATTAAATTGAAACTTGATGTGGATACAATGCTTCACAACAGAGAAAATGATCTCGGTAAAATTTAATAAATTTAATTTCCTTAAGTCTCTTTAACTAAATTTTTTTATGAATTAATGCAAAACAATTAAAAAATCTTTCAATTTAATTGAGATATTCTCAAAAACCCATTATGTATGCCAACTCAACAGTAGAATTTAAACATTCATGTTTGAAATATCTACATTGAGTGATTTTAAAAGTTAATTTCTTAAAACTTTTTTAAATAACATTGTCGTTTTTGATTAATAAGCCTATATTCTTTTTCTAATCATCACGTTGTCAGTATGTTTTTATCATATCTCTATTATATTTAAACTATGTGCTTGTGCATTAGTAACTCGTTATTTTTTTATTTGGAAGTTTGTGTATAAGTAAATGAGTTTGGAAACTTTACAATCATGGTAGTAAAGATTTACTCATGAGTTGTTATTTAGCAACCAATGAAATGCATATAGATTAGCTATCCCATAGCAAATAAATTGATTATTGTATTTTTAATATTTACTATTAAAAAAGGCTTGTTACTACGGTATGGTTTATGAATAAATTTTAATTGCCAGAAGTATACGTGATTACGAATGGATGAATAAATGAAATGAATACTAGACATTTTATGTGTCTAAAAAATTCGGTAAAATTTTAAGCAATTTGGAACGTTTACGTACAAGTTAAGATATTTTGCAATACTTTTTAATAAAATTTATTTTTTTAGCTCTTATTGACCTTTTTGAATATTTGTCGAGAGACAGACTTATTTTGAATCAATAGAATACAGTTTGTCATCATACCACAAAAAATTATACTGCATAATCCCTATTATTAGAGAACTGAAATTAAACCCTAATTGCTCCTTTTTTATAAAAAAATCCTAGATAATGTAATTTCTATCAGAAGTTGTGGATCCGACTGGATATGTACATACATATGTAAGGAAACTCGATTATACTGGCAGTAAGGCCGATTGCATTATAAAAAATATTACTTATGTTTGTCCACCTGGTCCACTATGTATATGAACTGGACGTGTGCTCACGTTGAGTTCTTACAGAAAATCAAAATTGGGGCTACACATTCACTTTTTATTTATTACTTCTGTTTGTATTAACAATTTTGATGAGGTGGAATTGAAATTCTTTTGATGTTCCTCTGTACTTACGCATTTCGTCTCATTTTTTTTGTACTGATATACGCAAACTTTCTGTTCCTTGTGCACTGTTTTAATAAGTAAGTTTTTAGTTTAATGGCTATATTTTTTCGTTTCCTATCCCTTAGAGTTTATTTTATTATATTATTTTAAGCAAACAAGTTATTACTCTTAAATGTTATTCAGGAGTAGCGAATTGACAACCAGGTAGTGCGATGACAGATGCTGACAATTTAAGTTATTACGCAGGGCTGTATAACATTATTAATATAAAATTGCTGTACATGTAATCAGGGGGAATTCGCCTTGCTTTTAATAAAAAAAAAACTCAATATCAAGGCGAATCTATACAAGGTAGTCTCACCCAAGGCAAATTCATACAGTCGGCGTAGCTAGCGACTAGCTACTAACTACCAGACTAACTACTAGCAATGCATTCGACTGACGATTTTAACATGGGGATGTCATTGACGGTAGTTAATTGACACGATCAGACCAGTGAAATCACTGGTCAGCTAAACCCAACCATTTCGCTAGTCATAATGTACCAGTTAGTTCGCTAATGATATTTCCTTAATGAAAATACTAAAGAAATTAAAATTTTTTAGATTTTTGTTTATTTATCAAATTTCTTTCTCAACATTTATAAAATTTTCAATTAATTTTTCTTATTTTATGCAACGTTTTAGTTGACTTTTCCTGCTCATTTTACCTTTCTAAATAAATAAATACTTTTTTTAATAAAAATTTAACATTCACTGACCACGAACTTCCAATTGTACGCCAACACAAAATCATAACACTTTCATAAAATCTTTTTTATTTTTTTGCTGATTTTCTTTGGAATAAGGGAACAGTTTTCTTCAACTCGTAAAAAAAATTGAGGTTGAAGGCATTAACATTTATAACCAGGGCAAGTTTAAATCTGCACAAAATTAAAGAAAAAAAGCAAAAATAAACGCAAACTAAGCCCAAGAATAAGCAAAAAAAAAGCTCAAATATGCTTTCAAAAATTAAGCAATTAACCAATGTAACCAATGTAAATCAGTACTGATACGTTCTGCTAAAAACTGATAGGATATAAATAATAATATTTTCCAACATAAAAAAACGGCTCCATGAAAAATGGCCCCAATGAAAAATGGCCCCAAACCAAAAATGAAAAATGGCCCCAAACTTTTGTATTAAAAACAACTACACAAACTTTGGGGCCATTTTTCCTTTTTTGGGGCAATTTTTCATTTTTTATTTTTAAGTTTGGGGCCATTTTTCCTAAAGTTTGGGGCCAAACTTAAAAATAAAAAATTAATTTTTTATTGAATTTTGAATTTTCATTAATTCAATAAAACTGAACTTGAGCCTGATAATATGTATTACTTTTCATATACACATCAATATAAGTTCAAATAATAATTACGTTTATTCGTAATAATAATAATTTAAAAATAGTAACCACTTTTCATTTATTTTATTAAATAATTTTTTATTGCAAAGCAGAATCATATGTTTTTTTTTTAGATTTTCAAAAAGAAAAGATCGATTATCGCATAAAACTGTAGAATAAATTGAAAAAATTCATTCAACATAATTGGATGTAGTAGGAGCGAACTTAAACAATAATAATTCGCTTGGAGATAGCGAATCAATGTATTCATCAGCTTCGTTTTTGTTTAAAAAAATATTTTTATTTTTAATTTTAACTAATGTTTGAATTTCAATGTTTCGATTCATAACTTTGTTGAACTTTTCAAAAAATATTTTGTTTTCAAAATTTTTCATCTTATCTTCCACTTTTTCTATAATAGACAAATTTTCTTTTAAATAAAGTCCTCTTCTTTCTAGTTTGATTATACTTCGGCAAATACACTCGAAATTATCTTTTATGTACGGGAGATTGGATTTTAAGATGCATTTTTAAATAGAGCTTTTGCTTTATATGTATGTATGTATATTGATTCCACATCATCATCGGAAAGTGCATTTAACAAATTACAAATTTTTGTATAGTTGTCACAATAATAAATAACACCTTTAGGCTAATCTAGTTTGCAATGTCAAGAGTTAAAGAATAGAAAATTGCATGTGTGAAAAAAGGACAAACTTTTGCTTTTTATTTGCAACAGAAAGATTCAAAAATTATTTTCAAGCGCTCCCTAAGTGCATTATCAGCAAATTCAAGCAGAGTATATCAAATAAAGCAATTTTGCAAAAAAAGGTACAAAATAAGCGAAAACAAGCTTTTCCAGCAAAAAGCTTAAAAAACTTTCCCTGTTTATAACATTTATGCAAGGCGAATTTATTGAATTTGCCTTGCATTTATGCATGTACTGAGTGCCTGTACATGTACATGAGTGAGAGAGTCAAAAGGCGAACTCTTGCATTACTTGTAGCTAGTGAAATAGTTAGTCCATTTTTCGTTAGCGAAATACCTAACGATTTCGTGACAATTTGTACTGTTAAAACTGGAGGGAGGTAACATAATACATACATAAGTATGTAATATAGAGCTGCGTGAACGTGGTCATCAATGAACATATTCATATGTTCATTGACTAAAACTCTATTTCGAATAAAAATCAGAACACCAAACAAACTGTTGCTTTGTTCATAGTATGAGTGAGAACATTTTGTTTCACTTCGTTAACAGAAAGAGTTTGTTCATTGAAACGATTTTTATTCGAAGTTCTCGCTCTCATCTCACAGTTTCTTAAGGCTTCAATTGCTGCCATGTAGTTAGCTACTGAATTATTTTGAGAACGACAGCAGCTGACAAATGATCTTGAAGTTTCGATATTATTTTTCAATATTTGTTTTACTATATATTTCAGAGCTGCCACATAAATATTTCACAAGAATAAAAATTAAATTACCAACTCAAAACGTTATAATATTGAGTAAAAATATAAAAGCACATCAATATATTTATTTATTTTAATTTTGTTATGTTATTTTCGGTTAAATAACACAAAATATTTTTAGCTCTCATTGCTGTAACATTTATATTATATTGGCAGCTTTGTATCAGCTTATTGCTGCTTATGGAAATATAAATTAGTCTAATTTGGCAGCAACAGCAAAACTAGCATAGACAACAACCTGCTTCGCTGTCGTCAAAATAATCAATTTCATATAAACTCTTGTGTTTTATTTTTGACACATTGCTGCTTGCTGCTCGCTGTGGTCTATGTGTTTATAGCTTTATTAATACGCAATAGCAATGTTGCCAATTTGGTGAAATCATGTAATCTTTTGCAAGCGCTGCCCATGTGTAATTACTTGCATATGTAATTTCAAGTTTTAGCTTTTACACGCATGTACGTATGTATGTATGTATATACTATTTATATTACGAGCACTAGTAGTAAATCAAATTCAATATGTATTTTAGTTTGTTATTTGCATTTCTAAATAACATAAACCTTCAATATACGTTAATAAATTAAATAAATCATTAATGATTAAACTGTAAAAATTTTAGAGTTTTTTGCCTTCTTTTTTTTTGCGATTTAGTTCATTGTGTATGTTTAACGTATTTCTTAAATGATTTTCCTTTTTCCTACAACTGGCAACACTGATCTTTGAGAACATAGTGTTTTTGCATGAAAATTATTGATATTTATTCAAGACATGTTCGGTTTCACATTTGTAAATGTTCGTTCGCTCTTGTATAAGTGAACACACAAACTTCATTACACTCGTCTCTTAACTATCGAGTGTTGATTGTTCTCTGTTCATAGTTATTCATCTGTATTGAAAAGAAACGAATGGAAAAAAAATAATGATGAAAGTTTCATGATCATCATTATTAAGTTTCATGCAGCTCTCTAGTATGTAAGTATGTATGTAGCAACAAAATACATATTGTTTTTGGATTGTTGTAGAACTGTGCATAACATGGTAGTTGTGCCACTGAATATAGTAGTGTATTCAATTAAGGAATTCAACTTAATATAAATGTATAGTAAAATAACGTCATACATATTCATACATGTACATACATATGTATTCATAAGGTTTAATCACATAAAGGTTCTTTGGAGACTGTCTTAAATAAAAAAAAAATGTTCGTTATTATATGTAGGTACTACGTTACTCATGCATAAGAATGTATTAAGTATGTACATATATAATTATTTGAGTACATAGATACATACATATGTATGTATGTATGTGTATTCACGCATATTTTTTGTATATATGTATGTACATACATATTTAGGTATGTATGTAGCTATAGGATGCAGTAAGAATGACCAACCTTAAACTTTTGCAGTTTCAAACTTTATATTGCCTTAACATGATTTTATAATTTTATTACACTTTCTCAACAATTAGCCAGTGCTCTGCAATTAATGTAAAGTCAATTACAAAAAAGAGATACGAAGAGAAATACATAAGTATGTACATACATACATAAGTATGTAAATATGCACATTTAAAAAAATATTACATACATACTATGTATATACCTATAAACGACCAAAGTTTTTATGATGTTCTTTCAACCAATTTTCCCAAGAACCTAACAAAATATTACTGATTTGTACAACAAAATGCTAAATGTTTTTGTAACTATAATAACACTGTGGAACAAATTCAGGTTAGCAAAAGTTAAGTCGATTCTGAGAGTGAGGGGTGAAAATAGAGGCTAAATCAGAAGACCCGTGTCGCGGCGTTTGTTTATGTTAGTTGGAATTTTTTTTTAATCGACCTTCGAACTTTGCAGTCAAATGCCGATTTTCAGCATATTGTTTATATGGTTTTTTGGCTATAAGTCGTCGACTAATTGATATTTTTTAAATCTGTAAAAGCCAAATTATTGCTAGAGACCTGTGCAACAATTAAAATTTTTTAAAAAATTGATTTAGAAAAACAGTCTATACATAGAGTCGTATGATTAATATTGAAGTATTTAATGTACGAGCATAGTAAGTATCCACTACGGTGCATTTATAAGCATTTAATAAATAATTTTTCCAACATTTTGCTTCATAAGCACCACAAAAATTTTCTAAATCAATTTTTTAAAAAAAATTAATTGTTGCACAGGTCTCTAGCAATAATTTGGCTTTTACAGATTTAAAAAATATCAATTAGTCGATTTTCATGATTTATATCTTATTTTGTTCTATTCGATTTTTCTTTATTGGCTTTTTCTTTTTTTATTGCACTTTTAAACTAAAAAAAAAAGGAATTTTGCAAGAAAAAAAATTTTCCCCTCTGAAATTTTTGAATAATTCTAAAACGATAAAATATAAGAAAAAAAAACTATATTAAATGAAATATAATTTTGTTACGCATCTTTTGGTATTTTGTTTATAAAAATCTGATGATCCGCTCTCGAGTTACGCTGAAATATGAAATCGGCAGTAATTAAATAAATAAAATTATAGTAAAAAAACTGAAAACACTCTTTTTAAAGTTAATCGCACTAAAAAGTAATTGTTTTAAAACCGTGTGGTGGTCTGTACTACATTTTTGCACTGATTCTGAATTCTGAAATAAAACTAAAAATAAATTATGTATAGCGATTGATAAAGAGCATATGTATGAATGTATGTATGTACATTAATCTTTCCAACGAGTGATTTTGTGTCACTTGAATATTATAGTATGTACATATATATTTCATATTTCTTAAAATTTTTCAGTTTGTTCGACATGAAAAAACAGTATTTGTTAATGCTTGTTTTTTAAAAGCAGGATAAAGAATTTTAACTAAGATGCCATTTTTGCTACAAACATCTTGAGGCAAGAACATATTTCTAAGCACTTTGTAAGATGCAGCAGAGCATTTACTCACACCTTTTATTTTCTTTCGTAAATACTCGTTTAAAGACAAAATATCCATCCATACATATATACTTATGTAAATATGTATTTATATGTATGTACATATATGCATATGTACATATATTAGAACTATTCACGGGAAAATATGACTTTGAAGTGACCGAACCGGGGTGTTCTAAGATTCACACCCATAAAACAGAACTGACCGATCGTTTAAGGAAAAACATTGAGCTTAATTTTTAATGTTAATTTGTCAATTTAAAAAAAATGGAAATGTCCTCAGTTGACCGCCTGTGAGCATATCTTAGTGCCTAACTATAAAAAGTTTTAGATGTCTACGGACTTTATTAAAATCGATGCGTTCTTAGTGTCAAATGAATTGTGAACATCTAACCCCGTGTGATAGTTGGTTTGGTCAAGTTCTATTATATATAGCAATCCTGAAAAATTATGTATAACCGAGTCCCACTACAACATTTAATAGAAAACACCGTTCGGGTAGCACTTGACATGACGGGTTCCGATACAGGATACTGATCACTTCGATTAGTTTTCTTGGGACTGCTTAATTTTGTAGTGGTTACCAGATTTACTGTTGGTGAAGGATATCAAAGATATTAGTAATTTTCGGTCCACAAATGTTGAGCTGATTAAAACAAACATTTTCGAAACTTCACGAACAATATTTTCGATAGAATTAACGAAACGTTATGAAATTTACAAGACCTGCCCTGACTATCAAGGTTAAGAGCTAATTCTCGAAATGTAATATGTACGTCCGTCGAATTGATTATATGTATCTGTAATTGTATATACCGAATTTTATCCGGGATGATTTGAATACACACAAAATTCAGTTGAGTTTATTGAACCAGAAAGAGCAGGGTTTGAATAATCCTTTTAAATGGCGTACTATGTTGTTTTGGAAAGAGTCTAACTCTCGCCGTCTCCATAAATCAAAATAATTTCTAATTTGAGATGATTAAAAACACATCATTTTCATCTCCTTGCAAAGTGAGTCGCTCTAATGTAATATGAAATTTTATTAAAAAAAAATTGTTGAGCAAAAAAAGGCAAGGGCACAAAGAAAATAAAACACAAGGATAAGGGTTTGTTATAGCAGCTTAACTTTTCAGTAAATACACTTAAGTTTCTTCTTTTTTCAAGTGGCCTCTTATATAAATGTTAAAGTTCAGTGCGAGACCAAGAGCACCGAACAATGTGAAAAATTAAAATGGCTGAATTATGCAGATATAAACATAAATATGTATGTATGTATGCGTGTGTATATTAATAGATACATACATACATGCTATAATAGATACCCTGCAGGAAATGTCGGTAGTGAAATTATACTGACTCGCTTTTGACTTTGTCACCAGTACTACTCTCTATTACCCCCCATACAATGCTTTGTGCTATCGACATTTAGCATGTGCTTGTCATTGAAAATGAACTAATAAGATTACGAATGTTGACTTGGCAGTCATGAGAACTACGGGCCTGTTAGGAAATGCATCACTGCGCCGCATCTGATGCGCATGTGTGATTTGTTTGCTCAGCTGATACAAAAAAGCATATGCAGTGTTACCAGCAGTTGATTTTCAGAACGTGCAACGCATCAGATGCGATGCAGTGATTCATTTCCGAACAGGCCCTTTGTAATGGTTCTCATGGGGCCAAGTGGAGACATTCGCAGAAGAAAGTACTAGTACGTCACTATAATTTAAGTCTACCTGTTAAAGCAAACTAAAAAGTGTAGACGTATCGTTGACAATGTCACCAAGAAGTCAACACTAGTCGTCAAAATGGTGACCTGTCAGCAATAAGTCCAGTAAGAAGTCACCAAACAAGTACACAAAAGTGGTGACTTGGAGACAATTGGCCCCGAGTTTACTACAGGGTATGTACATACTCGTATGTACATATGTATCTATATGTATATAGACCGGACAACTTAGTTCCAATATGTTGGCATCTTTGAATAACTGAACGCATGTTTAACTTTGTGAAATTGGTTCCATTTGAACTTCGTAGGTTGGAAAAGATTCGTTGAAGAGTCATACATGTGAAAGTATGTATGTAGTTTAGATAAGAACTAGGACCTTTCCCACACCGTGGCGTAAAGTTCCGCGGATTACGTTTGGGTCAGTGTAAAACTTTTAGCGTGTTAAAGTCCCGCATTCCTAGAAAATACCACTACTGTCAGGTCTTTCGATGATTTTGATCCTAGTAGTCTTATAGAGTTTAAGCGGACCTTATGAAAAAATTTATTATTCTCTTAAGACAAATATGTAATTCACACAGAGTTGGGCAAAATACATGGTTTGCAGTATTTAAAATACAAAATACTTCCACGTCATGTATGTATTTAAAATACAAAATACAAAATACGTATTTGTATTTTAAATACGTATTTCAAATACATTTATTTCAAATACTGCCGAGCCCTGAAGATGTATTCACTTTACAGGTGGTGTTACTAACACAGGCTCACACAATACTTGCTAGTGAGAGGCACGTACATATGTACATACGTTGAAAATTGTTCGCCCTTATGTTGACTCCCAATGCAAAACGAACCATGTTATTTTTTTATTGTTAAACTTGTTGTCGTAACAGTACTACCTGCAAAATAAAATCGCATTGTGAAAAAATGCTTTAGAATTGACAACTGAATTGCGTTGATGCCAACTCTAAGAATTTGTATAGTTACGTTTTTTAGCTATTCTAGTTTTTGGTTATTGGTTTGACGCATGATACATTAGCCCTATTCACAATCTTGTGCAAATGGTCTTGCATCATTGCATTTGCAAAATGGTGAAGGATATTTTTACTCTACACTAACAAAATACAGAGAAATGCACACGCTATATCTTTGCAAATAAGCAACACTAAAAACCAATAGCATATATTTACTCTACTTATGCAACACTTAATTGCAAAACGACAGCTGATACGCAGTGAGCTAAGCCGATTTTGCTTATTCAAATATTAATAATTTTATTCAAAATTGTAAAACAAAAATATTTCAAGCATAAGGAAAGTAACCAGACAAACAAAAATTAATGAAATAAAAAAAAAATGCATAACTTAATTATTGAAATAAAAAATTTTAATAACAAAAAGCAAAAATTAGCAAAACGCAAAACATCTCAAATCAAAGTATTCAATTATTTAAATTTACATATTATTTAAAATCCTGACTAACTAACAAATTAATCATTATTTTTATAATAAAATTTAGAATTATTTGAATGTTTTGATACTTCAGTAATTTCTGATATGTATTTTTAGGCCAAAACTTCAGTGGAAAAAAATTTTTTTATTTATCAATCAGCTGTGAATTTTGTGTTTTGCATCAAGCATTGCAACCTAACCCAAAGATATCATTCACAATCGATAGAATAAATGTGCAATTGCATAAATTTGCAATATCAAATGCACAAATGCCATTTTTTGCATGTATTTAAGATACAAAATACAAATTATTTCTATTTATTGTATGTATTTAAAATACAAAATACTTTCAGGTTATGTATTTAAAATACAAATACAAAATACGTATTTGTATTTTAAATACGTATTTAAAATACATGTATTTCAAATACTGCCCAGTCCTGAATTCACATACATACATACATATATAGTTCTTAAATCCCAAATTCAATCCCAACTTGTTACATACATTTACTTACAAGGTACATAGTGTTAATATTAAAAGAAATACATAATTAAATAAACAAAAAAAAAACATGATGATCCAGCTCGAAGCAAGTATACTTGCTTTTGTCAATGAAAAATGAAAAATTATGTAAAATTTGGTTATAAAGACAAACTACTTGCTCATTGATCGTGCAAGTTATTTCGTGTTTTGCGCCAATAATCTCTTACACTTTTTGAAACAAACAACCATTTGTATTTCGTGTATTTATAAAGATGAAGATTGTTAAATTTAGAAAATAAAATTTTGCTAACACTTAACTAGTTTTTTTTAAATTAATTTCTAATAAATTAAACAAACAGTCAAATATAGAGTGCGAATTTCGATGATAATGCGGTGATTTTCACAGAGGAGTATTTATGTACATTTGCAGTGACCAAATTATGAATGACGTACATACAACACACATACATATGTACGTGTATGTATGAACGTGTTTAGTTAATGCGCTGATGAATAATTTCTCGTATAATTTCAAAGATAATCCACTCCAATCCATCCTTGTATAGTGTTCTTCTGCTTCTCAATTTGATCACCCCTTTCTTCAGTCATGCGAAATTGTATTAAAATTAAGAGATAACTAAAAATTTGAGAGTAAACCTAGGAAAATTAGAATAAAAAATATTAGAACAGAAAAGATATCATATATTTGTTCCATTTTGAATGGTTAGTTTCAAAATCATCTGTACAATAAGTCCCCCCTTTCTTTGTTCCAGGACTCGTGTTGATAATTATAAAAATACTTAATATGTGTGTATTAGTGATGTTACGAATATCAATTTTTAGTATTCGCGAATACGAATACGAATACGAATATATAAAACAGTATTCGCCGAATACGAATACGAATATTTCTTTTGAGGTTTATATTTCAAATTTAATTAGAAAAAATCCCTGCCTTTGCGTTAGTAACTATAAATGAAAAAAAAAAAATTAGTGATTTAACATTATTATTGCATTAAGATGCCGAATTTGAAAACCTCTACAGAAAATTTTTTTAATTATTTTACTTACATACTTTCAGATTTCGTTTTTCTTACTCTGCGTGAAATACAATGGGTTTTTTTTTAATAAAAATTAATATATTTTTTTACATTTTATGTACTTTTTTTAAACTTTTGTATGATTTTTTTTTGGAAAATGTATGGGAAAATTATTCGAAAAATATTCGCTTGAATTTGGCGAATACGAATATCTTAAAACAGGCGAATAGTCGAATAGTCGAATACGAATACGAGTATTCGTAACATCACTAGTGTGTATTTATGAAGGGATATACATACATACATATGTATGTATTATATGTGTGTGTGGGAAACATCTTAAGCTACTTTCACATTTATCAAATATTTGCCCAAAAAAACGTAACCAATAGTTTTGCTTAAGGATAGTGTCATTCAACACGATTGTTATATTACAAAATAAGATTAATTCTTCTCCAAAAGAGTATTTTTATACAGTTTTTAAAAAATTCGAACCTAAAATTAAAAAAATATTGGAATTAAAGGAAATAACTTATTAGTTTTTTTCTTGGTTACGTTTTTCTCGACAAATATTTGATAAATGTAAACGTAGCTTTAGCTAATTTTCGATGAAGATCTCTATCAGATGGGTAACGAATTCGTCACAAATTGTGCAACTGGAAAGGGGCCATTGAAGTAATTTAATCTTCTTGGCGTTTGAAGCTATCAGAATTTTTCAGTTCGCAAAAATTAATTTCGTGTAACTTTACATAATTGTAGAGAGGACGTTTTTTTTCTATGAATTTCGCAAGTAGATTTATTTTAAATTGATGTTAATTCAACCACATTCTTTTGAAATTTGATAAATTCTTATTCTCTTAAAATTTCACTTTACGAATCTTAGTCAATATTAGCAAATTAGTTAGAAATTTGCGCGAATTTCGTTCCGTATAAGTTAAAGAAATTTCTACTTACCACTTCAATAATTTTTTTGTTAAAAATCATAGTGCCACAAATGAAGTCAGTTTTATTGTCAATACGCCACAACATACATGAGTAAATTATTTGGCGAGCATCACTGTTGCGGGGAAACCAACATTCACAGTTCATAATAACCTTAAAGCATTTTTCACCCTGCAGTTAAAACTTAATAAATGTGAGAAAATTCAGTTCTTTAGCAAAATTTAATATAAGACACACAAACAAACACACACACACCTCACGTGTCGTTCTTTCGCAATACACTGGCGCTGAAGTCATTTTATAGAGCGGCAGTATCATAGATGCAGATATATACCACATCAAAGATATTTCTCTAGATGCATTCTCCGATGCAAGATTCAAATATAGCACACTTGTTGTCAGAGTAAAGTCATGTAAAAGTGTCGATGCTAAGCACACAGCATAGACTTTATTTATTTGTTTTATGCAGTTGTGATACTCTTGGACCAGATTGATGAGTCTACGCAAGCAGTCCACCCGTTGCTATAAGCTCAGTTTGGGTGAGCACACGATATGCTTTGTTAGCAATTTTTGTAAAAACCGGAAACGTGTACTCAAGAGCTCAGCCATATACATTTGAACACAACAATTTAAATGTGGACCGCCGGTCACAGCTGTGTATGCCCAACCACCCAAAAGATGCACTAAAAACTCCTTACTATGGGAAGCTTGGGAAGCTGCAGCTAATGTCATCGTCATATACAAAAGAGTCACAAAAGCAGAGATGAAAACTTGTTTCCTGAATAATTTCTTATAATTCAACTGGCAGTAGAACTCTTTCAATATTATTTCATCAAGATCCTGAATGTGAGCGTAGAGTTTTAAATTTTCTTTCACGTTTGATAACATGCAGCAGGCGGTTGTCAGGTACATGAGTGTTGACATGCCTATTTCCAAATAAATTATTGACTTCATAAGACTATCGAGGCTTTCAACTTGAGGATCTTGCAACTTTATGTATACACAGAATATTAGGCTGCCTATATACCAGCAATTAGCTAGCAATGTAAAGAGCAGAGTTTTACGACTATAAGTGAAATTATCTCGTTGCTGCATAAATCCACTACATCCCAAACTAAATAAAATCAGATAAATAACTTTGCAGCTGTCGTAAATAGTTTGTGGATACGGCCAGAACCTCTTTAATATCGCCATGTTGGATGAAGAACGAATGAATAAATGCGTATCCTTATGTTGGTTTGAAATAAAACTGAAGCAGGTTAAATTTCATATGTCGTTACGTGTAATTTTACTATTTTAAAATATATGTATGTACATATATGTATTACAAGATGACATTGTATCTATGAGTGAATGTTTGTGAATATACAAACATACATATCGTCAGCACATTATCAGTGTGGCTTACCAAGCATTGAAAAAACGAAATTAGTGTAGAATGCGGTATATCCACACATTCATTCTGTCCGGCGTAAAATTCTTATCATGATAATAAGTAAATAGGTAAATATGTATGTATTTTTGTGTTCGTACGCAGCATATAAATCTAATTTTGAAAAAAAAAAAATGCATATGCGACACAAACCAATACTTTTCATTTTCAATAAAAGAATACAAACTTTTATTACATTGATGAAAGTAGTTGTGCAAATAAAAAAACAAGCCTTCAAAGAACCTTTCTTTGTCGTGTTTCACCATTCCGACTTATTGACATACACGCCAAACTAATAATGAGCCGACGATATGTATTGAAATCACTGTGCTTATGTGCGTGTGTGCATTTTGTATATTTTGTTGCTTTAGAGATTACCGTCTAATTATGTTGACATTAAATAATAATCGTAATTAAACTCATGTCATTTTAATTTTGTTTATTAGAAAATGTGTGTTGTCTCCTTTTAACGTTTTAAGGCGTTTAAACGTTAATATGAAAGTAGTAGCGAAGTAGCGGTATAAAAGGATTATTACGAAATGCGCTGTTACAATGGAAATTCACTTAAAAATCGGCTAAATGATGTTTGCCATATAAAAACACTCAATACATCTTGAAAATTAAATATTATCGATAAAAGCGATTACTTGGTACTTCAAACGAAAAAGAATTTCACACTTTGTTTAGAAGTTTCGTTTTTAACGGTGTCTATATTTAAATTTGTTCGTTTCCAAATATTTTGCAGATGTATTAGCGAAAGTAAATTTTTTTTTCTATATTTCTGCAATATTTTGCTTGAAAAGCTAATCATTTTAATATTTACTTAAGATATGTATCTTATGGTGCCAAAAATAAGACCAAAATTTAAAAATGCATTGGAAAGTGTTAAAGTTAGAAATAATTTAAACGAAATTTTAAGGAAAAATAGAACTGGAATATTTGTCCTGTTTTTATTTAAAATGATAAAATATATATATACTAATATATATATATATATATACGAGTATATATACAGATCATTACTGATCAGATTCATTGGAAACTTGACATGATAAAAGCACATGATAAAAATGTTAGAATCGGTTGAGATTTCTTTATTGCTATTGTAAAGTTTAATCCACACAAAAACATAAATGTGAAAATAAGGCCAAGTTCGTATCCAAAAAATTTCGGCCGGAAAAAGTACTGAGGTCAAAATAAGGACTAAGTTCTTGATAGGTACAATTCCATCTCATTTCTAGGCAACCTGTAAGCTTGGCAAAATTTTTCCGAGAATTCTTTCCCATATTATAAAGGCAAAAAATTTTTGGCAAGCTTACAGGTTGCCTAGAAATGAGATGGAATTGTACCTATCAAGAACTTGGTCCTTATTTTCATCTCAGTACTTTTTACGGCCGAAATTTTTTGGATAGGAACTTGGCCTTATTTTCACATTTATGGGTTTGTGCGGATCTCACTTCTTTTTTCTAAGTTGTTTTTGCATAAATATTTATATGTATTGCTTATATGGGGCTACCTGTGTAGAAAATTTCAGCTTTCTAGCTATACTAGAAGTGCCCTATACAAAGAAGGGGCACCATAGTCGCACCAGATGAAACGAGCCGGTTTAAAAATCATTTTCGTTAATTTCTTATCAGGACCTACCTGTGTACCAAATTTCAGCTTTCTAGCTATACTGGAAAGGCCCCATACAAATAAGGGAACCCTAGTCCCCCCAGGTGAAAAGTGCCCGTTTAAAAATTATTTTTGTTATTTTCTCATCACTACCTACCTGTGTACGAAATTTCAGCTTTCTAGCTCAACTTAAAGTGTCCCATACAAAGAAGGGGCATGATTGTCCCCCCAGATGAAAAGTGCCTGTTAAAAAATCATTTTCGGCAATTTCTCATCACTACCTACCTGTGTACGAAATTTCAGCTTTCTAGCTCAACTAAAAGTGTCCCATACAAAGAAGGGGCATGATTGTCCCCCCAGATGAAAAGTGCCTGTTAAAAAATCATTTTCGGTAATTTCTCATCACTATCTGCCTGTGTACCAAATTTCAGCTTTCTAGCTATACTGGAAGTGCCCCATACATAGAAGGGGAACCCTAGAACCCCGCCGGGTGGAAAGTGCCCGTTTTCAGATTTTTCTGGTTATTTTCTCACCAAGACCTACCTGTGTACCAAGTTTCAGCTCTCTAGCTTTACTGGAAGTGCCCAATAATATAATATTGATGAGTCAGTGAGTCAGTGAATATGTAATAAAATATGGACTTTTCACACCTTAATATCTCGGGAAGCTTTTATGGTAGAACTTTCAAATTTAACCTGTGAGGTCACCTCTGTGGGGAGACCTTATGTTTCAGGTTTCATATTATTAGGTTATGAGGGGGTAAAAACAGCTCGAATGGTTTCGTGTAAATATACACACTGTGTGGCCGAACTTGGCCTGGCGCACTACCGTGCGCCTAGATCTGTGTTTTCGAATTTATACGTTTAACCGATACAGTACAATTCTCCCTTTTTCAATAGAATTTGCATTGTGAAAGCACTGCTTTGCACCAATAAGACATTTGGCACCACAATTTAAGATTTCATTTATGTTTTTACGTTTTATGACCTTAAAAAGTTAATTTCCGAAAGATAACCGCGATGTTGAAAGTATATTAAAATTGTTGAAAATGACGCGATCTTGGTCCTTACTCATGCTTAAATAAGTTCTTTTTTCAGCGAGAAAAAATGTTTGCTATTTATTTAAAAAAGAGTAATTAAAAACTTTAAACTTTTCATATAAATAGAAAGTAATCACCTCTTTTCTATGGTATATCAAAGTTTATGTTACAAATAAATCTAAAATTGATGTATGTATTAGTGATGTTACGAATATCAATTTTTAGTATTCGCGAATACGAATACGAATACGAATACGAATACAAATATTTAAAACAGTATTCTCCGAATACGAATACGAATACGAATATTTCTTTTGATTTTTATAATTTAAATTTAATTGGAAAAAATCCATGCCTTTGCGTTAGTAACTATAAATGAGAGACATGATGACTTTACTCATGGATACAAGTGACAGTGACTGTGAAAATGGAGATGAAATTTCGCAACTTAGTTTCCCAGATTCCATTCATCATTTACTTAGAAAAACTATCGCGGAATGTATATCGGAAAAACGGGCGGCAAATGACGTTAACCCACTGATATGGTGGAAAGTAAATAAGGAAAAATACGAGCTTCTTTTACCTATAGTCAGGCAATATTTAGTAACACCACCAACGAGTGTTCCAAGCGAGCGAATGTTTAGTGGTGCGGGGCTTATTTATACACCGCATCGTAATAGGCTTGATGGAGAAAAGGCTTCAAAACTTCTATTTTTGAAATTCAACATTCCTCTACTGAGGTTTGATTACTAATTTAACATGATATAAAACTTTAATTTTTGAATACTAGTTGCAAAATACATATATATTTTTGTTTGTTTTTTAAGAAGGTTATTAGTTTGCGTGAAATACAATGGGTTTTTTAATAAAAATTAATATATTTTTTTACATTTTATGTACTTTTTTTAAACTTTTGTATGATTTTTTTTTTTGGAAAATGTATGGGAAAATTATTCGAAAAATATTCGCTTGAATTTGGCGAATACGAATACGAATACGAATATCTTAAAACAGGCGAATAGTCGAATAGTCGAATACGAATACGAGTATTCGTAACATCACTAGCATGTATGTTCATATATAATTACACTTCACGAGTACATACATATTGCACCCAAAATATCTTTACATGTCATATTTATGAGTAGTGGTTGCATTCATTAAAACTTGTTAACCCTTCCGCCTTTAATGAAGAGCGGTTTAGTTAATTTTTTCAAATAAACGTTGGTATATGCAAAAAAAAAAAATGTTTGTCTTTGTATTGAGGTGTCTAATAATTTTGGTTTTGTTCTTTTTATTGTAGCTTTCTGCACAAAATATACTATATAGAGTCATATATATGTATGTACATTCATAAAAATATTGTTTCAATTTACAGATCCTTTCACGCGCATCAATGTGAAATACAAATAAACAAAATAAAATAAAATATTTAGAAATAGTGCCGCGTACATTTATTTGGTGATGTGCGCACGTGCATATTTATTTAATTTTAATAAAATAATATTTTATAAAGATGATACACCATAAGAGTCTTTCAATGGGCGTGCGGTTGGTCAATACCGGCTCTGAATACACATTAGGTTAATTGTGGCTGACTTCCAAAACGTCAATTGCTTTGTGTTTGAACAAAGCATCACATTTCATAACGCCGCAGTACAATAATTGTACAATGTATACCATTACAAAACGCCGCCGCAAAGTATTTTTAACGCAGTAAGAGAGCAAAAAAGGCATCGGTTTTATAGTTGTTGCATTGCTTCGGAACTTTGCATATGAATGTGATTTAAATACAGTAGCAATACTGTATACAAACTTTGTATACGAACGTTTTGGAAGTCAGCCTGTTTTAAATGCATTTATTATTAATCATCATTGTATCGATCATAGGCGTTTTTCAAAAGTTGACATACATAAACACATATTATTTAAATTCCTCGCGATTTTAACGGTGTATAAAACGTTTTATACAAAACTTTTAAACAAATACTTAGTGAACGTCAAAGAATACGGCAGCGTAAAATATTTTATTTGCCAACGCATTCTATATTAGAGATACAAGACGATGACATTTCTCAGGTGTCCATAAATCAAATAAAATTGGTGTTCATCCACGATATACATTTTTTTCTTTCAAAGTTGACGAAAGTCTACTCATTTATTTATTCGGTCCTTTACTTTATTTAATATATCCCTCTGACTTACCGTTAAGCAGTATCATTCACACGTCAACATTTGCTGATGATACGGCTTTTCTAAGCGTTCATGAAAATCCTGTAGAAGCTTCCCGGAATCTACAAGGGTACATCTCAAAATTGGAAACATGGCTAAAACAATGGCGGATAAAAGTGAATGAGCAGAAATGTGTACACGTTACTTTTACTTTACGCAGGGAAACATGCCCGCCTATACAAATCAACACCGAGACTATACCGCAACACACTGTAGTAAAATATCTAGGCGTTCATCTTGATCGTCGTTTAACATGGAAATCGCATATACACGCAAAGTTAACACAAATGAAATTAAAGGCAGGCCAAATGAATTGGCTTATTGGAAGAAAATCTATACTAAGCCTAGACTGTAAACTTCTATTATGCAATGCGATCCTGAAACCAATATGGTTCTATGGAATCCAGTTATGGGGCACTGCCTCAGCATCAAATGTCGAAAAAATGCAAAGGCGACAGAATAAAATTCTACGTACAATTACAGCAGCCCCCTGTTATGTCAGAAATCATCGAATTCATAAAGATCTAGATGTTCCGTTGGTGAAGACAGTATTTTCAAAACACGCAAAAAAATATATTGAAAAACTAGTATTGCATCCAAATCCACTTGCGCGCAACATTCTAAATTATAGAGGCCACACCCGGTTGAGAAGGAGGGATACTCTTTCTCTCAGCCGTACACGAGAGATGTAAAACATCAAAAATCAACAGTTGGAATTAAAAAATTTGTTTAGCACTGGCTAAACATATATTAATGTATTTTTAGATTTAAGATTTGAAAAACTTATTGATGTTTCAATATATAATGAAGATTCAATAAATAATAAAACTACCACAAAAAAAAAAAAAAAAATTATTTAATGCATAATCTTTCAAATGTTTTGGACAGTGTAATTAAAAGGCTTGTAAAATGTAACAAGGATTATTTACGATTATTACGCAGGTCAACAGTGAAAATGTGCTTGAATAACCACTATATAGATTTGATGCATCATGGATACCAAAGTACAAAAATTGTAAAATTTTTAAATTCTATGGATAAGTTTTTTTTTTTAATTTTTTTCTAAAATTTCGGATTTACGAAGGGGCTGATTTACCAATTTTATCATACCTATGGAACGACTTGTTCAATTTTGTCACAAAACATACTAAAAAACTTGAAATGAAATTACTTTTAAGCCATGCTAATACTATTTTTTTATAAACTCAACGGTTTCGGAATTATTTAGACTACAATAATTAAAATTAATTTTTTTTATGCAAAATTGGTAAATTTTTATTCTTAAAAAATATATAAAAAATCGAAAATGGCAAAAAGGTAATATTTTTATTACATGATTAGAAAGGTTATATATTCCAAATAAAATAAACTTTACTTCACGAAAATCGATGCATAAATGTTGATTTTATTCAGAATACAGTGAAATTAACCGATTTTAAGATTTGAATATGTTGCAATAAATGTACGATATGTACTCCACCACGTATTAGTTATGTATCTGTAATAATATATCCATGATGTATCTGATTCCGAAATTAATGTTGCGTGCCTTTATAGCCTTTGTAAGGATTTAATAAAAAAAAAAAAAAACATATACGATTACATATAATGGGTTATTCCCTTTTGAAAATTAAAACTATTACCGGACAATGGTATTCATTGGACTAAGATTTGATTCTAAAAATTACTGAATTCTTTTGAAAGTTTCGAGAAATCTCAAAAATGGAAAGTTCGCAATCGGAAGAAGACCCATAAAATGCTTTGTGGAAATTAAATAGATCGCATGTTTCATACGCATAATAATTTCTGCATTATGGAATAATTTTTGAAGTGAAAACTTCTATTGGTGCGGTACGAAGGTTTTGGATGAGACAAAACCTCAGAACTCGCGACACCGTTACGCTTTTTGACACTTGTAGCATCTCTGTTTGTGCGATTGCCTACCAAACAAATTACAGGTGTAGTAACGCCCGGATATTTGACACTTAACAGACAACTACATACCGGACATGGTAACACTAAAAGGTATGAGCAGTTCGACAACAAATACAACAATCCAAAAAACATATATTTTGTTGGGTTGGTATAAAGTGCCCTGGAGACGATCAAAAAAACACGTCAATCAGTGCATATGTGTGAGTGTCGTGCTTTTGTCGTTTAAAAGGAGACGTACAAATAAAATCGTCAATCATCCTTTTTATTGTGACTTCGCGGCGTACGTTTGTGAACAAATCATCGGATGATGAATTACTATTAATGGCGTCTTATGCAAATTTGTCAAAAAAACAAAAAAATACATGCGTTGACACTGTTTATACACAAAAATACCAGAGATAAAAAATAACAAGTATCCCTGTGCTGCAATATTTCTATTCATTATACTTCGATTACAAAACAACTGACATTTGTTATCATCAATCACAATTGGAGACCATCAAAATAATTATGTCAAAATAAAATATCAAATGTTTTTGATTTTCATCAGTCAGAGCCGACAACGTATACGTGTACCCGAAAAAGCATGACTGCACGCACACACTTAGAACGTTGATGTGTTTTTTTGATCGTCTCCAGGGCACTTAAAGCACTCCCCTACAAGAACAATGACGGTCATTTGATGCATCATCTGATGGGCATTGCTGATGGGTATACCCGTCAGCATTCTCTATCATTTTATTAAGGGCAATATGAAAAAACTGATGTAAACATTCGTGTACGTGTGATTTTGTTTCGCTTTCATACTTGTGGATTTCGTGAACTATAGTAAAACATACATATATCTGAACTCTGCTCACTCCACAGTATTTTACTAATCAGATCTGATGTAAACATACTCATAGATGCAAGAGTGTTAGTAAATAAGTTTTGCGTGTGTTAGTTTCCATCAGCAATTTCTTGTAGGGTCGCTTCATATCAAAATACACAATCAAATTTAAAACATTTTCTTGCGTATGAGTACCAAACTGTAACCATTTTTAATGTTCACTCTTCAAACTATATCAGTTTGTATGAAAATTTGCTATAAAGCGAGCCCAGTCAGATGTGCTAGTAAGCTCATCTGTTGCATACGCCTTGGGGGCTGTGCACATATTACGTAACGCTGTTTTCAGAGATTTTGTACCCCCCCCACCCCTTCGTAACGCTTTTTAATAATTTTTCAGTGCAAAATTTCTAATCCGTAACTAATCTTAAGCAAATACGATTTATGTTAGAACCTTGCAAGAGCTACAGGAACACAAGCAAACAACGGAAACGATATAAGTATGTATGTATGCGTGTATGTATGTGTGTATAATATTTAATTCTTTCGTTATATTCATTCAATTCATTCTGCAAACACATTATCATTGAAGTAGATGACAATTTCTAATTAATGTGTTCTGGAATGCCGCTCTGATTAGTATTGAACTGTGATAAATGTGTTGTATTCGGTTGAGTTATTCGAAGCTCATAAAAGTACTGACAAGCATCAAGGCAGATGAGGCTGCTGTATTTTCCAAATTCTTATTAAAAATTTTATTAAAATTTATTTAACTTATTATTGTTGTTGTTTCGGTTCTGTCTAAAGTTTAGATTGTCCTTTGTTGTCCACGTGCACATTTGTCATTATGGTTTCTTGATCTGCCTGCTGTTAGCATGAATTAATGAGGGAAATCATTTTTCATGGTCGTAAAATTTTTGTAAAATAAAATTCAAAAATAACTATGTAATACATAGATAAAAACAATACAACAACATTAACATGACAAAAAAAAAAAAAAAGTAAAATGAAACTGCAAAATAGAAGAGCGTTAATGTAAAAACAAATACATTTTCACAAAGTTTTTCTTACTTTTTGTATTTTTTTTTTTCAAATATTTTTTTGTCTTCATTTTATTGTCTTATTTTCTCCAGCGTTTCTTGCTATATTCTCAGAGTGCTAGTAAAGGAAGTGATAATTTTAATTAGCGGATACATTAGCGTTTAGTTTATTTTTTATTAAATACATGAACATTAGGGCGGCACAAGTGAAAAACTGGCAGGCATAATATTAGTTTGGTCAAATTAGAAATCCAATCGTCGCTTATTTTGAGATTATATTTCATTAGATTTTCACAAATGTATTAACAGAACAACAAAGTCATTTAAAAACTAATAAATATCAGTCGAAAAGCTATTGACATACTTTGTCACTTCATGTTGCACGACTAGAAATAATAAAATGTATTCAAGTAATAAGATTTAAAACTGCTGGACTGTGAACTAACGACTAAAGAATTTTTTTTATTATAAATAATTTACAATGAGATTAAATCGCAAACGATTAAAAAAAATTAAAAAAAAGAAAAGAAGGTAACAATCGTTTTTGTTGCTGTTCTGTTTCTTTATCATGTTTTGTTTTATTTAATAAAACATCTCTAATTGGATTGAATAAAATCGTGTTTTCTTCTTTAGACATCATTTACTTTCAAAGTTATGTTTTCAATTAAGTCTTTTTAAAAATGCTAAAGCATTTCCTTTTTAATTAACGATATTTCAAACTATAATTATGTTACAATCAATGAACTCCTTTGGGGCTGTGCACATATTACGTAACGCTGATTTCAGAGATTTTATACCCCCCCCCCCCCCCCCGTAACGCTTTTTAATATTTTTTCCGTGCAAAATTTCCAATCCGTAACAAATCTTTAACACCCCCCCCAAACCCCAAGGAGCGTTACGTATTATGTACACAGCCCCTTTACCAGTAACCACTGTGAAGGCAAAAGTTTCAAAACAAATTCCAAAAACAATAAAAATAACAGATTCGCGGTATATCTCATTGAATTGATAATTATCCTTCAGTTTGGTCATAATTATTTTCAAATAGTAAATATTAATTACAACGGCTGCTTTAAATTATTTTGGTTTGTGTATTAAAGTTTTACTAATTAGGGAAAATATCACACCATGCAATACGAAATAGTATTCGTATAGAGGATTCTGCAAAATAGTATGACTAAAAGGAATTAAGATTTACTTTATTTAAGCAGCTACCAATTTGATTGATTATTCTCATCTGAGTCAAAACGTAATTTTAATAAACATTGAATTATTTAAGATTACTTTGGAGTAAAAATAAATGTTAAATGTCTATTGTAGAAATGATACGTGCGATGAGTATAGGGGCTCTCGTCTAAAATTACCAGAAGATAAGAAAAGTTCCATATGTCGCATTAGACAAAATGTTTTCTTGTCACAATTTCGGTAATAGTAAAGCTAGAGGTCCATTTTACGCGTTTCACGCTTCATACGCGTATTTAAATTCAAGTTACATTAAACGCTTTTTACACGCTAATTGTTTCGTGTTGATCATGTGTGGTGTAAGTATTTTCATAAAAAATTTATTATAAGTACAAAAAATAGAAGAAATTAATCCATGAAATAAATACATTTATCGATAACATTGAGGCACCACGAAATAAGCCCCAATGAAATAAGCCCCAAATCGAAAAATGAAATAAGCCCCAAAAAATTTTATGAAATAAACCCCAAAAAAAATGAAATAAGCCCCAAACAAAATTTACGAAATAAGCCCCAAATAAAATGAAATAAGCCCCAAAAAATTTTATGAAATAAGCCCCAAATTTTTAAAAAATGAAATAAACCCCAAAAAAAATGAAATAAGCCCCAAATTTGTTAACTTTATGATGTAAGCTTAAGAAGAAATAATAAAATGCAAGAATTTTATCCTAAAAATTATATCGAACACCGGCTTCGCGTTCAAAGTATTTTCTGCATAACCGGCCTACGGCCGGGCGCAAGGAATTTATCCTCCATGGTATATCGAACACCGGCTTCGCGTTGAAAGTATTTTCTGCATAACCGGCCTACGGCCGGGCGCAAGGAATTTATCCTCCATGGTATATCGAACACCGGCTTCGCGTTCCAAGCATTCTCTGCATAACCGGCCTATGGCCGGGCGCAAGGAATTTATCCTCCATGGTATATCGAACACCGGCTTCGCGTTCAAAGTATTTTCTGCATAACCGGCCTACAGCCGGGCGCAAGGAATTTATCCTCTATGGTATATCGAACACCGGCTTCGCGTTCCAAGCATTCTCTGCATAACCGGCCTACGGCCGGGCGCAAGGAATTTATCCTCCATGGTATATCGAACACCGGCTTCGCGTTCCAAGCATTCTCTGCATAACCGGCCTACGGCCGGGCGCAAGGAATTTATCCTCTATGGTATATCGAACACCGGCTTCGCGTTCCAAGCATTCTCTGCATAACCGGCCTATGGCCGGGCCCAAGGAATTTATCCTCCATGGTATATCGAACACCGGCTTCGCGTTCAAAGTATTTTCTGCATAACCGGCCTACGGCCGGGCGCAAGGAATTTATCCTCCATGGTATATCGAACACCGGCTTCGCGTTCCAAGCATTCTCTGCATAACCGGCCTACGGCCGGGCGCAAGGAATTTATCCTCTATGGTATATCGAACACCGGCTTCGCGTTCCAAGCATTCTCTGCATAACCGGCCTATGGCCGGGCCCAAGGAATTTATCCTCCATGGTATATCGAACACCGGCTTCGCGTTCAAAGTATTTTCTGCATAACCGGCCTACGGCCGGGCGCAAGGAATTTATCCTCCATGGTATATCGAACACCGGCTTCGCGTTCCAAGCATTCTCTGCATAACCGGCCTATGGCCGGGCGGAAGGAATTTATCCTCCATGGTATATCGAACACCGGCTTCGCGTTCAAAGTATTTTCTGCATAACCGGCCTACAGCCGGGCGCAAGGAATTTATCCTCTATGGTATATCGAACACCGGCTTCGCGTTCCAAGCATTCTCTGCATAACCGGCGTACGGCAGGGCGCAAGGATTTTAGATCTATTTTACGGATATGAAATAAGCCCCAAATAAAATGAAATAAGCCCCAAAAAATTTTATGAAATAAGCCCCAAATTTTTAAAAAATGAAATAAGCCCCAAATAAAATGAAATAAGCCCCAAACAAAATATTTGAAAATTTTTTGGGGCTTATTTCATTTTTCGATTTGGGGCTTATTTCATTGGGGCTTATTTCGTGCCACCTAACATTGAAAGTATAATATTATTTGTCATGCTTGGCTATCCAAACCAGCTGTCATTTTATTTTGGCGCGAGAGACGCGTACAAAAGTAGAAAGTAAACCTACTTTACGCGTCGTACGCGTTTAAGCGTTGTACGCGTTGTGCTGTGTAACTTGCCACATACAATTACACTGATTCTACTTTTTTGACAGCCGCGTACGACGCGGAAACGCGTCAAACGCGTTGTATGGACCTCCAGCTTAATTAAAATCAGAGAGTCCAAAAAGTTATGTACTTATGTATACTTTTAAGAGTTCTTGCTTATTATATTATTGTATCTCTGTTGTTGCTCATCTCAATGGCCCACCGCACGACGTCGACCGATCGATAATGCTGAAATTGTACTACGAAAATAGCAGATTTAAGACCTTCTAACCATTTATTTTATTTATTTGTTTAGCATTTGTGTCAGTAAGCAAATAATAAATTCAACAAAATTAGTTATTAACGAAACGCACGTTAGTTTTATTGCGTCTAGAAATCCAGCGCGCGATACCATTCAACAGCGTGGGCCGGATCAGCCAAAAAATGTTTTTGTTATTTTACTGGTACAGAAAATCAAAATTATAATAAATGTTTATCGTTAAATTGTTGTTATTAAAAAAAATCTTCTTCAAATGTAGTACCCTACATGTCTGATGAACGGCTCTTTTTGAAAAACTTTAAAATTGAAAATATTATGATGAGATTTTATGAAGAATTACTTGCAAGTACTGTTCAATTATTGCCTGTAAATAAATATGCGTCATGTCAACATTTTCATAATTTTTTTTTCATTTAAACTTAATATAATTATTTTCTGTTTGGCCTATAAATTGATTTTTATTAACATCAATCCGTTGGCATTATATATAATGGTGCTCTCTGTAAAATTCTTTATTTATAAAAAATAATAAAATAACCACTGTCATATTAACTGCATGACTATTTCAATAAAATTCTTCACAATGCTGTCGGCCAAAAACTATCCGTTCCCTTAATGCGTTAAAAAAACAACAACAACAACATAGAACAACAAGTCCTGCCAATCAACGAAGCAACCACACATTTTAGTTATGAAACATTGTCAACATCAATCGTAAACGATATTATAGACATTCAGTAAGGACTCAATAAAATTTAAAACTTTTTTCTTTCGTATTTGTTTTATTAAAAAATAGCCACAACAACAAAAATAATATAAAGTTTTTGTAGTTAATTTAATCAGTATTGTACTGAAAAGTATTTGTTTTTTTTTTATTCAATGCCATAAATTAAGCCGAATAATAAATATTTATATATTCAAATAAATATTTATATATACAAATGTATGTATGTAGATACACACAAACAATTTTTTTCTTCTCGGTTTTGTTACACATTTAAACATAATGAAGATATAAATTTTATTACAATAATGGCACTACTCGACAGCATTCAGTTGAAATTATTCAAGAATTAAATTAATGAGCGTAAGCCATGAAATATGTAAAGAAACATATTTTGGAAATATCAATGTATGTATGTAATTTAAATGTCACTATTTACTTCAGCTGTATGAGGAATATATGGACTATGAGGACGTATGAGATTTAATACCTCAACCGGATATAACGACTTTTATATCTATATAGCCTATATAAAAATACATCAAGGTATATTAATAATAAGGAAGTAATTAAAAAAATTACAATTAATATAAATATTTTTTATATTATTACGAATAAACGTAATAATGGGGAATTTCGTACTAACCAAAGTTGTTTTCAATGTGTAAAAATACAATAAAAATGAATTAAATTAATTCTCGTATTCTATTTAGGTTGAAATATTGGTTAAATAGCTAATATTCTTCCCAATTAGTATCCCCTTTACGAAAATTGTAAAGATGGACAATTGAAATTGGCCTTGAAATTGGTACTGATACGTTCTGCTAAAAACTGATTGGATATAAATAATAATATTTTTCAACATAAAAAAATAACTCTTAGTATCTATCTATCTAAGGATGCTACTTATATGTTCAAACATTAATCAAAAATATAGTTATGTATAAAGATCAAACAAAAAAAGTTTGACTTAAGTAGAACAAAAAATCAGGAGATTGGGCATAGCAGGATATAATTCGTTGGCAACACTGTAATATAATGAAAAATAAAATTCACCAGCTAACATCAATTTCGTAGTGAGAAGCCTCGTATTTTATTTGCATTCGAAATGTGTATAAGTGAGATATGTAATCACGTTCAACAGAGCAAATTAACAAGTAGTGAAAGCATTTACACATGAATGCTGACGAGGGTTAATGGCTTCTACCGAAAGCAACGTTTGTTTTATTCCGCCGTGTATGTTGAAATCAAATGATGTTTGGATATTAAATTTTCCTTTGTTGCTTGAAATATGTTAACAAGGTCTAATTTGTCTCTGATTATTACATTTCGAACTTTATATCAACAAAAAATTTTTTTTATTGCTTACATACATATGTAGGTACATATGTACATCTTAATATATAAAACCGAATGTGTGTTTGTTTATTTGTTTGTTTGTTTGTGTGTTTGTTTGTTTGTTCCTTATAGGAGGCCAAACACTTGGACCGATCTTCTTGAAATTTTCACAGTATTTAACTGGAACTCTCGGATGAATTATAGGCTACTTTTTTTCAACCACACCCACTTTTACGCCCACTTTTTTAAATTATGTTACTCCCACCACGTAGTTTTTAACAGATTTTATTTATTTATTTATTTATTTAATGTAAAGTGAGCATAACTTCGCCATTTGTGGATCAATTTTCAAAATTCTTTCAGCATATGGAATAGGTGCATTAAATTTTTTTGCTTTTGAAAATTGTGCGTAGGGGCAGGGCGTTGCAAATGGCCCCCCACAATAATTGATTATCAAATAACTTCGCCATATTTTGGGCATTTTTGACCTACGTCGATGATATTTGGTACATATGGTATTGGCATAATTTGGAATACGTACCAGAAGAAAAGTGGGTGGGATCACGCCCCTTTTTAGGAAAACCAAACCCTTGGACCGATCTTCCTGAAATTTTCACAGCATGTTACTGTGACTCTGGAAGGAATAACAAGCTATATGAAGTTTTGATTGGACAAAGAGGCGTGTCACCGCCCATATAACCCAAAAATTTATATCGCCATATTTAGGGCATTTTTTGACTTACGTCGATGATATTTGGTACATATGGTATTGGCATAATTTGGAATACGTACCAGGAGAAAAGTGGGTGGGACCACGCCCCTTTTTAGGAAAATTAAAAATCGTAATATAGTCTTAACTACCGAACCGATCATCATTAAATTTTCACAATAGGATATATAAATACTTTTAATTTTATTTTATAACGAGGGGGGTAGCGAAGCACACCGGGGTAGGGTAGTATTACATAAAAGTAGAACTGTGCCTGAATTAATTATACTACAAGTATTTTAATATGTAAATAAAATTTAGTTTTACTTAAAGTATTATTGCTTTTTTTTTATCAAAATCATTGCATTGATAGCGTGGGGAAAAATAATTTTATAGTAGGGGAAAAAATTTGATTGTAGGGAAAAAAGGGGATTTTTTCGAGAAACGTAGGGATTTTTAAAATTATTGTCTGATATCACTGAGTTTGTATGAGTACATAAATTTGTAAATCCGGTGTAATTTTTATATGTATGCATACCTTGGCTAGGAGATGTATTTTTTTAATTACAAAATATACATTTGACTTTTATTACAAGGGAATATTTATTGCAATTCGCTTAAATATTATCGTGACTATGATACGATTTTGTTACTTTTTGATGAATGGAGTAGGGTCAATGTATTGCATAGATAAAAAAATTAACATCTGCGATTGTCACACCAGACTGAAACAAACGGACCAAACAGAAAAAAAAGACGTGTGGCACTCGGGGACTGCCGCGGTAAAGCTATTGCATAGCATTTTTTTTTATCAACTTATGCAATTTCAATTTCAGCTTTCTAGCTATAATGGAAGTGCCCCATACAAAGAAAGGATACCCTAGTCCCCACAGGTAAAAAGTGCTTTACCTTAGTATCCTATTGCCTTCTCCTGGTTCTAAGCTACCTGCCCACCAATTTTCAGCCAAGTCAGTTCAGCCGTTCTTGAGTTATAAATAGTGTAACTAACACGACATTCTTTTATATGCATATATAAAAATTCCCTCAAAAACCCAAAAATCCCGGAAAATTTCCCGGGAAAATGTGGCAACACTAGACGGAAATTCTCAAAAACTTGGAAAAAATCCCCTCAAAATCCCAGAAATTTAAATCATCATACATAGACTATACAAAAAAGAAGTTTTCACTTCAAAAACAAAAGACTTAAGAAACAAACTTAGTGTCAGCATTTTTCGTTTCATAAACAAAAGACTTAAGAAACAAACTTCAAAATTTCTTGATTCGCTCGCCTCAAAGCCCGCGATAGAAGCTATGCAATAGCTTAAAAGCTGCACAAATCAATGGATGTATGTACGTGGCGAAACCTAAGAGCTTCAATTTTCTGAAGCAAAAGACGTTTAATACACAGATCTTTTAATATATGTATTCATACTTGAATAATTTGATTTGAAAATAAATTTATGTACCAATATAAAAAAATAAATAGTCATCAATTTCTAAGGAAATTGATTTTAGTATGAACAACATCAATTTAGAAATGTCAATTGAGTTGCTGCTATCGGATGTAATTCTATAAAAAACATTTGAAAAATTCAAGTGATTAATTTGGAAAAAAAAAATATTGTGTGCATGTTTATGAACTGCAACACAAAATTGGAAAATTTTGTATTCAAAGTGTTCAAGTAAAAATATTTAAAATTTTCAACAAATTTAAATTAACTTCCTGTTATTGCATATAAAATATACATTTTGGAATAAATTTTTGTCAATTACATAAAAAAGCACAAATTTTTATTTAATTTTAAAAAATATCACATTTTATTCGAGCAATTAGTTAAGATATTCCAAAACAATTTTTTTATATAAGCAGAGCCACACCCACTAATTTTATTCTGACTATATTTTTTTAGAACAATGCACAAAGTCAACCGCGCAACTCCTATAAAATCTCAGGTCATTTAAGTCATTAGTTCCAAGATATATAAAAAAAATATGTGTCATATTTAGGAGCTGGCTCGCCCACATGTCTAATCATTAATAATGTTGCTTTAAAATCAATATAATTAAATAAATGTGTATCATACAATAAAAATTTCCTTTAAAGGGGAAGTAATAGAAAGAAAAAAAAAATTAATACTTTAAGGCTTTCTTAAGATGTATAAGTCCCCGTCCAGACTTGAAATTTTTGTTGCAGCAATTTCCCTAAATTTACTGTAAAATTGCATTAGTGTCCAAATTATGAAATTTTAGTTTTGCTATTTTTGTATTTCCAGCACCACCCAAAATTTTATATTAAATTTTTTTAGTTAAAAAATTCTAATGCCACACGAATGATTGTAATATTCGTTTTATATTATTTGTTATAAAATTGATGAAATAAAATAAAACGGAAAATACACATAGAGCCAAATGCAAGTTACGAGGCAAAAAAAAAAATTGGACTACAATAATACAATACTCGCCCTGACCGACCAAAGATTGAAACTAGGTTCTAAGTCATAGTTTGCTAAGTAATCAATGCGCTATCCACTTCTGCCAACATCACCTCCAAATAAACAAATTATCCTCACTGTAAACTTTGTTTTTTTGAAATCTTAAATCGTTGTTCAAAATAATCTAATTTATATTATACTAGTCTATCCCGGTGTGCTTCGCTACCCCGCTCGTTATAAAATAAAATTAAAAGTATATATATATCCTATTGTGAAAATTTAATGACGATCGGTCCAGTAGTTAAGACTATATTACGATTTTTTATTTTCCTAAAAAGGGCGTGGTCCCACCCACTTTTCTCCTGGTACGTATTCCAAATTATGCCAATACCATATGTACCAAATATCATCGACGTAGGCCAAAAAATGCCCAAAATATGGCCATTTAAATTTTTGTGTTATATGGGCGATGCCACGCCTCTTTGTCCAATCAAAACTTCATATAGCTTATTATTCCTTCCAGAGTCACAGTAACATGATGTGAAAATTTCAGGAAGACCGGTCCAAGGGTTTTGTTTTCCTAAAAAGGGGCGTGGTTCCACCCACTTTTCTCCTGGTACGTATTTAAAATTATGCCAATACCATATGTACCAAAAAATGCCCAAAATATGGCGAAGTTATTTGATAAACAATTATTGTGGCGGGCCATTTGCAACGCCCTGCCCCTACGCACAATTTTCAAAAACAAAAAAATTTAATGCACCTTTTCCATATGCTGAAAGAATTTTGAAAATTGATCCACAAATGGCGAAGTTATGCTCACTTTACATTATAAAATCTGTTAAAAACTACGTGGCAGGAGTAACATAATTTAAAAAAGTGGGCGTAAAAGTGGGTGTGGTTGAACAAAAGTAGCCTATAATTCATCCGAGAGTTCCAGTTAAATACTGTGAAAATTTCAAGAAGATCGGTCCAAGGGTTTGGCCTCCTATAAGGAACAAACAAACAAACACACAAACAAACAAATAAACAAACACACATTCGGTTTTATATATTAAGATTACAAGTAAGCGAAGCTTGACTCTAGAATTTATCATTAATTCTGTATGTGAATTGATTTCAAAATAAATTTCCAACTATTTTGCTAAGTGTAAGTATGTAGTATTTACCTTTATTCTTCCTTGTTTTTTTTTTTTTTTTTTTTTTTAAAGAAACTAAAGAATTTTGTATCTAAGAATAAACAAGACAGACAGAAGAAACAAAAAAAAAAATGAAAATGGAAAAAAGTTTTGGCAAACTAAATGGTTCCGATATATTATGGACACAAATAAATCATGACTAATTGGGTTCACAGCTTGAATGAAAAACAAGAAAAATCAGTTAACGTAAAACAGAAAAAAAAACAAAGCTTTGCAACGATAAAATATCATTCATATATGTATGTATGTATGTATGTATACACATAAGGCTCAACTCAACCCAAATGTTTGCCGCAAAGGAAACCAGCACGATTTATTGACACGCAGGGCGAAAATTGTAAAGGCCTTGACTTTTTCTAACTTTTTAAGAAAAAAAAACTCTCCTTTGCAAAGGACTTGCAACAAAATTTCTATTTCGATTCTATAGGTAGAGACAACAGAAGAGCATTTTAATAGACATTTCCCTTAAACACCTTCTATCCTCTAGAAGGCATCCTAGTTCATTTATATCTGGATGTTGATGAAAACAACATGACTCATACGCTCGCACTTAAAAAATCTTTTTTAAATTTATTTTGAAAAGTTCAATCTACGAGTATGTAGAACAATTTGACTGATATTTTCTAGATAAAAAAAAACTCATGTATGTATGTCTGTACATATACAAATGTATGTACATACAAACGAGTACATATGTACATATGACCATAAATACATCCGTATGAATAATTCTTTGAAAAGGTACATTTCAGATACAAATTGCAAAATAAAGTCTAAACATTAAACCCTTGAACTTTGTTTCCTTTTTTACAAAGTTTGTGTAAATGCAACCAAAACATTTTGATGTTTAAAATTATTTTTCTCTTTGCTGCTTCACAGATAATTAAATTTGATGATAATGAGCTTAACATATTTTTTGTTTGTTTTATTTTTCTAACATTAACTCTAAATTAGATTTGAAAAAAACTAAGAACAACATTTAAATAATCTATTTTTATATGAACTTTTCTTTTAATCATGACCGAAAAGGGGCGTAAATTTGAATGTTCTTGAATAAAAACGGCAAACGAGTCTGAGAAATGAATGAGTTTGTTCAGCCATAAAAGAAACAGTTAATCTTTTATTTTCATTTAATTTTCCTTTTATTATAATCAGTGTTGCCAAAACGTGAACGGTTAACCAAATTGCATGTAATTATTTTGGTTTTGTAATTCACTAGCAATTTGTTATCATTTCGATTTAGAAAAGAAAATTAAGTATAAGGAAAACCTTTGTCGGTACTAATTGACTTGATGAAATTTTGAGGGATTTTGTTTTTTGTAAATATTTTTCATATCTTTTCTAACAATTCCTGTATGGCATGCAGTTGATCTTGGTTATAGTACCTAAGAGAATCGAAAAGCTTTGAAATTAATTATTTTTGTCCCATTTTCATACGATCGCTCTGATATAATAGCTCTGTTTCTTTACAGCCATACCTAAACAAGAGCGGAAAGCGGAACGTTTTCTACCGCCTAGCGTTAACGCTGAAATACCATACCTAAACAAGAGCGTCAACGTTTTGTCATAAAAACAGGGTTATTACAAAATATATAACTTATAACTATTAAATATTCAGTGCCAATCAGGCTTACAGCAATAATGCTATGCCAAATATAGATTATAACTTATATAATGTAGATATAACATTTATACTTATATGAACTATAAAAAATCTATTAATAAATAATAAATAAATAATAACAACCCTGATTATAATAGTATACTCATAACCTAATAATACATGCATCTCTACAACAAACACAACAAAAAAATTCCTCAGAAGTCAAAAGTATAAATGTGTATGTGTGTATGTTTCAACCTGTGGCAAACATATAAATAAAAAAATTATTCATTCAAATACGAAAAAATAAATACAAATCAAAATTTAACACTTGAAATAAAAAACAAGTAATTTACAAGAATTGTCAGCTGGGCTTGTAAGACTACCTTATAGTCATTGTATCATGAGTGCTTGTCTTTTGCAGCTAACTTCACTATTAAACGCGCTGTCAAAATCGGATTTTCCAATTGCAAAATTTTGCCGCCGCGTTATTTCGGGATGCTCCATACAAATTGTATGGGCATGAGAACTTTTGACAGCTAAAAAACGCTTTCCGCTCTTGTTTAGGTATGGCTGTTATTTGTAATTGTTTATTTCATAAACAGCTGATTGATTAACTACTTGCACCAACTAGCCCGAAGAAAAAGTACGGGCAGTTTCGTGCATGAAGAAGAAGCATATTGCTCTCTCAAAATCACTCTCATTTACCCAATTTTAGAGTACGGGAACGCTTTTCGTGCAAACTTGGGATCCTGCGAGATCCCAATGTTGAGTAAAGAAACAGAGATAATATTTACCGGCATCTTTAATTGAAGAGATTTCCTATATATAAGCACACTCACACACAAACACATTTGAATTCTCATATTGGCATCACAGAATTACAATAGATTTTTTTTTTTACCATAACAAAAAATAAATGATATATTTAAAAAATTGTACCGTTGTTATTTAATTTTCTTCATTTCATATCATACAAAAGAGCAATAAAATTTAATATTCGTGTCTGTCATGAGTTCCGAACGTTTTCAATTAGAATGAAAATTTCCGAATCACAAAATAGAATATTTTCTGTCCGCATATTTTTGCTCGATTGGTGGCTAATGTGGGAATTTTTTAAAATCTCCTTTTCCGTGTGTTGTTATCAAACATACATATCGCACTTGATCAACAAGAGGGTATTAACTCAAAATTTTTAAAATTCCGTTTTTTGCAAGAAATCGATGAACAGTGGTCATATCTATACACAGTAAAAATTTTACACCATTTTCTCCACTCTTTCACCCAAAAAAATACAGTTGTATCTCTCTTTGTGATAGAAGAATAGAATTAAAAAAAGTTTTTTCCTCTACTGAAAATTTTAAAATTTTGAGTTAATACAATCTTGTTGATCAAGTGCGATATGTATATTGGTTTTTATTTCCGAATTAGGTAGATAAGATATCAAACTTAAGTTCAAAAAAGCTTTTTTTTTCAAATTAATTTAGTTTTATTGTGTAATAAATGAGATTCTATTTGCTTTCACACAGCTTAGTGCAGTCCAAAGTAAAACGAAAAAATTGTTCGGAAGTGAATGTCAGTGCACCAAAATATTCGGAAAAGATTCACTTTCACACCGATGTGAAACTCATGACAGACACGATTATTTTCTAAAAAGCAATTAATTACAAAATGGGATTTCTTTCTTTTTTTATGCAGTTAACCGGTTTTCTTCATTTTCTAAATTTGAAATCTGGTATTTAATTGTTTTAATTTCATACGCAAATTAAATTAAATTAAATTATTCTTTAAGTGGAGGAATATTAGAATATCCAATCAGACTAGCAGAACCTATTAGTACCGATTTCGAGTCCGCTATCAGCTTTCTTTTTTTTTTTTTTGATCACATATCTAGGTGGATTTAAATATGAACTATTTAAGTATTTAATCGATTTATATTTAACGAAATTGAATATGAGATAAATTTATGTTTTTGTTGTTGTAAGCCCCTCAATAGTTCCTAGCGATTTAATAGCATTAATTGTACAAAGTTGCAGACAGTAAAAAAAAATCAGTAAACACCATAAATGGATTTGGTCATTAATATGCACAAGAAACTTTTTATGCATAACAATTTCTTATTAACTATTTAGGCATGGAAATGACAATAAATTTACTGTCTATCAGTGATGGAAAAATGAAAAATTTAAATGGTACTGTCCGAAAACAAAAAGAGTACTTTTTTAAACATTGTGGTACTTTTTGTGAAACATATATTTTTATTCAAAAATAAAATTAAAAATCCATTTTATAAAAAAAAAAATATAAAATGAAGAAAACATGGCAGATTGGTTGGAATAATTTTTCAACCATGTTCAACCCCGTATTAGCAGAACAAAACCAATACATGTACATTAAAAAAAAACAAATGTGTGCAAAATACACTAATACACACCTATATGTATATTTTTACAATTTTATGCCAGATTATTTGGTCTCGTGTGTTTTTGAAAGAACAAAAGTTGTGCGAACTATAAATTAATCTCGTGTAAATTGGACCAATAACATTAAAGGGCACTATACATTCGCCAAAATCACATCAAGCATTTAAAGTTGTAACAGTAAAAATTTGTTTGTATGTGGGGCACTGACGACGCTTGATGAAAAATCAAAAAATTTAGATATTGGATATGCTTGATATCAAGCATACGTATACGCGCTTGATGTCAATGACAGTGTATAGTGCCCTTAACAACTTTTGCAAAAAACACACACTAACAACAACATGAATAACGAATTTGTGCATTCCGTATGTTCTTGTTTTGAAGCCAATGTTATCAATGATTATAAAAATAACGCAGATTTCTAAACAGGGAACAAAGCAAAACAAAGAAGTAGTACTAAATTTGACGTGCGGGTACTGTGGTATTTTTGTTGTGAAAAAGTACTGAAAATAGTACAAAAGTACTGCATTTTCCATCACTGCTGTCTATAATAACTTTGATTTGAAGTTCATGTGTATGTATGTTTATATATATGTATATAAGAGTATGTATACATATATATGTGTGTGTAGGTACAGATATTCAATATTAAACTTAAGGTACGTATCGGGTGTTTTTTTTAGAGGTATAGAACTTCGAATTGAAATAAAACACAAGAAAATCGTTTTAATGTCCATCAATTTGGCTCTATTGGAAGGATAATTTTATGCCATTAATGTTTAAATATGATTTCGGGCATGTGGCCGCCGCGGCTGGCTCGAATAAAGCCAATTCTACAGGTCCAATTTTCAACCACTTTTTCGAGCATATGGGGCCGAATGTTGGCAATAACGCCACGAATGTTGGCTTCCAAGTCCCCTAACGTTTCTGGTTTGTTGGCGTAGACGAGCGACTTCACATATCCCCAAAGAAAATAATCCAATGGTGTTAAATCACACGATCTTGGTGGCCAATTGACAGGTCCATTCCGCGAAATTATGCGGTCATCGAATGTTTCCTTCAATAAATCGATTGTGACGTGCGCTGTGTGGCATGTAGCGCCGTCTTGTTGGAACCACAACTCATCCACATTCATGCCATCCAATTCGGGAACAAAATAGTCGGTTATCATGGCTCTATACCGGTCTCCATTAACGGTAACTGACTCTCCAGCTTTATTTCGGAAGAAGTATGGCCCAATGACTCCACCAGCCCATAGAGCACACCAAACAGTCAGTTTTTGTGGATGTAATGGCGTCTCAAGGGTCTCATGTGGATTCTCTTCATTCCAAATGCGGCAATTTTGCTTGTTGACGTAGCCATTCAACCAAAAATGAGCTTCATCACTGAACAAAATTTTGCGGGTAAACTTCGCGAACTGAACCATTATTTTCGAAATAAATTTGCACGATTTGCAAGCGTTGTTCTTTTGTCAACCTGTTCATGATGAAATGGCAAACCAAACTAAATATTAATCACTTGACAGCTGACAAAATGGCCGCCAGTTAAAAAAGTGATGCCAACTTAAAGTTCTATACCTCAATAAAAAACACCCTTTACATATATACTGCATTGCGAGTCGACTTTGAAGTAAAATTAATTTTTCATATTGAGAACCATTTCTTGAACAATTTGATCAGTTTTGATCACACCTTCCTCAAAATACAAAAAAAAAAAAAAAATTCAAATTCAAATCTATATTATTTTCAACTACTGGCCATAATAATAAAGAACATGATCTACCATCCTGTACAATCTTAAACTCTTAATGAATTAAAATGTGTTGTTTGACAGATCTAACAGCAAAATATGATAATACGTAACGACGATGACGAAATATCGATGCTCTTCGGTAATGTATGCAATATGGCAGACAAATTATTTATAATTTGTACAAATGAAACGTGCACATGCCTGTTTTTGATATCTACAGAAAATTCTCGGTTTAGTCCTTTCGGCAAAAACTGTAAAGAAAACAAGAGAAGAATTGCAAATGAAATATTTTTATTTGGCGAAAACTATTTTATAGCCTATAAAATAGAAATTACCTAAAATATTTTTAGTTTTCTTTATTTTTTCTTTTAGATTTACCTTTTTTTGTTGTGGCGTAAGTAAAGTGGCATTAAAAGTATGTTTATTATACGAGTACTTTTAAATAATTATCTTAAATATTATTTGTTAACGTTCTATACGATTAAAAAAGAAATATCGAAAACTTCCTGTTGTTTAGTGTTAGATTTCCAGAGTTTCGCACTTTGCCAACATCTTTGTTTATTAAATCGTTCTTTAGTTTTGTGTATTACATAATTAAAATTATTTTATCGTATATTTATTCAGATTAAGAAGAGTGTGAACAATAAATAGTAAAATTAAGTATTAAAAAAACGAACTGCTGCTGGGAAACATATGTATACATTTTTTTGTAGTACCAGCACTCAGGGGAGAACCTCTACTTATGTCATGCATTGTGCCAGAGCTTGGTGGCAAGGAATATGATAGAGAGGTTAGGTGGTGAAATCTTGAAGAAGGCTTAATTGATTTTAAAACTCTGCTATTGCACGTTTGTGTTAATTTTTAGAGCATTGTTACAGCGCCTCTGGTGTTAAGTAGACATCTTAAATTTATTATTCTATATGAGCAGTCATTATTTTATTAATTGTTTTATTTCTGCTAACCGACGAACATACATACATATACATACATATGTACATATATTTATTAATCATTTCAATTTTCTCACAAGGCTTTCCCCAAATTAATATTTCAATATTTTCAGACTTTTTCTGCACATCCTGGGAAAAAATATTAATACATTCGTTACCTTTGGTCGTCTTCTGGAAACTGCACCCAAGGTAACGAATGTATTTTCCCAGGATGTACAGAAAAAGTTTTGAAATGATTTGAGTGATTTTAGTGTGAAATTAGTTTGGAAATCATTCAAAAATCTGAGTGCTTTTCGTAAAAATTGTACACTCAATTCAGTTGTCCGTTTTGTGGATACAGTACCTTAATATGGAAACGCCTTAACTCATTTTATTTTTCAAATAGAAAATAATATGTATTTAAGTATGTATTTATATGAGTACGTGCACATGCATGTATGTACATACATATACATACATAAATGTAAGCACTTTATTATATATTTTCAATATATTTTTTGTAAACTTTTGTTCGTTGGATACAACACGAATGTGCCTGTTGTTTTAGTAGAGTTTTTTTTTGTGGGAAAAATTCCTCCTTTATGTTTCTGGAAGATAAGAAACTATAATTTTTGCTAAACACTTATGCGGTGGCTGCTTATTGTGATGTTTTTGCATTTCTTTACAGTTAATAAATTTATGAGAAAGTTCAAATAATATTACAGCAAACGGAATATTTACACAACATAAAGTTTGTGTTTGTACATACTTATGTAGTTGTAAATGTATTTAAGTATACCCCGTTGGCCATGCCTGCAAGACATCTTACACGACGGGTACAAGACAATTGAAAATCGTCGAAGACATATTGAAGACAGTTCAAGCAAATCGTCGACGAAGTCTTCGAACAAATGGCCTTAAATTTCTTGCACGACAATGTGAGCGACAATTTCGCCCACATTTACATTTTTGCACTCTTTTTAAAGTCCCGTTATTTGAAATTCGTTACTTCTTAACCAGTTTGAAGACTACACAGAAGACATTGTCGCCCATCTTGTCATCAAGCCCACGTTTATAGAAAACTTAAACAAAAGCGGAAAAATCAACAGTTCAAAGACAAGATAAAAGACATTGTCGCCCACGTCTTTCGAAAAATTGAACAAAGAGAACAAATCGTGCATAAATCGTCGAAGACTTTGTCGTCTAAGACGGTTTTGCCAACTGGGTACCCAGTTGGCCATGTCTTGAAGACATCCTCGGCGACGCGTAGGGGACATCCCAAGCAAATCGTTATCGACTTTTTCACACAAAGGGCCGCTCAGAATGTCGTTGACGACAATATGGGCGACAATATCGCTTATTATGTCGTTCATATGGAGGAAAATGTCGCCCATATTTTCGTTAGCGATTTATCAACGACATTGGCGCCATAGATATAAAAAATTTTATTTCCCCTTTAAAATAGGAGTTAAACGTACGTATAATAAAGTTAAAAACGTTTAATGGCGCAGTTATCAGTTATCATTTATAAACAAAAATAGCATTTAACAAAAATAACTACCTTTAACCCGCACTTTTAAGATTCAACTGAATAATTTTACATGTTTTCATATTTTTTTGTCGTTATTGTCCCGTTATTTTTATTTTTCTCAACATCAAGCACAAGGCGAATTCATAACAGGTGAAGCTGAAAACACAGCAGATCTACTTTTTTCTTGTATAATGGAGGCTCGCATGTCAAAATTTGTACATGCAAGCATAGGGGCTCATATGTCAAATGTTGTTGTAATGTTGTAGGATTAACACTACCTGTTATGAATTTGCCTTGATCAAGCATAAACGAGAACTTGGGAAATAGTTCACGCAAATTTGGGATGTTGTCTCTCTCTGAAAAAGTAAACCAATTGTCGCTCATCTTGTCTTGAATAAGACTTTATTGTGGACAACATAAGCAACAATTGCATGCATTTTGTCGTATTTCAAACCAATTTGACGACAAAATGCATGCAATGGTCGCTTATGTTGTCCTCAATGAGACTAATACATTTGGCCAACTGGGTAAATATATATGTATGTGCATACTTCCGTATGGACATGTGTATCTTTAATTTGAGAATACACACATCTTTTGGTAAATTTATTGCCTTTCAACAGTTTATGCAGCGTCTGTTGTTGCATGTAAACCGAATGTTGCCCCGTGGAATTCACAGAAGCCTACCAAGAAATACTGCTACAAATGATCAGATCTTTGTAGTTTTTTTTTTTGAGTTGGCAGTACATTTCTCACACTTCAGTGATGATGAGAAGTCATGCACGAGGTATTCGCACACACCATACAGCGACAGGAACATCCACAATAGTTTTATAGCTGATATTGCACATGCTGTCCATATTTAAATTTACCAAGCAGTTGTTGGAAATAAATTAAACGTATGTAAGTAAGTAAGTTGCTTAATTTTTCAAATTTTAGAAAATATTTATGGGTTTAATTCAAACAAAGATACAGAATAAAATCAACTTTAACAAATGCAGTTTGCGATTTTAGTCCATTAACACGACTTGGTTGTTTGTTTGTGTATTGTTTGGCATTCATATGTACATACATATGTATAAACATACATATCTACCTAAGAGTTAAAAAAGCTTAATTATCATAATTATGTACATCGTTGGAGGCGGAATGATTTTCTAAAAGATTTTAACGAATTAGAAAAAACCGCCGGCTTTGTTTCAGGTCATAATTAGTTTATTTTAAAACTGAAAACGAAAACATATTCAATTATTCTGGCTTTGAAGTTATCAAAAGTAGAACTTGGCAATAGAGTTATTATAACTTTTATGTAAATTTTTTTTGCTGTTGTACTTATGTACATACATACATATGTATGTATGTATGTATGTAGGTAGAAATCGTATCTTTGTATACACTTTTATTTATTTTGTGAACATTTGCACTTCTCATTAATTTATTTGTCTATTTTTTTTTGTTCCTCTAACAATTTGTAAGCAAATTAAATTTACATTTCGCTACACGATAATGTGTGCCTTGTGCATTTTTAAAAAGAAACAGAAATGTGAAAAATAAAACAAACTTTCACAGCGACAGTTAAGAAACAATCAAATGAAGAAAGGAAAGGAAAATGTCATGCCGTTTGTAAGTTCAGCACGAACGGCTAGCTGGAAGACTTTTACGATACAATTTCTATCCAATTTCTAATCCTGTTTGAAGTACATGCATACTTTGTAATATATTTCCCATTGTGTGTGTGTGTGTGTGTGGGTTTTGTAGCTTTTCTTATAAATTCTGAAAATGAAAGTTGAGCTTACGTTTTATTTCCATTTTAAATTTGTAGCAAAAAGTCATCTCGATATAGTTCGCAAAACTTTCGTGCTACATTCATTCATACATCGATGTAATAAAACCTTGTAGAAACTTAAATGTTGGTTGGTACTGTTCGAAATATTTTGTGATCTTATTAGGGTAAATGTTACTCCGATAGTACCGGTTGGTATGGCCACTTTCATCAAAGTTACAAATACATAAATAGAATAAATAGTGCTGTTGTTGCTGTTGCTGTTGCTGAAGTGTATGTGTATTTGTGTTGCAGTTATCTGTTTCAAGTAGTTGAAGTTAAACTTATTCTTTTATGTTTTTGTTGTTGTTTAATTTTTTTTTACACTTATCGCAACAGATGCTGCATTGAAATTATTGGCAATTGTAAAGTTCTTATGCGTTTATACTTTATTTTCCCATTGTTGTTGTTGTGTGTAACTTTTGACCAACTTATGGTTGAAGTATTAGAAATTGTTTCTATCTGTAGCCAGAAATAAAGCAATCATTTTTAATATTATAAAGATAAGGAAAAATTAAAATAAAAATGAAAATGAAAACAATGCGATGATACTGTTTTAATAGTTAAGAAAATATTTTGACTTTTCTACTGAAAAAATTAAGAAAAATAAAACCTCTAGAGTATTGGAATCATATAAGAAACACTAGAATAAAGCTCAACTTGAACCAGATAGACTTTGAAAAAGTATAGTAAAGTTCCAACCCATTAAAAAATGATAAAATCTGTAGTGCAAAAACTTACATGTAATTCAGCAGATTCAATTAATGATAGAGGATCTTTAACTAATGTGATTGCAGCTGCCGTGTGGCAGTGAGGTCTAAGCGGTAGACAACTCTGATGATGAGACTGTGGTTAGTCTCGAAACAGCGACGTCGTCAGTTCAACCCTCCGCGCAGTCTAATTTTTCTTTGACTGTTCAAGTATTAAGAGCCACTAGATTTTTCTTTCTAATTTAAATAATAATTTAATTTATAACAAAATTATATTTAGAGAAAACGAACTTAAGCCTGAAAAATTAAAAATTTCTTTGATTAAATATCACTCAGTTCGAATAAAAAAAATTTCACAACTAAATTAAGAAAAATATTTAAGATCCCAATAGGAAATATTTATCTATCGCTTACTTAATCAACAAACTCGTTTGATGAGTAATGAAAATCCTTCTTACAAATAAAATTTGTAGCCTTTTTTCTTTAATTCTACGAAACAAGAATAAAACCAGAAGTATTTGTGGAATAAAATCAAATATGTAAAAATATTTTATTACAAATTATACGGGATATCATAAATTCCAAGTCACTTCAATTTAAAAAAACAAATTTATTAGCGATACAATTCTCGTAATCGTATCTATTATAAAATTTGTATGAATAAGAACAGCGATCATGACAGATTTTAGATTTTAATACATACTTATTGATAATTCATGTAAATTCAGTTTAATAAATAAAAAAGTACAAAGAAATAAATGAAAGATCTTCAACGAATTATCATCAATGTATGTTCCAAAAATATGAGGGTTTGAGGATGTGAGGATTTTACGTAATTTTGACAATAATTAAAGAACAGCCTTGAATACAACAAACATATTTTTAGTTACACTTTATCAAAACGTACAAATATTAAAGGAAGTGCTGCGATTGGTTTTTTGAAAAAAATTTCTACTATCTTCCATATGATTTATGTATGCATGTACATATAATATGTATTAATGTATGTATCATACATAAAGAATTGCTTAGTTAGTACTCTACAGTCCACCTTCCCATTTTTGCACAATAATGTCAAGTTAGTATTGAATGATATAAAATAATAATGGCTTTTCTGCCAGTCATCATTAAACCAATTAATTAACTTGAGTCAAGCTGTGCTGTAAATCGCCTGACAGCAGCGTTGCCATTTTGGTGCTTTTCGGGTATTTTTTGGTGCTTTTTTACTCAAGCAATACCCGAAATTTTATTAAATACCCGTTTTTGAAAAGCGGGCACTTATAGTGCCTTTAACAATTTCTCACAGTGCTTTTAAGTGCTTTTTAAATAATCAACGTTTTTGGCATTAATGCATTTTCCTACTACATATTCTTTAAACCCACCTAATACTTCTATAACCAACTGCGTATTATTTGCATCTATATTTTGATTAGTACACGCAAACTGTTAAGAGTTTGAATTCTAGAATTTCTCAAGCATATATTTTTTTAATTCGTGAAAAAATTTTATGATTTATTTCTATAGCAACGATTTATATTTAATTTACATATCCGTTGATTTGTTTGTTAAGTATATATAAGCAAGAAAGTTCCAGTTATTAAAAGTAACTTCTTCATTCATTTTATGTGTGTTAATGTTCATCATCTAACAATGGCTTTCCTTTAGATGGAAAAACGGGCTGTACGGCCCAAGTGAAAATCGCCCGAAGCAGCTATATGAAGGAAAGCCCAAAATAGTTGGGTGATTCGTCATAGTGAAGAAACACCCAAAAACAGTGCCCGATCGCCCAAAAAAGATGAAGGAAAATCCAAAAGTGTGAAATGAATAATCGCCCAAAGATTTTGGATGTTTGTTCATTATGTAAAATCATCCGAATTGAAAGTGAATGATCGCCCAAATTTTTTTTTTTTGGGTTTTTAACTCTTTACAAAAATTGGGCAATTATTCATTATGAACAAATACCCAAATATCTGAAAATGTTGAATCGCCCAAAGTCGATGAACGATCACCCAATTTATTTTAAAACAATTTTGGGCGATCCTACATATTTGTTATTCGGTCGATTTTCACTTGGGCGGAAAAACGAATATATAGAAAAGCTTGGGAGAATGATCTAACTTTTAAAAGGTGGCTTAGACCAGCAAAAGATGAACTAAAAGCATATTGCATTTGTTGTAATTGTGAAATAAATGCACTATAAGAGCGATGTACTCCGACTAAGTCGCACAAAAAAACATGAAAAAGCAATAGATCCAAGTGGAATTTTTTCAGTACAGCCAAGGCTGTCTTTTGATCCACCAGACCCAAAACAAAATTAGGTTAGTGCTCTTTTACCCGAATTTTTTTTCATTTTTACCCTATTTACATGGGATCACAGTGCCTTTGATGTTGCAAGAGTTGGCATCACTGCCTGACAGTGATATCAAAGAATAAATAAATACCAAAGAATTAGCTCTCGAAATTTGTATTGATTTAGGTCCGGATATTCGATAATTGTTATAGAACTTTTTTTTTTTTTTAATTTATACAGAAAAGTGAATAGTAGTTATTCATAAATATTTTTGGCTGCGTCAAAGCTTTCTGAACAGATTTTAACTTGAATAAAAATAAAGATTATAATTTAAAATAGTTTATTAAAGTTTTTATTATTGGTTTTATTTTACAAAAAAGATACGATCTCTCCCATGCTACAAGATGGTCGATTTGCAAAGCAACTCAATGAAACGTTAAAAGTGACGAAAGCATTCAAAAGATCTTCTTTCGTTAGAAATATTTTCCAATGTTGTTTGTGACGTGAAACGCAAAGAAAAATTTGTTCCATGCTTTTCTGCTTACAAGTTTCGAAGTTCACTGTGTATCTATACAATAAAAAACTGTTGCAAGTGTGTTGTCACTCTATAACTCACGAACAGTCAAACCGAGTTCGATTAAATTTTTAGGGTTTGTCGTATGGTCGTGTAGATGGGGCACTTTTTTCCTTCCCCTGCCCCTTCTTTGTATGGGAACTTCCAGTATAACTAAAAAGCTGAAATTCGGTACACAGGTAGGTCCTGACGAGCAATTAACAAAAATTATTTTCAAACGGGCCTTTTCCACCTGGTGGGAATAGGGTGTCCCCTCTTTGTATGGGGCACATTCAGTATAGCTATAAAGCTGAAATTTGATACACAGATAGGTCCCGATGAGCAATTAACGAAAATGATTTTCAAACGGGCACTTTTCATCTAGGGGACTAGGGTGCCCCTTCTTTGTATGGGACACTTCCAGTATAGCTAGAAAGCTTCACATTAAATAACCTGACCGTTAACTGTTAAAAAACCAAAATTATATATACATATAAATATTTATAAAAAAAAAAAAACTTAGAAAAAAGAAGTGATCTCCGTAGTAAGGGGCTGTGCACATATTACGTAACGCTCCAAGGGGGGGGGGGGGTTAAAGATTTGTTACGGATTGGAAATTTTGCACTAAAAATATATTAAAAAGCGTTAAGGAGGGGGGGGTTATAAAATCTCTGAAAACTGCTTTACGTAATATGTGCACAGCCCCTAAGTGATCAGTATTAAAATTGTATGCATAAGCAAATAGTTAGCTCTTCGTACTGATGTAGTATGAATTTTGTCAATAAAGTCGCTATTTTTGTTCGTGAAAGTCGTGATGTGCTTTGACTATGTAAATCGAAATTAAATAAAAGTAAATAGCTTCCGTGCTAAGCCGGGGCGCTCAGATAGTTATTTATAAAAACTTTTCTTATTTCGCTCCACTGTACGTTAAAAAAGAATTCAACAGCTACAAAACTTACATACATACTCGCATACTCGCATAATCAATGTAGTAGGAAAGTGGTTGCTCTAAAGATAAAAATTCTGCTTTAAAACTGGTCTACTGCTGTGACCTCCCCTCATTAGCATAATTATTAAATATTTTTATACTATTATTATTACGAATAAACGTAATTATTATTTGAACTTATATTGATTTACATATGAAAAGTAATATTATCAGGCTCAAGTTCAGTTTTATTGAATTAATGAAAATTCAAAATTACTAAGAGTTTTTTTGTGTTGGAAAATATTATTATTTATATCCAATCAGTTTTTAGCAGAACGTATCAGTACTGATTTCAAGGCCGCTACACCTCTCATCAGCGTTCAAATGTCCAACTTTACAAATTTCGTAAAGTGGATACTAATTGAGAAGAATATCAACTATTTAACCAGTTTTCAACAGAAATAGAATATGAGAATTAATTTTTAATTCAATTTTTATTCTACAATGAAACAGTGCTGGTTAGTACGAAATTCCCTCATTACTGTTTGGAACTAATAATCAACACAAACTCATAGTCCGTTATCATCAAATTATTAAATATTAAGAATTTATCTTGCTGTTTCTTGCGAAACTGATTTCGTATGACAGTTTTAGTGGCGAGTTGCATATTGCTGATGAAATTTTAATTTCTATTTAGAAAATTTTTAAAATACATGTTAAAAAATTCTGTAATTTAAGTTATGAATTTTTAGTCGAACTGAGTGATGTTTAATCAAAGAAATTTTTAATTTTGTCAGGTTTAAGTTCGTTTTCTATAAATTTAATTTTTTATAAATTAAATTAATATTTTATTAGAAAGAAAAATCTAGAAGCTCGTAATAATTGAACAGACCAAGAAACATTAGATTGTACAAAGGGTTGAAATGACACCATGATGTTTCGAGACTAGCAACCAGTGATGGAAAAATGAAAAATTGAAATGGTACTGTCCGAAAACAAAAAGAATACTTTTTTCAACATTGTGGTACTTTTTGTGAAACATATATTTTTATTCAAAAATAAAATTAAAAATCCATATTATAATAAAAAATATATTAAATGAAGAAAACATGCCAGATTGGTTGGCATAATTTTTCAACCATGTTCAACCCCGTATTAGCAGAACAAAACCAATACATGTACATTAAAAAAAAACAAATGTGTGCAAAATACACTAATACACACCTATATGTATATTTTTACAATTTTATGCCAGATTATTTAGTCTCGTGTGTTTTCGAAAGAACAAAAGTTGTGCGAACTATAAATTAATCTCGTGTAAATTGGACCAATACGAGTAGCATTAAAGAGCACTATACATTCGCCAAAATCACATCAAGCATTTAAAGTTGTAACAGTAAAAATTTGTTTGTATGTGTGGCACCGACGACGCTTGATGAAAAATCAAAAAATTTAGATATTGGGTATGCTTGATATCGAGCATACGTACACGCGCTTGATGTCAATGACATCTACCAACAGTCTAATCATCAGAGTTGATCACCGCTTAGACACCTTACTGCCACCACAGCAGCTGCAATCATACTAGTTAAAGATCCTCTATCATTAATTGAATCTGCTGAGTGACATGGAAGTTTTTAGACTACTGCATTATCATTGTAATGGATTGGAACTTTACTATCTTCAAAGTCTATTGTTCAAGTTGAGCTTTGTTCTAGTGTTTTCTAATTTCATTCCTACGTGTCAGCCTTCGGATGTCAATACTCTAGGGGTTGTACAAAATGATATCCCTACAAAAATTATTGGAGTACATGGTCCATTTTAGATAAAAAGAGTAGTGGAGTACCCCTGTGGGTACTCCATGTAGTAGCAAAATAGAGTAGTTTCGAAGCTAATCCCTGTGGGTACCCCTTGGATTAGTAACGTAGAGTAGTTTTTGGGTTACATGGTCCAGCCGTGGGCCATCGCAATGTAAATTGGTCCATGTTTTTCCCATACATTTGGATTAGTTTTGGAGTAGTCCTACTCCATTGCGGAATAGTCTCATTTTTTGTAGGGATGTTGTATACAGCTTTTTCAGAGATTAAAACAAAAGGCTATAGTCTACTGAAAATTGCAAAAACGAGGATCTCGATTGCAGATGCCGTGGTGGCAGTGAGGTGTCTAAGCGGTGATCAAATCTGAGGATGAGACTGTGGCTAGTTTCGAAACATCATGGTGTCATTTCAACCCTCCGCGTAGTCTAATTTTTCTTTGTCTGTTCAATTATTACGAGCTTCTAGATTTTTCTTTCTAATAAAAATAATAATTTAATTTCCATATAAAAATTAAATTTAGAAACTTTTCTTAAATTCTGTATACTCGTATATAAAAAATTTATTTCTTGAATATTAATATATTATCTTCGTATATTAGGAATTTTTTTTTAGTTTTTTTAGTTTAAAAGTTAACAATCAATCGATTGTATTAAAAATATCTATAAATAAAAAAAAACAACAGACTTTTCTGATTTAGTTAAATTGAATTGTCATTTTGGCAGCACTGGTGCTCTCAATTACTTAATAGACAAAAAGTTTGAATTTTGTATTTATTTTTTACTTTGCATAAATTGTTTCTTTTGTTGGTATTTATTATTAAATATTAAATAAATTGATATAATCGTTGAATGTTCATGTTCACATCATTCTTGCAACCCTAGACAACATTATAAGCAAGCCTGCAGATGTTGCCGAGATGTTAAATCCAAAGAGGACCGACCGAGTGGGAGTGCGTCAACGTTTTATTGTTTCAATTAAAAACTTTTCTTTTCTCCACACAAAACTATTGTTATCGAAGAAAATATGGTTGCTTTTGGTGGATAGTATGCATGCATCTATCTATGTACATACATACATATGTATGTATGTATGCCTGTAAGTGTTTGATTGATTCTAATATTATGTATGTGAACAGTAATACTGCAGGATATTTGACCTTTTTTTCATTCGTTGCTCATTCTAATCGCTTAATACAATTCTAGTGATTAATAAACGTATAATTAAAGAATTTAAGGGATTTTATCAGCAAAGCAATTAAAACGATCTAGTGATGAAAGCATTAAATAATTAACTCAATTAATTGAATGATATTACAACGTATGTACTTATGTATGTGCGTCTGTTGAAATTTGTAAAATAAACAGAATGTCTAATACAAAAATAAGCTACAACAAAATACAGTGCTTCAAAAAGTTATTTTCTATTTTATAAATTGTAGCATGTGACCAACAGTGTGTAGTATGCATTGCGATTCAATAGTACCGCAACAAGCAAGCATTGACAAACTGCAAGCTTTTTTGTACTGCAAGACATTTTGTGTGACGGTAATTTGACACTTGTACGGTTAATCAAGTGCAGCAGCACAATGCACTTAAATGAATCACATTTATTAACTGCATTTGTTTGATTGTAAATATAAGCAACATAGAGTATCTGTTGCTTTTAGGTATGCACTCGTTGGACTTTAAAACTGTTGAACACATGCCATACATAAATACTGGGAAGCTAAATATGCTTACCCAACAGTAACATTTATTTCTATTCTTTTACTCTTATGTTAAGGTACCCCTAAGAATTATTCTCATAATTAGTATATAAGCCAATGTCATTTAGTTTATAATTCAATTAATAAACCAGGCTTAGGAGCTCCAACTATTCAAGCTCTAAGTCAAAACATTTCTATTCTATTTTATTACAATATTTTAATTTCTTGCTTTTACGGTAAAATGTATTAACTGGGTGAAATGATAAGTAACTTTGAAATACATATTACTTTAGCAGCTGAAACATATGCATGATGACTCTTTTGAAGTGCAATATTGTTCCAGCAATTCCGCTTCGTCAGTACATCTACTTGTTTCCAAAGAGATGCTCATGTTTTTTCGGAATAAATCTGAACTACATGTAAAAACTGATCAGTAAAGAGACACTATAAAGGCCGAGACACATAGAATCCGTCATACGTTATACGTCGCCCTTTTCAACTGACAGCTAAGTTAAAATACATGTTTTCTTATGAACTTGATCACATACAGTACTTCTGCGTCAACGCAAAGTACAAAGTAGGGCAACTTTTAACTTTTAACGTACGTTGAGTACTTTGACAACTATTAGTTAATTTGTTCTTTGTTTTGGTTTTGTTGTTCGCTCAAAAATAAAATAATTTAAATTCAAATTTATTCGATTTGATAAACTTTTGTTTGGTGGTGTTATAAAAAAATAAATAAATTTTCAATGATTTTCTCTCCGTTAACAAAGTACTCATTGTGACAACCTTCTCCGTCAATACGTTCACGTCAGTTGAAAAAACGACGGATAACGTATGACGGATTCTAAGTGTCTTGGCCTTAACGGAATATTAGTTGTAAGTTGTAAGGTTACAATGTATTCCATACCATGGTACAAAATAGAAAATATAAACGAGGCGAACGCAAAATTTATGTCAAAACAGTGAGAGCAGTTGTCGAGGTACCAAGTGTTAATAAGAATATGATATTTTTATACGTTTTAGAATGAGCTCCATTGCATTCAACAGGGAAAATAATTTTTGTATGAGGAATAGGAACCAGAAGTGATATTTCCAGACACCTTAAAGCACTTTGCTCTATCCCATATCCAATTTCTTAGTTCGTTGGGTGGGAGTCGTCCCCAGAGAACTAGAAAAAAAAATCATAATAACCAGAATCTTTTAAATCAAGGTATCACTCGCATTCTCTATGATATTAACTTATTAACAGTAACTGAGAGTTTTTGCTCATATTAATAACGACGTCGTTTTAAGAGACGCGTCAAACAACAGATGCATTTTTAAAGGGGAGCCTACGCAATCTCTTAAATGTTATTACAAATGTTAATTTTAAACTGACCTATCCACAGTAAAAATATGGTACAAGCTTTAGTAAAATATATACTCCAAATAATTATGTATGTATGTACTTAGAGTCTTAAAAAACATTTTTTCCTTCGACATTGTTGCGTCATATGATATTGCTAATCTGCGTTACCATAAAGCGCCATGGCCACGTATCAAATTGGCTTGACAAATAACATGTATGTGTTGGTAAATATTATTTTGCTTCATACAGCAACGTGTAAAATTCAATTTCATTTGAAAGTTATTTTTGAAGGATAAGAACGTGTGATGTTTTTGGTCGCAAAATATTTTTTGCTTACAAAATTTTCTTAATTTCATTTATTAACATTTATAATATCAATTACCTTATATTTTTATATGCGATTGACTTACAGAGCATTTACATACATACATATGTACATACATATGTATATTAAATTATTATGAAAATAATTGAATACCTATATTTTGTTAATTTTAATTCAATAAATATAAAAATTTTCATAACATTTACATTTTTTTCAACATTTGGTTTATTTTTAATTGCTCTGCATAAACCAGGCAAACGCAATAAAATTTATTTAATTCCAGTTTCCATTCCATTTTTTATTTATTGCGCTATCAAATTTTCCGCGTACGAGGGTAAGTGTACCAGTAGTCGGCAGTTTAAGCCTTTTGCTTTTTTCAAATCTAGCGCCTTTACACGTGTGAATAAGCTGTTGGATTGATAGCTATTTAATACAAATCACTAATTTGTATTTTTTTATATCAATTATTTTAAATTTAAATATTTTTGTACTAAAATTGAGAAATTTACAGGTTTTGTAAAAAAGTGCACATTTGCCTATAGTCGGCACCAATTTTCCAATTTTCGGCATGTTGTGTTCCTATTGTCGGCATATCATATTTTAGTGAAGAAAACAATACATTGAGATAGAAATCATACTGTTATTGATACAAAATAAATTAGCAACGCTTCTACATTTGTTATGAGATCATGCAGGAACAAAGGATTAATTCATGTTCGACCAAAAATTAAAAATATTAATACTAAATAATATTTTTGTACATTTCAGTCCTTGGAATTCATTGTTTGTACTTAACTGATATATTAAAGGTAAGCTAGGTATTTTATACCTATATGTATATTTGTGCATTCGAGGTGTCTAATTCTGTTAAAGGATATAGGAAGGTACTTTCTAATTCCATAACGTCATCGTATTGCATATTTTTGAATTCGGTGCATTTAAGGTGATACCACTGAGTCAGGTATCACACCCAACATTTCTTAGCTGATCATCTTCAGTATCCGAATCCAACACTTCCAGAACAAGTGCTACATTTTTGCTTTTGCTTTGGTATTTTAAATTTGACTGGCTTGATTCCTTTTTCTTTTTTTGGCCCTCCAGTTTTCGCTCCTTCAGCCTTCAGCTTTAGCGAAGTTTCTTTCATCCGGATCCTACATGCAAGAGCACTGGGGCCATAATTTTTGTTTTTAATTGTAAGGACGGTGAGTGCTCTGGGAAGTAAAGATGATTTTCGAACAATGTTGATATCGATTATTCCGGGTTTTTAATTAGATTTGTGTAGCTAATACTTTTGGTCAAATTACATGTTGGAGAAGGGCTAATAGGATCAAATTATAAGGGAGCTACAAATTGAAGAACTAAGTGAGAGGCGTTCGGCTGGCAATTGTAAGGTTGGAGAGGAGCACGATATGTTTAGCTTTGTTTTTGAAGAAGTTGGTGTTGAACAAAAGAGAGCCCGTGATATTGTTTGTATGCTCTCCATTTCCAAAACTCCATCGTCATTAAATATACATATATGTCCCTGACTGCTCTGTAACGTTGCCTAAAATTTCGATATTTTAATCCCTATTTCAAGTAAGCTACGGCTCATGAGGTTGATAATCTAAATGTCTCTATCATAATCCGTTTCTCTGAACATTTTAACATTTTTAAGACCGTTTGCTAATTCTGCTAACGATTAATAACGCATTTAGTATAATCCGCACTATCAGGGTTAAATAGGTAAAGGCCACACTTTCGAAACCCATTCTTAATCGTTTCTTTCACTTTAAGATCCGAAAGAACCGTATGAAGAAGCGGATAAAAAGAATGGTGTAAACATTGCAATATCCCTTTGGTGACAGTACTTTTCCAGTTTTGGGGCACATGGAAACACTAGTTTCGTCCCTCATAGCTTCCAAAATGTAAAGTTTATTTTGTTCGCTCAAAAAGTTTTTCAATTCGGACAATCATTTGCTAAAAAACCACTTTCTGACCAGACGATCGCTTAAAAATGGTGTGGCTCGTTTGTCTTTTTTAATAATTTCTTGAACTGTGTTCAGAAAATCGTCAATTTTAAGTGGAAAACCACATTTCGCCAAATCATTACACCATTTTTCTAAACAATTTTCTTCAGCATTCCATAGAATGGTTTGTGGGCCGAATCTTCGAGGACCCTCAAGAACGCGAACTTGTAAAATGTCTTGTGAAGTTGAACGTGGAACACCATATTTACCACTGGACCCTAATATGGAAATGCCGCCTACCCTTATTTCAGTCAGTGCATCTTGTAGAGACTGTTTCGAATATTTTTCTTTTGGTATTCATATTTTAATTCAAATTATATCTGAGACTAGTTAGTATGAATCTCAACATATTTTTGGCATTATTGTTAAACAAAACTAGTACAAAAAACCACTGCCGACATTAGGATAGCTATTGTCCTGTAGTCGGCGGTTGTAAATAACTAATTTGAAACTATGCCGACTACTAGGTAAACTTGTTTTAAACTCAATTTTTATATATAAAATGGTTTGCAAAATGACGAATAGACAATTTTCTCAAGTTTGAGTTAAATCGGAAGAATTCGCACCCCAATGCCGACTACTGGAAAACTAACGATTTTTTTTGTTCCTAATGCCGGCATCCCTTAATATATCGGAAAAATTCATTTTTTTTAAAAATTAACACTGAAATACTATTATTTGAGCAGATTTGAGCCTTTTAAAACCTTTTCCTATTAAAATTTGCTAAAATTGACGTTTTTACATGCCTTACAAAGTCGGCTTAGCCACTAAATTTTTACTAAGAAATAAGCACTACCACACGTGTTGTAAGAGAGTCACTTACTAAAGCCAACGACTGCAATAAACTATGCAAATATGCTCAGTTTTGTTTTCTCATATATAATTCTGGGAGTATTTGTGAAGCTTATGTGTTCTTACTTTAATATATTATCACTGTTATTCTTAGTTATTTGAGTTTAAATATGAAAACTGCCGACTACTGGGACATGCCGAACTTAGGAGCGCTTACCCGATATTGTCGCTGGGCAAACTAAATAAAAATGAGATTTGATGTAATTACGCAGCAACACATCAAATTTGCTTCAAATTACAGTATCGACGGCAGTGAATATCTAAATTGTTTTGATTTTCGTCAAACTCACATGGACATACAGATACATACGTGAGAGTTTTTTTTCACTAACCCAATCAAAAAAACCTCGGTTTGTCAAGCCAATTTGATACGTGGCCATGGCGCTTAAATTTCACCTAAACCAAATTAAAAAAAAGAAAAGAAAATATATGTATGTATGTACATACACAAAACTCTTTTCAAACTTATTACTTTTTGTTTAAAATACAATTTTTTTATAATTGGCGAACTTTGCCCTTGCTGCAAATTTTTTTTTATAAAGTTTGTGTCTACAATTTGAGAATAAGAACAACCGAAATTTTATATATTTTATAAATTTTTTTATTAACAATATCTAATTAATTTTTTTCAAAGCAATTAGCAGGTCCACAGGTAGCAACAATATTGCATATATGTATGAACAAAATAGCGTAAGCTTCGTCCGTTCGTATGTATATGTACATATGTATGTAAGTACATATGGATGTACATTTTATAGCAACGCGGATCTTACACAGAACTGCACAGTGGCCTAAAAATATACTTAATTTATCGCTAAAAGTAAATGGTACCAAAATAGCATCCAACTTGTTACACTGGCGGTAAAATATAAATCTAAAAATGCTTTCTTAACACATTGGATCATATGTATTTATTTATATACTTACATACATATATATTTAAAATATGTAAATATTTAACATATTAATTTTATTCTCTTTTACAAGAGCCAACTGCTTTTATACATTTTTAAGAACAAAATGAAGTACCGCAACATGCTTAAGCACGCACATAACTGTATAAAACGAAATATATTTCTTAGGGATATTTTAACAGTAAATGAGAGCAAATTTAAAAAATTCTGAGCATATTTAAAACAGTGCTGCCGGAGTCGCTTCTTAATATAAAACAGCTAAAGCAGCAAAATTTTTATATCCAAAGGGAGCAGTTTTTATTACTTTTTCAGCTCCATCGTAACATTTCCAAACCGTTGACGAAGCTCATAAAAAATATCTTATATGTGTACATATGTATGTACATCTTATCAACTTTAATTATTTTATCTACAACGGTTTGCTTGTGCACAATGTAACTATGTACCTACTTGTTTTATTAAAAAGCGTTATTGTACGAAAAATATGATTAGTCATGGAAATCGGAGTCGCAGTTGAGGCCGTGTCAGATACAACTTCGTCGCTTTGCGTGACGTTTCTAACTTTAATGAAAAAGCGTAAAGCAAAAGCTGTATGACACAATAAAATCTTTGACAGCACTAACTTTACCTATAAAAAGTGTTGGTAGTTTTTAGATTTAATTGTCAAAGCGCACAAAAAGTTGAGAGCTGCTTAACTTTTGGCTTCGCGTTGCGTTAAAAGTGCTTTATGTGACATGTTTCATATAAGTACCTACATTTTATCTTAGATGTCAAAGCGAATCTACAACGCAACGCGAAGCAAAAGTTTTATCTGACATGGCCCTTAATGCTTATGAGTGATATTTGGCCTTGTGTTATTTTTTTGCAGGCATCGGCAACACTGTTTCTAAGTTTTGTTGTTCAGAATATTTTTCTAGAGCGTTATAAGCCCTTATGCAACATTGCCTGTAGCACAAATAATAACTTGAAAGAAATACGAAAGCAACACGCGGCAGAAACGGTTTGCTGCCAATAATAACAATACAAGGCAGCATTTAGTAGAGAGAATAGCTTGTGGAGAGAAAAGTATCGTTCATGCCACATAATGTTTTGTTGATATAAAAGTAACAATGATGGAAAAAACAACGGAACATAAAATACTGTTTTTACTTTTTATTTCAGTTCTATTCGGTGAGATGTGTGCATGCCTCATATTTACAAATACTGTGTAGCATGTTATAATGATAAATACTTGTAGTTTTATCCTGTGAGTCGTGAATGGAACACGCGTTTTCAACTTGATGCGGGGGAATTTTTCATTTGCGCATTAAAAATATATTAAATAATAAAAAAGAAAAAACTTCTCAACAAAAAATGGTCAACGGTTTTAAGTGCCGATAGAACTTGTTATAATAAAAATTAATAAAAAAATGTGTTTTAATAAATTTCCTATAGCAAATGAAAAATGGTAATAAATTTAAAAGATCTTAAATTGATCTCGAAAATAAACAAATTTAAATTTCTATAAAAATTATGGAAATAATAAAAATATATGTAAATTAATTTTAATAATTTGTGTTGTTTACAACTAAGTATCTATCGATGCATGTTTCGATGGATGTGTATTGTTAAGGAAATATAAATACATACATATATATGTATGTATGTGTGTATTTTCAAAATTTAAAAAATTTACATAAATAATACAATCGTACCAAGAAAGTTGTGTTGTGAAAACAAAATGTAATTATTTCCTCCATTAAAAATATCACTTCGTGTTTTACTTCTGTTTAACGTTTGTTGTTGTTGATGCAGAGTGAAATTTGAAGTCAAATTTTAGCTGTTACAAAATAGCAAGGATGCTGTAATTGTAGTTGCAAGATGCACGGGATGTGTGTGTATGTGTGCGCGTATGGATGAGTACGTAAGATTTAAATAAATTAAAGCATACTCTAAGGTGCCCTCATTATGCTAAGCACATGCATACGCAATAAATGCACGATTTTGTATCTACTGATGTTCATAAAACAGTGTTTGTACATTGGGTGTGTGTGTGTGTGTGTGTTAAAAGTGAGGAAGGAAGTATGAGTTTTAATGTTGAGTGAAAAAATAAATTATGAAATGTAAAAAACAGCAACAGCATACAAACATTGCAAGGCGAAATTGTTGTCTCATGTGTGTTAAGAAAGAACAAAGACCGCTGATGGCAAAATATTAGTAAAATATAAAAAAGTTTCAAAGAAAACTAAAAGCTTGTTTTTTTAAAATATGAATATTATTGTGCATAAAAAGAAAAGTACAAAAGAAATTTAAAAAAGACTGTATAATAAAAAAAAAAATAAATAAACTAAACTATTCGTAGTTTTTAAAATCTGTGCAACACAACAAATGAGAAAAAAAAAATAATAAAGTTAAATAAATAATTTTGGATAAAAACCGCCGAGTTGAATACAAAAATCAAATCAGACAAATTAAGAAATAACTTTTACATGTTGATAGAGAAAAAAAATCGATTTTTATAAATTACTTTATGGTTAATGCTGCAATAAAGCGAATATGCTTTTTAAGTCTACAAGAAGATTATCTTTCCCATCCGACTTTCAAAATATGTATGAGTGAAAAACGAAAAAAAAAATATTATAGAAAGAATATGCAAGCAAACCTCTTTAGCCACGAAAATAATTTTTAAAATCGGTTCACAAATGGTAGAAACATGTCTGTACGTACGTACTATTAAAAAAAATAATAAAGCATTTACGTGAATGAATTCCTCCTGGTTGTTAAGCGAATCTAGTTACGTCTTTACTTTAAAAACTACGTCGATTGCTTCATTCGATAGATATCGTTATCGAATAATTTTGAAAAACAGTTTTGATTAATTTACTCTAAAATTACCTCTTTATTCTATCAAAATTTTTCATACAACAACATAATTTTTAGTTTAATTTGTGATAATTTTTTGAGAAAAATTTTAAAATATATATCAATTCTTTTTTCTATAGATTTTAAAAGTTTTTTTTTTTTTACTCTAAGGTTAACTTTATATCACGTTTCGTTCGACCTTCAGCTAAACTCGAAAAGCTAATCGAACGAATTTCCAGTTGGTAGTATTTTGTTTCTCCTTCTACTACACCACCCGTTCTGGCTGTAATTTAACACACACAACATTACAGCCGCGCAAATTTTACTAAAGTTGTCTAAAACTACTACTTTGGTTGTTCAAAGCAAAAAGAAAACTGAAAACTACATACTTAAATTTTCAACAATTCCTAACGCTACGCTACAATCACAAAAAAGTGCAGTTTATATACAAAATTTAGCTATTTTGCAAAATAAAATTATTTTGATAATTTAAATTCTTATTATTAATGGAGCTGTTAAAAAACCACTATTTATAAGATGAAGTTTCTGATGTAATTTTTACCAGTCAAACTTAATATTAATTTTTATCGATTTTATTTAAAAATAGGTGATTATGTATACCCACGGTGAGCCAAATTCATATCCACTTGATGAGCACTTGCATGTTTAAGGCGACTTACAATCAATCGAATAAATGCCGGAAAAAAAAAAATTCCAAACTAATTTAACAGCCATACTTAAACAAGAGCGGCAAGCGTTTTTTAGCTGTCAAAAGTTCTCATGCCCATACAATTTGTATGGAGCATCCCGAAATAACGCGGCGGTAACGCGGCGGCAAAATTTTGCAATTGGAAAATCCGATTTTGACAGCGCGTTTAATAGTGAAGTTAGCTGCAAAAGACAAGCACCATGATACAATGACTATAAGGTAGTCTTACAAGCCCAGCTGACAATTCTTGTAAATTACTTGTTTTTTATTTCAAGTGTTAAATTTTGATTTGTATTTATTTTTTCGTATTTGAATGAATAATTTTTATTTATATTTTTGTCACAGGTTGAAACATACACACATACACATTTATACTCTTGACTTTTGAGGAATTTTTTTGTTGTGTTTGTTGTAGAGATGCATGTATTATTAGGTTATGAGTATACTATTATAATCAGGGTTGTTATATATTTTGTAATAACCCTGTATTTATGACAAAGCGTTGACGCTCTTGGTATTTTAGCGTTAACGCTAGGCGGTAGAAAACGTTCCGCTTTCCGCTCTTGTTTAGGTATGGCTGTTACAGTGGCACCAATTGAAGGAAATCCATTTGAAGGAGTTGCTGCGATAAAGCGTTATCGCATTATTTGGTGTTAGAATCAGTTTATTAAAAAAAAAAGAAAACTTACCTTTCATCATTATAATCCAAAGGACCTTAAAAAGGTCTAAACAAATTAAAAATAAATTTTTGTATGATCGTGGTGTAATTAGCCAGAATGAAACAATTTCTAAAAATATTACTCGTACATAAATGTATCCGTATAATCGCTATTACTTTTCTATGCTTGATTCTAATCGTTGCCTATTGAGTATGAACAATTTAAAAATATATAAAGTTTTTCGTATCGTAACGTGCTTTTGCATTTCAGTTAACTATACAACCTTGTACCAGTCCTTATATTAAAAGTCATGCGATAATGAGTTTTGAAGCGATTAGCACAAGTTTGTAATAAAATTAACTCGCAAAAAGCTTTTATATGTAAAAAAAACCCAGCAAAAATTACTGCTTCGCCGTAAGCACGGTTGTAAGGAAATATCAGGTGATATTAGCTTACAAACCTGCTTACGTATGGCTTTATATTTGTTCGCGATGTCCCACTTTGGAGCATTTCGTTTTAAGTGCTTATTTCAGAGCAGTGAGTATGAAGTAAATTCATGGAACGAAAACAATATCAAACATTCGTACTGTCGTCTTATTATGTTCGTTACACTTCGTAAAATTTAAAATTTTAATCATTGCCTTACAATAGTGCTTTCTAGTATGCACTAGTGTAAGGCTCGTGTGTTTTTTGTTTTTGTTTCTACATTGATTAAATAAAGTTATCAAAAAATTTTAAAATTTCTGCCATACATTTCTGCATTTGTTAAGATAATACATATGTGCTTAATATCAAGCACGTTCTTAAGGCAGAAAAAGTATGTACTGCTTCCAAAAACTTGATTATTTTTTGCTGGGAATCTTATAAATAATAATGATTAATACCCCGATCTTTGGTGAAACGCAAAATTTTCTTCACTGTCTTTCTAGGACGAATCAGTTCAAATAATCTTTGCAGTAACAAAACTAACTTCCAAAAATTAACTTCCAAATTAAAATAAATTTTCTACTCTGACAAACATAAATAAAGTCACTGGAAAACTTTAATATACAAAAAAATTATATATGTATGTATGTAGGCATGTTTATTATAATAAAAGAAGTAAGAAAAATGTGAGAAAATCCTTTCTGCTGAAATTTAACACCCATGAGAGTGTTTACGAACCGAAATAAACACAAAACTAAAATTAAATTAAAACTAAAGAATGCCAAAAAATCAAAACAGATTAAAACGAAAATGGCACCTTGAAATTGTTGATTGGAGGCTAAATTTGAACAATAATTGGAATTTTGTGAAATTCTAGTGAACTTTTTTTTTTAAAGTCGTTTTTTCTTTTTTCTTTTCTTCTTGTTTCTGTTGTATTATTTTCAATTAAAGCCTGAAAATTGACTTATTAACCAACCGTCCCTTAGAATGCAAATAATATATTAAAAACACAAGAAAGAAAAAAAAAACAGGAAAATTAGATATGAAATGAATACGAAAGAAACTATTTACGTACGAGAGAGAGAAATAAAATAAACATTCAAAGCAATTATCAGGTCCCTTTTTGAGGGACAGATAACTGGGTGGCATGTGTATTGATGTGATATTTTAGCGTGCCAACAACAACAACATTTAAATGAAGCCAGCAATGTAACGAATATTAATTTTTTATTCTAATTACCTAAAAAAGTGTTTAGTGTAGAAAAAAGAAAAATTAAATTTCAATTGGTAAAAAGCTAGAGACAAAAACTTAATTCAATATGTTTCAAAATCAACGGATGCAGCATCAAGAACAGCAACATCAACAAACAACTTGTAGGCCAATATCATCATTATCATCATCATCATCATCATCATCATCAAGGAGTACTTTATTTAGATTGTCTTATTTAGTACAACGACTACAAAAACTAAATCACCAAGAGCAGAAACATAATCACCGTCATCATCAACACAATCAACATCATCGGCAGAAACACAAGTCGAGACGTTATTTTCCTCGTTGCGGATTAGTTTTTTTAATTTTTCTTTCTGTGATTAAAGGTGAGTAAATGAAATATTTGATGACCTAAAATGTTTTCATTTCTTATTTTATGTTTTTCATTTTACTTTCATTTCTATTTATTTCAATTGAATTTTAATTTATTTATTCATTCGTAAGTAAGTTTGTCCTTAGAAATTTCTACGGTTTCTTTATTTTCTTACAATTTCGTTTAATTTGCCTTCTTTGCAATTTCACCTTTATTTTTTTATTTTTACACTGATTGCACACAAGGTAATCGTTTAAACAACTCGGGCAAAGATAATGAGTGACAAGGAAATAAATATCTTTTGCGGAAACCTTTGTCTTGTTGTTTTTGTGATTAGCACAATGATGTAAACAGCTGTTTCGAAATTTGAAAATAAAAAGTACCAGTTTGTCCCAAATTTACGCCTTAGGTTAGGTTAGGTTTCGAGGGCCGTCACATCTGCGACGTGACGCACTTGGGTCCGTTAATTCGGTCCCTTTGTGATACCCTACAGCCCTACAGGGCTCAGTCAATTGGTTATTCAATTACCTGCAATTGCCCTGTCGCCGACTCAAACCATCCTGATAGTTGCAAGAAGGAGGATAGGTTGGTTGGCCCCATGTTCGCCAGACTGTCGAGGTCTGGCAGAGTGTTGGAGTCCATAGTAATCGCCATTATGCTGTTAAGCGCGTAGCACTGATATAGAAGATAGAAGAACTGTTTCTTCTTCCTCCTCATCGTTACAACTTCTGCCCATGTAACTTAGGTCCATCCTTTTGGCATGAGTCCCGAAGCACCAGTGCCCCGTTAGCACTGTTACTAGTCGTCTTGTATGACATTTACCAAGCCTGAGTAGATCGCGAGTTCTGTGCAGGCTGTAGCGGGGCCAAGTGGACCTGGCGACTCGACAGGTATGCTCTTGTTCCCACCTTTCTTGAGCAAGATTGTATGATTCCTGCTGGATCAATCGCTTGCAGTGAGATAGAGGAATGCCAACGAAGTGACATATCATCGAGTTGCTTTTGGCAGTTTCGTCCGCAATATCGTTTCCAGTGCACTCTGAGTGCCCTGGAATCCACACTAGTGTTACTCTTGAATGTCTCGCTATCTCGTTTAGAGATTTCCCGCATTCGTTTACCATCGTCGATGTAGTGTATACACCATTAATAGCAGCAATGGCCGCTTTGCTGTCGGTAAAAATATGGATGTCTTTTTTAAATTTACGCCTTAAAAAGTACGCTATATTTCAATCTGGGTCCACCAAGTTTTACCCAAATCCATTTAGCGATTTTCGAGTTATAGTGGAGCAATCATCCAAACATCATTTTATAACGAAAAAAAAAAAAATAAATCGGTTTGTAAATCTAACTTCATATAAAATTAATATGTATGTACACATATCAAAACTATGCCAAACCAATTTGCGAAAAATTAGACGAAAGAAAATTGTAGTTCGATGCCAAATGTTTAAAAACCATTATAAATTGATTTCTATTTTGTGCATTGAAATGTTTCATTATTCGCAATGTTTGAAGTCATTTTGCTCAGCTTTCATATTTTTCGTACACGCAGAGAAAAGACTTGATTGCAAAATGTTCATGTCAACTAAGTATATCTGCCACAACCAAATAATTATTCTTTGAAGCAAATATGGTTGCATCAAACATTCTTCCATTATGAAAATATTGGATGCAACATTAAAATAATCATTCTGGGTTTCGTGCCATAAAAATTTTATGTATCAAAAAAAATTTTCTCTGCTACAAGAGTATCTTTTGCAAATGAGAGTTACAAAAGTTTATTGTGACCATACATTGTTTGTGTTCTGAAAAGAAACAAAATAGCTGTCAATCATATGTAACTTCAGTCGTTCATAGAATTTAGTAAGACGAGGAGATGCGAAGTGAAAAAATTAATGTTAAAATAATAATTATATGATGAAAGTTATTTTATTTTATAACAAAATAAAAGTGCACCTGAAATCTGCAACATCAGTGGGTTTAAGGTACGAGTGCATATGGAGTGAAATAAATAAACGAATGTATGTTTCTTTGCAGCATGACGAAAAAAATATTACGGAACTGCAAAATATGGCAATTGGATTTTACATAAATATGCCGATAAATAAGTTAATTATATTGAATTTTATTAAATTTAATTTGTCCAGAAAAGTTTATTCGATAAATATTTTCCAATAAAAAAATATTTATATAAATTTATATATTTATATAAATTTATAAAACTTCATACGGTGCGAAGTTCATTACCAAGCTACGGAAAAGTTCTGAAGGGTAAAGTAAAACTAAAAGATGTCCAGATAGAATTGTAGTGAGCAAGTTGAACTTTAAAGTTTGCTTGATCACACCGTTTTGCGTATATTTTCCGTATAAAAAATTGGTTATTCGATGTTGGCTAAGAATGGAAGCAAATTTCAAATTTTGTTGTTGTTTTTTCTTTGTGAGCTAAGATTTGATTCAGCTCTGTATCGGTGTGGTATATTTAACATGAACATATTAAAAACGAATAGATCTTTAGCCATGCCCACTTTTACACATAAACTTTGACACATAAAATTTCATATCGTCCTGTTTGTCTTCATTTCTCTGGAAGATTTACAGTTCTACTACGAGTACAGTATAATCGTTCTAAAAATTGGACTAAATATGTGTTTCGATTATTCGACCATGAGTTGAGAACTGGAATTGTAAAGATTTTTTTTCAAGATACGGCAAATGACCAACCAGTTCTTTTTTAAATGTACTTTTTTTTTTTAAATTAAAATAAATAAAAAAAATTTTTTTTGGGTCATTAAGAAGAAAAATAAACGGGAGCTACAGTAATTACGAATACATTCATTCATTCAATCATTCAATTATTAATTTATAAATTATTTGTTTTTTTTCCTTATTTAGACGTAAAGAAGTAAGTTTCTTCGTGTTTGCAAATTTTCAATTTCAGAGTTCTTTTGGTTATCAGAATTTACTTTTGTAAAAAAAAAAATTAGGTTTTGTTTAATATCAGAGCCTCCGAGGCTTTTTGAGTGAACAATTGTTGTTTGTTTCTTCTTGCAAAATAACATTTATTGAAAACATAATGAAAGTGCGTTGTAGTCGTACTCGTGCGTTTGTTGTGAGTTCAGCTTTTGTTGCTGTTGGAAAACTGCTATAGAAACATCAGTTTTTGTGTTAAATATCCTAAGGACTAGTTTTGTACAAAATGTTAACGAAACAAAAGACAGTGGATTTTTTTTACAATGTTGAGTGAAAATTTAGCTGTATTGAAAAAAGAATTCAATGTGATATGTTTTTAAACATAAGACGATAAAAATATATGTATTTAAAATATAAATTGAAGTGCATGGTGCGAATATCGAAAGCATTTAAAAAATTTATTGAAATGTTTTTATTTGGCATCCGATATTTGCACAAGTAGGGGAAGAGAAACTATATGGTTAAAGCAACCATAGTTTAAAACAAAATATACTATAATAACATGTAGGTACATATGATAAAAGTATGTACATATACTCGTATAATATGCTGTTATACAACTTTTAGTTTTAGTTTAGTTGGATGGAAATAAAATAAAACTCAAATTATTCTTTGCGTAGTTGTATAGAAAAATAGCATGGTTCCGAATAACCATTAAACATTTTACATAACTATGTGTTTTTAAAATAAAATGTTTTAGCTTTTTTCCGCGCTTTGAATATGAAAAAGAGAGCAAAAGTTTTATTATTATATTATTTCTTTAAACATGAATTTTTTAATCGCCAATTTATTCTTACCCAGAATCTTAGACTATGCCGGAATATTTTTACCGGTTACATTTTCGTTCCGTTTAATTTTGAATTGTGGCAACATAACCCAGGGGCGAATTTATCGATGACAGAAGCAATGATGTGATGCACACATGTAAGACAGTAACGCACACGAGCTCAATTACAACCTAGTATACTTTTTCGAATGCATTGCCGCATTCCGAGAGTGAACGCCTACCACTTGCACACAAAGTAAGCTGGATAGTGAAGTGTTCATTCAATAAATATAAACGCATTACTGTTTCACACACATTGTAAGTAAGCAGTAGACAGTCTATACACAATCTCGCTTACTTCGTGGGCAAGTAGAAGGAGTATAATTTTTTTTTTATATAACAGCAAATCCTATAAAGAATGGAAACTCCAAATAATTATTCTGATATAAAATTTTTTTTTATTTCAAACTGACTAAAAGATTTATTCATTTTTAATTTATATATACATATGTATGTATGTATGTAAAAAAAAAACAAAAAAAGATAATAAAATAATTGTTACATTGACATTTCATGTTGATTTTTAATTTCTTTATTTTGCTTTTGTCGATTATCATAATTTCGTTTTGAAATTCTATTCTTCGACAACCGAAAAGCATTACGAATGGCTTATATGTATAGATTTTGAGTATAACCATCACGTGAATTTGTCTCTGAAAATAAAAAAATTGATTATTATTCTAAATTTTTTATGATAGAGGGTGAAAATTTTACCAAATATTGCTCCATTTAAAAATTTAAATACCAGCACTTTAACTTTTCAACCGTTTCATAATTGCGATCAGATATTTCTAATGTGTTATTCACGATTTTTTCAATACAACTAAGTTCATTTTTTTTGTTTATTACTTTGATTTCGTTTTTTCATTAAATGTCTTATATTTCTGGATCTATGTATGTACATATGTATGTATATGGATATTTATCCATTTTTACCTTTTCCAAACTGATGTTAAATCTATCCGTTTTGAATAACAGCCGACACACTTTTGATTTACAACTGAAGAAAACTAAAAAATAAACTACTATAGCAAATGAAAAACAAAAATACATACATACATATGTATGTATGTATATAAAAAATGAACGAAATTCATTTTTATAAATACCATACACACTAGCGCCATACACTTTGTAAGCTGGAATTCACTAATAACAAAGTGTTACATACTTCATTGAAGAGACGTGATGTGGTATGCAAAGTTCGCCGCTGGGTTATTATAAGTAATTCATTTTGCGATCAGCTTGACAGCGCAATGATTTAAAATCAAAGTTACTGAAATCGGTTTATGTAAAATATATGTAAATTAATTTGTTTGATTTTTGCTGCTCTTTATCTTAAAAACGATCACAAATATCATCATGAAAACCAAACTTTGCTTACTGTGTTTTCATTCCAGTTATTAAAATATACATATAAGATTTTTCTCTTGATTTTTGTTATTGTCAAGACGAGTGAGTACATTTGTTGAAATTAATAGCTGAGAGCCATTTGTCTTTGACTACTCTGTTTGGTTGTATGTGGAATATTATTTGCTTTATGGAAATCGTTTTAAGTTAAAATAAATAAGGACATTTTTACCAACTGCATATTAAATGCATGAATTAACTTTGAATACACAGAAATATGAAACGAAATCATTATTTGTCCAGTCCATGCTTCCAGCTTCCAGCTTCTTTTTTCTTATTTTCTATTTAACTTTTTGTGTCTTTGCTTCTACACAAATAATCATTTATCATCATCTATTGTAATCTGTATGTAGTATACTCGTACATAACATGTAAAGACGTTTAAGAACTAATTATAGTTTTCATAATTTTCTCTTCTTATATACATACATACATACATACATACACTCAAAAAAATGAACTAAAGTTTTGGAAATTTTACTTAATTTATGTTTAAATTAGTTGTCGTATGGCGCCAATGACGTTTTTTACAGAAACAAAGTTAAACTTTCCTTGATGTTAGGAAGTACAAATTCCGTTTTTAACATTAACTTTTTCTAAAAACTAGAAAAATAAATACTAAAAACAAGTTAAGTGTTTATCTCAAAATTATTAAAATCTTCGTCATGTGCGCCACATCTGTATCTGCCCTCTTGCAGATGCGCAGTTTTCATTTCCTAGTTTTACCATCTTCTGACCCGGACCCATCTGCTTTAAAGAAGCTTTTGATGTCATATGAACGCTGGATCGTCCGGAATGCTTATTTACAACTTATTATCTGGAATGAGAGGTAATGGAAACATTTTTATAAAACTTACGTCTTTTGGGGACTCGAACCAAGGAACTTCACTTTCGTAGATAGGCATTCTAACTACTTCACTACTGCAAGGTATACTCGTAGTACAGAAACAGCAAGTACATATACATACATAAGTACTAAATTCAAAATTGCTTACATTAACAAAAATAATTTTTTGAAACTAATAAAATTAAAATAATTAAAAAATTATTTTCTTTAAATTTAGAAAAATTTCCAAAAAAAAAATGTGAACTTAAATTGATGATAGCAGTTTTCCGATTTTAAGTATTCAAATTTTAATGAACTATTCAGGAGTAAGTCATTTCCTAAATCATTTCTTTACAGCTAAAATAAAATAATTCCTAGCGTATGACAAAATGTTCTTAAATTTAGTAAAAAACATTCTTACTTTTACAAAATAAGCAGTCAAATTAAATAAAAATGTTCCTGAAAGTACTTTTTTTGAAGTGTGATTATGAACATTTTATTTGATAAAAAAAAATCTACATAAATAATAATAAAATTATAATTAAATATAGAAATATTTTAAACTATTTTGAATTTTGAATTTTTTTTACTAAAATTTAATACATGTCTTTTTTTTTGAGTGTACGTACATAGATATGATTACTATAAAACATATGTATGTACATTGTAGCAGATTTGAATTTCTTGATTTTAAGTCAAAAATTTCAAATAACCAGATAAATAATTACTCCATTAAATTTTTATAGGAGCACCACAAGGCGTCTAATTATTTAATGCATTGTGCCTGATTTAGGAAGAAAGAGATAGGATATTGAGGTTAAATGGTGAAAATGTTGAAGAAGGAGAAATTTATGAGGTTGATTGACTTGCTCTGACAAGGGTTTCGGGTTTTTAAGTGGCTAACTATAATGTGCTTAAGCTAGCTTAAGCAAATGTGTGTATACACACAACCAAATGTTGACAACTATAATATACTTAAGAACTTTTCGTCAAGTTTCGTCAAATTTCATTTGCTTAAGCAAACATCGAAACCAATCGTACCTTGCTTAAGCAAACAGCTGTTTATTTATTGAAAATAGTTGAAACTGTTGCATTTGTTGGTACTTTTTTATTTGTGAATGTTTTCATTTCATTTCTAACATAACAAAAATTTAAATAAATTGTTTGTTTATGGTTTTAGATTAATTAGACGTAGACTTAAAATCATTTTTTGGAAAAATGAGAAGAACATAGTTTTTGAATAGTACATATCTTTGCAACTCAGCGAAGAAGGTCTTTAAGTCAAATAAGTACAATATAGCCACACAAAAGTCGTCAATAATTTGCTTAAGCATTTGACATGCTTTTTGTTGATTTCTGACAATAGCTTACGCTAGCTTAAGCACATTATAGTTAGCCCTTAAGTCATATTTTGCTTTGTAGTCATCGCGCTAATTACTTCACCCTCAGATATGGATCGAAAGTTTTATATAAATATATGTATGTATGTATGTATGTGTATCGTGAATCATCGATTGATATCTAACGAAAAATGTGACCCTATAGGTGTTTCGTTATTCCTAAAAATATTTAACTTAATGCACAGAGCCAAAACTGCCTAATAGAATCAATAAGATTTTCTCTATGAAACGCTTTTAGGCTAAGGGGTATCCCAGCAGAAAAAAGCAAAGATTTTTTCGAAGAGATTCCTTATTGTTTTTATGTGGTAAATCTTATTAATTTTTTCAATAAGGAAACCACATAAAATCAAGAAGAAAACTTGTTATTTACAATTTTTTTACCCAAGTTCCGTTATTTTTGGCACCAAAAAAACAATCCATAGAGAAAAACTTCTTGATTCTATTAGGTTTTCATATGAATTGTAAATAATAGGGATTTCTTATTGATTTCATTAGGTCGTCTTATTGTTTTTTTCAATAAGGTTTTCTTCTTAATTTTATTAGGTTCATGTATGATCATGTGTAAATCATCTTCTTAATTTTGTTAATAAGAATATCTTCTTGCTTTCATTAGCTTGCTTGTCATTTCATACATATAAATCAACATAGGAACAATTTTTTCATAATAATAAGGTTTTCCTTATTAAAATAATAAGACCTCCTTCTTGAAAAAAAAAAACCATAGAGATATCTTATTAATTTTGTTCTATTTTATTATTAGGTATTTATTACGCACTGTTTTCTCTGTGTGTATTTTCTTTCAAATTTTCCTGTGATAAATTTTTTGGTGATTATTACACAACATTAGTATTAGCTGATGAAACTGAGAAAAGAAACAAAATATGTAATTGATGGACGAATAAAAGCAGATGATTGAATTATTAGATTCATTTTGATTTCTTACAGTTACCAATCCATAGAAAATGTTAAATTCAACATCCAGATGAACAAGAAAAACAGAAAATGAATTATTAGTATTTTAAAGAAACAGAATTCCATTTTATTAATGCTGATGGTTGAGCAAAAAGAAAAAAACAAAAAAACAAAAACAGAAACATACAACAAAACACGAGATGAGAAGATTAGTTATGAGCAAAAAAAAAAAAACAATTTTTGTCTATTTCAAACTTATTTTTCATCAATATTATATATATTTTTTTTTTTTTTGTTAATTTATAATAAAGAAATGTTAAACGAGTTGGAAAATTTATGATTAAGTCAAACTATATTTTATTGAAAATTATGTACGAAATCACATTATTCCAAGCATTTCATGAATATAAATCCCCAATATAAAACGAGGTATTCCAAGTTAATCCGACTGACAAATCATCTCGATTTATTAAGTTTGAAATAATTTTTAGAATGAAGAATTTCTTCTAAATATTATTGTGACAGAACCACAAATTTTCTTCCTTCAAAAGTACCAAATTTCATGATGTTTCAGGTATAAAATTCGGAAACATCTTTTTTTTATATTAGAACTATCACTCAATGGATAACCCCTACTTATGCAATGCATTGCACAAGAACTCAAGCAGAGGGAGAGGTAGAGAAGATAGAGGTTAAAAATAAATATAAGGCTCAATTCTATTACAACTCTGCTTTGCGTATTATGTTAATTTTTATTGTAGTGTTGAGGCGCCTCTGGTGTTAAGTAGACGCATTAACTTTGTTAACCTCTATTAGCAGGCATTTTATTAATTGCTTTACTTCGCCCATGTTTCTGCTAACCGATGAAGGAGGTCGATGTTTTGTACAATAGCTTGCAACAGCATCAATAGCAGTCGGAACAGTGACCAGTGCAGTAATATGCCTTCACCACTTAAATACTGCGACAACAATATATTACAATGCCATGCCAACACTAATGTACATTAGACTAATTCATGTTGTTGATGACTTGCTCTGGCCATGGTTTGAACCCAGGCATTAAGTCATTGTTTGCATTAAGTCATTGTTTGCTTAGTAGTCAACACCACCCACTTAAAATAAGAATATAAAAAAAAATAGTCTTGATTTTTTTTATGGATTAAGATTTTTGGATTTATTAAAATTTTTGGATAAAAATTATTTTCAAAATCCAATGGTAAAAATTTAATTAATAATATATTAATTTAGTAATTAAAAACGTAAATCACACAAAATAAATAAAAAAAAAAAAATACGAATCGTTTTAACTATTAGTTCCTTGCAAATCTTGTCATTGCAAATGTTTTAAATTTTATTGAATTTTTCAAAAATATCAACAAACAGTTATTATTGTAATTTATTAACAAAAATCTTCTTCAGATCACTAAAATTAAAAACAAACGAATAAATACAAAATGAGTTCAGTATTAAAAATTTTGATCTATCAAAAAAAAAAAAAAAAAAAAACAAAAGAAAAAAATAATAACAACAACAATTTTTTGCAGTTTTATATATTCAAGTTTGCAATTTACAAACTTTTTCGAGCATAAATTTTATGTTGCAAGGTTAACCGTTAGAAACATATTTGTACACACACTTGCATACATTTCTGTGTACATGTATTAAATATTATGGCTATTGGCGATAATAAATGGTTGCAGACATTGACATCAATGTTTTGCAATTTTTCCCCACTGCTCATACTTTTTTATCTCGTTTCGTATTTTATTCATGCAGAAATTTGCGATGCAATATTGATATTCTATTTTTTAAGTTAGAAGGATTATAGTAAAATCTTATTATTCGTATATTTGATACGTTTGAATACCATAAAAGTAACCTATAAATGAGTAGTTAGTTACTATACATATGTATATACATACATACATACACATATATTTATCCGAATATACGAGTTCACTCATGCGTACCCTTCATGCATGGTTTGCTTCTACTGCGAAATTGCCGCACAGTTAAAAATCTTTAAAGCGCAAAATATGCTTTATGTAATTAGAAAAATGTTTGCTGGCATATGTATGTATGTTTTCAAGTGGCAACATTCACTACAAACTACGAGTATTTTATTCCGCAACGTGAACCTTATTTTACCCGAGAAATATATGGATTTTATACATTTAAATATAATTTTTATATATTCATTTTAAAACTATACTAAAGTTGGCCAAGACATTTTTAAAACAGATAAAAAAAAAACTACGGGTAGCACTCCGGGAGTGCCGACAGAAGTGAAAACGTTTTGTGATTACAACAATACACGTGCTATTGCCAAAAAAATTATGCGTAGATATAAACAATTATATAAATACATGCAGCAAATTTAACCACTTCTCAAGGCGTATGCAACAGGTGAGCTTACTGGCACAGCTGACTGAGCTCGACACTATTTATCGACTTAATTTATATATATTTTCGATTTATTGATAATGAGGGCAATTGATTACACTTTTAAAATATCGAGGGGTTTTAAGTTTATAATTTGTGTTGAAATACATTTGGTTTTAAAGTCTTAAAGTACACTTTGTTTATGACTGTAAATAAAGGCGAGTATTTAGTGCATTCTAAATCAGCAAAATTAGTAACGGGCAACATACAAGACATTTTCGTTAATAATTACAACTCTTGTCGACAGAGGACCTACCAACTGCTTGCTACCTTTCGAATGTTTTATTGGAGGAGATCAATTATTGTGTTAAAAATTTGTATTCGAAAACTCATTTGGCGGGCGTTATAATACTATATTTCCAAAAGAAAACTAAACAGAAATCCCATATTTTCTTCTGCTCTTGCTTGCTGTGTACTTCTTTATATTATTTGCTTCTTTTTTATATCATTTCCAGCGGAAAATAAAAATAAGATATTCCCCTCCAGCCAATAAAACAAATGAAATGCATCACATTCCTATAGAGCTCTCATATGCAAAATGGATTTGCGCCTGAACCACAAAAATGATTTTTATTAATACTTTTTGTATAATTATTTCTTTTGTACATAATATAAGTATTAATACTTAGGAAGAGCTATTTCTACCATTCAAGACGTCTTGTCGACAACTCAGAAATGTAACAAGGTATTTAAAAATCGTTTAAATTCATATGTATGTAACATTAAATTTTCAATTTAGAAAAAAAAACAATTTTCGTGAGCTCTTTTGAGTATTTGAAGATGTTTGGATCTCTAATACGAGTAATAAATAATTTTTTATCGTATTTTATTTTATATCGAAAATTCGCTCATATGGGAATACTGTGCGAAGGGCAAAACAAGTTGAAGTGATTATAATCGTAAATGGCAGAAAACACTTGCACATGCAAGCAAAAACTTCTGTTTCAGTGCCACATGTTAGACAGAAAGAATTGGCACAACAGCGGCAACTCAACTCGTACTACAAATAGTTGCATGGAATGTTGTATTTTGCACACATCCTCGTTGCAAATTAGTAAAAAAATATGAAATTATTGCATCGTGCTGCCCATGAGCTCATTCTGGTTTGATGTCACAACTAAAAGATAAAAAACAAAAATATAAAATCAGGGCTTTTTTCTTAACGCTTTTTTGTAATGCCTCGTGTGCAAGTAAGAAAGAACAAAAAAAAAAAAAAGATTGATATTTAACATACATATTTGTTGGTTTTAAATTTGGATTTGCTTAACTGATTGTTCGTTAAATAAAATCGTTCGTAAATGACCCAATAAAATAGTGAATGTTGCCACATATTGAAGAATCTTCAATATTCTGTGATGTATTTTAATTAAAATCACACAACATTTCTTTCAACTGCCACAATCCACAAATGATATTTCAAAACTTATGTAAATAAATAAATTGTAATGAAAATAATAATAATAATAATAATAATAATAATAATAATAATAATAATAATAATAATAATAATAATAATAATAATAATAATAATAATAATAATAATAATAATAATAATAATAATAAGTGTATCATACCGTAAATCTTACAGTCAAATTCAAACAAAAGCGGCAAACTTCCCACAGTCGCCTGCCCATACAAAAAAAAAAAATATATAATAAAACTATAATTTTATTTTAAAGAAAATTGTATTCTTCTACAGGTAATAAAATTGTACAAATAAATTTTAAAAATTTTTAGCTATAAATCTTTTTTGTGGCACTTGAGAACGCTTAAATCAGAGAATATTTAGTAGAAATTTATACGCAATAACTCTCACTTTCTTATGCTTCTAGAATAAATGTCGAAAAATAGTTTCTTAAGTAGTGAATACTTAATAATTTACACCAAGTATCAACCCCATTGGACTTTTGGACAGGTAAAAAATGAAAAAATATCGTTTTAGCAATTTTCAGTAGACTACAGCTTATTTTTTTTAAATATCTGAAAAAGCTGTATTTTTTTTTTTTTTTAATTAGGACCAGCACTCAGGGGATGACCCCTACGTATGCAGTGCATTGTGCCGGAACTCAGAGAGAGGGATAGAGTAGAGAAGATAGATGTTGAAAATTTAGAAGGCTTAACTCTTTTAGAACTCTGCTTTGCGCGTTATGTTAATTTTTATAGCAGTTTTGAGGCGCCTCCTGTGTTACGTAGACGCATTAACTTTGTTAAGCTGTATTGGCAGGCATTTTATTAATTGTTTTACTTCGGCGATGTTTTGTGCTAACCGACGAAGGAGGGCGATGTTGTGTACATTAGCTTGGAACAGTTTTAATGTTTCTTTAACTCCAATCGAAATTATTTCTGGATTAATCCCAATCATTTTCACTTAATTTACAATTACTTTTTTTCCAATTTGAATACGCGCATAAATAATTATTTGAAATATTTGATAATTTTGTCTCACAAGGGGTTCTTCTCAGATTAGTTTTTGTTATTTTTGAATATTTTCAATATAAATATTTTATGGAAATAATGCGATTCCAGCAAACCAATATGTTTTTTATGTAATTTAGTTGATCCGCAGACTATTCCCCTGGACTGTGTTTGGAATTGTTTTCTTGATTGCAGTATTGAGGACAAAAAAGGGCATGTTTTTTAATTGGATGTCAAAAACGGATGCAATGCATCACAATCGCATTTTTGCAAGATCATGTCACCGTATTTCTGCATTCTGCTATTATTTATTTATTTTACTTGTAATATGCAGTGATAAAATATGTCTTTGCAATGAAAGATTTCTTTAAAATATTCAAATAGAACTTGAAAAGTCATGACTGTAAAAAAAGTCATAACTCCAAAAAAGTTATTAAGTAGTTTCATACCCATTCTTTATATTTTGTAAATTAACATTTTCGATATACATTTTGTATGCCCATCGCTTGCGAGAAGAAAAAAATAATTTCGTTTTGCCATTAAGTTGTTACTTAATTCATTAACAATTAATTCGAACAAAGTTTTTGAGTTGTGATTCTCTGGATGCAAGGGCTTAATACTCGGTTACATTAAGGATTTTTTAACATATTAACGTACTCGTATCTAAATATGTACATACATATATATTTTTTGACATACATGCATATATTTTTATTCTCTTAAAAATGGGGTAACAGTAAATATCGTAAAAACAGAACAGAATGTTTTAAGAAATAAATAGTGTGCAATCACTCAAACTATAAAGACTCCTTTTACTCAAGAGGATATTTCTCTGAAGTACAACTTTTTTTACATTTTATGTTTATGTTTTTATTTTAGTGTGCGAAAATGGGTGATGTGGACATGAATATTCATATATAAAAAACGAGAATATGGGGAAAGTAACAAACGTACACACTTCTTACAAACGTACAATGAGGAAAGCGATTGAGCAATTTGTCCTCAATATATCAAATAAATGTAATAGCTATATATGTACATATGTACATTCATACATAGGTACGTATCTGCCAAATCTCTCTTAACTTGCAGTGTTATTATAATTATAATTTTCAATAGAATAGATGTTAAACTAAATAAAAGCTGACTCATTGTGAGGGCCATAGCGGGAGTCTTCACTCGGTCTACACATCAATCAAAATAACGAACAAATATCATAGCTTATGAATAGTTCGCATGTGGAAACACGACATACATAAACACATTCAAATGAACATGAATATACATAAGTATGTATGCATTTGTATGCAATTAAGTGTAAAGCACATTTCCATAAAAATACAATTAAATAACCAATACGTGTCTTAAAATATATCAAGGATATTTGTAGAGTATATGAAAAAAATATTCATATTGAAGTGAACGAACGTATTTGCATACATATACATATGTATGTGCATATATACATACTTACATACATATTCTACATTTCCATACTTATCTATACAATTTATTTGTAAAATTTTATACTTAAACTATGTATATTTTTACATACATACTTATGTACTAATTGAAGATTCAATAAATAATAAAATTATCAAAAAAAAAAAAATAAATATGTACTCGTATGTATGCATATTTACATTTGCATTTGTATATGTACCCAGCAAACAATATGAGTCCTAAAATAGTCTTTTAGGACTCCTTTTTATGAGCAAAACCCCTTAGAAAAAAGCTCCTAAAACCCTCAGATATGAGCGTGTTTTCCTATGAAACCGCCAAAAAATTTTGTACTGAATATGAGCGTTTTAGGACTCCTAAATTTAACGATATGTATGAAAAATTGTGAGCCTCTTAAAAGAGTCATAATTGAGGGATTTCGGAGCCAAAAAAAGGGTAATCATTTTATTTGTAAATTTGTGCTTTTTAGCTTTTAATAGAAAAGTTTTATTAATATATGTTTTATGCATCGAAATACATTATTTTTCCAAATTTGTACATTTCTTAAGTTTTAAATGCGAAACGAAAAAATATATAAACTTGACATCGACATCGTTTCAAATGTTTTTTTAGGTAGAATTGTTAATTTTTTGCTCTCTTGGAAAAGTCTTCCTGCGAGGTTATTTCGGATAAAAGACGCGTGTGAACTCGAATATTTTCCTCCTCCAATGCTAGAACTCGTTCTTTTAATTCTGAAAATAAATAAAAAACAGCCATTAATAAACTCTATTTGTGTGATGACATGAAATGAGAATTCAGCTTTACTTAACTCGGTTTTCATTTATTAATACTTTTACGTCCTTTGCGATTTCGTTGGTTTGTGCCAGAATTTGCTGAATTGGATCTGTAAAATGATTTTCCAGATTAAACTCTTAATCAAATTTTAAATAAAACCCTTTTTTACCTGTATTACTTCTTTATAGAACTAAATTTTGCGGCAATACTGTTGTTGCATTTTGCAACATGGTATAAGATAACCCACTCATTAATTTATTATTTATTTATTAAATTATTTCATTAATTATTTGGGCTGAACGCCTCTTTTCGCCAGTTGTTGGATACATTTTCTCTTTTTATTAAAAAACACAGAAATAAACTTACTTTTTGCACAATTTCTTAAAGATTTTATCAAAAGCACAACCGAACAGCGCAAAATAATCACAATAATGACAGACAAACGCAAAATATTGAAATTATCAAAAAAAAAGAAAACAAACTACCGTTGCCACTCAGAAAACCCTCATAAATAAGAGTTTTCTAGGAGTGTACTCCTAAATTGCTCATAGAAATGAGTCTTTTCGGAGTCCTGAATTCTGCAGGCTCCGAAATCAATCATAAATGCTCATAAATTAGGAGGGTAATTATAAAACCCTCAGAAAAAGGAGTCTTTTAAGAGTCATATTTAGGAGCGCTCCGAAAATTGTTTGCTGGGTATTTATACAAAGGTATATATAATTATTTTCATGTGTACGTACTGTATGTGTGTGTGTTAGTGTGTTTCCATTTAAATACTGACATTATTTGAAAGCTTTGGACGGACTGCTTTCTGAAAAAAATACTCTCTTAAGAGAAGTTGTTTTCATCCTCTAAAAGTGAAATTCTTAAACAATTTTCTAAATTTCAAAATCTAATGCAAAATTTGGAAAAAGCTAAACATTCTCACAAATCAATAAATCGATATTTTATATGCCGCACTTGATCAACAAGAGGATATTAAACCAAAATTTTGAAAATTTATTTTTTTGCAAGACATTCCGAACATTTAACATTCTTTTGCTACCGGTATTGCTAAATTTTAGATCGTTTGTCCCGATGATTATTTTGTTTGCACATTTAAAAATTTGGTTACTTGTTTTTCTCTTCAAACCAATCAGAAATAATTTAACATTTAAGGAATCCAAATCGGTGGTTATCATTTAAATGCCTTTAAAGTCGAACGTCAAATAGCAAAATAATATTGAAAGGCTGAATGAATATTTTTAAATGTTAAACAACAAAGTGTCAGTAAACTATCTAACAAATGCAATTTCTCAGCAAATAAAATTTGAGAAGTAAAGGCGTAAACACAAAGTCAATTAGGAAAACGGCAAAGAAAATATGAAAAGGACAAAAAATAAAATATCTGATACCCAGATGTCGAAAAGAACATAAGAGAATTTGACATTAGATTAATGTTTTATAAGCACACGCATACATTCATACACACTTCTACAAGAAAACAAATGTGTGGAAGATTTAACATTTATTGAGAAAATAATTTTCATTTACGATTGTTTTTTAATTTAAATTTTATTTATTTGTTGCGGGTTAGCAATATCTAAATATATATTTCGTTGGTAGCCATACCAACTCATCACTAGATGTTTTACCCTTTATGTTTAAAAAGTTTTAAAGCTCATCCATTTATAAAATAAATTTAATTAAATGAACAATAAAGAAAACAAAAGAAACTTAAAAGTAAGTTTTTTTTTAAAACTAAATATACAACATGTGTTTACAAACATAATTTCTAAGAATAACTTTCAAATTCCTTTTTATCTCATAAGCCAGTACACAACTCTAATGACCATGCAATTTAATTTACCATTACCATTGTACCTTTTTTCATTTTGTTTGCTTTAACTTTACGGCTACTCATAATTAATTGTGATTTTTAAGTTGTGACTGTTTGTAATTTAGTGTGCGATATGTTCTACCTTTGTACTAACAATTGGGATATTTGAATTTCCAATTACTCACTGATATATAAACACATAAATGTATAAATTTCTTAAATATCGTCAGCTCACTATTGATTTGACACAATTTACCCGATAGAGTTTTTCTTCTTCTATTTTTGCTACTGCTTTTGTCATACCTTTTGAACAAAACTTCAAATTTTTGTTATATATTTTTTTATTGAAACTGAAAAGTTCAGTTTGCTGTCGCATATGAATTTCAAAAGTTGGTAATTGTGTTCCAAAAAGTCAAGATGGATGAAGTTTTCAATTTTATTCAGTTTTAAAATTGTTTATATGGAGCAAAATGACAGTTTGATATCCAAAGTGAGGTATTCGAAAAAAAAAAAAAAATTTTTGGATGCAGCAAACCAATAATGAGCTGACGATATGTTTTTACACAAAATATAATTTAATTTTTGTTAACTGAATGTTTGTTGTCATCGCTTGAGGCCTTCAGCAGACATATCAGCGACATGAAAAAATTTCCGTTTTTAACGAAAATCCTTTTTATTTCCATTTCAGTAGTTGTCGTTATTGTTGTTTTGCTCCTGTTTCATTTTACATTTTTAATATATATTTATTTTACCCAGTTACAGAGTAATAAACCTCAAAAATATTTATGTATTTATAAAATGAATATAATAATGGCTGCCTGCCTCTGTTTCTTTTATGTTTCAAATAAGCCAACTTGAATTTTTATTTTTTCTTTTTGCATTTCTTTTAAATATTTATTTTCCTGGGCTGATTCCACGGAAAATACTCGACTGGCAATTTCAATTTTACTTATTTGTTTGTTTTTGCGTGCGTGTCATGTTCACTGTTTGTGTGTGTTTGAGTGGGAGAATATTGTTTATCATCCATGTTTGTATGTGAGTTTTTTCATTTCCTGTGCTTTTATACACTTTTTCTGTTTTGCCTTTTTAGACATGTTTTATATTGAGTTTTTATGTTAAAAATATTATTCTTATTACTCTATATATGGTATTTAGGCGCCTAGAGGACTGCTTACAAGCAACCCTTAACATCAAGCAGAATAATCAGTTAAATTAAACGTATTTTTAGATTGGTTTGAAAATTTATATTCATATGGATGTATGTATGTGTGTATACATGACAGTTAATAAATATAATTCTGTATTTAGTTTACTTGTAAATTTTCCAACAGAATCCAACATAGTTTTCGATCCGATATATAAATAATTTTTTAATTTGGTTTTTGGAAACATTGAAATCCTTAGAGATACATTTTGCTGATCATTTTCAGGTGAATGAATGAAGGTTCAGACTGCTAATATTCCCAGTCGACAAGAAAATTACAAATTAATTGTTACGTCATGAAGATACTTTTCTTAATTTAAAATAATTCAATAGTGTTATTCACAGCTCTGAATAACATTTGAGGTTGGAAATTTGTGCAATTGTACGTTTTTGTTTGTTTGCAAATTTGCAACAACAGATATATCAAAATATTTGCTTGGTTTTGTCTAATCCAAACATCTTTTTTGAAGAGAATATAATTTTGGAAAACGCTGTATTTCACTGCTTTAACTGTAGTTAACTACAACTTAAATTTAGATAAAACTTAACTAAATTTCAATTTAGATTCGAAGTAAAAACTGATAATTACAAACAGATCGTAATATTCTTTTGCACAAAAAAACGTATTGAGTGTAAAGTGCGACGTTAAGACATTTTCGATTTTCACAAGACGCAGTGGATTTATCATATTGTAATTATATTTTTTGGTTGTGGTTGTGCCACAGATTTGCGATTGTATTTCTTTAAATTTAATAAAACCTCAAAATGCCTTCACCTTAATAATGCTTATTTTGAGAAAAAAAAAATTACTCAAACTAATCGTTTTATTTTTATTTTTACAATAAGAAAGTTTTTCTATTTTACATCGTGTAACAGCCACTCTCTCCATATTAAATGTGAAGATAACGAAAAGATGAACATTGCCACAGTAGCTGCTGTCGGTGACAGTGATAATTAATGTTGTTACTCTGCATTTCCCATTCTCGTCGTCATCATCATCATCATCATCATCATTGTTGCTATTAGTTTTCATTTTCGTCGAAAATTTTGCAAACCAGTTTCTCGAACACTATCAACTGCGAAGAGAAATTGAATTATTGGAAAAAAAAGAGACGTGGTAGGGAAAAATAGTACAAATACTACATCCAACATAAATTATCCTTGCTGATAATTTCAATATTTTTAATTTCTTAAAATAGAAAATTTTTAAAACTCAGATGAATTTAAATCGAATTTTAATATTTTGTGCGAATACAAAACAATATCGTTAAGTTATTGATTAGATTTAGATACCTCTTGCATCAAATTATGTTCGTAATTAATTTATAAAACCAAAAATGATGATTTAAAATGTGGATTGGGACAATTGATTGATTGTGTATCAGGTCGAAGTAAACTAACAGCTGTACTTGACATGATCATAATGAATTGATTTTTTTTTTAATTTTTTGACATTAGAAATCACTGTCGAATATATATTGTTGACTATTCTACGATGATTGTTGATACGAAATTGTAATGGTAAAATTCGTTAAAGTAAAAAAGTTTATGTCAAGATTTTGTTGCGAATACTGGATTTATAAGCGTACTTACAGATGTAAAAAAAATTAATTTATTTGTCATGGCTTAGATAATCTGCAAATGCAGCATTTTTTTAGAATTACTCGAATAAATTTTTTAAAGTTGATAATTATTTTGTGAATCTATTACGAGTGCATGCAGTTTTACTAACAGCAGTATATTGCAAGTATGTATTTTGTATTGTTGTATGTATTTGCATAGATATGTATGTGTGTGTGCGATTGAAAAGTTATACTTTTTTATTGATTGTAGTTTTCACTATCGACATTAACTCAAACATCCTGTAATAAAGTTCAAGTGGTATTTAATTATTTTCATTTCTTATAATTACTTTATATGATTTAAACCATTCGGTATGTAAATAAATAAATTACAGGCCATTTGTTTATTAATATCATAAATTGTAAATAATTGTGGTTTTGTTTGTGTAAACGAATAAAATTAAATGAAAATTAAATAAAATTATTGAATAATAAATAAACAAATGCGTGTATTTATGGAAATTTTTATATAATTTCCCCTTTCCGCGTTAGTAAAATAGAGTAACGAGTTAAATGCATTTGAAAGAAATTTGATTAAAAATGTTCATTCATTGCGTTTTCCACAAATGTTTGTTTTGCATAATTTGGAATTTATGTCGAGACCATTAAAAGATCCAAGCTGTTTGTATACGAGCAAACAGTAAATATTTGCTAAAATACTTTTAAAATCTCATTTCAGTTGGGATCTTTGGATTACAGCGATACCAATGCAACGAACATACATACATACAGACGTATTTACATACATACATACATACATATGTACTACATACGTAATTCGAAAGTTAATTTTCATTTGCAACAAATAATTAATTGTGGATTAAATTTTACATTTTATTTTATAAATAAAAGAATTTTTCTCATGTAATAATTTTGAAAAACTAATTAATAAAAGTCAAATTTATTTTTATTTAATACTCAATTCTTAAAAATTAGTTTGTGTTTTGAAAATAGCACAAATTTATGTAAAGACATAAAAAACATAAAAAAATTATTCCAAAGTTAATTCTTATTGCAATCAGGTTTTTAATAATTTATTCACAAAGAATTAGAAATGAGACAACATTTGAAGGAAGACAGAAAAAAAGAAAGAAATATTTAAGAAATAAAAAAAAAAAACTAAAACTATTAATTCTATTAAAAGCCTTTGTCTTTGGTCTCGTATATCAGAACAGAAATTTTTTCCAACTTCGAATATTTCGTAAAATACTTCCCAAAGATATGAATGGCTTTATTACGTGTGAAATGCTTGTGCGATTTATTTCAAAGCAATCAATTGTCAATCATAAGTCTGCTAATTGATTTTACTTTTTTGTTTTTAATTTATTCTCTTATTTTCTTCTAGCATTTTCATTTTTTATATTCACATATAATATGGGTATGTACATAAATATCTCTGTATGTATGTACTATATATGTCTGTATTTATGTACGAAATAATCATCATCATCATCATCACTTGCGATGAAATTAATTTGTCAATGCAATTTGTACGATGGCACATGCTTGGTTCGACACGCAACCGTACATATCCACATACACACATCCAAGTAAACGAGTAAATTTGTTTGAATAATAAAACTGGTACGTGTGCAAGTGGCAGAATATTGAATACATTTAATTGTTTTCCCTTCTGGCCATTTGTTTATTTGTTGAGTTCATGTCGTTTGTACCATCATGTAGCCGAAACATAAACATAAACAGAAAACGACAGACGTAAAAGTCACAAGAATTTTTCTCTAAAATTTAAATCAAATATTTTCTACATAATTTTTAATTGCCTGGACGTTAAATGTAAATATCGATGATGATAATTTTCTGGCGAAAATTCTCATTAAAGTTGCGTTTCAGTAAAATAAATGTGCGTTAAACATTTTGAAGTAAATGAAACAATTCTTAACCATTAAATACTCTGTTGCGAATAAAAGCTGTTGGCAGGACATATTGAATTTTTTTTTTGTCAACTGCTTAAGGATTGATAATTACTCCGTTGAGTGCCATAAATAAAATAATTTTTTTTTTTTTTTTTTGTGAAAATTGTTGCAACATTGCTGCTGGCAGGAAATACGTATTAACTTATTGCATATATTTGCTGAAACATTTTTATGGTTTTACTAACATTTTTTTTTACTTTTGTACAAAAACTATGGAACCAATAATAACAAAAATGTTCATTAAAGAGCTAAAATGGGCAAAAAAATATACATAATTAAGAAAAAATTTTGAATTATGTGGTTGAAAAAAAAGTTGATTTGCATTTTCTCTGTAGGAAAGTGTAAAGTTTCCTTTTTTAATTGCTCGTGTTGTTCGATAAAATTTTAAGTGTCCAGAACAATACAACTAATTCCGGGGACTAAAATTTAGTAGGTTGGTTTTACTTAATTTAAAATAAATAAAAAAAATTTAGAACAGTGTTCCTTTCATCTATTCATTTCTTTATTAAATTAAAGTTATTTTTTTCTGGTTTTATCGGTTGGTTTTGCAGAGGATTTGTCAAAACACGACTCGTACTGCTGATTATTGTTTTTACATCTCTTTTTTTCTTTTTGGTTTATTTGTTTTTGTGTTGGATGACGTTAATGATGGTGATCATCGTGATAATGATGATTATGATGGCTTTTTATGACAATGTTTAATTACACTGCTTTGGCTTTTAGCCAAAATTTATGCCTGCAGCTGTTGTTGTTGGTTTTAGTTATTTTTTTTTTTGTTGTTTTATAATTCAACTGTTACTGGCATTGGGGTTTTAAACGGATTTCTTTTTTTAATGTTCAAGCTTTTCCCGTCTACTCTTTCGGTCGATATAGTAAGATGTTTTTTTTTTCATGTTTATGGTGCATACACACACATGCATACATACGTATAAATATAGCATGTAATCGCATTGTGTTGCATGTACAATTAAACTTCTGCATCCACCTCTTAAATCGTCCTGGTTTTCATTTTACTCAGTGTATTTTATGCTTTTGACTTTCGAGTGTTAAAAGTTCAATAGCCGCTCTTAAATCTCTCTTGTTTTATGCCAGTCTATCTTTATGAAGAAGGTAAATTTTATATTTGAGAATTTTTTGTATAAATTTGTCCCGGTTGCTGTATTTTTTGTTTGTTTGTTTTTTTTTTTTGGTAATTTTTCTTTAAACAAATGCAAATAATTGTATCACAAGCAATAAAACTAGTATTCGTCGACAAGGGTAATAAATGTTCATTTTGGCATCAGTTCAAAAATTTTCCATGACCGTATCTGAACGAGTAGTTGTTCGATTCATGTTGTTAATAAACGTCTGTTTCTATTTCCTCGTTTTAATTTCAGTTACGTTTTGTTTTTCCGTTTCTTTGGTTGGAATTTTATGGCAATTCGTGTCATGTTGATTAAAAACACCTCTCATTTCGCTAGATTCAGTTTTGGATTTTGTTTGCCATAAAGATAATCTTTTTTATTATTATTATATTTTGGTTAAAACGAATTTAAATATGAAAGCAAATTTATTGCCTTTTTGAAACGTTTGTATTTTCTATGGCGTTTTTATTTAGCAAATTATTTAAATCTGCCTAATTTCCAAGAATACTTAAACATTTTAATTAAAACCTTGTAAAAATACTTGAACATCTTTCTGTTTTCTTTTTTGATTTCGAAATTAAATTTGGTCTTCAAGCACGCTTAACCTTTTACTAAATACTTGAAAATATTTTTTTGCCTAAAAACATTACAAACATTTTCACAAAACTTTAACATAAATAAAAAATAAAAACGTTAAAATGTTTTGTTTCTCGATTCTGATGTATTTGAAACAGAAAATAAAATGCACTTGGATGAAACAAAATCTATAAGATTTTTTTTTCCATTTAATTTTCCCATATTCTACATTTTCCATTTGTTCTAATTTTGGGGAAAATTTGTTTTAACGAAAACTAAAAAAAAAAAAAAAAAAAATAAATCATGAAACTTGAAATGGTACTCGTAGTATCTATTCTTATCACATTCGTGCCATATGTGACTCATAGAAAGCGACAACATTTTTATTGATGTCCAGTACAACATCACTTGTAACAAACAACAAATACTCGTACTTACAACAACGCCAGTGGATAAAGCGACATACAACAACATGAACAATTACAATAATAATAATAAAAATATCATGGTTGTTGGTTGGCATTTACAACTGATGTTGATGCTGGACTTGCAACAACTTTACTACAATTTCCAATTTCACTGCATTGGCACGATTGCATGCACCATGGTCAAAAGTGGTAGAAAATTATCAATATAATTTTGTTTTTTCTTTACATATACATATATACACTTTAACGGCACTCTAATTTTTTAATATTTTTTTCTTAAATAATTGTTTTACTGATTGAATTTGTAGGCACCTTAAGATGAGTGTTGGCTACAGTTTTCGATTCAAAGTTTTCCTTTTTAATATCTTAAATTTAACTCTTAGCAATAAAAAGAGAAGCTATTTTTTTATTCGTGTCTAGCTTTCAGCTGAAATTTTTTTAACATCAATTCTGTAGAATAGATTGATGACTATCTACCACCTCAATAATTATATCGATTCGATTCGAAACGAATTAATTGGCTATTGTTATTGAAATTATACATGATGCTCATTATTTCAGGTATAATCAAGGAATCAGAGTCGCAGAGTTTATTAAGTTTTAGTATTTATAGAAATTTTTTCTGTTTAATTTGTTGAGTTTTCGTAATTGTACGCGTTTTCTAATCATTTAGTCTTGTCTTACCTTTACACATACATATTTCCTTTAGGGTAGGCGATAGTTAAAAATATTTTATTGTTTAAAGGGTTCTTTTGAGAGCCCCTTAAATTTTAATGCCAGGAATTTAAAAGTTAGAAAATGTTCAAGTAACCCGATTTGAATAAAATAATTATTTGAGAGTTATAAGTCTCCTTTTGTTTGATATTGAGAAAAACGAAATATCTTTTATTATAAGACGTTATTTCTTCGAAATTAGCAAAATTATTTAATCAGTTTCAATGTTTTTATGTGTCACATTAAAAATATTTTCTAATCCAAATACGTTTTTAAATTAAAAACAAAAAGTTATTGATTTTTGTTTAGTTTGGACCACCGTGCATTGCAGCAATATTGCCAATTCCAAAGAGAAATGGGAGGCAAAAATTTACTTTCTGTTATACTCTCCCTGGTGTTACTTTTTTTTGTTCCTCTTTTCCTCCTGGTAACTCATTTTCTGGCCACTAAATATAAATAAATATAAAAGAGATGCAGCAACATTTTGTTCGTCATCCATGCAACCAAGGACATTATTTAACTGTTAACATTTATTCTAGTAAATTGAGTTTCAAATGCAGGGAATATTTTTACTATTTGTCTTCTTCAATTGAGTATTATTTTGCAATTTTATTGTTAAATGTTGCGTTCTTTCATTCTTTGTTTCATTTTTTTAGTTTTCGAAAAAAAAAAAAAAAAAACTTATTTAAGTGCGTTTCGAAATATTGTTGTTGAAAATTTTACACTCGTTGGCTTGAAAAAAAAAAAACAAAAAAAAAAAAAAAACAATAGAACTAAAAATATCAAATGCTTGGGAATGATTTCAATAGAAAAACCGTTCAATATTAATTAAAGCGCTTCTAGTTTAAATATAAATTTAAAATACTCGTAATTATGAAAAGTACACGATTTTCCGAACGTCAAGTAGCAAATATGGGACGATATGAAAACCTAAAAGTTTAATACTTTAAAAATTTACAAAGAAAAACCACAAGTTGAGAATTCATATCAGATGGTTTTAACTGCCCAAATGATTTTTTTTTTCGCGTGATGCAATTTGAATCTCAGGGTACCATGCGGTGTTTCAAACTAATGTTGAGTACAGATTTACAAACGTTTGTATATATATATTTTATTTATGTGTGCAATATGTAATCGATTTTGCATAAATATTACTTTTTGTTAAAGTTAAGTTTTGATTTTGTTGTAAAACTTAAGATTTCTTGATATTTTCCCAATGTTGTTTGTGTTTTTTCATATTTCGTAAATTAAAAATTTTGAGATTTTACTTAAAAATCTCTATATTTATTTTGCAAAAACAAATACGATTATTGCATTTTTTTTTGCATTTTTCACTGGACTATAGCTTTTGTTCAATATGACATCAAAAAATTATTTTTCAAATTTTAAAATTTCCTGTATTGCTAATCGATGTCCACACAAAATATTAACGCCATTTGGCACATTAATCAATATGCCACCCATTGACGACAGAAACAGTCATTATCGTTCTTTCTTTTGGGTCGTATTAATTTGATATGTTCATACTTTAGACTCTGTTGTAGAGGCATACAATTTTAATGTTGATGAAATCCTTTGAGGTTGTAAAAAAAGAAAAAAAGAAATATTCTTTGTAAAAATGGTTTCTTTGATTTAAAATTTCTAAAATAGTTTTATAAAATAGTTATCGTTAAATAAAATACCCATTACATACAGTGTCATAAAATTATTTAGATTCACTAAAAAATTACTTGCGAATAAAACTGTGATAAATGTCCAATCTAACTGACATCCTCGTATGCAAAATATTTTAAAAGTTCTCCACACAATCAAAAGCCTCACATGATTAAAAATTATTTATTCAGTTTTAATTAGATACAAAAATAATTTGCAAGACCGATTCTATTAGTTTTTAGTAAAACCGAAATATGGTTGAAAATATTTAACACAAAAAGTGAAAAAAAAAAAAAAAAATGTTTTAAATTTTAACTCAGTTAATGTATGAAGTCATATTCATGAATTTATGCGTTCATTTGTTCAGTCATTTATTCATTACGTTAAAATGCCAAGTTTGGCAAAAAGTAGTGAAATATGAAACTTCATTACGAAAGTGGAAATGTTTTGCTGCTGATGCATGAAATTTTTCTTAACAACAATAGTTTCTAAATGGTTGCATGAGCTGCAGTGTAGTGCCTAAAAAATTTTATGTTTAAATAAAAATATAAATTTAGAGAAATTAATTAATAAAACATTCAGAGAAAAATAAAACAATGGAGTAAAAATGTAAGACACAAGTTTCTGAATAAGTCGTACATAAATTCGTATTATATTTTGCATTTAAATAGATTACGATACACTCAAAACTTGCGCTGTGATTTTATTAAATAGTTTTGTTTTATTTTACAATATTCTAAATTAATCTACACATGAACGGAATCTTTTAATAATTGAATGTAGAAAAATACTTTCATACAAGATCGTAGGGCTATGTTGTGTGTGTGTATTGTATATATTAAGCATATTGTTGTTAATTAAAATTCATGATTTTTGAAAATGTGCCTGCCTGCCATTTCTTTTCAGGAAAACAAAATACAAGTGCGAATTTTCTCAAGTCTATTCAATGCAAATTTTACACGTTTTATTTTAACTTTTTCTTTTATGAAATTTTTTTATTTATGGTTTTTGAAGGAATATTTGAAAAAGTAATTGAATTAAATAAATGGAACAAGTTGATCTTAAATCGCAGTTCAAAATAATTCGGATCCTTTGTAATACAGGATATCACATTTAAGTAATCACATCTGCTAACAATTTTTTTGAGGGAGGACTTTGGGATTGCTGTAATGTCCATGTAGCGAATCTGTCCGATTTCGTTTCTTGTAAATTTTTTTTTCTCTTTATAAAAATTTTAATTAATGAACGTGCAAAAAATAAATCCATATAGTATGTATATATGTATGTATGGACGAGTACGAGTATGTATGTGTGTACCTATCTATGTATGTATGTTCGTGGAAGTTAATTTCTCTGTTTGTCTGCCTATCAATATCAATTTGATAAAAATAATTGAAAATATGTTGCGAATATTTGTTTGTGTTCAGCTGAGGAAGTTATTTTTTGCTAAATATTTATTTGGCCACCAGTTAATACAGGGGCCAAATCACCGCATACGATATCGAATTAACTATCGTATCGAATAACATTACGATACGTGTCGAATAAGCAAATTATGGAATATGATGCGTCAAATTACGATACAATTCATTCGATATCGTATGCGATAATACCAAAATGAAAAATTTCGACAAATTCTTTTCGATATCGTATGCGGTTATTTGGTCCCAGACTATTTGGATGAAAGATTTTAAACCCAGCACAAAATTGTCATTAAATTTAACAAAGCGTCTTCACAAGCAAATTATTTGTCTTGACAAAACTCAAAGTCTATATGAAAAATTGGCACTAATAATTTTTTGATAATTCAATGTATGAAGTTTGACAAATGTTATAACATATAATTTGCTAGTGAAGACGCCACGTAAATAAATATTAAAATTTAAATAATTTTTCAGTTTAATTTATATGACATAAAAATTGTGGAAAACATTTATTTAATGCAAATATTTCTACTTTTGTTTTTATCAACATTTTTCAAATTGTGTTCTCACTTCACATGTCTAAAATCATCAATATTTTCCTGTTGTTATGTCAGTCGTTTAAAGCAGGCATGAGGACAATAAATGAAAAAATACGCTGTGCGATCAGTGTTGTCGTGGATTTTTTTTTTCAAAAGGGGGATGAAAAATTTGGTTTGGGGATTAGGGAATTCATTGAGGATAATTTATATGCTTTGGAGAATTAATGAGATTTTTTGGGGATATTTATTTGGTTTATTTTTTGGACTATTATTTTAATATCAACATATTCTAATTGTTCTTTTTTGAGTACATAAGTGTTTTTAGTGTGGTAAAAAAAAACTTTGTTATTAAAAGTAAAGCGGACTTGTTTTTTATACCCAAAAACTTTATTGAAACAAATGCGAAAACATTTGCCATCAAATCTCAACATTTTCAAAACATATAAGCAATTTTCTCCAAACATGTGTTGCAACCCATTAGGACAACCCCAATTTAGTTCAATCATAAAAATACTACAACCAGCGTCAAATGAAAATGTTCCAAGAGATATATTTGAGTCACAGTGGAAAATAATGCCATTTATAAGGTGGAATGATTTATTTGATATAGAAATAACAAACAACTTAAAAATGTTTTGGAGAGAAGTTTATTCATATCAAGATGGCGCTGGATCACGGTCGTTTAAAGAATTGGCAGAGCTGGTATTAAATTTATTTTGCGTAGCAACGAGCAACGCTTGCGTTGAAGGAGTTTTTCGGAAATGAACACGGTAAAAACAAAAATTAGAAACAAAATGCAGTACGAGTTGCTCGAATCTCTGTTGAGAATTAATATACATTTTAAAAATAATGGAATTTGTTGTGAAACTTTTGATCCATCTCCAGAAATGGTAAAATTGTTTAATTCTAAAAGCATGTACCAAAAAATTTCTTCAGACAGCGGTAAAGAAGATTTGGACTCCGAACTTTTTGATTTTATCAGTCAACTTAACTAATTTGTTAGAACACATATACAAATATATAGTTAGAAATGAACTGCAGTGCAAATAAAGTATTCATAAGTTAATACTTAAGTGAATTGAAATTGAAGTAGTATTATTTTTAGTGGGGATTTTTGGGGATAGCATAAATTGCTTTTTGGGGAATTTCGGGGATGAAAATTTTCAAATTGGGGATGCGACTCAAAAGAAATCTGGAAGTTTACTCTGTATTGCGATGCTATAGTAAATGCGATGCGAAAGCAATCTTATTTACATTGTTTTCGCATCGCATTTGCTTTCGCATCGCATTTGCTTTCGCATCGCATTTGCTTTCGCATCGCATTTGCTTTCGCATCGCAATACAGAGTAACCCCCCTGGGAACCCTGTGTGCGATTATAAACATGTGCACAAGCGCACATATACACGTACATATACACTTGTGTACATATTATATATACATACATATGTATGAGTGTATGTAAGTATGTATGTGACTTTTCCGTTTTGCAAATGTTCTTCTTAATATTTCTTTTTGTCAATTTTTAGTTCGTAAGCAGATTATAAGTAGAAAATTTGAAGCTGCTGGAGTTCTGATACACTTGAAGTCTCATTAGTTTAATAACCGTTATAATAATAATTTGGGCTCAGAAAATATTTGTATGTATGCGTGTGATTAGTGAGTAACATATTTTAAGCTACAAAATAAATGAAGAATATTTAATTTTTTGTTTTGTTTTTATATTAAAATCTTCAACATTTGATGAATTCATTAATAATTTTTTTTTTTAATAACCGTGCTTTTGTCAAGGATAACATCTTCGTAAATATTCGAGGTGTATAACGTGTGGTACCACCGCTTGTAATAATGAAAGCCAAAAAATAAATTATTATTTTTAAGGGGAGTAGGCAGGCGTGAAGTATATAAATGTATCACATAAACGCAAACACAATACATACATAGTTGGCAATCTTTATTCGGATAATTATTTGTTGCAAACTGTTGTGGTATCCAAAAATTATTATAATTTTAAAAATTTGTGTTTTGTTTTATGATTGAAAAATATCATAAAATAGATTTAATGAAATCCAAACAAAAAAACCAAAATCCAAAACTATATTCATCTCATTGGCAGTCAGTTGAAATTGTGTGGTTTGCAAAGTTGATGGATTAAGCTTTCACATTTTACTTAATTATAACCACACTGATTACGATGAATTTGCATTAAAGATTGAATTATCATCATAATTATTTTAATTTACTAGTCACCACATTAGGCTGCCCCTTAAAATGCAGGCGTTCTAAGGTAAAATAAAAAGAATTCTTCTAGATTTTAGTTAAAATTTTTGCTTGAGCCGGAACAAAAATTTGTACAAAATTTCTGTGCTAATTTCTGAGATATTTTCAAGTTCAATATTATATTAAAAAGATCTCCGCTGGTTACAAATACAATTCCAATACAAATCGTTCCATGAATTACATGTCTTAGTTTTTAGAGTTTAAATTATGAGCCCTTTTTTATGTTATTCAACAGAGGACAACCTAATTATTATTCTAATTCAAAGAGCATCAAAAATTTATAATAAAAAGTTTTAAATCCTCTTCGAAAAATAACAAGACAATTTTAGTATGAAACACAAATTCATTTATTGATTGAAAAACTACGCCAAATGGTGTTAATTTGAAGCGGTGTCGATTAATTTCCAAAATATTTTTATTTAAATTAGTTTGAAAATTCTTGTGAAATTGCTTTTTTTTAGCTTTAGATACCAAAATTTTTATATAAGAGTTGCATTTAGCGGGTAGTTCTAGGTATCCCATATATTATTGTTTCAACTTGAGGCTTCTCAAGTTGTGAATGAACTGTGTTTAGGCCTTCGTATTTGATTTAAAAATTGCAATTGTAATTCGAATTTAAGTCTTTTAGCACAACCTTTTCTAAAAATAAGAATAAGCAATTTTAAAAGATTTAATTCATTTTATATATTGGCTTAGAGTGTATCCTTTATGGTAAATGTATGTATATACGACGATGTTGCCTATGAATGCCTTCCAGGTGATGCATCTTTTGTTTTTTGTGTGAACCTTTTGCGTATAAATGGAACATTTGTCTATTAAATTTGTTTACTGTTCTTTCATTTCACACTTTTTGTTTGATGACTTTGTGCATTTTTAATGTAAAATGGGTTTTTAATGGCTCTTGTGGAAACAGAAAAGAAAGTTGTTTTTTCATGTTCTTTTTTTTATTATACGACCATCTTTAATGTATCCAAGTCATCAAAATTTGTGAAATTCTTTATATAAATTCATAAAGTTTCAAAATAGTATTATTTAAATTATTAAGTACAATCATTTATATATTTTTTTGTGATTTATGTTTTTGGATCTCTTGTAAAGAACAACTTCAGATATACATATTTTCCTACGTCGACTGCAAGCACTGGTTCTGGCGTAGTTGGCGTACTGGAAATGACTTCCAATAGCAAACATGTCTTGTATTTATGTAAATAAACTGTTTATCGGAATTTTTCTTTATATCAAAGATATTAAGAGAAAACTTTATAAAAAAAAACATTGCTCTGGTTTGTCCTACTAAAATAATTCAAGGTCGATAAATTAATTTGTAATTAAAGTTGTAACGTTTATATAAAATATAAAAATTAAATAAATTGTAAGAAAAATTCTTGCAGCTCAGGAATTATTTAATTTTTAATTGTGTTACAAATATTAAATAGACAAACGGGCGGACAGACAAACACAAATTGTGCAATAAATTATTTCGTTATGTTTGGCTCCCATTTCATGTAAAATGGACAATAAATATTCAAATGTGTATGAACATGTGTTTTTGCGTATTTGTAAACACTCTCGTAAATACTTATTTCGCTAACTCCACTGGGCGTAAAAGTTTATAGTAATTTGAAATTATTTTGAATGCGAAATATGATCAGATATATTTTATGGTCCGATGTCCATCGATAAGTTGCTCATTTTCCATAACTAAAATTATAGTGAACTGCAAGCAAATACGAAACAAACTTTTTAATGTCTTGCAATATGTTGTACAAGCATAGAATACAAGATACACATTGACAACATGAGGGGTTTGAAGAAAATACACTAATTATTTGTAATAGATTGACTTCCTTAGCCACTGTGCACTACATTGTTGAATATTTTGTGTCAGAATAAAAAATGCAACCAAAAAGTACGTGTTCATACTTGTTTTCGATTTTACTTAAACAATAAAAATCCATTTAACTCATTAAACCATCAGAAAATAAATTTATTTGAATAAAACAAGTAATAAAATGGAAAAAAGTGCAGCAGTGCAGCAGCATTATTTCTCGTTATGCGACAGAGTGGGGCAGCCCACCATGCATGTGAGTTAAAATACCTTCAGTGGTTGGTTTGTTGCATGTGAAATGTACAACATGTGGTTTTGCTATACTCTACTTGATATTTTATTTTTAATCATTTTATTACTTTAATGTTAATTTATTGCTTGTACCAATAACCAAAATAAATTACATACTTGTATTGTACATTTTTAACAATAAATATCAAAAATAAAGGAAAAACTGAAAAAACTCCGTAAATAATTAATTTCGAACGTTAAGGCTGATTAAAAATTTGTTTGTAAATAAGCATCCGCAAAGTAATCAGCACGGTTTCATATTCACGTTGCGACAGAAAACGTACGTTTAATTATATTTTAAGAAACATTCTCGTTTCCACAAATTATTTTAAAAATATTCTATAAATTTGCACACAGGGGCGAAAAATTGTATAAAAATGAAAACATCTTAGAAGAGATTTTAAGCGTTAGAATATTACAGCCATAATAAAATAATTATTTTGTAGCACAGAAAACCATAGAAAAAACAAGGCTCAAAGAAACGTGGAGAACCACAAAAAATACGTAACTATGAGAATGGACAATCATTCAACGAAGTACGATGAATGGCAACAGATAGGCAAACATGGGAATCCGCTAAATAATGAAAATAAAAGACCCGATGATGATTAAGAAGAGTCTTAGCTTGTTCATTCGTATTGCGTGCAAGATTGAAATTGAAATGTGACAAAAATGAATTTTGCGCTTAATTTTTCATTTTAATAGAAATTCGCCAGTTAATTGAATAAATTTTACTCCATCTTCTTACGTATTTATTTCTTCATTTTTTTATATTCATTAACAAACAGATTTTCATTTTATCTTGTGAAAGTTTTTTTATGACATTCTTAATTCAATTTAATTCAATCTAATTTAATTTTGTATATCTGTTGGTCCTTTTGGAATAAAACTAAATTCAAATTCGTCCGTCTTGGTTACCTTGGAGATAAATTTTTCAGAATTTCAAATGTTATTTTAACAAAAAACAAAAACAAAAAATACATTATGTGAAAAGGAACTAGAATTGCCAAGAAGCAACAAAAAGAAAAACCCATGAAAATTTCTTCACGTTTTTCTTTTTTATTTGCTTGAGTTCTTGTCGTGTTTTACTTTTTATGAAAATTAGTTAAAATAAATCTTCACTCATTCATGCACTTTTTAGGTTTTTTTTTTTTAAACTTTTTTGTTGTTTGTCCAAATCACATGGGAGAATTTTATTTAGACGTACAGAATGGAAAATGAAAGATAAATAAAATTTAAGGAATTTGTTTTGGACAAGAATTTGGTTTTATTTTGTTGTAATTTTTGCTGATGTATGTTCACTTTATAAAGAAACAGCTGTAAAATAATTTGCCGTTAATGAGTTTGTTATGCCTGACACGTTATGGCAGGCAACAGCAACAGCAACAGCAACAGCAACAGCAACAGCAACAGCAACAGCAACATGCGAAATGTTCTTTTAGTTTGTCTGTGTTCAGACGATGCAAGTCTTATTTTTAAGCTTATTAGCTTTTAGGAGAGCGAAACAGGGGGAAAAGAAACGAGTACACCCTCTCATGTACTCATGAAATTCGTTTTGTTGTCTTATTCGTAGTGTTAAGTAGGTATACATACATACATACATTCATACAAAATAAGCAATAAGACGAGTGCTGTGTGAACGCCAATGAAAGTTCAAAGAAGAAATCGTGATAAGTTTTGCAATAAGACTTGGATAGTGTGAACACAGACTTTATTCTCTGCGAAACACCAAAACAAGAATTGGTGTTGCTTTAACAAAAAAGAAAAGAAAACAAAAATGTGAAAATGAAGCTTTTCCTCAGGGATACTAAAAAGTTTGCAAGTGCTATTTCGTGGCTATTTTTCAGTTCTTTGGATATTTAGGCTAATTACTTTATTTTATTCAAGTTTTTGCTTTTCGATTGTTTTTAACGTTGTTTCAAATTTATTTAACATTTCTTAAAAAGTAAACGATTAGTGTCCATTGTGTACAAAGAATCCTGAAATAGATTTAACAAGTCATCAGATGAAATTGCTTTATTTTACCGTTTTATCTTTTTTGCTTAAAGATTAGTGCGTGCTTCAAGTGGTACATAAATACATACATTTTACAACATCATAATTAAAAAAAAAAAACGTTAAATATAACAAGTTTTGTAATGTTTCGTAAAAAAATCTTACAAGAAATAAGAAATTTCAATAACTCATACAAAAGAATTTTTAATGATTCTTTCGACTTGTCAAACGAATTTCATTTTAATAAATCATTTGAAGAGAATAAAGATTTTTAAAATAATGTTTGCAATTTTTAAAAATAAAATTAAATGTTAGTGAACTCCTGAAATAAGTAGCGCCTAATTAGGTTTTAAATATATTAATTTTATTTTCATTTAAATATTTATTAAGTATTTGGGCATTAATTAATGTCTGTATGGTTATAGGCCCCATTAAATGGTCAGCAGGTTGTATCGAAAAAATACTTTGAAATCAGTAACAAATAGCTTAGATACTAGTTTTAAGGTGAGAAATTTTTCTGGTATCTTATCATTTTTTTTTAAGTTCTTAGTTGTTGCAGAATGACGCTTAAAATCACAGAAATTTACCATTAAAGTTGAAATCATACGACTGCACATGAAATTATTCAATAATTTTTGGTTCTGATATTATGGAAGATTAAATCTCCAATTTTAAAACTTTCTTAACCTGATTAAAATCCGCTATTAGTGAATCGCAAGCAAGATAATTTTTTTACATCTAGAAGTCCAGCGTTCGATATCGTTCGACATCGTGGGACAGGCCGTTAGTGTTCATCCAGATGTGTAGTTGAGACAGACTGGTATACTGACAGCATATTAAGTTGCTTTTGCATATTGTGGTTAAGAAATTAATAATTAAATGAATTGTATGTATGTAGATACACACATACATACATTTATGATGTTTTCATGTGAGCTTTTTCTAATTAAAAAAAATAAATAAATGTATTTTCGCTTTTGATATACATATTTGAGTTCGTTACATAAATACTTCCCAGAGACTTGAATACAACATCTTAAATAAAATTTTGACATATTCACAACACATAATATGCTGTTCTAAAGGTGATTTGGAAAATTAATGTTTGTCGAACTTGTAGGGTTTTCATATACGAGTAGTTCAAGAAATTATTTTAAAATTTCCATTTTCTAGTACATATTTGAGGTAAAATAAAACCTTAAGAACGCTTTAAAGATGCCTTAGGCATGTCTTTACCATCCTGCCAAATACATATACAGTTACACTTCTACACATGAGTACATATTTACATAAGTGTGTACTTTTCTATTTCTTCATAAAAATATAAGTAAATAAATATACTCCAATGAATGTAAATTTGTGGCATGACTACGAGTTCTTTTGTATCATGATGATGATTATGATGATGATCAGTTGAGTGTTTATTAGCTTTTATTAGTCCATTTTTATTATTATTATTATTTGTTAAGTGTCATTAACATATTTCGCAATGGATATTTGTTTAGTATTTCTATTCGGTAGCCAGTCGGAACAAATACCCAGAGGTAAAAAAGAAGGAGTACGGAGGCCTTCTAGAAGGCCTTACATTAAATTTTATTAAAATAATATCGAAATGGTAATCAATAATTATTAAAATAGAACTAAATCTAAAAAAAATCTTTTAAAAATTCTTTCAAAATTAATAACCATAAGTTCATACATTCATATACACATATGTACATTAAGCAAAACAACTCTCTTCTTCGACGCGGAACATGCAACTAAAATGATTTACATTTCGTTTATTTATTCGTTGAGTATTTGGATTCCAACTTTTGGAATATCTACGAGTACTCTTGTTTTTAAAACGGCACCCGAATTTCTCTTCTTTTCTTTTCTTTTCTTTTCTTTTCTTTTCTTTTCTTTTCTTTTCTTTTCTTTTCTTTTCTTTTCTTTTCTTTTCTTTTCTTTTCTTTTCTTTTCTTTTCTTTTCTTTTCTTTTCTTTTCTTTTCTTTTCTTTTCCTTTCTTTTCTTTTCTTTTCTTTTCTTTTCTTTTCTTTTCTTTTCTTTTCTTTTCTTTTCTTTTCTTTTCTTTTCTTTTATTTTCTTTTCTTTTCTTTTATTTTCTTTTCTTTTCTTTTCTTTTCTTTTCTTTTCTTTTCTTTTCTTTTCTTTTCTTTTCTTTTCTTTTCTTTTCTTTTCTTTTCTTTTCTTTTCTTTTCTTTTCTTTTCTTTTCTTTTCTTTTCTTTTCTTTTCTTTTCTTTTCTTTTCTTTTCTTTTCTTTTCTTTTCTTTTCTTTTCTTTTCTTTTCTTTTCTTTTCTTTTCTTTTCTTTTCTTTTCTTTTCTTTTCTTTTCTTTTCTTTTCTTTTCGTTTCTTTTCTTTTCTTTTGGCAAAAGAGCTTCTCCTTCTCTTCTCCCTTCTATTACGTTAGATCTGAGTCTTTCTGTAAGGCATTCTTTAGTAGTTAGAGTAGAAGAAATTGAATCAAAAACATTCCTAAGTAGGCCTTTAACAAGGCCTGAAGTAAGAATATCCGCTGGGTGTATTTTGAATCGTTTGCATTTACCAATATTGTGCATACATCCATTCTATGCAGTACGAGTATATAAGTGTGTCTGTATATGTACGTAGGCATGTCTGTACGTATATTTGTTTGATTAGAATAACCATTTTTATATTTTCATTCCATTGGATATTTGTCTAACTCTTCTACACAAATCCACATATATTACTGTTCTCTAAACACACATGACCGACCGTGTTTGTTAAAAAAAAATTGAGGAATTGCTAGTGGATGAATTTCATTTAGTCAGTCGGAATGATTTAATATGTTGTTTAAGTTTGCTAGTATTCCCCATGTCGGATCGTTATTATTATTATTTGTTTAACACATAATTTAAAAATATTCCTGCAACAAAATGAGGGAAATGTTAATAGTGAATCATGAGTTTTTTCTATCTTTCCATGTAAATAAAAATAAATAAAAACCTTACAAATAATATCCTGTCAAGTCTTTTGTGTATTGTATCCTTTTCACATGCAAATTTTTTTTTTTTTTTTAATTAGGACCAGCACTCAGGGGATGACCCCTACGTATACAGTGCACTGTGCCGGAACTCAGGGAGAGGGATAGGGTAGAGAAGATAGATGTTGAAAATTTAGAAGACTTAACTCTTTCACAACTCTGCTTTGCGCGTTATGTTAATATTTAAGGCAGTGTTGAGGCGCCTCCGGTGTTAAGTAGACGCATTAACTTAAGCTGTATTAGCAGGCATTTTATTAATTATTTTACTTCGCCGATGCTTCTGCTAACCGACGAAGGAGGGCGATGTTGTGTACATTAGCTTGGAACATCATCAATTGCTGTCGGAACATTTTTTTAGTGACCACTGCTATGCCTTGATCACTTAAATAGTCCGACAACAATTAATACACAATGTCTCACTAATGTACATTACAGAAATTAATGATGTTGATTGACTTGCTCTGGCCAGGGTTTGAACCCAGGCCCCACGTCATTGTTTGCTTAGTAGTCAACGCGCTAACCACTTCAGCCAACACCACCCTCAATAAAGTACTTGTAAGATATTTAATTTTATGCATCTTTCCTAAACAGAATATGCCACTGAACAGGAATAACCGTTCAAAACATTTTAAACATTCTCTTACTACGTTCTAGAGGTTACTTTTGAACATTTTGAAACATTTCCAAATAAATTTGAATGAAAATGTTTCTACGATTTTAAATCATAAACAAAAATTATGAAAATTAAAATCTGGTTTATTTTCTGTGTCACTAATTTCGAAATCGTGGTGTTTTCGTTATGACGATTTTCCCACAAACGTCATTTTTTAAAAGGATCCGTTTTGTGTTAATTTTAATTGCGCCATTAAAGTTTAATTACTTTTAAGTTTTGTTAGTTATTTAAGGTGGATGTACACATTTTATTTAAAGTTTGTGATACTTAGCGATCTAATTTTATTTTGGGCCCAAATTTATTACAAAAACTGAAGTCCAATAAGTTATATTCAGAAAGAATTACGCAAAATCAATATTTCCAAGCGCACAGTTAAGTGGACTTTAATTAAATTTTTCATTTAAATAATAAACAGATACACCAAGCTGACTGATTGCAATCTTTTATACAAATTCATTCAGTATATAGAAAATGCGTAGCATGCCACACGAGAATTTAATAAACCAAACACGTACAAAAGAAAATGTAAAAAAAGAATACTGAAGCACATAATATTTAATAAACCATATAAAATAGCAAAATAAAATAATGTTTCTAAACTTAATTAGAATTTTTAATTTCATATAAACATAAATAAAGTTTTAAATTAAAGAACTTTTAGCATAAAAACTCATAAATAAATTGTGGCATTTTTAACGATTTCATTTTAATTCACCGAAAAAAGATTTTTTTTTTAAAAGTTCCTCAATGTGTATTAAACGTGGCGTAAAGCAACAACGATTAGAAAAACAATAACAACATAAGCAGCCACCGCAGCTACATTTCCAATTTACATTTTTATTCTATCGCTCACTAACACAGGCAGGAGCGAGCACACATTTTCATCTAACTGTAAAACCATGTCCTTGAGATAAACGGGAAATAAAAATAAAGAAAAAAACAAAGTCTGAGGTGATGCGTCTTTTTTTTTTTTTGGGTAACGCAGAGAAATAAAAAATTATTCACATTTTTTCGCTTCCTCACATTCATACTACCGGCCAATTTATTTATATTTAGACAAGTTTCAAATAAAAAGTAATGTTGGATTGCTAATTATTTTAATAAAATAATAAAACATGTCGTTAGGACAAATAATTTACAAAATTACAAAACTGCTGAGCGTGAAGAAGGGACAATGAAGTCAGAATTTGCTGACTGACAGACAGACAAGGCGGTCAAAAGATATTTGCACACTGTTAGCTTGATTCCATGAAAAACATTAACAAATGAAAAGCAATGACAATTATGAAAATTTATTTAAAACTAGCTGAACCCAGTGTGCTTCGCTACTCCGCTCGTTATAGTCAAGAAATTATTATTTCGCAATAATATCCTATTGTGAAAATTTAATGACGATCGGTCTAGTAGTTACGACTATATTACGATTTTTAATTTTAATAAAAAAAGGCGTGGTCACACCCACTTTTCACCTGGTACGTATTCCAAATTATGCCAATACCATATGTACCAAATATCATCGACGTAGGTCAAAAAATGCACAAAATATGGCGATTTAAATTTTTGGGTTATATGGGCGGTGCCACGCCTCTTTGTCCAATCAAAACTTCATATAGCCTATTATTCCTTCCAGAGTCACAGTAACATGCTGTGAAAATTTCAGGAAGATCGGTCCAAGGGTTTGGTTTTCCTAAAAAAGGGGCGTGGTCCCACCAACTTTTCTCCTGGTACGTATTCCAAATTATGCCAATATCATATGTACCAAATATCATCGACGTATGTCAAAAAATGCCCAAAATATGGCGATGTTATTTGATAATCAATTATTGTGGCGGGACATTTGCAACGCCCTACCGCCCCCCCGTTCGGCCCAACAAACAATTTCTAAAAACAAAAAAATATTCTGGACCTTTCCATATGCAAAAAGAATTTTGAAAATTGGCTTAAAAATGGCGAAGTTATGCTCACTTTACATTATAAAATCTGTTAAAAACTACGTGGTAGGAGTAACATAATTTAAAAAAGTGGGCGTAAAAGTGGGTGTGGTTGAAAAAAAAGTAGCCTATAATTCATCCGAGGTCCAGTTAAATACTGTGAAAATTTCAGGAAGATCGGTCCAAGGGTTTGACCTCCTATAAGGAACAAACAAACAAACAAACAAACAAACAAACAAACAAACAAACAAACAAACAAACAAACAAACAAACAAACAAACAAACAAACAAACAAACAAACAAACAAACAAAGAAACAAACAAACAAACAAACAAACACACCAAGAAACAAATAAACAAACACATATTCTGTTTTATATATTAAGATTAAAACAACAAATGCGAAACTGTAACACAAAAATATTGAAAGTTTCCCATTAAATTGCGTTAATAATTATTTAATTACACTACGTATCTTTTTATCATTTTATTTTTATTTTTTATTCATAAAAATTTAATTCGTGAACAAGTTTTTGCCTTTTGATGTTTTCCACTTAATTAATGAAGAACTGCGTGTAAAATTTTTTTATATCATTTTGCAAACAAATTGTTTCGCGTTGTTGTTGTTTGCACTTTTGTTCTAAAAGTACAATTGTGACGGTTTATGATTTTTTTTTAATTTTAATAAATAAATATAGTAATTTTGAAAATTGTATTAATTAATATTTTGTAATAAAACCATTAATTACACGCAATACTTTTTTCTGTCGTTTGACGTTGTTTGTTTTTACTCGTTTTTGCAGATAATTTGTGTAAATGTTTCTGTGAGTTCTTTAAACAGATAATTTTACGTAGAAATTTAAATGATTTTTTTTTTAATTTACTACGAGAACGTTTAATATTCTTGTTATTTCAGTTTCAAATTATTAATTCAGATGTTTTCACTGGACTAATAAAAATCGCTGTCCTAGAAAGAATAACATTTTTTGTTATTCCATCCCTCTTCCTTTTTAGTCAATTATACAAAGCACTTAATTTGAAATGAGTGCACCTGGCAAATAATTATCCACAAATTTTCCAACTCATTTCCAGCTTTAAATGTGTAAAAAAAAAAAAAAAAAAAACTAAAATGGAGGAAACTGATTAAAACTTTGGCATGCCTCCTAATGTAGTGTGTTTGACTAACCACTACTGCATGCCGTCTGCATGCAGCAAGTGAAACATAACACTTTTGTTATTGTCCACATTCCAATTGTATGATCAGAATGTATTATGCTGATCATGCATATTCCCACACATACTTTGTGTATGTGTTAGTTTTAAGACATAGAATATTGTAGCATTATTTAGATTGATTAAGAAATAATAATTAAGTTCATAATTGTGACACAAACTGGACAGTCGCACAAGCGGCTGTCCAGAACTAAATAATATACAAATGTTAAATAAAGAACCTTTAATAAACTATAACATGGCTCAAAGAAACATTTAACGTAAAAATACTTATTTTCACTTTACATGGCGATCCTGCCATTATTAATGGCATTTAAATGCTGCCAGAATAAAAGTACATAAAATTAAATAGTGCCTAAAATCCTCTCTAAAATCATGAGTCAAGTTTCTGGTAATAATCGTGAAAATAAAACCCCAACAAACAAGACCATGCCACACATCCAAATATAGTCCAACATCTCAAGCAATTGTATCCTGCTCCATATTTTATAAACATATCGCAGCAACGAGCAAATCAATGAATGGAAGTTGATGGTGATAAATATGAAAACATCAATGGAGTCATAAATGCCGAGATTGCTAACAGTGATTTACATCCTTAGCTAACAACGAGCAAATCAACTTTAATTATTGATGGCAATAAATACAGCAATTACAACAAGATAATGGGAAACGCACCGGAATATTACCATCAAGTAATGTATTAATATATTTGTGTTTGAAAACGTTTATATAAAATACTAAAAGTTTAATTAATTAATTTAAATAAAAGAAATAAAATATTAACAATATAAAGAAATTGATTGAAATATTTTAACTTTGCAACTGAAAAATTAATTTAAATAAAAGAAATAAAATATTAACAATATAAAGAAATTGATTGAAATATTTTAACTTTGCAACTGAAAAATTAATGGAATATTAACAATATAAAGAAATTGATTGAAGTATTTTAACTTTGCAATTGAAAAATTAATTTAGAAAAGAAAAGAAGCACTTGCAGAAAGCAACATTGAATCACTCGATTCATATTCATAATTTTGTTTTAAAATTTATAGCTTTAATGGCAATAAATATTTTGTAAACTCCTAAATTTCAAATGTGTAGTTTATGTTTTAACTGAATGTTTAATGGAATTCTGTTGTGTTTGAGGAGGAAAGAAAAAGAAAATATATAAGATTTATCGCTGAGATACTTACGAGTCCCTCCAGTCGATAATATCAAAAATAAATTAAATAAAATTATAACTAATATGTATGTCACTGAGAAACTCACGAGTCCCTCCAGTTGATATATATATATTTTGTATCAGAAACATTTTTTTACTTTAAAAAATAATGTAGGAATTAAACTTCTTTCAAGGAATAAATAAAATATAAATAAATTTATTCTACAAAATGTAAGAATTAATAAAATTGTTAACATAATAATATTTAATAAAAATAAATTTGTATAATTACTATATTTATAAATTGATTCACTAGCCATTAATATTAATGAAATAATTTTGATGATCATACTTCGAATTTTGAAAAATAATATGGTGAAATATTCCATAAAAATATAGAATTTTTTTTGAAGACCTAATAACAGATTTTTCTTTGCATTTTTGGTAATACCATGATATTATTTTTTAATGTGAAGTAATACTTCAATATGCTTTGAATTTTGAAAAATTTTATCAAACATAATTATTATCGGTTGGTTTAGAAATAAATATATGAGGCGATAAATGCCCATGAGCACTGTGAAGTACCTAGACTACTTCACCAAATTAATAATGAAAATAAATGAATATATAAAAAGGGAAAGCGAGTACTTTCCAAATTTGAGTTGAACGACAAAATTATAAATAGAAATGTAGACTTAGGTCACCACTTTCTAAAGCTTGAAAAAGTAGCTGATAATATTGCTCTGACAACATTGCGACTTTCACTAGATGATCGTACGCTTAATAACCTAGGAATGAATATTGAAAACCTTCAAAGAGAAAGGTATTGAAATCTTGCAAGATGCAGATATAACTATTGTGCTCACAAAAAAAAAAATAAATAAAATCACCACCGATCAAAAAAAAAGAAAGGATAGTAAATGAATAGAAGTATGTGAATTTGAATTAAATTTTTTTGTCCTGTTTTCGAATAATTTTGAATTTAGAAAAGAAATAAATAAAGGTAAAATCGAAGTATGATACGTTTGAAATCAAGTATATTGTTTAAAATGAATTTTGTTTTTGCATTAGTGCAACAATTTTTTTGAAATACGTCCATTAGAGGCCAATTTTTAACGGCTTTGGACATTTTTTTAATTGCATAATAAATAATTAATATGAACAAAATGAATGAATAGTTAAGAATTTTTTTTGTAATGAATAGTTAAGATTTTTTTTTTAAGATAAAAATACAATTTTATAATAAAGTAATTTTTATTTTTAGCATATGCATATGTATAAAAAAAAAAATTGGCGCCAAATAATCATTAATATATCCCCAATTAAACATTAAAATATATCCAAATAAACATTAATATATATCCAAACAAAACATTAAAATATATCCAACAAATAAAATAATGCATATATTGTATTTGCTTTGATTTTTTGATTTTTTTAAATGTGTAATTTTTACTCTATTTTGTTATATGCAAAGTTCTTTATCTTTATAAATATTACATATTAATTAAAATATATAACCCTTACTTTAATTTTTTTATATAAATTTTAATGATTATTCTTAAACTGTACACATTTCTTACCAGCTATATTAAGCCCACAATTATTAGTAATAATTCTATAATTTTTTATAATAAAATTTTTAATAACATTTTTTTTTTTCTAAAAAAGGGAGGGAAGGTATATTCCCTAAAAATCCCTGCAATTTTTTATTTTATAATTTTTTTATTACTAGTAAGAATAATCAACTCAGTATTGATTATTCTTTCTGAAAAAGGGAGGTGTAGTGTGTTTGACTAACCACTACTGCATGCCGTCTGCATGCAGCAAGTGAAACATAACACTTTTGTTATTGTCCACATTCCAATTGTATGATCAGAATGTATTATGCTGATCATGCATATTCCCACACATACTTTGTGTATGTGTTAGTTTTAAGACATAGAATATTGTAGCATTATTTAGATTGATTAAGAAATAATAATTAAGTTCATAATTGTGACACAAACTGGACAGTCGCACAAGCGGCTGTCCAGAACTAAATAATATACAAATGTTAAATAAAGAACCTTTAATAAACTATAACATGGCTCAAAGAAACATTTAACGTAAAAATACTTATTTTCACTTTACACTAACACTGACTGTGTGGAAAGGAAATAGTTATTGAAAATTATTTACATTTATTTGTCTGCTTAAAACTAAATTAGTTTTCCAAACGAAATATAATTATGATATTTTATTAGAAATATTTGTAAATCAAATCTGGGAACGTTAAGAACAAAAAAATATCAGGTTACACTAAAGCTGAACAATTTATTAAACCTTTGTCTTTTTTTTAGACACAAGTTTCGATGCCATTAGAGGTATTTATAAACGTGCCACATTGATTTACGAATACCAACTAAGAAATTTAAATATTTAGAAGTTACTAAATATTCAAAACACATTGAAAATTAAAAGTCTCTGCTGAGCACAGAACACGCCCGAATTGTTCTACTCATTGGTCTACTTAACAATTATTTTTTACTGGCTTAATTTTTTTTATTTTTTTTTAAATCGCACACCAACAAAAAATAATAGTTTGCGTCGTCAGGAATTGAACTTCAGAACAGAAGAATGATATGTACAGACAATACTACTGTACTTAGTTTGTTTACAAGTAAATAGTTGGTGCAACTTCTGTAAAGTATGCTGTTGGGTAATAGCAACACATTACCAAGGTTTTGCTTGGTTAGTTCAAAAAATTTTATGTTGAAAGACGCACAATTTTGAACCTAATTTTTCAGGCTTGTTTTCAAACATAACGTCGTCCTCTTCTGCTGAGTGCGTTGAAAAAATAAATTTATATCATGCTTATCCTGCTCCTTGGATTACTGTTCACGCCCTGATGATTCTGATGAAAAATTAGTTGCAATACTTAAACTAAAATTCTCAATTTCTTCAAAACTTTGAAAATTTAACGAATGTTTTGTATTTCGTTATCACATAAGTAATTGATTTTTTTAAATTCGAAGTTAAAGTCAACTATTTTTATTGAAATTTCTTGTAAAGTATAAAAGTATTGAATCAAATCGCTGCTCCCTACGTAAACATGTTTGTGAAGTGGTGTTTCTGTTCCTTGTTTAAATGTATTGAAATATTATTATTTATAAAATTAAACATGTCACAGTAAATGATTTTCACATCTAGTTAACAATCTCAAGACCATGAGTTTATAAGATGATGATGAAGGGCTTGAAATAAAGTGAAGAGGGTGTAACACAAGATGTCATATAAAAGGTCGGGTATGCACAATTAACATGCAACGTTTAATCTTATGATGATTTAGAAAATTACAAAAACACACATTTTAACACATACGAGTACATAGTTATTTTTTCAAACAAATAACATACATACATACATGCATACATACATACGTACATACATCATTGTAATCACTGAAGCATGTCGACATGTCAAAAACTACTTACCCAAACAAGCAAAATAACAACAGCAGCAGCAACATCATCAACGTTACCAAAAACAATTCGCAAAATTTACACACAACAGTCTGGAGGGTCCCCATGCATTAAACAAATGTTTTCATTTAAATGACAAACACACAAACACTCATCCATAGGTGTGCAGAAGATAAGGAGGATAGAGCACACACATACAAACGTAAAAACGCACGCAGGGAAAGAAAATATATAAACTTCTTTAGAAACTTTATAGAAGAAATTATTTGAAATATTTCTTTTCTTTTCACCATCGTAAAAATTTCGGAGATTTTTCCAAAAAAAAAAAAAAAAACTACTGATCTTTTTTAAAAATTAACTATTAGTATAAAAAGTTGTATTATTTAGTTAAATTATTTTCAGGTCACTCTAACTTTTATTTTATTTGAATTTCTAAAATATCATATTTTTGTTAGATCCGTCAAGTACAATTTTTGGGAACTACTGGCGTATGATGAATATTCAACAAAATGTTTGGGGAAATATTACTCATACGTTCGCATTTTTAATTGGGTGGGGTACGTACTGCTACCCGGTACGAATGAATGATATCGAAATTCTACCAATTATCGTAATTACTTACTTAACCCTTTATTTTCGCAAACGTCACATTAATTTTTTTTTGTTTTTAGATTATTTCCTAAAATTTTGGTACGTATGTATGTGTCTGTACATTTTAGGTATTTTAGGGGGTTTTTAATAAATTAAAAATGGAATATAACATTTTATTCAAGTAAATACTCAAGAATTTGTGTTGCAAGAAACCTAAAAATATTCATAGCAAATAAAAATTGTTTAATTCCTACAAAAAATGTTTATGTTGTTTGAAAATAAGCCTTTTAAAACTATTATGCTCTTGCTTCAGTAATTCTCGATATGGTATTTAGCAACAAATTAAATGCAGCATATAAATTAGCTAAACCATAACAAAAAAAAAAAATTTGGAAAAACATAAATTAAAAATGTTAAAAAGTACAGAAGCTATAACCTTTATAGAATTAATAAATTATAATAAATCATATGATTGATAAATTTATTAAATGCAAAAAAAAAATCCTCTAAAAGTTAATCAATCTTTTTCTTTTTTGTTACCTTTAACTCCAAAAAAAATCATTACGATTTAATTCGGCCAACTGTTGGATAAACTTTCTCAATGCCAGCAAAACAAGTGGATCCATTATTCAGTAATGTTCTACACGATATATACTTTAAGAAAGAATTTGATATTAAAAAAGTTAAATCAGTTAAAATAATTTGTATTTATAGAACCAAACCCTAAAAATCTTAACTTCTTGTTGAATATAATTTTGATGTAGAAAAGAGAGATATTAAATCACGTTCGCATTTTCATTAAGCCATTTAATCGAAGAATATATTTGTTGTTAATTTTCTTTCAATATATATTGCTTTTTTTTAATATTTTGCTTTTGGCAACATGCTCGGAATAATAAATTTTCCAACATTTACATCGAAACACTTACGAATACATACGACGAGTACATAAGTGTATTCACAAATGCGTACACGCACACAAATTAGTTGAAATCACGAATATTCTTTCAGCATTTTTGATTTGGTTTGTGGGAAATGCAATTGGTCGCACACATTTTTGTTTGTTTCATAAATCGCAAAGTAAAACAAAATACAAAAACAAAAAAAAAAAAAAGAACAAACTGAAGCACGTACGAGTATTCTAAATTAAAGTATAATTTAACAAAACAAAAAGTAGATAAATATCCTGCCAATAATTCTAATAACATGAAACTTTTGTATGAATTGATTGGCCCTTTGGAAACAGTATTGAAAACTTTATGTTGGATTATCATATCGCTCAATAAATGAAAATTGCGTTTTTCATAAGCGATTTTAACAGAACAAATATTATAACGACCTTAAGAAACTATTTTGCATTACAGTATCTTCAAGTGAAAAAAAAACTGTAGAAAAATATCAGTTATAATTTACTTTTTACCTCTCTTGAGCATTTGGGATTTTTAGAGTTCTTGCCTGTCGGTGATTTATTATGCGATATGTCTCCCAGCAACGAACGAAGGTACGAAAATAATGCAACCAAATATAATTTCAGCGTAGGAGTTAGTTTACAATTTTAATGCATGTACATTATATATGTATGTAAATACATATTTGTTGTTAAATATTTCACAATCTATTTATGCCGTTAAGGGAAGTATCACAAGCCAATGTTTTTGCTACAATTGCTAGTGATGGCCAAGATATTGAGTAAAACAAAAGGGACTTAAAGCTGGCAAGAAATAAATGTTGCATTAATTTCCAATTTCATTGTACTGAAAAAATAAAAATATATCATATAAAATTATTAGTTTCTACCCACGGCATCGTTCATCTATTTTTGAAAAATTCATAGCTTATGTGTGTGTACATTTAAATAAGTATCTATCTGTTTGTTAAATTTAACTAAAATTGGTAAGATGTTATGTAGAGGTAAAAAGTGTCCCTTACCTTCCCTCGTGGTTCAACTTTTAATAAAATGCATAGCTAATGTATCCGTATGTATAAGAGTCCATATATATTTGAATTTCATTAAAATTGGTAGATAGTATGGAAAAGGTAAAAATTTTTGCACAATCCAAAAAATTATTTACTAAAAAATAACACTAGGTTTTGTTGTTGTTAGTGTGGGGTAAAATCATAATAAATCATATAAAGAGTTTAATAATTGGGGTCTTCACAATGTTGTCATATCAGTCATATTGTCATAATGTCTTATTATTTTACAATAGTTTAAAAAAATTGTTGTTGTGCTTCAAACAAAAAATTCATATAATAATAAGACATTTTGGAGTATGTTTATGGTTTGTCATAAAATAAGAGTAGAAATCTTAGTCGAGCAGCTGTAACTCCTTATTCGAGCCGGCGATAATATTTATAAGCCGCACCTACTTTTAAATAACACAAGAATGAAAACAAGGCAAATTCATTACCAGGTATATGCACGACCAAGGCGAATTAAGTATAAGGTGGATGCAGTGGCAAATTCACGCGAATTTATACATTAAGCACCCCATACACGTTTCAATCCAATTGTCAACTTTGTCGGTTGTTGTTCCAATCAAAGCGTGTATTGATTAGTTTGGCAGTTGTCGAGTTGGTTGAAGAAAAATCAAAAGATTTTGATTTTTCAAGTTGGCTAGCAAGTCTTTCAATTCGATTGTGCTGTGTGTGCTCGAGTCTCTTGATAAGCTGTCAAAATTTATGTGTGTAGCATGCTGAAATAATACAGGTTGTGTTATTAGGACAACAAATACATACAAATCGAGAAATTTTTGACATAAGGCTGGATAAAAATGCTAGAGCAAATTGACAGTTGAATGAAAATCTTTCAATTCAGTTATGTGGCCAATTCAGTGTGTGGCCAAGAATCAATTCAATTGAAAGACTCAATTGACAATTTAATTGAAACGTGTATGGGACGCATTACCTACACAGTCAAATTTGTTACATATTCCCGCGCGCGCCATTTTAATGTAATTTTCGTGCAAAAGACAAATTCATTACGACTAAAATAATTCAACAACTAAGCAAACAACAGGCATTTTGTTTGTGTAAACGGCGAATTCATTACCTACTCTGTCAAAATCTCCATGCATAAAAAATTACATTAAAATGGCGCGCGCGGGAATATGTAACAAATTTGACTGTGTAGGTAAAGTATAAATTCGCGTGAATTCGCCAATGCATCCACCTTATAATTAATTCGCCTTGAATGAAAATATATGTTTGTGTAACTGATCTGCCTGGCAGCTTGTAAGCGTTTTTCAACTTGCCGCCGTCCAAAAAATAGTTCAGCTCATGTTAATGGCAACAGCTGATTTTGATAATATTTATTTCAGCAAATTGGTATAGATAAAAAAATTTAAAATTTTAATTGATAATGGACATTTTAGAAAATTTACAGGAAACGTATTGTTTTCTTTATTAACAATTGAAAAACATTTGCATTTAAGCCAAAATGCAAACGTATGCGCAATAATCCGACTAAAAATGGAGTGTTGTTAAATGTTTATCAGTTGGCACAATTATGACGTAGTACACTTATTTATGACGGGGTGTTCACACTTGTCATATTTTGGTGTGCTATTATTTTAGGACATATGACTTATGACTACAGTGTGAATACCCCAAATATAAAAAAAATGTTGTTAAGTCAATCAAACTATTATTAGAATTAACTTGAAATTTAAACTTGAAACTTGCGAAATCTTAATACGAGAATCACTTCAGTACTAATCTGTTATTTTTCATTGGAGTTGTAACTCAACGTTAATGATCGGACTTAATGCGTTAAATAGCAGATTAACATCAATTTATTAGAATAGTAATTCGAACTTCAGCCTATCAGCAAATCAATATAGATTTAGTTAAAATATCTTGGTTTTTTTGATAATAATGTGGGTCAATATATAACTTTTTATATACGAATTAAAAACTCCTTTCATATTGAAAGTCGCTTAAAAATTAAAGGTTCCTGAAGAAAAAAACGTTGTGTTTTTTTTTTGTTGTGTGAAGTTTAATAAAATAGATTTATCGATAATATCGATGGATTTCTAAAACTTATAAATGTTAATTTGTAAAATATCTTTGAATCTTATTCTTGTCTTGTGATACAGTGTAGGCGATAGCTATGTATGTATGTTTGTATGTAACGAAACTTTTCGTATAAAATACTAATACACACAAGAACGAAGGAGTTTAGAAATAATATTTTTTTTTTGTTTTTCTAAAAAGATGGGATGTGAACTTGAATGTGAAATTGACAAAGATGAAGTGCAAACTAAAGTCATGCAGGTTTGAATCTTCATTTGTTTGTTTACTAAGAGGTCCTTAATGATTTTAGTTGCTTGTGCTGTCGTGCGTAAAATTCCCAAACAAAAGATGACGCCTAAATACAATAAAAGGCAGGGTGTATCTTATTCGTTTTAGTCTTTTACTTTCTTCATATTTAAGAGTTTTACTTTCTTCATTAGAATTTCATTATGAAAATTGTTTTTTTTTTCGTTTTTTGTTGTTTTTTCATATTCTCAATAAAAGAAAAATCACAAAAGTCATGTCGCCATTTTTATTTATTTTATTTGTATTTTACAACCAAAGTTGTTTTTGTTGTCCCACTTTGTTTATTTTTATTTTGTGATGTGTTGGCATAGACATGCTTAAGTTCTTATCTTCCGTTATTAGGATTTATTGAAGGAACTTTAATTTTTTTTTTTACTTTCAAACAAACAGTCTTACTTAGTTACTTATAAATGTGTCGTCCATACATACATACATACATAGATACTTACATACTCACACTTCCATACACACATATGCATGTATGTATGTATGTATGTATGAATTTTTATCTGTGTGTATTTAGTCACCATTGTAGTTTGTGTAAATTGTCATTCATTTTCATCTGTAATTCAGGGATTATTCACATAAAAAAGAATTTAATAGAATAAAATTCATTTGGGATTGAATTGATTTTACACATCCACACACTTAATTTTGCTGTAAAGCCACACGAAGACAGTTTACAATTGTGATGTAAACATGAAATATGGATCGTAAAAATGTACATTCGATATGAAAAATACAAGAACTGTACAGAATTAAAGAAAAACTATTTATTTTTTTTTTTAATTTCTTCACTCAGCTTAATAGGAAGATTTAAATCAATTCTGATTCTTACAAATATTTATTGATTACTTCATATAACCATAATATTAATAATAATAATACACGATAGTCCTGCGTTACAACATCAACACATGCTAACAGAATAAAACACATGCTCTCCCGCAAATAAAATGCAATAAATTATTATGAATCATTTCATGGCATTCATACACACAAACAAAATACGATTTGGTTCTTAAAGTATTTTGAAATCTTTTAAACATTAAGGTTGCTCTCATACATAATTAAGATACTACCATGTAGAGAAAAGTTAAAAAGTTGGATGATGATTTTTTAAGGCCATAAGATTACAAGACATCTTAAGATTCGTAAGAAGTCTTATAAAGAGTTTATCATTATAGTGATCACACGCTGAAAGCTTTAAACTCCACCGCTAGATCCTTTTCTTCGTATCTCAACTCCTTGAAAGTCAGTCCTTGTATCATTTTTGTTGTCGGTATTTATTTTGTTGCAACATAGGAGTCATCACCGCAACACGTTGACTTTTTGTTTTATTTTCTATCATTATATTTATGTGTTTAGATAATGTTATTTGCATTAAATGAAAATTTACATTCAACAAATTAGTTAGCTGCTGTCCAGTGCACCACTAGCTGAGATTTTAGTTTAGGTTTGGTATTTTATTAAGCTTTAAATTTTTCCACAAAATTTAACTTTTTCGAAAAAAGAAACTACCATATTAAATATCAATAAATAAAGTTTCATCTGCTACTGCTGCCACAAATAAGTGGCATTAAAAATATCATTAAAAAAACATAATAAACAATATTTTGGACAACTGGACTAACCAATAAAAAACTATATTTAAGAATTAAGTGTGTGTTGTAGCAACAACTTTTATTAAGTAATTTCGCACTAAACTCAACGACAGACCAAACAATTTTCAATCAATCGTATTAACATATTGATGGAAAATGGTAAAACCAAAGACGTCTTTTTTGCAAACACATTCACACTAACCCTGAAGTAAATGTTGTAAAAACTGCCGCCACATATTCTTCAAATGACTGGTGAAAATGGGAACGTATCGTAATGTTTAAATATCGTAAGCAATAAAAATAGAAGAGGTCTTTTTTTATAAAAATCAACACTGAAATCAATTTTTATAAAAAGACCTCAAGGTTTATTTAATTAGTTATATAATAATTTAAAGGTAAAAAAAAACGAGATATAGAACAAAAATGTTGCAAAATTATCATTACAAATAATTTCGTTTCAAATCAAAAATTTTTCTTTAAATAAAAATTTTACCCTGAAGAATTTTGTCTAAAGAATTTATCACAGGTATAGTCATACCAAAGCTATATAAAAATGACATATACCTCTCTTGTAAAGTTCCAGAGGTCGAACCATGGCTTGTCTCTTGACAGGCTCTCTTCCTTCTGAGACTCTTATACTAAATTATCCATCTCTACTGACAAGTTGTTTTATGTTTTCGATATTTTATTGGCTTATTCTACTGCATAATTAAAATTTTGTATGTATTTTGATTATGAGGAAAATTGCAAGTTAGAATAACAATATATTTTTATGAAAATTGTTGCAAATTCCAAGATTTAGTATTTACCGACAACCGTACCGAGGCACCACCAGGTTGCCTGCCTTTGGCGTTTATGTGGAAATGTTAAAAAATATTTAAAAATTTCAGCTAATGAATCCCGATCTATTAATTATTGCATTTTATTAATAAATAAATTCTTCATTTAAACTTTGTTTCACCACAAACAAATAAAGTTCTGTTTGCCCATGTCATAAACATTAATTCACTTAATTATTTTGCATTTTCCTTCTCCTTCAGCCTGATCACATTAGTAATCTAAACACAAACACATATAAAAGTACACATATATAAAACTAATTTTAACAATGGAGGTTGGTTTCTAATGGCAAACAAACAAATGAAAACTTTTTTGATAATTTTCTATGGTACATTTCCTTTCTGTTTGGCAAACTTTCCGTTTGCAAAATGAAAACATTGAGAGGGTCAAAGTTGTATGATTCTATTCTAATGCATGAAAATTAAATATGCATCAAATTATATTTCGAATTTTTATGAAATATTACAAAATAAATATGCGGAATTACTTCATATTTTATTGTGCAAATATCTTCGGGATCCGGTTCCGGTTTCGAAATTAGAAAGTGGAAGTCCTATTTAGCCAACATAAAAAATTTAATTCTCTAAAGTGTCAAGTCGATTCGAGAACGATCATAAGGCCCATTACAATTGAATCACGGAATAATATTTCCATAAAATTTTCATTATTCGGTATTTTTAAAGTGTATTTACAATATATTTCGGTGCAAACGAAGTAAAAGTAAATCCCATAATTCAATCCAATGTACAACCCAGCAAAAACTACTGCTTCGGCCGAAGCAGGTTTGTAAGGTAGAGATGCTTGTTGTTGTTGTGCCTCCTGCTGCGAAAAGTCCTTCAAACATGCATGATTTTTGTTCGCGATGTCCCACTTTGGAGCTCTTGTTTTTTTACATAAAAAAGCGCTTTTTTCTAATCATCCAAAATGCGCTAAAAGCATGTTTGAATCATCTGAATTATGCCTTCGTTTTAAGGTAGAATTACTGCCTGTTTTTAGAAAATGAAAACAAAATAGTGAGTGAGAATTTATATTGAAAACAAAAACAAATTTTCGTATTTTATTGTTGTTTTCAATATAAATTCTCACTCACTATTTTGTTTTCATTTTCTAAAAACAGGCAGTTAGTCTTGACTTTCTGTTCTGTTCCGGATCAGCTGTTCATTTTTTGTGTATGCAAAACATGTATTTTCAATTAGTTGTTCTGTTCTGTTACGGACCATTCTGTTGAAAACTGAATTTTACTTACATTTCTAAGTGACAGCAAGAGACAGCTGCTTGTTTCAGTAAACCAAGCCGATCGGAACAAAATTGCCGCGTAATCGCTGATAAATTTTTATTATGACCGCCGCCATCGAATTTAAGCACATTAAAAACAAAACGATTTTTAATAAAAAAAATATTATATTGATGAACAATTTGTAGCGAGTAGAGTTTTTTAATTAAATAACGTTTTTACCTTATTTTCTTTAAAATTATTCAACCTGATAATTAAGACGAAGCGCCGTTTTAAATTTGTGAACACTGCCGCCGCCGATGCTATAGGTAGTATATTCGGCTATGTATATTCTGCAAGAAACAGCTGATACGTTTTTACATAACTTCTAACTACAAAAATTCAACAACAGAACGGCACAGAACAGAACAGAAAGTAAAAGTCAAGACTAATGGGGCTTTTACTGGTTGGCAAATACACAAGTTTAATTAAATAAGAGAGCGAGAGAGGCAGAGAGCATCTAAATGAAATTTAATCTTCCATTCGCTGTTTACTCTATTATTCGTGTCAATTAGATGTAAGCTGCCGACCAACTTCAACGTGCTTAAAATCAAGTTAAGCGATTTCTCTGCCTTCTTTTTGTGCAGCCTCGGAAGCGCTTCATAACTGCGCATCTCGAAAGCATGAAATTTTGTTACTGCTTCCAGAAACATAATAATTTTTTGCTGGGAAATGACTGGTGAACTCCCTACCAACTGGGACAGATCACATTCCTTGTTTTAATTTAGTTTTTATTTTCATAATGTTGGAAAAATTAAACGAAGATGTAAAAAATTTATCGAATAAAACTTTAAGGCCTTGATATTTAAAAAAAAAAAATAACTATACAAAAAAGTGAAAAAAAAGAATGAAAATAAATAAATAAATATTTTTTTGTTGCTCTGTGTAATTGATTTAATTTCAATTTGAATAATTCAATAGAATTCTGTGGCAGCCCAAAACATTACTATTCTGCTAATTTCTAAGCAGTCTTTAGTCTTTTGTCTAATAATGACGTCGAGGCAGATCAAGTTATTATGGAAACGTGTTTACACTTAATTAAAGACAAAATGTATTGCAGATTGATTGCATTGATTTTATATCGGTCTGCCACAAAACGTGAAAGTGAATGTCTAGTTTTTGTTTATCTTAATTAATTTCTGCATTTATTGAATAAATGAGGCCAGACAATGCCAGCCAGTCAGCCAGCCAGCCAACCATTCAGTACTTAATTTTATTTTTGTTTTTGCAAGCATACTTTTGCATTAATTAAGATAAAATTACTTTTGAATATAATCAGCATCAGACAACAATAACAATAAAACAACATAAGAATTATCTTAAAAAACCTTTCTTTGTTGATTATTTTGGTATAAAAAAAATTATTTGCGATTTTTTTTTAATTTTATTGAATTTCTTAGTTGTTTTTGCTATTTTTTTCTTTTTTATTATTGTTTGATGACTATTTCGGTTTTCGGTCAGTGTAAATTTGTCTGGAAATACTTTCAATTTGTCCCATTTGGTTGTATTTTTTAGGCAACCCAGGTTTATGATAATCCGGAAGATTAGTTCCTTGATGATTGCATTGCTAAACCTCAAACTATAGATGAAATTATATTTAATATATTTTAAAGTTTAAATTTTGTTTTGATTTTAAATTCCATTGCGATAAAATTGGTTATAATAAATGCAATTTATTTATTAATTTTCAAAAATTAATGTATTTCTTATGGCTTAGCTAATCTATATGCGGCATTTCATTGGTTGTTAAATACCATCTCATCTATAAATCCTTATCGCCATGCTCGAAAAGATTTCAAGCTCATTACTCGTACCTTCATACACAAACACCCAAGTAAGAAATGAGAATTACTAAAGCACAGGGATAAAAGTTTAAAAACTTTTACAAACAATACAACAAATAATTTTTGTTCGGTATGAATCTGTTTATTTTTCTTACAACCTTAATACAACTATTCTACCTTTGGTTGACAAAGAAAACCATTTTTGAATATTACACATACACATACATACACACACATATACAAATATAGACAGAATTGGGAAAAGTTGTACTCTCTATTATCGATCGACCTAAATTTCAGCAAAAGTATTTTTGAATATAGACACGTAACAAAGCAGCCAAATCAGATCGAATTCGCTGTGTATTAGAATAAAATTCAAATTAATTTTAATAATAAAAAGTATATGCCCATACTAGAACTTTTTTCTTTAAAAACCTTCTGCATTTTGTATTTGCCTTCCATGAAAGTTCTATTTAATTTTAAAAGATGTTTTGCTATTTTGCAAATAGACGGGTATAAAAGACGCCTTCTTGTCTGCGTCTATTAATTTTTCTATTTGTTTAATACGTACATTTTGAACTCGTTCTGTGAAATTGTGTTTGTTTTTTTAAATGCTTTCAGGTTCTTAAATTTTTAGAAGAAAGATAAAAGACACAACAACGAAATCTCTCGTTATGTTCACAGTTGAATTATGAATACAAAAAAAAAAAACCTCGGCAATCTTTTAAAAAATATGAACAGAAAAACAATGAACACTGGCAGTGGAAGGAATATATATTCAGTTCCTTCGTTTGTTTGCCTGTCGACTTCGTATGATTGGTCCACTGTCTGGCTGACCATGCTACTTTCAACAGCTTTTGTTGTGGGTTGAAAGAAAACTTTAGTTGTTTTATAAAATTGCAAAAAAAAAAACCGAGAATTTCTTCTAAACAAAAAAAAAATAAAAAATAAAAAAACATTGTCCTGCCATGAAAGAATGGCAGGACAAAAACACAAACAAACATTCACATCCACAAACAGTTTTATTGTTTGCGAACAATAGAGCATCGAATGAAGAAATATCTTCAAATGGAACGAACACAAAGGAAAAAGTATCTTTGAATCTTTTATAGTTTATAATACGAGTATAGGAAATTACTTTGAACTACCTTAAAAATTTTCTACTTAAAAAGCTTTTTTTTGGTTTTCTTTTTCTATTTTCAACACAATTTACAATTTCTAAAGACTTTGGTTGTTTTGTTTATCGAAAGCAATTTATATTGATTTCTTTTTAATTTTTTCAATTTTTTCGTTTTTGCTGTTGTTGCTTTAGCTGATGGATGCATTTCACTTTGCAAGAACTTTCTGGAATTTTATGCTTTTTTTCACACATTTATTCCACATTGATTGGTCAAAAATTATTTGAATACTATTTTTAAATCAATAATTGAGCAAGTCATTGATTAATATGAAATGTAAGAAATGTGAATGCTTTGGACTTTTATGATATCCGGTGCCGATTTGAGCAAAGTTCCGCATAGACTGAGCAATTTGACACCTGTTGGTTTTTCTATTTTCAAAATAAAATAGCGATAATGGAAATATAAATTAATTTATAGAATTTCTATGAATATGAGTTGTGGTGGGTATTTTGAAATACAACAATTATTTATTTTAAATGTAGATTTTAAATTAAGTTTTCTTTATATTGTTATTGTTGTGGTGTATATAACATCGTTTTTATCATGTGAAAGGGGTTGGGGCATTTATCTAAAATATTTACCGAAATACATCTTTATATTAAATATTTATGTTAGAGTTTTTGTTTGCGAATTCTCGGGATGATAAAAACTAAAAAATATTCTAAATTCTTGAATAATTTCATACGCACAACAACAATTAAAATTATTTTTTTTGTCTATAAAAACAACAAGAAAAACCAACAGTAACATTCCAGAAAATAATATTTTTTTTTTGTGGATGTGGTGAAAAGACTGACATTCTGTTTTCGAAATTGACTACTAATTTTTTCTATATTGAACGACTTCATGTGCTCTTAATTTTCGCTAATAAACTTTGTGCTGATGTGAATATCAAGAGATGATTTTTTCACCTACACACAAACATATATACATATAATATACATATATTTATATGTATGTATGTATATACATATACATATATGTATATATGTATCGATATATATTTCATAATCTGGATGCTCTGTAATGAAATTCGTTATGAAGTCCGTTATTGAAAAATTTTTAAATAATAATCTCTTACAAAAGTTTAATACTTGTACTCTAGATTCACAAATCGCATCAATTATTATACATAAATTAATTTACATAATTACAATTATACGTATGTTGTGTGTAGTGTACAATTACATATACATATGTACATATCATTTTACATTGAGCAAAAATTGTCGGGATATGAAAAAGTCCAGGGAAAAGAAAAACTCGTAATTTATATACTCGTATGTATGTACATGCATAGACACATACATACATTTACATACACATATACATAGTATACTCTTGTTTCTACAAAATTCTATAATTTTCAAGAACAACGTATTAGCCACAAATAATAATGTCACCTGCAAAATGTCATTTATATTTCTTTCACTTGTAAATAAAACCACAAACTCAGTTGTCAGACCGAAAATGCAGTTGTTCAGTAAAGAACAGAAAATTTTCATGTTATAAAATGTATTTAAGCATAATATTGTTTTATTTTTCCCATTTCTATTGAAATTCAGGAAGATTGCAAATTATATATCGTTACTTTAATATAGAACGGCCCTAACTTAAGCTTTTTTTCAAAAGTTAAATTAATATATGAATGTCCTGTTTCAGTTGAAAAGTCAAGATCACTAAAGTAAATATAAAGCCTCTCGATTAATTAGATGAATAACCGGATGTTTATAGAAATCAGTCACTTCAGAGAAGTGCAAATAATTGAACAAAAAATTAAAAATATATTAATGGCGCGATTATGGATCGCAACCGAACTTTTTTTTGTGTTGCCAGCAGGGATTTGAGAATTTGTGCAAGTGAAACTGTCAGTTCCCAGTTTCCAGTTGACATCCGTAATACAATTTTCAGCAACTGACAACACAACTGAGGTTCGGTTGCCATCCATAATCGAACCGTAAGTTTTATTGTATAAAAAGCAAAGTATTTTCTAGTCAATAATTGTAAAAGAATGGATTATCTAACCACTTACATAAATTAATAGATTAAAGATAAACTTAGCAATTTACGAGTGTGATTAGAATTATGAAAATATTAAAAATGTTCATTGTACACTAAAAACTACAAAATATTCATCTGTTTAAAATTAATCGAAAAATGATTTAAAGTCTCCTGAATACGGTTTTCAGAGGTTATTTATATCCTAAACGCCCAGGACCATAAGTTATGCGCATTATTGCCAAACTTTTAAAACTACAGAAACCTTTTTAAATGCAAATGAGGTATTAAAAGTTCTGCTACAAACTATAAAAATTAAACAGAAAATGGGACAGTAAACTATAATTTATTTTTTATTTATTTTATTTATTAGTTAATCGGTTGTTCGAGTAAAAGTGCTGAACAAGTTTTCTCAGGACTTTCCTTTTAGAAATAAATTTATTCTAATTTATGCAAGAAATTAAAGTTTTAGTCTTTATGAAGATTTTTAATTTAGTTTTATATAATTTAAAATATTTATGTCCATGGAAATCAACTTGTCTTTAACAAAAATCGTTCCAGTGAATCAATATAAAATTTGTTCTTTTTGGATAATCCGCATGAATGAAATGTAACTTTTTGTAAAATGTAATATTTTTTACTAAATTAGTTTTACAATAAAAAGTTTACGGCCAATATGGATGTATGTATGAAGAAGAAAAAAGAAAACAACTATGGCGCCTTAAACACATTAACATAAGCCTACGTATGTACGCACAGAAGTATACTATATAAAATAATTCTATAAAAAACACAAAATGCCAACATCAACTTGTGTAATAAAAGTTATTGCATATTATTTTGCTAATGATTTTCATTAGGGTCGCACGATTAATCATGTAAAATGAAACTTTAAGAATTCTTTGCCGATCGCATTTCTGTTTTTCTAAGAATTTTACTAAACTTGATTGAGTAATTGACGGCTCGCACACTAATTGAAAATATTATAATTAACCATCTTTTATTTTTTCTTTCAGATTCCTTGACAACAACGTACTCAACGTCATATTTACTGTCGCTAGACATCATCACAACAACGGCGCCGCAAACAAATTATTTGCCATATTTTGATTTTGATGTCCCGAGAAATATAACAGTAACAGTGGGCCAAACGGGATTTCTGCATTGTCGCGTAGAAAGATTAGGAGACAAAGATGTGAGTATTTAAAAATATTTCAAGTCATAAGAGACTTTAAACGCTTATCTATAGCTCACGAAATACTGAACCAACAATAATCCCCAATATCCCATTCAATAAATATACACATGTTTACTGCCTGTTTTTAGAAAATGAAAACAAAATTGTGAGTGAGAATTTATATTGAAAACAACAATAAGATACGAAAATTTGTTTTTGTTTTCAATATAAATTCTCACTCACTATTTTGTTTTCATTTTCTAAAAACAGGCAGTTAATTTCGTATTAGTCTTGGCAAACTCTGTGGATTAATGTGGCCATAAAGTGTGTCAAACAAATTTGGTCTTGTCTATTAATTATATAGAATTAAGTTTTTTTCACTTATTGCGGAACTATTTGTTGTTGTTACTTCAGTACAAAACATAAAAATTGGATACTTACGTACTCGTTCTGGAAAACAATTGACTACTGCTAACAGTCTTTTAGGACTCTCTAAGGTCTACAAGCTAACAAGAGGATGTTAGAAGAATTTAGATTCGTATATTCAACTAATAAATTAAATTACTTTTTGAATTAATGATAATAGTGACTCAAAAGACTCTTTACTCGTTGAAGTGAAACAGACCAGAACCTTAAGGTGAGGGGATGGCACACTACATCATACGATCGATAATCTTAAAAGGATTCGTAACATTTCTTAATACGTATATTATTTGAATTTAGTACCAAAACATTTAAAGTAGACTTGTGGAGGATTGATGATATTCCTTTTTCCTTAAACTTTAATTTAACAATAAAACCAGAACGAAATATTTGTTAGGAATATAAAATTTTTTGTGTGCAGATACACACATACATCCAAAGATACATTTATTAATGCAAGACATACGTACGTACGTACCATCTAGACACATTCTCGTTTTCTGATAACACTAATTCTGAAAATAACATACAACTTAACAAATTCATACACATAGAGATGACTAATTTATAGACCATCAATCACTGGTTGTGTGATTTGATGGATGTAGTTGTGTGTTTTTTATACTTCTTTCTATAAGCCACATATGCATGCGATCCGTGTACCTTTAATAGGTTAAAATAAGAAAAATAAGTCCATTTCCAAATGTTATTGTATAGAAATTTGTATGAAAAAATATACAAACATTATAAACAATATAAATTGCAGCAATTAATTTAAACACACTTGTAAGTTTTGTTCTGCCAGTCGTTGTAGCTTACAAAGAAGGCTTTAGTTGTATAGCTGCTCATTTCACCAGTCTCACTTTCGTAGCAGTTGAGACAATTGATGTAGACGCCCAAAATTCTGTGACTCACATTTTGCAAAATTGTGTCGAATGCTGTTCGAAAACTTTTTCGAAATCTAAATTTTTGTCCAAAAATCTGTAGATTTTCTACCACTTTTTGGTCTTAAAATTAGCGGTTATCTTCATCACCATGCCCGAGTATTTTTAGGTACATACTCGTATATATATTATTATTCTTCATCATGACTAAAATTCTTTCCGGTCACATGTTGAGTTTAGAAAAAAAATCCTATTTAATTAATTTGACTAAAACGGTGCATTCGCGTAACACTTCAATTTTATTAAAATGAATTATCCAAATCTTATTAAAAAAAAATTACAAAATGAGAAACAAAACCTATTGAATTAAGTTGTTAGATTGCAACCGTAGTTTGTGGCCTTCACTGGCAAATTCAAAAGCGAAGTTATTTTTGTTCGTTCACCAAAATTATTTCCATTTTTTTCTAGTAGAATTTCCACCTGGTCGCAGTATTTATTGGAATCTTTTGCAGAAGAATGATTTAAAAATTAAAATGCATCATGTCAGTATTAATAAAACTCACTTTTGAAATAGATAGTCCCCAAAGATTTTGTAATATCAGGATGTGTAACATCCAAACCTTGAACCACATGATGATTGTTTTGTGCGATTTTATTATTACTCGGAACTGTTTCAAGATTTTGATGGTCGCAGGAGATTTCAGCAGTTTGACACATTGCCTCCTCCTCCCTGATCTCAGGAAATATATTTAAATTGTTTTCATTGTCAGTTTGCTTTAATGATGAATATGTCGGATTGTGGTTCTCTATAATTAAACGTATGTCACGAGCTGTCCGCCACCATCTAGAGATAAGTTTTAAATTTGTAATAATTTTTTTTTTACTTTATAGATAAATAAAATTAAATAGTTTAAGGATACAAAATTACGTCCATAGTCATATAATCAACAAAATCTAAGCAAATTTGTAGGATTTAAATTAAATTTCCGAAATTGTATTAGAAAATATCATGCGATAAAAATGAAATGAAAATGAATCCACACGAAAAACTCATGAACAAACAGTGAATCTTTGCAACCTTCGTAAGTGTCAAGTATGAAGAAAATGTAATTGAATTTGCATACAAATTAAATTGCATTTCAGGGAAACTTGAAGACAAACAAAGTTTTTATTAAAAATGATGCAATAAAAAGGAGACGACACTTGCATCCATACGCTCAGAACATTTGCGCAAGTAAATATACGAGTAATGTAAACAATATGGAGAATATAAGAACAACTCAGACAGACAATATTTTTTTTTTATTTGTATTTTACTTACAGGCGGCCTGAAAAAACATTTAACAAAGATGCAAATAATGAAATTAAAATAAACTTCTATACTGAATAAGCAAACAAAATTCGCTGATATATTGAGATGCAAATAATCTACAACACCATGAAAACATGACATGACAATGTATGTATGTGTTACGAAATACGTACATACTGGCAAAGTACACTCGCTCCGTATAAGAGACATTTCGAAATTTATCGTTACATTTATCTTAAACATGTTCAGATATTCAATATAAGAAATTTGCGAAAACTCAAGAGAAATTTTCAATGAAAATTTTAGCACATAATATATTTTTAATGGTTCTACCATTACCTACTACTACCAGCGATATCAGCTGCAAGTCCACAGATACATCCCGGTTTAAATGATATTCAAAAATTAATAAAATAAAAATTATAGTCGATTTCATGCATTTGGAACTCTACATCTCTAAAAAACAACAGCATCAGTTTTAGTATCAGTATCTTCTTTTACCGACAACAACCATTAACGACAAAGTATTTCACATTTAGTTGGCATTTCTGTTTATGCGTTACAAATTGCCACTATTTTAATGTCCGATACAAACAAAAACTTGAAAAAAAAAAAAATCCATTATTGGACTGTCTGCATCTGTTGTTGACATTTAAGTTGCAGTTTGTTAACTTCATTTAACAAGTTTGTTTAGAATGTTTTTGCAATATTGTGAGCTGAAATGAAAAACGACTATCGAAGCGCGCAAAGTTTATCACAAAATTCGTCCAAATTAAAAACTCATTTAATTATTTAGTGTTTTCTCTCTGCTATAAAATGTAAAAAAAAAATTTGTTTGCGCGATTTTGCGTTTGAGCCAACGATATGTTAATTTAAGTCCCAATATGATGACGATAATATTGCACAGTATGATCGTACATAAACATGTTTATGACTCTGTGGTAACACGAAACTGATGTAAAAAATTATTCAGACACTAAAAAAAGTAAATTATTGAGCAGTCGAGAAAATCAACCAAGCATAGTGAGGTTCGATTGCCTATAGAAAATTATTACGATAAGTTTTTTTTTAAATCAGCCTAGAGAAACTGGAGCAATAAAACTCAAACTCAATTTAAATTTCAATTCCTTTGGCCTTTTCACTAAAAATTTTCATAATTTCCGAAAATATAATCCGCCCAAAATATCAATCTCCCACCTGCAAACATTTGAAAAAAAAAAAAAAAAACATGTTTAAAAAGTGAATCTGAGAAAAAATAAATCAATCTGTCGATTTAAACAATTTCTTTCACGAGCACTAACTTCGAAGAACTTTAAGTTGGCACCACTTAAATCAACATAACTGGTCGGATATTTGGTTGAAAATTTCGACTATTACAGTTTTATTTTTAGGTCTACTACTCACCGATACCAGGGGATTAATTGAGCTTTTGCAATCATGTAAACGTTAATCAAATAAACAAACAACTGTGTGAGAAAAAAAATAAATAAAACAAATTAATAAACATGGCATAATAAATAAGGTAGCCTTGTTCCTGAAACAAATACAACGTCACAAAAACAACAGGCATTTTATTAGTGTAAAATGTTTTCTGTGTGTCAAAATCAGAGAAACAAGCCGATCGCTTCGAAGCCGTATATCATCGCCGCTTTTGTGAAATCGAGCCGCTGCCAATCACATCGGTTTTTTATTGCTTTTTTACAGGTATTTCAGCTCTTAAAAATGCATGGTTAGGTTTAAGTTGCTTAATGTGATATTAGACTTTCCTTTACAGCAATTTTTTTTATTTAATGTATAAAATTTCCAAATAAAATTTTATACTTCACCGGCGGGTTGAAATAAATTTTGTTGCTTAGACGTCGCTACAAATTTTTAATCAGCATGTTGCTCTGCTACATAAAATTTGACATTTGTAAAACAAATATATTCTTCTACAGCAGGCAGGAAGACTTTACCTTATTTATTATACCATGTTAATAACTAACTGAAGGTAAAAATTATTATTTATATTTTATTGATAATTTTATATTCGGTAAAGTTCGTAATGCAATGATCAGAGACAATTTGACTTTGTTAATATTTCAAGCAACAAAGGAAAAATTTTAATATTCAACATCACATTAGATTTCAACATACACGGCGGAATAGATGCCACTTAACAACGATAGTATTCGTTGCATTACAAACTTTAGCCTAACAACTTATAAATATTAATAATAAATTAAAGAACTTGTATGCTTACCGTGGTTGATAGAAAAAATATAAGCCATCCTCTAGTCCATACCCGACCCACTCCACTTACATGACTTTGCAAAATATAATATTGAACTGCAACCAAAAGAGTACCAACAATTCCAAAGGCTATTAAGGTCAACAATAAAAACAATTGACAATCTTCCTAAAAGAGTTCCATTTAACTTATTATAGAAAGTTATATTGAAGCATATTTATTTACCTGTAGAGCCCGACGACTTATTGATCGAGAGTACCACATACGTAGTGATTGATAAAAAGTATATCTGCAACAACGACAATAATAAGATAAAATTATATTTTAATGATGCGAAATATTTGATGCTTTTTTCTTGAATTAGAAAATTAGATACACAAGCGAGCATTTAAAAATGGTTCTGCAGCGGCATTTTATGATAACGCTGTGTTATAGAAATAAATACCAGTGAATTTTTGACAAAATGTTTTTTCAAGAAAGCTGATTTAAAAAAAGTAACGCTCATATTTTGGATATACAAGTTAATAATGTCGATTTGAACAACATGTGGCATAACTATCACATATGGTTTGTGTTAATAATAACAAATATCGTTTTTTTGCGGGGTAAACATCTGTCATTATAATTCAGTATTCGCTAGACTCCAAAGTGTAAACACACATATTTTTTGTCAATCGCTATAATATGTCGAGTTTGGTGCCTAAAAAAGTGTTTCGCAGGGAAGTGTGATAACCTTCTTTCATTTGAAGAAAACGGCTGCTTAAAATTATCGATTCTTGGTAGAGACCGTAAGCTTCTACCAAGAATCATGCACCAACTCAAAAAACTTGTGAACGATGGTTTGCGCGATTCAAAAGTGGTGATTTCGACACAGAAGACAAGGAGGGGCCCGACAAACTTTGAAGACGAGGAATTGGAAGAATTACTCGACGAAGATTGTTGTCAAACGCTAGGAGAACTTGCATTATGATTGGGAGTCACACAACAAGCCATTTCTCTGTGTTTAAAAGCCTTTGGATTCATTCAAAAGCAAGAAATTTGGTCCCATATGAATTGAAGCCGAGACACGTTGAAAAGCGATTTTGCAAGACCGGTCAAAAACTATTTGGAAAGTGTTGGCTCAACCGCCTTATAGCTCAGACCTTGCCCCTTCTGACTACAATTTGTTTCGATCGATGCAGAACGCCCTTACTGGACTACGCTTCACTTTAGAACTGGGTATCAAAAATGGCTTGATAAATTCTTTATCTCAAAACCGGAGCAGTTCTTTTGATGCAAAATTCATTTGCTACCAGAAAGATGGGAATATTTTTAATTTGCATTTTTTAAGCAAAAAAATCGAAATTATTAACTTGTATATCCAATATAAAATCAAGCGCTTTTGATGCATCGACATGCATATTTCAATTTTATTGTAGATTTGAAAAAAAAAAACTTCACAAAATTTAATAACAGTACAACTATTTATTGAAGGAAAATATCGCTTAAAAGTTTTGTCTAAAATCTATAAAAATAAAAAGTTATGCGGCCACAAACATTAAATACACAGGGTTTTTTTTAAGAACATCTTATCTCAATAGTTATAACGTCAGTTGAAAAGTAAAAGGTTCTCGTCAGAGATTTCTACAAATTAACAATTTTCAATCAAATTAATTTCAATAATTATTTTTGTAATGTAAATAAAATTTAGGATTTATATCGATTAGTTTTTCAAATGATTGGAAGTTCTAACATGAAGTGTAAACATTTATTTAATTTTCGGAAACATTTCCCTATGAAGCTTTTACATGTGAACTAATAATGAAACATAAATACAATCTTATTGCTCCTTTTACTTTTTTTAACCTCTGCGAGCATCCATAAATAATGGAATATTTGAAATTGTGACATGGAAATATTTCACGTACTGTTAACCCTTGTCAACGTTCAACCACAAACAGTCAGATCTACACATGTGTTCAGTAACATATTGGTAATGTATACACACAGGCGCATGCACACTTAAGGTATAAACACATTCGCCACAGCAGACTACACGAACACAAGAACACAAATGCTGCTAGCTACCTTTGTAGCCGTTTAGCAGCTACTTAATTATTTTGGATACGACAGATACACAGTCAACAGCTGATCCTGAATTGTTCATTTATGTATATTACAGTGGTGCATATTTAGCGCTTTTACTTTTTTAATAAAGTTCGCTGGAGCGCATTGAATACAGCGAATTGAATTCGCCACTCACATCACTTTGTATGGATTCGCTTTGACATAAATTGAAAAAATTCATCTCATGTATCTATTTTGGCTCCGGTGTTACGGGTACAAAACTTATTTTTTATTGGCCATATCTCCTAGAATATGGAACGGATATAAGCGATGTGGATATCAATCTAAACTTTTCCAAAATACCTTTATAATGGTATACAAATTTTTTAAAACAATTTACCCATTGCGAGTGAAATTCAAATTTAAAATTTTTTTACCTGACTTTTCACTTTTACAGAACACTTACCATGCTTTTATTTGGTGTATATTTGAAAGCTGTCACCGATGAAATACGTAAGTCGTGCTTCTTTAAAGATGATTTTAAGAATTAAATGAGTTACTTAGAGCATTTTGAAATGATACCTATGTCGTTTATATTCGTTCTATATTGTAGGACTTATGATCAATAATATATTAAAGTTTTGAAACCCGTAACTGCGGAATCAAGAGAGAGCGCCGAAAAAATTACACAAACATTTTTAGGAGAAAAAGGGCTATTACCCTGTGAGTTTTTTTAATCTTTAACAATGTTGGTATTTTTGACTCAAGTCAATATTCTATATAACAATAAAGCTAATAAAAATTCTTGATGCATATGTATTATAACATTTAAATTTTGTATTTATTTTTTTATCTTCCAATAAAAAATATTTCTAATCACTAATTTGTTTTACAAATTTTGTATATTGTCAACACTGTTTTGGTTTTGTGGCCATCAGAAATAGAAATTAGTTTAATTCGACTACACGACAAAAGTAGCATGGACAAAAACCTGTTGCCGTGTTGCCTTGCTGTCTTCAATATAATCATTCTCATATGCACACATGTATTCTAATTTTGACAGGTGGTAGTCGGTAGTCTGCTGTGGCGAATGTGTTTAATGCTTTACGCAGCACACATATACACATACATACATACTTACATTAAAGGAGTAATTTAATCTTCGTTATTAAACATAATTTCTTGATCCTTAAGAAATTTGTGTAAAACTTTTTTTAATCGCCTTGAAACGATTCGAAAATCCATGATTACGTCAAGAATGATCGTATACAAAATATGTTTTATGTTTGCTTTATTAAAGAAACGTATGAAAAAGTGGGGAGATATATATTTTAAAATTAACTTCTGACTGAGCGAGAGATTTTTATTAACAATCAATATGACACAAATGTATTAATTAGATTATTGATCGCAAGTTGGACGTTTTACAGATTTTTAAAGTTTGAACGATTAGTGTTACATACAATTAAGATGCTTTTAATCTTACGTTTTTGTGAAAATTATGAGAAATTACCGTGAATATATGCAAAATTAATAAAAGAACTACAGAAAACGCCCCACTGGATGTAAAAGCACATCATTGTGAATGATCTTGAGACAGGATGACAACGAGCATGAAAAATGTACTTTTATTGAAAAATATTTTAATTATTAAAATTTTGTTTAATGATCGTGCAAAGTACTTGTAAGTTCATATTCTTAACTATTTTGTTTAATAGATTTTATTGTAGTTTACTTTTTACGTGCACGTAAATTAAAAAATTTGTATCCCTTAACCATGACATGAAGGAGATACAAGTTAGATCTTTATACGGTTTAACTAACGACATACTACATACACCATAATCATGGAAATGTGTGTAACTTTTTTTGCTTTGTTTAAACTTAAAAATGCAGGACATTTTACTCAATAGTAAAAGCCAACAAATGAACTGAAAAATTATTTCAGCAAAACAAACAAACAGAAGAAAAACTAAGAAAAAAATTAAATCCAGGAGTACACACAAGGACATCTGTATACATATACATAATATGTATTTACCCTGTAGTTTTTTCGTGACAATTTACCCCAAAAGTGGCAGTACTGTACAATGTGGACTGGTTATAAAACTATCCACATTGATCCTATACTCGGAAGACTGGTTCTAAAACTGTGGAAAATTTTACTGTCACTTTGTGCAGGCACTTAGCTGTCTTTTTGTGTCGCAGATGGTGGATAGTAAAAAATGTATGTCATTAAGCACACATAGCTTAAGTAGTACAATGTACAAGTACCAGTGAGTGTAGCTGAGTGGGTTGAGATGTTGATTAGCAGTCTGAAGGTTGCTAGTTCAATTCTCAATACAGTCAAAATACATTTACAAAAATAGTGCAATGTTACGCATCCTTACTAAGTTACAAGTGGGCTGTAGGAACATTATTGTACTGCAGTGGGAATAACCAGGATGAAGATGACTAGGATGAAGATAAATAAAATAATAAGAATAATAATAAAAAAATAGCTGAAAGCAAAATTTAATTATTATATTAATTAATTATTATTATCTTTTTAATTAATAAATGAATTTGTTATGTTTCTTTTTTTGACGAAATAATTTTTTTTTTTAAGTTAAATAAATTATAAAATGACTTTTATTTCATAAAAAATAGGGAATGATTTGGGGTTTTTAAGGGAGTGGTTTGGCAGGTATAAGGAGACAGTTAAAAGTAAGCCAAGAAGAACCGGCTTATGAACTGTCTTTTTGTGGCCTCTTGGTGACAATTAACCCCATCGTAGGACATCCCCTTGTTAAAGTGGCCAGTCATATGGCTAGCATTCGGACTGGTTGTGTCATAAAGGGGCTAGTATTATAACCAGCTCGGAGACAGCCACTTGAACTACAGGGTGTGTTCGAATGTCTGAATGTATGTAAACGTATTAGTATGCTGTAAAGTATGAAATAAAGAAAGCTATTTATATCGTCACCTAAAATCCAATAGGCTGTATTTGACAAAAAAAAATTCAATAATGCCTTTTTGATAGGTAGTGATGTAATCAGCAAGAATGAACTCTTCCTTAAAATTTCACTCGTCTAATTTTAAAAATAACGATTTTATTAACAGAAATGTGTATGGCACTGGTTAAATGTAAATGGCACTTAATTAAAAAAAGTGTTTTGCATCTCATGTAAAGTAGCAAAAACAAAATACAGTTAGGGTTTTTTGGATTTTAGCTAACGACAGGTATGTAAAATACAGCACAAATGTTTGCTGTACATTATTGTTGTTGTATTATTTATTTCAAGTTGCTGAAAGGCAACATGTAATGAAACAGAAATAAAATATTATTAATGGCAATGCGAAATATGGATCGAGCGGGTCTCATATAAAAAAAATCAAGAATGAATGCTACAATTCGTATTCTACATATATTTACTTGTTCGTTTATGAATGAATTTATTATTTGTATTAACTTGAAAATAATTCATACTTATTTATGTTTAATTCGTACATAATTCTTTTTATGAAAATAATATTTTATACATGCAAGGTTGCGTTATAATTAAAACGTGCCTTATTCCAATTAGCATTTTGTCCAAGTCGATAGTTAGAAAAATATTTTGTATTTGCCTCCCACTTCAAACAAATACAGATACATTTGTATTTATGTGTGTGTGTGTGTGTAAAACATATGTTGAAAATGCAAATAAATACCTCAAAGTTTGTTCCGTATTATACTGGAACTGGCACAATTCACATGTTGTACATCTCGACATACTGATCCATCTTTCCAAGCAATCACAATGGACATAACTCAATGAACCTCTACACAAACACGGCGAAATAAGTCTAATGCAAAGATAAAAGAAATGTTTAACTGACTGTTACTTCATATACACATACACGTGAACAATTATTATTGATTTGCACAGTTTTCGTACTTGTCTGAATTTTCGTTGTTGTGGCAAATACGGCAAACAAATGATTTTGTGGAATGAAAAGATGCGACTTCTGCTCTTTCAGTTTCAGCAATACAATTCATATCATTTTGTTTACCAGTCAAACAGTTGCAACATTTCGATGTGCCCGGTAAAGTATCTGTTAGATAATCAGTGTTTTTTCTTGGGTTGTAATTTTTTTCTACTTCTTCCCTTTCAACATTAATTCGTAGTGCAGATGTGTGAACTTCTGCAAATTCTTGATCAGTTCCTAATAATGTTTTTGTACATAATTTAATCTAAATTGTGTTTGATTGATTTAAACAAAAATATTAATTACCATTTTGTGAATTGTCCATTTCTTTTTTATGAACATTAAACTGCTTGATGTTGATGTGCAGCTCTTTGAAGTTTATTTACAGATAATTTTATTTATATTTTTGATAAAAGTCAAAAAAAAAAAAAAAAAAAAAAAAAACGATAACAAAGGTTACGGTCACATTTGGAAAACATTTACTTGAAATATTTTTGTTTATATTTGAGCAAATTTCGAAAGTTTTCGAATTTTTCGCGAAGGGTATAATTTGCTAAACTCTTTGGCTTTCTTGCATTTTTTAGAAGTTTTTTTTTTTAAATTGAGATTTTTTTTAAAATATTGCAATTTCTTGAGAATTTTCGCGGCAGGCAATAACAAAAAAAGTTTTAGGTTTTGATTAGCCTGCAACAGTAGTAGTTTTGGAGAAGCATGAATAAAATTACAACACCACTTATTTTACGATCGTCAAATACTCGACAAGAACCCTTCCCAATAATTACGATAATCAGCAAACTTTTATTAGACTTTTTTTCTTGCAAAAAATTTCCAAGATCTAATAATTATTTTCCCAAAATAAATCAAAGAGTTTGCCTTTGAGTGGCCCCACAATGTTCACATTAGAAACATTTATGTTTGTTAACAAATAATTTTATTTTCCCAAAATCAGCTAGTTTGCTGTTTGCGGTAAAAAAATATTTTATGGTCACACTACTGCACACAACTATTTGATATTTTTCGTCAAATGTTTCACCAATTTGAACGTACCTTAAGAAAATAAATTAAACAAAATAAAATTATTAGGTGCGTTCCATTGTATAAGAAATAATTTAAAAATGTACCTACAACAATTAGAACGTCACAAAAAGAACAGGCATTTTGGTAGTTTAAAATATTTTCCGTGCCAAAAACAGAGAAACAAGTCGAGCGATTCGAAGCCTGCCTTCACCTCCTCTTTAGTAAACTCGAACCGCTTCCAAACACATCGGTTTGTAATTGCTGTTAAAAATGCATTACGTTTCTCAATGAGATATAGATTTTTTCTTTGCCCAATATAAGTATATTTAATATTTTTTGTATATATTTTATTTATTTGTTGATGGCTAAGCAACGTCCGTCCAGAGATAAAAGAATATGTTGGTTAATCCAACAAATTTCAGTTGGAAATGAAGTGTTAATGTAAATTGTTGTTGCAATTTTCAGTGTCACAATATTACTATTGGTCAAAGTAACCATGTCACAGCAGTAATTGAACTACTTTGGAATTTTTATAAGAAAACTGTTTTTCTTTGTTTAAGTAAACAATTTAGAATGGCAAATTTACTGCTAATGTAAGCTGATGTTGCAATTTATTTAAACTAACCAATCTTGTTAGTAAAGTAACCATAAAAAGTGGTTGGCGAACCTTCACGAAATTTTTACTAATTTAACTGTAATTTTTAAGAACACACAATGTTAAGATACACAACAAAATTGGTTACATCTACCCACATATTTGGCTGTATATGCTTTTCATTGTTAGTTTTCCAAACCGTACTTTTTCAAAGCATTAAAACTGTGATTTAATACAAATGTTTTCCAAAATCACTTGAGAACTTAAAAATGATTTTTGAAAATTACAAATAGATTAAGTGTAGTAGCTTTAGAAACTTATACAAAACAAAATAGAGAATAAGGCAAATTCATAACAGGTAGACTCGCCTCAATTTGCTTTGAAAAACCTCCACTTACTTTTTCAAAAAATGTACTGAAAAATGTTGCAACAAAGCATTTCACAAAGTAACTGGCGCACAAACACAAGGGGCGAAATAAGGCGAAAATAAACACCTGGGCTGCCGATACTACCTTTTATGGTTTGCATTGATAAAGAATTTGTACTCGATATGACAATAAATAAATGAAAATATAAAATTGAAAATTGAATACTCAGATCTAAATTGTTTTCCAAAATGATTAGTGTTCTGCCAAATAATAAACGTAATTATATTTTAATATAAAATGTGAATTATTCCGAAATATATTTGCATTTAGACCACAGTTGTATAAAGTGGCATAAACACGAAAATATCTGATGCACACAAAAATATCTGATGCCCCGTGTTTAACACTGCAGTCAAACGTTCTAGTTTTTATTCAATTCTCTTTCAAGAAATTTACACAAACTGCTTGTCAAAATTCACAAAAATTGAAAGAACACAAAAAATTATGGCGGCAGAATATATTAGCCCTATTCACAATCTTGTGCAAATGGTCTTGCATCATTGCATTTGCAAAATGGTGTAGGATATTATTACTCTACACTAACGAAATACAGAGAAATGCAAACGATATATCTTTGCAAATAAGCAACACTAAAAACCAATAGCATATATTTACTCTACTTATGCAACACTTAATTGCAAAACGACAGCTGATACGCAGTGAGCTAAGCCGATTTTGCTTATTCAAATATTAATAATTTTATTCAAAATTATAAAACAAAAATATTTCAAGCATAAGGAAATTAAGCAGACAAACAAAAATTAATGAAATAAAAAAATGCATAACTTAATTATTGAAATAAAAAATTTAAATAACAAAAAGCTAAAATTAGCAAAACGCAAAACATCTCAAATCAAATTATTCAATTATTTAAATTTACATATTATTTAAAATCCTGACTTACTAACAAATTAACCCTTATTTTTATAATAAAAATTTGAATTATTTGAATGTTTTGATACTTGAGTAATTTCTGATATGTATTTTTACGCCAAAACTTCAGTGGAAAAAATTTTTTTTATTTATCAATCAGCTGTGAATTTTGTGTTTTGCATCAAGCATTGCAACCTAACCCAAAGATATCATTCACAATCGATAGAATAAATGTGCAATTTCATAAATTTGCAATATCAAATGCACAAGATTGTGAATACGGCTATTATGTACTTATGTATGTATATGAAAACTAACGAGAGTTTATAATCACAATGGCAATCAGCTGCTTTCTTGAAAGCAATTTGAAACACTCAATTGAACGAAAATTTGAAAGCAAGTTCTCAGCAAATTTTAAAAGTGTGAGTGTATTGGTAAAAAAATGAGAGAGGATTGAATCTTGAAACAAAAATTGAATCAGGGTTCTCAGATTTCTTTTGAGTCGCGTCCCCAATTTGAAAATTTTCATCCCCGAAATTCCCCAAAAACCAATTTTTACTATCCCCAAAAATCCCCACTAAAAATAATACTACTTCAATTTCAATTCACTTAAGTATTAACTTATGAATACTTTATTTGCACTGCAGTTCATTTCTAACTATATATTTGTATATGTGTTCTAACAAATTAGTTAAGTTGACTGATAAAATCAAAAAGTTCGGAGTCCAAATCTTCTTTACCGCTGTCTGAAGAAATTTTTTGGTACATGCTTTTACAATTAAACAATTTGACCATTTCTGGAGATGAATCAAAAGTTTCACAACAAATTCAATTATTTTTAAAATGTATATTAATTCTTAACAGAGATTCGAGCAACTCGTACTGCATTTTGTTTCTAATTTTTGTTTTTACCGTGTTCATTTCCGAAAAACTCCTTTAACGCAAGCGTTGCTCGTTGCTACGCAAAATAAATTTAATACCAACTCTGCCAATTCTTTAAACGGCCGTGATCCAGCGGCATCTTGATATGAATAAACTTCTGTCCAAAACATTTTTAAGTTGTTTGTTATTTGTATATCAAATAAATCATTCCATCAAATAAATGGCATTATTTTCCACTGTGACTCAAATATATATCTTGGAACATTTTCATTTGACGCTGGTTGTAGTATTTTTATGATTGAACTAAATTGGGGTTGTCCTAATGGGTTGCAACACATGTTTGGAGAAAATTGCTTATATGTTTTGAAAATGTTGAGATTTGATGGCAAATGTTTTAGCATTTGTTTAAATAAAGTTTTTGTGTATAAAAAAACAAGTCCGCTTTACTTTTAATAACTAATTTTTTTTTATCACACTAAAAACACTTATGTACTCAAAAAAGAACAATTAGAATATGTTGATATTAAAATAATAGTCCAAATAATAAACCAAATAAACATCCCCAAAATATCTCATAAATTCCCCAAAGCATATAAATTAGCCTCGATGAATTTCCTAATTCCCGAACCAAATTTTTCATCCCCCATTTTGAAAAAAAAAAATCCCCGATTTGGGGATAAATCCCCTAATCTGACAACACTGAATTGAATGAAAACTTGATCCTGTGATACCCAAGTAATACTTTTTTAAAATTTCTCTCTCTTCTTCATGCTTTTAGATCACAAAGCACTTTACCTTTTCATTAGTGTCTCATAAATGTTTTGGAAATGCTTTTCGTTGTTGCAGTTCTTGTGTTGCATTCATTTACAAATACATTCTTAACAAATTGGCCAGTTAGAAGAGAGTGTAAATGGGGTTAAAGGTGTTTACTTGTTACCACTTTAAATCTTTATGGGTTTTGTTGTTGCTTTTGTGTATTTGGCCCTGTAATTTGTTTACAAGACTTTTCAAGAAAACCTTTTAGGAAACTTTCATTTGGTTTGGTTTTTCTATCCGATACTTTCCATTTTGCCAATGCTTTGTAATTTGCAAAGTTTCATTATCAAGACATTAAGTTTCGTTGTTTTGTGTTGTGTTTTAAAATTGTGCTACAAAATAAAATCATTTTGTCTTTAATTCTAAAGCCATCTTTGCAATACCTGCTTTCTGCATTGAAGGAACATACAAAAACATGACGATGAGGGAGGGTTTGGGTGTTGATGTTTTGTGGTTTTCTAAACTTTTCACTGTTGGTTTTTAATGAATAATTTAAATGTAACTGCATTCTAAATGTTGTAAATGAGTTTCGTTTAAACAGTCAAGCAACAAAAGCATTTGAAACAATGGACAATACCCAGCAGTATAAAATTTTAAACTTTATACGAAAAGTTTTGCATGTTTGTCAAAATTTTCTATTTTTTAACATTTCTAAACATTGATTCAAAAGTTAAAGTGTGCTTTTGTTAGTCAAACATGTAAATAAGTTAAATATTATAGATCTCTGTCTGTCTGCATCTTTAGTGCTTTGCAATTAAGGTTTTTTGAAGTGTAAACTTCTATTGGCGCGGTACGAAGGTTTTGGATGAGACAAAACCTCAGAACTCGCGACACCGTCACGCTTGTAGCATCTCTGTTTGTGCGAATGCCTAGTCGGAGTGAAGTTAACAACCTACAGATATGGGGGTTTATTACGGTTCTCGATTCGACTTCGACTGCTGTAATAGATTAAAGAAAAATGTTGTGTGTTACTTTAATCTAGTACAACAGTCGAAGTCGATTCGAGAACCTTAGTAAGGCCCAACACCTAAATTTTTTTGGTCAAAATGAAGCGAGCGCCCTCTCTTGTGGGTGATGTTGCCATATATGAGAAAAAACTCATTTTTTGGTGCACCAAAAAGGGCGCACTCTTAAATTTGAGCGAAACTGATTAAGAAGAGTACACAAAGATGGCGCTCTCTTCATTTTGAGCGAAAAAAATTTAGGTTGTTAACTTCTCGGGCACAGTTGCATTTGCGTTTACAATAAGTGGCATGGCAAAACTAGCAGGTATGCGCAGTTAAACAACAAGTACAACAATCCAAAAACAACATGTATTTTGTTGGTATAAAGCACTCGCTTCATATCAAAACACACAAACAAATTTAAAGCATTTTAATACGTATGAGTACCAAACTGTAACCATTTTTTATGTACTCTCTTCAAACTATATCAGTTTGTATGAAAATTTGCTATAAAGCGAGCTCAGTCAGCTGTGCTAGTAAGCACATCTGTTGCATACGCCTTGATAAGTGGTTAACTTTGTTGCATGTATTTATATAATTGTTTATATCTACTCATAATTTTTTTGGCAATGCATGTGTATTGTTGTAATCACAAAACGTTTTCACTTCTGTCGGTACTCCCGGAGTGCTACCTGTATTTTTTTTTTATTTGCTTTTGTGTTATTATAGTTTAAAAAGAGGAACGGTTCTTGTTTTTAATAAAAAAACAACGTTATCTTATTTTTTTCCACTAATAAAAATAAAAACAAATCTAGCAACACTACATTTCGTACACAACATTAGGTCTGTGTTCAACTCGTTGAGGCGTTTGTCTCTGAAACGAACGAGTTCCACTAAAGGCTCACACAGAATTATCTTTGTAGGCACTCCAAGAATTTTTCTAGCAATACGATAGATTGTTCAGATTTTCAGTGTGAACCATGCCGTATGATTTTTCTTCATATGCAACACTTTAATTTTACGTAGCTCATACGACCAGTTGCAATTTGTAACTCATCTTTATATGTCACATTGTTTTGGCAAACCTTCTTGTGACCTCCTTTTTTTAATAAATTCGAAGTTACATTGTGTTTTGTTTTTTTTTTAAATACTCCTAAAATTTATGACCAATAAGTGGCGTTATACTCCAGTGCTTTCTTACTCCATTTAAAGTGAAGAGGGCAAAATCTCCAGTACATTATTTGTATGTTTGTGGTCTGACAAGCGATTGACACAACAACGATATAAAAAACTTCCAGATTATTTATTTATACACGTATTTGCTTTTTAGTTTTCCTACTTTTAAGTAAAATTTTTATATTTGAAAGATAAATTAATTTTTAATGCAACATTGGGAATTTAGCCAACTTGTACGAACGAAAACACAAATGGCAAAGGCGATAGAATTAAATATTAAAGACAATAAATCTTTTGTAATAGATTTTAGTAGAAACTTATATTAAAGTAAGCTATAAAGCAAAAAAAAAGTTCATTGTCCTTTAAGTCTCACATAAAACATTTGGATGCTTTTTTTTAGATTTGTTAAGAATTTGCTGGCATAATAATTATTCATTGACTTTAAGTAATCTTAAGCTTTTTAAGGAAAAAAAATTTTAAATTCTTTCTAAATTCTAAATGCATAGATGTCTTGTCACTTAAATTAATTCATAGTTGTCGTTTGACAAACAAAAATTACTTTTAGTGTAATTTGAAATAAACCGGGTTCCATTTGCTGAAGCAGCTCAAACACTGGCGCCACAACGAAAAATATAAAGAGATAAAAGATTTTTTATTAAATAAAGTCTTTGTTTACTTTGAGCTGCCGTTATTTTAATTGTTAATGTTCTAAAGGGTGGAAGGCGTTCATATGTATGTAAACAGCCGTTGAATAAATAAATACAAATCAAAAATTATAAAGAGGAGAAGAAGAAAATTAAAATTATACCCACATTTTCCATAAAAAATACTTTCGATTTGAAATGAATTAAAATGAACGCTTCATGCAAAACTAAATATTTTGAGATTGAGGAATCTGCTGTTGATACTGCAAAAGCTGGAACTAAGAACAACGTGCTCATATTAGATCTTTCTATTCTCTTGTTGATGAGCAACATGCTGTTGATACCATTTGCCAATTGTGATTTCATTTCCGTTTGCTGATTGCTTTTATCTATTTATTTTTTGTTGTTTTTTGTAAGTGCGAAACAATTTAAATTGCTTAGTTTTTCCGATATTGTTGTGCCTTAATTAAAATACAATTCGTTTAACAAATACACTTAAGTGATTAAATTAACAAACAAAGTGTTTAAAAGGGTTTTCATTAATTTATCTTCAAATTGTCTTCCCATCGTCCAATAAGGATAGAAAGCGAGAGAGAGAGAGAGAGAGAGAGAGAGAGAGAGAGCACGAGAACCGTTCTTAATGAAATGAAACATTAAAAAGTGATTGTTAAAACGTGTTTACAAACATCAATGGATTTAAAACAATAATCAGCATAATGACTGTGAACGAGTGTAGACCAAAATTGAACCTTTTTCGACCATTTTTTTTTAAACATTAAAATACTTTTGTTACAAAAACGAACAAAAAAAAAAAAACATTTAAAATTATTCTCCTTTTTCGTTTTAATACTGTTTGATTTTTAGGGTCAAATTTTAATGCTTCGACGCCGCCAATCTTTACAAGGTTGAATAAATATTTAAATTTTAAATAAAACTAATAGAAAAATTGTGTAGCAGCATTATAACAAAATCCTTGTTTAACGCTCGAGTGGTATTAATGTGATTTATACAGTAACCCTAACCAATGTTAGACATCAACTGTATCACATAAAATCTTTAAAAAATTAAAAAAACATGTGTATTAAAATGTTTGGTCTATGAGTACTCATTTACATCTATTCTTAGTATTTATTTTTTCAATCCAAGAAAAAAGTTTTAATATAAATACAAAACGCAACTCATAATTCTGATAAATATCACTGTAAATTTATACATCATTGAAATCTAGTCTAGTTCAATTTTACAAAATTTCAACATTTAAATCTTTATGTTTGCAATTTATTAAATTTATGCATTTGTCATATTCGAGTTAGTTTAAAAGTTTTTAATAAATGCGTAATAATTTTAGGAATATGTACATTAAGATTAATTATTATTATTAATATTAATTACTTAAAAATTGTCATGGATAAATTTTACAGAGAAATCCACATAGAACGAATTTTCAAATTTGTTTAAGTTAACAAATTCATTTGCATTTAATCTTTTTTTTTTTTTGAAATTCAGTAAAATTTTGAGAAATTATAAGCGCCATGTTTAGAAAATCTGTAAAACAAGAATCAAGCGATACTTGTACTTGTACTTATATTTGTTTGTTGGGTTATATTACAAAAAAAAAAAGAAAAAAAAAAACTTATGAAAGGGCACCCTATGGCTCATTCTATTTAATGGGAAAAAATATTTAACAAGATAAAATTATACAAAACAAATTTTAAATTTGAAATGCTCTAAAAAGCACTTCTAAGGTTAAGTCAAAGCGGTAATTAAAATTAAGTATTTAAACAGCAACAATATGTGAATAAAGAGAAGATAGACGTGCTTTTGACAAACAAATTATGAAGGCTTGAAAATAAAGAAAGAAGCGTTTAAAACATTAGAGGTGGGTGATGAGAGAAACAATTTGAAAAAATTACGATAATGTATAAAACAAAAAATATGTGTACTTACTAGTGATGTTACGAATACTCGTATTCGTATTCGATTGGTATTCGCCAAATTCAAGCGAATATTTCTCCGAATAATTTGCACATACATTTTCCCAAAAAAAAAAAAAAATCATACAAAAAAATTAAAAAAGTACATAAAATGTACAAAAATACCTACATTAATTTATAATAGTTTTATATAAAGAAAGAAAGCCCTTTACCTTTGACGCAAGATGATAATCTTCTTAAAAAACAAACGAAAATTATATTTCGTAACTATCAGTTAAAAGCTAAAGTCTTATATCTAAGGGCCTGTTTCACAGTGACGACAAGTCGATGTCGTTCTCTTATTTATATTGAAAACAAAAACAAAATATTTAAATTTGGCCCTAAATTCATATCATGTTAAGTTAGTAAGCAATTCTCTGTAGAGGAATGTTGGACTTCAAAAATGGAAGAACTAAAATTTAATATGTGAAAGTCCACCGAGACATGTGGCTGAACAATCTGCGAAAATATGTTCTCCAAAACAACACTGAATTACTAATTAAAATCGCAAGCAGAGTAAGAAACACAAAATGTAAAAGTATGTATGTATAAAATAATTTAAAAATGTTAAGCAGTGTTCTTCAAATTCGGCATCTCAATGTCATAATTTTTTCAACACATTTTTTTCAATTTATTGTTACTGACGCAAAGAAGGATTTTTTTCCAATTAAATTTGAAATACTATCTGGCCTTAAACCTTAAAAGTAATATTCGTATTCGGCGAATATTGTTTCAAATATTCGTATTCGTATTCGTATTCGTATTCGCGAACACTAAAAATTGATATTCGTAACATCACTAGTACTTACATAAATACATACATACATATGTATGAATATGTGTGTGCGTATGTATACATTAGAGTATTGCGAAAATTTATATTTTTAAGCTCGAGATTTTCAAATTATTTGAAAAAAACTGATTTAAGATATAACAGCTCAGCTCGTCTTAGTTTTTTATTTATTATTTATAATTTATGCTCTGAAAATATTAACTAAAGCTGAATTCACCCATTGTTTCCGAACAAAATTTTTGTCCGGACAAAATTTTTTGTTCTGAAACAATTTTGCAACACGATTCACTCATTTCGAACAATTTGTCTGGAAAATCAAAGCTACCATATGAAATACATGTGTTTTATTAATTTTGCAAGGTGGCAGTACAGTGACAGATGAATTTAATTTGGTATTTTATATGTCAAACGAACTTATTTTTTATTGTTTAATAAGAAAATTACATGTTAAAAAAAATTAATAAAAGTTAGTTAGTTTTTTTTACTAGCAATTGAGCTTTACTTTATTTTTATTTTACTGGATATAAGTTACTATGTGCTTCTAATATACATACTTATAAAATTATGTGGCAGCTCGCTTCAACTTTGGCTGAGAAAATGAAATAGGTGGCAGCTTATTTCAACTTTGTCCGAACAAAATTTAAAATTAAACCAATTCAACTCAATTCACTCTCAAAAAGAGAAACCTCAAACTTCATATAAAAAAAATTTTGTCCGGACAAAAATTTTGTTCCGAAACAATGGGTGAATCCAGCTTAAGTGTTCGCGATAACTTTATAAAATTAAATTTTAAAAAGGAATATGTAATTCGAAGTTCATTCGAATAAAGTTGAGTTCATAAATTGAAAAACTAAATTCGATCGAAAAAAAGTGAGAGTAAAAATACATTCGGATGAAATCATTTAACCGAATTTCTCGAACTGACAGTTTATCTGAAATTTTCTATATTTTATTAAATATTAGCAGATTTTAAAACGTAAAAAGATTTCGAATCGAAAAAAATATTACGATTAGTAACAGGGAAAACAGCTGACATCCTTTCTTGTTTTTGTATACTCTCATATACATACATACATATATTTTGATATAAAAATACATAATTACATTTCACAATAAAGAAAAAGAAGTGGAAACTAAAAATAAAACCAATTTAAGAAAAACAAACATTTTCTGCCAACAACAAGGAGTACAATAATAACAAGAGACACATAAAGCCTTAGTAACAGCATAAAAGATTGAATATAGAACAACACGTTTAGACACAATATTTTCTATATAATACACACACACACACACACAAACACACTTGTTAAAACAAGGATTCATCAAATTAGACATTCATATGATGGTTTGTCAACGCAGCTGTACGCATCCCAGCGAAAAAATTTAATGATGTAGCACGTAGTAGTTGTTATTTTCAGGGTTACAAAATAATGAGTACTACTTACTTATCTGATATGGAAAAAGTATATGACTAAAATTTTTTCTTTTCAAAACGATATAGAATATTTGCCTGTTTATATTTTAACTTTAAAGCTTCTCTTCTCACCTCCGAAGCTCACTCTGACTAGGGAACAACATTTGCAAGAAAAAAATATACTTCAAAGAATGACGTTGTTTGGCTCTATCGAAGAGGGATTTGTGTTCTTTTTTGCTGGGTTGTTATAAAAATGAATATAAAATGAAATAAGATAAAAACCTTAAGGAAAAAAGCTTTAAACTTAAAATAATACAATAAGGAATTTTTATACGTATGCTATTTTGATGGCATGTTTAATGTGTGTCTAAGTATCTTTTTTTATTGTTATGGGCTTCTGTTTTTTTTTTGTGCAGAATTATTATGAAGGTGACCTTGCTGCCAAAATTGTTGGTTGTGCGGTCGTCCGTATGTCACTTTCAGGTATCGAAAGGGTTTATATTAGATATATATTAAAACTTTTTTTACTTCAGAAATGGTTTTTCTCACAAAGACAAAATTCATAGCGCGCTACTGTGACTGACTGACAGCACAGTAGTCGTCGGTTCGATTCCCGGTATTGACTCTGGGTGTTTTTCACGTGTAATTCATAGAAGGTTATCACAATGGATCTAATTGGATGCTCCAAGTAGAAATGTGTATCGCACTTCTATATTTAACAGAAGTCGAAAATTATCTTGAAATATCATTGAATTTTTACCGTTAGGAGCAGCCATGACGAAAGTGTGAAATATATTTTTAATTTTTAATTGAATTTTAACGGCTTATAATGATGTCCTAATGTGCTTAAATGTCCTTAATGTCCTTAAATATTTCTAAGCAAATTGCAACAAAAAACTTTACTAAAACCGATTCAGGATTTTGTAAAATTAACTTTGTTGTAGATATTTATTTGTATAAAATTCTTCAGTAAATCTTAAATGAAAAATTAATTTTCCAAGTTAATGAAATGTTTCAATTCTTATTTTTCGTTTTATAGGTTTCATGGATCAGAAAGCGTGATTTACATATCCTGACTGCAGGTTCAACAACGTACACCTCAGATCAAAGATTTCAGGTAAATATGCCTAATAAATTTTGCTGACGTAAAACGAAATCATATCAAAAATTATCCGTTGTAGGTTTTACGACCTGAAAATTCCGGAAATTGGACTTTACAAATAAAATATCCGCAACCGAGAGATTCAGGCATTTATGAGTGTCAAATAAATACCGAACCAAAAATGTCGCTGTCATATACATTCAATGTCGTGGGTAAGTGAAACATCAGCTTAAGTACAGACATACATACATATATATAAATGTGTGTATGTTTATTTTTAACTAAAAGTTATTGTCAGGAAAAATACAGGAAATGCTTAAAAGACATGTTGCAACTCATTGTAGTGCAGACAATAAATAAATTATTTCATTTGTATATTCCTTTAGTAGTCCAACTATAAGTTTATCAATTATATCTTAAACAAAATAAGTGTTTAAATTACTTTTTGAATCTCAGTTTTTAATTTTGCTGTAACATTTTTCGTGTTTTAAGCGATTTTCTTCTTAGCTTTTTATCGAAAAAAAGTAACACTTTCCCCACTGTGACAGAAAAAATATTGTGTTGGTAATTGATGTATAGAAATACAAAATTAGTATTTTTGTTGTACAAATCAAAAAGCTCTTGATTATGATTCCACTAAGTCGCGCTCTTTTCAGTAACTGTTTTCTTTTTTTTTTGGCCTGTAGAAGACTTCAAGCTCTAATATTTTTTTTATTAATTTATGAAATTGTAAATTTAATGTTTTTTTCTTTTTTGTTGTTGTTATTTATTACCACAAACATATGAAAGAGACCTTGAGCTTAAATAATATTGATTAAACTTGGATAAGTTATTTATAGGTATTTTAATTAAACTTTCATTAAAACTTTTCCGATTGCATTCTTGTTACTTATGTACTCGTTTGTTTGTATGTATGTCAGCATCAGCATTAACTTAAAAATTTCATTGTAAGTATTTATATTTTTATTTTTTTTCATCGTCATCATCATCATCATCAGCATCATCAGCATCATTACCACATTTTAACAATTGGTATCAAAATACATATATCGTATGTATGTTTGTAAATGTTTTTTTTGTCCTACTGAACAACAATTGCTTGTTATGAATTTTAATATTTATTCCTGGTACCTATTTATTTTTATATATTTTATAGTTTTTCTCTTGTTTATTAAATTTCATTTTGATAACGAAATGAAGAATCTGTCCCACTCCTTTTCATTAAAATTAAACCTGAACGAAAACAATAGTGCTCAGTTTTTGTTCGTAAACATTTCCAAATAAAATAACATTTCATAAATGTACTCGTATTTAAATATTCATGTATGTTTGCTGAATATTTTAAATTGTAGCTGAAAATGGCAAAACAAATCGAAAAAAAAAATGGGTCCTAATATTAAAAATTTATTTTAATTAAATTCTTATTTTCATTTCATAAATCTGCAATAAAGTAATAATTAGCTTTTACAAGAAATAAATACCTTTTTTTTTTTAAATAAAAACTTTAACTCTGCCGACTTTCTTTGATGAAACAATAAATTGAAAATGTGTCTCGTTTAGTTGAGTAAAAATTATTTGTTATAAAAAAGCATATTACGAATTTAATTTTAAAATTTTAAAATTTTTGTCTTAATGTGCTACTGGAAGCAAATCCAAATGTCAATTTTCTAGCTGAGTACAACTTTCAACAGCACACTTTTTCAAACTTTATGATGAACCAGTCAGTGTGTAGCGATATAGAAAATCGAATTATCGGAAAGTAGGAATAAAAACGGATTTGTTATTTATTTAAGGTTTATGTGACAAATTTTTCTTAACTGCCCTCGAAATGCTGAAAGAGAAAATAAAAATTGCAAAGTTAATCATATTTTCTAGGCCATAAAACGTCAGAAGCCACCAAAACATAAACAAAATAAACCAACCAAAAAAACACATAAAATATAAATGATTGAAGGTGTGTGAATGTGTGTTGAAATGTTTGTCAGAAAAATATATAAATTACGACTGAAAACAAACACACAACACACACGCTTATTCAAACGGAATTATTTTTAATGTTTTTCTAGTCTAAACGATTAACAAATTCACTCCAACACAGATTTTTTTTTTTGATAAAACATTTTTATTTTTCGCACAAAATGCATTTATTTATTAGTTGAGAAAAAAAAAAAAAGAAAAATTTTGCTCGTATTTATGAAAATAAAAAATTAAATAGAACTTTTCTGTTTTTAATCGATTTCCGGCAAGAATTTTAATTTCACAATTGTCCTAAATTTGATAAATATGTTTTTTTTTGTTTAACACAAACTCAATCCATTTAACAAAAAATTCCATTTTAAAATTCACGAGTTAGTGTGAATTTCTATTTTATTATTACGATTTATTTATATTTTTCACTTGTATAAATTGGAATATTTATGGAAGTACAGACAACACAGTAATTGAGCGGTATGGAGTGTGATTTGGATGGATGTTGCAATATGAGCATGTATTGAAGAAGGTGCAAGTAAGTTTGTCAGCAGGGAATACAAACGTATTTATTTGTTTTGTTGTTTGACTGTCTGTCTGTTTTGTTATTTATTTTGTTTATAACGAACGCAGAGAGCATATTAAATAGTTGATATATTTTTTTATGAAAGCATTTTGACACAAATGTTCACACATACATAATTTCATATTCTTGCAACAAAAACTGAAATGAAGTAAATATGTACGTGCATGTGAAAACGATATTAAAACATTAAATCTAAATTGGAAAAAAATACTGTACTATTTAATTTTAAAAGTGAAGTCAGATGACGTTGCTATACCAATATAATATATTAAATGCTGTTCAAATATTTGTTCGGTTCTCAATTAATAAGGTGCAAACATCAGCGCCACTTGTATCCGTAAAATCAAGTGAATTTGAAAAAGATAAGATTGTGCGTGTCGTGTCACGGTGCACATAAGTTAAGTGCTGACAATAACTTTGTAGCACGTATTTGGGGTGAATCGCCGTCAATATTCAGATTTTGTTCAATTGACTATCGATGGTATAGTGACATATTTTTTTATATAAATATTTTTCATCTATTTATTTCTTATCCTTTCATTAATAATACATCAGAAATTCGATCAAATTGATTTATTTCACATATTTTTGGTACCGAAATTGCAAGAAATTTAGTAAATTAAACATTGTTCCGACTAATTGCCTGTTCGTACAAAATGACGCTAAACTTTCATCTAAAAATTTATGTCAATAACAACAATAAAATACGAAAAACAGTTTTTTTTATTTATTACAAGAAATTTTCCTTTTATTTTATAAAAACGGTCGTACACGATTATTTTTTAATAATTTCAAAACCTCAATTATACGATTAAAGTCCTCATTAGTCTTGACTTTTAATTTCTGTTCTGTTCTGTGCCGTTCTGTTGTTGAATTTTTGTATTTAGAAGTTATGTAAAAACTTATCAGCTGTTTCTTGCAGAATATACATAGCCGTATATATAACCTATATCATCGGCGGCGGCGGCAGTGTTCACAAATTTAAAACGGCGCTTCTTCTTAATTATCAGGTTGAATAATTTTAAAGAAAATAAGGTAAAAACGTTATTTAATTAAAAAAACTCTATTCACTACAAATTTTTCATCAATATAATTTTTTTTTTTATTAAAAATCGTTTTGTTTTTAATGTGCTTAAATTCGATGGCGGCGGTCATAATAAAAATTTATCAGCGATTACGCGGCAATTTTGTTCCGATCGGCTTGGTTTACTGAAACAAGCAGCTGTCTCTTGCTGTCACTTAGAAATTTAAGTAAAATTCAGTTTTCAACAGAATGGTCCGTAACAGAACAGAACAACTAATTGAAAATACATGTTTTGCATACACAAAAAATGAACAGCTGATCCGGAACAGAACAGAAAGTCAAGACTAATTCTACCTTAACGATTATTGGATTTTGTTTCTCCTGTTAAATGCTAAACAACAAAATTAATGTTATTTTTAAATAATTTTTTAAACTAATTGTTGTTGCCACTGTCAACGTCAACGTGGTGTAAAAAATACGTAGCAAGTTTTTCATTTATTTATCAGGAATTTAAAATTCTAACCACATGATTTCAAATCACATGCCGTTTTAAAATCACACTTGTGGTTGTGTGCTGTAAATCACACCGTTTTTGTAATTTTCGGTGTAATTTAAAATTTTCGAAAGTACAAGAAAACAAGAAATTAGGACATATCCAATGGATATGTAGGAAATATTGTCAGTAGATATCAATTAAAACAATTAAGTTGGAGGACAATGAAAAACAAACGTGAAATCACAAAACAAATACATTTTTTAACAAAAAAAAAAGGTGTCTCTAGATTTTTCTTAATAAAAACAATTATTTGTTCAAAGAAACTAACAAACAACATTGCTTAATTTATTTGTGTAATATTTTTTAACTTTTGCAATATACTTATCGCACAAATTACTAAGTGATTAGCTGAACGTTTTGAAATCATAAAATGTGCACAGAACACCTTTCTTGTGATTTCAAATCACAGTGATGAAATGTGATTTACAGAACATGCTTATAATTATACATATTACATTGTTACACTGATAAAAAAATGTTTAATTTGAATGTAAAAAGGACAAACATTTATGAAATGTTAGTGGAAATGGTCGTCTTATATCATGTTCTTAAAACCTGCAATCGCTAACTTTAAGTTGTAAAACTGTGAAGTTTTTCGTTATGCACGAGTGCATAAAAGGCTTTAAAGACATCAAGATGAAATGCTACGACCATTGAATTGAATATTCAAAATCAAAAAAATTCAATAAAATTTACATCATCAGCATTAAGAGCATGATTTTATACAAAAGAGATTTAATATTTTTTAATGAAAGTGTAGTAAATATTATTTTCACGGCATTTTACTTCAAGGAATATTTTCTATTTAAAGTTAGACACCAAAAACTTTGTTTTACACACTTCTATAAAATTCTTAAAATATTTACGAAACACTTTAATTATTTTTGGTTTTATTACGTTACGTATTTTCTTGCTATTTCCAACTTGTGAGATGTTGTGGGAACATCGTATGGTTGATTTCGAGTAACAATCCGTGAATTGTTTCATTTTCAATAAAGTTTTTCTTGGTTTGAATTTTCTACCAAGCAAGTGGAAGCAAATGATTGCCATTAAAGAAAATATTTGCAACTTTTTGTTGTTGCTCATTTCGATTTTTTTTTTTATCCCATCGTTTACTGAAATTTAATGTGTCATGTAGACGACACCTTCTTTACCGCCCCCTAGATATGGGTTGTAGGCTGTTGAGCGTCTGCTTTGTACTATTATTGATGTAATCAAAAAGTTAAAGAATTTTTTCATACTCAAATATATAAATTATAATAAAACACACTCCCACTTCTTAAATAATTTACTGTCATTTAATTTCACACACACACACAGTCGCACTCACACTTACAACACTACTGCAACTGTGAATGTTAGAATAAGTGAATATTTATTTCATTTAAACGAGCATTGTTAAAAAATAATTTCACACCATTCCAAATAGAGTACATTTTAACGCACTCACTCACTCACTCACCCACTCACATACTGAAAGAAGAATAAGGCGCCTTAGGGCACATGTTTATGAAGAACATTCTTTTTTCTTTTTTTTTTTGCTTTTCATTCGTTTACTCGAAGTGCCTGTATTTATAAGACTGTTTATTTGTGTGTGTATGTGTGTGTGTGTGTGTGGGCTTATGTTTTCATGTGTTTGTGTATATTTGTTTCCGCAAAGAACGTTTGACGTTAGCATTTGTAATTTTCCGTAAAGTTTGTTCCACATATTTTTTGTTTGTTTTATAATTCAACTAAAGCGAAAACTGTTCCCACTTTTACAAACATCTCACCGTTTATTTGTACGGATGGAAAAATTTAATTCTTTTAATTCGAAACCATTTTTAAGCAAATCAGTTGAAGAGGCGAATGGTGGTGTTTGAAAACAGTTTCATTCGAGAGAGAAAACTGGGATGAAATAAAATTTTTTGCAATCGAAATAATTTATATTTACGGCTCAAAAATTAAATTCTTTTATGTACTAAAGATAAAATATGTCGGGGATAAGGGTTTCGAGTGCCATTTAGATAAAATTAAATATTCGAGACAGCCAACATTACAGTGATGATATATCATGGTATACCCTGCTATAAAGTTCTAGATGTCTGAAAAGATTTAAACGGCAACTCTGAACTTGTATTCTATAGGTAGGTATTTGTATTATTTTTCAATAACTTACGATGTGATTAAAAAATTTGTCCTTAGTGTGACGCAAAACAATTTTTTTTTTTTTTTTTTTTAATTAGGACCAGCACTCAGGGGATGACCCCTACGTATGCAGTGCATTGTGCCGGAACTCAGAGAGAGGGATAGAGTAGAGAAGATAGATGTTGAAAATGTAGAAGGCTTAACTATTTTACAACTCTGCTTTGCGCGTTATGTTAATTTTTATAGCAGAATTGAGGCGCCTCCGGTGTTAGGTAGACGCATTAACTTTGTTAAGCTGTATTAGCAAGCATTTTATTAATTGTTTTACTTCACCGATGTTTCTGCTAACTGACGCAGGAGGGTGACGTTGTGTACATTAGCTTCGAACTGCATCAATCGCTGTCGGAACAGTTTTTTAGTGACCAGTGCTATGCCTTCATCACTTAAATAGTCCGACAACAATTTATAGAATGTCTCACTAATGTACATTAGAGAAATTAATGATGTTGATTGACTTGCTCTGGCCAGGGTTTGAACCCAGGCCCCACGTCATTGTTTGCTTAGTAGTCAACGCGCTAACCACTTCAGCCAACACCACCCTCCAATTGGTTTTGCATTTCCTAAATTATTTTTTTTAAAGCTAAAATAAAATAATTTAAATCGTATGACAAAATGGTTTTAAATTTAATTAAAAATTCAAGTAATTTCATACAATGTCGACTTTTTTCTGTTTTTTAATCACTGAAAGCTTAAGTTTAACTAACACACATACACATACTAACATTTTTCTTAATCCCGAATCGAAGAGAATATTGTGCAGTGTAATGTTTTTCACGTGCCAAAAATTTTACAGATAACTCGTAACTTTTGCACATTTAGATATTTGATTTATTAGATGAGCTATTATTTTTAAGATCAAGAAATAGAAGCTGATACGTCGTATTGACCCCGATTTGCAAGTAAAATAAGAAAGTTTACTTGCATACATATGTACATATGACTATGTACATATGTACGTATGAGTATAGTTTTCGTTATGAGTATGCGTTAAATTTTTAAAGTTTTCCTGGAAAAGTCTGTTAAAATTTATTTGCTTCTAGAAATTTATGTGCATCTTGATTTGTTTTCATCTACAATACAGATAAAGCCGATTACATTTGTGAGTACATAAGTAGCTGTGTATGTTTCAAAATATGTGTGTGTGTGTGTGTATGTGATTGTATTTATAGATGTATTTATGTTGGGTACAGGTTCTTACATACAAAATGTGGTGGACCATTAAACTATTTTATCAACTGAAAAAAGTTTCACACTAACTTAAACAAAATCCAACCTTATTTTTCTTTTTATTTATATTTTAGTTCTTTTAAATCTTACTTTGTTGAAAATATTGTACGTTTTTTGCTTTTTAAATGCAATGCGGCATTAACGTTTTTAAGCGCTGTGTAAGTACTTTGGTGCCACAATTTCTTTTTCTCTCTCTCCAAGGAGGCGAAAAACGGGAAAAACGAAAAAGAAAATAATAATAGACCCAAAAATATAAAATAAGAAATAAGAACGAACCATTAGTTATTATGCAGTCTCCGTGTTTTCTTTTCCTACTTTTCCTATTCAAAATAACTCACAAAAACTTACAATACAGAAACACAAATATGTATGTACATAAATCCATACATATGCATCTATATACATTGATACATATGTATGTATCTAACACATACGAGTAACCAAATGTACTGGCATAAAATCCAAAGGAAACAGTTAAGAAAATAAATGATGACTCTGGGAGAGTTATAAATAATACATAGTCGTATATGTGTGTAAGTATGTACGAGTATTGTATATATCATATATGCATGTGTAGTATATCGTCAAATAAAATAAAAAATTTGTTACAAACTACATATTTTTTTGTCTATAGAACAAGAAAACAACCTCTAAAAATAGTTAAAGTGATGCAAGGAAAAATTTTATTATAGATTGAATCAAGAAGGCTTTGTAATGACCCCCAAACATTAATGCATTTTATAACAGTTAAAGCTTTTCCAAAAAAAACATTTTTGTAAATATTTTACTAAACGAAAAGATAAGTATAAATAAACAAAAATAGAAAAGTTTCGTCCTTACAATTACACTGTGCACATGAATTTATTCACATATAAACATATCTGAGAATGTGTCTCATTATTTCGTAATAAAAATTATTAAATAAAGACTCCCTTACACTTGCAATATAATTGTGCAATATACGAGTATGTATCAGATTGTGACTTTAAACATAAATTTCTTTTATAGAAATTTTGTACGTACAAATTGATCTTAATCGCAAGTAATTAATGATTTATGTATTTGTTATTAAAAATTGTGTAATTTGTTGAAAACGAAAAATAAAAGTATAAATCTGCATTCACATCTGGCATATTTATCATCAATCACGACTGGGTAAAAAAGAAAACCAAAAGTAAAAATAAAAATATAAACGATAATTCTTGCATTTAATTCGTTTCCCTTCAAATAGAACCAACATGTTATAAATATTTTATTTTTCTATTCAACACACCAAACTCATATTCATGCAAACAAATATTGCATACACACAACAACACGCATACATAAATACCATTTAATTAATTGTCAAATCAAACAAATAAAATTCAATTTGTAAAAGTCATCTGCAAGTACAGGAAAACATTTATATTTTCAACTAAAGCAATAAACGACTCTTAATTTTCCTATTCTTCGAAGAAGTACAGCGAAGAAAAAATAACAAAAATAAATGATCAAAAAAAAAAGAAAAAAAAGAACACGCACACAAAAGAAAATACGACAACCTTAAAATAAATGAAAAATGTCACCAACATTAATACAACCCAGAAACACCAAATAATCGAAAATACCAAAAAATAATAAAACGTTATTTATTTAATGCGGATAATTAAATATTTTTTGGTATGTTTGTGCTCAAATATATTCCTAATAATATTTTTCATTGTCAGCTTACTCGTCATCATTTTCATCATCTATTGACATCTTAATAAATACATACGAATTGTGTGTGAAAAGAAGAAAGAAAAACAAAACCGTTCACGGTATTCACTTTAATCTCTTTATTCCTTTGGAGGTAATGCATACGACATGAATTTGTCATAAATTCTACATTTCATTTGGTTCCCTTGACGTATATACGAGAACATACTCACAAAATATCTGTCATAAGGAGTGTTACATTTCAAGCGCTACTAGGATGTGCGTTTGTTATATGACATGTCACTTTTGATATCTATTTGTTGTATACGAGTATATGTATGACACATGGAATCTAGTGGAAAGAATTTCTCAAGTATAATTCAATTAAAATTTAAAATCGTTAGCTTTGGTTTTAATCTTTCAATTATTTGGTCAGCACAGATCTAACCAATATTCTGATATTTTATGACTCGTAGAAGGTAATGTATAGTACTTCGGTAGCTGCAAAAGTCCAGAATTTTATTTCTTCGACTTTATTGGTTATAAAGTTGAAAGTTGTTTCAAGGGTATAGAATTTCAGCAAACTTTCGTTAATCATTTAAATAATTCTAAAACAACAACAACAACATGTCAAATTCAAGAAAAGAAACTAATTTTAGTTTTTTTAATTATTTCACTGATGAACGTAGCATGTTTCTACAAATTTTCTTAAAATTCTTTTTATCGATTTTTGTTCTCTAATTTAAAAAGTGAAAAATGTGTTCACTTACGGGAACTCAACGAAACTTTAACAACAGTTTGTCGCACTTGTAAGAATATGATTTGTTATCGTTGCAATTGTTAGTAAAAAAAACCTTCCTGTTGTGAAAATTTTTATTTTTGCTTAAAAATTACAGAAAACGTCTCCATTTTTCATTTTCAAAAAAAAAAAAAAAAATAATAAAACACGACTTTTTTTTACTGGTGAAGGAAGAACGAACTTTCAGGTAAAGAAGAAATTACAACTTTATAGGGCGGAAGTAAGACATGAGTAACAACGTCCTTTCGCAAACAGAATGCGCGTTATTTAGGAACATGTAATGAAGAGATTTATTAACAGGAAATGAAGTTGCAGAGATGGATATGTGGCCATGATAATTAAATGAAAAATATGCACATAACATTTCATTACATTTTTAAAAATAATCTAAACGAAACAGTTACGTAATTTAATATGTTTGTTATCAGAAAGTGGTCTGTGTTTTATTCGTTTTTGTTTTTTTTTTTTTTACAGATACGCTAAAAGTTATAACCTGTATTGATTCGTATCATATAAAAAAAGTGGAATTCAACAGAATGTAATCTCAGTTATTTAACGCGTAAATAGTATGTAATACATATCGATGATAAAAAGTTAAGAACGTCAAGCTAAAATTAAAAGTCTTTCAATTAACAACATAATATTACAAAATTGCAAACCTGTGTGTGCGCCGCCAAATAAAAATATCATTATATTAATTAGTATCTATAGTATAGGGATAAAGTAGAGGCCGGGCGTGGCCTCTATAGTGAAGAATATTGCACAGAAGTGGATTTGGGTGTAACTCAAGTTTTTTAATATATTTTTTCGCGTGTTTTGAAAATACTGTCTTCACCAACGGAACATCAAGGTCCTTGTGAATTCGCTGATTTCGGATATACCAGGGGGCTGCTGTAATTGCACGTAGAATTTGATTTTGTCGCCTTTGAATTTTTTCTACACTCGATGCTGAGGCAGTGCCCCATAACTGGATTCCATAGGACCATAATAGAAATGAACACAACTTATGAAAAAGTGGAACGCCCTGTTTTTAACAGCTGACATCTAAGTTTTACAGGGCACTATCAACACTGTAAATTTTTACGGGGCAAAAAGTGCAATGCCTTCCAGCCATAGTGAGGGCGATTATTTCAGAATGAAACACACTGCCCTTTTAGAGAGCAAAACATTTGTAAGAAACGAACACCAAAGTACATTTTCTGCATGGAGATGTACCATTTTTTTTTGTAGAAAAGAAAACACTATTAGAAAAAGTATTTACACCGAATATTTCTGCTTTACCAGAAATAATCATAAGATTTAATATTGTGGACATTGAAAAGGCCATTAGTTGTCTTAAGACAATAAAAAAAGCCCCAGGTATTGATAAAATAAGCAACAAAATGCTTTAAGAATTGCCTTATGTTGCAAAAAGAATAATACTATTCATTTTTAATGGGATTTTACGGCTGCAATACTATCCAACAGAATGGAAGGTTTCGATTAGAGATGTGCGCGTGAGTAAAATTACGCTCACGATCACGCACGATGACGATCACGAAACATAAATATTTTTCACGCACGCTCACGCACGGCATGATTTAAAACTTTCACGATCATGCACGCTCACGAACGCAATATGTTTAATCACGTACTTTCACGCACGACAGGAATAATTTTGCATGCACGCTCACGGTGAAATACAAATTTTGCAATAAAAGATTTAGCATATGCTAAAAAATTTTATTTTGTAATTAATTTCTTTATTTACTTCAAGATCATCAATTAAAAAAAAATTGAGAAAAAGGTCGAAAAATTACAATACAAAGGATAAACATAATATAAAAAATCACGCACGATCACGCACGGTATTATATTTTTGAATCACGATCACGCACGCACGCGTGATTTTTTCAATTTGTAATCACGAATCACGTGATTCACGCGTGTGTCACGCATTACACGAAAATTTCACGACATTTGCACATCTCTAGTTTCGATGATTACTATGATACCAAAGCCCGGCAAGGATCATACAAAGGTTGAATTTGAAAATTAATAACAGGGAGTTTAGTGTTACTCGAGTACGTAGCCATGCACATGTGTTGCGAGTACTTTATTTACATTTATACATTGTAGCGTATGAGTAATTTAGTATTTTTACGTATGTAAATGTTCTATAAGTAAAAAGTTTATTTATACACTGCGTTTTGAAAACTCAATATCTAGAACTTTAAAACATTAGCAACTTGTGTATTATACTTTAAGAAAGATAAGTTTTTTCTGACAAAGTGTGTGAAAAAATGAATAAGTTTTGTACATTTAAAAGCTTTTATGTTCATGCAGCAAACTCCAGCCAGCTAAAGGTTATAAATCTATTATTTAATTTCCCCTGGTACCATTTTTGCATATAATGCGAAGTCATTCATTTGCAGTAAAATTCATTAAATCAATTAATCAAGTTGGCAATATTGGAAATTCACTACGGAAAAAAAGTGAAATTAAATTATTTTATTTCAAATACTTATCGGTGGCATTCATCTACATCTACATATTTTGTATTGATGAATACAATATTTGCAACTCTTTTTGTCTGTGGTTAATTAAATAATATTAATAAAAATAAATAATTTAATCATATTTCTTTTTAGAACTCAAGGCAACAATTGTTGGACCTACCGATTTATATGTAAAAAGCGGCAGCGACATAAATTTAACATGTAAAATAATTCAGGGTCCACATGAACTGGGCAATATATTTTGGTATAAAGGTAAGACTTTTCTTATGACAGGCATTCAAAGAATGTATGGAAAAAGTAAATGATTTTAATAATTGAATATTTAGTATTGAACTGGTTAAGATTAATGTCATTAAATGGGGGATAAAAAAATCATGATATTTCCTTGAAGTGTCAGAGAATCAAGCAGTCAAATAAGGAAACTAATAAACAGAATATTATTGACGTTAAGCTCAATTAGTTTAATATTAAATGATTTTTTTTTTGTAAATTATTTAAAATCTTTGAGAAGATTGCATGATGACTTAATGAAAGTAGTCCTAACTGAAATTAAATTTTGTTAAGTTGATTCTCATACAAAATTTCGTTTGAGTTTGTTGTAGAATTAATAGGTTTGTGTAATTAAATTTGTGCATTTTTAATTAAATATATGTCTGTATATTTTTTCTTTCTGCACCACATCATTGTTTTTAACGATTGCTTTTTTGTTGTTGTTGTTGTTTTTGTATACATATTTAGCACTTTTTACAGCATTTATGTTTATTGCAACACCGCCAACACCGCTAACACTGACACAACTTTTAATTTACAATACAACACAAAATAAAACAAGTCCTTCTTTCTCAATGTCGCTTCCAACAAACTCTGCTCCCCATCATGTTTTTAATAAAAATGTGTTAATGTAATTGTGGTTTTTATCTCTGTCTTGGATGTTTTAATTAATTTTTTAATCGTTTTAATAATTTAATATTTTTAAATAAAATTTGTTACGGTTTTTCTCTTCAAGGATCCGAAATAATTGACATGGCCACAAATCAAAATGAAATTGATAGTGGGACAAGGATAACAGTGGAAAATGATTGGTCAGATGGACTGACTTCAAGGTAAAACTAACAACAAATTGAGATTCATTATACAACTTTAATGTTTACTAAAGACTTCCATTTTAATGTGAATTATTTTATTTTTATTTCCGCTAATAAATTCGTTTTCTAATAATATAACACGTATTTATAAAAAAATACTTGCGAGATAATTAATCTCCTTGTTTCTTTATGCGACTGTCAGAATGACCATAAGAAAACTTTTCTATTCATAAAATCGATTGCAATCAATGGATGGTACTTTACAAAATTAAGAAAATAATTCACAAATGAAATCGGTTGAACTGATTGCTTGAAGATTTTTCAATTAGCCAAGATAAAAACTGGCCAAACAATACAAAACAAGAAATTTCACTTAATTGTGGAAATTCATGTGCACAATGTGCTGAAATGATGACCAAAAAAACGAATATTTTTGAAATGGTGATTTAAAGCCATTATTTTAAGCAACTTCAGAGTTGTATAAATAATTCTATTTTCCAATTCTTACCTTTTTGTATAGAGTTGATTTGTAAAACTGTTTTTATTTTATTTGTTATGGGTTAACTAATCTATATGCAGTTCGTTGGTAGCTAAATACCAACTCATCATTAAATCTAAATTTTTTAAAAAATATAATTTCTTGAGTATTTGCTCGAATAAAATGTAATATTTTATTTTATTTGTTTTTGTCTTTTAGATTGAAAATAAGAAGAGCATCATCCAGCGATACCGGAAATTATACCTGTGTACCAACAATAGCAAAATCATCGAGTGTCTACGTCCATGTCATTATTGGTAAGAAAATAAAAAATTTAATATTTAAATAGAAATTAAAAAAAAAAAAATGTTTTATAATTTTTATAATTCAAGTTCGTATTGATAAAATATCCAAAAAAAAAAAAACTACTTTATGAAGAAAGTGCAAATATTATTGAAGCAAAATGTAGATCAATAGCAAGACATAATTTACATCTATACACACACATATCCATATATACATACATATGTAAATACCTATATAAACGAACAAACTTTAAAAAGTTTAATTAACTTAAACATGAATAGAGGCCACAGATAGATACGACTACGAATACGAATACGAATACGAGTACATACCTACAAACACACAAGCAATCATGAATACACCTCAGAATATTAAACTGAAATATTTTATTAATTTTGTTTTTTTTTTTGTTTGCATTTCTAGCTTCTGTGCAACCAACTTGAAATTTGTGATAACAAAATGTTTAACTAAATACGAGTGTGTGTGTGTGTGTGTACGTGTGTAGTAACATACAATCGTATTCATTCGTATGAAAGTTTTATTTTTCAAATTAGAAAATACGTTGTAAACAGAAACAACTTTGTGGACGCATCAAATTTGCACATAAACAACAATTTTTCTCCTGCTCTTTAATATTTTTTTTTTTTATAAAAGATAATAACAGGTCAACTAACACAGAACTTGAAAGTAAATTTATAAAAATGTTCAACCTTCTAGAATATGAATATTAATTAAATAAGTTTAAAATTGTTCTTCAAATAGGATTTAGAAAAAGAAGACAGTGATTTTTCATGGCGTAATATTCCAAATTCATATTGAAACACGAGTTCCATACTTTTCGATACGAATTATTTAAACCTGTTCAATGAGAAAAAAAAAATTAGTTTAAATAAGTTTTCCTAAAGTGTTCATTGCGTGTTCATTTTATGTACAAATTTTCTACGAATTTTTAACATTAAAAAAAAAATTTACCATAAAGTGCAGATTAGTGCTGGCAAAGTATTGAGTATCGAGTGATTGCTTGCTTTTCTAGTACTCAATACTCAAAAGTAGTCACTCAGAGAAATATTTTTTTAAATTAAATATTTTTCAATATTTTGATTGGTATTTGTTAAAATTATTATAAATTAGATTTAAACTCAATTTCTCCTGAAGAAGCCAACCAACGGTGTGGCGAAATATCGAAAAATTAATATTAAAAACATTTTTTATATAAAAACGACCTAAAGCTTGAAAAATTATTATAAAATTAAAAAGGTCAAGAAAATTAGAAAACTATTAATTAAATAAAAGTGTAAACTTCGATAACTTTGCTTAAAAGCTCATCTTTTGAAAGAATCAAGTAATAATGAGTAATATTGCCTGCACTACTGAAAATGGTCAATCACCTGGTTGCAAATACATATACAGACACTTGCACACATTTGCCTTCACATCCTTTTGATATTCATAACACCAGCTGCATGAATTTATATAATCCATTGACATACATTTTTACTTACAGTTTAATATGAAATTTTTCCAACCAGACACTTTTATGAACGAATTTTAAATAAATTATTAGCATACTCTCGATACTTTCTTTACTACTTTTAAACTTTTGAAACAACAATTATTTTTCATATCAAGTCGCATATAACAAATACAAAAGTTAATAAATTAAACAATGAGCTAAGTTTTATATAGAAATGACATGTAAGTATGTATGTATTTACATTCATATGTATGTATATGTAATGCGATTTCGTTTGCTATTCACCCTGAGTCCCCCCATGTGACTAAGGAGGATTTATATAACCCATGGGTGCCACTGTGAACTATTGAGTCTTAACCGCAAAAATAGCGTAACGGATACGTTTTACACGGATATTCGATAGATTAATTAATATTTGTAATTTGTACGAAATGATTTCTAGGTCGCTTTTAACAGCCGTATTCATAATACTTTTAAACAGCATTTCAAATTTGGTTTAAGCAACAATCGCTAAAATTGTATTCATAATAGAATTTTAGCTTAAAACCCTGTTTTTAAACCTTGTGTAAAAAAGCAAATTTTAAAATTGACTGCAGGCATGTTTAAACCTATTTTAAAATGACATCTCTGTCATTTAATGCTATTTTAAAATTACATCTCTGTCATTTTGCTTGTTGGTTGCTTACATTTTTAACTTTGCATAATAATTTTAAAAAATGTAAAAGAAAAATAAAATAATTTCTTAATTTTCCAATCCAATTTGCGCTTATATAAATATCTCTTTTTGTCCATTTTTTTTAATTTTTTTCCCAATCAAAATGTATTTAACTTATAGAAAATAGCTAGTGATGTACAAAATATCGAAGCAAATAATATAAAACTCGTTATTCTATTGCTTTTTAATCGGCAATAAAATAAAACACATCAATAGCACTTTTACCAAAGATTGCTGTTAGGTATTTTCCTTATTAAATGCAAGTTGGAACAAATTTTTAATTTTATAAAAACAATATTTTGAGAAAAGGGATAAAAAAAATATAGATTCGGTTACTTTATCATTATATAATCGTTCTTATGCTGAACTAATATAAATGTGACAAATAACGAGTATAGTGTTGCCACGATATTACTAACAAATCCACTTATGTGATATTTAGTTAAAATACCGATTATGAATACCAATTTTTAAAAAACCTTTTTTAGTGTTATAACTTTTTTTAACTAATACTCGTATGCATTTGAAACCTCAATGAAGTTTTTTTTTATGAATACGGCTGTAAATGTTTATTAAAAAATTAAAAAAAAATAAAAAACAAAATATTTATACATTTTCCCAATTTGATTTATTACCTGTTTTACAGTATTTTCGTGGATAATTTCGATTTGTAATTCTTATTCTTAATTCCATTTTTATAAAATTTTCCCAATTCCATAAAAGTTTTATTTTCGATATTTGAGAATATACATAGTGGATATGAGGTTGTTCTGAATGTAATTCCATGTGTTTGCTGGGTATAAACAGCATCTCTTATAGTTTTTCATTTTGTTTATGAATTGTGTGTATAGTTTTTTTTTTTTTACTTCATGTTCATGCCAAACGCCTTGGAGATGTGAAAGACTGACTCACACACATTCACACATTTATGTCGAGTCGAGACAAATTGTTCATGTAATAACATCTGTTCTATTCATTGTTACATCAAGTCACTGAAATGCGTGTTACAACAATGTACACGTGTAAATTCATTCGTATGCGAAAATACAACTTAAAATACATAGAAAATTCTAAACTATTTTATATGATAAAAAGTTTACAAATATAGTAAAACAGCAACATTTGAAATTAAATTTATTAATTTTTTGGAAAATCTCTTCGGAAAAAATTGAAGTAAAATCACAACTTTGGATTCTCGAAAATTAGATTTATAAATTTTTATACATACGAGTACATGTATAAATATGTACTCGTATATATCCATAATTATAGTGTCTGATAAATTTTTCTACACGGATAACTGAATATTTCAGACTACCGGGTGGACGGGATTGTCGAAGAAATATAACTCTTAGATGTTTCCGTAGTTAAAAATGTGGTTAATGTTTTTCTTTGATGATTTTTTTTTTTTTTTTGGAAAAAAAATTAATCTATATAATATATTTAATATATAGAAATCTATATAATATATAGATTAATTATTTTTATTATTTATTTATTTATTATTTTTTATATTATATAAAAAGTTGTTGCAAGTGTGTTGACACTCTATAACTCACGAACGGTCAAACCGAATTGGATTAAATTTTTGATCGTATGGTCGGGCATATGTTTTATGTGATGTTTCAAACTGGCACTTTTTACGTGGGAGGACTAGGGTGCCCCTTCTTTGTATGGGACACTTCCAGTATAGCTAGAAAGTTTCACATTAAATAACCTGACCGTTAACTGTTAAAAAATCAAAATTATATATACATACATATAATTATTTATACAAAAACAACTTAGAAAAAAGAAGTGATATCCGCACAAAATAACGTATTATAATAATTTAATTTTATATGTCAACAGTATCAAAATTGTATGCATAAGCAAATAGTTAGATCTTCGTACTGATGTAGTATAAATTTTGTCAATAAAGTCGCTATTTTTGTTCGTGAAAGTCGTGATGTGCTTTAATGAGGTAAATCGAAATTAAATAAAAGTAAATAACTTCCTTGCGAAGCCGGAGCCAAAGCCAACAAAAAACATAATTTCCGATATTAATTTGTAAATACATAACTAAGAAACGGTTAATATTTTTGCCTCGACTGGTGATTTTTAATAGAAATTTATGATAATGTTTTTTTTTTCATAGTTTTGGCATTATTCATCACAACACTTACTGCTTGTAATAAACAAGTGATCATCAGAGAGTCGTGGAAACAAACAGACAGACAGTCTTTCATATATAAAATTTGGAATTGATTTGACTGTATTTAAAACTTATTATAATGTAATTTGCCCTTTTATGTCTTGTGGGAAAATATATATTCGGTAGAAAACTATTAGAAGTAAATCGGGTACGCGTACATATGCAAAAAGTAAATTTTTATTTTTTACTATCACTTACGGCCTTTTAGATTTAAGGTGACGATATGTATCTCTATGTGATCTCCTCATAAACATGTTTTGTATTTACACCATGTTACGTATACATACTTCATTTAAAATAACTCTTGATAAATACATTTTATTACAGGGTTTTTACTTTTATTGGAAACAAAAAATAAAATTATAAAATTTTTTCAGGCGAACACCCAGCTGCAATGCAACACAATGCAAGCAACACATCTTGTGGCAGTTTCACTATTTGCTTATGTTGCATGTTATTTACAATTTTAACATGTTTCTTACAACATTTGTTCTGCAACGTCAGCATAGCAAAAACTACAACAATAAGACCAACATTGGCAACGAAAGTCGCTTCGACAAGTATGGCATCATTATCAATGACAAATGCATCTGCCGCTGCACCATTGTCACTGTCACCGTCAACGTCAACATCAAAAACACAAGCAACGATAGAAAATATACCTGCTGTTACTAAAATCCCACAATGTAAACCACACATTTTATCTGTAGAATTATATAAGAGAAAAGCAAAGCAATTTCTATCGCCAGCATCGGCAGCAACACCAACATCAGAAGCCGTAACAGCAACACCGGCAATTTGTATGAGAACAAGGCTTTTGGTTAGCAATGGCAGAATCTCTAGATGAAAGACTAAAGCTTATGATGAACGCAGTTCAAGACAACCTACAACAAGAAAACAAAACCCAATAAAAAGTTTTTAAAGGTGGTATTTTTTAAAATTTCATTTCATCCTTTGTCCTTTTCTATACAAACATTATTTTAACACAGTCATGAAGGTTCAGATACATAAATAAATTCTTGTACGAATAAGGATTACATGATGCTCGTACTCGTATCTTTGACGGATAAAAAATAATAATAAATAATAGTAATAAAAAATTGCACTTTGCAAAATGTTTGAGTTCTTTTTATAAGATTAAAAATAAAAGATAAGTGAAATAAAATTATAATAAGATTATGTGAAAAATCAAAACGAGGAGAAACGGTGCTGAAAGGCAACATGTATGCAAGTGGTATGCAGCACTTGTATGTGCAACTTGAAATAAAAGTAATGAAACTGAATGATTGAAGTGACGGAACAAAAGATTTCTTTGTTCTTTTCCTAGAAACTAAAAGTATTAAAAAGTGATAATTAATCTTTTCAGCAAACAGTAAGTCAGTCGACGATACCGTGAATCAAACAGTCAGTCACTCAGTCAGTCAGTCAGTCAGTCAGTCATGCATTCAGTTTGCTTAACAAGCTCTCTAAAGGATGTGTAAGGTTTTGTAAATAATGAATGTGGAAGGAAAGAATCATAATGGATGTAACAATTTTTTGAAAAATCAAATATCAAATTGGTTTTTATTTTTATATTTCACTAATTAATTGTTTGATTGAAATAAAAAAACCTATACGAGCACGAGTAGTGCATGTCTCCGGTACAAGACGTGCAGTGCCATTAATTTCCTCTCAACTCATTTAAATTTCCACATATTTCCTGCATAGGATTTTTTTCTTTTCCATTAATTTGCAAATAACTTTTTCTTTTATTTTAATTAGAGTCCAATTAAAACTTTAATTATTATAAAATGCATACATATGTAAAAATAATGAAAGAAAACTACAAATAAATAGATACTGAATACTAATGAAATAATGAAAATAAATAACAAGGATTTTTTTTTCAAGAAATATTTGCTTGTTGCTTTTTAAAGTCACATCTGCAGAAGTGAGAAGTGAGTGTCCAATGAATACGAGGAAATCATTAAAATCAGAAAACCAGATACTCACTTATAGATTTTTCGAATCACCCAATTGCCCAAATATTTCTAAAGAACATGATTGCACTTTATATTGATTTTAAGTTTTCGTAGTTCTCAAAAAATGTTCAAATGACGAAAAGTAAAAACCTGATTTATTTCGCTTTAAATTTTACGCTACTCTTCACGTTAATGAAACCCTCCACTTATATGGGCACAAATCAAATACAGCGGCAAAATTGTTGATAAGCAGCATTTTGACGTTGTGAAAACTAGTTGAAAAGCATCATGTGACTTCGTGTACTCGTCAAGAGATAGCAAAGGTCAGTAATTTTTCTTATGTTTATTATAAAAGGTTGCAGAGAATAACATTTTCTATAAAAATTCTTTGGCATTTATACACGATTTTAAGTACAAGAATATCGATTTGAATGCCTAAAAATAACTTTTGTAATATTTGAGACATGAAATTTTTAAATCCTTTAATGGGTGGGGCGAACCAAATGCTGTTTTTAGTCTTTTATATTCCTTTTGCTGATACTCAAAATGATACTCTGATCAAAATTTGTGATCTTTGTGCTCTGGTATATCTGACACTCCTGAATCAAATTAATTCTTCATTCATGATCATAGATCACGTATGCATATATTCTATTCATCATCTTCTTCTGTATAAAATTAAATGAAAACAGAAAATGTTATTAAAATTTTTTCAATAAAACTGAAATTTTTTTTTGTTCGGTATTAATTGTTAAGTGTAGTTTGCCATTTTAATAAAATAAAAACCCGCCTCAATCATAATTCCCTTCTCAAACTTACCGCTGTAACTTGTGATTTATCATTAAATAAATTTGTATGTGTCATTTTATAATTAATTCAAAGGAATATTTGAAATATTTCACTGAATAAAATAATAATTAGCATATAAATTGCATTTCCATTTTTAAAGGGAAAAACTGCAAGCGATTTAAAAAGGTGTAAATAATTTTGTAAAACTGAAAAAATAACTATAATCATAATTATGAAAAACACATTCTTTCAAACACAAACGATATAATATTAAACGAAAATATTTATATTTATTGTATTAATATACAATTTAAATATTTAAATAAGTGAATAGGAAATATAATAAAAATGCATATAAAATATGCAAATAAAAATAAAATATTTTACATAAAAACAAAGAAAAACAAAAATTCAATATAATAAATAATAAATAATTCCAACATAAACTAACTGTAACTAAACATATTGTTTTAGTTTAATAAAATTGACTTTTAAACATTTCAAACAATCATTTCTTTGTTTTAACTGTTTTTAATTAAGTTGAAAAAAGAAAAAAGAAAATGAAATAAAACTAAAAGAGCGAAATAACGAAATTTTATTATTAAACAAAATTAAATTGTATTTCCAGCGACCCTAGACAAAAGACCTCAAAAAGAGTCTGATCATTAAATCATGTCAAAATAACTCACATTCAATAACAAAAAAGGAAAAAAAAAAACAAAACAAAAATAAGCCAAAAAAGTCAAAATTTGACTGAACACCTACCAACATTTTTAAATTGGGATCGATTTCTGCTAGTTAATTTCTACATGACAAAAACAACAACAATTGTTTATATTTAATGAAATTGATGTTTTTGTTGTTATTTCACTGTAAATAAATTAAATCGATAAAATTTATAATTTCGAGCAGCAGCATTATATTTTAATTAAATTATTAAGTATTAAATTTAATCATAAATAGTTATTAAGTACGATAATATAATACAACAACATGGTAAATTGTTGTTGTGTTCATTCGCAGTTTTAATCCCACATAAATTAAGTTAATAAAAGTAGCAAAAATTATTTCATAGATTTACTCAAAAAAAAAGTCATAATATTTTTTCGAGAAAATAACAAATTTATAATTAAAATTATATATTGTAGAAGAAAAAAAAAATAAAAAGAAGAAGAAGAAGCAAAAGAAGAACACTCACACAATAATTGATTAATCTAGTATTTAATTTATCATAAAAATTTAAAATATTATAAATAGAGAGTACATACATATTTTTAAGTTAAAAAAAAAAATTAAATAATAATAAATAAGAACAACAACAAAATTATGATACCAAATATAAAATTGTATGGTTTAGACAAATTTAAAAAAATAAAAAATACAAAAAATAAATAAAAAAAGGTTGTTTTATCGTACAGACGTGTGGATGAGTGGAATGGGATTTAAAGGAGAACAAATAATTGAAGCTTGTCCAATCGTCTAGACGATCGAGAATATCGAGACAAGATCTGTATAAATCGTTCCAACATCTGAGTACTATTGAATTTAATCGATAAATTCTTTAAACTGTGGCAAAGTTGAGAAAAATATATTTAAGTACGATTACTAACCAAAATACCAGCTAATATCCCAACAACTATGAAGTCAAGAGTGCCTGCGGTGGGCTTGTCAGATCCAGGTTGGGAAAATTCTTTACATTCGCCAAAAAAAATCTTGATTTTTACAAAGTTCCTTGACAATTAAAAATAATCATACGGCAGTAGTTTCATTTAAATGTCTTGTATTTTTTATAAAAATATACATTCACTCATAAATTTAATTTAAAAAAGTGCAAATTTCATTAAACCATTAAGGAAAAAAAAAAACACAGTTTCAGTCGTTTAACGTTCACATAAAATAAAATAAAATATACAAAAATTATAATCAATGTATTTTTTCGCACGAGAATAGGCAGTTAGTGTTTTTAGATAATTATGTGCCATCAGCTGTTGATAAAAAGCTTTGAAAACTTTTCCAATCTTCACCAAGATTTATTCTTATTAATAGTTCGGCTTTTACAAGATGAACTTACATTCTCTTCCTTCTCGTTGAACAACAAATAGTTTAAAATACTAAACGATGATTTTTTACAAAAAGTGTTAGGAATTGGCATTGAAAAAGTTATTGAAATCCGAACATTTCTCAAAAAAAAAAGACCATACTTCATCATTTGGTATATTTATTGGTAGCATATAATATATTTATCGAAGTACGCCGCAATCGTTGTATCCAATCCCTTATTTTTGATATCCTTAATAATTTAGAACGCTCTGACAATTTATTCCGTTAAAAGAGATTTTTTTTCTTATAAATTTAAAAACAAACTTTTTCTGGATTTAACAAATTCTTGACAAATTGTATTTGTTTCTTGATTCTTGACAGACATCAAAAGTTCTTGTAAATCAAGATAAAACAAGAACAGGTGGCAAGTGTAGCCTGTGCTGAAGAATTGTGAAAATTTTATATTTGACCTGAAACTTGAAAATTTTTGGATTTTAATTTTTTAATTTTCTCTCTCATCATCATCATCGTATTGTCTGGAAGAGAGGTAAGTGGTACGACTATTAAAATATGTTAGATGTTAAGAGAAATCCAGTAAAGGAACAACAAAGTCTTAAGGTCAATGAACTAAAGATCATACTGTCATTTATATTTTATTCCATTGAATTAAAATATTGAATAAAAAATTTTATACTCTTTGAGGAAGAGTAGAATATAACGAAAATCTATCTATTCAGTAAAATAGAATAAATACTTCAAACGTTTTTTCTTTAAATTCTGTCGTCGATTTCTCAAAAAAATCCGTAATAATTTTGAATATAAACGGGAAAGTTTTAATAAAAACGTCCAATTTATTTATCTGAATCGAAAAATTATAAATCATAAAATAAAGTAAAACTCATTTTCTTGCACTTGTTTTCTTTAAATTAATTTGTTTCACGTCATCATCATCATCATCATCATCATCATCATCATCGTTGTTATCATAAGTTTCTGCATTCGCGTTATAAAGCGCATTTAAATGCCGGTAATACTTAGCCATCATATGTTGGTACTGAGCAACAACAGCAGGATCCATCGCAGGGAATTCATTGGTTCTAGATGTCTGACCTTGGGATGAATAGTATTTTTCAGGGCTTGATCTGACGAATGGAAACGGATTATATGGTGGGAAATAAGGCGGCACTGGTGCTACAGGATATTGATAACCTGGATATTGTGGGTATGGATACCCGCTTTTCTTTTTATCCTTTAAGACTACAACACAATTTATGACGGGTGTGGTGTTTTCTTGAACATGGCCATAATTTTCTCCAATTAAATCGGGAACAATCACAAAGTCTCTATGATCGGCACTGTTTTCGTCATTACCATCACCATCACCATTTCCATACCCATTTCCATTTCCATCTTCATTTTCGCTACCTTTATTGCCAACATTAATTTGAACACCACCAATATCATCGGTATTTTCATTAATTAAAGGTATCTGAGGAATTTGACGACCATTACGCTGAGGCGTTCCATAATGTGAGCTAGAGAGGAGTACATTGGGAGCTACAGCCGCATATTGATAATCATCATTATATTGTTTGCCACTTCGCTTAAACCTTAACGGGTTTTGCGTTTTAATCACACACATTGGATAGGTTTGTTCTGGGTTTTGCTGGATAGTTAATGTTTTATAAATATTGCCATAAGTATTTAATAGAGCATTCCAATTTTTCTGCAGCGAATTGCTCCAATCAGCTATAGAACGATGACTTTGAAAAATGTCTGCTTCAGAAACTACTGGTTGCTTTTTGGTTAAACCAACTAAATCTCTGTAGTGTTGTTTTGTAATCGGATAGAATTTCAATAATTTGCCATTTGTTGTTGCTGCAAAAGATTACAAAAGATATAAAAAAAAAAAATCATTATTTGATTTAAAATTTACATGCTGAATACGTTGAAATCACTAAAAGTGCAAAAATGGCAAACACAAGTGGGGAGAGTAACACCTTCATAATTCCTTATTTTGCAAAAATTAAACGTCTTTTTGCAAAATTTAATCTGTAACTAATTCGCAAAGAAAGAACTTGTGTATATTTATATACAAAATTCAACTTGCGCTTGCTTTCTAATTGTCTGTCTATCAAAGTTGTCCAATTAACCCAATTCGTGTTGAATAAATGATTTAAATTAGTTTGAAAAATTCTCGTGTTAATATTAAAGTTAATGCTAATGTTGCAGTGATTTACTTTCATTTTTGCAACAAAAAGTCTTGCCATAAAAGAATTTAAGAAGTTTTTGGATTTTTCTTGCAAAACACAATGAAACCAGTTCTTCTTGTGCCCAATTCATGGCAGTCCGATTTACATATTTCTATCAGTTGCCAATTTTGTTTTTCTTTTTTAAACTAATTTTGCAAGTTTAATTTAAATTTATTCAATTTTTCTTTGTTGTCTTATAAGAAATTTGATTTCAACCTTCTACGAGATAAAATTAAAGACTTTTACAAATTTACCTCTCCGCAAATAGTTCAAATGAATATTGATGAAATGTCAAAACCATTAAATTTAAGTCTTTATTATTCATAGAAAAAATTAAATGAAAAAAAAAAGAAAAATGATTGAAAGAAACCATGGAGGTGCGCTTGAAAAGAAAATATTAAAACTTTTTGGTCAAATGGAAGAATACATTATTTTCGATCTTTTGTTTAATTTAATTAAAGAATTAATAAACAAAGCTAATATGCTTATATAGATTATATTTGTGCGAATTGGTTTCCATTCAAAACATAAATGTTGAACCAGTCATTCGACTAAATTAAAGTTGATTTAACGGCGTTTCCATCAGCTGCGTCGCTTTTTTAAAGACCAGGCAAAGTATCGTATATCGGTAAATTGTACTCGAAGTCGCAGTCGAATATTGTCGCACTTACTTGATGATAAAATCAAGTATCTAACAAACAAGATTCCTTTGGTTGGTATAAAATCCTAAAACTCTTTGATTAAAAAAAACTTTCTTTTGAATTCAGCTTCTTGCAAATTAATATCAAAAAAAATATTTAAGAAATATCTGTTATTTCTCTTTTCGGAATTTTTTTATAATTGGTAACCATTAAGAGAATAGGAAAATAAAATTAAAACAAACGAAATTTTAAGAACAACAAGACAAACCATTTGAAAAATCTGAGTGTGAGTGAATATATTTAAATCTTCAAGAAGTTGTGGTATCTATAATGAAGATTAACGTGATGATAATAATGAGCCAATTAAAATGAGCACACAATAAATTAAATCAAGAAGAAGAAGAAGAAGAAGAAGAAGAAGAAGAAGAAGAAGAAAAAGAAGTGCCAAGCGATTGAACCATCACAATACAAAAGCTTTCTGATTATATAAATAAGCCCAGCATCTGTGAATTAATGGATTAGTTTTAATAAATTTATTGCAAAATACGGAACATTTATTCGTATTTTATTGTTAAAAAAAAATATTGTTCAATAAAAACAATGAACACTCTGAAATACTCAGTCACGTTAGTGTTGGCTTGTTTTGCTGTAGTATCGGCTGGTATTTAGTACATTTTTTTTTTTAAATAATTATTTCTGTATTTTGGAAATTAAATTTAATATAAAAACTTTAATTTAGCGGGCGCAAAAGAAATCTTGATTCACGTACGGCCCATTACTCACTCGCAGTATGAATCGATATTAAAAATAAACGATGGAAAACCTGTGATATCTGAGAGTCGACTAATAAATAGCGCTATTTCAGGATTAGCTGGCTTAGCGCCTGGCTTTCAAATTAGTAAATATTTCCCGAATCTGTTTAGTACTTACAACTAAAATTTGGATGGATCGACAGTTTTAGGTGGTTATCCCATGTGTACAATTGATACAAATGATGTAACTGGTCGCCAAATTGAAAAGGGCTCCTATTTGAGCATTGACGATGTCACAAATTCGATAGCCCAACCAAATAAAGGATTAAGCGAAATACCAACTTTGAACTGTGTATTGGTATTAGATGATGGCAAGAAAATGAATAGAAAACCAGTCCATACAACAGTCGCTACAGCAGGTCCTCCAATATTTTACCCAGGATATTCGAATCCGTCATATTTTTTTCCAAACTATCCTTCGCCTCCTAGTTTCGGGGCATATTCGCCATTTTATCCTGGATATCCATATTATCCACAACCTCACTTCGTTTACGGCCAAGACGGTAATTATGAACGTGGAAAAGACCGCACTGATGAATCTTTTGTGCCTGCGCAGTATCTTCAGGATTTCTTAGAGGAAAACCTTCGTATCAAGAATGCGGTATCTACATCTTCTGCAGCAGCCACTAGAAAAACTACAATGAAATCTGCTGACAAATCTTCGAAAAAACCCAGTGGGAATCCAACAACACGAACTCATAGAACGTCCCCTCATAGAGTTCAAAACCACTCAGTTCACAACTCTCCAAGATCGCAAACGAATTGGATGAATTTCAATGACGATGATTATGATTATGATGAGAGATAGTGATTATGATTAAAACCTAATCTTTTTTACAAAATCTCATTGTACGAGCAGCTTCAAATTTAAGACAAGAAAATATATTTATAAGCAAGTTTATAGTTTTTTCATTTCCAACAGCGACAATGTTGTTCTGTTCGTCTTATTCTCTTCTAATCTTTGCATTAATGTGTATTCTTTGATTTCATTTTAATTTTTTTCATCCTTCCGTATTTGCAAAACAAATATTGGACAAGTTTTAAGCTGCCAGTAAAAGGCCCGAAGCTTTTTAATTGAAAGTGTAGTTAATGAAAACAACGTATGTTTGTTCATTAATATTTCGTTTATCTTCATTGATTAAATTCACGTTTAGCCAGTTGTGGCCACGAGCGGAAAAGACAAACTAGACTGCAGAAGGTATGAATGAATATTTAATTGAATGTGAGCAGGTGTTAAGATAATTACAAACAAAAATAAACTGAATCTGTAAATATTTCTGTATGGAAAAAACACCTCCAGCATGCAAAATATTTAATTTTACTTCGTTTAGCAAAAATGATTTATGCTTATTTCGAAAAACTCGATAGAGCTCTAAATAATAAGGTTCTTTGAAAAGAACATCACGAAAGAGTATTATTTAAAATTTTGCATCCATCTTTGAAAAAGTTTTCATATTTGGTGTAAAATGGAAAAATTAAGTTCGATATTAAGGTTACATTTTCTATTCTGAATCTATTTTGAATCTTTGAAATATAGTTAAAATTTTCCCTAGAGAAAAGTTTTCGTGCGCCAGCTTTAAAAACAAAATATTCGAACTTGATTGTGATCAAAACCGATCAACGAATTATCTTGAGAATTTAGTCAAAAACTATGGCAAAAGTTAAAAATAAAAATTTAAATTTGCTGCTGTATTTAACAATGGAAAAACCAAATTCAAATAAAATTGTTTGCTTAAAAACAAGAATTAACTTTTATATTTAATTGGAAAATCTCTTTAATAAAAAGATTTTGATAATTTTTTCTTAGTGAAGTGAGCACACACTCATGCATCCCCTAATCGATAAATTTTACTTCTTTATTTAACAGTATTTCTTAAAATTATTCATTATTTGTCATCTGTAAGAATATTTGCATATTGATTGTAAATGAGCACAGTGTTTTCCAAATCTGATCAATTTTAGTAAAGTTCACCTTGTAGTTTCGATTCAAAAGTCCTTTTTTGTTCAAAGTTTTGCATTAATATATTTCATTCATGTTGAAATAAGCGAAATTAAAATTGAGGGTCAGAATCATTTGTGCTCGAGAATATCCTTAAATCAATCATGAATTTGTAACTTCAAAATTTACCAATGCAGCCCTGAGATCTCAATTAAATCTCTTTGAGACTAGTTAACTTAGATTAGATCAGTTTTAAATAGGAAATCAGATTGTAATTAAAATATAAGGAATAAAGGAACTGATAAAAACGGCTGATACACCAAAATGTAATAATTCCTAATGGCGGGGAACAACAATTTTATAGAATGTATGATTTGGCCAATAGTTTTAAAATTATTTGTGTAAATTTTCTGCATTTATAAAATATTTTTCGATTTGCTTAAAATGGTTTAGGGTGGAAACGTAATATATTTCGGCTTTCTTTAAATGTATTTTAGGGGCACTGTTTTCACGTTGGTCATCCCACTATTTATTATAAAAAGGAAAAGTCTATTAATTTCAAAATATGTGAAAGAAATTTCACTAGTCAGCATAATGCTGATGCCACATTTATTTTTGTATGCTACAGCATCTTAGTCTTCTGGTGTTCAGGTGAAAATATTTCTATGGGTGGCTGAACAAACATGAATTCATACATGAATTGGTGTACATACATACATACATGCATAAATATTGATGTTTCTAAATATGTATATGTTTGTATGTATGTATGTACTTAAGAAGATACATTTATTACACAATTTTGCTGAGACATGTGTTTCAGTGGCAATAAATTTTTATACGGAAGGCAAGATGGCTGTTTGGCTCGTACAAGAATCGCTTTACCCGCGTTATTCACCGAATTCTAAAAGCTGATGAAATAAATAATGATGAGGCTAAACATGGTAGAAGCACTAAATTAATTTAATGATTACATAGACAATATATTCAACTATACACACGCACACACATACATGCTCAATTTCAGAGTATATTCAAGTATGTAATTTTAACTGATGTCATGATAATGATGTAAATAATTGGTACTTAATTCGATATCATGCGACTGACTGTTCTTCTTTCCTTACTGTTGATAAGGTACTTTTTCTAAATTTTGGTAATAATGTATGAGTGTACGTACACATATCCTGTTGACTACCTCCGCACACACACATACACATACTGATTGGTACCTTTTGTAATGAAGTTTCAATTGAAAAAAAAGAGCTTAAAAAATATTAGCGTCATCAGAAACAATATTATTGTCACCATTTGGCGCCGAAAATCAATAAATAATCGAATGGTTATAGATGTTTAATAAAATTCAAAACCAAACGAAACGAAGCGATACGTAAGTAATTTATGAAATTGCACAAAATTTGTCACATTGAAGCATTTAAAATCTGTCAACTTTGCCACACTTTTTGTTTTATTTTATTGATTTATTACTGTTGTCAAGATTGTTGGTGCCACACTAGAGAAGTTGTACCATCGGTGAATTCTGCGTTCATTAGCAACAATATAAACTGTGACATCGCTAACACAAACGCAAATATAAACGGCAACAACAATTGCAACCGAAATTAACCCAGCGAGTATTTCGTAGAAAAGTGCATAGACACACACACACACATTAACAGAACTGATTTACTAATTAAAAGCGCAAACAGATTAGGAAAAACCAAATCGGAAAGTATGTAAGTAAAATAATTTAAAAATGTTCTGTAGTTATCTTCAAATTCGGCATCCCAATGACATAATGAGGTTAAATACCTGTAATAATGCAGCTTATTATTTCACTAGAACTGAACACAACTTATGAAAAAGTGGAACGCCCTGTTTTCAACAGCTGACAGCTAATGGTGTTTTCTTTTCTACACACAAAATGGCACCTTATTGAAAGGTACATATATAAAATGTCTTGCCAACCTTGTAATAAAGCAGCTTGTTATTTCACTAGAACTGAACACAACTTATGAAAAAGTGGAACGCCCTGTTTTCAACAGCTGACAGCTAATGGTGTTTTCTTTTCTACACACAAAATGGCACCTTATTGAAAGGTACATATATAAAATGTCTTGCCAACCTTGTAATAATGCAGCTTGTTATTTCACTAGAACTGAACACAACTTATGAAAAAGTGGAACGCCCTGTTTTCAACAACTGACAGCTAAGTTTTATAGGGCACTATCAACACTGTCGATTTTTACGGGGCAAACAGTGCAATGCCTTCCACCCTTAGTGAGGGCGATTTTTTTAGAATCAAACACACTGCCCTTTTAGAGAGCAAAACATTTTCAAGAAACGAACACCAAAGTACATTTTCTGCATGGAGATGTAGCATTTTTTTGTAGAAAAGAAAACACCATAAATATAAAAATTAAAATATGTATTCATATTCGTTTTCGACGAATATATTCACAGATATTCGTGTTCGCGAATACTAATAATTGATATTCGTAGCATCACCAGTATGTATGTATGTGTACTTGCTGGTATTGATTTGTGTGCACTACATAAATTTACAGACCATTCCGCAAAATGTGAAAGTGTGCAGAATCTACACAACTGTGGCTGAGTGCTTGCGGATACGTACTCGTATGGATGTATGAATGTATATGTGCGTATGTATGTATGTATGTACTATAGTTATGAGTTTGATTATTTCATGTTTGTGCATTGCTTTGACATCGTTTTACGTTTTATTTGTATTTTCTTCTCTATTTAAGGGGAGATAGAATTAAAGCATTTCCGGATAAAAATGTTTGATTGATTTGTATTCAATTACGCGCGTTGTGACAATGATGTCAGAGCTATTCGCATACAACAATGTTGCAACATGCAAAGAGACACACACACAAACATGCATCCAATATATATGGATGCCAAAATAAGCATGACATGATTTACTGAGAGTTGTAAAAATTGACGGTGTTTCCAAAACAGGTACTTGTAGTCAATAAGACTCAAAAAAAGTAGGAAAACATTTCACAAATCATGTTGAAATGAATAATTTATCTGCGTTACTATTTAAAAAATTTAAGAAATATTTCCTAGACAAAGGACTGAACAATTTTGTTGAATTAGATACACATTTTTTAAAAAAATATTTATGAAATTAATACATTAATACATGTTTTGTTTTATCATTCAAAATATTTTCAGTTGAAATAATGCAAAACTAATGTTTTCTTGTTTTTGGTAATCTTTTTTTTTTTTGTATATTTTATGAATTATTTTGTGAACTCAGTCCTTGAGGAGAGGATATTTAATTTACATTTTCATGAGGATGTGACCAAATTGAAAACTTCTTTAAGTTTTTCTTATGTACTCGTATGTGATGGCGCTGAAAAATGTATATGCGATAGTTAAAATCATTTTCAAGCAATCAAACTAATCAGTTTATAAATTTAATATCCGTAATAAATTCATATGTATATTGGCTGGCATAAGCAAGAATTATTTGTTGTGATTTTGTATGCTCCTGCTGATTTCGACACCATCTTATTTATGATCAAGCTTTAGTTTCATTTTGATAAAAGTTACTTTCTTATACTAAGATACATTTATATGTATGCACATACATACATACTTTAGCTTGAACGTACTATAAAGCTAACAAAATTTTGTTTAATAAATTTATTGATACGATTACATCCGCTCATTTTGTTCCACATCCACTGCCAGTGTGACTGTATCTATTATTCTGCATTCATGTTTGTAGTATATGTATTTTTAAGATGCGATATGATCGTAAAACATTCTTTTGTGTAATCGCATCCTTTATTGGGATGGCCTGCTGTTGGTTCTATTTTTTTTTTGTTTGTTGCCGAGTTACTTAAGAAAGTTCTTCAACATTATGAGTATTTTACTGATACTGTTGCTTACAAAACACTTATTCATGCTTTTCTTGCAAAAAAAAAAAACCCATACACTTTTACCGATATACGAGTACATATGTACATACATATGTACCTTATTTACATTACAGACTAAAAAGGAATGCTTTCATCGTTTGTGTATTTTTAAACGCTACAAAGAAATCGTTCCGTGGAACTAATTGAAAGGGAATTGATGCTTTTCACAAAAACAATTATTTATGTATGCATTTATATTGTTTCGCCTTTCGATGGCGATCACTAACAATTTCGACGGAAATTTTATTCTGATTCTGAAACATACGTATCCATATAATAAAAATGCGGAATTTGAATTAAATAAAATTTGCTCAAATTTCCATTACAAGAAGTCCGACTTTAAAAATTTTGTTACTTTTTGTAGATTGTGTGTGTAAAAGAGTCTATTACACACTGACAAGTGCGATGGATAAAAAGCGGAAGTAATATTTTCCGTATCAACACAAAAACATGAGCGTCATAATGTCGAATGTAAAGGCAGCCATTGAAGCACTTATTTGTAAAATGTGGTTGTAGTTGTAGTGTGGTGGGACTTCCTTTGTTGTTATTGCTCGCTTTTCTTTTACAACAGGCAAGTCGATAATATTGTTGCTGCTTTTTTATGTTAACTGATGTTTATGTTTGTATACTTGCTGTTAGTATGGTTATTTCTTCCGGATGTGCACATGTTGTTCGTTAAGTTGCTGGCCATAAATGTACAACCGTAGATAAATTTTTGTATGTGTTCTTGCATCCATATGCTGTTTTCATAACTATGTATGTTGTATGTATGTAATTATCTGAGCAATAAGTGTATTAGTGTGACTCATAAGACTATTTCAATTCATATCATTTGTATATCCATATAAAATCCATAAATTTTTGTTTCGTGTCTCTAATTATTAGACGAACAAAAAAAAAATAATTAAAATATTTGACTAGAAAATTCAAATTAAATTACATTATTGAGAAATCGCAAATTTAATAAAAAAAACTACGGGTAGCACTCCGAGATTGCCGACAGAAGTGAAAACGTTTTGTGATTACAACAATACACGTGCTATTGCCAAAAAAAATTATGCGTAGATATAAACAATTATATAAATACATGCAACAAAGTTAACCACTTATCAAGGCGTATGCAACAGGTGAGCTTACTAGCACAGCTGACTGAGCTCGCTTTATAGCAAATTTTCAATCAAACTGATATAGTTTGAAGAGAGTACATAAAAAATGGTTACAGTTTGGTACTCATACGTATTAAAATGCTTTTAATTTGTTTGTGTGTTTTGATATGAAGCGAGTGCTTTATACCAACAAAAATACATGTTGTTTTTGGATTGTTGTACTTGTTGTCGAAATGCGCATATCTGCTGGTTTTGCCATGCCACTTATTGTAAACGCAAATGCAACTGCGCCCGAGAACTTAACAACCTAAATTTTTTTCGCTCAAAATGAAGAGAGCGCCATCTTTGTGTACTCTTCTTAATCAGTTTTGCTCAAATTGAAGAGTGCGCCCTCTTTGGTGCAGCAAAAAATGGGTGTTTTTCTCATATATGGCAACATCACCCACAAGTGAGGGCGCTCTCTTCATTTTGAGCGAAAAAATTTAGGAGTTGGGTCTTACTAAGGTTCTCGAATCGACTTCAACTGTTGTACTAGATTAAAGTAACACACAACATTTTTCTTTAATCTATTACAGCAGTAATAAACCCCAATACTGTAGGTTGTTAACTTTACTCCGACTAGACATTCGCACAAACAGAGATGCTACAAGCGTGACGGTGTCGCGAGTTCTGTGATTTTAGCCCACTCAATACCTCCGTACCGCGCCAATAGAAGTTTTCACTTCAAAAATTATGTTAAAACATTTAAAAAAGTTAAATTTAATTCAGATCCTTTAAATTTTATGAACATCTGTATGTTTGTGTTTATATGAAATTTCACTGAACTCCCATTCAACAAATAACAAAAGAAAATACATATCAAGAGCAGCATTGAATCAGATGTTTGAAAAATATCATGCATTTGATATCTTATGATTTACAGTAAAGGTTTTAGTTAATAAATATAAAAATATTTAAATTAATTCATCAAAAATACCATAGAAAGTTTTGGAAAATTTTAAATCTATGATATTTGCTCTAGATAGTTCAGAGGCTAAATTTATTGAGGTTTTTTGAAATATAGCCCGAGTAGTTTAAAATTGTAAATTTCACAAATAACTGAATTTATAATAAGAAAATTTATAGCCGGCAAAATAAATTTATTTTCAACATTTTAAAAGGTCAGTTCTTCAACCGACTTCATTTTTTTTATCGAAATCCGCCATTCCTAATAATTTTTCCTGGTATAACTTTGTGATGGGGATCACTTTCCTGTTGGATTACTTTTGGCCGTTTTTTATCATAAAATTATGAAATAAAAAAAAAAAATATGTGTTTTATTGTTTCTGTTTACAAAAATATTTAAATTCATTTACTCGTATAATAAAATTTTTTTGTGTTTTTTTTTATTATCAATAGAAACATCAATAATTTTTTATTTGCAAATAATGTAAAATTAGTTTTATTTGCCGAGTTATTTGAATCATATGAAATTGTAACTGTAAATATATTTTGCTTGTTTAATATTTTTATTGGAATAATAATAATTAAAGTATATTGCTGTTGTTTGTTCAAAATTAAATTGATTGTATTCAGAACATTGTTTTCAAGCTCATCTTTAAAAAATGAAATGTATTCACATGTTGTTCTATATATGCCGTAAATCTTAAAAGGAACATGTTGTAAATTTACATAAGAAAACTAATTATATTATTGATATTAAATCAAGTTGTTTATTTGACAAAAAAAAAAGTACAAAAAATCAATCACACTATTTATGATCATTTGAAGATCAGCCTATGTTATTCTTAATTTCACCCCAGCTATTATCATTTGCTTCTCTAAAATGTTATCTCCCTAATATGCGTATTATTGCCGGTTAGATTTGAATGTGTTTGTGCGTTACTTCCTTCTTAGCAAGAGTTTAGCAAACAAGGCAATAAATGTATACGAGTATGAGTGTACATTTCAGTAGTAGTCTTAAATAAAAACTGCTTATAAAAAGTAAATATTAAATATGACTTCAGTAAAGACAAAAAAAAATAAATAAATTAAACTATTTTGAAAACAATATACACACTCGTATGTTTGGATGTGTACGTATGTTCATTTAAATAATTTAAAATTTGAAAGGAAATGAGCAAGATTGAAATTATTGAAAATTAATTACGCACAAAATATATTAAATTTTAAGGTATTTTGATATAAACACACACATACATACATAGTCATTTGCATGAACAACGTATACACACATAAAACATTTTAAAAAGTTAAACTCTTGTAACACAAATCAAATGTAACCCAAACAAAAAAACAAATCAACAAGAAGCAAACGAATGGTGAGGGAAATTTTTTGCTTTTAAGAATATTTATTACTTAAAACTTCATTTGGAAAAATTTAACATAAAGTGTCAGCAAATGGTCGGAAATATATCGGAAGCTGTTCCGGCTCCACATGCAAGAGTAAAATTCAAAAATATTAACAAGAAAATGTATGAATAGAAAGCAGTACTGGCACTAAATGTAACATCGTCGAAATCTTTGATTTATAAATACTCGTTTAGTTGTTTACATACCGAAAAAAATTGTAGTGTAAATTTAAAAAGCGAAATACTTGAATAATTTAGATAAACTTTTTTTACTTAATTTACATATTTTTTCAGAAAAAAAAATTAAATTCTTTGAACAGAAAAAGTTCAATTTGAGACATACTATTTTGGATGAAGCTCACATTTGAATTAATGGAGGAATATTAGAATATCGACTTGTCAAATTTAAATGGTATTGAGCGAGAATATTAAATTTTTAATCGGGTCCCTAATCGTTACATCCGTGAACGTACAACTCGTCACGTAACAGCCCATTCAATTCTTCAATTATTATATGAAGAGTTTTACTTTCACGGATGTAAAAACTTGGGTCCAGCTTTATTTCACAATTTCTTATTCGTCATTTTGAAAATGTCCCACTGTGCATTGTTGCACACATTTCTAACGAGCTTGAAATATATTTAAGACATACATCTTAATATATAAAACAGAATGTGTGTTTGTTTATTTGTTTGTTTGTTTGTTTGTGTGTTTGTTTGTTCCTTATAGGAGGCCAAACCCTTGGACCGATCTTCCTGAAATTTTCAAAGTATTTAACTGGAACTCTCGGATGAATTATAGGCTATATGAAGTTTTGAATGGAAAAGAGGCGTGGCACCGCCCATATAACCCAAAAATTTAAATCGCCATATTTTGGGAATTTTTTTACCTACGTCGATGATATTTGGTACATATGGTATTGGCGTAATTTGGAATACGTACCAGGAGAAAAGTGGGTGGGACCACGCCCCTTTTTTTGGAGAACAAACCCTTGGACCGATCTTCCTGAAATTTTCACAGCATGTTACTGTGACTCTGGAAGGAATAATAGGCTATATGAAATTTTTTAATGGACAAAGAGGGGTGGCACCGCCCATATAACCCAAAAATTTAAATCGCCATATTTTGGGCATTTTTTGACCTACGTCGATGATATTTGGTACATATGGTATTGGCGTAATTTGGAATACGTACCGGGAGAAAAGTGGGTAGGACCACGCCCCTCTTTAGCAAAATTAAAAATAGTAATATAGTCTTAACTACTGGACCGATCGTCATTAAAGTTTCACAATAGGATATATAAATACTTTTAATTTTATATTATAATGAAGGGGGGTAGCGAAGCGCACCAGTATAGGCTAGTAAATGCATATAAGTTAAACTTTTGTCCTTAAAAGTTTATTAAAAAAAAGTTTTTTATTTTATTTTATTTTATTTTATTTAATTTTGCGTTCCAATTGGTTAAGTCAATTAAAAGGAAACTTTACAAACTGAATTTACAATTTTTATTATCTTAATACCTAACTTAATATTATGTGCCAAAAATGCTGACGTAAGTCCACGCGCCTGTCTTTCTGTGGGAACCGTTGCTTTGTCAAGATTTCATGAAATTTGAGTGTTTGAAATTTTTGTGTCTGCTGCATTTTGTTGTTTGTGTGTTTAGTGCATGTTTTTTATATTTTAAACAAGTTAATAGTTAATATATATACGAATATATATGTATATGTACATAAGTTAAGTGTGAAAATTAAAACTTTTCTTTTCGTTATTATTTTCATTTTGTTTCTGTTTTTCCTTTTGTTTTGTTGAAACGGATGCTGTTGCGGAAGCGACTTAGAAATTTCGTACTGTGTCTTATTAATTTTTATTTAGTTCGAAGTATGGTTTTGTTTAAAATAAAGTAAAAAATTTAAGAAATGCATCTTCGTTAAGTTTAAGCACAAAATTTTTAATCAAACGCTAGTCTATTTTAGATTCTAATTGTTCCTAAAAAATCTTTACTTTATTTATTATTCCAAAAGATTGGTCGGTTATGTAGTATGCACACGCATGCATACACATGTCACGACGATATTCGTTAGTTAATTAAACCCAGTGGACCGACGTGATTGCTTCTGACGTATATGACAGCACAAAATCATCCTACTCTGACTAAACTTTTCATCCTTAATATATTTGATTCACTCTTCATTAACCAACCCCAGTGAATAATGGGAAATCAATAAAATTTTGTACAATGCAGGAATATGTATGTGTGTTACTTAATTTTATACTAACTGGAAAATTTTCATCAAATGTCCAATTTTGGAACTAAAAGAAATCCGTAATCAACAACAATTAATTTGTTACACAAAGGTAAGACAATTTTTTGCAGTCCAAATGTGTACGGATTAATGTAGTATGTACGAGTATTAGAGTATCCAACAAAGTTTTTTGTTTATTATTTGATCGGATAATTAAACAAGCTAATTTCGAGAGATTTTAATTTAATTTTCAATAAATTCTACTACTTTTGATATGATTTTTTTGTCGTTCGAGTAATTCGACTCGATAAATTCTGTTCACTCGAACAAAACAATAAGTGAAATAATTGGACACTCTAGTATATTTATCCGAGTACGTGTGAGTATGTATGTCTGCATTAACGTGAGTATTGTGTAAACACTTTTGAATTGTTGTTTTGTTGTAATGAATTCCTTCCTTTTTCATTGTCAACATTTGCCAACTTGATGTCTACTTTTGTTGTAGCATATTTGCAACTCATTTGAGTTGTTTTGTGTACAAAATACAACGACAACTGAGTGCTAGAAAGTATTTACATTCTGCATCTGATGCAAGTTGCATTTGTTTGCTTAGAATTTTTCGAAAAAGGGGTTAATGAACTTGAAAAATTTAAAGTCGAATTAAATTTTCTAATTTTCACAAACTCTTTTAGAAAGCTACATACAAAGTATGTATGTATGTGTATGTATTTATGTTTGGACATATGTATACACTTCATCTATACGAATATAATTATGCAGACCACTAATGTATATTCTCAGTACATGTGGCAGTCTTTCAATGTGCCTTACATGACGTAGCAATCATTGAAATTGTCTGGAAAGCTAGAAATCATCCTTGCCATCCAGTTACCCAATTAGAATATCATCACATGAAACGCAAAACCATTTAAGTGACAAAAATAACAAAATCGGTTGTTTTTATTCATTATTGTTCGATCTATATATATAAAACCGAATGTGTGTCTGTTTATTTGTTTGTTTGTTCCTTATAGGAGGCCAAACCCTTGGACTGATCTTCCTGAAATTTTCACAGTATTTAACTGGAACTCTCGGATGAATTATAGGCTACTTTTTTCAACCACACCCACTTTTACGCCCACTTTTTTAAATTATGTTACTCCTACCACGTAGTTTTTAACACATTTTATAATGTAAAGTGAGCATAACTTCGCCATTTGTGGATTAATTTTGTGCGTAGGGGCAGGGCGTTGCAAATGGCCCGCCACAGTAATTGATCATCATATTTTGGGCATTTTTTGACCTACATACGTCGATGATATTTGGTACATATGTTATTGGCATAAATTGGAATACGTACCAGGAGAAAAGTGGGTGGAACCACGCCCCTTTTTTAGGAAAACCATACCCTTGGACTGATCTTCCTGAAATTTTCACAGCATGTTACTGTGACTCTGGAAGGAATAATAAGCTATATGAAGTTTTGATTGGACAAAGAGGCGTAGCACCGTCCATATAACCCAAAAATTTAAATCGCCATATTTTGGGAATTTTTTGACCTACGTCGATGATATTTGGTACATATGGTATTTTCATACTTTGGAATTGGTACCAGGAGAAAAGTGGGTGGGACCACGCCCCTTTTTAGGAAAATTAAAAATCGTAATATAGTCTTAACTACTGGACCGATCGTCATTAAATTTTCACAATAGGATATATAAATACTTTTAATTTTATTTTATAACGAGGGGGTGTAGCGAAGCACACCGGGATAGGCTAGTTTATACATAAAATGAAGTCCATGTTTTTAAAAATTTTTACTTTTCTAATGTTATGCTCGGCGACATTAGAGTAAAAATAAAATAACGAAGCAACTATCAATTACATATACTATTTTATACACTTTTTTCTCTTATAAAATTAAAAAAAAATTGTAGTATGTATTTATGCTTGGCCGTACGAATTTAAACACCTGCGTAAATCGGAAAGGTGCAACAGAACTTATTTTAAATTGAAAGCCTGACTTATGACAGTCTTTAGTTAAATATATATTTAAGCAATAAAATTGTATTTTTTTTTTAATACACACTCACAGTCACTAAACTGTAGTAAGCTCGGGGCCAATTTTCTCCAAGTCACCACTTCTGTCGACTCGTTTGGTGACTTCTTGCTGGGCTTTTTGCTGACAGGTCACCAATTTGACGACAAGTGCTGACTTCTAGATGACATTGTCAATAATACGTCTACACTTTTTAGTTTGTTTTAACAGCTAGACTAAAATTATATAAATGCACTAGTAACATTCTGGTTTGAATGTCTCCACTTGGTCCCATTAGAACTACGTAATCACTACCTAGTCAACACTCTTAATGTTAATGACAATCACATGCTAAATGTCTATAGCACAAAGCATTGTATGGGGGGTAATAGAGAGTAATACTGGTGAAAAAGTCAAAAGCGAGTCAGTATAATTTCACTAACGACATTTCCTGCAGGGTACCTACAGACAAGGATTGTTCACACCAAATATTACATCTATTGGACTTTTTTTGGGATGAAAATAAAAAAAAAATAAATTTTTAGACATTTTTTGCAATTTTCACTGGACTTTAGCTTTTGTTAAACAACATGAAGAAAAAAATTATTTTTTGTTTCTTTAAATCTTCTGTATTCGTAATCGCTGTATGCATGTAAATTGAAGTGGTAATTTTTTTTATATTTTTGCCATTTTATATAGGTACACAAGTAATAAATTAAAAAAAAATGTAACACAAAATCAATCAAGAGTTGTTTTATTTTAACAAGACATAAAAAAAATTTATCTCAAGTCATAAAACGGCAAGAATAATTTATTTCTATTATTTTAATGCTTTTATCGTTCCAAAACATTCGCGATACAAAAACAAACACAATAAATACTAGATTCTGTTGAATTATTTGGAAATTTTATTACCTTGATGGACAGTAAGCTGCTGCTGTGTCCTTTAATGGATGAAATGAGAAAGTAACATCACTGTGTCAAAATTGATTTACCTACTTGTCACACTTTTATGATTCTCTGCTGACATGATTAAGTTTTTTTGCGTTTTTTATGTACGTTTTCCAAAGACACTGATGGATACAGTTTCGAATGCTTTTATTACCTAATACGATATTTGTATGTAGCAATGACACTAACATACTTATATGCGACGTGCAACCTACAAACGAACAAACTTATTTGATGTATTGTCTGTCTACTTAAATAAGCAGCAAATGTAATTTAGATAAAGTGTTGAGAATGAATTTATTACGACTACTGATACTTTTAACTGAATATTATTATAAATTTTTCTCTTTAACTCAAGAAGACATCCTTAATTTTGGCAAAAGTAAAGCATTGTTAATCATGCAACTGAGTGTTTCGCAGAAGTTTTCATTTTTCTTAGTAAAATTTTCAGTATTCGTTTGCTTTGTTGTTGTATGTAAGTATGTATATACATACATACATTTTTTTTAGAAATAAATTTTCAGAACAATTACGAATATTCCCTAGGAATTTCTCTCCGACGGAAAATATTTTTCTCGAGAAAAAATGTCTACAATTATAAATTTTTATATGTAAATAAAAAGGAAAAGTGAAAAACCTGATGCGGATTTTATATTCAAAAATTCCCCCGGAATTATTATTCGTAATTGGGCTGTTTATTTCAGCAGACTAAGAAAATTATTGTTCTTGTGGTTATAAATCATAATTTTTTAAATTCCGTTTGTTTTGTCGCAAACAGTGGATGACTTCCAAAACGTCAATTGCTTTGTGTTTGAACAAAGCATCATATTTCATAACGCTGCAGTACAATAATTGTACAAAGTATACCATTTAAAAACGCCGTCGCCAAGTATTTTTAACGCAGTAAGACAGCAAACACGGCATCGGTTTTATAGTTGTTTCATTGCTTCGGAAGTTTGCATATGTACCTACACAAAATTTTGTTTGCTTTTTTATGGAGTTTGACAACAAGAAAAGGGTCATACTAATCACCACCTATGTACATATTTACTTGCATATATTTGAATAAATATACATACATAGTTTGGCTTTGAAAAAGAAATACTAATAAGAAGAGAGTAGAAAAGAAATAGCAACATTATTCGATCCGTTATTGTACATACGCAAAAAACTTTATTAGCTACACAATCAGTGAAATATCATAAACTTGTGTATGAGTATGCAACAAATAAAAAAGAACGACTTTGCAAGTAGCAGTTACTTGACAAATTCGGTAGCAACTGTTACTCGTGATCATGGTAAAACTAACAGGTATGCGCAGTTCGACAACAACTACAATCATCCAAAAAACAACATGTATTTTGTTAGTGTAAAGTACTCGCTTTAGATCAAAATACACAGAGCCAAAACTGCCTAATAGAATCAATAAGATTTTCTCTATGAAACGCTTTTAGGCTAAGGGGTATCCCAGCAGAAAGAAGCGAAGATTTTTTCGAAGAGATTCCTTATTGTTTTTATGTGGTAAATCTTATTAATTTTTTCAATAAGGAAACCACATAAAATCAAGAAGAAAACTTGTTATTTACAATTTTTTTTTTACCCAATTTCCGTTATTTTTGGCACCAAAAAAACAATCCATAGAGAAAAACTTCTTGATTCTATTAGGTTTTCATATGAATTGTAAATAAAAGGGATTTCTTATTGATTTCATTAGGTCGTCTTATTGTTTTTTTCAATAAGGTTTTCTTCTTGATTTTATTAGGCCATCTTATTGTTTTTTTCAATAAGGTTTTCTTCTTGATTTTATTAGGCCATCTTATTGTTTTTTTCAATAAGGTTTTCTTCTTGATTTTATTAGGTTCCTGTATGATCATGTGTAAATCATCTTCTTAATTTTTTTAATAAGAATATCTTCTTGATTTCATTAGCTTGCTTGTTATTTCATACATATAAATCAACAAAGGAACAATTTTTTCATAATTTTTTTGTGCTACAATAAATTATCTTCTTAAACTGGCTGCTAACATGTATACTATAGTAAGGTGTAGTAGTGAGGTGGTCTACTAAACCGAAGTTCCTTGGTTCCACTCCCTGAATACGTAAGTTTTATAAAAATGTTTTTATCACCCCTCCATCCAGATAATACAAATGCATGTTGTAAATAAGCATTCGGGACGTACCATGACGTTCTGATGACATCAAATTTGTATTTCCTAACATCATAACAGAAAAAATAGTGCCTAATAAATACCTAATAAAATAGAACAAAATTAATAAGATATCTCTATGTTTTTTTTTCAAGAAGGAAGTCTTATTATTTTAATAAGGAAAACCTTATTGAAAAAATCAATAAGGAATCTTATGGTTTTTATTAGGTATTCTTATTGTTTTTTTCAATTAGGTTTTCTTCTTGATTTTATTAGGTATTCTTATTGATTTTTTCAATTACGTTTTCTTCTTGATTTTATTAGGTATTCTTATTGATTTTTTCAAAAAGGTTTTCCTTATTAAAATAATAAGACTTCATTTTTGAAAAAAATTCGTAGAGATATCTTATTAATAGGTATACCTGTCACTGCTACTATCAGTTTTCGAGTTAGAGTGGAACAACATCCAAACTTTAAAATTTATAATTTTGTAGAATATGTTCTAATTTTATAAAATCTGTAGAACAGCACGTCTTTTATTTTCAAATTAGATTCACATAATGTTGTTATTTAACATATTTTTCAATCGTTGTCTCAACCAGTATGTTAATGTGGTTAAATTGAATTTTAATTTTGAATAAATATTATGAAAATTGCATAATTAATCATGCAGCATAAAAAATGTCAACCGTAAAACAACCAGAAATGTAAAATATATAAACGACCCTACAAGGCCACAACACTTTGCACACAAACAATCTCTCGTACACATTCAAGTTAGTTGCCCGTATATTCTGACAAAGTAATTTGTTCAAAGATGCAGATGTTGCCACAATAAAAAGGGTTGTATCCACGATAACAGGGCCCGTTTGTTTTTGCAACAAAGTTCAAAGTATATACTATGGCACAAAAGATCCAATAGGTGTCGCAGTGCCGGGTCTTGGACCAGATCTATCCACTTATCTAATCTAAACATCCACATATTTGGATCTCCCTTTTGCATACAGAAAGAAAGTCTAAAGCTATGTTCACATTTATTAAATATTTGTCGAAAAAACGTAACCCAGAAGGAAACTAATAATTTATTTCCTTTAATTTCAATATAATTTTTAATTTTGGGTTCGCATTTTTCAAAAATTATATGAAAAAACGTTTTTGTACAATAACTAATTTCATTTTGTAATATAAAAACCAAGTTAAATGACACTATCCCTAAGCAAAACAAGGGGTTACTTTTTTTTGGACAAATATTTTATATATGTAAACTTAACTTTAATTGCGAAAACATACTCGACATACTCGACAATCTTTAAAAGCTCTTGATCTAGAATACAGATTCGTCAAGATATGTTTATAAATGTTCAGATTTTTCTCATTTATCGATAAATTATGCGCCCTTCGGCCCTACCTGTGTATTGCTTTAGTTTCTTAGAAAAAAAGAATACAAATAAGCAGAGATATTGCAATTGTAATTTAGTTTCAAAGTAAAGAAAAAAAGCATTTACAGCAAGACAAACATAAATATTGTGGCCCAATAAAAACAAGAAACAACAAAAAACAATCGTAAGAAATCAAATTTGCATCAGAATTTCATTTATCTTTTACCAGGGGACGTCTTTCTTATGCTTCTTCTTTTCTCTTCATGCTGTATTTAAACGATTATTTGTAGGATTTCTAGTATATACATACATACTTACTGAGTAACATACAAACAGACACACTCATACTTACATATATATACACCATTTGTTACAACTTTTAAATGTTTTGAAAAAGTTGAACAAAAAACCAATTTCAAATAAAACTTAAGTTGGTTTTTACATGAAATTGATAAAATAATTTTTATGCATGTTCTTTTTTTTTGTGAAGAAAATAAATGAAATATGATGATAATATTGTATATTAATTGTAATTTTTTAAATAATAATAATAATGATAATATTACTAATATCCCATAAATACATACATATGTATGTGTATACTCATAAACAAATTTGATCAATAATACAAATATAAATTACTAGATGATCCCGGCAAACGTTGTTTTGCCACACAAAATATTTCGAGTGCATATTTTGGGTTTTATATAAAAAATAGCGAATGACGATGACCGCCGATGAAAAAAATACCAAACAATAATTTTGTTCTGTTTGAAATACGAACGACGACGATTCTCCAGCATGAGGCGGACATAGCGCCATCTGTCATTCAACAACAAAAATAATTATGAGGCGGACATAGAGCAATCTGTTGGGTTAATAGTATAGTAAATACAGAAATTGCCTCCTCCCTTCCTTCCTCGTGACCCTTATGGTTTGAAAAATAGATACACAGAGCCAAAACTGCCTAATAGAATCAATAAGATTTTCTCTATGAAACGCTTCTTGGCTAACGGGTATCCCAGCAGAAAGAAGCGAAGATTTTTTCGAAGAGATTCCTTATTGTTTTTATGTGGTAAATCTTATTAATTTTTTCAATAAGGAAACCACATAAAATCAAGAAGAAATCTTGTTATTTACAATTTTTTTTACCCAATTTCCGTTATTTTTGGCACCAAAAAAAACAATCCATAGAGAAAAACTTCTTGATTCTATTAGGTTTTCATATGAATTGTAAATAAAAGGGATTTCTTATTGATTTCATTAGGTCATCTTATTGTTTTTTTCAAAAAGGGTTTCTTCTTGATTTTATTAGGTTCCTGTATGATCATGTGTAAATCATCTTCTTAATTTTTTTAATAAGAATATCTTCTTGATTTCATTAGCTTGCTTGTTATTTCATACATATAAATCAACAAAGGAATATTTTGTTCATAATTTTGTTGTGCTACAATAAATCATCTTCTTAAACTCATTTGGGACGTACCATGACGTTCTGATGACATCAAATTTGTATTTCCTAACATCATAACAGAGAAAACAGTGCCTAATAAATACCAAATAAAATAGAACAAAATTAATAAGATATCTTTATGAATGTTTTTCAAAGTGGAAGTCTTATTATTTTAATAAGGAAAACCTTTTTGAAAAAATCTATAAGAATACCTAATAAAATCAAGAAGAAAACCTTATTGAAAAAATCGATAAGAATACCTAATAAAAACCACAAGTTTCCTTATTGATTTTTTCAATAAGGGTTTCCTTATTAAAATAATAAGACTTCCTTCTTGAAAAAAAAAACATAGAGATATCTTATTAATTTTGTAATATTTTATTAGGTATTTATTAGGCACTGTTTTCTCTGTGTACTAGCCGATTCTCAGACTTACTGAATATGCATAAAAAATTTCATAAGAATCGGTCAAGCCGTTTCGGATATACAGAAATTGCCCCCTCCCTCCCTTCCTCGTGCCACTAGCGATTTAAAATATACCTTAGGACCTATTCGCATAACTACGAAGTATGCATAAAAAAATTTCATTAAAATCGGTCGAGCCGTTACGGAAGAGTTCGATCACAAACATCGTGACACGAGAATTTTTTATATTAGCTAATATCTATAGATATTAAAAATAGTTTATAAAATAAAAAAAAAAAACACGCCGATAAAAAACCGATACAGACACACCGACATATGTTCGGAAAAAAATTAAAATGAAATAAACGGCAAAAAAAAAAAATTAAGAAAACAATAGAAATTGGCAGAAATTTGGACAGTAATCAAGCGCAGAGGTTTAAATTGTAACTTAAGAATTTCAATACAAACAACATCTTTTTATCGACTTTAGAAGTGAATTTTTCGCCGATTTTGAATTGTATTAGAAATTTGGTTACACTTTCTAGGTCACTTTATTTTTAACTCTTTTTGAAATTTTTCATAATTTCGTAAAAATTATCACACAGCTTGTGCCTAAAAGAGATTTCAACTTAATGTCATTGTGCAGAAGTATGAAAAAACCGCATTACAGTCGCCGAAGATGGAGCAGGGAATACAAGTGGGAATGCACCACGATGACATCTACTAAATAACCACAAATAACATTTTGCGATAAAAATTGTAAGGAGATGGAAAAGCAATGACAAAATAGTTCAAATGACTGAAATTATTTAAAACCGCAAATTAGCAAAACAAAATGTTCTCACATATAAAAAGCAACTTTACTAATGTCTCTTAAACACGAAATTAAAATAGAATGCATTAGATTATGACCAGCATTAGTTAACTGTTATTTAAACCTTTTAACTTTAAAACGTGAACTACAATAATTTCATTAAAGAGCAGACCGACAGTAAAAAATTTAAGAAAACAAAAAAAAAAAAAACTCGTATTGAATAAAATTTTGCGAAGTAAAAGAGAGAAAAATATAAAATGCAAATTGTAAGTAAATAGAAATCATCATCATTAATACCGTCAGGGCAATTACCATCACGTTTTAGGTTTTAACACTAAAACTTTTGACAGCAAAAACAGTTATATGCTCGTAATGGAAGGCATGGAGGACTAGAATGCAAACTAACGGCCAAATGATAAAAATTGTCCATAAAAGTTTTTGTTTCTTTCCCTTTTAACTTTTTTGTTTCTTTTGCTATTCTTCGCTGTAAAATAGCTTCACAAAGATTCAATTCAATTTAATGACATGACATGACATTACTGTGCCTTCCATTATATGGATTGTCTAAATTAACACCAACCCATTATTATCTACAGAGTAGTGATGTTACGAATACTCGCATTCGTATTCGATTATTCGGCTATTCGCCCATTTTAAGATATTCGTATTTGTATTCGTATTCGCCAAATTCAAGCGAATATTTCTCGAATAATTTGCACATACATTTTCCCAAAAAAAATTCATACAAAAATTTAAAAAAAGTACATCAAATGTACAAAAATATATTCATTTATAATAATTTTTATTTAAAGAAAGAAAAGACAAACGAAAATTATATTTCGTAACTATCATTTAAAAGAACAAAATCTTATACGTAAATTCATATCATGTTAAGTTAGTAAGTAGAGGAATGTTGGACTTCAAAAATGGAAGAACTAAAATTTAATATGTGAAAGTCCACCGAGACATGTGGCTGCGCAATCTGCGAAAATATCTTCTCCCAAACAACACTGAATTATTAATTAAAAGTGGAAAAAGAGTAAGAAAAACGAAATCTCAAAGTATGTATGTAGGTATAAATTTTTTTTTTTTACCTAAATTAGTGTGACAGTTTTTTTCAATTTATTGTTACTGACGCAAAGGGATTGATTTTTTCAAATTAATTTTAAAATATTATGTGGCTCTAAGCCTTAAAAATAATATTCATATTCGTATTCGTATTATGCGAATATTGTTTCAAATATTCGTATTCATATTCGCGAATACTAAAAATTGATATTCGTAACATCACTACTACATACACATGTACATATATATGGATGTATGTATCTCCCAGTTGCTATTAAGTTCCTACTTTTGGCAAATGCTAGTCAGCAGTTATTTGCTGACAAATAACAACAAAAATATTCAAAAACAACAACTAAAGTACAACAACTAAAAAGTACTATTTAGTAGAGTTAGTTTTTCCATTTCTGCATTTGTTGTCATTCGAGAATGGTGTCAGTTTAATGTTGTTTATTAGTTGAGCCTGTTGCGTGATCTGTTTGCATCACCAGCAAATTTTCGTAATTTGACCAAATATTTTTGCCATTGTTGTTGTTTTATTATTAAAAACACAGTTGGATGACTAAACAAACTGAGTTAGGTCACATACATTTTAACAAAAAAAAAAAAAAAACAGGAAAAATCAAAAACAATAGAATACATACGGCAGTAGCAACAGCAGTAGTATTCCATACGAACAAAAGGATGAATTGTATCCAGTGGCGTAGGAATATTGTTCCTTTATTTTCAAATTGTGGAGCAAAGCAACAAATTTAAAAATATCTTAAATTATTAAACGATCTTTCTAGAGTTCTTGAATAGTCGAAGTCATAAATATGATTCTACAATTTAGCAAAGTAGTGTGAAAATTAAACATATTTTTAGTTTTATTCTTTCCTTTATATGGCATTATACAAGAAATTTCAATAAAAATATTAGTTCAAATCAAAACATTCTATTTTAAGTTGTCAATGAATGATGGAACAAGTTTAGCATTAGTTTTCTAGAAAACGCTTTTAATTAAAATTTTTTATTAAGTATATTTTGTTCTAATAATTTTCCCAAATAAAAAAAAATCCAGTATTGACGTCTCTATCCCTCCATCAGAAATTTCCATTTCTAGTAAATGAGCATAACGAAGTCACGCCTGGGAGGTTAATAAACAATTTTTTAAACAAGTAAATTCTTCAAAATATTGTATGTAGACCGCTCATTTTCTTGCAAGCATATCCATTGATGGCACGAAGTTAAATTTGGGTCAAAAGATCACATGCAGTGTTCCCTTCGTTTTCTTTTTACTGTTCATTTGTTTTTGAATTGATTTTGATCATTCAAAGAAATGTAGAACATGCACGAAAGTTTTCTTAAGCTCTTTATATATTAATTTTTCGTCGTTTCTTCAAATAAAAAGAAATACAATTTAACTTTGTTTAATTTTGTGATGTACATATGTACAAACATATACAGTGAACTCGCGGTAATGTGAACTTTATTGAATTTGTACACATTTTCGATTGCAATAATTGGATCCACTAAGCTTATTTCGTATAATGGTTAGGTTAGGTTAGGTTTCGAGGGCCGTCACGTCCAAGACGAGACGCACTTGGGTCCATTAATTCGGTCCCTTTGTGATACCCTGCAGCGGACAGGGCACAGTCGATTGATTATTCAATTTCCTGTGATTGTCCTGTCGCCGAATCAAACCATCCTGATTGTTGTAAAAAGGATGATAGGCTGATTAGCCTCATGTTCGCCAGACTGTCAAGGTCTGGCAGAGTGTTGAAGCCCAAAGTACTCGCCCTAACGCTATTAAGGGCGGGGCATTGACATAGAAGATGAAGAACTGTTTCTTCCTCCTCCTCATCGTTACAACTTCTGCAATAGTCATTGTAACTTAGGCCCATCCTTCTGGCATGAGTCCCGAAGCACCAGTGCCCTGTTAGCACTGTTATTAATCGTCTTGTATGACATTTACCAAGCCTGAGCAGATCGCGAGTTCTGTGCAGGCTGTAGCGGGGCCAAGTGGACCTGGAGATTTGACAGGTATGCTCTTGTTCCCACCTTTCTTGAGCAAGATTGTATGATTCCTGCTGGATCAATCGCTTGCAGTAAGATAGAGGAATGCCAACGAAGTGGCATATCATCGAGTTGCTCAATGATTCGCCCCTTTTGGCAATTTCGTCCGCAATATCGTTTCCAGCGCACTCTGAGTGCCCTGGAGTCCAAACTAGTGTTACTCTTGAATGTCTCGCTATCTCGTTTAGAGATTTCCGGCATTCATTCACCACCGTCGATGTAGTGTATACACCATTGATAGCGGCAATGGCCGCTTTGCTGTCGGTAAAAATAAGGATGTCTCCCGATATCCTGTAATACCTAAGCCATCTTGCCGCTCTTGTAATGGCCGAGACTTCAGCTTGTAGGACGCTACAGCCATCCCGAAGTCTGAATGGAACCTTCACATTGAAGTTTTCCACGTAGAAACCGCCCCCGGTGTTTACGCCTCTTTTGGAGCCATCAGTGAATACTCTGGTGGCTCCATCGGTGGCAGGGGGTGAGGAGTGGTTTTCCCTATTGGGAACAATAGATTGAAATAGCCCGCCGAAATAAGGTTCCGGTGGGCAGTACTGAGTAAAGTCATGGAGCGCTTGGTGCTGCCTGAGAATCTTGGAGTGACCAAGATCGGTTCTCGTCCATGAGAATGTTGCGTTCAGTCTGATCGCCGCGAACAGAGCTAGCTGTTTGGCCAGAACATCCACCGGAAGCCAGTTCAGCATAGCGAACAGTGCTTTCGTTGGAGTAGACCTGAGCGCTCCCGTTATCAGGATCGCCGCTAGCCTAAAAATTTTTTCTATAGTTCGTCGGTGGGAGTCTTTCTCTGTCGCTTCCCACCAGACTATAACCCCATAAAACATTATGGGCTTAATTATCGTCTCAAAGATCCAATTGGTCCCTCGGGGTTCGATGCCCCAGCTGCGACCAATCGCTCTTTTACAGGTGTAAATAGCCACGAGGGCCTTATTTGCTCTATACTGGGTGTTTAGATTCCAAGATAGTTTACTGTCTAGGATTACGCCCAGGTACTTAGCATTGTCCGAGATCTTTAGTGTGGTCCCGTTTAATTTAGGGGGCGCAAAGTCTTCGATTTTGTGCCTCCTGGTGAATAGCACCAATTCGGTTTTCGCCGGATTGACGCCGATATTTCGTATAATAGATAATTTCTATTATTTCGTATAATAGAAAAGCCCACAAAGAAAAGAGAGACTAGATTGGTTAAATAACATAAAATTTATTTTAAAGTTACAAATTTTCATATATTCATTTTTAGTTTACTACTAAATACTGAAAGATCATAATATATAAACAAAAAATATACGTGAAGAGTTTATAAAACATTTAAGAGTAACATACAGCAACAAACATTTTCGATTTTAAACGCCTGTCATGTGTTACAAGAGCTTATTGAACTGTTGCGAGTTCGTTTTCTGCAAAAAACTGTCGTTCTCTAGTTAGAGAAATCAAACTTTGTTCACTATTTAGAGAGTTCATATAAGAAAATGAGTCGTCACATTAGTGGATAGTTCACTATTGTGGAAGTACATATTACCCCGAGTTCACTGTATTATTTATACATGCATACATTCATTTTCATGTTTAAAATTCCCTGCTTTAGCAGTTTGTCACAACTTGTTGTTTGTGTAAGGAAAACCATTTCAATTTGCATAGAAAGAAAAAAACTAGGAAGACATGTTTAGTCTGCATATTACGATAATAAAGTTATGAGTTTTTTGTCGGTCCAGTATAGTTAACGATTTTTAATTTAAAAAGGGGCGTGGTCCCACCTACTTTTCTCCTGGTACGTATTCCTAATTGTGCCAATACCATATGTACCAAATATCATCGTCGTAGGTCAAAAAATGCCCAAAATATAGTGATATAAATTTTTGGGTTATATGAGCGGTGCCACTCCTCTTTGTCCAATCAAAACTTCATATAGCCTCTTATTCCTTCCAAAGTCACAGTAACATGCTGTGAAAATTTTAGGAAGATCGGCTTTGGCTTCCTATAAAGCACAAACAAACAGACAGACAGACATTAATTTATATATATATAGATAATGCCACGCCCCTCCACCCGCAGAACGAAAATCAAAAATCAGACTTCATAGTGTCACCCGGCTGAATATTTTGAAGATTCCCTGAAAGTTTCATCAAAATCGGCCCAGCCGTTTTAGAGTCCATACGTTATATTCATACAAACATCCTGTTTTATATGTACTCGTATATATTAATTAGCTTAAAATAATTTTAGTGCCTTAAGATAAACCATATATTATTTTTACAAATATGTATTACTCTGTATGAGAAGTGCCACGCGCACTTATGATATTAAAAACCTATATTTTTGATTCCTGACCATCCCAAATACTGCGATAATTTCAGCAAGATTGATTCACTGGTTCAGGTGTTCATAGCTTTCAAACAGACAAACATTCACTTTTATATATTTAGATAGATGAAGATTGAATATAGATTTGATTTGATAGATGTACTATTTTTTTAACAATATTTTTACCCTCATCGTACTTTCATTCATTGAAAAAGTAAAAAAATAAATTATTTGTATTTAATATACGAGGGAGGTGTGACGGAACTCAAACTAGAATAAAACGATTAATAATATTTATCCTTGAAAAAAAGGAAAAACGCAAAATAAATAATGCACTTTTTATTATTCATTGTAATTAATTTTTTTTTTCGTTGTGAGCAGTTTTTTATTTGTTTTTTTTTTTTTTTTTTTTTTTTTTGTAAAATAGTTAAGCTGTTTAAGATTTTACTGCGACATAAAATAAAGAAAATAAGAAAACATCTACAGAACACCCACCGCACGACCGACTAACTTTGAAAAATTTAATTTGATTAATGGAATTCTAAGCTTGAATAAAGAACCGAACAAAGAAAGATGTTTAATAGTATCATCATTTACATAGAAAAGACACACACACACTGGCACACTACTAAATGAAAATTATTAAACTTCTTATAATTATGGTTATTAAAATAATGACACGACAACAACAATATAAAACATCCAACAACAAGAGATGGAAAAATGAAAATGAAAATATTGCAAATGAGAATGTAAATGAATACAAATGATATGAAAAATTGAGAACTACACCAATAACGAAGTAATTAAATGGAAATAATCACAAAAATTTCAAAGAATACAAATATTTGACAGAAGACAACAGATACTCTACAAGCACCCGAAGGAAATTAATTTTGCAATCGAAATCAAATATATAAGAAATATTTTCATATACATATATTTTTTTGTTAGAAATATATTACTCAAATTATTAAGTAAAACAGAATGACGCCGCAAGAAATTCGTACACATATCGCACATGCACCATAAAACGGGTAAAACTCCAAAAAATTACTTTTAAAGACAACCAATTTAAAGTTTTAAATTTTTCGATTTAGTTCTTTTTTTTTGTAAATCGCGAAAATGTTTTTTCCTTAACACATCAATATATAGTTTAAAAATGTTGTGTTTGTGTGCATTTTTCGCCATATACATACACACGTTGTGTATGACTAATTCTCGGCTAACTGGGTATGTGTTTGATTTACTATAGAAATTGCAAAATTCGGTATATAACAACGAGTCAATTCTGAGCTAATGACATACATACATACATATATTATACATACATATGTACATTTTCTTATTTTATATTGAAATGTTTTTATTCGATTGCGGGCCCAACAAATTTTAAGATTAAATTTCATAAGTTTTTTAATCTAAATTTATTCAAGGCACAAAGAAATTTTTCTATTCTTCTTAATGTTGTTATTGTTAATAATAAAAATATCTAACGATGTGTGTATGTGCAAACAAAAGACTAAAACTGTTAGAATTATGTAAATTAGCACATATAAAGATTTTATTGTTTATGTGTGAGAAAACCAAAATAGTGGAAACAAAACATAGGAAAGAATGCATCCCAGTTAACCTTTTTTGGGATTGAACAAAATCGCGTAAGAGAAAAATAATGGCCACAATAAAATTATTATTAGTCAATTTAGAAATATTAATAGATTTGATAGTTTTCGATTGATTTACATAATTTGTAATTCTTCATTGCTGTTGATACTTGTCAAAATGTGAAAGCCGAAATTTCCAGTAAATAAATGAAATTTTTATTTGTAAAAGAATTATTTTGCATGCGCACTTGTTCGATGACCAATTGTCATTCTATTATGTGAAAAGAAAGTTTTGAAAATTTGCACCACCAAATCAAAAATATTCAGTGGGTTTGATTTATATCTGATATACATACATACATACATACATACATACATATATAAATACACATTTTGTATCTATTAACAATCCATACAATATCGTAATCAATTTCAAGTTTTTTTCATCTTTGGGACTTTATTCAACTATTTTTATCTGTAGAGTTTTCAAAACGATTTAAACGCTCATGAATGATACAAATGTCAACATTAACAACGTCATCATCATCCTCGCCTGCAAAACAAATGTTTTTCAAAATAAATTTCAAGCAAAAAACGAAAAACAAACGCAGAAACCAAACCAACTTCAAAAGCAACAGCCAAAACTTTAAAAAAGTTGTTGGCGAACAAAAGTGGTAAAACAAACGGAATGAATGAATTGGTTATATTTGAAAGCGAGTTCAACTTAACGGTTTCTATTGAACATAAATAAAATTCAAATTTATTTGTTTATCATTTTGTTCTAGAATTTACATATTTGTGTATGTGTGTACGTAAACGTTTTTTAATCACAACATTTGACCCATTTTCAACTGTGACTGTGCACACATCTCGGTTCTTTAAAAGGCCATTAGATTGTACAGAAAAATCTTTAAGTCTTTCAGTTGTTAACGTCGAGCTCTTTAAAGAACAACTCGTTTATAAATCCTAAAATTTGTTTTAATTAATTTATTTTCGCTTAAATTTCGTTCAAAATATTTAAAATCTTTAAAAAAAAGTAATAAATATGCTAAAGAAAAGCAAACTTTTATGTTTTACGATTTTGCTCATGGAAATACACCAATTTCTTGGATATGGTATGTTTTTAAATCACAAAATTAAAAATGCTACAAATATAAATAAAAAATGTTTTTATGTTGTAGTCAATTCTTTGCCCCAAAACATGAAATACAGAAATGGGAGAATTTCAAATCCCAGCAATTATCAACAAAGCTTCTCGCAAAAAATAAATAGCTCGCAGAAAAATTATCCGGACGAGGTCGAATATGATTTACGACTTAGAAAACTAATGGAAGAGCTGGTTTTTAATTATCCCTTGGAAAGTCAAGTTAAAGAAGAAGATTTTAAAACAACCAGCTTTCAAGCAGGCAACACCAAAACCCACAAACCCATAAATTTTTCACAAAGTTCTTCAAGTTCAATCAAAACATACAATAATTTAAACGAGACTCAGCTAAATTTATTGAGCAATACTGGAGTTTCCGACTCAGAGGAATACATGAAAAAAATAAAACAACAATTGGAGTTTTTACAAAAAAATGCTGAAAGCCTAAGAAAATTTCAAAAAGTGCTAGAAGAAACAAAAAATTCCACTTCACAAGAAATACAGAGTTATTCAGAGGAATTGAAACAAGATTCAGATAATTTCCTAAACCAAAATTTAAAAATAAACTATAAGAACTTTTTACAAAATTGTGAAAGTACTACGAACACACAAAGAGACAACAGTACAATACAGAATTTGACCACATCCACAACACATGCCTCAAATAGTTCACATCGAATTCTACAAGATATTAATAATTTCACAGCCAAAATATATTCGAATAGTGAACAAGTCGAATCAAGTCAAAATTATTCAGCAGCAATTAGTCTGATCGAATTTCTAAAAAAATTAAACTCATCAATAAAGAACGAAACGCCTGAAGCCAATTCTAGCTCTAATCATTTAATTAAATTCGAAAATAACGAGAAATTGACGATAGTCCCGGAAACTAGTGTTGTTTTTCCAAAAAGCAACACTACAAAAGACAAAAATAGCGATGCGCAAACAAAAATGCGTAATCGTATCATTAATTTAAATGATACGAAAACTACCAACGTTCTCTCGAAACAAAATATGGAAACCATGATAAATGAAGGTGCAACAACGTCCGAAGACCATCTTGAAAATCAACAAAACTTTGTGAAACACCCAAAAATTCACAGCACTGCAAATACAATATTGCAGCATAGCGAAGAGCAAAAATATATTCCGGATAGAAAAGCAGCAAAAGATGATGATCAATCTACACAATCTGTGATCCTAAAATTGCAACAAAGTGATAATTTTAATTCCGGAAAAAGAGTTAAAGTTGTTCCGTCAAAGAAATTGATGAATGCAGATGCCGTAGCAATAGAAGAACATCTAAAAAAATCGAATAAAGAAATTTCAACTGAAGCAAATTTATCAGATACGCCGGAGAGTAAAATATTAATTTCGCATACGGGTGGTTACACAATTACGAGAGAAGAACCTGTGAATTTCGAAGATCTAACGCCTGAATCGATTTTGAAGTTTTCCCTAACGAAATGTGATGATTATTTAAATGATGATGACTTAAATCCACCATCATCATCATCGCCTGTAACAGGGCGCACAGAGTTTTCAACTCAAGGACAAGTTTTATATACTAATGAATCATTGGAGACTGAACCAAAACGACCTATTCAAGCTAATTATCATCTCGACTCCCATGATTATTCAATTGAACAGCCCCCTTGTAATAATTCTACACAATTGATTACAAATGCAGCAACTGAAATGATATTTGATTATAATTTAATACTAAAACAAGGTAAATTTATAAATTGAAAAACCATCATCAATGTTCACAAAGACATTTCAATTTTCGTAGATTCGATAGCAATTACAGAAAAAGTTTCCCAAATAGAACAACAGCACACTGCAGTTCCAATTGACTTTGTTTCAGTATTTAACACAACAAATAACCACAAACTCTATGATACAAATCAAACAATTCAATCATCTAAGAATAAGACTCATACGCCTGAAAATTATGCTGCAAATCGAACGGAAATGATACAAACTAAAGACTCCCCCAAACTTTCAGACGACAACGAAGTACAAGTCGTATTGTACACAACGGACAGTATGACACATGATTTACAAACCACAACTGAGTCACCAAACTATAATATAGAGATTTCTGGTCTAGAAACAACGACAAAAGAAAATAAAGAGTTTAATACTGCGACATCGACTGCGACAGCAATTCCAAATAGTGAAAAGACAAAACTTTCATTTGATATCGAAGTCTTGACTACAACTCCAAATTCAAAACTTGCAAATGAAACTAATTTTCTCACTGAAATTCCCAAAAAGCAGGTCATCAACGCAATAGAAATTTCTAGTGACCAAATCGTACACAATAAAAACAGAAGCAAGATTTCCTATTTAACAACTCGAGGTAAATTTCAGTTGAAGAGAAGTGAATCTTTAGCGAATTCGAAGAAATGTGACACAGTAAAATCTAAAAATTAATAATTATTCATTTGTAGATTCCAGTCTTAATAATGGGATGCAACACTTTGAAAATTTTGAAAACAATATTTCCAACAACGATGTTTCCACAGACACAATTCAGGCAAACAAATTTCTAAGGGAAAAACAGAAAAATTTTGGGATGGATTTCTCACTAAATCTGCATGAAAAAAGCTACACTGAAAAAAATGTAAACGGTAGTAACGAAAACATGCAAACAACAACGAACGATAACTTGACAGATCCTGGAAATAATTTGTCAGCAAATAAACAAATTCTTTTGACAGAAAATAAAAATATTTCAAAAAACACATTTGAAAGTGTTACAATTAATTTTTTGGAGAAGTCTCCAAAAAATATTTCAGCTATAATGAAAACGAGTAAAGCGCCCAGCATAAATAATGCGGCAGTCACCACGCAGGCGCAAATTAAAGCTGAAACTAAAAATCATACAAAACAAATTTCAAAAAACTACTCAATTGCGAACGAAGATGTTGAATTTGCTACTGAAATCGTCTGGTCAACTCAATCAAGTTCTTATCACACACCGCTGACTTTTAATGAAAATACACCGAATAAAATGTCAAATGATTCCACCAAAACATCAAAACTAAAAATTTTCAAGCCGGCTGAAAATTCCAACGTTCTTAACGAATTAATTGCAATAATTGGAAACTCACTGCAAAAATCAGTACTGAAAAATGAACATCCACTAAAGATCAATAAAAAGAGAAGAAAACAAAAGATAAAAGAAGATGTGACAGCAACGGTTAATTGCCATACAGCAACGATGTCATTTCCAATAAATTCCTTGTCCTCTTTCCACACTATCAGCCCATTGAAAATGACAACCAACCAAGAAGATAAACTGGCAGCAACGAAAACAGAATCAAATGTAAACAACTGGAGTGCTGTAATTGAAAACTCTATTGAAAATGACAAACAAAACATCGAAAAGTGGTCAACATATAAAAACAATCAACTAAATAATGACAGTTTAACTAAATCCGGCAATCTTGTCATAAAAGAGAATGCTAATGCTGATGACAATACTTCTGCTGTTGCTGCTGCTGCTGCTACTGCTACTGCTGCTACTGCTACTGATGATGCTGTTGTTGATATGAATGGAAATGTGAAATTTGATGTAAATAATGATAATAAAGAAGATGATGATGATTATGATGATTATGGTAATGACGAAGATAGTACATCTATTTTCTACAATAAAAACGACATGCGATTAGAGATGAAGGTAAATAAAAAAGTCGTCGACAAGAATGGGTTGAATAATGATAGCGTTGTTGAAAATAGAAACAAAAACATTGGATCAATAATACGACAACAACAGAAAGACCATAAGACAAACAATATATTTAAAGTAGCACAAGCCGGAGGAGGGATAAATGAAATGTCAATAATTGAAAATAAACTGTTCGGCATATTAAAGAACAATTCAAATGTTACGACTGAGACGGTAACAAACTTACAATACGACGACATACATGCAAATTTCAATAATACAAACATTAAAAAGGATAATCGAAATAAAGGAAATGAAAATATAAACGAGCATGTCAGCAGCAACAGCAATTTAAATTCAGAGACATCAAATGGAGATAACGAAAACGGTGATTCAAATGTTGCTGATGCCGTTTTTGAAAATTCAGGAAAAGTTAAGGGGCCAAATGAGAAAATAAAAAATCTGTTTGACAATGTACTTAAAACACAATCCTTTCCTGCAATGACATCCAATCATTTCGATTTAAACGACACACACAACAAAATCAATCCCCACATAAACACCAACAACAATATCATTGTATCCGTCCCAACGAAAGAGGAAATTACAACGACAAATTGGTGGCACTCCTTACCATATGCGGAAATTAGAAAATTTTTAAACTCAATCTTCGATAGTGTTACATCTACTGATGATGTTAGTTTAAATGGGTCCGCAAAAGTGACAAAAACCCCAAAAATATCATCAGCAGCTGTGGCAACAGCAACGGCAACGACAACCAGTCATAAAACAGTTAAAACCATCAGAGAACGGAAACCAAAAAAAGAGAAATGGCAAATATGGATATTGAATAATATTTGGTCATCACTGGTGTATTAAAAATATGATACTCTCGTATTCAGATATCGATAGTAATTTAGAGTCAACAAACACATGCAAGCACACAAAATACATATGTACATACATACGTACACTACTATATCGCTCCTTTATTGCAACATAGTTATATCTCAAAAAACAAAATTTTTCAGTTACTGGCGAAAAAGACTTTCTCAATACCTTCTTTATTTGTAAAAAAAATTGCATAAACATATCTCTATCTAAACCCAAGTTATAACCGCTTACATGCTCAAGCCGTCCATATACATAAATGCTTACGCTTTGAAAACTTTAAATGCATTTTGCCACGTTTGAGTGTTTTTGAGATATGACTACATTGCAATAAAGGAGCGATATGTACATACATACATACATACTAGTAAGAAAATAATCATAATTATGTTATTTAGTTTTTTTGCAAGATACCTATATTTAGTTACCAGGTAGTGCTGGCAGTACAGCTATTTTCATACATTTTGGCTGCTCCTGACAAATTTTTACATAATTATTGTTGTGAGAAACGAGTGTGAAAGCAAATTAAAAAAAAAACTCATATAATTTTTTAATTGGAGCAGGCAGAAAAAAAAACTCATTTTGTAGCATTGAAAATGAATTAAGAAATAAACCAATAAACCAAAGAACTACAATATATAGATGATAAACTGCAGTTGTAGAAATAAAAAATAAAGAAATTTAATTGTGCATCGGGTCCACAAACAATAAAATATAAAATTGTGACAGTTTCCAATCAAACACCGTCCGTTTGTTACTGCCGTCAGCAACAATTGTTAATTTATATTCTGAACTTTAGAAGAAAACTTTCGTCAGACGTGTTTTAACTTCATTACACCACATTTCAAATTTGATTTTAATAAATAAGAAACTAACAATTTCGTTTAGGACTTTTCCGATGTGCAGATAATTTAAATTACTGGAAAATCTCATACTTTTATAAAACCGTATTAAATTTACTGAAAAAAAATTCTATTACTGTCGAGGCCCATTAAATGAAATTTGGTAAGTTGACAAGAAATATATACTGATCAGCGAAATTAAAAGAAAACTTAAATACGAAAAATTGTGTAAGAAGCAAAAACAAAAAAAAGTTTTTCATCAATTTAGTCAAGGCGCCTCTATTCTACGGTAAATATGAACCAAATACGAATACAAGTACAACTTAAATAAACATCTGAAAAAAAAAAAAAAAATAAGTAAATAAAAATAATAAAACATTCTTCAACAACAATATTTTAAACACCTTTTGGAAAACTTTTGCAAGAAAATCAAACTGTAGTTGAGTTTAGATTTTTATTGGCCGAATAATAAATAAACCGAAATACAGAAAAAAGTGAAAAAAAAAACTGCAGGTAAAATGGGGTCAACGGCAACTTTGAAAATATTTGGCAATATTTCTTTAAAATAACTTTAGCAACACGGAAATAAAAAAAGTTAAGTATTTTTGAAATTGGTTTTCTACATGCACAATGAGTTCTGTAGATAACGAACATTTTTTCTGTAACGTTTTACGTTTGTGCGACTAAAAATATTTACTAAAAATTGTTGAAAAAAGGTAGAATATTAAATATGGATATAAATTTAATATAATTTTTATTTACTTATACTGGTATATATATTTTAATAAATACAACTCGCGAATCGCTGAAATCACCCAGTGTGTTTGGTCGGAATCGAACCGACAAACTGCGGATTACTACGCTGGCATTGCTACCCCAAGCAGCCACGATTGCATCTAAAAAGAAATAAAAAAAAAAAACAGAAATTGAAAGATAAGAAGTACTTTGTGTGGGCGTGTTACAAATAACTTTGACCCCTGTACGCGGAACTATCCTATGTCCTATCCTTTTCCGAAATTGAATATTGACTTTTTTTATGCCAATCGATTTTAAATCCATTAATTCACCTGCTGGCAGCTAATTATTATAGTTATAATGATGACACTATGAACATATTATCGTTTGTTACAGTGCTATTTATCTTGTGGTCAAAATTATTAGATTTCTTATGCGCCAGTTTTGATATGCAAAAGATTTTGAACACTCCTTATAGAAAAAATATTCACCCCTATCGCGAATAAACATTCCCATGAAAAAATTCGCAAATTTTTTGTTTTACTATCGTGAATGATTCCCAAAAATTTTGTTTCCCAAATCGGCATCGCAAATGTTTACTCCCGCGAATAATTTGACTAAAAAAATTCACAAGAATTGAAAGTGGGAACAAGAAGTGAACATGTAAGTAGCAATTTGTTTTTTAATCCAGAACTTCATGTAATCAGTTTTTTGTCTTATTTATTAACACAGGAGTGTTAATAAAGAACAAATTAATTGTCTGGTTGAAGCAATGTGTGCGAATCAAGACTATGACAAAGGTTTCCTAAAGGATAAAAAAGGGGATGTGGGTAAATTTGGCTCTTGTAAATGGTGTTAATTATTAGTTTAATAAGCGTAACTTAAATTTTGCATGCATAGTTGTGGATCGACCAAAAACGGAACATAAGAAAAAAACACACTGAAAACAAAAAAACGCAAACAGATTCTTCACGTATTTGTCTTCGTTGCAGTCGTTCTATGGATCGATTTTCCTTTTCCAACAACAGAAAACGCAAATAAATGCTATACATAATTTTTACCTTATTAGCTTTAATTTCTTTTATTCATACACCACATAATAAATCCCGCAAAAAATTATTTGTTAAATCAAAACAAGCAATTCAAAATAAAAATTTTTATTCCCAAGTAATTCACAATAGAGACTTAAACTCCTAAAATATTCGCGATAGCAATTTTTTGGGGATGGGAATACAATTTTTCTCCCAAACAACTTACTCCCATAATATTCGCGATTACTCTGTTTTACTCCTACAATTCCGTCTATTTAAATCTGAGTGTTTACGAAAATGGCACAAGAAATTGAGTGAGCGAGATGGTAAGCGTGGGTGTCATGATATATGCTCAGATCCTTACAAATATTTGCTTATTATTGACAACAGAAAGACAGTCAATGAATTAATTCTGTACTGCGACAGTTGCTCTGGCCAGAGCCGCAACAAAACCGTGAAATTAAGACTACATATTGATTTATTTAAAACAATCGAATATTCAAACATACATATGCAAGATTTTTTTCAAGTGCTGCCAGCCAAATTAAAAAAAAAAATAATAAACACGTTCCCTTGTAAAGTTTAGAAATTTGTAACATGCGATAACTTCGCATGATTAACTTGCAGCTCTTTTGCAGTATGGGTGTGACATTCCCACTTTTCTTTTATATTAGTGGTATTGTTAGAAGAAAGTTTATATAAAATCAATTAATCAGAAGAATATAAATACATACGAATATTTACTATTTTTATTGTATGTCATACGATTTGAATGCGTTGAAAAGTTTTATTAAAATGTCTGCAGTGTAATTAGTATCTGTACAAATCGTTAATTAATTACAATCTAACGGATTATTATCAGTAACAAGAAAAACTAATCATAAAACAATATTCCAAGTATCAAGGGATAATTAACGTTAATTCCCTATTTTATATTCCCTCTCAAAAATAACAAAAATCACAGAACTTACACGTACTAAAACATTAAACAGACAAAACCAATGTGAAGCAATTGAATAGTTTAACATTAATTTAATACCGGTTACTTTAAAGGTACTGCTGCATTTGCCCAAAAAAGCGTAACCACTAAAACGAATGAAAAACTTTTTGATTTAGGCATTTATTTATTAAGTTAAACAACAACTAATAAGATAAGATTCTATTACATTTTTTATAAATTATATAGGAAACTGTTTAACGTAATAAACAGGTATCTAAATCAAAAGTGTTTTCATTAGTATTTAGTGGTTACGCTTTTTTGAGCAAATGTTTGCCAGATGTGACCGTACCTTAAGTTTTTCGTTCGTGGTACACCTCAATAACGCGAAGCACATGTTTCATTTCATATAAATAATATTAATAATAATAACGAAGCGTTATACAAGTTCATCGATCAAAATTACACGTGTTTAATGTAAAAAACTACCATCTTAAGTAAAATAAAAATGAAAGCTAGACAGCTTATTTTTATTTATATAAGAAATATACAACGCTATTTAGCATTTTAAGCATCTTATTTTACGATTTTATTGTTTAGTATGCAAAAAGAATTTATTTGTGATCTTTGTCTTGCCTTTAAGTTCCAAGTCGATTCAAAAGATTTATCCTCTAAACTATAGGCCACTATATAAATAAAATTGCTCGTGTATGTGTGTGTGTGTGTGTGAGATTATATATAATAATGTGTGTAAATATTTTACTGTGTGTGGCAGAATACATATGTATGTGTACATATTTACTATGACAACATGTTAACGACTTGAGCTTAACAACCAGCAACAAACATTCTTGACAACACAAAACAGAACAACCGTCACTATTTTTGCAATTTGAGTAACAACATTTATGCTCATCTTACGCTCTTTAACACGCTTTAACCCCCGTAATGAAACGTAATGATATATTTAAGCTTATGCAGATGCTTAAAATAATTAATTCTGTATTGGCTCTTATTTTAAAAATAATATTTTATAGAAAATAGGAAAAAACTAATAAAATCCATCAAAATTTAGGTATAAACATTTTTTTTACTAAAAGAGGCAACAAATGTTATTCATTAATTTATTTTATATTGAAAACAAGTGCATTTGAACAGAATAAGCAAACAACGCTTTTGAAAGGTAAATCATTATATTAAACCATCGATAGACTTATTACTCATACAGCCTCACTGCCACACAAATTCTATTCGTATAAAATAAACAATTGCAAATTTCAAATCAATACTGCATTCATATATTTAAAATGGTATTAAAAATAATTTATAATTATTTGCTACAACTGTAAAATTTGCCTCAAGCTTTTTCTGATTAATTATGTGTGCTCAAGGACCCCGCAATAAAACTACAAATACACGAATATATACAATTACTTTAGTTAGAACAAATCTATAATCCAAAATATCAGATGTAAAATACATACAGTTTTGCATAAATTTCATTAATCTAAGATACAATAAATAATTGTAATTTCAAAGGTCTGTACTTTAGCTATGCACGTGCGTTTGTATTTACACTCCAAATACAAAATATTTTCTTATGAGTTTAAATGTGCGTACACACATGCACAGACACATACATACATGCTTACTTCTTCAAGTATCTTTTTGTGTAAATCTTTGTAAATTGTCGTTTATTTTGAAGTTCTTTTTTTCGTCAGTCGTGTTGTTTCTTCGCTTAAGTAATAATTCTGTAAAAAAGTTAAACATTAAAAGCACTTTAAAAATGCTACGATTCATATACTTGACGACATACTGGCACAGATACACACACTATCATACATATGCATATGCTCACATCTATACAGATAAACTGGTAATATATTTATATTACTGTTGCCGTTGCTGTTGTTGTTATTGTTACTCTTGGCACTTGATGTCAAGAGGGCGTTGAATGTACACAGTAATTTTCAAATGGCATAGGAGTCAAATTTCTATTTTTTTTCTAACTTAACAAACAAGCCGACTAAGGGTATGTCACTGTATTACGCAATATTCATATGTGTGTGTATGTGTGTAAGTACATGTATGTACCCATATGTGAAATAGTTAGTTTGTTTAAACATCCCATTTAATTCAAGGACTATTTACAATGTCAAATGCTAACCGATACGAAAAAATGTCAGGTACTTGTATGTGTTTTAGTTACATGAAATGTTTACCAGCAACTAGTTCATCGCAATCTGACAATAAAAATAAAATAAATGGCCGCCTTCATGTTTAAACAAATAATAGATCGGATTTGGTGACATCGACTAAAACAAAAATCAGAGTTAATGCCATTTCGAATATCGGCCATATAACGTTTTTAATGAAAGTAAAAGAACAGTAACGTGCAAAGAAACGAGCCTGGGACGGTGTGAGAATTCTTCTTGTTGTTGTTGTGAATAATGCATGCACACATACGTGTGTATATGTATGTACATAGTTGTATATATGTATAAGTAGAAGAAGCAAGAACTAATTGAAGTCTATATATATTGACATACGAGTATGTACGAGTATATTGAGTTGAATACATCCACATGTTTGTGCCAGTATTATACTTTAGATGGTGTTACGTGTCACATGTCACGTGAGGCATGTCACGTGAGACATTGTTTTTGTAAAAGTCAGATGACAATATTTTAATTAGTGCGTGTTGTTATTTATGACCTGACGAGACATTTGATCAGCTGTTTTGGTAAAGCATCCGTTTGAGTGGCTGCCGAGGTTACCAACAGCCAATACAGTTATTTGTTATATATATTGTAAAGAGTATCTCATTGCCCCTGACTAAATAGTTATTAAATCATAATTTGAGGGTAAAAGTGACAAATTTAAAAATTAAGCCACATTTAACACGACTTTGTACGTTTTTGATCTCTGTTAATTCTTAATTTGCAAAAAATTTGTTATTGATTTTCAATAAACTTAAAGTAACCAAACCTTAAAGTAAAGTGAAGTTAAAAACCCCCAAAAAAATGTACTACATTTATTCATGCGATTAAATCGTCGTAAAAAATTTATATGTTAGAAGCTTAAAAATTAGCCTGTTTCGTTCATATCATCTAAAAATTAAGAAAATAGCACATGAATCTCCAATAACTTTTTATTTTTCGTATTTTCAATGAATGCGTATGATTAACATCAATAACATTTGATTACTCATACTATAAGCTGATGAATATATGTATTATTTTTGTGCATATGCATACAGTGGAGGATCGAAAAAGTTAAGTAGTTTGTTTTGGGGGTGATGACCTTTTCCGAAATCTTGAGTTTTCCGTGGCTTGAAAAAAATATGTGTATTTATTAGAGTTGTCAACCGATTAAGAATAATTCGATTAATCGATCAAACAGAACGAAACTCTTGTTCGAATAATTTTAAAATGCCGATTTTCGAATAACGAATAAATCGATTAATTAATGTCAATTAATCGAACAAATATGTCAGTTTGAAATGCATACGTAAAAATTTTTTAAATTTGTTATTTTGGATGTTTGTAGTAGTAGTCATGCTATTTTTTGAATGAAACGTTAAAAAAAAGACATATGGCACTCGGGGACTGCGGTAAAGCTATTGCACAGCATTTTTTTTTACCAACTTATGCAATTATATTAAGGGTAATCACGATGGTGATTGTGCAAATATGCATTTTGCAAATTTTGCTATCCATATTAGTGTACTTCGTGAGCGTACTTTTAAATTTATTGCATTTTTGTGAAGAGCATGTAATTTTGTTCACAAAAATGTGGCAGCCCATCAAAAATTCTGCCAACACTGACCTCAAATGTCAAGTTACAAATGCATAAATTTATTATTTACTAATAAATTAAAAAAAGAAGACTAAAACTTTTTAAATTAAATTAAAATTAGTTACAAAATTAAATTTTCTTTTTCTAAACATAAAAATATGATAGTCTGTATGTCACAAGTTATTGTTTATTTTCGTTTTCAATTGATAAAATATGCACTATTATCTTTGCTCATGGTTTTTTTAGTGCAAACGAAGCAAAATTAAGCAAATTGCAAATACATACAATTTGTTGTTATGTTGTGCAAATGTGTGTATATTTGCACACATTTGCATCGTTTGCACACTTTGCACTACCCGTCGTGATTACCCTTATTATTACGTTTTGTTTAATAACTACTTTGTTATTCTGGCAATACTATATGTTAATGATATCAATATGATATCAAATGTTAATGTTAATCAATAGCATACTTTAGGGGTTAACATACATTGGGCGATTTAAATACTTAACAACACAAAAGACTTAAGAAACAAACTTAGTGCCAGGTTTTTTCGTTTCAAAAGCAAATGACAGATTTTTTCCAGGTTTTTTCGTTTAAAAAACAAACGTTTAAAAATTTCTTGATTCGGTCGCCTCAAAGCCCGCGATAGAAGCTATGCAATAGCTTAATATTCAAGAAGGGGTTTTTTCACTCTCAGGTGAATAAATTAGAAATACACTAAAGCCAAAAAATTGAGCTCAGTTTGGAAGTAATTTACCAAGAACAAAAATGAAGAAAAAACAAAGTCACATGTAACAAGTGTCATAAAGTATACAAAATTGTTGGATCAACAACAAAAAAAAAAATTAATAATTCTTTTGCAACAGATTTACGAAAACGTATTAAAATAAGAATAAATGAGAGAGGTATAAAATTTTTAAATACATACATTAATAATATTTTTTAAATTCTGGAAATTTTCCGAGCAATGAAAGTTTTTCTAAATATTCTTCAAGAAGTGAAAGTAAAGAATATCCAAATGAATTATACTCCAGATTATTTTATGTTGAAAGTAACCATAATAATTCAGATAAAAGTAATGTTATAGAAGATGTTACTAGTAATGAAAATAACAATCTTTTATGCGAATTAAATAATTATATTAAAAATATTAAAAACTCAATATATAAAAAAGACTTCAGCGGTATATTAGACGATAAGGTATATTTCGAAAAATCTAAAAAAGAACAGAAAAATTAGATAAACTATTTTATGCTCTTCGCACAATATCACCTACCTCGACAATTAGCGAAAGAGTTTGTTCAAAATTTAATTTAATAAAAACCAAAACCAATAATCGTTTGAAAGCTATAAAATTGAATCAACTTTTATTTGTTAAAGATTATTTCTTAAGAACAACCAAAATTTTCTGATATAACAAAAAAAAAAAAAAAATCATTTTATATTTTTTGACTGAATTAATAGTTTTTTATTTGAATTAATAGTTTTATGTATTTTTTTGTTAATAAAAATATTAACTATTTTATTTTTAAGTTTTTTGTATAAAATGTTTATTTTTTGTCAATAAATTTTTTAAACCATTTTTTATTCGTTGTCCTCATCGACTAATCGAATAATTTTTCAGCTTTAATCGTTTGATCGAACGAACAAAAACAATTATTTGAAATATTCGAACAAAGGCGAATAATTGGCAACTCTAGTATTTATACATTGTTTATTCCATAGCAACGCTTGAATTTTGAAAAGCAGCCTTGACTTGCCCTAAGGTCATCTCTGGTTTTATCTGGATAGATTTGTTCAAAAAGTTTCTTAGCCTTAGCTTTTAAAATAGGACCACATATTGGACAGTTCCTTTCGCGTTGAACCATTTGTATAGTTGCTTCTCCAAATCGATGTATTCTGCCTTATGTAAAGTTTTTAACTTAATTTTTTTCATACGTATCTGACACTGCTGCATAAATGTTTGCTTTGTTTTTTTTTAATTTTTTAAATTGCTGCTTCAGAAACATGAAAATCCTTGGACAATCGATTAGCAAGAACGCATTTTTCGGCAACTGATAACGTTTTTTTGCTTCCTTACTGCTAACATTGTTGCGATCAAAACAAATTCTACGATGTTTTTTGTTGTTAATGATATTTTTCTTCTTTAAGCTACGACTATTTTCTTTCACAGCCAATTGATGAGATCAACCACATTATGCAACATTAGGGTTGTATATAAAATTCGCAAAAAAATTGTAACGTTAACTGCTACACGCTTTTATTTTTGCTTCGCATGTTTACAGGTGTATATCACTCACTATAAATGTATATGAATATGTATTAAGGATTTGAACTATAAAAAAGTTAAAATGATTTTAGAAACAGAAAAGCAACTTTTTAGAACCCAGTGTGGTGAATGAAAGCTGCTTAACTTTTCCATATGTGACAGCGCATAGAAAAAGGGACCTAAGGGTAAAAAATCAATTTTCACTTTTTTTTTGATGTGGACAACATATGAGCATCGAATGAGACCGATCCCATGCCCCAAAAGTGTTCCCTCCCAGAGATATGCGCGTTTTATGATGGTGATGGTACACCAAAGACACACGTATTTAAATCTTTAAAATGGCTCTCCTGAACAAAACCGGGTTTTACCCTTAGGTCCCTTTCTATTTTGCGCGTCACATATACTTAACCTTTCTATGACTTAACTTTATCGAGCATCCACTGTATTTGTATTGTATGTGGATTTTTGACCTGGTAATAAAAAGAAACCAAAATATATGTACATTCCTTTAATAATATTAGTTTTGCTCATAGACGCTCTTTTGTAACAAATAAAAAATATAGCAACCGGAAGAACCTGCTTATTTTGAGCATTAACTTAAACTTCCTTTATACATACAGATTATTATTTAACATAATAAAATATTTGCAATAAATTGTCATCGCATAAATGTAAATTTAAAATTAACAACCTTCTCACAACATGTTTGCACCTAAGTAAAGAGTTAAATGCTGAAAAATTTTTTTCTGTGTACAAACAAAAGTATGATGAATTTGTTGATAAAAAATGTTGAAAAAAGATTTTAAATAACATCACACTCATGTAATGTATGTATGTGTGTAAAAAAAGTAATCAAATAAACGAACACATAACAGTTGTTTAAGTTTATTGAAATAAAACTTTTGAAAGTTCGTTGACATGTGAAAAACAATGTTTATCTGCAACATCAAATGAAACAAAATAAAAGCTAAATACAATAAAACAACAGCAACAGCATAAATAACATTTCCATTTAATGTAAAGAATTTTATCACAAATTTGTCAACCCTCTACAGCGCCTGCCATTAGCCAGTTAAACAAATTTACAACTCAACATTTTTAATGCCTTCGCACACAAACATACACCTCCCAACACCCACTAACACACTCACTCATTCATTCATTCACATACATTCACGCATCCTCTTTTACATTGAAGTGTTGTTTAGTTCTTTAGTTTTGTTTTAACTCAACTAAAATATTTAATGTAGGAATTTTTATTTTTTAAATTCTCTTTTTATTTTTGCCATGAAAATTTCATGCCAAATCTACAAAAACAACAAAATTAAAAGAGGTTGTGTTGCTTTTTAAACGCACAACTTTTTTTAACTCTGAAGTTTGTGCTGTTGAAAAATTTTAATGTTTAAAGATGTAAATTACCCGCTTGACTCAAAATTAAAATGTACCAAAAGAAGAGTTTTACATACAAACAAAATACTTTTCGTTTGTGGTTGTAGTGGCAGTGGCAGTGGTACTGGAAAAGTAGCGCTGTTACAGCAGCTTCAGCTGATGTGTGTATTCACGTTGCAAATGTAAAGTGCAACATCAGATGTTACAATTAAGTCTACAAATGTTAATATAATTTTATATATGACTACACAAATGAACACTGAATACACACAACACAATTACAATGTGTCAGCTTGAGGAAACAAAATTGTAAATAGCAGCTATAAAATTTTTTAAAAACAGGAAGCACAATACAAAATGGCCTGCATGTTGTATACGACCATGACGAAAATAAAAATCTCTTAATTAAACTAACGTTGTTAATTTTAAAGGAGGAGAATAGCACCGGCAATTAATAAATCTTAGGGAATGATTTGCAGTGTTCACTTTTATGGAAACTGCAAATTTTTCCAAGTTTTTAGTAGGAAAACTTAACGGCTGAAGTCTTAGAGGTCCTCTGGATTTTAAATTTTGAATATTAAATTTTTTAAATATAATTAATATAAATTCTGTCATAGAGGAGATCAAAAAGTTATATGAACGTATGTATCTATGTATGTATGCATACTGGCTTTCAAGATTCAAATTAAAAAATCTCGACTTCGACCACAATAAAGAATTTTACAAGTTTTAAAAAAAATTCTTTACTATTATCGATGGTCCAATAGAAAATCGTAGTTTGCATCAAATAAGAAAAGCTCATTGTCGTTATTAAAAGTTGGCGCACGAGAACTGAATTTTTCGATTCATAAGGTCGATTGTACGTACAGGGCAAATTAACGCTTCCTGGCAATTCAGAAGCTAATTTTCCGTTGAAAACTAAACAAATTAAATATGTACATATTAAACTATGTAGTTTTTTCTAAAATATTTGCAGATGTGAAATTTCATTTTATATAAATTCCTAATGTTTTCTGTTTCAAATAAATGTTAAACATTCCTACGATAATTTAAGAAATTGATGACAAAAGAACAAACTTAAAAAAGACAATTTATGTTTATCAAAAGTAAAAATTTAGTTTTCCACTGACCTAAATAAAAAAATTAAGACGATGATAACAAAAAATAAAATGCCAAAATGCTGTTTGTTTTAATTATTCATTTGCATTATTTGGCCCTTTATTTAGTTGAAGATGAAATGCCTTTCCAACTCTTAATATATTCAGTTGTAACATTTTGACACCTTTAGTTGTCAACATCACTCAGTCTCTTTTTAACCGAAACTTTTGACATGTTTAGCTTTTATACTTGATTGATAGTCTGACTATCTGTCTGGCTGTTGAATAAAAAGGACAACGAAAAGCGAAAGGCAAAAATTTATCAGTTTTATGTTTTTTTCCCCAAACGATCCATACGTACTTAATAAAAAACTAAACATTCAAACTGTATGTTTAACATTCATCTTTTTAATATTTTTTTTTTCATTTTTCTGTTTACTTCATGTTTGCCGTCTAAATGGTTTGGCCAATTAGAAAGGAATCTGGAAAGTTGTAAAGAAAAAATGTGTCAGAGTCTCATAAACTATCTGAGTCATGACCAAATAATTCTTTAATTGTTTTACTTCATGGAATGAATGAAGAAAATCTTATATATTTTACAAAAAGATATTTTAATTAATTGATTAAAAAGGAACGTTTGTTAACAAAAAACAAAAAGAAATCAACAAAAATTCATGTAAAATACGAATAAAAATCATTTTTGTTATCGTTCTGGTTTATTCAAGAGCATCTCAAAATTCATAATAAATGAATTGCTAATTTTTTATTAAAATATTTTGAAGGACACATGCTGTTGGTATTGATAAACAATCACTCAAGTGGCGTATATGTATAATTATTTTCCACTTGACACAAATTACGTCTACTCATACACATGCCGGCTTTATTCATGTTTGCGTGTATGTGTGTAGGCAAGAATCCACTACAGATTGGCAATTTATTTCTAAAGGATACAAAATTCTCACACACAATCGAAATATTTTTTTAATGTATGATTCAATTTGGATGAGTATAAGAGTGGTCAGCTGTCATTGTTAATTTATGACATGTTGTGTGAATATATTTGACTTTTTTATTTATTTTTTTTCCAATGAATCCATTTATATTCATTGGTGAATGTTCATTTAGATTTTTCTAAATGCTTTATTCTGTCATCTCTGGGCTTTGTCGGTTGTTGTTTTACATTTAAAACCCTACATTGGGTAGCATGTCGCGATTCATTAGTTCTGATAAGTACATGAACTAGAAAATTGAATTAATAAACCATGATATCACTTGTGTTACTCTGAATCTTGGTACCTACATGGCTCAGCAATTTCAATTATCAAATGTAATATTTCTTAGAAAAATAAATTAGGCGACAATTTTAAATAGGAACATAGTGGCGGATAATGTTGAATATTTCAATATAAAAAACAAATTAAATTTACATTTATTTTTATTTTAAAGTTGTTTTTAATATTTTTTTGCTTTTGGTATTTATGTATACATCTATACATGTATGTATGTATCGGAACATGCTGTTATAAAGTCTATTAATGAGCTCTGATAATCCACAAAATTAGTTAACTGCTCTTTCACAAAATATTTTGTGTGCATATGTGTAGTTGTTCAGTTTAAGATTTAAAAATAAAATTTGTCCGTGTGTACAGATGATATAAAGAAGAGCACCTCCTGATAATAAATGTGCAGACAATTATTTTCAATAAATTCACAACTGGTGTAGACTGTCTTATATTGTCGGTCGTACCAATACTTTCGTATATATATTTTTTTTAAATAAAATAGTAAAAATATCTTACAAAGTGCCACATTTGTTTGTTACTCATTTAAATGTAATAACGAACTTAAATTTGAGTTAAAAAATACTTATTTATACGTTCATACATACATATCGATGGCTTAATATAAAAAAGGCGTAACTCGATTGTTTCAAATAGCGTTTTTTCCTATTCTTTTAGACAAATGTGAAGTACACCATGCTTTCAAAATAAAATAAATTGAAGCATAAGATTTGTTGTTTTTTTTTTTTTATTATAAATTGCACCAAAACATTTTTATATGTACTTTAACATTTACGGATTTTATTGCTATTTGTCCTTCAACCTTAAAGAAAAAACAAATCGCGTTACGCCCTTCTTATATTAAGCCATCGATATGTACATACGTTCGTAAGCCAACATACGACGACTCAAACACATTTACCTAAATTTATATGCAGATGTCAAAATGTTTATACATATACTCCATAGTATATGCCATATGTATGTATGCAGATATGTATGTATCAATGGATGTGTGTATGTATGTGCAGTGCATACTATTCATTCACACATGAGAGAATATTTTTTGATTAATAACTTTTATTTATGGCAGGAGTAGTGGGGAGGTATTGGTTGCAAACTCTCTGGAGTAAAGGATATTAGTTTATTCTTATTATTTATGTAATCAGACCAACATTGTCACAATAATGGATTCCTGGAAGTAAATGTACACAGTCGATTTTATTTTTTCAATTCAATTTATTAGAAATATCTAAGTATATAAAAAATAGTTGCAAGTGTGTTGTCACTCTATAACTCACGAACGGTCAAACCGAATTCGATTAAATTTTTAGGGTTAGTTCGTATGACCATACGTGTAGATGGTTCATGTGATGTTTCAAACGGGCACTTTTTACCTGGGGGGACCATCTTTATATGGGGCAATTCCAGTACAGCTAGAAATTTGGTACACAGGTAGGTACCGACGAGCAATTAACGAAAATGATTTTCAATCGGGCACTTTTTACCTGGGGGACTAGGGTACTTCTTCTTTGTATGGGGCACTTCTAGAAAGCTTCACATTAAATAACCTGACCGTTAACTGTTAAAAAACCAAAATTATATATACATATAAATATTTATACAAAAACAACTTAGAAAAAAGAAGTGATATCCGTGATAGTTTAATTTTATATGTCAACAGTATCGAAATTGTATGCATAAGCAAATAGCTCTTCGTACTGATGTAGTATGAATTTTGTCAATAAAGTCGCTATTTTTGTTCGTGAAAGTCGTGATGTGCTTTGATTGGGTAAATATAATAAAAGTAAATGGCTTCCGTGCGAAGCCGCGGGGCGCTCAGCTAGTTTTAATTATAAAACATAATTATTTGGAGCTGGAATTGTGTTTTCTTTTCTTTTTTTCTTTATTTTGCTTTGTAAATAATGCATTTCTATTAAATATGGATTCATTACAAAAAGTTCTATTAAAAATTTAAACTTCATACAAAACTTTTAGTTCGAATATAGTTAATTTTCATATAAATGCTCCTATGAACAAATAATTACTACAATATATTAATAATAATGCATTAAAACATACTTAAGAACTTTCTTTTTTTGTTTGTTTTTGTATTCTTTATTTGATGGCTTTTTTTATTATTCTATTTAATGAATAAAAACAAATTTAACTACTTAATATATCGTTGACATCATTATTTTGCGAAACCTTTTTTCCTACACACAAACAAACAATCACACACACACACACACACATAATCGCAATATGAGCCCCAGAAAAGCTAAAGTAGTAAAATCGAAATGTCCACCTTTCCAAAGTAAGAAATAAAAGGAAAAAAATTTTACTACTAATGGAATTATGACACGAATGGGTGAGGGTGTATCTTCGTTATTACTTCAAATCGTTACACTAAAACATACCGTCAAAGACAGTAAATGAGGGGAAAAATAATGACTACAAAAAAAAAATTACTTTAAGTGTGATTTAGAAAATAAAAACAAAGAACCATAAAGAGGCAACGTGAAATTGAAGAAAACAGTGGCGAGAAAAAAAAATATGTTTAAGATTTTCTAAAGGAAATGGAACAACAAATGAATATTGGCCATATTAAGCGAAAAATGTGAATAGCCACAGAAAATGGCACGAAAGAGATAAAATGAAAGGAAAAAATATGCACTCAAACTAATACAAGATTTAATGACACAGAGAGAAAAAGAAATTGTTTAATCCATAGTATCTTGACGCGTACGAGCGGATATGAATGGAGAAATTGAAATAGACTTGATTATTCAAGTCTGTTATTCTGTTTCCTAGTACTTGTTCAATGCATCATTTGTGTCAATTCAAATCAATCGATTAGATACATATCTGGACATGAACACGTTTCTAAAAAATAAAACATAAAAAAATATTTTAAGAAAAGCAACAGTTGCTCTATTTGATGAGAATAGAAAATACAAACAATGAAAAAAAAAAAAAACGTACATGTGTATGTATGTATGTGCATATAGAAAACTTCCAGAAGCAGATGATAACCAACCCCACAGCGATACACACACCGACGACGATGAAGATGATGATGATGATGATGAAGGCGAAAAAAATAACAATAAAATACTAAACGAAAATTGTTGCTGCTGTGGCAGTAGTCAGCAGTTGTATGAGAATCGTAATATGCAAACCATTATTCTTTTGCATTGACACTGACTCAAATATTAAAATTTTGTTCAAGCCGCAGAACCACTGTCATTAGTTACAACGATATGGCTGCGATTATGTTCTCTTACAAAGCGGAGAAGCAGATGCCATTAATAGTCTTTGCCCTTCAGTCTGTCGGAAAGTATATTAAAAGCATAAGAAGAGAATAAAAGAGGAAAAGCTAAAATATATACAACAAGAAACTAACGGTCATTTGCATACAAGTGTGAAATTTCTTTCCGTTTTTTATTGTCCTTAAAATATGCAATAAAATTTTATTTTTGTTTTCTTTTTTGTTGCTAAGCAGCCTGAAAGTAGTTTAAATGTTTTTATAATTACGTTAGCCTAAAAGTAGACTTTTGCGTTTTTATCACGTCTTCTTCTTTTGCATGTTTCTATGCATGTTAAAAGAATTTTTGAATTTTTTAAACGTTGTTCTCAACAAACTGGTTATAAGTTTTTTCTTTTGCCAGTTAAGATATCCAGACTATTTGAATATTACACCGTTTTCAATGAATACTCCATAAACCATTTATTAAAAATATGAAAAATTTAGTTTTTCTTATTTGTAAATTATTTGGAAGGGGCGATTACAATCAACACATTACTTTTTTAATTTCTTTCAAGTTTATGTGAAGTATATTTTATTCAGTACACTTACTTACAAACAAAAAAAAAAAAAAACATTAAAAGTTTTTGCACATAATATAGAGAAGTGATAAAATACTCTAGAAAGATAATAAAGGCAGCAGCACTTAGTAACATAGACTTTCTTTTATTTTGTCTTTATAACCATGTAAACGTAATTGCGTTGGGAGTTAAATTTTTCAAAGGAATTTACAATGCGTACTTATAAGCAGGTTCATTACAAAGATAGCTACTTCTGAATTATTATTCTGTTGGCGTTCGTTTAAATATTTTTCATTAAATATAAAATCAAAGTTTTCAATGAGTATCTGATCTCCTTAACAATGAAGATGCCACATTGTAGGTCTGATCATCATCGCCAACATTTGGCGTTCGATGACTTAAAACCGTGACGAATTCAAGCAAAACATGTCGAAAGAAATTCAAATTTTTAAGATAAATAGATATCTTTACAGAGAAGAGATCTGAAAACTTTAGTGAACACATCTTTTAAGATGCATCAATAATTACATGAAGATGTATACGGGTTAAATATGCACATAGTACATACATATATCTATGAATATATCATTATTATTCAGCAAAAGCGGTTTGTAATATGTGAACAGTTCTCTATATAAAATTTTTTAAAAATTTATTAAAAAAAACATTATAATAATTTCAACAATTACATACATGCTCACATGGGATACTTTGGTCTTGTTAACTCTTCTTCTATATATTTTTTTGTAATCGGCTTCTTACAAACTGGAAATTATAAATAAAGCATATCCTGTGAACCACAATTGTAGCCGGCAATCTCCTTAATGAATATCCATGCTTGTAGTAATGTATCCATACACGCTCTTACATCTACATCTACATGTGTAAGCATGTTATCTGAACAGCTACTTATTGCGTTCACCTTACGCTGACACGCATTTTAAGCACTTCTATCTCGAATAAAATATTGGAAAGTAAATCCCTGTAGAGTCAACAAAATCCAAGAAGGTAAATGCTACCCAAATGAAAAATAAAAAAACGTGCAATACTCACACACTTGTGTGCTGATTCCATTAAAGGTAAATGCCGATTTCATGGAAAAGCAAAAAAAAAAAAAAAAAACAAAGGAAAAAAATGAAAAGCAGATAAACGAGAATGTGTAATTGTAATAATATAATTGCACTTGTAAGCGATGGGCGATAAAATAGGCGAAACTCAATTAAAAATGCAGATACACAGATACACACACACACGCATAATAATTACATGTTTGTGGTAAAAATGTAAGTACTCATATGTTGCCATCAATAAACTTCTGAACGGAAATAAAATATAAGTAGTCGACGTATGCATGCAATGCGTACAAATGTTAAATGCTTTTGTAGATTAAACTAAATGTCAGTTGTGACGTAAGAAACAGAAAACAAAAACAAAACTCCATAAAAGTGCATGTAGTTACGATAAGCGTAGTAAATATAAAACATAAAAAGTTAATATTTAATTCATATAGACATTTATTCGGACAAAGATTTTAAAGTTAAAAATCATTTAAAAACATTTCAAATAAATACAGAAAACAAAGCTTTTGAAATTATTTGAACTTTGGAAATTTAAATCATATTTGAACTTATGTATATTTAAAAACTTATGCTTGCTTGCAGCTAAAATTTCCGGTTAATACTCCTAAAATCCTCGTTTAACTATTAAACTGACTGCATTTGCAAATCATACATTTCTTATAAAACTTTTGTTTCAACATATTCAATAAAATCTTGTAAAATTGTCATTTCCTGTTAATGGTGTGACAATAAACTAAAATAAAATTTAAATTCATAATAATGAATATGGATCAATGAAAATATAAAATAAGATTTCTGAAAGTATATTTTCAGTGTTTTGCTATACACCAATCACACATGTGTATGTTAAATAGTTCATGATCTTCACATACAAATTTATAAAAAAAAAACGAATTCAAATTTTTTACATTTTTGGTTGATTACTTAAAACTTTATTAAAAAATTAAATTAAATTATATTATTTTCCCAATGGGTTGACAATACAAGTTTACTTTGGATTAAAACTACCATCCAGATTTAGCATTGTCATGTACATAATTAATTTAATGTATTAAAATAAAAGTACAACAATCGTATTGACAACGATAGAAATTTAATTCCATCCAAAACTAAAAATTAAACGAACAAAAAACTAAATTTTATATATTTGAAAAACTTGTTTTTGCTGTTTTTCTTATAAATATAAAAATCTTTTACTGAATTTCTAATCGCTTGACGAATAAATACATTCTATTCTTAATTTTCTTTCGATATAAATTTCAATTCGACAAAATATTTAAGAAAGCATGCATACATATATTTTTAAATACATTTTCGAATTTTCCAATTGCTTTGAAATAAGTACAATAAAAGTAGCTTGACTTCTCTTCACTCGCTCTCATACTATGGAATATAATACAATCTTTACATCAGCATCATAAATTTGTAGTTTAAATTTCCATTCCTTTTTGATTCTAAACTAATTCAAATATCCTTAACTGGATGCAGAAGACGCAGCTGGCAACACTGCTCAAATAACCTTATTTTCAATATCGATTTAATTCATGCAAAGAGGCAAACGTATTAGTTAACAAACATACTAAAAAGTTTTTACAAAGCTGTTCTAAACTGAAAACAATGTGGCAAAATAATAAAATAAACTTTTTCTTCACACAATGTCTTTAGCCATGCCATGTTCGTATGGTGGGATTGGTGGTAGTGTTGTTGTTGTTGGTTTTGTATTACAAAAAAACTATTGAAAGTGGTGTAAATAAATCTTAAATTAATAGACGAATAGAAAACACTTTTATTTTATTTATTGCAACGTAGTTATAACTGAAAACATATTAAACGTGGCAAAATGCATTTAAAGTTTTCAAAACGTAGATAGAGATATGTTTATGAAAAATTTTTTACAAATAAAGAAGGTATTTAGAAACTTTTTTTCTTCAGTAACTGAAAAATTTTGTTTCTTGAGATATGACTACGTTGCAATAAAGGAGCGATAACTGTAAGTACACAAATTTTATAAAAATCAAATAACTTTCCAACATCAAACGGCCATTCAAATTGACAAATGTGTTTTAATTTGTATATTTTCCTGGCCAAGAGGGTTATTTTCTTTTTCATAATTATCTATACATACATACATACATATTTGTACATTTGCATATCAGCTAAATATAAACCAGTAACATATTCAGATGTTGAAGACACCTACCTCATGTATCAAACGATTTTATTTGCATCGTTACATACATATCCATTTTATGGCCGTTTTCCACAATTTTTCTTTGTCTTTCTCATCGATATCGGTGCCAAATTAGATACAGTGAGTAAATCGTCATTTCATGCAAATAGAGATTTTGTGGGTTTTGATACGTTTAGGAAAAAATATTATTAAATATCTGGTATTCGTGTTGACGTGTTTCGCTATTTTTGATAGGAGCTAACAACAGTTCATATTTAAAATTAGAAGTGAGAACCGCTTACAAGATTGTAGTGAATCTGTCATTATTTCGTGAGTGAACGTAAAAACTATCATTTTGTGTCATTTTAAATTTTAATTATTTTTTCATTTATTATATACACACATATACATACGAGTATGTTAACATATTTACACACCCATATTCATACATACATGTATTTGAAGACAAAACAAACAAGCATACCCTGCAGCGAAATTTTGGAGACCTTCATTTATAAGGCCCTCCGTAAGGCCTTCCTAGAGCTTCTTTTAGATCTTCTACTCATGCTCGCTTGCCTTCTCACAAAGGCATTATGGAAGGCCTACCTACTCCCTTCTAAAAATGTAGTTTTTATTATGGGTATGTGTACATCAATAAATAAATAAATAAATAAATAAATAGTTAAACCTGAAATTGAACATAATATAATAATCACTATTTTGTAGAGTTGATATTTTGGCACTTTCATGGGTTTTTACTTCGTTTTTAAGCTATTGCATAGATTTTTTCGCGGGTTTTGGCGACTAAATCAAGAAATTCCGTAACGAAAAAACCTAACAAAAAAATTAACACAAAAAACCTAACACTAATGGCGTTTTCTTTTCTGAACAAAAATGTTGACCTTTCAATGTGTAACACTTTTTACAGTTTGCACCTACCTTTAAAAAGTGGTACATTTTTTATTGCCACAATGGTACAAAATATTTGAGACTTAACATTAATTAACATTAATTAATTAATTATCATTTTAATTGTAAGTTTTTTCGCTTAAGCAAATCGAATGACAAAAATAAAAGTTCTTACTTGTATAAAAAGATACTTACCAAAGTTGTAAAAATGGGCAGTATATCACCCCGACTTGATAGTAGAGGGCAAAATATGTTGCATATTTTGCCATTTATTGGTGCAACATAATTAGAAAGGAACGAAATCGCTTTTAAATATGTTACATATTTTTTAGAATGGATCACGAAAATTAAAGAATGTAGCATAAATGCAACACTTTTTTCAGAAAAGAAAACGCCATAAGTTTGTTTCTTAAGTCTTTTGTTTTTTAAGTATTTAAATCGCCCAATGTATGTTAACCCCTAAAGCATTGATCGTCAAACTAGCCCCTAGAGGCCGAGCACCAATCGTCATTTTCACATACACAACACGAACCAAACAGAAGAGACAAACTAAAATACGAAACATACTTATTTGTATGACAGCAGTCAGTGAATGTGGTTATTTGTCGCTTTATTTTAGAATTTGCAACAACAAAACACATGCAAAAGAGGGCAAGAAAATGTTTATTTTTTCTTTAGTCTCTTTATTTGTTATTCACAGTACACTGTGAATATTTTAATGTAAATATTTTTTTAGTTATGTAAATTAATTCATTCGTTCATTCTTTCGTCCATAAACACGCTAAACCAATACAGTGTGTATGCATACAAACTTTTAATATGATGTTAAGCTACAGTAAAAAAATAAATGTAACAAACAATTTCTACAAGTGTAAAAACACCAATACATTGATATTTCCTACATGTTCTCTTTATGACAAAGGCTGACCTAAAGTATGATACTGATTACACAGGTCAACAGTGAAAATGTGCTTGAATAATCACTATATAGATTTGATGCATCATGGATACCTAAGTACAAAAATGGTAAAATTTTTCAATTCTATGGATAAGTTTTTTTTTTAAATTTTTTTCTAAATTTTGGAATTTTCGAAGGGGCTGCTTTACCAATTTTATCATTACTATGGAACGACTTGTTCAATTTTGTCACAAAACATACTAAAAAAACTTGAAATAAAATTACCTTTAAGCCATGCATATATTACTGCAATGATTAAAAATAATTTATTTTTATGCAAAATTGGAAAATTTTTATTCTTAAAAAATATATAAAAAATCGAAGATGGCAAAAACTTCATATTTTTATTACATGATTAGAAAGGTATGTATATTCCAAATAAAATAAACTTTACTTTATGAAAATCGATGGATAAATGTTGATTTTATTCAGAATACAGTAAAATTTACCGATTTTAAGATATGAGTACGTTGCAATAAATGTACTCCACCACGTATTAGTTATATTATATTATTATATATAAATAACTTATACGTGGTGGAGTACATATTTCATTTCAAGTTTTTTTTAGCATGTTTTGTGACAAAATTGAACAAGTCGTTCCATAGTTATGATAAAATTGGTAAATCAGCCCCTTCGAAAAATTCAAAATTTAGAAAAAAATTAAAAAGAAAAGTTTATCCATAGAATTGAAAAATTTTATCATTTTTGTACTTAGGTATCCATGATGCATCAAATCTATATAGTGGTTATTAAAGCATTTAAAATTTTTTCGAAATTGTTCCCCTGTGTTATGATTTCATTAACATACAGTATTGTCAGAATAACAACCGAGTTATTAAACAAAATGTAATAATATAATTGCGTAAGTTGATAAAAAATGCTATGCAATAGCTTTATCGCGGCAGTCCCCGAGTGCCACATGTCTTTTTTCATTTCTAAAGGTAATTTAAAAATAAATTTGTGTCTGAATAAGGCCTTCTACCTGGAAGGTGTAAGAAGGGAACTTAGAAGGCCTTGGCTGGCTAGGACATCGTTTGTAAAAAATGTATGAGTATGAAATAAGGCCTTCTAGAAGGCCTGCTTAGTGCTTCTTTTTCCCGCTGGGTACATTTGTGGAATTAATATACGCAGCTGTTTTCTGCTTAAAAGGATTATCAACAGCTCTAAATATATTTTTCTATTTGATTTTGTTATTCTTGTACTTCTGTATGTTATGTGTTTCTGTGTGGCGTTTTAATTGTATTCGATTATTTATTTTTGCCCGTACTTTATGGAATTTTGTTTTTCGTTGCTTTTTACATAAGATTTTTTGTAAGAAAAATGATGAAAAAAATTTTGTATTGTACTTAATGATTTGGAAATAATTACTGATTTAAGAAAAAAATTCTTTTAAACATATCAAAAATCTCCATCCCAGCACACAACTGACGTTGATATCAAGTTGTCAACGATATGAAATCAACTTCTGTCTCATATGTCAAATTTGTTGTATTTATTGGGTTTCCGTTTTATTGTGAAACGTAAATATTAAACTTTTGGTCTAATTATCGCTAAAGCGGTTGAATACGAGTATATTGGCATACGCCTGATATCGAAATCCGTGCAAAATAATTACTTCCTAGCTGTTTTGAAGGTCACTTAGAAATATCTTTAATGTAAGTAAAATAAAAAATTACGCAGAATTAATTTAGCTCAAATCCAAGTTTTTTTTTTTCATGATTTAATTAATACAAATAATTTGGGCAAAAACAAACCGACTTCAATACCAAAAGCCAATCGAATAGAAAATCGAAGGGTTAAAGTACTTTCTTGTAATCAATATTTTTGGGCCCCACTCACATTTCAAAGTGACAACTTGCCCCTCCGATAACTAAAACTGCAAGAAAACTCAATCAATAAATTGAGGAGGAGTTTTCCTAATTTCCCCCGATTTTAAAAAGGGCAAAACTGTTTGCTGAACCGATTAAGCAAAAAAAGAGGGGGAAAGGAACAACTTTCTCCTATTTTGAAAATCAGTTCATGAATGATATATGTACTTATACAGGTTCAAACAATAACAAATAAAACACCGCCTGAAATGATAACTGTCTTCTGTTTTTTTAATTCATTTAAAGAAAGGACTTGATATTTGTGGCATTATTTCAAATGTTTAGCATTGTGTTTGCTGGTATAATATTGGTTACGCATGAATTTGGCTGCGTATATGTGTGTATGGTAGGTACTATCTTTCAGAGTGAATTTAAATAAGTGAATAATATTATAGACTTAAAATAGAATATAACGCATCATTCTGCCATCCGTTTACAAAATATCTACCATGAACTAGATTTTAAGTTCAATTACCATGTGTTGTGTAATTTTTTAAATTGAGCGAAAGTTTAGATGTGCACGTGAAGGTACGATTGTGTATGCGTGTACGTATGTTTGTATGCATGTGAAAATACCCTGAAGGAATCCTGGGGGCAAGTGTCTCCAAGTCACCACTTTTGTCTACAATATTGGTGACTATTAGGCGACATTGTCAATAAAGCGTCTACAAATTTAAATTTGGCTTTGATGACAAAAAAATTTGTGGTGGCGAAAGATGGCAGATAATGTGTCGGTTAAGGTGAAAGAATATACATTTTCATTATCGACATCTGCTTTAGAAAAGCACCAAAAGCGTAGACTATAATTTCTTAATTGAACTAGTGAATCAATGGTTCCAATGTCTACATATGGTCCCTAGTCAATAGTACCAATGTCAGTAGTGGATTTTCAATGACACGCAAATGTTAAATGTCTATAGTAAATAACATTGTCTGGGGTATGATAAGTCACTAGTACTGGTGACAATGTCAGTAGTGAATCAGTACAGTTTCACTATAGACATTTCCTGCAGGGTATCAACCGATATAAGTTTGAGAAAGTGAACAAAACAGAAAAAACAATTCAATTTCATACTAAATAAGTTGAACATTCAATTTTCAATAAATTTACATATTTTCGTATACAAAAAAAAAAAAAAAAAAAAAAAATAAAAGTAAAGTTATTCCTTTTATTTGTCAAAATATCATTCATATAAAGTTTAACTTTAATACGATTTGACAGGAACAACAGTATAGTTCACAAACATATTCGAACATTCACTCACCCACATGCACACACACACACATACATTCTCATATGCACAATTTAATAAACATTTTTCCCATTTTTTTGGGTTATCAGAGAAAGTAACTTGTGCTTGTGTTCATGGAATTGGAAAGAAAACTTTGCAAATTAAAAAAAGTTTGTTAGCATGGAATTTATATGTATGTATTTTGATTTTATTTAATTGAATTGAAATGATGCCATAATTCTGAAAGAAACGACATGTGTTAGTATGTGCTTTCATTTTATTTAAAATAAGTTCAACCAAAGGTTTCATTCGTGACTGAATTGACAAACCTTTCGGTGCCTCAATATCAATTTTCGATACAGCTTCTGCATAGTTTTCTTAGGAAAGATAATTGGATCTTTGTAGATTTTAGTTAACGCTATACTTTTAATGTTTAAAGGACTTAATCAAGAGCAATGCGGAAAATCCTTTCTGAGGGTTACAATTTTTTAACTCAGCGAAGCAATAATAAATAATTAAGCCTGTGGGTGATTGTTAAACTGGCTGAAAGTAACCTTCACACAAAATATTTTGGTGGCAGTTAGTTTTTCAATTCAATTTGACGCGGCTGCAAGTGTTGGTATAAGTTTTCAAAATTAAAATTTTATTATATTCAAGCAGTTTTAATAAAATGTGTGCGTTTTCTATGAATTTTAATTATGCATGTCCAAATCGTAAAATTTCAATAAACGTCCTTAATGTCCTGCTTAAATTATATTACAAACACCGTATTCCACCGTAAATTTTTCTGCTGCTAAATAATATTTATCACGACTACAATGTTTATCATTTATTTATTGAATTTAATTGATTTTTTTACAGCATTCGCTGGATGTTAATTATTAATTATGGTTTATTTTACGCACTTGTTTGAATTGAATTGTTTTACTTTTATTTAGTTTTATATTAAATGTTCTTGGGAAAAAATAAATTTCGAATATGTATACACACACACACAAATACCTAAAATCATTTACGGAAAATAGAACGGCAACCAAATTTCGGTTTATTTAAATGTTTGTTAGTTCATTTTTATTGAGTTTTTCATATTAAAAAAAAAATAGGAGCAATTATGTGGTAATGAACATTTAATTGAGTCTGTTAAACAATCGAACGTTTAGTTTTTAGGAAATTCAGATACGCAACCATACAATTATAATGTAGATACTTATGTGCATAAGTATGTTTTCCATACATATTTTGGTAGACTTGAAATGTATGATTCAAATCCTCATGTGAAGAGCAAAATGAAGGAGGTATTCAGTGCTTGGTGCAAATGGTCTTGCAAAAGAGCTTCGTAGATTTTTTAAGAAATCTATTGTATTTTTTGGTTTGATTTTTAAACTTGAGTATATTTTTGATTAATGTTCGTTTTTTTTTTTTTTTTTTTGAAATCTATTGTATTTTGTTTGGTCTTTAGCAAGATCATTGCAACAAACGCTGAATACCGCCACTGTAAATGTAGCAAAAGTACAAGGGAGGTTTTCCTATTTTGAATGGATTTTCGACAGAGAGCTACGATATTGAATTTCCGAATTTACCGATCTCGCTCATTAATTTGTCTTAGTATCTTATTAGTTTTGTTTTTTCATATTAAAGTTTTTTATTCATTATTATTAGAAATTTGCAAGAAAATGGTTTGAAAAGCGTGAAAGTAAATAGATTTAAACAAAAATAAATTGTACTCATTTTATTTATACATACATATGAAAAATGTCTTGATTGTAAAATCTTTGGCTGTTTGCTATTTAATCTAACAAAAAGAACACAACGGTTAGTCTTGGAATTTTCCATAAAAACACAAGTTTACAAACAGGACTATGCTGTATTTTCTAGGATACTTCTTATTCCAAATTCTTAATTCCTGGCCTAAAAATCCAAGGAGTAATGAAAGTTTCACTATTGAATTCTTCTGTTGTTTGTCGTGTATTTTATATGAATGGATGTGCTGCCAAATTCAATTGAATTAAGGTCGTTCACTATGGTTATATTCGGAGTTATTACAACTTTACAAAAGTAGTTTTATTTGTTGGCTACTTTGAATATTTCGCACCGTTAGTGGCAATATTTCAACGAAAATATCAAAAAGAAATTTACAAAAATTGTATTAACGATGTTCAACGATTGTGGGAAATTTTCATGAGGTTGTTTTACACAATTGATTAAATTAAATTTAACGGAAATGGAATAGTTTAAAAAAATATATGTATGAGGAAATATTATGTGTAATTACTGACCTTCTTCATTTCAAGTGCAATGAATATATTGAAATTATTTTAAATACAAAATTTATTTATTACTTAAAGCATACAAGGGAAAAAAATCAATATGACAGATTCAAAATCTTTTGATACAGAGAAATTTATTAGGATTTGTTTTAAATTAATATTCATACGTTTTAGACGGATTTTTTCTTTTTTTTTTTTTTAAATTGCTTCGCGAGTGCTTTTGTGTTCATACATTCATACAAATTGTACATTTTTATTTCATTTTAATTCTTATAAAAAATTTATACACAAATACATATTGTGTACATGCACATCCATCCACACATAGACATATGGATTGTGGAAATATATGTATTTATCAATAAACATTTATTTTTATATCATACTTATTAATTTTTAAATATATTTATGCACACACACACACAGATAGGAACATATGCCCGGCCAACAAACACAACCCAAAATATGGAAAACATAATTGTTTTATCATTTGATATATAAAAATTGCTGACGCCTACACAGAGATTTGTGACAAAAATGTATCTCCATTTGGGACGGCATGACATGTAGGGCGATATTTATTATAGATTTCTAGACGTAAAATAACCAACTTTCGCTTCGCTAAAACGATTTACATAAGATACATAAGATTTACTGGCACAAAAGCTAAATAAATAAATAAAATGGATGGTTAGAAGTTCGCAAATGATTTGCATTTCTGCCGACATTGTGAAACAGGCAACTTGTTCTTTAAGTTGCATTTTCATACATCTACAAGAGAAAACTGGTCAATTCGAATATGAAATATTGTTTGTTGGGTTGTGGCAGCTAATGTATTTTTACGTACAACATTTGTATTTGTCGAAGCAATAAACAACACAATCGTAATTCGCAATAAGCCGTATAAACATCATGTGGCATGCTTAAGGCGAAAGCTTTCATATAAATCGACTTAAAAAAGCTTTAAAAACAAATTTATAAAAAAGCAACAAGAAATCATATAAATAAAAGCAAATAAACATATGAGACTTGTATTTTTCACGCAATAAATGTAATCGCACACGCTCAAAATTACTAAATAAACTTACATATTAAATGGGAAAGAGATTGAAAAAAAAAAATATAAAATGAAAATTATTTAGCAATCTTGGTCCTGATGACAGCAAAACAAAGAAAAAAAAATTGAAATTCATTACCCAAATACACACATAAACAAATATACATATGTATGTATGTTTGTATGTATACGATTTATTAGAAATAAGAAATAAGAAAAAAAAAAGAAAAATTATATTTCAATAATCATCATAAACATTAATTTACGAACAAAGTATTCCTGGCAAAATCAAACAATCAACCCACCATCACATCTGCTCCTACCTTCTTACTGTCATTTAAACACAAGCTCCTTATTATTTTCATAAAACATTTCCCCTACACTTTTAAAAGCAGCATTTACAATTTCATAGAACATTCACACACAATTATACGAATCGCAGTTATAAACTTATTCAAAGATCTCGCTTATTACTTCATTATTTGCCGATAAAATCAATAACGAACTGATGTCTAATAATTGATGATTGATCCCACTATTGAAGTCAGTTTTCAGTTTGTATCAGTATTTGCTTCGCTATCCCACTTTGTAATTAGCGAAAGTCAGGAAGGTGAATAGTAGAATATCTGTGTTAATGTATAGAATTGCTTACATAATCATTTTCAACATTAATCGGTTTAGATTTTACTCACACATAAGAAACCACAACATTCACTTAAACAAAAAAGTGAATAATTGTAAGCATGCATGCTCGCATGTATGTATGTATGTATGTGCAAGCTTCCGTGTGAGTACACACCTACGAATATGCTTTCATACATTTTGTAATGGTTCGTTTATAATGCCATTTACAATAATCCATTTTCAATTGAGTTTAATTGGAAAATATTTTTTATGTTTTAAATTAATCGACATTGCTTTGTTATTACCACTGACTGCTACGAAATGCCAGTGCCAGTGCCAGTGGCACAGCGACTTGCCGCAATCACGACAACAACAGCAATAAAAGAAAAACAAGTCGAGCTAAGTCAACTGCACAGTGTAACATTTTGGTAAAAAATTTAATTTTTGCTTCTTAAAGTTCAGTTAGAGAAATGAAAGTGCAAAATCTAAAAATAATTCATTTTCTAATATTATTAATTGCCTGTTTGCAGAAGACGTTTAAATAATTTTAATCGTCATCAATCGTCTTCTGAAAACAGGCAGTGCAAATATGTTTAACATTTACAGAAAGTACTGTAATTGAAAACGTGTCAAAGGTGCCACTTTCACAAAACCAGTCAAATGATTTGAGTGTAAAATTCGTATGAAGCATTAAGTTTTTTTAGTGATTTCCATACAAATTTTACACCCAAATCATTCCGTCTTGTGGAAACATGACGTAAATTTTTTTTTTTTTTATAAAATTAAGCAGCTCAAAAAGGTAACTTCCAAAATGTATGTTTCTATTTTTGTATAGATTTGTATATTTATTTTGTTTCATTCCGTCATTTGCATATATATTTTCTATTTGAATGATACCGAAAAATACCTTCTTAAATTTATTCGTGAATAAGTTTTTGATTTTAGCTAAATTTTCTCACTGTGTCAATTCAAAAAATAAGAGAAAGTCTTGGAAGAAGCAAATGTACTTATTTACAATGTGTACTCATTCATGTATGTGTGTGTCGTATGAATGTATGTATGTATTTGTATTCACGTTAGTTGTATTTAATAATTGCTGTACAGAAGCAACTTTTAAATTGTAAGCTGAAGCAATCTTGTGGATGGATACTGTAAGCGTATGGATGGATGTGTGTGAATGAATGAAAATAAAAATATTAATGAATACGTTTGTATGGATATGTAGTTAAAAATCATTTATTACCGACAATACAATAAAAATACAACAATGATGTGTTAAAATTGTAACGGAAATGTAACTTATTGTAAAGTGTATTTGGGCGGAAGTGCCTGCATTTATGAACGAATATGTGTATATTGCCATACAAATACACACAATCTTTAACTTAGACATGTACATACATATGTTCATATGTACGAGTATGTGTGCATCGATGATGTCGATTGTCGCCTTTATCGCACAAGTATGAACTTTGTTTCGGCTTTCAACAGTAAATTATAATTTTTTTTCTATTTTTTCTCACAAATATTTGTACATTATTTCTTGTTTACATGACCAGATAAATTATTGTACAGGAGGCACTTAAAGAATTAGTATACGAAGGAAGAGAATATATAAGAATATCAAAACATTCAATATCACGTTTTCAGCAGTGCGAAAAATTTTTTGATTCTCGCAACATTGAGCAATTAGACAATTCGCACGTGATATTTTTGATGGATAAAAACCCGAATATGCAGATTTCAATGCTGTTTCGGCTAAAGTTCAATACTTGAATTAATGTAAATTCAAATTATAAAGAGTATGGAGTATCCAATCAGAGTGGCAGATCGTATCAGTACACCGATTTTAAGGTCGCTACAACTCTCAAAATCGTTTGTCTGTTATTTGGTATATCCATTCAGTACTAAATGTGAAATCAATTTTTGGTTAGTGTGAAACTTTCCTCTTCTGATTGTTTGTTATTCAAAATTATGATCAATATTCCTAACATTTTTTGTTCAGCATTTTGTGATCAAAGTTCCACTTTTCACTACGTATGTATGTATGAATGTATGTATGTATCTATGTGTATGGCTGCAGCATATCCCCAACAATTTAATATTAGCTAAAAGATCATAATTAATTAAAAGCTCGTGATTTATTCATTTATAAAATATTTTTATTGTGTGAAATTTTCAATTTACTGCAGATATTTACATTTATGTCTGTGATTATGGTTTTAATCAATTCAGCAATTCATATAAAACTCCACTTCGCATTTTATATGCAAAAATTTTACTCGCATACAATAAAATACGATATCTATCCTACATTTAGAAATAATAAATACAGGATTACATTGGAACAAATCCATAAATAAAATAAAATGAACGCTACTACACACACATGCACTTGAATTATGATTTTATTTCATTTTTTATTTATGCGATTTTATTTTGTCGAACATGTTCGATTTTATTATCTGATGGCTTTGTAATAATTACCGTGATAATTATTATTATGATTACAAAGTTGTATAAAAGCAACAATATTTAATTAGTATGAAACTTATTTAAATAATTCCGGAATGGAAGTTTTCACACAAGAAATGTGTGTGTGCATGTATGAGTGCTTTTATAAACATTCATTCCATTAAATGAGAATCAGTTTCAACTCTCGCAGTGTACAGACGCGTTTTATAATCGTCGCAACTGAATATTAAAATTATCAAAAATTTAAAGTCACAAAAAAAAATCAAAAACAAAACATTTATTAAACAGTTATTATACTGGTTTTATTTTATTTTTTTTTTGCTTGTGTATAATACATAAATATTTGCATACACAAACTCTTATAAGTGAAAAAAAAACAAGAGAACACTAAATGAGTTCATCTTCTGGCAAAAACAACAACAATAAACCTACAAGCAGTAGAAATGCTTATTTAACTTTTGTTGCTGATGACGACAATAAAAAAATTGAATTAAACACAAACCTGAATTCTATACAAAACACAACTATTCGTGCGCGATCATGCTCTCCGTACATGTTAAATACTGATCAAGAAGCAACAACAATTGCACCTATTAGCAAGCTTGTCGGCTTAGCTTTACAATCAAACAAACAAACAATAAATACCCAGGTGACCAACGTGCAAACAAAATTAATAAAATTATGGATGCAGTAAGTGAAAATAGTGATAATAAAATTCAAACAGGTATGGATAGATACATAACTGTGTTAAAAAGGGGAAGAAGTCCCAAATCTGCTCAAATTGCGTCAACGGCAAAAGTTCCCAAAGATGGGAAAAATATAAAAAATTCCGAAAATCGTTTTGCGATTTTAACTGAACAAGGTGCTGACGACACAACTCATACAAGTTTGCGTAAGCCACCACCGATTTATTTACGAGAACAGAACTCCAGCTTTCTGGTTAAAAGCCTTATCTCGTTAATTGGAGAAAATGAGTTTTACATAACTCCAATCAAGCGTGGGAAAATTAATGAAACAAAAATTCAGGTATCTAAAGAAAATAATTAGAGAAAAATAGTCTCAGACTTCGAGACCAAAAATAAAAATTTTTATACATATCAGCTTAAGAGTGCTAAAGCTCTAACCTTTGTAATAAAAGGTATATATTCTAGCGGTGGATTCAAGGTGAAAAATGTTTCAAACATCAAAAATAGAGAAAAAATCTCCCAACCAATATTTAGAGTCGAGTTACAGCCAGGTGACATAAAGATAAAAAAAATGAATCCCATCCTATTTATGCTCTAAAGTATTTGTTGCACCGGAGAGTTACCGTTGAGCAGCCACATAAAAGAGCTGGACCTTTCCAATGCCTGAACGGCCAAGAATTTGGGCACACGAAAACTTATTGCAAGTTGCCTACAGTCTGCTTTGTATGTGGTGAGTTACACAGTACCGCTAACTGTGACAAAACAAAAGGTGATCCCAAGGCAAAAAAATGTGGCAATTGCGGCGGAAATCACACTGCCAACTATAGAGGCTGCCCTCTTTACTCGGTTTTTAAACGCTCCTTGCAAAAAAAAGAAAATAATATCCCCGCTCAGCCTATCACACTTTTAAGCTACCCTCAGTTACCTCCACCGCCTACCAGTCAGCAACAATATTCAAACGTATTGAAATCAAACGCGACAACTGCTCAGCAACAACCTAATATTCAATTTTCATACGCTAACATTTTAAAAAGTAACCAGAATACAGCTCAAAAACAGGTACCAGTAAACGAAGCTCCAGGGTCTAATTTTAGTCGTATTGAAGCCTCAATTGAGAGCTTAATACAAACAGTAAATACTTTTACTCTCAACATGTCCTGTATGAAGCTATTTTAGAATTAGTGGATATAATTTCTACGACACCAAGGATCCTCGAGGTAGAGCTTGTGGTGGCTCGGGAATCCTAATAAAAACGCGAATAAAATACCACCTGTTGAATGAATTTTGTGAAGATTACCTTCAAGCAACAAACATCTGCATTGAAAATTTTTATCAAAAACTTGTGATATCATCTGTTTATTCTCCTCCCAGGTTTTCAATTTCAGAGAGTCAATATACCGCATTTTATACAACACTGGGGTGACGTTTTCTAGCAGCTGGCGACTACAATGCTAAACACACATTTTGGGGTTCACGTTTAATCAGTCCTAAGGGTCGTGTTTTGTTTTACACAATTTCAAAAATGGGTTTGAATGTAGATTCAAGTGGTCAGCCAACATATTGGCCAACGGATCGACAACAAATTCCTGATGTTATCGACTTTGGAATCTCAAAAGGTGTGCCCAGCGAAATGATTGAAGTTGAAGCATCATTGGATTTATCTTCAGATCACTCGCCTACTATTATTACTATATACTCACACACAACTGCAACATCTACATGCGATTTACCGCTGACATCTGCACGTATTAACTGGTTGAAATACAAAAAATATATGAGTGCTCATTGCACGGAAAATATGCTGTTGAGAACCCCTACTGGCATAGAAAATTCTATTAGGTTGTTTGAAGCACATGTTAAACAATCTTGTCTGAATCGTCGAAGAAGTAAAATAATTAATAAAGTCGCTACAATATTTTTACTTCGATTAGATGCTGTCACGTCTACTCTTCTCCTCTCATCTACTTTCTACATTACGACGCTCATAATTTGGCTTTAAAGTGGGTTTTAATAAAAAGTTTTATGTAAATTTTTTAAAACGTCTACAAAATAAATAAAAATTTATTTATTTCAGTATTTTTTCTTAATTTGCACAAAAATGGTTTGTTTGAATTGCCTCAAATATAACTTTTTTTATCAATTTATTATCTATAACTGCAATTGAACATACAATTCATAAAATAATTTATTTCTGCTAGTGGTAACCGACATTTAGCATTCAACTCGAAATTCAAATATATTTCCTGTTTTGAATCAATAATATTTTTGCTATAATTATATACATAAGTACATACATGCATACATATGTAGATACGCGAGTAAGTTCGAACGTGAATTTATAAGAATTATCTTAAGCTTTAAATTAATATTGCCGATTTTATTTTTATAATTAAAACAATTACAATTCCGATTGATCCTAAAATCATTATAAGCACAAATCTGTACAAAAGAATTTATTTTATTTTGGACATTACATACATACCTACATATGTACAATGTATGCATGAATATACATACATATGTACATATGTATGTATGTTCATCATAGTTATTATTTTATGATTTATTCAGTTCGTTCTGATATACATACATACTCAGATACATGCATTCAAATACGTACATAACTTTGTATTTATGTATATACATACATACATATGTATGTATATTTGCTTGTTTGCTTAAAACATAATTCTATTTAGTTTTATATGTATGTATGTATGTATGTACGTTTTTACATGCTCGCATTAACAGATATTGATTTGTAATATATGAAAATAAATTGGATGAAAACATGTCACTTTACAAAATATGACATTGTCAAATTATATTAAATGACAAAATGATAAAATAATCGACATAAACAATATTGAATGATTGTATAAAAAAACATAATACAATACATACATATGTACATACATACATACATACAGCATGTCAAGAACTTAATACCAAATAATGTCCAGGAGAAAAACCTAAAGAGTTGGGATAAAAAAACAGAACCTTCAGAATTTTATTCTCATGAAATTTTTTTTACAGATTAATACATATTCATATGTACATACATATGTACATATACGTATGTAAGTACATACATACATACATATGTATGTAATATGAAAAACTCAGATGGATTTTTAATTTAATATAGAGATGTGCGCGTGAGTAAAATTACGCTCACGATCACGCACGATCACGAAACATATATATTTTTCACACACGCTCACGCACGCCATGATTTAAAACTTTCACGATCACGCACGCTCATGAGCGCAATAGTTTAATCACGTATTTTCACGCACGACGGGAATAATTTGGCACGCGTGCTCACGGTGAAATACAAATTTAGCAATAAAAGATTTAGCATATGCTAAAAAATTTTATTTTGTAATTAATTTCTTTATTTACTTCAAGATCATCAATTAAATAAAAAAACAATTAAGGAAAAGCTCGAAAAATTAGCAATACAAAGGATAAACTTAATATAAAAAATCTAGCACTCTCTGTCAAGGCAGGTTATTTAAATTTATTATGTACTTACATATATGAAAAGGAATTCAAAAGGAGTACTAGTGTTGTTAGGTTTAGGTTAACGCAAGATTTCCAAAGGTGTATGTTTGTATGTAGATACTACATAAATACTTTTGAATAATATCACATTACATATTTTCATTATCTGTTTACATACGGAAAACAAAATGGACTTTCATTATGTATGTCCGCATTTGTAACGGAGATTTTAACATAGAGAACTGTTTTGAGTGCGTGAAAATTGTATTAAAAAATCACGCACGGTATTATATTTTTGAATCACGATCACGCACACACGCGTGATTTTATCAATTTGTAATCACGAATCACGTGATTCCCGCGTGAGTCACGACATTTGCACATCTCTAATTTAATTATCAATATTTTGTGTGGCCGAAAAAAAAATTATTTTTGCACATACATATGTATTCTGATGATATTTATTTCAATTGTTCCAAAATTATGACTCTTATTCGTTTTTTGGGACTTGTTTTAACAGTGCTTTTGTTCAGATAAGTCGATTAATTTTCAATTGAGTTTAAATCTGAACTCTGAATAGGAGTGTCAAGGCCTTTACCACAGTTGTAGAGAAGCCAAATTCTTATCAAAATAGCCTTATGTTTAGGTTCATTTGCCAGACAAAATTTTAAATACAGATTCCTATTAGAATAAAATACAAATCTATTCGGCCTGTTAACTAATTATGATGTTATCAAAAAACAACTACTTACTATGGAATTATGTTTCGACTAGGGATGCAACCGATACCGATACCAATACCGATACCGATATATCGGCGATACTTCTGGTTTTCCGATATATCGATATCGGCGATATTTTACTGTCGATACGCCGATACTTCTTATATTTTTCTTTAGAGTTTTTTGAACAAAATATTCAATTTTCAACTCAAAAAACAGAATACATAATGGAATTGTTTCTTATATTTTGCTTTGCACCATAGTAATGAAGTGTTCTCTCAATGCTAAATCTTGTATGTTTTTGTATGTTTTAAGATTTTTTTTCAAGGCGCATTAATTAATACAAGTGGTGGTAATTCTACAACAATTACAACTTAATATAACAACTGACATCTCAGCCCCTATGTCAAAATGTACAAATTTTGACATACGAACCTCTAATTTGCGCAAAAAAAGAATAAAAACTGTGCTTATAACATCACCAATTTGAATACGTCTTGATTTTCTTTTATTCATTTATGCATGTGATGATTTAGTTCAGCGATGTAAAAGTTGTTAAAACCTATTATTTATCTACAATTCTTGACCCTCGATACAAAAACGAATAAACGTCTTATTGAGCTGCTTAACATGACTCTACATTCCGAAAGTGTTGAAGACACAGTCCTCCCTACACTTCGCAAAAGTTCTGATAAGTCTACGAGAAGTACTCGCCTTTGGAGAGTATGTGAAAAAATTATTAGAGAATCCGAGGAGGATGAGCCTCTATCCATCCTAAGCTGTGGTTCTGCTAACGAAGAAGTCGAGAGATAACTTAGATCTCCTAATATTCCTAGAGACGCAGACCCTCTTGTTTACTGGCGCAATGACATATCCTACCCAAACTTAAAGAAAATGGCGCAGAAATACTTAAGTTTTCAAATTAGTTCTGTCGCATCTGAGAGACTATTTTCCACTGCAGGTCTACTTCAAACAGATTTGGGAAATCGTCTATCTTCGCAAAATTTGAGAACACTTTGTTTTTTAAACAAAAATCTTATTAATATCAATTTTAAATATTAATCTTTTCCAATCTTGTTTTTATAATTTTAATTTAATTTTAACATGATCTCAAATTCAATTCGTTGTCTTTTAAATCTTATTAATATCAATTTTAAATCTTGAGCCAATCTAAACTAAATGTCATCGTTTATTTTGTAAAATCATAAATATTGCAGACGTTTTGTAGTTTGAAAATTTGAATTTTAGAAACTGAAATGTATTGAAAATTTTGATGATTTGAATGGCTCATTAATAAACACTGTTATTTTGTATAATAGAAGAATTACTCTACTTGAGTTTTGTTAATTTTTACTTGAGCTCAATTTCAGTATGCGTATCGGTATCGGAATCGGTATCGGCGATATTTATTTTTGAGTATCGGTGTTGGTATCGGATCGGCAAAATGGCGTATCGTTACATCCCTAGTTTCGACCTTCCAATGCTTTTTCTCCATAATCTATTAATCCTTATAGAGAAGCATAATTTTGGTCTTGCCGCAATGTATGTATGTATGTATGTATAACGTCATCCCAGTTGTACCAAAAATCAAATCTTTGATTAAATCTCTATAAGTGATCGGGAAATGAAAAATACATTAAGAGAAAGGAAGTTATAAAAACATTTTCTTGGCAACAAAACTGTCGAAATAATTAAATTAACATAAAAAATAATTAAATTTAAACAGATGGAGTTCTTTTTAATGATAAAATTCAAAACTAAAACAAGTTTCACAATCTCAAAAGATTTTCTCGACATACTGTATGTGCATATTAATGCAGAAATACATATATACATACATACATATGTACATACATATCTAGAACAAATATTGTATGCAATTAAGAGCACTATGTGCACTTCACGCCAATCAATCAATCAAGATTTTCTTGAAAGAAATCCATTTTAGAACACATCCGTGAGTAATCGGTTACTTATACGTCTGCACATACAAAAATAAATCTGTACGTACGTGCGTATACACATACATACATATATGTATCTATACTATTTCCCGAAAAATAGTTTGAAAATGCCGGATTTTGTAATTCCAATAAAACTATATTTTACACCGCATCGATTGATAAAAATTTTGAATGATCATCATAAATCTGTATACTCGTATATGAAGGTCTGTTACAAATAAACCAGAATTTAAATGGAATCGTTTTAAAATATTTGATTTTTTTTATTAGGATCAGCACTTAGGGGTTAGCTGATGTAAATTTTTAACAGCTGCTTTTTTGTGTGAGTGTACAGTTGTATGTCTGGCATATCCAACTGGCTAAACAAAAAGTATGCGCTGTACTGAAAATGGTTAAAATAAAATCTATTTTTTTTTTTTCTATTTTTGATTTGCATGACGCTCGTTCTTTCTCGAGTATTTGCTGTTGGTCATGCATGTTCTCAATCAAGACCGATAATGTGAAAGGAGATTTAATAAAACATTATTTCATAACTCGAGCTTTCAATAAAAAATATATTAATATTTTCAGTTTATCTTTCGGTTGATATTAAGATGACATAAGTATATCACTTTTGACGCTACTGATTTCTTTTTATGTAAAAATTTTCAAGAAATATTGATCGGACTAAAACTAAACATGTTGCAATCGGCACCAATGCAGAGCTCGCGAACTGTTTGTCTACAAAAGTAGAATAGAATAACGCAAGAGACTTTATCGGCTCCCAATCGGATGTATTGAGTTTCTAAATAAAAAAATCAATTGAAGAAAAAAGAAAAGAATTAAAGAAAAAGTTTACTGGTTACTGAAAAAAATTTCATTAACCAGTAAAATTTTACTGGTTACTGAAATTTTTTTCAGTAAACAGTAAAAGTTTAAACAGTAAAATCCAAAATTTTACTGCATTATTTAAATAATGCAGTATGCCCATGTATGCGAGAAACATAGTAAATTCAGGCAAAATATTTCCTAAATTCACTTATAAATTCAATGCATCAAAATCAATGTTTATATGAAAAGTAATATTATAAGGCTCAAGTTCAGTTTTATTGAATTAATGGAAATTCAAAATTACTAAGAGTTTTTTTATGTTGGAAAATATTATTATTTATATCCAATCAGTTTTTAGCAGAACGTATCAGTACTGATTTCAAGGCCGCTATACCTCTCATCAGCGTTCAATTGTCCATCTTTACAATTTTCGTAAAGTGGATAGTAATTGAGAAGAATATCAACTATTTAACCAGTCTTCAAGAGAAATAGAATATGAGAATTACTTTGATAATATTACTTTTCATATATACATCAATATAAGTTCAAATAATAATTACGTTTATTCGTAATAATAATAATATAAAAAATAAAAAAAAAATCAATGTTACTTACTCCGTTATTACTTTTTATTGGAGTTGAAAATATGTATTCATGTGTATGTATAGATTTATTTATTTATAATTAACGTAACAACATAAAACTACGTATTTATTTTCAAATATATGTACATATGTATGTTTGTTTTTCCCATAGTTTTTCTGCAAATAATTTTTGCTTTTAATTTCATACTAATGACTTATAATTTACGTTAAAACTTTTCTTATAAGTAATATTCTCCGTATCGCTCTTGCATTCACACACATAGCCGCTCTCATATACACACATATACACACATTCACACACTTGCAATGAATCCAACGTTTTATCTTAAAAACGGAAATTTTTAATTAGGTACAATTTTGTTGCCATTACAGTTGTTAAAGTTTTCAATGAGCGCCGTTTGTAAAAGATTTTATTCAACTACTATTTTAGAAAACTACTGCATTATTATTGTAGAAACATATACATACGTATAACAAATGCACATACATACAGACATACACACATAGTTATAGTTTTATTTTCTCAATGTATATACATATTTACCTGAAAATGTGTGTTTTACAAATACAAAACGAAATTTGTAAAGTCCCTGCAAACATTTTGTATTGTGGAAGTTATTAACAATCGATGTTGATGACGTCTTCTATTTATAATAAAAGAAATTTTTCAAAAATAAGATATAAAAGCCTTCACCTGTTCTAGTGAAATTTACACGAATTTCGAGATCAATTTAACTTTGCATTTCAAAGACTGAAAGAAACTTTCCTGCAGAGCACATTAGCCAAAAAAATAAACTAACTATTAAGCCGATCTCCTTGTTTAGCTGAAATACTACATGTCTTAAATACATATTTTGATAGTTTGTTTACAGGCTCAATTTTTAAAAGTTATCAATAATAATTTTTTGCAATTCATTAAAGCAATTGTTTTTGTTTGCTTCTTTGTTTGTAAATTGGAAACTTATCTTCCTCCAGTCTTCGGGAAGAAACATATTTTCAAATTGGTTGTGGTTGGTGTGGGATATACGAATGAATATTTTTAAAATGTTTTCCTTTTTTATCTGCAAATTGTTGTAAAAGTTTATTTTCGTTTCTTTTACGATTCATGTTGTTTTTGCTAGCAAGTAAAAACGCTTGATGGATGGAGTCTTTGAAGGTGTAGCGAAATTATGAGATATAATTATTCGCAACAACATATACGTGAATGTTGTACAATAAATCATAACTTTCAATACTTTTGCTAGCAAACAGTCGTCATTAGTTAGAAGAATTAAATATTCTTTTTTATATCTGATATAATTTGTATATTCAAAAAAGTTGTGTAAATAATAACTTGGCCGTGATAAACTTTCAGTGCCATTAATCTCATTCACGAGAATGGTGTTCATAAAATGTCCAGTTGTTTTGGCTGTAAAAGTTTCTGCTAAAAGAACTTTAATGATTTAATGGGATGAACTTGGCTTCGATGCGCACTTTTGATTCCGCTATATCTCGATTTAAGAAGAGATAAATTGATTTTTCTTGCTAAAAATACTATTGTATTTTTTTAACAATCATGAGAAGACGTAATCGTAAAACAAGCATAAGTTTCGAAAAGTATTAAAACAATACAATATTGTTACGTAAATTGGTGGTTCAGGAAGAAACAGGAAGCAACACAATCGCCCTCAAAAATCGTTATACTGATTTGTTAATTAGATTTGGTACGAACAATGAAACATCACTTGCCGTCATTATTTTCATTGTAAAATTTAATTAAAATTTTAGAGATGATGATGTCTCCTATTCCATATATCAGATCTTATAAATGTAAAACTATTTAATGTGAATTAGATAATTCGCGCAATAGTGTAAAAGTGTAATTGCTGGTTTGTAGTTTTACTTTTTTTGTGGTATGAAGTTTTAGTCCTGTTTTTCATATTAATAAAATTCTAAATTATTTTTAATAATCATTTATTAGTTTGATTAAGTTGTGAATTTTTTTATTCGAACTGAGTGATGTTTAATCAAACAAATTTTTAATTTTTCAGGCTTAAGTTCGTTTTCTCTAAATATAATTTTATTATAAATTAAATTATTATTTAAATTAGAAAGAAAAATCTAGTGGCTCTTAATACTTGAACATACAAAGAAAAATTACACTGCTAGTTTGTTAAAAAAAAACGAATGTGTTTTAAAATTCACATTAAAATTGAGAATTTTTAGAAATATTGAAATAGATTGTGAATAGAAACTATATAACGCAATGTGTATTGCTTATTGTCATATGGCAACAGCAGGCCATAAAGGGTTACTAGCGTTTGCGATAGTATTCAAAAACAACAGTGGCATTCTTAGTTGACTTTTACCTGCTTATCCCAAAAAAAATTTGAGAGATTTACTTTTTGCTGATATAAAAATGGTCCGGCCACAGTACGTATGAGTAATAATAAATATTGTATTCTAAATTTATCCTGCTTCACAATCATAAACTTTAATTAATAAAAAAAAAATTATGTGTTTGCATTGAATTTATAGAAGTTTTTACTAGTAAAAAAGGTTTCTGTGTTGATTAAATAAATAAAAAAAAAAATAATAGAAAACTATTTTAATGCACTTAACAGAGGTGTGATTTGTAAAAAAATCAATATACGGATATATTTTTCAAATACTTAAAATTTATGTACGTATGTATATGACGTAGCTTCTTATTATATGTTTTGCATTAAAATTAAATAATAAATCGTCTAATTTTATCCACTCGTTAAGTGGGGACCAATCACCGTGTGAGATGGAGTAAAATTGTAATTTTAGTTTTAAACAGAATAAATAATAATGCTTTGTTGAAAAAACTGTTCATGAAGTCGTAATTTTTTTTAATTTAAGATAACGATTTACATCGTTCCATTACGTCAATATGTTTTTCAATGTTTTGGAGTCTTTTCAGTCAGATTAATTTTTACACGAGTTTAAAAACATGCACGAGCATGAAATTAATTGAACAAATATGGTCGCATGATAAATTCTTTATTTCGTCACATGACGAGAAGATTGGTGGACACTGGACATCAAATGATTAAAATTGACCCGTAAGAGATCAATGTGAGTGTTATAATACCCTCACGTCACTGCATTTTAATATAAAATGATAAAATTACAAGTGATATCGTATGGCTGCGTGTTCTTACCAAATCGGCCTCTACATATTCGTAGTGTGTGTATGTGTGTTTGTAAGCACACACATAAACAGTATATCGTTGCAGAAGATACAAAATTGTCTATCAATCTTTTTGAAAATTAGGCCGAATAATTTAAATTATTTTAGAAAATAATATTGATTTTAAACGTTTGTCTAAAAGTTCGATCAACGTAATAAAGTCACTTCTTCTATTTCTATAGAACATATATTTTGCATTGTCTTAAGAACTAAGAGTATCTTGTCAATGACGAGTTTCGCTAAAATAATTTTCACTGCTAAGTTTAGTTTAAAAAAAATTTGTTTATACAAAACAAATCAAAAATTGTTTAACTTTAAAGTTGTGTAGTGTAAAAAATTTAACAAAATTGGATATGAATTGGATATGTTTTTTGACCTTTATACATATATTCAGTTTAGTATTTTATAATTAAGCACAAGGTCTCTTTTTTTATAAAAAAAACAACAAAACAAACAATAGTATTTGAATTTCAACATTTCGCTACTCCTTTCAACAAAATTTATTTGATATATTATATCAGAATATACTCTCAAAGAAGATATGAGAATTGCTAAAATTTAAGTATTCTTTAAACTGCCTTATGCAGAATATGTTCAATAAAATTTGTATTTAGATACGGCTTTTTACATCTTTCGTAACGATATATTTATAGACATACATAAATATCTCTCTGTCTGTTTGTGAATATTTTTGTGGCACACACATATCAGTATTTTTCCATAATGCGTGAAATAAAGTAGTGGCAACAAAAAAATACACAGGGGAACAATTTCGAAAAAATTTTAAATGCTTTAATAACCCCTATATTGATTTGATGCATCATGGATACCTAAGTACAAAAATGGTAAAATTTTTCAATTCTATGGATAAGTTTTTTTTTAATTTTTTTCTAAATTTTGGAATTTTCGAATGGGCTGATTTACCAATTTTATCATAACTATGGAACGACTTGTTCAATTTTGTCACGAAACATACTAAAAAAGTTGAAATGAAATAACCTTTAAGCCATGCTTATATTATTTTTTTATAAACTCAACGGTTTCGGAATTATTTAGACTGCAATGATTAAAAATATTTCTTTTTTATGCAAAATTTGTAAATTTTTATTCTTAAAAAATATATAAAAAATCGAAAATGGCAAAAACTTCATATTTTTATTACATGATTGAAAGGTATGTATATTCTTAATAAAATAAGCTTTATTTTATGAACATCGATGGATAAATGTTGATTTTATTTAGAATACAGTGAAATTAACCGATTTTAAGATTTGAGTACGTTGCTATAAATGTACTATATGTACTCCAGCACGTATTAGTTATATTATATTATTATATATAAATAACTTATACGTGGTGGAGTACATATTTCATTTCAAGTTTTTTAGTATGTTTTGTGACAAAATTGAACAAGTCGTTCCATAGTTATGATAAAATTGGTAAATCAGCCCATTCGAAAATTCCAAAATTAAGAAAAAAATTAAAAAAGAAAAAAACTTATCCATAGAATTGAAAAATTTTACCATTTTTGTACTTAGGTATCCATGATGCATCAAATCTATATAGTGGTTATTCAAGCACATTTTCACTGTTGACCTGTGTTATAGTAGTTGTGGTTGTAGTTAATTTGTTGTTGCTTTTCGATGGCCACAACAAACCATTTTGGAACATTAAAAACCATGACGACATTTCTGCTGCCTTTTTTTTCTACAGATGACGATGATGTCCTTTCAATTGTTCGTATTGATGCTGATGTCATTGGGACAGTTTTTATGCCACTGTGCTGCGGAGAATACACATACATACAAACATATGTATATATACACAGAGACACATAGCCAAAAACACATATCAACTTAAATCCAATGATAAAATGTGACATTGACTTGAAAGTTTGAGCTAAAAAGGACAGCGCGAATATATTGGAATATACTGACAAGTAGCTTAACATTTTAATTTTTACTCTCATATAAATATTTCCGTTAAAAAAGCGGAATCGCATTAATTTGTTTTCAATTTGATATTTTTTTTTTAAAGATATACTAAAAATATAAATTTAATTAATAATTTGTACTACAAATGTACCGATTATCCTCGAAATGGTGTTGATTCACATTTATTTCACTGTTAAGCAATTCTGTTGTTTGTTTTACACCCATTAAAACTGTCTTATTATGTGACAGAAAATTTGTTGTAAGATTGTTGAATCGTGGTCTCTTATTTTAATCTTTTTAATACTCGTGAAGTGTGTACGTGAATAAACGAGGGTAAACTATGTGATGAATATCATACAAATTATCCTTTTTTAATTGACAGTGTTTATGCGGATTTAGATTTACAAGATATTCACGTTTGAAGGGAGCACTTGCTCACCCCCACATATCCCAGCCTTTTGGGGGGGAGACTTTAATACAGAAAGAAAAGGAAAACCACAAAGTGCTAAATGAAAAGATTGTTAGCAATCGTGTACTTTTCTATTACACAAACACAAACATCGGCAAATACTCAAGAACAACAAACCAAAACAAAACTAACCAAAAAGCCTGTGAAATAAACATTTAATTCCGATTACGCGCTAAATTTATTTTCCCTTTTGTATAATAGATACGAATTTAGGAAACTGAAAGGGAAAGCAACATCAAATAAGAAACACACAAACACACAAACCCAGCCAGTATGAAATGAAATATTTATGAGTATGAGACCGTTTGTTTCATTCATCAGGATTTATTTATCCCTTTTCCTTAACATTTTATTGCTATGAAATTTTTCAGTTAATTTTGTTTCATCTCATCTTGAATTTATGATGTACTCGTATGTGCGTTATTAGGAGGCAATAATTGTTATTTGCTCTGTGGGTATTTGTTTTTTTTCTTTCTTTTGTTTGTTTTTTTTTTTTTTTTTTTGTAAAGACAAAAAACGTAGCCGCAATTTTTCTACAAGTTTTTAACTTTATGAATGTATATGGACCAATAAAAAGATAATATAGACTGACAGGTGTAGAAGAATACAAAAACGTGCTAAATTATTACATAAGCCCCTTGAGATACTTAAAATAGAATAACTACAAAAATTAATCAGCAAAAATAGCCAATAAAAACAAAATAACAATTGATAAAAATTATAGATATGTATGTATGTATGAGTATGTATTGAAAAATTATTCTTAAAAGTAAATAGAAAAATAAACATAGAACTCGAATCTAGTCAAAGCAGAAAATAAAAATTTTTTAATTTGGTTTCTTTTAATAATTAAAAATACTAATTGAAATAACATGCCAACGATTTCAGTCTAATCAGTCACCTACTTTGCAACGATCTAACAAAAGCTTAATGCAATTTTAAACTATTTTAATGCCATAAAAGATGCTTTTGACTTATTTAAAACCACAAACAATTTTGAGCCCCGTAATTCCGAAACGAAGTAAAAAATTCCAAAAAATTATTTACATTTTCATTTAATTTTTAATCCTGTTCTCTATCTAAAAAACGGTTGATCCTTCGAAAAATCGCATTGTACTAAACTGCGAAACATGTTGCGATTTGCATTTTCTATTTTGTTAAAATATTCACGATATAATCGTTTTCGAAAATACATACATACATATTCTGTTGCATATTCAATCATGTTGCCCACTTCGTGTTGTAGCTCCTCTAAATATTTAAATAGATTTATTTTGAAGCACTTCAAGATGCCACAAAGTCTATGCCAAGTTTAGCGACGCGTCTAATAAACAATTCAAGCGACATAATTATCTTTATTGCCCACAAAAATAAAACAAAATCAAATGTTTCATACAGTTAAAATATAACAAACACAAAGAGTGAAAATATTTAAAAAGAGAAAGAATGCATAGGAAGACATTTAACGTAAACTTTAAATAAGAATTCACATCATTTGGCAGTTTCGAAAGCGCGAACACAATTCAAATTTTAATTTAATCATGGACAAACAGGACGGACAAGCTGCCAAACGAATCAGCGACGCGACTGGCTAAACAAAATTATCAGCCATAATAAACAAAATGAAGCTAAATTTAGAGTTTTGCTTTTTGTTTTCCATAACAAATCGTTATAAAAATCAAAAGCAACAATATCTTCATCTTCATCATCAGCTTCCAAATGGATTTCATTCAATCAAAATGGAAAAACAACAACAACAACAAAAAGCTAAAATAGAAAATGACGGAATAAAATATGTATCTGGAATTTTATTATTAAACAAAAATGGAAACAAAGTCATAATTTAAAGCAATTTATGCGTGCTTTGCATTTTATAAATAAGATTAAGGATTTTACAATATATTGTATCTGCGTATCCCAATTTACCAGCAAAAACCAGTTATTTGAGTAGAGCGACAACAATACAAACACGAACATGGGAGCAACATCAATTTCTCATAAATTTATAATTTTCCACTGTTTAAAGAAACAATACCACGGTTCGCAAGCAGGTTAACAAGTAGACGAAAAAGTTATATTTTTTAAATAAAATAAAAGCAAAAACAAAAACAAAAATAAAAATTTATTTATTTTAAGCTGGTATTAAATATTCCAATACAACGTAAGAATAAATTCAATTAGTTTTCATTTCACCAGGTCTATGACCACCTGCAACATAAAGCAGGCTCTTTTCTTTGTGCGGAGTTTTGTTGAAACCTTGATTGCTACAAAAGTCCGTTTCACACTATAAAACAAATATTAATACGTTTGAAGAATATGAAATCCTGACATTTGGGATGCTATTGATTTTAGAAATTGTTTCCAAACTGCAATCGGATCAGTTATGTAATTTCGTTTTGGGTGTGTGTGAATTTGAAGCGGACTTATATGAAATTTTAATAATTTTTATCGTCTTCCATGACGTGTCTTACAGCAACCGAAAATTTTTATAGTGGCGTGAACGCGTCGACAATGATGATTTGAAGACAAGGTCAATTATGGTTTGGGGCTGTGCACATATAACGCAACGTTCCAAGGGGGGGGGGGGGGGTTAACGATTTGTTACGGATTAGAAATCTTGCACTGAAAAATTGTTAAAAAGCGTCGCGCGGGGGTATAAAATCATTGAAACAGGTTACGTAATATGTGCACAGCCCCTTACGTTTAACATAAGAGAATTCAAAGAAACACACAAACACATACACACTTAATAACTGCTTTATTTAAAATATTAAATTTAATTAAAATCAAATAAAACAATTTGAATAAGAAAGTATTTCGTTGAAAACAAGAGGAAGAAAATATCGATATTAATCGAAAAGAAGTATAAAATAAAGAATAAAACCAAGACTTGGCCGTTGGCTGTTTCGAAAATAACAACATTATGGGTAAAAAATATTAAAGCGTAAAATTTTAGAATATCATTTATCAGATAAGTATGCATATACTTTCTTCAACCCATTTAGTCAATGAAAATATGTACATACATATTCGTATGCATGTACATATGTATGTCTTACATAAATTTGTAAACTTTTGCCCAATTTCCAACTTTTCAGTCTGTCGTTTCGTTAAGCACAGGGTGCCTAAGAAAATACAACATGCCATCCCATGTCTATCTCTTTACTTACAAACAAAATCTGGTAAAATTTTCTGTTTAATTATTTCAAAATTATTATTTATTTTAGATTTATTTTGCATTAAAAGAAAATTAGATTTTTAAATTTATTAAAGTTAAAATAAAAGAGATAATTTCCCATTCAAACATACTAAGAGAATTTAACGTCTGCGCTTTGATCGCATTCTCTTTTTAATTTTCTGTGACTTGTAATGGCTCAAGGAAATGTTAGTTTCACAAACCACGTTTTCGTAATGTATTGTAAAGTCTATTGATAGTAAATCCAACATTTTGTTTTAAAATAAAGAAAAAAAAAAAACATGCACAAAAAAGTATAAATTCTGTGGTACAAATTGAAAAATGTGTTTTATTAGAAATATAATTTTGTATTTAGCGGCAACAAAGTGTTGCAACGTACTTCTTCTCTTAATGTTTGATTGATGCTAAGAAGGCTTTCATTTATCGAAATAATCAATAAAATGTTCATTCATTATCCTTAAATCGCATGAAAATCTTCAGTGTCAAAGTGCCAAAGGTAAGACGTTTATTTTTTTTTATTAATTTTGAATTTTGCGAATGAACTAATCAGATTTTCATTAAATATCCAACAGCTCATTTAGAAAAAAATTTTATTATGTTTGTTGTTACTTGCATAAAATATTTCTAGTCTGCTTTAGCAAACCACGTTTTGAGTAAAATACTTTGCCATTAATTTAGTAATTGTTGAAGGATTCTATTCGTTCTGTACTCGTATTCGCTCAAAAGAAAACTTGAAATAAAAATTCATTATGTTTGTTTTACTGCAATTGTTGAAGGTAATTTTCTTCTTATTTTGCTTTTTTTACGATATTTAAGTGTTTTACATTAAAATACACCTCTTATACAAAAAATAAAAGGAAGGAAACAAACATAAAATGAAAACTCACACATACATGCCAATTTCAAAAGTATTTGCAGAGCGAAAAATACTACAAGTGATGATAATATTGTAAAACTTTAGAACAAACATAAAAAGAATTCTTGTCGATTCCCCAAGTCAATAACAACCCACCTGCTTGCTTTGCTGCCTTCACTCTTCCCAAAAATTCTCATCATTGATTTACATGGATTTTGAGTACACACACACTCATGTTTCTCTGTTGTACAATGAACATGTTTGTAGCATATTTATGAATTATGAATTGTAGGTTAGTCGGTGGGTCCTTTGGTCTATAGATTGGTTGCCTTGTTGTTGTAGTTTTTCTTTTATTTATTTATTTTTGGCTCTTGTTTGCTTTTGTAAAAGTAACCTCAAGTGTCAATAATTTGGTGTAAATTTATCGTTGAACCATATAGAACTTTGGGAGTGTGGTTAAGCAACTAACTCAAGCAGCAACGGCAGTAGGAGCTGAAACCTCAATACACTCAGCCACTCACAAATGCATACATACTCGTACATACATAAAACATAAATGGATTGGTTTATTCTTTGTTCCGAAAGTGAACGAAATAATGTAAAAGAAACCTTGATGGTTTTGTGAACTGAAAAATTTTTTTTATATTTTCTTTTCTCCTGCCTCGGCTTCTTTTCAAAAGTTAAACTATTATCAAATAAATTTGCTTAATTCAAGGTTGTACAACAGGAGAAAAAATATTGAAAAGAGACATTAACAATTTTGTCGTTAGAAACTGCTCTCTATTCAATATTGTAATCAATAAAAATTGCATGTTTGTGTACAATGAATTTGCTAGAAAAGTACAAATATTTTTAAACATTTTCAACAAATTGAATAGAAATAAAACATGTAGAATGAAATTCTTTGATAAGCAGCTGAATGAAAAAAATTGTTCAAAAATTAAAAAAAAAAAACACAAAAGCGTTAGAAATGCATTAACAACATTTATTAGGTAAAGATTATTTTAATTAGTAGAAAAATATGTTTTGGCCAAGGCTGTTTTTTTTTAATTTTTAATCAGTTTAACAGTTTTGTTTTTTAAAAAACAAAAAAAAATTATTGGAACAAAATAGCACTTAAATAATATTTGTGCACATAGAGGAACGGGAGGGCGGTGTAGGGTGAAGTGGAGAGCGGTGACTTCTATGCAAACTATGACTTCGGACCTGGATTCAATCTCTGGTTAGAGCAATTCATCAACATCATGAATTTTTATAGTGTAAATTAATGTGGCATTGCATTAACTATTTTTGGACTGTGATGAAGTGATGGAACCGTTCTCCTTCGTCGGTTAGCAGAAGCGTCGGCGAAGCAAAACAATTAATAAAATGACTGCTCAGATAGCTTAAGCAAATTTAATGCATCTATTTAACAAAACGCACCATAGCAGAGCTGTAAAGAAGCACATTTCAACATCTACATATCTTCTCTGCCTATAGTTCTGGCACAATGCTTTATAAGTAATGCTTTAATAAGTAAGTGTCATACCCTGAGTGCAGGTTAGATACTCTTAAATTGTTCTTCTAAAAATATAGTGTTTACGTTAGGAAACTATATATTGTTAAAACGAACAAATTGTTGTGCCAAATATTTAATCTGATTTGATCATATTGCAATCTGGTCTGTTCATTGCACGCAATTTTTCGGGAAAGGACGTTAATGCGCGAACGAATTTATTTTCAACACAATTTAATGAGATCTTATTTCTGGCACCTCCTGCTAAGCGATCCCTGAGAAAGATCAATAGCTTAAAATTTAGCGTAAATATAAAATATTTTCTAAAAAGCAAATTTATTTAAAAAAGGGTTATTTAAGTATTTAAGCGTATGCAGTTGTGTGAAAACATCACTCACTTGGTGACTACAGAATTTCTATTTTCAACCGAAAACATTAGTTTTTCTTTGTTTCAAATTCAAAGAATATTATGTGGAATTGTGAAATATTTTTAATTTTTTTTTTTTTTTAATTTTACATTAACATAAATTCTTTATGAGGATTTACAGATTTCCAAACCATTTAAGCAAATAAGTACGATTTTCAATTATAATTTTCATACAATGCAATCTTCGAAATCATTATTTATTGAAAAGCAATTTGTTTTTGTCATTAAAAGACATTAAACAGAGCAGGGGATGATAGAAACATTAAAGAAAATAATGGCAGGACGAATAAAAGGAAATGTATGTAAATGTGGCTGCGAGCTTTTGAATAAAGATGATATCAAAAAAAAAAATCTAGTGAATGGTAAAGAAAATATGAAAAAAAGAAAGTTGGGATTTTAAAATTTTAATTATACTTGAAAGATAAGTTTTAAATTTGTATAAATTTTATGTGAATCTGTTTACAATAATGGCACATTATAAATATTGTCAACATCCATTAATTTCTTCGTTTTTCTATTTTATGTTACAAATATTTCTTTCAGATTTAAGTGTCGAAATTAGATCTTAAAATGTTGGAAGCCAAAGAACACTTTATTGAACAATTAGAAATAAGTATTTTTTTCTTGCAATAATAAGTTTGAGCACAGAAAGTATTTTGTCACTCTGTTAATCAAATGATGATTTTTTACCAACATCCAATTCTACTGGTGCAATAATCTTCAACAATTATCTTTATCATTTTGCGTACTCGTCGTTCAAGATTTGTATTATTCCATGATTAATTGTTAACATGTTTGCTCACAATGCACACAATTGACTTTGCAGGAGCATCCTTTTTTGTTTCTTTTATTTTTGCTGCTTGATTGTTCTTTAAGCAAAGGAAGCAGAAACAACGGCAGTAGCAGTAGCAGTAGGATCCGCATTAAAAATTTCTTACACAAGATATAATAACCAGAACTCATAGAGAAAAAAAAGAAAGCTCTTCTGCTGCAGTAGTCATGAAATTTCAATGAAATAAAATAAGAAACGAAAATGACACGAAAGTAGAAAAAATAAAAAACAAGCAAAATATGAAAAGAGCAACAAAGTGCAATGATAAATATTTTTTGTCATTGAAAAAACAAAACAGAAATTTATTTTTCGTATTTTAGCGGATAAAATTTTGCCAAAAGAGCGGCAACATGTTTGCATACCACACACACACACACTCACTCATAAGAAAGCATTAACCCAGTAGACATTTTATTGTAGTCATGACTAATTTAGAACATCATGTTCGAAACTCGGCATGTTTTTGGAGGGAAATTAAATATTAAACAGAAGAGTACTGTGCATATGAGCCATTTATTTTGAAAGTGGTATAAGTCACTTTTTCAAAAAAATCGACTTAATGGCAACACTAAATACAATTGAACGGTATCTTTTCATTTGTAAAAAAAATTGCAAAAAAAAAAGTGACTTATGCCACTTTAAAAATAAACGGCTCATATAATAATATTTTTAAGGGAGTTTTATTTAAATTTTTTCAACTTAAATACCGAAATATCATTTGCTTTCAGTTGGCATAACAATTAAAAAATAGAACGTAGTAAGACCGGCACGCAGGGGATGACCCCTACTTATGCAATGCATTGTTCCAGAACATAGGTAAAGGGATGGAGTAGGGAAGATGAATGTTGAAAATGTAGAATAGTGCTGGCAAAGTTTTGAGTAGTGGGTACCGAGTATCGAGTATTTGGTCTTTTTTTTGGATACTCAATACTCAAAAGTAGTTACTCGATACTTTCAGAGTTGTATTTTTAAGCAAGTTGAGAGGCTAAAATAGTGTATAAAAAAACAAAAAGACAACAATATGTAAGGTACAAAATTAAACCAACCGCCGAAATAAAGCTGCCAATAAAATAGAACAACCGCATGTGATAAATCACATTTTAAAAGTTCTTAAAAATGTATATTAGTTAAATATGTATAAATATTTTCAATTCTTTAATCAAATCAAAACATTAATTTTCCAATGAATTTTTTTTTATAGAAATTTAATTATTTCGTAAGTTGTTAATTTGAATTAGATGTTAACTTTACATTTATTTTTTATTTAATAATAAAAGACATACAAAACCAATAATAGTTGAAGATCTATTTTTAATTTCTGAAGAAACTACTTAAATTTGCATATATAAACTATGCGTTACAAATTAAAAAAATCCGTTAAAAGTATCGAGTAGTATTGAGTACCCAAATGAAAAGTATTGAATATTATTGAGTAATGAAAAGTAGTAGAATTTGCCAGCACTAATGTAGAAGACTTAATTCTTTTACAACTATGCTATTGCGCGTCTTTTTAATTTTTAAAACAGTGTTTCTTTCTTAAGATGTAGTAGCAGGCATTTTATTAATTGTTTTACTTCTCCGCCGGTTCTGTTAACCGGCACAGGATAGTGATGGTGTTTGTGTACATTAGCTGGGACCATTTTCAACCGCTGTCGGAACAATTTGTAGTGACCAGTGTTATATTTTCATCACTTAAACATTTCAACAACAATTAATACAATGCGACACTAATGTGTATTAGATTACTTCATGATGATGTTGCTAACTTTCCCTGACCAGGGCATGTTGTCTTGCAAATGATACGAATTCACCGATTTGTGCAGACGACTATGGAGTACGTACTCGCTGAAAATGTTCGTTGGATAAGTTTGGAATCCTTTATATAATCTCTACAAAAAAAAAAATAAGTGTCTGTAATATCAATTGGCAAAACAACAAGATTAATTTTCTTTAGTATCAAAATATACTCGACACTTTCAACAATAGATCCGTGTACATAAAACAGAACGCCCGCAATAAATGTACACCCTCACACAAACTGACAGTTAGACAGACTATATCACTCCGTAGAGTGATATACATACAACAACAAAATTTTTCTGCAAACGCAAAGATTCATTTCCATGGGATTTTTTTTTAAGAATTTCAAGGGTATTTCACGTTTCGCATTACACACATTTTGATAACAATTAAGATGTATTGTGCAGTTGCTGAGTTACTTGACTGATTCCTTTTTTTTTTGTTGGTATAATCAATGTGTTTTCCAACCTTTAACTGTCAATTTCGACTCACAAACATTTGTATCAATTCAACGACGTGGCACTGTACCGGAGTAAGTTTGCAAAGAACTCGGTATTTTATTTACTCATTTATATACACATATGGCCTAAGACACATTTACCTCTAATTGAAATTCAATATCTTTAAAACAATATTCAAATGTTGTCTATTAGATATATTAATTTATTAGACAAGTAAAAGACATTAGGATTTCAAATATGCACTGCTAATTTAAAATTACAGCTTTATACACATCAATAATACTACCAATAACTGTAAATCATCATATGAAACCTAAAACTGGTTAAATTTACTCACATGGAAAAATGTTTCTAACATTTCTTCCAAACACTTGATCTCAACTTTCCCAGTCATCAAGTTAAATGTTGTTTTTTTCTTTTCCAAAATTGAGTAAAATTCAACTATTCATGCAATCCTGTCTGTCGTCTACTAAGCTAGTAAAATATATATGAGTGTATATGTTTGTGTGCGTGTGTGTGTGTATTTGTGTGCTTATGTGTAATATATCTTAATCAATTATTTATGCTACATACAAAAATGATTTAATAACAACATTTTACATTTGATTCGAACAGTTTATGTTTTTGAAATTACAGTTGGCATAATTTTCTTGTTGTTCGCTTTTAATGTTCTTTGATCACAAATGTATCCCTCATTTAAAATAGAAAACAAATTGTGTTAATCCGAAAGATTTCCTTGTTTTTTGAAGATGCCAGTGTGTGCTTGAGCCCGTTGTGTTATAAACAGAAGAAAACTAGAAGAGAGAATCACCTACCACCTCCTTGTTTTTGACAGAAACACTACCGTTTGGTACCTCAGCAAATCATATACTCCTCATTTACTTGTGTGCTTGCTTGCTTACGCAACTACTACATGTGTACGAATGTACGAATGTATGTATCCAGTTAGTTAGTTTGTTGGCTACGGCTTCTAAAATCTACAAATTACCGCTAAAATCTTATTAACTATTCAAAGAAATTACGGCATCTCCATTTTGAGGCAGATTGCTCCTATTTCTTTATTTCATTATGTGGACTTTAGTAGTTATAGGTGGGTGTGGTTATACATTTATTACAGTTTCATTGTTTTTTATGTGGGTGTGTATTTGCGGTTGCCTATTTGTAATCTGCGTATAAGAGTGCAAATGTCTGTCTGTAGACAGAGATTCATGAATTTCCATGCTGGTATAAATTGAGGAAATGTTACAAACATCGCATTGTTAAGCGCATAATGGCAAATTCGCATGCAAATTTGGCAACGGTTTTAATTAAATTACAATTTGAAATTTCATGAATACACACACACACACACATGCAATCATGCATTCACACATACAAAACTGTAAATATGATGGTATAAAGGCCCTAACTAAACTTTTTGCAACTTTGATAAAGTTTTTTTTATTTTTAACGACTTTCCAAAATTGAACACAACTCAAATTAAGATAAAGGATATCATATGCATGGGTGTGTACATCCAGGAAAACACTAAATCGATCGAGTTAAAGCTTAATACATATACATTTATGTATGCAAATATATAACATAACATACTGATGTATATTTAAAAATGAAAAAAACATTGGTTAGGTCCTTTCTATATTATTAAGATAGCGTCAATATTTTCATATACACCAACACACACACACACACACATCTTATTATGTATTTAATTTAAGCAACCTGTTCATATTCTAAATTGGATCTGTAGTCAGACTCACATGCTTACATGCACATACGAGTATGTATATAAATTTTATATTATTTATATAAATATGATTTTGTGTGTAGATGCGTGTATATACTTGCATGTATGTATATATGAATGTCTGTATGTATAAAACAATGTAATGAGTGCAAAATAAACAAAGATCCCATTTAGTTAAATGCTAAATACTCGTATGTACACGTATGTGTGTGTGTGAAAATATCTGCGTGTTTCTATCAAGAAGTCTATTCCATTTATAAATTTGAATGTGGCATAAGATGAAACTTTGAAAGGGTATTCTTCATTTCATGTACATACATAGATCTGTTTATTTGAGTTTTCATTGTTTATTAAAAACAATTTCGTTTGTTAAAACTATTTTCATATCAAAGCAACATCAATGAATCCAATTACGAAAAGTGCGAATATGTATGTATGTATGTAATTATGTGCAGTTGCACAGAAAGGAGCCAACCAATACTCTATGGTCCTAACACATTTCCACCTGAAGCATATGAAAATTTTAATTGTAAACTTTTATTAAAATGTCTAAGTGCATTTGTTTTCCATTTATTTTGTTTAAGATTTGAATTCGAATGCTATCAATTTGTAGCCACAAAATAAATACCAACACGTTCCCTTGCTGCAGCATTGTGGTGAAGTGTGTCTGTGTGTGTGTGTGTGAAATTTACTCAAAGTGCTGTGAATGGAATCATTGAATAAATGCCTTCATTCTGCATGTTTACTGCCGCACATACAAACAAACATCAACGACTATAAACATTAATTGTGTTTATAAAATACCGCAAATGCTTGAAGGGCATAAACTATTTATTGATTGAGCTTTCAAGGCATCGTGTTGGTTTAATTCAATAAATTTTAAAATATTTCAGAAAAATATTAAGTTTTATACGCGTGGTAAATAAGAATTATATTCAAAATGTCATTTGCGATGTCGTAAAAAGGAAACAATAATAATAATAATAAATATTTACTGAAAATAAAGAAATCCAAAAAGCCTTAACTGACAAACATGAATGCATCTTTCCTTAAAATTTTACTGTTACTGTTACCAAATGTTTTTTTATAAAAAAGTGAAATGAAAATTCGCGATTTAATTTTCAATGCCACCTTAATAAAAATATTATGTGGTTATATTATTATTGATGAAATTGTAATTGCCAAAGGTATCCTTTTCTCTAAAAGCAATAATCAAAACAAATACGAAAGGACGAGTTGAATAAGCTTTTGGTGGTCATTATTAATAAGTTAATTGAATGATAATGACGACAATCATACATATTTCAGATTTTGCCAGTCAGAATACTAACAAAAATATCCGGGAATATATGTATTTTATTATTAACTTATTTATGACAGTGTTATGACATGGCTTCGATTGTGTAGCAAGAAACAGCACGTACACATTCTTGCAAAGAAAACTATCAACAGATTATTGAATTTCATCTCTATTTGTTGACAGATTGACGTTCGTTCGTTGAATAACAAAGTGCCAATAATCGATCGTTATTACAACGAAAAGAAATCTATGTTCTCTAATTTTCAATTAATTGATGATAAAATTATATTTATGTATACATACATACATATATTTTTTGGCAAAGTTTTATATGCATGTCTTTGCCTATTCATTGTATTTGAAGTAATGTTAAATATTTAAAGACAAAAAGGAGGTTTTTGGTTACTTCATTGGTGAACGTATTTTTAACCCAGAACATATTTCACTATTTTATGTTTATTAAATTTCTAAGCTGCTTTATTTTTAATCAGGATTCAACCATTACCTCGTTTCTGTAACTTGTGAGAAATTCTGACATCGAAAAGAAATGTGAAATTATACTTGTCACACGATCTTTTGTAGGATTTTTATATGAACCACCCTGCAAACCTTCTATTAGTACGAAAATTAACATTTTTTCACTCATCCTGTTTTTCACAGAAAGATAATAAAATTTTCGATGTGAGAAGTTGTATAAATTTATAAAACATGTAAAAATATTAAATAATCGATATTAGAGAAGTAACGAAAATGTGATTCCTGAGAAAAGTATCACAACAGAAGCATCATTCTAATATTATTATTTAAATGTGTTGTGATGACTTCCACCTTACTCCTTAAAACTGTAAAGATTAAAATGATTTAATCAAAATTTTTGGCAATAAAACATAACTTACGAAGCGTGAAGGAAAAAAAAATATCAAATAAAAATGCCATCTGAGAATTATAAAAGTTGTTGTGTTAAAAAAAAAACAAATATGTGATTTATTCTGTCATTTAGATTTTCCTGTTTGTTTCCAAATCAAAAATACAAAGAAAAGCAATTTGATTTTATTGTTCCGCAATTTTTCAACAATTGAAATGTTCATTTCAATACAATGAAATAATTTGCAATTCACTCTTATATGAGCTCTCAGCTACATTTGGTTTATTTAGTTTTTGTTTCAAAAATTATTAATAGAGAATAAACAATAATTCAATAATAGAATGTCCCTGAAAAAAATATTTGATTGTTATTTTAGAAAATAGTTTTTGTTTTTAATTTTATTCCTCATTATTTATTCTTTCGAATGAAAAGTTTTTGTTAAAATTCTTTTAACAAAAATAAGGAAATTAAATTCATATGTATATATTTACATACACACATACATAAAATACATACATACATATATATTAACTTTGCAGATTTTATAATGTCAATAGCATGAAATTTATTTCAAATTAAGCTTTAATTTTCTTATACATACGAGTGTAACTTTAATTTTTGTTTTTCGTTGATAGCTTTACAAAACTTTTCTTATCTTTGCAAGTAAATTTAAATATTAAATATTCTTCTCTCCCTCTCGGTCAATCGTCCTGTTCTTCTTTTTCTTCTTTAGTTGTAGTTTTATAATAAAATGTCAACTTTATGAACAATTTTTAAGTTTTTTTTTTCTTACCAAAGCTACTTTAAACGTTTTTGCCACATTACAAGTCTTAATTATCCTTATCCAAGGATAATAAATGAATTTACGAATAAAAGAATAGCAGCATTATTTAACTTAATTTACATAACATGAGTTTTAAGGGAATAAGAACGTTAAAAAAATCATTAAAACTTTATAAAATTGTTAACGCCTTCAATACCGGCGTCATATATTTTAATTCTGAGTAAACAAAAGCCAGATAAGAAAAGTTTTCCTGTGTTAACACAGTGTCAACAAATATGTGTGTTAACAAATTGTATAACAATTTTAATACTTACGATGATAAAAATAAAATGATAATCCTTCTGACACTATCAAAAATTAATTTATTTATTATGGGTTAGCTCATCTATATGCTGCACTTTATTAATACTTAATACATTAAATATTTTGTCTTTTGCCAGGATTATTTAGGATAACTTGTCTCATTTTGCAGCTAGAATTTATAAACTGCAGGGTGTGGCTTCTTGCCACTTTCGAAAAACATAGAGCTCACACACTCTGCACACAAAATTAATATTAAGGATGTCGAACGAATGAAAATGCTTGAACTCGTAATGAAGAACAACTGATTGGCGCTTTATCTCCAAACAGGTGTATTTACTTACGAAATAATTTTATTTAAAGATAATTTAAATCGGTTGTATGTATTGTATTTTGCCATCCTTGAACAGGCCGCCAGAAATTGTGAATAGTGTGAAAGAGAGAATAAGACCCAAAAATAATTGCTAATCAATTATATTTTAAGGGGAAAAAAATTTTTTATAAGTATGAAAGAATTTAATAGAATATTTTCTTAAAAAAAACGAGAAACTAAATTTTAAAATAAAATTAAAAAATTATTTCGATTTGAACAAATGCAGTTCAAAAAGAATATCACCACACAGTCAATCTTAATTAAGGCATAAATTAAAAGCATGAGCAAATGAGAAATGCTTTAGTCGGATTTTTAATCATTTCAATATTCAAATAATGTTTTTGCCAAAATTTCTATTCTAACAAGTGATTTAAATTAACTGCTATAAATCAATAGTTAGTTAATAAATTATATTTATTTAGCGTTAGCATTATATTGTTAAATATGATTTTTATGTGCAATAATACATACCAGTTTCAACGATAACTGCCTGAAGTCTACTACTCGTACAAGTCATAAATGTTTTTATGTAAATGTATACACGCACTACCATGAACACATACAGTCATTACTACTGTCAACCTTTAAACAAACAAACAAACAAACGCATATAACCACAAGTCTTTCAACAGACATTTTGGCAGCAGAAAAATACTGGCAACATTCAATAAAATTAGTTTCGCTTTCGTTTCCCATGTTTTTCATTCTACTTTACAGCAAGTACGACAACAACAAACAACAATACCATTTCAGGACAGTAATGAAAACAGGAACCAAAAAAAAAAAGTGATGATGACATCTTGAATACACCGATACAGGCCAACACATGCTCAATTCATGAAAAACTTACCACTACCAAACAAAACAATCATGAATACATTTGTGTAAATAAAAGAGTAAACAAGAGTGTGTGAGTGTGGGTATGTGTTCTTTTAAAGCAAAAAAAAAAAAAACACAAACAAACTGACAATAAGAATGACAACAAACTAAAGTGAGTGTGAAATTCTGTTTTTATTCCTTTTCGTTTCTTTCGAAATAGTTGTCCTTATGGCCTCCTTGATTACGTGAGTGTTGTTTAGAAATGCACAAATAAATGAACAAATAACAAAACAAACAACAACTAAAATGCAAAAAGGCAAAACAAAATAGTTTTTATTGAGATTTTCTTGCAAATAAAAATAAAATTCAATGCATATTTTGTAAATTCAATGTTTCCTTTCCTGGCAACAATCACTTTAGCCCAATAACAGACCCGATTAAAAAAAATATTGCTGCCATTTATTTTAACTTGTCTGGCCAAATTATAATTTTGTTTTACATGAATACAAGCAGACAAACATGCATGTATGTATGTATGTATATTTAGATATGTATGTAGTGTTTTTATATTGTGCCTGACACACCACTTTTGTGTTTAACTGTTTATGACAGAATTTTAAGGCTGCCTGCCTCTCCTACCAATTTTGTTGAAAGAATTTTGTTGTGCTGGTGCCGGTGCTGGTGGTGAAGACATGACCACAAAAACTGATACCACTGTCATCATCTGCACTCTAATTTTAAGAGTTGAATAACAACAAGTGTCTGCTGTTGTGGCATAAGTATGTATGTCTTACGATTTCGTCTATTCTGTTTTTGTGTTTATCAATGTTCAGCATTAGGACAATTCCTTCTATTCAATAAATTATTTGTTTAAGATTAGATAAGAAATTTGTGTGGATGAATAGAAAATTTAATATAAATTTAATTTGCAATTATCTTCATCTCTTAGTTTTTTTTTTATTTCATAAGAGATGTTTTTAACTAAATTGCAGGGTAAAGTCCCATTTTGCCGATAGAAAAAAATCATAGAAGAGAAAATGATGGTCATTTAAACACATTTATGCATGTATGTGTTTTAAGTCAACTTAAAAGGTCTATACTTTATTGCAAAATGTTTAAGAGATTCTATTATAGCAAATATGTAGTCTTTGCCATCAATATCTGATTATATCAATTTTTAAAATCATTTTTTGATGTCAATATTAACAAGGGACTTTAAGGGCCACATGCTCGCAGCCTTTTCGATAAGTAAATATTTAGGCAACAAATTTTTGTGTGTTTTATTTTTAAATTTTTTGCTTTGTACGTTTGTTGAAGTTAACAGTTCTGAAATGGAATTAAATCTTCAAAATTGAATTGCAACTTTTTAAAACTTTGTCCTGCAGCAGGAAATGCTTCTTTTGAAGAATTAATAAAGGATTTTTCTTACAAAATGCAACAACAGATTTGTAAAACTAAATAAATTTAACCGATACTACAGTTAATTAATTAAAATATAAATTTTAAAGTTTTCAAGAAAAAATATATAAAATTTTATTCTCCAGAATTTATATTTGTGGAAAACATTTCAAACATGATACAGAGTTGCTGATTAGTTGGTAATTACCAACACAACGAAATGCAGCATACAGACTAACAAACAAATACGAGTAAAGATTTCGAAAACATTTCATATTTTTCTTCACTGAACACAGAATTTAATGTATTCCTTTGAATATGAATTTTATGCGCGTTTATTCAGTTCACATTCAGATAAAAATAAAAATCACACGGAGTTAAAAAAAAGCAAAAAATTGAAGAACAAAAAAAATAAATAAAATTTATGAAAATATTGTTGCTTTCGGCATTTTATATTTGAAAACTACAAATAAAAATGCATACAAATATTTTTTTTTTGTGCAAATTTATTAAAATTTTAAATTTTCATTTAAAGATTTTTACTCATTCGGAAGGATGGGATAGAATGAAACAGAGCGCAAATAAATTGTATTCATAGCAGCGATTTTTCTGCTTTTTGGCGAATCAAATTTCGTTACTATTCTGCTACCGATTTTAGTTTTTACCAAAATTATTTTTGGCCAATTACAAGATCATGTTTTCAAATCGATACCGTAATGGAGAAAGAAATAAATGCTTATTTTTTGTTTTATCCACTCTCATTTTCACTGTCTGATTTATATTTAAACATTTTTGTCCAAACTTTCTTTTTATCGAAAATCTCGCATAGCCGGAACAAAGTGTTTTTAATTTTATATTTTCGCTTAATCGAATTCAACTTTAGTTCAAAATTAAAATGCCTTAAGAGCCTTACTGCCTGTTCGCCGATATCGAAGAAGTTCTTTCTTTCGAACAAATACATTTGATACAAAATCAAAATTTTTGAATTTGTTTTTGTTTCAAATGTAATTGCTCGAAAGAAAGAACTTCTTCGATATCGGCGAACAGGCACTTAATGTTAAAAATACATACAGTAAAGATCAGTTATAATGAACTTCAATGGAAATACCAATGCTTTTATGGTAGAACTCGATAAGAGTTTTAGTTCGTCGATAAAATACGTTTTTTAAATACATTATCAGGCGAATCTTAAAATTCGGAATTAAATAATAAAAACGTTATTAAAAATTATTTAGGAAACAATTTAGTTAAAGCTTAATTTATTTTTTACAGTATTTACTTAATTATTATCTACGTCTTAAAATAAATAGAATAGGTTTCGTATTGGAATTTGGTTTTAACGCGTAATACGGACTTTATGTTTTCTATAACAACAAAATTATCATAAATAAAACATATTTTTATAGCCGGTTTTTATTGCCTTTTTTATATTTATGTCTTGTACCAGTTTATAGAGAATTATGTTCTTTTAATATGGTTAAGATAAAATACTTTCCCTGGAGTTGCTTAAAAGCAAAACGCAAAATGGTTAAAAAACCAAAAAAAAGTTATTTGTAAGCATTTGTATTATAAAAAACAAAGTCACTCAATCGAAAATATATACATATTTTAAGGCGAAGGGAAAAAAATAACCGATATGAAAACAAAACATTATATAAAAATAAATTTTTAAGAATATTTCAAATCTGTAACATAAATAAAATTATATTTATACGCCCAGTTTAACAACAAAATAAAGATACGAGTACATTTATACATAAATCTCTTTTGACGGACCATTAATAATTCTCGATTAATAAAATATTATCTAGAAATTGGTCCAATTTAAATACAGCAACACAAAAAGCTTATCACGTATATATACATACATACATACATACAAACAATATTTAATTGCTATAAAGATCAAATTGAATTATTAAAAAAGAAGTTACAACAAATTCGCTGTAGATAAGAAACGGAACGGACACTTAATAAGGACCTGATAATTGAAAACAAAAAAATATAAAATTGTTTTATACAAAAATTCCGTTTTGAAAAATTCATTATTGAAAATTAAAAACATTTAAGTTCGAAAATTTTGTATACGTATTTTGAAAAACAAGAACAAATTTTTAAAGTTGGTGGAGAAACATCAACAAATATTTCTATTTCTGCAACTGACATTTTACGTAGTGAATAAAAAATGTTAACCTTTTACAAACAAATGGAACACCGTTCCTTAAAAATAACTTAATTGAGGGTGGTGTTGGCTGAAGTGGTTAGCGCGTTGACTACTAAGCAAACAATGAGTTAAAGCCTCGGTGCAAACCCTGGCCAGAGCAAGTCAATCAACATCATTAATTTCTCTAATGAACATTAGTGAGACATTGTATAAATTGTTGTCGGACTATTTAAGTGATGAAGGCATAGCACTGGTCACTAAAAAACTGTTCCGACAGCGATTGATGCAGTTCGAAGCTAATGTACACAACGTCACCCTCCTGCGTCGGTTAGCAGAAACATCGGTGAAGTAAAACAATTAATAAAATGCTTGCTAATACAGCTTAACAAAGTTAATGCGTCTACTTAACACCGGAGGCGCCTCAACACTGCCTTAAAAATTAACATAACGCGCAGAGATAAAGATAAATTTTCAACATCTATCTTCTCTACCCTATCCCTCCCCCTGAGTTCCGGCACAGTGCACTGCATACGTAGGGGTAGTCCCCTGAGTGCTGGTCCTAATTTAAAAAAAAAAAAACATTATTTTGTGCATTCAACTTGTTTACATGTTTTTTCTTGTTTACATGTTTTTTTTTTAACATTAAAATTTTGCAATTCTCAGCTGGTATCTTCGTAATAAAAGTATCATGTTTTTTTTCTGTTATTAAGTTCTCTAATAAATTAATAAATAAAATAAATAAAGAAAAACTTAATTTATTTTAGCATACGATTCTCCAACCATTAATGGCTTGCTAATTTTTTCTCGATGGTTACTTCAACATCTGACATGTTACAACAAGATTTTACTAAGACTAAAAATAACTTTTCACTCTGAATCAAAGAATTAAATCGTTCGGCAAGTGAGAAGAGAAGAGACGGTGGAAATATTGTTCACAAGTCCATAACCCGAATATATGACTATTTTTAAGGATTTAACAACACCAACGTTAATAAATTTAATCTAGAGTACAAGTCAGTTCTTCTATACACATGATTATTCATCGTTGAGTGTTTTTCGTAAACTTTCTTGTTTACAGCTTGAAAAACTAATGAAAAACTTATTTTCTTATTTTCCTTAAAAAAAACGTTGTTCATAAATACAAGAAAAAAACAGTTTTTCCAGGACAAGCAAACATGTATGCCCTATTTTACACTTTAAAACAAAAACAGAAACAGCACTAACAACAAGAAGAAAAAAAAATTTAAAAATATATATCGTCCTCATTTAAGTTTATTCTTTTGTTTTCGTATTCACACTTTCAACAACAACAACAGCACGTATCAGGAACACTTGATCATGATGACATTCACATTATTTAGCCACAAACAGATTTTCATATAAAAGAATATATTTTTCGAAATAACTTTGTTATGTGCGTGCGAAAAATTCTATTCGAATTGGTTTTGTAGAGAATAAAAATACTCGAAAAGAATAGAATAAATAAATATTTAAACGGTTTATTACAATTGCAAAATTTAACAAGAACAAATAAAATTTCTAAGAAACTTTCAAGAATGAACTGAATTTATACAATTTCCAGTACAAAGTTAAAATATATAAGTATGTATAATTTTACGAGTTCACAATTGGGAAAAAAACACACGTCTGACAGTAGGAAATTGTTGTATCTATCAAGTAAGAAGAGCTTCTTGACCCTCATGATGGTCCCACTGCTTGTTCTCTACTTTTCTTCTAACCTACAAACGGCAAATGCTATCAGCAAATTCTAAAATGTAAACAAACAATTTTTTTCTAAAAAAAAAAAATAAAAAATTTATTAAAATGTAATGAAAGCAAATTTAACAAAAAACGTTTCTATGTCACCTAATGTACGTACAAACGTATGTATGTATCTAAAAAAACATTTATTTCACGTAATAAACTTGTAGTTGCATTTGTATTTCAACAGACAGAAAACAGTTGGTAGCACGCACATGCATGCATACTCGTACACAAAGTCATACTTGAGAAACATTAACATTTTCTGTATTACGTTCAGTAGTTAAAAACAACTAACAATTACCCCCATTTTAACTATAATGGCCAGCGTAGATTTTTTTTCTTTTTAATTCAGTTGTTAGAAACTTAAAAAAATAAAACAATAGAACAAACAAATGATGTTTCAAAAATTATTAAACAAAAGAAACTCATTCATACAGATGCACACTGTTTGCCAGAATACGAGTATATTCACACATACGAACATGCATATATTAAATAATGTGCGTATGCATGTTTGCTTGTGTGGGGATGTGAAAACTTTACACACTCATAAAAATGTCAGATTTTATTAAAGTTTTCACTTAAATGCTTACAAAGTTGATTTGACGTACTTAAAAGTTCCAACGACAACGAGTATCTAATATATTATAAATACATGCAAACATTTGTATAGACATACATGCATACATTCTAACACATACATACGCAACACATGCATCCTTATAAACGAGCATACATACTTTTAGGTTTTTATATGAGCTCAGCTCACTACTCACCATCATTATAAAAACCCCAAGCTAAAAGGATGGTTATGGTTGTCGTTAACAACAAATACAACATCATTATTCTCAACAGAAACGGGATCATCAACGACACCGTCATTGTCGCCATCAACCATTTCGAAGGGATGAATGAATGATTCACAAGTTCAGCAGAGTAGAGTGTTTGTCATTTTAAGTTAAAGGTTCTAACTTTAGATTAAATGTAAAACAAAAACAATAATATTTGTAACTACAATAGCAACAACAACAACAACAAGAACGCTTCAATTTAGAAACTAGAAAAACAGCAGTTAAAACTTTATTACTGTATAAATATTTTTAAGTATGTGCGATATTAATTTAATTGGAATAGTTGGATTTTTGTTGTTGAGGTTTTCAGGAAAACATAAAAATTATTTAATAATTCACACAATAAACATTAAATAAATTTTACTCCGTATTCGAAATAAGATGATGAAATTACCCCTTAATCGAAAATATCCCATAAAATCTCTAAGAGACAATAATAAATATAAAACTTCTTCAAGTTTGTTGAGCAGATGGCTGAGGAAAGAAATCCAAATACTTTTTAATATTTAAAACTCTTTAAAACTTAAACCTTTAAAAAACTTTCCCGATTTTATTAACATACTGCCCTCCTTAATTTTTTTTTCCTCATCAGTCTGATGCTCTAAAAAAAGACCAAGGACACAGTATTTCCTATTAGTTAAAATTTGTTTAATATTTGTGTTTAATATACGAGTATTTCACCACAACTCGAGAACAGTGTGTCCGAGTAATCAAAAGTTATTCACAAATTAATACTGACTAAAAGCTTTTTAAGAGAAACTCAAATATTATTTTCTAGAAATTCATTAAAATAATGACGAGTGTCAGTATATTTTAGCAAACAAAACTTCTGGGTTTGTCCAAAACGGAATTTTACTTTAGGCGCGTGGTACTAAATATGTACTATGTATTCTTTTTAAGAAATTTCAATATTTATATTTAAATATCTGTTTTTTTTTATATTAATGAATAAGAAAAGAATGAATAATTTTATTTGATTTATTGCTTTATTTTTAATTTTTCGAAAAATAGTAATTCTTTAATTTTAAGCTATTAGACTGATTAAATCTAAAATTTAATTAACTCTTAAAATAAAGAAAACGTGGACTGCAAAAACTGATGATATCTTTGTCGAAAAATTGCAAAAAAAGCGCATTATATTTATAATTTCAAAAGTGCTTGTTAAATCGATTTTCGAAATTCGAAATGTTTTCGGGTTTTCGAAACTGGCTCCAATCCTGTAAATAATCCACAAGGTCAGCCGTATAACCAATTTTTAATAGCCGAATCATATTTTATTTATGAAAAAATAATAGTTTATAAATTTTTATTTTTGCACGACCTGGAAGATATTTTTGTTAATATTTATTTTGGATACTAACAGTTATTACAACCGTTCAATTTATTGAAGTCCAATGGCTTTAATATTTGGTGTGAACTATTCTTTTCGGTAGAATCATCGATTACCAGTACAGAAGGTACTAGAGGCTCTTTAACTAGTCGATTGCAGATGCCGTGGTGGCAGTGAGGTCTAAGCGTTGATCAACTCTGATGATGAGACTGGTTAGTCTCGAAACATCATGATGTCAGTTTAAGCCTCCGTGCAGTCAAATTTTTGTTTGTCTGTTCAATTATTGGGAGCTTCTACATTTTCCTTTTTAATAAAAATAATAATTTAATTTACATATAAAAATTAAATTTAGCGAAAACGACAAAATTAAAATTTATTTGATTAAACATCACTCAGTTCGACTAAAAATTCATAACATATTTTTGTTTTAAAATTTAATATATTTAAGGGACTTACAAGCTGTGAGTACCCGCAGAGCCATAAACAAATTCTCTGTAATAATAAAAAGAGTTTATGGGCACCGTGTTAATCGAAGTGAACAAGACTGGAATACACTAATTTTTATTGTTTTTATTAAATTTTGAAATATAATTTTTATTAGCATTTATCCAATAAATTAAAGTAGCATCTCATTCCCAACTCTTCGCCTGTGTTGTTGCCAGTATTTCAAAAGGGACGTGTACAGGCAACACGATGCTTGCCGAATTAAGGGTGGTCATAAAAAAATTGTATGACTGAGTCATTGGATGCTTAGTTGTATAAAGGTAACAAAGACACTAATGATGTTTAAATTTACGACTCAAGGATAAAAATATGAGTTGATTGTTTTTGTCGCTTATTTTTTTTATTCCTTTCACCATTTAAAAGCAGCTTAAAATGAATATGCTAAATTAGTGTGTTTAGGAAGGTGGAAGGCGCAGTCGTTGGTTGTCTGTCGGTCGGCAAGTACTCGCCGTTTTATTGTTATGATTATGACGTGAAATAAAAATATCTATGGTTCTGTTAATAATTTTAATAAATACGTATGTATGTATGTACATATTATTCAAATAGCTTTTTTCATGGATGCGCAGTAAAGGTAGATTTTCCTTCAGTGAAGCTTTTTTATAATGACTAGTAGGGTAACCGCTCAAATAATAAAAATTAATGTTTACTTTTCCATTTGAGTATTGAACGTTTTTTTATTTATTTTTTTTCGAATAACAATATCGGCTTTACTTGATTAACAACTTTTTATCTTGGTAAAAATAAAAAAACTTTATAAACAACCCAACGAGAACGATAATAAATAAAATACTATTGAGAAAACTCTTAAAAATTATGAGGTGGCAAAATGAATTGAAACATTTTCAAATAAAAAACTATGAAATATAAATTAGAAATATATATGCCAAAATTCCAAAAGAATTTAGAACGCAAGTTTACCCCAAACTTTTATGCATATCGCTTTTTAATAAAAATCAGCCAAATTAAAAACGAAAGTAAAGGAACTTTACTATATGCGGTGCAACGTCTCATTATTGTCTCTGTGCTTCTTTTCACTTTACTTTTTAAGTGGCTGTCTGTAGTTTTAAAATGGAAAAATTACTTTAATAGTTGTTTAATTTAAAACAAACTAAGCTTGATTATACTGGATGCCCTACATAAAGGATCATTAAAATAAATACTTAATGGCCTAAAAGTATGCTAAATATTTTCAGTATTCTGAAAACATATTAGCAGACAGTATAAATAAGAAAATACCAAATCACTCTTCGCTTTCTACCCAACATGAAGCGATAAATATTTTTTTTTCCGTTGAAAATCATTTTATGAAATTTTCTTTAAGCATAGGAAAGGTGTCGTACCCATAAAAATTTTTATTTTGTTAGAACACACAAGCAAACGTGAATAGAAATATATTACTATGAATAACTACACACGTATACACACATACATACAAGTGAATTAGCATTAATACCGAATCTCCCAAAAGTATACCATAAAATAATACGCTAAGTGCGACTACAAACATTTGAACAATTTTAATGGGTGTTTTTGTTTGTTGATGAAAAATATGAACAACAATGTCAATATAATTTTAGGATACAAAAGGAGACATCCATCGTACACTTACATATATTTCGATGTGCACACACGAGTATACATACATAGGTATGTACATAAATAAGAATTTTAGAAATAATTCATATTATCCTTAGAGGACTTTAAAGAAAAGACATAAAGCTAAAATAATAACAATAACAAGAAATCATGATATGTATCTACATAATATCTATTAAATGTATTTCAGCAACACACATACATATGCACATAAATGTCTCCAAATTATATTCGTACAAATGTACCTGTTGTTTACATAAGTAACCGGAACTGTTCCCAGTTATATAAACCTTTTCGCGAGCAAAGCAAATATCCGACAGAATAGAGTTCATACATGTGCATACATACATACTTATGTATATATAAGTATACATAAGTAAGTACATACATAACTAATTTTGACTACAAGTTTTGCATATTATCGGATCGTGGCCGATATCGAATATTTAAATTATTTGATACCGAAAACAGCGATGACAGAATGAAGATTTTATGTTAATTGTCAAAATTTTTTACACAAAACTATATTTGGTAACCTTTTTCACAAAGTTAAAATTTAAGTTGATTTGAGTGCTTTAGTGTCTCTGAAGGTAACAGAATTTTATGAAATTTTCGACCGCTGTTTAAAGGAAGTATTTTTGCATCTATTTTAAACAAAGACTTGTGCTACTTTTAAAAATTAAAGATTTCTAAAACAATCATTTTATTACGAAACATGAAGATTTTTGTAAGAATATTTTAGGCACCACTGATGGCAGATACTCTGTATGCATATGTGTGTATGTTTTGACCGTGCTATACGAGTAGCATTTTTCTTATTCGCAACAGCTTTACAGGGAGTTATCTGGCTAATGAAAATAGATTTATTTTGACACGTAGGCCCCCAAAAACGTAAACTGATGCTGACAAAATGAACGTGACACATGAATGTGAGTACATATATGCATACAAACATACATATGTATATCCGTAGGTACATAAAATAACAAAAAAAACATTTCTGGCTCTTTTTCTTTTTAATACTTATTTTTATCACAAGGAACAGGTGGAATATTAAACAAATTTTATGCCGGAGGTTTAAAAGCATTCGTCACGGACAAACACATATTGACATACATACATAATTACATGTCCACAGTAAAATTATATTAACTATACATCACAGCAGATCTCGATAGTTAATACTTTAATTTCCACTTAAATGCGCCCCGCCTACATGAACTAATGGTTTTAACACGCAAAAAATGCTGACAGCAACATTAAAACACTTAAATCCACCCGTTTAATTTTTGACGTTATTTCTAATAATTATTACTGAATATTTAAAATGGTAAAAATAACTGCAACATCGGGATCTTAATACCCTGAAAAACATTTAGGATTGTCTTGGCGAAATATTATATGACAGCGAAAATCAATGTAATAGAAGGGAGTTTTATAAGGACACAAATAAAAGTCTAAGAAAAGTTGCAGTACTCAGAACAAAATTTTGTAGTGTTACCAAAATCATTATTAAAATTTAATTAAACTAAATCATAATTTAGTATAAATATTTTGTTTTTCTTATTCAAGTTTTATACAAAAAATCACATATTAATTTTGCTCATATCGATTGCTTTTTATTTTTGCGATCAACTGCCTACGCACAAACATATACATATGTATGTACATGTATAATTTATAAATACTCACACACATATCCACTCAAGATTTTATGTACCTAAATGTAAATTAAAAATCATTTCAAACAATAGTATTTTTATTTAAAAGCCAGACCACTTACATTTCATTTGAATCAATTGAGTTTTTCAATTATTTTTAAATGTTATTTTTTTAACTACTAAATTTTTTAAAAACTAATATTTTTTTCTCTTTTATTTAACTTCAGAACTTATAAACTAAAATTTTGAATACATTTTAAAGTAGAAAAATCAATTTTAAACTTCAAGTTACCCAAATTTAATGGGCTAAAAGCGTAGATAAATAAAACGCATTTTTTTATAAAGAATTATCCGGGAATTCGTTTTTTAATTAAAATGTGGCATGAAAGAAGTGAGAAACATATATATAAATAAGAAATCAATCATTTATATACATACTTTGGTGTTTATTTTATTTAATAAAAACTTTTTATTTTCTTCTCAATATATTGTTGTGGTTTATTTTCCATATGCATACATATAATTATATAAGTAGATATAAATACATATGTATATGTACATACACATATACATATACATATATTTTTTTTTATCAAACATAGAATCTTAATGATAAAAACGTATATTTGGCACAAAATTGACTAAATTTGTTTTATAAATATTTATAAAATAACATTTACGTGCACATACATGCAAACATAAATAACAAACACATCACCCGTTTATTGCAACGTAGTTATATCTCAAAAATATTTGAACTTTGAAAAATGCATTTAAAGTTTTTAAAACATAAGAAGTTATATAGTCGGCTTGAGCATTTTAATACATACATAGTTATAATTTCGGTTTAGTGTTTTAGAATAATAATAGTAATAAATACTTTTACTTCTATAACTTAAAAATTCTAGTTTTTGAGATATAACTACGTTGCAATAAAGGAGCGATATGTATGAATGTATGAATGTATGCGTGTACATACCGAAAAGTTGTATATGTTAAATTCGATTTTTAAGTTTTTTGTGAAAAAAAATGATTAAGCTTACGATGCTGTTGTTGTTTGTTGTTTGTTGTTTGTTCCCTAAAAAGGACTTTGAATCAAAATTTATTAGATAAATGCAATAAATTGTCAAATCCTTACGGAATATTTTGTTGATTTTAAAACTTGTTTTTTTCTCTGCAAACTATTATTATTTTCTTTTTCATTTTTTGCTCAATGCAAATTTTAGAAGAATAACTTTTTTGTATTTTTCTTTTGAAATTGAACCAACTTTAAATGCCGAAGGGGAAACCTGAAATATAAGAAAACAATTCACATGTATACACACACACAAACATATGTATGTATTTATGTTTATATGTACATAAAATATGAACTTGTATTCATTTTCTTCACGTTTAAATAAACGCTCAAACGTGGATGACTTGAACGTGACAATGCTCTCATGACTGAACAATAGCCACTGAGAACGATTTCAATGCATTTGTGCTTGTGAGTGCTTGCGTTTGCGTGAATTCAAATCTTAGGCTCTTATTATGTTTTTCTGCTAAAGTTGTTTGATAATGTTTCTTTCGTCCTTTGTTGCGTCTTAAGTAGCCGTGAGTAAATATTTTTTTTTTGCAAGCAAGTTTTGTGACTGCGGGATTGTGTTCTTCTGTTAAACATAACTTTCCTGTCGTTGTAGTTGCATTTTCAACTTCTTTCCGTTTTCCGACATTTCTGGTTGTAGTTGCTTTTGTAATTGTTCATCTTTATAGTTTGATGCCTGCTGTAATAGCTGGTTCGTCAGGAAAGAAATGTCACGACTAGAATTAGAATTTACATCCAGCGACGACAATTGCTGCTTTGCATCCCGTGTTGAATTCAACCTGAAGATTAAGGAGGATGGCATGTGCTTTTGTTGCTCCAGAAGTTCCATGCAAAAGACAGAGTCCTGCACCAGACGTGTCAGCGTGTGCAAAATTGTTTTGATACAACGTTTTTGGGATTCGCTTTCGCCACGTGAATTGTAACTCTTATAGAATTCCGTTTCATAAGCGTACGTGATGAAATTTATGATACCGGCGTTGGCCAAATGGCTGTGGCATTTCTTATTCAATGACATATTGTACAGCATGGCAACGATTTGTTCCTGTAAAGGATGTACGTATGTACATTAGTATGTATGTAGATAAAAAAATTATAAAACATCCCTGCAGGAAATTTCGATAGTGAAATTTCACCGATTGGCTGGTGAATGTGCCAACAGTACTACTCTCTCTATCTATACACCCCCCATATAATGATTTGTGCTACAGACATTTAGCATGTGCTTGTCATTGAGAATGTTGACTAGGTAATTACTAGTACATTTCTATATTTTTAAGTCTACCTGTTGAAGCGAACTAAAAAGTTTAGACAATGTCATCAAGAAGTCAGCACTAGACGATAAAAGTGGTGACTTTGCGAAAATTGGCACCGAATTTACAACAGGGATGTAATGAAATTTTATTAAACATACACAGGTTTCATTTGTAGGATAGTTAGTTTTATTCCAACATTACTAAATCAATAAGTAGGTAAATAAATAAAGAAAAAATGTCCTGAACAAGGGAAAGGGAAATAAAAAATACATTTCTTAATATCCTACGTGGCATGGCAACATTTTCAAGTAAATAAAAGAAAACATCTTGCCAAAGATTGAAGACAAATTGCTAAACAAATGTTCTAAAATAAATTTTGCAAAAGTTTTCTTTTCCACTCCGTCATCTCATGCAAATATTTTATAAACTCTGCTGGAAGTAGTCAAGTTAACTTTAAAGGGTCATGTTAAATGTTTGCATTTCGTTTCAGAAATTGTTTATAAAAAGCTTTCAATAAAATTGGATATTTTTCAAAAACTTATCAATTGAAAACTAATACAAACCCACAGACATACAAACGTACATATGTGGTACATACGAGTACACAGAAATAATACGAAATTTACGAGCTCGTAACTACACAATGAATTTGAAATTAGGAAGCAATTTATGGAATTTATATAAAAATAAAATAAAAAACTTACATAAAGAAAAACGTTGATGCCTTTATCTCTCTGCTTCATAGTGGTGATTACCTTAAAAATAGTCTCATGTGACATGATGGAGTAGTGAGAAGTTATTTCCATGCGTGACAGATTATTTAAGGAAGCGGTACACAAAAGCAAAGTTTGGGGACATTCGGTGAGTACGAGCAATTGTGTGAGGCCTTCTACTATAGTCTCCACACAACTTTTGATGCCACTAACTTTATGATCTGGGCCATGCCAAGCAGCTGTGATTTGTGTCAATAACGATACAGCTTCTCGTCTCTCCATTTCACCTCGTTTCATGTAATTTTTTGTAGAGCCATCTACTTGTAAAATGTCTCTTATAACTTCGATTCCTCCACATGAATCCAACTGAGCAATAGGCTCGGGGGCACAACAAATAGTAGCCAAAGCTCTGAGAGCCTGAGCTCTTACAGAAGGCAATTTGTGGTCCAAACAAACTACTAGCAAAGCCCTTACAGCCTCTGCCTGCACAAAGGCATTGGTGAGCGAACCAAAGCCATCATAATCGATATTCATTAGGGTGGCTATCATATTAATGTTTGCCTTCAACATCAGATCGCAGCGACCATTTTCTATGCTAATCACCAAAATTCTAATTAGTTTTTCATACACTTGTTGTACACTAATCAGGAGAATACGTTTTAGAAGTTGCAAGTCTTCCAGTAAGGAATCTATGTTGATGTAGTGATGATTTTCAAGGGAGTAGCGGGTGTCCTTGTTCACTATGCGTATCTGATCCAAATAGTCCTCGTACTTTTTGCGCTCTAATCGAGAGTCGGCAAAGAACACCGACCTTCTTTCAAGAGCGAGAGTAAATTCGGTAACATGATCTAATAAATGCAAAGATCCCGCAAGATCATCTTGTAGTGGGGTATTTTGAGCACCACTTAGCATACACTCGACTTTTTCAAAAGATCCTTGCATAGTACGAGCTTTCTGCTGTAGTTGTCTTATAAATTTAGCAACCGTATTTGTTGTAATTTGTAGATTTTTCAAAGCTTCCTGTGCAATCGATTTGGTTTGCAAGGTCGACATGACTTCCTGATCACAAGACATGCGCAACTCATCTAACCATCCTTGTACATCCTCCGAGTGCTTGTTCCATGGAGTATGATCATATTCTTGGCAGGCGAACGAATCTGGTTTGTGTATTTTTAGTGTTTTTGGCGTGCTTGTGTTTCCACTAAATTTGGCATGGAAACGTAAAGGTGATATGCCCAGCTCTTCCAGTTTTAAGGTATTGTTGTAACTATATTCCAAAGAGCCTCCCAAAACATATGTTTCATTATTATAAGGAGGTGGTGGCGTAGAGCATGTTGGTGCTCCGCCTAAATAAACTGTTTCGTTATTGTATTCTGGTACCGTTGCAGAGGAGTTTAAAATACTTTTCTCTTTATTCATTCTGTCATTTGCCATCTTTAGACGTCTATAGGCAGGCGAAAGTGGCGAAGTGGCCTTCCGCTCCACTTTTCTGCGCCGCTTTACTCTAGGATTTTTTCCTTCAATTGGCGAGAAGGATGCATCACTGCTCTGCGTTGTATTTAAGTCATCAAAGTTTAATTTTTTTGCTACGGGAGATTCAGTCATCAATTGCATGCTGTCCAATTTAGCCATTAGGGACGATCCTTCCTCCTCCTCGTCGCTTGTTGGTGTATTCTTGTTGGGACTTGCCGAGCTAGAAAAGGATATACGTCGGGATACATGTACCAGAGATGTATAAAACTCTGAGTTTCCTATACGTCTTATAACTGTTGGAGGCGTTTGCGCTGAGAGCACTGAAGTAGGTGAACCAAATTCGCTTTTAGAACTTCCTACCGACTTGCTACTGGGAGAAGAGGTTTTAGAAGATCGATTACTTAAGCTGCGTGTGCTGTGATATTCTTCATTGTCGGAGAAACCTGAATCCTATAGACATTAATACATATAAAATGTGATAACAATCATTCAGTTCTGATTTACGTGCAATTCTGTGATTCATGTTCTGTACTACTTACTTGCGATCTCAAACTACCAGGACTATCATGTTTCTCCCATGACATTTTTAATACGTTGTGTTCGTCATCTGTTTCTTGTATGCGGGATAAATTGCCACCGTACGATTTGTACTGATTTAAATCTAAGGAATGATAAGTGCTGCCACCAAAATGGTGATGTTGTTGTTGTCGCGGATGCTGCTGCTGTCGACTAAAATATGAATACAAGCCACCACTTGTTAAACTGGCTGTGTTTTGGTTTGTGTAGAGCAAGTTCTGGTTGACTGGATTCATGACACTCATGCCGGGTAACTGATTATCATCAGATCCCCACCAGACTTTGCTGTAACTACGTTGAAAAGCCATCTCAATCACTGAAGTGTGCGGAAATCTCTGTAAAAATAAAAGTAAAGAAGGAACGTTAAAAAATTAACTTGCTACTCCAAATACGACAGAGTACTTAAATATTTTTCTCCTTTTTTTATATTTAAAATTTGATGTTTACGTTAAAATGTTGGTTCTTAGTTGCAGCAACAATAAAATGTTGTACAACGACGATGGGTTTGCAAAAGAGCACGAGGTACTGAATGCAAAGTACATACTCCAAAGTGAAACTGGCTGTCGAAGAGCAGCATTAATTCTAAGTGTCAATATTTTTAGTTTAATCTAAGTATGCAACTATACACATACATAAGTACATATTTGTATGTATGAATGAATCTGTGCCATTAGTGGTTTAAACGTCTCGTTAGTAGGAATAAGAAGTTGTTGAACGAATCTTTACACAGCCATTCAAAAATTATTTTAGATTATTCATAATATTTCTCATATTATTTTTCTGAGAAGAGTGAAAAATTCCAAGTATTTGAAAATTTTAGGTGTGGAATGTATCAAATGACAATCACTGTCACTATGTCAATCTGATTTGAGTACGAAAGCTAAACGCGCTTCAAACAGTGAAATATACTCGTATAATCATTTTACTAATAATTTCACTATTACCAGAAATTTTGTTTGTATTAATGTTTGCATAATGGCGTTCTGAACGGTTTGCGGGTGAAATCGCCAGTATACTCGAAAATTTTGTTCCGATAATCTTCCATCTAGACAAGTTTTTGACAAAAATGAATAAAACTACAAGTTATAAATGAATACTATTTTTGTTGTGGTTTTTATTAAATATACAAATACAAAGTATTTACTTTTCTCATTACAATTTCCATTAGTATTTCAAACAATTGAATATATTTAATAATCATTCATCGATTTATTCTATAAATTAAAGCACAACGTTCATATATTAATATATTCAATACTATTTTAAAAAATTCAATATCTTTACCAGTTGTACAAATCACCCATAAATAAAATTAGAAAATAAAAAGAGCATTTGGTATTAAATTGGTTTCTTTTGTAATTTTATTATAGAAATAAAACTTTTCAACCTCAAAAATATTCAGATTGTTACTTTAAATTGTTGGATTAATTGGATGCAGCCAGCATTGACCTTTTCATAAACTTTTAAAAGTAATATATCAAAAAATACTGTTTTTTTTTTTTTTAAGAAACACAAACATACAACAGAAGATTAATTAATTTTGAAAAAATCATCACATTTTTTTAAATGAAAGCTGAACCAAAATAAAATATTATAAATATTTATAAATAATAATACAGAAAACAAAAGTACACAAAGTTGTATTAAAATAAATTAAAACAATTTAAAGAATTTTACTTTGAGTAAAATTCTGAATTATGTATTGACAATTTTTTTGTTATTTCTAAGAGCACTTCTTTAATGATACGATATTTCGTTCAACATATGTAACTTTATTGTGTAGATCAGAATACATGTACGTAGCTTAAGAAATTATGTATACATATACGCATGTATGTGTTTATGTATGTTTCGTTAAGGAAATATATATAATTGGATATAGTTAGTGGGTTTAATGATCGTGAAGTTAATGAAACACAAAGCGATTTAATACAATTACGTTATTATAAAATAATACGATCGACGATACGATGGGAAAAATAATATAAGGAGATTTGAGTTTTGGCCATCATCTCACAACATCGTTAACAACTAAAGTGGAAGTATAAATTTGATCTTGTGTGGACTGTATGATCGTTGATTTTGTGGAAATTATTTTTCTACCTTCAACATCTTGTTCTATGCCTTCATCCGATTGTTTATGATCGGGATGGTGCTGATGTTGTGGTCGATTATCTTCTATGCAACCCACGGTGGTTACCTGAACGTCGGTTTTCGATAAATGTAATTGGGCTTTTTTCCTTTGTGTAGGTGAGCGACTGCTACCGGTGGCTGATGCTAAATCGTCATCGCTATAATCGTCAGTATTACTACCCAGAGTGCTCCGATGTGACGACATGTAGGATCTCTGTGGCATTAAAATGCGTGAATGAGAAGAATTTCGTAAATTGGCTGTTGAGGATGATGCTGTAATATCTTCTTCGGATATGTCGTCAAACGCAGGCGGTGGTGTAGATGAGCCCGACATTAAATGAGGTCTAATGTTTGAACTAACACTTTGAGATGGCGTTCTCTGAGGCGTACGAGAATTGGCCATAGACGTTTTTCGCTTCGAAGGGGAATGTTTTAAAGGAAATGTTGGCGTTTTCTTAAAAACGGTTTTTCCCATGAAACTTTGGAAGCGTTGAGCATAAAAAGATGGACGACATACCGAAACAGTGTCTCCGTTGTATATAATTGACTTGAAAGTGTGTTCAAGTTTCTTCTCTAGACGATAAGATTGCAAAATATCAATAATGCCGATGTATAATATCAGACGTTCATCATTTTCTGACCTGGCTGGAATACCGCCTGCAGGTATATCCTCGTCTTCTTCAAATGGTGTGTCTATGTCAGCTGTAATTGATTCCATGGCTGTTGAATGAGCCACTAATCGCTGACGATTCATGCTGCGCGAACGATTTAAAGCGGATCCAGCCGCTGCTGAACTTGAAGCAACATTATGTATTTGATCTGATTCTGGCGCTTCGTCGGCTTCTCGAATCTCATCAGCTCTTTGCAATTTGGCTCGTGCATTCCGTATGCGTTCTTCTCTTTTCTCCTTGGCCGCCAAATCAAGATTATGTATACCAACAAGCAGAGAGTAATCCATTATTTGGAAACTTTCCAATACCGTACAATCCCTTTGTATGGTCTTGATAAGCGCGTTGTATTTATCAGTTTCTAAAAATATACCATTCGGATGATGTTCCATAAAATCCAAGTCCTTATAAGTGGGGCTAGCTTTCTGTCGTTCTGCTTTTGAAGCCTTTCGTCGGAATGTTGAACCCTTCAAATCGTATTTCGCATGCATTTTGATATCTGATGGCAGTAAATTATTCATGGCTACAAGTCGGACATTTTTGGCATTATAATGAAAGCAATATAGTCCAAAAAATTTAGGTAGCAACGTCCGCGGATTTTGGGAAAGATTCATATAATAACCAGGCAAAAGCTTTTGCAGAAATTCGCACTCCTTTTTCTGTACAGTCTTGATGATAAACTCGTCGTCATCAGTTAAATAGAATATCGACCCAGATGCTCCTGGATTCGATAGCTGCCTTAATGGAGCAGCACAAATGGACATGAGGAAATCATCTGGAGCTATACCAAATAAATCACGAAAGTAGCGAAAAGCTATTGGAGCATAAACTTTGAAACGAAATTCACTATAATGATGTGCCGGTGTTATCGATGATCCATCTGGCGGAAATGATATTGTTTCCATTTCAAAAAAGTCATTCATAAGTAAATCTCTTTTGGGTTTGGAAGCCAAACTGCCCACAGTGTGCTGAATTCCAAGTTGTATAGATCCCATAATTTGTTTACTTTGTATTTTTTTATAAGTCACTTCGCCTTCATCGTCCACACGCCGATGGCCGATTTTTTTCTCGTGTTTTCCCGCCGACGATGGATTTCGAGAAACACTTTTGTCTAACGTCGACGACGCGCTTTTAAGGCGCTGCTGTTGATTTATTTCTTGTTGTAGAAACGATGTCGTTTCACGTCCGCCATGGGCATTTGCTGCTTCACTGAAAAGTTGCCGCGAAGTGGATGGTAATCCAAAGTTTTTATGGTTGGGATAGAGATTTAAATGTGTATCCTCACTTTCTGATAGCAAAGATATTGCTGACGCGGAATTAGGTTTGATTATAGTTAGAGTGGCAGTATTATTTCTATTCGTTTCGTTTGTTGTGCTGCCCAGATTATCATCATTGTAATTATTTTTGGTATTGTTTGGATGTCTAATTGATTCCATTTCTATAGAATCAGTAACACCGACTTCACTGGCCATTATTTAAAGCAAAATGCTGCAAATACACATTGGGAATAAAAAAAATACCATGATGGGTAAAACGAAGAATATTATAATATGGATATGACATAATTTTTTTTTTTCATTAGTTTTCGAAAGAACAAGAGAAACAAGTTTGAAAAAAGAAAAAGTTGCATGTTAGGAATCGTTAAACGGAACTATTTCCGTATCGGGTATAAATGAAAAAGAAAACAGTTTAAATTTAAGTTTTTCTAGTTTCTTTTTTGTAGTGAAATATTTGAATTGAATTTTAATACAAAATGCATTTAAAACTTGTAAACTTTGGAATATTTGTACGTACTTATGTATGTATTTTATTTGACATTAACATGTGGATTTGTTTGCTTTTGTATCTGGATAAAGCAAAAGCTAAACAAAAATGAGGAGTGTTGTTCTCATTCTCATTCCTCTATGTGCTTCTGTTCATGATAAATTACTCATGCTGAACTTGACGACTGCTGCTGCTTGAGGTTTATTGTTCATTTACAATTAAAGCTTTGTATGTGATTAATATACGAGTATTTATTACATTATTTTTTTTATTGTAAATAAATTGTATTTTAAACAATTAGAATAAATTTCATAATTTTTTAATTTGTAAATCATTTCATGTAGAGAGCATTCAATTAAGATTTTATGCCATTGTTTTGTGTTTCATTTGTTAGTAAATGATGCATTATGAGTCATTTTTATCGGTTTGACAAACCACTTTTTATAAATTCCGTCATTGTTTTAAGTTATCGCTGATAGCTTTTTAGAAAGCAGACTCTCTACGTATCAACACACAATTAAACAAAAATATTTACAATTTAAAAAGATATTACAAAATACATACATACATATGTATGTATGTATGTAGTTAAAAAAAAACTCAGAAAAGTATTGATTTTTTTTAATTTAAATTTCAGCGTATATACATATATTTATTAAATGTATGTTTGTATGTAAAAACAGAAATATTATACAATAAAAAAAAAACACAATTCTGAAACGATTGTGAATTCATAAATTATATGATGCTAAAAACTCTATGATGTTTCAATCATCTACAGATACAAAAACAACTAACAGATAAACAAAAAGTATATAAATGGAGCAGATATTTTGCCTTGTTGACAGAGCAAATAAAAAAAACTATTATTAACTTTCTCAAATTTGTTTTTATCTTACCAACAACTATGGGACATTGAAAAGAGTAAATTTTATGATTCATACATTTTAAATGTCGTATCGTATCTCGGCTCCATGAATTTATGTAAATGTGGCTGGCTGTGTTCTCTCGTACATTCAATAGCTAATTATAGGTACATAGTATGTATGTACATATGTATATCAGATGAATTGTAAAGTTTAAAAAGCTAAAACAAGGAAGTTATTTATATTTAATACATAAATTTTGAAATCGTGTATAGGTATTTGAGTATATTACATACTAAAAACAAAAATACTGATCATTTATTTGCAAATTTTATGTTTTCCTATTCAAAATACCTATTGGAAAATGGTCTTGAAATACATATAGCAATAAAAATTTAAAATTTTTTGTATGTATTATATGTATATATGTATGTATGTATGTGCTTAAATCCATAATTTATAATTAAAATAACAAAACTAAATAAACAAAAAAGAATGATATCGCATATAAGAGAACTGATCCCGTACTCAACATTGAGATCCTGCGGGATAGAAATTTGCACGAAAACTGTTCCGTACTGCAAGATAGGGTAAATGACAGAGTTTGAAAGAAAAATATTTTTCTTCTTGTGCGAAACAGCCCGTACTTTTTCTTCCGGTAATCAGCAGTTTGTGAAAAAAAAAAACAATAACAAATAAGGAAATTGAATTTTAGCTAACAAGAATACTAATGAAAAATTGTTATTTTTGAAAAATCCAAAGCAAAATATGTATGTATATTTCGATGTACAAACATACACATGTATGAATGTACCATTAAAAAATATAATAAAAATTAAAATGGTAATCAAAACCAGTATTTAGTCTTTTTGTATATTCAGATATTACGTAGCGCTTTTCGGATATTTAAAAATACCCTTCCCAAATAAAAAAGCTGCTTGTGTAACGCTTATTACACAATTTTCAGTGCAAAATTTCCAATCGGTAACAAATCTTTAACCCACCCCCCGCCATACGGGAGAGTTAACTAATATTTGGGCATCGCCTAAATAGCGAGATGAGGTATTCATTAAATTTTGAAATATTGATAAATATGGCAACTGTGTTTACTCAAGGGCATGCAAATGCAACACTATGCTATTTCACTGTGTTCAAATTAATTGTTTTTGCATTTTGATGAGAGTGAAACGCGTGAATAATAAAATTCATATTCGAATACTTGAATACTGTATAAACAGTGAAACGAATTAAATAACATTTATTAAACTTTTAAAACCAAGTCGTGAACCAGGTATAATATTAAAGCAATTTTTTCTAAACTGTTTCTCTTTTTACCTTTCAATAAAAACATCAACAAAAACATTCTACTTACTTTTCTTCAAATTTGCACAACAATTTACAAGGTGCAAAATTATTTCCAAAAGAAATACAGGTCGTGGTGGCATTAGTATTTTATTCAAATGCTTGTTTGATGAAGTCTCACGGAAGAATAATGAATGGAGCAACAAGTTCGACTTGTTTTGCATTCACAGAAGAGCAGACGTATACACAAAAAACTCCACCAAAAAATAAAAATGTTTTTAACAATTATATTTCACATCCGCTATTCATGTTCGCCGTAAAAAGATTCCACAGATGCATGTCATGTCACTTTGTTTCATAAAAGCTACAGCCCTTGTGTTTTCAACAATTTGTAAAATTAAATATTTTTTCTTTTTTCCAATTGGTGAAGATAATTATTTTGTAATTTTTCCAATAGCAGCTGCTCTGCGAGTTGTTTGCGTCGATGAAAATTTTTAGTAATTTAGTAATAAAATGACAGGCGCTTATGTTAATATGATAAATTAGTTTGTTAAAAGAGACAAGTTGGTAAAACTAAAACTTATAGAACAAACCAACACAGGAAGAAATGAGACGGTATCATTTGTACGTCAGTGTTGAACAACGTAATAAAATATAAATATTTTATAATGCTGCCAGATAACTTTGGTTGTCATATAATATTAAAATATCTCCATATTTAATTGTTAAATTATATTGTAGTCGAGCCAGAAACCATAAAAAAATCAAAGGCTGCTAAGAAATTTTGAAGAAAAGTCTACTAAAAATGATCGATATTTAAAATCTATTGCCTAAAAAATTTTGTTCCCTGAAGAGAATTTAGTTATCGCTGGCGTAACTTGCAAAGGCTCTAAGTCCACTTATTTTTTTAGAAATTTTGATTCTAATGCCGTAATGTACAATAAGTAAAAATATTTAAATTGATTACATAGAAAAAAATTACAGTATCTCGTTTTTTTTGTTGTTGTTTTGTAGTGATGAGCAAAAGCGCTTAGTCCAATTAATCACAAGAAAAATTATTAAATCCACAAAATCTTTTATCTCAGCAAATACTTGTTTTTCATTCTGCTTTTACGCACATAGAAAATAAAGAAAAAAATACAAAAAATTGCGTTTACAGAATTCTAAAATGTTTACGCAAAAAAAAAAGTTTGATTCTTTTTAGTCTCACCTGTAAAATTTCAAAATATGTTTTGACTTATAGCCTTTAGCAATTTGTATCGATTAATTGTTTTCGTTTTTTTTCAAGTTATATATGTACATATATTTAAGTAATTTCTCATAACATTGTACCTAATTATCATTTAACAGCCTGTTTTTCGAAAATGAATTTTTGTATACGTTCTCATAAAAAACGAACGAAACCACTTTTACGTTTTTATAAAACATTCATTTTCATGTGAGTGACGAAAAAGCTTTATTTATTTTTTCATTGTATTTTTGGTTCTTATAAAATGAAAATATCTGTAATAACGATAGCAAATGTCAAAAACAAAACGATAAGTAAAATGCTATCGTTTGAAAAATTCACACAATAATAATACGTACATAAGTATTTATGTATGAATGTATTTAAAAAAAGTTTGAAACATATGTATATTATAATTGTTTTATTTATTTAAATATACGGAAAGTTTTTATTTTTTAGGCTCCATGAAAAATGGCCCTGAGCTAAATATTAAAAATCGATTTACTTTATAGCCACAAGTCTTTTGGGGTATGTTATTAAAGTATTCGAGGAATACATACTTTTTGAAAAGATTTATGATAAGAAGAAGAACTTCAAAAATCGCTCCAAAGTTTCGGATTGACACAAAAAAAAAAACAACTCGAATTTTGTGACCCAATTTTTCTTATATCTGAGTGAATTTTTTTAATTTTTAAATATTGAAAAAAATTTTCCTAATTTTTTGTTAAATTTTTATTAAAGTGGCAAATAATACCAAAATTAAAAATGGCCCCAAATAAAATAACAAAAATTGTAAATTGCACCAAAAATTTTTATTTTTGTTTTTAACAAAACCTTCTGGGTGCATTTTTCATTGGTTATAAAAGAAATGATATATTTTGCTCTGATAACTAAAGATTCCCCGAATAGTTGGTATTCCGCCGTATTGCAGATTTTCTCCACTATTGAATTTCCTGAAACGAAGATGCTTTCCAAAGACAGCATTCCTGTCATTCGGCCACAAAATAGTATATAATAGAACAGTGTGAGAATATGTTTCATTTTTTTGCGGTCTCAGTGCACTTGAGGGAGTTATTTTTTTTGGGTTATAGCTCATTCAGCAATTTTTCCATTTAAAACAACAAAATAAATTATTGGACCATTTTTAATTTTTTTTCGGTGCTATTCATAATTTTTCAGCTTGTGAAAATTTTTCAATTCGGGCCATTTTTCATGGAGCCTTTTTTGAACTCAAGATTATTTTTTGTAAATAAAAAACATTTGATTTATAGAGTTAACACCAAACACAGTACGTTTATATGAGAAAAAAAATTTAAATTTATGAAAACGAACGCATTGGCAATAATGTTCCTTTACGAAAGCAAAAAGCTTTATACATGTCAAAAGTGAATAAACGAAAGCTTTCTAACTTTTTATAAGATCCAAATTTAAAACGATATCGTTACAAAACGAAATTTCGTGTGAGAAGACTTTTGTTTTCGAAAAACAGGCTGTAAGAAGATCTTAAAAAATTAAAAAAAATAAAAAAAAAAAAAAAATATATGGGATTTGCTTGAATTACATACTTATATGTTTTTGTGTTAAGTTAATACAGAAATGTAATTACCTACATACATACATATTTATTTTCAAGATTTTATCCAACTAAGTGACTAAATTGGCTTTATTTTATATAAGAAGAACAAGCAGTCAAAAACATATTGAAAATCGTAAATCTTAATTAATATTTAAATACACAAGGTTCTTCATTTAATTATTAATTAAGTGCTTTTTTTAAATATGTAGTCAAAAACACAATAATAATAACTTAAATATCAAGTCAAAAATTGGCCCTAAGTAATTTTGATTTAATTGTTAGAAGACGAAGAAAACATAATCCATTAAAATTATGAACAAATATAAAAACGGTCAGATTTTCGCGAGTTCACTGTATTTTTATATCAAGTATACATACATACATACGATCGCTATGAAATCTGTTACCAGCGAATAATAAAGTACATACTAGATAATTTTCTTTTGTAAGTCGTAATTTTAGCAATTTGATATTGAATGTCAGCATTCTTTTCTTTCTGCTATATATGGAGCAAAAGAATCAATTTCACATACTTATAAAAGAAACAAGAAAGTGATGAGCACTGTAATGCGAGCGTACATTAACGTGACTATGAATTACATTCGGAGTGATTAAGTAGAATTACATGACAAGTATACAAATGATAACGGTATAATTAAAAGTTAGTACGGACTTCAAAAGATAAGAAAAAGTGGGAAATTTTCCAATCCACAAAACAAGAATAGGTACTATATGAATTCATACAGTGATCAGTGAACATATTAACAATGAACAATTTTTCGGACCTTGTAATTACTTTTTAGTGTATTTGTGTGCGGTAAATTTATATAAAAAATGTAGAAAACTATACAATTGCACTGTTATGCTCATGTCGGTACCAAGCCTGTTTTGTTGGAGCCCATATAGAGCGAAAATGCCTTTGACTTTTCTAGTTTAACTGCTAAACTGTTATAACGGAAAATGTTGCGAAAAGTGAGTTTCTTTGTTTCACATCGCATTTCTACACATTTGAGAAATCTAATTTTAAAAGTTTGTGAAAATCGTTTAATATGTAGATGCCTTAAGTTTAAACAAGAGTGCATAGGTATTTCAACAAAATTTAATTTTCCTCGCTCTCTACGTTGCTTATGACATAACAACCGTTACTTTATTGTAAGATCATTTGTGTTGCCAGGTTTATTTTTTAGGAGATATTTTGGATACGTTCTGGGTTTTCGCATATATGTTTTTGGATAGTAGTAAAAGTTTAAATGGAAACAAAAAAAAAATAAAATACATTACTTCATTGCTCACTATTTGAACTTAAATTTAAAGATTTTGTTATTAAATGTCGTTTTTTGTATTAAAGTCCTCAAAAAGTTATCTAAGAAAATTTTTTGTTTTACTTTTTAAAAATATTTGTTAAGTTTTGGTGCTCGTGACAAATATTTATTTTGTATTATTCAAGTTAGTGCACCATGTTGTCTCTGAGATGGACGTACAGTGACTTATTTAATGGCCAGCATGTGAATGTGCTGGCATTCCTAGTTGTATGCAGTTGTATTTCCAAGTTACTTTTCTTGTTGCTACTATTCGTTTTTTTTTAACTATTTATTGCCACATTATCGTTAATTTTTCATTGTGTAACGGTAGAATAAGAAAAAGATTTGTTGACTATTACAAAAATACGTTCACAGAAATTAATACTTAAATATAACTTTAATAAAATGTCAACAGAGTCTTAAAGAATATAAGTAGTATGCACACACATATTTATAAATAAATTCTAGATCGTGTTACATACTTTGGCTTCCTATTAATCTATTGAATTAAACAATAAAAATTATCTAACGATAATTTTAAATTGCAAATAATTTCAATTAAAATTTTAAAAAGATGGCCGGTTGGGTGGGTACTGAACTTATTTTATCTAAAGTAAAATGTTATGTAGGTAATTTATTAGTGGTTTTCGTTTTTAAATTTATACTTAAATTAACAATTGGCTGTGTCGAATCTTATATAGGTACCATTCACCAATTAATATATTATGATTTTTGGTGAAGGGTGCATAAGGGGCTGTGTACATATTACGTAACGCTGTTTTCAGAGATTTTATACCCCCCCCCCCCCACCCTTTGTAACGCTTTTTAATAATTTTTCAATGCAAAATTTCTAATCCGTAACAAATCTTTAACGCCCCCCTCCCCCCTGGAGCGTTACGTAATATGTGCACAGCCCCTAAGAAGAAACCGTGTTATTGTTGACAATTATCAAAAATATTTCAATTGTTTTTTTTGCTTTTTTCAAATATATTTTTGTTTTTTTTAATAAACACATACGCTTGTAGTTGCATACATACATATCTAGTTTTCTATTAAATAAATTTTATTATGTATTTAAATGTTTATTTGACAATTTATTGATTTATGTTTGATATTCGATGTTGATGGCAATTTCCAAAAAAGTTAACTAAAAATAAATTAAATTGTTTATTTAGAATTCATTTTTGCCAATTATTTTAATATTAAAATCTGTTTTATTGATCTTTGTACATGTGTGCGTTTTTTATTAAATATCAAACTTCTAATTGGTATTTAAGTGATTAAAAAACGTAAAAAACACAATATTTTAAACGTTCCAACATTTCCATTATTTATGTAGAGATTTAAAAATGTTAAAACTATAGAAAAATATACGAATAAGAAGTGAGTTATGAAAGCACACACACATACATTTATTCTAGATTTAATTTTCTAGTTATTTAACTTTGATTGTTTTGTTTTTGTCATACCTATTTGCTTATTAAGTTCTACAATTAAATTAATTTAAAAGTTTTTATATTTGAAATAAATTCATTATATTTTATTAACTGGTTAAACAGTGTGATTCACTAATATTTTCCACGAATTATGGAAATTAAATTCTTAAATTAAAAAAAGTGTGTTTTTTACAATTCAAGCAATCAACTTGAGTAAAAAGTTTTTAAGCAACGCACTCATTTATTGTGTTTCCTTTAGAAATTTTTGGCAGCCTAAATTGTAGACACCGCAGTTATAATAACCTTTTTACATATTCCATAAAACTTAAACAATTATACATAATTAACTAAAGCCCCTGATTGGAAGTTTATTGAATTGCAAATTTCTACAGATTACTATTAATTTATTCTGAACATTAAAAAATATAATAAACTGACTTGATGAACAAATTTTAATCGCATACGAGTTTTATTAAACTCTCTAAAGGGATTCCCAACACAATTCTATTTTTAAATGTAGTTTCAATGCGGAATCATATAAAGAACGTCTTAGCAATAAAATTATCTCATCAAAAATTTTATGTACAAACTTATGAGGTGATTTGTAGTGTTTTGATTTTAAGCTTAAAAACGTATGAGAAACGCGTAATCTTGCAGTAAATCTATAAATCTGTGGTATTTAGAATAATAATGCCAGTATGTTCGACACTGATATGGCTAAAATGAAGATTTCTTAAATATTTACCGAATATATTAAATCGATCTGAAAAGTTTTTTTGGAGCAATAAAAGGAAAAAAATTTTCAATAACAAAAGCCCCCCCAAAAAAATATATAATTCGATTTTAATGATAATTGCTGAAATCGATAGGATTTTTTTTAATGTTAAGAGCTGATTTGATGTTGGACTCGATCGAAACGTCAAAAATTATGAGAGGCTCACATGCGTACCTAAAAACAACAGTAAATATTGGCAATTCCTATTATTCCGATTATTCTTATGCAATCCGTCACTAGTTAGTGTCCCTACAACGTCTATTTATTGTATAAAAAATGAATTTTTCAAATTCTTTAAAATTGGACATAAGAGAGAGACAGCACTTGCTGACAAATCATGAATGTCTGATTTTCAGTTCAAAATAATTGACTGTTTTTGGTTTTCTCCTGAAAAGTGCTAATTTTTATATTCGCTTGTTCGTGATGGTTGGAGTATAATAAATTGTGCATTTTCTATCCAAAATTTTTCTTTACTTTTTGATACCTATAAATATATTTTACTTGAGTTTGACAATAATTTTTTATGTGCCTTGACACACTTAAAATTTCTCTCGGATTTGTAAATAAATTTGTTAATAATAAACAACGAAATAATGCACGAGATTACTAAATTGTTCTTTCAAAAAAATATAATTAAATTAATCGCAAAGTCTAGTAACTAGTTAAAGTTTAATCGATTAATTACTCTATTGAATCCAGCGCGATAAGAATATTGATAATAATGTTTGAAAATACTAAAATAAAAATCGTATTAAAAGCAGTGAAGATCAATATCGAAGTAAAACTAAAACACGTTTAACTTATGAAATATTTTATTGAGGCCAATAAAGATAAATACATATGTTTGATGACTTGAAATAGTTTTTGACTTTTTGTTATGTCAAGATAAGAACTAAACTAAGATTATTTTATTTCTTTATTATTAACTAATAAATTATGTAATTGGGCGATCGAAAAGATCGATTAGAAAAGATAGTTAAGTGACAAAATTTATTTAATTCTTTCGATCGAAATTTACAAGTAAATTGTATTGAAATTTCAATCGATACCGAGTGCCGTAATTTGGCCCCAGGTTAAGCTTTTGCGTATCGACAATGTATGTATGTATGTTTGTATATAAAAGTAAATTTTTGTTTAACAACGCAGCAGAAATAATTGATTAAATTAAAAACTCTAAAAAACGGAAATAGTGTGTAATCCTACCTTTAAAAAGGTTTTTAAATAACCAGCGTATTTCCCTTTTCTGATTCAAACTTGTTTGTAATCCAATGTTTTTTTTTTTTTGTTTATGTTTCAATGGTGTTTTTTTTTCTCTTCTTGGAAAAATTATTTTTCACACATTCCGCACAAATTGCGGTTTTTCACTTTTAAATAATAAATATTGTTTTTTTATTCAATAAATTTTTCTAACTTTTAATTATAAATTATTCTTGTCAATATGGGTATAAATAATTTATTTAACCCCTTTTTCACAAAACCTCGCACAAATTTAAAACTCATTCGTATTAAATAAAATGTAACGAGCGTGCGCGTACATCCTCGCTTCAGCAATATTTATCAACTTATGATCAAGGCACTTTAGTCAATTGTGCTCACTTGCTTTTGGCTCAAAGGTAACAAAATTTATTTTAGAGTGAATTCCGTATGTTTGTTGATAGCAAATACAATAAATAGTATACTCATACTGATTACTCGTATGGTTTGAATGAGTGTGTTGCCAAACTCAGCACTCATCATCAACTGTATCGTACCGAAGTACATACTGTATGTATGTATGTATGTTATTCATGACGCATTGCTTATTAGCAGCGTTGTCAACTTCGAAATTTCAAAAGGCACCAAAATGGAGAAAAAAACGCACCATTCAACAAAAAACGCACCAAGTTCAGAATTTTTTTTTTATTGAATTAATTTTGCGTCCTTACAACATTTAAATTTAGTCCAAAATTCTAATGTCGATATAATATTGACATTGCATGAAGTGAATCAATTTCCACCCTTTTTCAATACTAGATAATATTTCGACATCGGATTCAAATTGTACTGCTAATGGTATGATATCATATTTGTAAAGGGCTTAAAGCTGCAATGTGTTTCCGTGTTCCAGCATGCCGAACAAGGTTGGATATTTAGGGCGTGATATGGCATTTGTAATAAAAACATCTTGCTTTTGTGTTATTATTTGGTCAAGGCCGAATCCATTGCTTAAACTCACATTGTGATTCCCAAATCTCTTTATATTTCGCGTATCTCCTTTTCAGACTCCATTATTGACACTAATTTTAAATATTTCTTTAGTAAATAGAAATTTTATTTTAGTGTTACAACACTTTCTATAAACGCATTTTTTATGCATTTTATAAAAATCGAACAATGATCGATAGTCTCGAGAATACTTTGTTTTTGCTAAGCTCTTTAACAGACTTGACAGCAACTTTTTCTCTTATTATGGTCTGTAAAATTTAATGTAAACATTGTACACAATTGAATGAAATGGTATTGAAACAGTTGTATTTTTTGTACAAAATTAAAAAAACGCACCAAAATTAAATAAAAACCGCACCACGCACCAACTCAGATATTTTTCGCACAAAACATTTAGAAAAGCACCAGAAAAGGTGCGAAACGCACCAAGTTGACAACGCTGCTTATTAGTCGTTATATGTGGAGTAAGGCCAGACCTTGCAAGGAACTATTTTTCCGCATGATCACATGAAATTAAAGAAATAACCGAAAAATAAAATATGTAGTTGATTTCATAAAGTAACGTACGAGTATGTATGAATGTATGTGTGTACATATTGACTCCCACAATAATCTTACTTGGGGCTTTTTGGATTATTATTTCCATTTCATTTTTGGGGGACTAATTCATATATGAAAGTGTGGCACATTGCGATACAGAAAATGATTTTAATGTGATGCAAGAGGATTTCTCCATAGACATATTTATGAAAGTAAATTTTGAATTTTAAATTAATTTCGTCTGTTCAATTAAATATTGAAATTTTGAAGTTGTTATTTGTAAGTCAAGTTGCTAAGAGCTTTTCTCCATGGACATTGCCATGTGGAAGTGCATATAAATCTCCCTGAAGTTTATCTTACCAGTGGCGTTCATTAGTGTCGTTATACACTCGGGTAGGCAGTACCTACCTATTATACAAACTTTACAATCATTACAAAATGCTAAACTGTAGCCTACGAAGTTGACTTTTCTATAGAAATTTTTTATTAAAAAATATTTTCAACGATTTAAATTTAGGAGTTTTATTTTTATCTTTTCTCATCTAGATAGAAAATAAAACACCCGGTATTTCTGCATTGAATGGTCAAATTTTAAACAACATCATATGTTCCAAGTCTTTTGGACGTACCTATGTGTTTTCACAAAAAAAAAAAAATTTCAAGGTTAAATGAATTCATTCCTTCAAAATAATCTGATATAAAAATCCGGCATGCATTAAAAAAAAAACTCCTCATATCATAATAATATTTTTTACATCTACCTGAGTGTAACAAATTATTTACTCATTTCAGTTACTAAACAGCTGTCTTTGTTTTGTTTCTCCCCTTAGTTCTGACTCAATGTACTCTTTCAGTCTTGTGTTTCATTTGTAGTTTTCGTACTTTCTGAAACTTATTCTATATTGAGTAAGAACTAACCGTTCAACATAATGGATTTCTTTGTTTAAAATAGTATGTTTTTTTTTTAGATTCAAAACAATTTGTTTTTATCACAACTGTTTCTGGACACACGCGCTTTACTAAGATGACACATTTGTGTTGTAAATCTGGATCTGAGGATCAACATTCAAATGTTTTCTGTAAAAGACCAAACGGTAAGTTGACTCCAACTAAATAATAAAACTACATTATAGGTATATTCTTGAGGTTTCAGTGATAATTAAAAAAGCAGCTGTTTTTTATTTTTATTGTTTTGTCTCATTTTTGTACACGATCGTATCAAAGCGGTGATTTACTAAAAAATTTGCCAACTACCTATATTTTCACTTGTTTTTATTTTCAGATCTCTACGTTTATTGTCAAGCAATTGCACACAAATTATTTTTTCAATAACTTCTAAATTCTCAGTCAAAAATCTGGGTTGAATACTTAAAAATTTATCAAAATTTTCAAAAGGAATGCTGACGAAATTTCGAACTTTTGAGAATTGAGTTTGCAACATTTTTTAAGGTAAGAGAAATATTTAATAAATTTGCCATTTATTACAAAATGTCTTCAGCTAGTTGTGCAAGTACGATCGTGAATAACAGTAATACATTTTATTTTGAATCAGTTATCTTGTTCTTAAGTTTTAACGATACTGTAGCACGTAAAACCACATAACTCACACGTTTTTCTTCACCTTTTTGCATTGACCCACAACTCGATTTTAAGCTTTTGCTTTCTCTTTTATATATTTTAATTTTAGATTTAGTCGTGGTATGTGATAAGAATTTTCAATTAAGATTCTTGCCAACATTCAATAAATTTCTTTATTTGTTCAAAATATTCATTTAATTAAAAATGACAATGTAACAAATTTAGACACATTAAGCATAAGGCTGTGTGTATGTATGAATGTGTGCATGGACATGTAAACATTAGCTTTCATTAGCAAACATAATTTTTTAATAAGATTTATGTATGTAAATATTTTTTTTAGAGATCTTCTGCGTCTGTACTGCCTAAAGTAAAAAATACGTATAAAAATAAATGTAAAATTCTAAGAAAAAGAAGGAAAAACCGGGTTCCCTGTCTTTATCGATAAGCGTTTCTCATTTAGCTGAAAAATTTAGAAACGATTTTAAATTAATTACTTTTATCTAATTGCACAAAAATATGAATACCTATAAAATTTTCAGATATATTTTTTTACGTTTTATAGAAATTTAGTGTTAGACTTGCTTTGTTCTTAAGATCTTTTGCACTTACACGACGTAATTTAAATAAAATTCTTAAAATTATAAAAAAATCTAAAGTCAAGCTTTTACATGATTTAAATAACAAAATTGATAATTTTTTACATGACACGATTGTAAATATTTATTCATAAAATTTTGAGATAAAAATAAAAAACAATTTGCTATTTTTCACCAAAAAAGAGATCTATAAAAATATATATGTGTATGTATGTTTGTGTGTGTGTGTAAGTTCTGCAGCAATCAATTAAAAAAGCACAAATGATGACAAACACAAATGCAAATATTAACTTTATTAAATAAAAATTTAAAAATTACAGTCGATTGTGCAAGAAATGGCATTAAATTTAATACCCGTATTTTTTATATTTATTTATTTATTTAATATGAATTAAAATAAAGAAGCGAATGTTTGTGAACTATCACAGAGTTTGATATAAACTTTTTTTGTTTAAATTTTATTTGAAAATCATAAACGAACAAATAATCAAAAAAATGCATTTGTCAGTTTTATTGAAGTCTTTGTAAGAATTTACAAAGATGAAATAAGATAAGATAAGATAATGTTGTGTGCAACATATATATCGAGAAATACAAACTAAGAAATGAAAATTTCTTCAAAATCATAAGTCAATTAAAATTATACACATATTTATCTACACACATACTTATACATGTACAGACATATGGATGTACGACGTTATTTGATTATTTAGGAATTTTTAATTTTAAAAATTGCTTAATTAATTCATTTTTTATACATTTATTACTGTTGCTATCACGACTGCCGATACTACGATTTTTGCCTCTTAATCGTTCAGAAAGTTTTCTTGCTTGCAATTTTGTTTCTGTAGTGGAAAAACGAGAAAATAAAAGTTACGACACAATTAAAATTCGGTATAAAAAGGAAAATGTGGCACAAAAAAAAAAAAAAAAAAAATCTATATAAAAACTTACATTTTTATGATGCTGCATATTATTTTCGCCACTTGAAATAAGTCAAATAAACATTGCAAAAGGCAGTTGAATGAACCCTCATTGTAACGTGCCACTCGTATATGCATCATCTCAAATACTATAGAAAAGAAAAAGTAAAAGAAATACATACTAGATATTTTGAAACATCCGGAAATGCTGCAACAACAAATATGTACCTCTAAAGGAATTTAAAATTACTAAGAGAACGAAGGACGAAAGACAAACAGAATGAAAAACACAAACTTGCAAACAAGAACGTGTGGGGTTTGTTCAATATTGTGAACTGTTCATGTTGTAGATTCTATAAAACATGCATCCATACAAGAGTATTATTCGTATTCAACAAGATGCTCTCCGAAAAGGAAAATTTGAAGACTCCGCCGTGTCTCGTGAAACAAATAAATTACGATGCAGCAGAATAGCAGCCAAAATAAACGATTCATAGACAATTTTTTTTCATTGTGATAATAAAAATGAGCAAAAATAAAGAAGGTGGAAAAATTGTTAATCCGTTTTTATTTTCATTTCAAAAAAAAAAAAAAACGTGAATATTCAGATAATTATTCTGAACAATATTATAATGAAATTAATGTGTTTTAAAAAGAAAAAAGCACTCATACAAAAACATTTATAATATTAAGTATATAAAATCTATTCATGTATCTAGTGCATACACAGATACTATATATTTACTCAAAAGCCTTAATACCTTCACTTAATAGTAAAATTAAAAAAAAGCAATAATTTTACGTTGTATAAAATTATGAATTGCATTGTCGATACGTCCATAACACTGAAATTAAAAAAAAATCAATTAAAAGTTTGAATAAAAATATTCTGATATGTTTAAAAAAATGATTAAAAAATATTACGTTTTATTCGAGCAAATAATCAAGAATTTATATTTTCAATAATTAATTAATTTATTATGAGTTAGCTAATCTTTATGATGCATTTCATTGGTTGCTAAATGCCTTCTCATTAACTCAATATTATCATGAAGACTACAAAAACCAAAATAAGTTACAAAAGCCAAACAAAATTACATATTAAAGGATGCCACAGCAAGTAATGTAATTTTGTTGTAATGAAGCATAATAATTTTAGGATGCACCGATATATTGTGAGACGTAGTAGTTGGACCGAGTAAGCAGTAAAACCTAAAATCGGTAGCATTTTCGTTTTTTTAACTTCTTTGTTTGCCAAATGAACCATAAAACAAACGCAGACACAGTCACTCACACAGTCAATTACATATTGTCTTGCACACATGCATAAAATACTATAATGAACGTCTTACTACTGCTTGCTAGTAAAATATTATTCGTTTGGTATTTATTATTTTTTTTTTTTTTAAGTGCCAGATGCTTGTCAGTTTGAGATTTGGTTGGTGCCAAAAGGATAAAAACGAACACGAAAGAAAGCAATTCATTTATAAAATACAGAAATAAGGAAACTCTAAAAATGTTGCATATCCAACCAACATGATTCTCAAATAAGAACTTATTTTGAACAGATGTTCAAGTCGGAAAAAACAACAATTGCATCTTAATTCGTTCATACGAATATTTTTCAAGTCATCTCCTCCTCATAAATTGAACACAAAATTGTGGAAAAATATGTGTATGCACATGACTTTTTCTATATATTTTTTTTTTTTAATTAAAAACCTAATCTAAGCGAACTATAAAGAATTTTTGGTGGTTTATTTATTCATGTTGCATTTATTAATTTATATTTATATTTATTATCTTGTCTGGTACATTTTATAAATTCTCTTTATATTGAGTTATTATTATTTATTTATTAAGTTCGCAACGTAATGATCAGCGAGAATTTGACATGTTAATATTTCAAGCTGCAAAGGTACAACATCTGATATCCAGCATCACTTTAGACTTTAAACATACACGGCTGAATAGAAAAAAACGTTGTTTTCAGTAGAAACCACTAAATATCTTCAGTATGTATTAGAGTTGTCAGTTGTTCTCCTTTCAACTTTGTTCGAATATTTCAAATAATTGTTTTTGTTCGTTCGATCAAACGATTAAAGCTAAAAATTATTTACACAATTTATTGAAAAAAAATAAACATTTCATACAAAAAACTTAAAAATGAAATAGTTAATATTTTTATTAACAAAAAAACACATAAAACTATTAATTCAAATAAAAATTCTTCATTCAGTCAAAAAATATCAAATGATTTTTTTTTGTTAAATCAGACAATCTGGGTTGTTCTTAAGAAATAATTTTTTACAAATTAAATTTGACTCAATTTTTTAGCTTTCAAACGATGTTTGGTTTTTATTAAATTAAATTTTGAAAAAACTCTTTCGCTAATTGTCGAGGTAGGTGATATTGTGAAAAGAGCATAAAATAGTTTATCGAATTTTTCTGTTTTTTTTTAAGCTATTGCATAGCTTCTATCGCGGGCTTTGAGGCGACCGAATCAAGAAATTTTTAAACGTTTGTTTCTCAAGTCTTTTGTTTTTGAAACGAAAAAACCTGGCACTAAGTTTGTTTCTTAAGTCTTTTGTTTTAAGTATTTAAATCGCTCAATGTATATTAACCACTAAAGTATGCTATTGATTAACATTAACATTTGATATCATTAACATACAGTATTGCCAGAATAACAAACGAGTTATAACAAAACGTAATAATAATATAATTGCATAAGTTGATAAAAAATGCTGTGCAATAGCTTTACCGCGGCAGTCCCCGAGTGCCACATGTCTTTTTTTTTAGATTTTTCCAAATAACCATATCGTCTAATATATCGTATCGCTGAAGTCTTTTTTATATTTTGAATTTTGAATTTTTAATATAATTATTTAATTCGCATAAAAGATTGTTATTTTCATTACTAGTAACATCTTCTATATCATTACCTTCATCTGAATTATTGTGGTTACTTTCAACATAAAATAATCTGGAGTATAATTCATTTGGATATTCTTTAGTTTCACTTTTTGAAGAATATTTTAAAAAACTTTCATTGCTCGGAAAAATTCCAGAATTTAAAAAATATTATTAACGTATTTAAAAATTTTATACGTCTCTCATTTATTCCTATTTTAATACGTTTTCGTAAATCTGTTGCAAAAGAATTATTAATGTTTTTGATGTTGATCCAACAATATTGTATACTTTAGGACACTTGTTACATGTGACTTTATTTATTTTTTTTTTCATTTTTGTTCTTGGTAAAATACTTCCAAACTGAGCTCAATTTTTTGGCTTTAGTGTATTTCTAACTTATTCACCTGAGAGTGAAAAAAACCCCATTCTTGAAAATTATTTAACGTTTCATTCAAAACATAGCACGACTTCTAGGTATGCGCAGGTCGACAATAACTACAAACATCCAAAATAATAAATTAAAAAAATTTATACGTATGCATTTCAAACTGAAAAAAATTTGTTCGATTAATTGACATTAATTAATCGATTTATTCGTTATTCGAAAATCGGTATTTTAAAATTATTCGAACAAGAGTTTCGTTCTGTTTGATCGATTAATCGAATTATTCTTAATCGGTTGACAACTCTAGTATGTATTCACTGCTTGTTAGGTAGCTCTATTAAAGGTAATTGCAGTGTTTATTTATCATTTATAAATTTAAAATAAGTAACAAAATAGCACGAGACATATTTATTGTACGATAAGCTATAAATATACAACGAACTAATAAGTTAACAAGAAAACATCACAAGATCTCACTTTTGAATTGTTATCATATTCATTATTTGCTTACTTAATTCACAAAAAACCAAATCGTGTAAATTTTTTTTTTTTTTTAATTCAAATCAATTTTTCGATAGACGTTCATCTCTCGAAATATTAATTTAACGATGTGGGTACAAAATTTATTTATACTTAATTTTAAATAAATTTTAAGCAAATTTATACTTAATATTATATTAGGAGAAAAAGTTGTAATATTAAATGTATGTACAACATATTCACAAACATCTGTAATGTAGCTATGTACATACATACGTACAAGTATTTTAATAAATTAGAAAAAGTTAAAAAGTTTCTTCTTTTTAATTTTTATGACAAACCCGCATAACCTCGTGTTCCTTAAAACATTTTGCGTTGTGTCGTTATTCTTAACACCAACCACCCCTCCATGAGTCCATTAAAAATGTTGAAAACAATAGACATCTGCCAACCTCAGGTTTTTTCTTCATCATTGAATACGTTTTTAGTGGGATCTCTTTACTACCCCTATTACTATTTATTCAAATGCACATACATACATTCATATATGTATACCATCTGGTTATGTATGTATGTATGTAGTATTTCTAGATATATAATTAAGAATAGTAAATTTTTCTAAAAGAAGAAATATTGTTATCTTTAAGATACTTGTAATTATAATTAAGGTTTATAATTATGAATGGTACTTTGTTGCCGTATGTAGCTCATGATGAAACTATGAAAGCTTTTTAACAGCCCAAACAACCGTTAATCAATTCTTAAACAGATAAAAGAAAGAAGTCAACTACAATTTCTTAAATTTTTATAATGCACAAATGAGTCATTCCTACTATATCGACGTTGCTTAATTCTTTCATATATTTCATTGTTGCCACATTTTAATTTAAGCACATTAAAGCGGGGAACTGCTGCAGATTTAAATTGACAAAATGTAATATTCCGTACTTTGTGTTTTTAAATTAAAAAAAAAGACAAACGGTATATTTCCAAAATTCTAGAGATGCGCATGGGATGAAGATTTTTAAAAATGACCTTGAATTGTTAACGTGAATAAAAAAACGAATCATTAACATAAAATGTTTAAAAGGGGTTGAAGGTAACAAGTAACTACAATACCAACAGCAACATGATATTTATTTATGTTTATTTATGAATTTCATTTACGGTGTGTTTACACAAAGTGATATTCTTTCATGCGAAAAATTTGCACATGTCATGTAATCCTTTTCATTAGTAAAAGTAACATCGCATATACACTTCGTTTGAACCGAAATTTAAAAAATTCCAAAGTACACAAAAAAATATTGTACAGAAAGGAAAAAATGTCAAATTATTAGCATACACTGCTCGTCGGTTGCCACTGAGAGCTACCATATTTTTTATATAATAAATAAGTATGTACCCATTTATATATAATTCTGTATTAATGAAGATATAAAACGGCCTTCTGACTTCAAGCCTTCTTAAACATGGTTTCACTTTTATGTTTCTTTCAAAGATGGACTTTTGGGAGGTCTAGGATATTAAATGAAAAATAGTTGTTAATGGGCTTAAGTTTACGGTTTATTGAATTAATGAAAATTCAAATTACAAAGAGTTTTTATTTTGAAAAACATTAGTATATACAATCAGACTAACAGAACGTAACAATATACTGTTTTACCAAGGCCGCTACACCTCTCATCAGCATTCGTTAGTCCATTTTTACAATTTATGTAAAGTGGATACTAATTGGGTAAGAATATCAACTATTTAACCAAGTCTTCAACAGAAATAGAATACAAGAATTATTTTAATTCCTTTTAGAGCTATGCTCTTTATGGCGCGATGGGGGTTGACTTATATTTTTCGTAACATAATAAACGACACTATTACAGTTATATTTTTCTTTTTGTTTTGATTTGCTTGTCCTTTAAAAGCGACTTTGTTGTTGTTTTTTAAAATCAAGACGAGAAAATATGTATGTATGTATGTATGTAAATGGCGTGTTTTTCACATTCAACTGCAATAACAATAACAAAATATTATATATACTCATATGAATACATATGTATGTATGTATATTAGTGTTTCGTTTTGATGAATGTAGTACATATTAGGTCAACAAAATTAATTGAAAATAATTTTTTTGTTTTTTCTATTAAATAAATATTATATTATTTAAAAACTTAACTAAAATTTTTAAAATATGGATTAAATTTCTTAAAACAATGTCATAAACTCTGAAAAATTATTAAATCTTCACACATTTTATGTAGGTATTAAATAATCAGCATAGCTCTAACCGGGTGTCCTAAAACACCTCTTCTTTTTTTTTATTCTACATATTTTACATGTTGAAACAATTTTTGGTTAGTACGAAATACCTCATTTTTGATTGCTCACTACTAATATTCAACAAACACTCATAGTCCGTTATATTCAAAGTAGTCTACTTTGCAATTTTAAAGTATTGTTGTTTATTCTCTCTATAGTAGGGTTATTCACATACTCGTAAATAGAATATTATTTTTTTAAAAAAAAGGAATACATATTCCCCACTGACTTCTATGGCAGTAATTATATTTAAGTTTTTTTTAAAATAACATTTTGTTATTGATTTGATCGGAAGATGCACCATCGTTTGTGAAAAATATGAGATTTTAGCATGACATGAGGAGGCATTGTGCATCCGAAGGAAGGTATGAAAATTCCTTCTGTAACGGCTCCTTAATCAATCTTTTTACTACTGGATATTTACGCATGCATACATACATACATGCATACATACACAGTTTACATATTTACTTTATTATTATTTGAGCTCGTTTTTAATTCGTTTTCATCTGTGTATACAAACATACATATTTATTTATGTAGATATGTATGTGCATATATACAAGCATAAATGTTCTGTCAATTTCATAACGACAAGGTTTTATTTTTACATTTTCATAAATTTGTTTTCATAAATTTTATTACTTTAAAGTAAGAAATAAATTTTAGTTCTTAAACATTGTCTAAGGAATAAAATGATCCTTTTAATGAAACAAATGCACATTTAAATAAAATTGTTTAGAAAATGGAAAAAACATCAATTAAAATATTTAGAGTAGAAGAAGAAACGTCACCTAAATATTATTAGCAATCGATAAATCCGAAATCAACCTGATCAAATTTGATCAAAACATTAACAGATTTCATTAATAGATTTTCAATGCAGTATTGATTTCGTTCAGAGCACAATATTGTGTGATCGTTCATAACAAATACAACAAACATATGGATCATTGTCGATCAGCCTATACCACAATTGTAGAAAATCAAAGCACACGTATTTTTCACATACATTCTTATGCTCTTTCATGTAGTCGTCAATGATATGGATCTGCTCAAATAATATTTACTTGATACAAATATTTTATAGTTTATTAAATTTATTATTTGAAATATTCTCAAAGTTTTATGATTAATAATTTTTTTTAAGCTATTGCATAGATTTTTTCGCAGGTTTTGGCGACTAAATCAATAAATTCCGTAACGAAAAAACCTAACAAAAAAAGTAACACAAAAAACCTAACACTAAGTTTGCTTCTTAAGTCTTTTGTTTTTTAAGTATTTAAATCGCCCAATGTATGTATGTTAACCCCTAAAGTATGCTATTGATTTTGATTTCATTAACATACAGTATTGCCAGAATAACAACCGAGTTATTAAACAAAACGTAATAATATAGTTGCATAAGTTGATAAAAAATGCTATGCAATAGCTTTATCGCGGCAGTCCCCGAGTGCCACATGTCTTTTTTTTATTTATTGATTTAAGTCTATATGAATTTCTTTGTTGCTTTCACAAATCATCAGTAGAGACTTCAACCACAACCTTTTTTTTTTTTTGTTGAAATTTTTGAAATTTCAAATGATTTTTTTTACATATTTCATCATTATTGTCGATAAGAAATGGAATTATTGCACGAAAGACAGCAAGATGTGTACAAGAAATTTTAGAATAATTTTAAGTTATGAAAAGTATTTGGTCTTGTGAGCATTTCGTTAGTTTTCTTGATTAGTTTTTCGTAATATGTTAACGTATTAGCATGCGTGATTGGTTATCTGTTTTTGGTGAACAAGAACCTGCACGCGATGCCATATCTAATTTATACCATATAGAGCGCGATGTTGACGTAAAAGGACAGTATTCTGCCGATTTTAGAACATTTACGGATCCATACATAGAAATAAAACTAGAGTAACATCAAAAACACAAACCAAGCTTTTAGGAAACCCACAATACAAAGATACGAGAAATCTTAGATTTTTTTCGTCCAGCGAACAGGCTGTTGTGAAACAGTCCAGAACCTTTGCTAAAAATTAATGGGTGTTGATCTTCCACAGAGGAAAATGTACTCTATTATCTACGGCCCTTTTGATCGGTTGTGGCTACACATTTTTTCAGCATTCTCAAAATTATCATCATAGAAAATCCTAAAGTTTGGCCAGGATGGCCAGGGAAACAATTATGGTAGAAAAAGGAGTATAAAATGAATTTATTGATGATTATTGTCAAGTTTCACCAATAAAATTTCGTAAAATAATTTAATCATGTAAATTTAGTCGTTAGAAATTTATTTACGTTTTACTTCAACGGGACGCTTTTGTACTTAAATTTGCATGCAGATTTATTCATGCATGAACATTAGATCTTTGTTCACAGTTCTAGAAGTAGAACAGTTTATGTGAAATGTTTAAATAAAATAAATACCTGCTACTATCGTCGTTGTAGCTGTGTTTTTGTTACACATGTTCAGTTAAAGCCAAGTGTGGACAAAACAATAGAAGGAAGAATAGCATCTGAAGTGACACAGGAACAATACAACTTTTTTGCTTATTATTTAAATAACAATAATGAATAAAAGCCGGTGATGAACAGAGAAAGGTTAATTTTCAAAGCGATATTTTAGTCTATTATAAGCCAGCCATTCGGCATTCCGGAAGCTAAATAGTTTGTTACACAAAAACATAGAAAATTACTTTAATAGTCATGTAAAAAACACACACACCCACTGTAAAATGAATTATGCAAGTGTGTGTGTGTTTACAAAACTTCCATAAGTTTGATCTGCGAATGTATGAATACACAAATAAGTTTATTCAAATGAATATAATATAATGTAGACATTCAGATACATACAAACTTACATTGTATACTGTCGCAACGACATACTTTAATGTCACAACTTAAACTCTTCTTACATACCAAAATGAACACATACATATATTGTACGTACATAATATATGCAGCAGATACACTTGCGAACATATCATGCACCAAAAAAAAATCAATACAAAATATGTGAATACGAAAGCAATCGGCAAGAAATATTTTGTAATTTCGAAGCATGAAAATCTTTTGCGAAATATACGAAAACTATTAAAAAAGTAAAAGTAAGCAAACGCTTAGCTCAACCAGTACACGAATTTCACTTTCACTTCCGAGACATTTTAGATTAAATTCAAAGTAATTTTTTATTTAAACTGAAATTGGTATTGAGCTGAAAACTAATGTTAACGAAAGATTTTCTTTATTTTCCTAAACTTTCATAAAACTATTTTGCGTAATAAGAATGTTTTCTATATTTTACAAATAAATAAACTTAAAAAGTAAAATGTTACATGGATTGTTTTCAGTGTACGGGTTCGCATATATGCGGTTGGACTTATTTATGTCTGAACTGCATAAGCAAGGACAATTCTAAAATTTCGTTAAAAAAAAATTAATATCAAAACATGTTTAGCTAAAGTTTTAAACAGATCTAATTGAAAAAATATTTACTTTTAAATTTCATTTTGCCAAATGTGTTTGATTTATTTATAAGCATATCGTTTCCATAATATAGATGAGTCCTAAATCATTTTGAAATATTAAAAGGACTTCTCAGATTGTACTTGTGTTCATGTTTGTATGCATGTATGTGTTTACATTCTTGTAAAAGTATTAAAGGCACAATGGAAAAAGTGTTGATGATGTTGGCTGCCAATGTAGCACTATATCCTTGTTAACGTGTATGTATTTCAGAGCAATCTGTACTGTGTTTACGTGTGTGTTTGGCTGTGTGTGAATGAAGATGAAAATGCATGTTTTCATTTTTATTTTAAAATGTTATATTTTGGTGGTTTTTTTTCAGTATGTGTGTTTTAAAAAACACCAGAGCAATTTAAAGTTGTACATGTGAATAAACACAAACAAATGTAGACTTTTTACAAGCAAAACAAACAGAAATATAAAAGGATTAACAAAGGATAACAAAATATTAAGAATGTGAAAGTTTGCTAAGAAAGTAGTGATGGAAGAATTTCTTCTCACGTGATTATTATTTGAAAAATTAGCTGATCACGTAAAGCTCACTCTTCCGAAATGTGCACCGAAAAAATTAAATAAAACCATTTGTTTGTAAATCGTCCTGTCGCCAATAATATTATCTGGCAGTTTTTATTGCAAAGTTGTAAATCTTTTTCGCAAAAGTTTTAAATATTTTCGGAATATTCCCCAGATTGTATCTTCTTCGATGTTGTAGCAGAATGTGTCAGATAAAATTAAGAAAAATTTTATACAATCCCGCAAAACCAAAGTTTTATTCATTCATGCTTATTCGATCTTGCACACTGTCATCTACGATTCATGCTAATCGCGAGTTGCTCACCTCTAAAGAAAGTTTACACATGTGTAGATGGATAAACTATAAAGTAAATTATGATTCACATTTTAACAAACAAATGCATACAGACTCACATACGCACACACACAAATGCTAAAAAAATAAATGTAGTTTAACACTCATCCTAAAAAATGAAAAGGAATAAAGGAATCATGACATACTTATGAAGTTTTATGAAGATATATGTGTATTTGTATGCATGTGTATATAATTTCATGTCTGCTTATATTTTATACGCACATACACACAAACATACGAGTATATATTTGTATTTGTTAAACACACATTTGTTGGTTGCCGTTCCATTTGCTACCGCTGCTGCGTCATGCACAACCCAGTTAAACACAACTCTTAAAGCTTATTACTTTTCAGCTTAAGTATCTTAAACAGGCTAATGTTGTTCCCATTACTGGTGTTTTGACTGCAACTACGTGTAGAACTTTAACCACAACCACTCCATCTTTAACTGCCTTTTTTTCTACCACATTTCAACAAATGCTGCCTCATCTTTTGCAAATAGGTAGAAGCTATTTGGGTATGTGTTTGTTTATTTTGGTAGTTTTATTACTAAAACTATAAAAAAATTGGAAAAATATTATAAAGCCAACACTCAGGCACACACACAAACTTAGGACCGTTTGAAAGAGAAATGAAGTAGGAAAAACAAGCAGAAGAGAATGGAAACTTACAACAATTCTTTGAAAAAACTTTACAAGTTTCTGCGATTTGCCAAAGTATCGAAAACTATGCCACCATATTTTGATGGCATATGAATAAAAAATTTTGAATTTTTATGGGCTTATGTGTTACAATTTTATTGGAATATTTATGGGAATATTTGGCATTCCACAACCCACAATATTTCGTGGCACTTTGCTTGAAATGTTGAAATAAATAAACTTTTTGCCCATTAGTTTGTGAGTATTTTGTAAGAAATATGTTTTAGATATGAGAAGTAAAATTATATAGGCTCAAGTTCCATTTTATTGAATGATAACGGACTATCACTTTGTGTTGATTGTTAGTAATTTTCAACCAGTGATGAGGGAATTTCGTACTAACCAGAATTGTTTCAATATGTAGAATAAAAAATGAATTAAAAATTAATTCTCGTATTCTATTTCTGTTGAAAACTTGTTAAATAGTTGATATTCTTCTCAATTAGTATCCATTATACGGAAATTGTAAAGATGGACAATTGAACGCTGATGAGCGGTGTAGTGGCCTTGAAATCGGTACTGATACGTTCTGCTAAAAACTGATTCGATATAAATAATAATATTTTCCAACATAAAAAAACTCTTAGTAATTTTGGATTTTCATTAATTCAATAAAACTGAACTTGAGCCTAAATAATTTTACTTCTCACAGGTATGTATATCAATATAAGTTTGAATAATAATTACGTTTATTCGTAATAATATAAATAAAAAATATGTTTTAGATATGTTTATGATGAATCTTTAGTAAATGTATTGCTCGCTGGCCAACAACTTTAACAACTGTTTAGTAGAAGAAATAACCTAACAATTAGGCTCGAAGCAATACTTGCGACGAAAATTAATTAATTGTCAAAATTTTTTATTCATAAACAAACACGACCCACAAATTGATTAGCTTGATTTCAAAAAACACTCTTTGCTTGGCCGCAATCGAACCGACAACCTCCAGTTTAATAGGCCGACAGTACTACCAATCAGTCGCGGCGACACTCAAAGAAAAACAAATTACTTAAGAAGGCTTTTTAGTCTATCATTCGTTATCATTTTTACAAGTCTTCAACCAAAAATTTATTTATCAAGAAAAATGTGCTATTTACTAAACTGAAAAGAAATTTTTAAAGTATTAATTAAAATGAAGCAATTTAAATACTTAATGCACTTTTGCAAAATTTCTGTCTAAATCTGTTGACAAATTTCAAAAAGTAAAAATATTAAAAAAATTTGCAACAAACTATTTTGCGCGACCAATCATGAAAATATTTTTTTTTTTTTTTTGATAATTTTATTATTTATTGAATCTTTAATTATAGATTAAATTATCAATAAAATTTTCAAATCTTAAATCTAAAAAAAAATATTAAATATAAGTTTCAACGGTTAATTTTTGTTGTTTTACATCTCTCGTGTACGGCTGAGAAAAAGAGTATCCCTCCTTTTCAGCCGGGTGTGGCCTCTATAATGAAGAATATTGCGCGCAAGTGGATTTGGGTGCAACTCAAGTTTTTTTATATATTTTTTCACGTGTTTTGAAAATACTGTCTTCACCAACGGAACGTCTAGATCTTTATGAATTCGATGGTTTCTGACATACCATGGGGCTGTTGTTATTGTACGTAGAATTTTATTCTGTCGCCTTTGAATTCTTTCGACATTCGATGCTGAGGCAGTGCCCCATAATTGGATTCCATAGGACCATATTGGTTTCAGGATCGCGTTGTAAATCATGAAAATATGACATTTTATAATTTATCAATTTGTTGTTGTTTTTATGAAATAATTAGCAAATATTTTACTTCAGTTTATAAAAAAAAAAAAAATAAGAAATAAAGCATGCAAAGCATTTGTCAAATTTAACTTAAATTAATGGTTTTAAATTTCGTTTGTTTATAGAAACATTCTTAAATAATAAATGAGAAATACCACACAATTTTTTTTGACATCTTAAGCATTGTGGTATTTTTTTGTACTACTGCACATACTTTATAATTGAACCATGATGATATTTACTATCGCGGAGTCTGTTGTAACCGATATCCGCTGTATTAAAGAAAAAATTCTTGTGTATATTTATAATATTTCTTTAAGCCGCTATGTCGCTTATCAGGAAATTGTTTAATTTATAATAAAATAAATTTTGACAAATGTCCATTAAGACAATTTGCTGCTAAAGGGTTGAGGAGTTTTTGCGTTCATGAGAAACATTTTCATAATTGGCATTTCACAATATTGATACAACTCTGATTCATAGTAAAATGCAAATAATAATTTAAAAACTGTTTGTTTTCATCATAATGAACGATAAAATTTATTGTTTTATTATTATGTATTATTATTCAATTGAAATTATAATTTCCTTTATTCTTTACATCTTTAAATGACACAAGTAGATACATACACACATAGTTATATACATATATGATATATGCATGAGTGTGTGCGTATCCATGCATACATTAGTTGGTGCTGTTCGTTCGATGAAAAAGGAAATTTTTGTACTGATTGGACAAATCTTAGAAGTGGTTATAAGAAACCGAAAATCAAATTTGTATAAAGTTGAAGATATTTTGTAATTATTGGGAATTGCACCCTTCTGAAACAGATCCCGATCTACACTTTATAAAACTTAATTGAAATGCAGACTTTGACAATTTGTTAGCCTGATTTTTCTGATTCAGTTGAAGGATCAAGTCAATTACTGCTCTATCAAAACTAAAATTGAGAATTTGAAACTTCTTTTTTGTGCAGCCCTAATGTATCTACTTTCTTAAGCACATACATATGTACATGAATGTAAAATTATTATGTTGATCAACAATAAATTCCAAAATTAAATTTATATAAAAGACAGTGATTGGGAGCTTTTTCTCTCTTTATAACCTTGAAAATAATTAGTCTTACAGCAAGTCCGTACAACTTTTTGGTTACAAAACTCTAATTTGACAGGAATTTTGAAATCTGTAAGGAATTTAATTTTGCCCCACGATCGAGCAATAGATCGGAAAGCTCTTCATGTTTAATACAAAGTTTGAGCATTTTATAAAAGTAACGGTTATTTGCCACAAATTCTTTTCTGTGATGTGGAATGAAATTATAAACACATACGCTGCATATGCTTTTTTAAGAATATCTCGTTACGAACCGGCTGATATGAAAGTAAATATACATAAATGAACTAAAACTCGATAAACGACCAACCAACCCTCCCCACATGAACACAATGTGAGTCTAGACAGCGAATACAAAAAATCAACGCTCTGAGGCAGATGTGCAACTCAAGCAAACGTAAATAAACATATTGTTGTTGCTTGCGTTAACGATAAAAATAAAAAAAATAAAATCCTTAATAAATTGTTCACAGTGTTACCCTTCGTATAGAGTACTTGCATAAGTTTGATGATACATTACACATACTTAGACATCGCATACACACATTCTTAATATAAATATAATTGATATCCTTTTTCGCTCAATTCATTTTATTTTGTTGCCTTGTCCCCTGTCTTGTGCAGTTCCAAGGGGTGTTTTTCGTTTTCCTTCGCTGTTGTTACTGATTTCAACATCTCTACGAGGGAAGCAACAAACAACAAAAACAAGGAAAGAGAAAAAAAAGTGATAAAGGTGTTTGAATCTATTCCTGTGTTGGTTTGAGTGTTTTGTGCCACAACTACCACCACCTTGCTTGCAACTGTTTTTGTGCTAATGTTGCTTCTGTATAGTTTATACTTTTAGTTGTTGAATTCGTTGCTATAATTACTTGCATCCGTACGTTGCAAGCGCTCACTTTGACTGTGTTCATTTTATTTGAAAATCCGTTGTGGAAATTGAATCAAAATAGAAAGAATAAAAAAAAGCACTCTTATGAATTTCCGTTAAAATAAAATTGTTCAAATGTTTTGCTACATTCGTACACAATGTATGTATGTATGTTCTATGTTATTTTTGTTCTTGTTCGTGTTTTTATTATTATTACTGCCGTTGTAGTTTTTATTATTGTATTGTATTTTTTTTTACGAACAACTCTTATTACAGCTTCTTTATGATTGAAATTATCATTGTAATCATGATTGTGTATTTTTTGTAAATTTTTTTTCGTGTGTTGATTTAAGAAGTTTTCTTTGAGTTGGTGACTGTCAATACAAAAGGATACTAGAATGACATGCAACCTGAACATTAAGTAGCTCATATATAGATTATTAATGTAGAATGAATGACAAGTATATTTGAGGCACGTACCGTCTCTACGAAACTTGTATATTAACAAACACATACACACATATGTAGAGACTTATTTATTTATTTATACATTGCATTTTAATTCCTCATTTAAAACCTCATTCCTCACTTGTGTGAGCATGTTCATTTTTTTTATTTATTGTTTGCTCTTGATAACGAGAGTACATAATTTTATTTCCTTTGTTTCCCTTTTTTGATTTGCCAACACAGACAGACGGCTTTAAAAGTGTAGATAAAAATTAAATTTAACTTATATCTCCTTACAAACATATGTACTCGTATATCTGTGCATTAGAGTTGTCAACCGATTAAGAATAATTCGATTAATCGATCAAACAAAACGAAACTCTTGTTCGAATAATTTTAAAATGCCGATTTTGGAATAACGAATAAATCGATTAATTAATGTCAATTAATCGAAAAACTTTTTTTAGTTTAAAATGCATACGTCAAAAATGTTTAAATTTGTTTGTATGATATAAAACAAAGCGAACCAAATACATATTATTTTGGATGTTTGCAGTTGTTGTCGAACTGCGCATACCTACATATGTACATAGTAGTCGTGCTATGTTTTGAATGAAACGTGAAAAAATTTTCAAGAATGGGGTTTTTTCACTCTCTGGTGAATAAATTAGAAATACACTAAAGCCAAAAAATTGAGCTCGTTTCGGAAGTAGAAGAAAGCTAAACAATTTATCAACTTTTATTTGTAAAAGATTATTTCTTAAGAACAACCCAAATTATCTGATTTCACAAAAAAAAAAAAAAAACATTTGATATTTTTTGACTGAATGAAGCATGTTTATTTGAATTAATAGTTTTATGTATTTTTTTTGTTAATAAAAATATTAACTATTTTATTTTTTAGTTTTTCGTATGAAATGTTTATTTTTTGTCAATAAATTTTTTAAATCATTTTTTATTCGTTGCTCTCATCGATTAATCGAAAAATTTTTCAGCTTTAATCGTTTGATCGAACGAACAAAATCAATTATTTGAATTATTCGAACAAAGTTGAAAAGCGAATAATTGACAACTCTACTGTGCATACATATATATTTACATATATATAAATGTATCGTGTTGAAAATGGCTGGACCAAATTGGATACTTCCTTCTCCGATTTTTTTCGTAATTGATACAAAAAAGTTTAGAAAAAAAAAATTAACTAACCAAATTTTGCCAAACCGAAGATGAGTTTCGACAAAATGTTGTTGTTGTTAATCCTTAATTACTCTTATAGAGATTGCTACAGTTTTTCATAGCTGACAGCATTTGTTTTAAGAGAACATTTTAAAAAATATTCAAAAAATATACGAGAAAAAAAAATATACGAGAATAGAATTTTATATGATGCAAAATTTTTAATTTTTCCATTCATTCTGATATAATAATGCGCTAGGTGCAATCACACACACACACACATAGTAACTAAACAAATGTATATAATAACCTTATTATATGTATGCATCTAACAAATGTGACTATCGTTGCCGGTTATTTTCTATTTGTTTTGGTAACAAATTCATAGAGTACAATCGTAATATTCTTTTGATTAAGTCACATTAAAATACCACATTTGTGTGTCCAACTCGTATCATTGTCAGTCTCAGGCAGGAATTAAAGGACATGGGTAAATACATACATACATATACACACATATATACACACATACATATGTTTATTTTTATATTTCGATTTATTATAAAATAATATGTTGCCTTCCCTAAACGTGACCAAAAACCTCACCACCAGGTTTATACAGAACAAAACCACTCACGATTCATTTGTCTGTATGGGACATTGCAGTGATATTTTTATTATAAAAAATAAATAATTTCAATGATCTTCATTTTATGACCTGCATCTGCTGCAGTGGCATAAACACATTAAATTTTAATCTTCGGGCTTCTATTAAGGCGCTTCAAAACTACAAAGAAGTTTCTGTGATTCTGAAGTATGAGATGGTCAATTTGTGGCCTGTTTTGTTAGTCTTTTTATTTAAAATGTTTTATGGATACTCAACACAAACGGACAGTAAAAATGATACACAGTGGTGTAGGTTGCAAAAAAGAGGTTATAAATATGGCACTTCTAAAGCACTCACGGGATATGCCTGAGAGTAGACATTGCTATAGATAAGCTTGTAGCACTGCAGCAAGCACAAGAATATACAATAACTAGAATTCAGCTTGAAACTGATCTTACTTTGAAAATATAAAACATTCATATTAGAACCAATAGAAAATGTTTGTTAAGATATTTTTTATTCTTCTCAGATTTATAAAATTATTTTCGCTGAATTTGAATTGTTAGTCACTTTTCTTAGAAAAAAAAAAAAAAACAATTTAAAGTCCTTTTAGTTTTGTCTCGAAAATTTTAGTGTTTATAATTTTTGGAAATCAGTAAGTATTTGAGAAAGTTACAAACCCCTTTCACCACCTGTATTTCCGTCCTTGGTTTAGCTAAACGATTTACAGAGTGCTGTGCTAAAAGCGTAGCTTCTCCTTCATGCATATCTTTTCACTAGATTAGAAGTTCCAAACTTATTACCACCTTATTTTTAGTTTCTACCACTGTGCGACGAGGGTGATGAAATTAAACCCGTACCTCACTTGCATTCGTTTGTACATCCATTCATCTCTTGTCATTTAAAAAAAAAAATATAATATATTGTTGCTGAACTGAATTAAAAAAGCATATAAAAAATTTGTTGCTATTGTTGTTAAGTACTTTTTTACTTTCGTAGCTTAATAAACTCGAAGAATCTTTTGCAGCATCTGGAAGAGTAGAAGAGAACATTTTAAAATTTACATTTTCAGAATAAATATATATATTTTTTTTGTTGGTTAAGGACTCTTTAAGTATCGACGCTTATTCAAAATTCAAAACGTGTTGTTTTGTTAACGGTGTTGTTATGTTTTCTTATCACTTTCCTTTTTTTATAAACTAATAAAATTTAAATATTCAAGAAAAACAAATGAAAGAATCCTCTGCATACGTGTTGGTGTTTATATTGGCAACAAATGTTTGTAATATTTTCTATCGAAAATGTTTGTGAAATGTGTGATCGATTTTGATGTTTTAACTAATCGAAAGGAAAAAGGTGCCAAAAATAATTGCTATCAGACATGTGAGTGTAAATTGTTCCTTTTTGGCAATAAATTATTGTCGAATAAAAGATAAGAATTTTTGTTTGCACGACGAATGGATGCCGCACGGTATGAATTTGCAACACGAAAGAGTCGACCTTCTTTAGCAGTCGACGTTGTTTTTTAAGCTTAACAGTTCATTCGAATGGTCCAGTAGTTTAAAATTTAGTAAAGAAAATATGATGATCGAAAACACTATTTTTGAAAATTTTGAAAATTTTACGAATCGATTCGTTCATCTACACGTACGACTTCTGACCTCTATTTCATTAAAAGTAAAATAATGAGAAATTTAAAAAAAAATGTTTTATGAGCTTAAAATTTTATCTAAAACCGGAAGACACCGTAAAATATGGTGTTGCAAAATGCGCCTCAATGTCGAAACGTACTGTATAAATTCCGTATGAATGTATTCACGATAACTTGAGATTAATACAAGAATTAATTTTATATATAAAACATTTTCAATTTATGTTGTACATATTTTGTCAAATAGTTTATTAAAGTTTTCAAGTTTCGGATTCTGTCAAAGTATACAAGTGAAATTCCTTAAAAAACATTAATTAATTACTTGTATGCTTATTGCAAAGTAATGACACAACTAACTGAAAGTAATGCTAACAGTGTGCAGTTTGACATTGACAATTATGTCTGTAACGCAAACGAACTATTCTCTTTTTCAGCTTTTCCCTGATTGCTTATCATCGAATGTAATAAATAATTAAACAAAACCACTTTTCCTGCAACAAAGACAGAAGCTCTTACAAATTTTGAAGGCGGGCGCTGTGCGCACATTCCCAAATTTTCACAAGCAAACATTAAACATACATACATACGTGTCCCTAGACTTTTTCTTTTTGAATTTTTTTTTGTGTATATTTTCCTGCTTTAAAAAAACTCATGTAACTTTTAACAACGTTTTATTTTTGTGATCTGAATGATGTCAGTCTCGGACCGGTTTTTTTCTCAATGTTAGAGCATAAATAAACCTTCATAAAAAAAGAAATTTAAATGAAAAGAAAAACTTTTAAGAGTTTATTTCTTTTTTCTTTATGTTTCATTTTTGTCTAAAATAATTTCCGGTGATCCCTTTTTAATGCAGGAATGTTGGAGTCCTTAAATTATGGACAAACACATTAATAATATTTAGGTGCTTGTTGATGTGTGTGTGTAAGCGTTTTTTTTTTTTATTATGTCTTGAAATATTTTTTATAGTCATTTTCTTGTCAGCTCGTATGTAAATTAGTATGCGTCAAACAAAGAACCAAAAAAAAAAAAAAAAACGTAAAGAAATGAAAAACTTTCTGTCGGCTGTTACTCTTCATTACGATTATTATGTATGTTAATCATTTGATAGGACATAATGTCCTTTTATTACTGTTGTCCTGGGTAGTGGTGCGTGTATGTAGATGAGTGTTTTTGTTTTTGTTGTCATTCAAGTGAATCTGGCTAAAAAGGGGCTGTTTTTCTGTTTCTCATTTTATTTTTTGTAGTTAAACTTTATTTGAAAAAAGAGGTTGCGTTGCAGTGGTTAAGAAATTGTTAAGAGCGTTGGCGTGTGCCTTCTCTGTGTTCTTTTTGTTATTTTTTTTTTTCTTCCCTACATGCAGTTTTTGTATCCTTTTTGTAAAAATGTTTTTAGCTCGTGCTCTAACGCTTTTCAGATGTCAGTTGGTTTGATAAATGAAATTGAAAATTCGCTCAGCATAACCGTTAGTAGTTTGGCTTTTCGTTCGAAAGTGTGTTAATGTATGTTTGTTATTACAGCTGATAGTGTTGGGAGTTTATGTGGCGGTGCAGGAGGTGGTGGTGTTATGTGTTCTACCAACTGTAACGGCATAAGGTTATCAAATAGTTTTGCTTACCCGCGCCAAACGTTGTATATAAAAGAAAACTCGATGAAAAAATAAAACTGTTTAATTTCAACGAATGTCTCTGTATGTATTAAATAAACATTATTGCTCTAATGCGAAATGTTTTAGATAGTATTAACACTGGCTTGTGTTAGCGTCATGCCAAATTAAAATTTAAAAGTTACTAAAAAATATTAAAACGTGACCACTTAAAAGAACAGCAGCTGGATTGGCTTAGTTCGATTTGTTACCAAATTATTTTTTTTTTTTTATTTATTGCGATTATTATTCACAACTTTCCTATTGTAGTTAATTTTAGTGCAGTTATTTTATATTCAAAAATATTTCACCTTGACACATACTTACAAACTTCTCATTACATACACAAATAAATTTTTCAATCCATTTTCTTAATTTAACACTCTGAGAGAAACGTGATATTTTTAGAAATTAAAGTCGTCAATCGCTTATATGGAACTGACAGACGGGCATTTTAAAGCGAAAAGTTCAACAATCAACGAATTAAAATATTGATCGTTTTCGGGAAAGGAGCAGAGATTATAATTTTATTTTTCATTCGCAACAATTTTCAAATTAAAAAACTTTACACAATACATAATAGTTAAAGTTAAAGAAATAAATTACAGTTTTATGAAATCTAAAAGCAAAAAATTAATTCTGAATAAAGAAACAAAGACATTTTGCAACCTAAATTCAACAGATACTTTGAGGCGAAAGAAAACATTTTCAAGGTAATTCTGCATTTACATGCCAAACAAAACATACTGTCACACGATTTATATTTTATTCACAATTATAATACATTAGAAATGGTAGTGCATGTGTGTGAGTGTGTGAACGGAGTATATTTGTAAGGATGAATTAATAAACGAATACATGAATGAAAAAAAAAAAATGAAAATAAACAAATATGAAATTAAAAAGATAAAATATTAAAACTACAAACTAAAAGTATGAAAAAATATGAATAATAAAAATCTATTATATATCTGTTGATTTAAGATGGTTCAAGGTTGTTGGTTGTAATCATGTATTTGTTTCTGGTGTGTATGTGTGCATGTGTGTAATCTTATGGTCCAAAGTTATGTGCACACATACATATATCTGTGTATGTGTGCTATTATGTTGTATGCGTAACATACAGACACACACACATACAGAGTGACAAATTGTTTTCGAATAACCTCAGGTTATGTTGATATTTATGTGTTATTGTGTTTATCAAAAAAGGGACAAAGATTGCAAAGAACCAACAACTTTGTTGAGGGGCAAGTTAAAGCTTTAAATCTCATGTAACGGATTAGAAAGGGGCTAGTACATACATATTGGTTGGAAAAGTGGATATGGGAGTGGGTGGGTGGTGCGTAGAAAATTAAGAACAAAGTAAATTCTTCACTCATTTCTAAACATATGTTTTCTATACGAGAGTATGTATTTTGCCCACTGGCAATTAAAGAAAACAAGAATTTTAGTACATATTTCTATAGAGTTAAAGAAAATTTCGTATTGCATGTGTTTGTGTATGTAGATGTGTACGAGTACTTAGAACAGACCTCGGAGAACGGGTGCGTGTCATTGTGTATTTCCTTTTTTGTTTTTTGTTTTTTATGTATTATTTCTGTTTTTCTTTTCTTTGCGTTCATTTCACAACATTATGTTTTCTGTTCTTTTGTTAATTTATACATTTTAATTTAATGTTTATGGTTGGTTGTCTTGCGGAGTTGTTTCATGAGTTGTATGCATAATTGGGTCAATTTAACGATTAACTTGTATCCGCTTTCTTACACCGTAACAAAAGTTTAATAATAAAGAGGTAATTATGGCAATTAACACCTTTTTTTCCTTTATGTGTAGTGTAGCCCTGTTTAAGTTTTTCTTCTTCATAAAATAAAAATCTAGGCTGTATGTAGGTTGATGGCCCATCTATCCATCCATAAGATAAATGAGTTTTCTGAATCAAATAACTTGATTAAATATACATATTTACGAAATGTATTTGATAGTTTTGGAAAATGTATTAGTTTGTCGGCCAAGTTTGCTCTTCACTAATCGTTGCAAGTAAGCATTTTATTTGTTTTTCATTTCAACCGTTTTGATTTATTTTTAACATTATTTTGGAAAAATGATGACATGAAAATATATTATGCTTTTCTTTCAGTGTACATTAATTGTTATTTCTTATTGTTTCAGTGCGGTCTGTTTATGACTTTGAACGTTCATGGTAATAAATAAATATGTGACAGGTAATATTTCCTTAAAAGTTGGGTTTTCTCCATTTTTCTTTGTTTTTCCCTTTCGCACTACAGATTTAAATGTGCAGCAACATAAAATGTTTTAGAATTTAATTACAAATTCTTGTTGCTGTTCTTTTGAAAAAACAAAAAAAAAAATAAAGCTTTACCTTTTATTTTAAGTGTGGTTTTCGCTTGTTTTAAAAATAAACCAGAAATATTAAACCCACTAGGATGAGAAAGCCACTATTTTCACTATTTTGGTAGAAATCATTCAACCAAAACAATGCAACACACAAACAATCTGTTTGCGTTTTATTAGAACACAGAGAAGTGCACAAAAAGGAAGAACTTAAAAGCATTTATGGAGATTATTAAAAATCCTACCTAACGCTTTCCTTTTATTTTCCATTTCATAATAAATGTTAGTTGTTACAAACCCCAATACGAACGGCAAATGTTTAAAATTTAAATAAGAAAGCGATTTCCATCAACAAGTATCTAATATAAAAAAGTTATGGATAAATATTTCTTTTACTAAAAATAATCTCCTTTAGATTTTTCCAAATTCAAGTCCTTTAAGTCGACAAAATGTACTTCTAAAACTAACCATGGAGATTTGTTTTTTAAAACTTAAATTAGTTTTTACTTCAGTTACTTATTAAGCTTCTTTGAAAAAGTTTAATACGCATTCAATATAAAAAAATATATGTAGGAGTTATTCTAACATTCAGATAACGGAAACACACTTTAAAATGTGGAAAGTTTTCTGAAATATCTTTAAAAATTTTAGTTTTTAATGCTTCTAACCGCTACAACCAAAAGAAAAATATGTCAACCGTAGATAAATCGATTCGTAGCTTGAACAGTTTAGCCATTAACAAGTCTGATTGGCCGTGATTTTAAACCGACAAAGCCTTGATCTATACAGAAGAATGTGGCAGCTGTGGACTGATTGCTTAAAAGACGCCGAAATTCTGTATTTCACATATTTATGATGTCTAGTTTTCTAGCCAAGCAGGCGCTTTATGATAAGAAACAAGCAATTTTTAAAAATTTTCTTGTATAAAATACAAGTAGGGATTTTTATATGTTTTTGATCGAGCATATAATCAAAACCCAATACTACTTTTTCTCAATAACGCTCAATATTCTTCATTTTGATACTCAATACTACTCGATACTTTTAACTTTTGCTTCTTATTCTTTTGTAATAAAGTGTGAAATGTAACAATATTCCATGCCAAATTTCGGGCAGTTGTTTAGTTTTAATTTAAGAGTTTTGTTTACTTTTTTTTTATTGTTTTTACTTATGAAAGATTTTTTCCAATATCATCATAAATTTGCTATTTTAGATCTTCTGAGTAACGACAGTAACACACATTGCAACCTTTATTTTTCGTCAGTCCCAAGACTATTTTTATAATAAACTTAACCTTAAAATTAAGCATTAATAAAATTACCGATCTTAAGTTTGGTATAATGAATGACAAGTTGCAAGAAGGATTGTATCGACACCAAAATTAATTTTTAAACAAAATTGTTTTTCTAACAAACAAAACAAACATTTTCTCTTTCTTCTCTACACAATTGTCTCGGAGGTCTGTTTCCCAATATGGCATGTAATTATTTGGTACCTACTGCAGTAATTTTTATGGTTATATATTTATTTTTGTTGTTGTCCTTTTGTTTTTATTTTTGTGCAAAAAAATAATGCAACAATTTTTGTATGAAACATTGGGGTGCTGTGTATCAACATTTACTCTGTTGTTTGCTTCTAAAGCAACAATATTTAGTCGTTTCCGCTTCCGGCATCATTTTTGTGTGTTTTTGTTGAGTGTAAAAGTGGCATTTGTTTATGGCTGCCATTGCAAAGCATGTGCTTCAAATTCTAAATGGTTTTTTGTTTCTTTTAAATTTAAATATGTATTTTGTCATTTTTATATTTTCACAATCAAGAGATTTCATAATAGTTAAAACATGTTGTTTGATAGTACAGTGTTTTTTTAAGTTAATATTGTAAAATTAGAAATGTAATTTAAAATTAAAACATCAGCAAATATAGATATGTTATGAATTTGTACAATATGGTCCGAATAGTATTTGGTTTTGAAAGCAAATGACTGCTTTGGAAAAGTTTAGTTACCAAAATGTTCTCTTAAATCTAAATAAATTGTTTCACAAATATTTCATAAAGTAAAACTTTAGTTTTAATTAATCCAAATTTTTAATTTCAACAATATCCGGATATGAAAATCTTTGCTACACACAAAGTTAATTACATTTTAAGTATATCTGTATACACACACAGAAACACACACACCTGGACAAAACTTTCACAAGGCTTTTGTCCTTTCCAGATTATTTGGATGGAAAAAAAAATAAAACTCAATCCAAAAGGTAAACCAAAATATTGTATTCGTACAACTTAATTCTGGTAAATGGGAGACAAGTGTTTTGTAAAATTTGATCTAAACAAAGGTCGTACATATTTAATAAATTTGTGTTTAAGCTCAAATTTATGTATACAATACAAAGCCAAACATGCGCACATACATATGTACATACATAGATAACAACATAAAAAAATATCTACACGTAAATCTGCATGTAAATATGACTGAACGATTTTTGAAACTAAATTCAACAAGAGAATGTGGTGAACAAGTCATTAAATATGTTTTTAGATTAGACACCATAATGGGAGGCTGATAGACTCAGAGGGCTTTCTGTTTTTGCTTCTTGTTGACTTTAATCAAAGAACTTTTGAAGTAATTTTTTTGTACATTCTTAATACGAGGATAGTTCAAGATATACTAGTCTATTTTTCAACACTTTATGAATGAGGCAAATACTAATAATGTATATACGTGTAGCATGTCCGATTTGACATTCACAACAATTAAACAAGATTTTTTTTCTCTGCTTTAAATAAGAAGAGCTGTTATCATTTCAGCCGTAACTGAAATTTAAATTTGAAATCTGTATGAGATTTCTTTAGAATTTAGCGAAAAGAATCTTATTATTATAAAGGAAAAACAAAATTCACAGAATGTGGGCAAGCATAAGTTGATCATGCAGATGATCGATTAACTATTTTATATCATGATATCATTGATCAGCAATGCGAGTCATAAAAGACTCTCAGAAGAGACACGGCTAGTTTATTATTTTCTCCCGAATGAAAATCACTTTCGGTTTATGAATGATTATTTTGATCGTGCAGAGCGGTAAAAAATTACTCTAAATCGTTCTTATGGTCGTACGCAAAGTTAATCGCAGTAAGAGTTGGGTGTTGTGACAAGACCACACAAGTTGCTAAATGTTTGAGTTCGTCTGTTAATTAAACAAAATTTTAAAAATATTTTATTGCCAATTTAAATGAGCCAGCAAGGTTTTAGAAGATATTCTTAATTAAAAATGCAGTATACTCGTTATTATTGTAAATTAACAATTGCGATTATAATTTTTAGAAAAATTTAATAAGACAAAGTTTGTAATGGAAAAATGAAAAAAAATTAATCTCTCTTCTTTTCATTTATGTAAAACATACAAAAATATTTTTTGCATTTTTTTTCTGCTCTATGCAAAACGTTAGAACTTTCTTTAAATCATTTAAGTTTGTTGATTTCTTTGTTTCAGTTTTGTATCATACTCTTGCTTGAGGTTTCATGTATCTCAGCTTCTGGTTGTAAAAGTGCATAAAATCACATTTTCGTTCATCATCTTTGAGAATATGAAACATTTGATAACTTTTGGTTGGTTATTTACTCTCAGTTTTAAGAAAATTGAAAAGTAATTTTGTATATTTATTTTCTTTTTATAGTTTCATAATTTAGAAAAATACGAAAAAGTAAATAGAAATAAAAATATATTTCGAGAAGAGGACACCGCAACGTTAAAGATAAAAAGTTGTAAGAAGAACTTGACTGTCAAAAGTAGACCAAGTCGAAATGTGTTGAAGTGGCAGAAGGAGTGTTTGCAAGAATAAACTTTGTAATTTAAGTAAATGACTTTGTTGTTTTTTCTTTTCAGTTTCTTCATTTTGTTAAACACACACACACACACAGTACGAAAAAAAAAATAATAATCAAAAAACTTTGCTTTGCAAGAGAGCTTGTTTTGTATTTGCGTGTGTGTGTGTGTTTCTTGTGAATAAATGGTTGTAGTGGTTTTTTAAATGAATGACAATATTTTTTATATTCAAACTAGCAACTTTTATTTTCTAATATTTAAATAATTGCTAAATATGATTTTCGTCTCTTATATTTAGGATTAAACTTCAATTTAATTTAAGTTGTGTTCAAGTGTTATGTTCCAACTAATCGTAGCTTGCCTCTAAAGAATGTAAGAAAAACAGAAATGGTCATGAAACTTGGCATTTTACTTGATTGCTCTTACAAAATTGAACATAAACACTAATACTCCAGGTGATTGTTTCGTTTCGTTTTGTTTTGGTTTGCTTTCTATTGTCTTGGTGGAATTGTAATGTAGCCATCATCAGCCATTAGCGATGTCACCGTCATTTAACCATTTTACGCTGTAGTCATCAGTTTCTTGTTTGCAATAAAATCTAATTAAAAGATAGATTTAATCAAAAATTCGAATGTCATTAACACATCTCTAGAGTACAACTTGTATAAATCTTATTTGATAGTCATGTCAGACGATGCGAAAGCTTGCGTTTTTCCTTTATTTTCTTCTTTTCTTGATTAAAATTTGTTAAACTAATTGGTTGATATTTTTAAATTTTGCTTTCTTTGTAAAGAAATTCATTGAACTTGAATGCTTCATGGCATGTCTTCTTTCCCTTATGACCATATTCCTTTCTTCATTCATTCCATTCTGCTAATGTTTTTCACCATAATTTAAAAAATGTCATTATTGTAATTTAAAAAAAAAAAAATAAATAACTTTTTGGCCTTTTTCCTCCCATAATTCTGTAATGGTAAAAATAGAAAAATATAAAAAAAAAACATTTTCATTACTTTTGTAAATGAATGTACGAATATAGACGAGTTTTTGCTGTATTTTTCTATGTATTTTATTAGTTTTCTATTACCGGTATCAAATCAGAAATTTATATAATATTTTATTCGTTTTTACCAATCAATTACGACAAGTCGGTATATTAAGTTTGTTTAGCCATATGCAACACAACAAGAATAAAATCATGTTTGAGTGTTAAAATCGCATGTTTTAAGTTTCAGTTATTTGGCATGAATCTGCCACAATATAATTTACAGGTGTGGTGCTGAGTGGCAAAAAATTATCATATTAATGGGTAATATTTCGATATTTGAGGAAAACTCGCCTATTTGTATTTGTATTCGTATTTTTATTAAATATATGCTTCTCTAATACAACAAGACATAATATCTTATAAATTACAGTATTAGAGTCAGACAAGTTACATTAGGCGTGTGACAAAAGGTGGACATTAACTAAAAAAATAACTAAAAAGTAACTAAAAAATAAATAAATATTATCAACAAGTTAAATGTGTGTTAAGATATTAAAAAATTTAGTTTAACGAAACGATTGACACAGTAAATTTTTAAATTTAATTGCGTTGCTAGTATTTTGCTAATTGGGAGAAAGTTGGTTCCAGAGACGAATTGTTAATATATAAAACTGTCTCTCAGATGCCGTGTCATTATGCCGAAATTGGATAATGCCATTTCATCTCGATGATCTTGTGAACTGTAAGCGTATTTTGGTTTTTTCGTCATGATAATTTTAAGCATTAGATAATAATTAAGTGAAATATTAAAAATACGGCTGGAGTATTGCGATATGTGATCAAACCTTTTTAGACCATAAATGTAGCGTATAACGTTATTAAAAGTTGTTTTAAGTTTCAAAGTGTCCTTCGAATTACAACCATAAAAAACCTCAGACGCATATAGTAAAGTTGGCAGTATATAAGTTTTAGCAAGTAATAGCCTTATTTTCAACGGTGTAAAATACTGCGGAGCCCATAAACTCCTTAGCATGCTATATATCCTACCAGAGGACTGATTAACATGATCAGACCAGGTTAAAGTACTGTTGAAAATTACACCAACGTTTCTGGCAGAGTTAACTACTTATATCAATTTTAGTACCTCCAAGGAAAATATCAATGTCATACTCAATTTTGACTGATTTTTTACAAATTATTAAACATTTGGACTTTTTGGGGTAAAGACGAAGGCCATTTGCTGATGCCCAAAGAAAAATGCTATTTAAATCAATATTAAGATTACTAACATTAGAGCTAATGGAAGTCCAAGTACAGAGCCCTGCGGAACACCTCTTACCACACGTAAAGGATATGAAACAAGACCATCACATGATACGCTTTGTACTCTATCTGTTAAATAAGATGATATTCATTTAACAGCAGTTGTAGAAAAATTGAAAATTTTTGTTAGCTTCAAGCACAGTATTGAGTGGTAAACCGTATCAAAAGCTTTTGAGTGGTCAAGTAATACCAACAATGATATTTTCCCAGTATCTAGGTTACCCCTAATCTCTTCAACAACATCAGTTAGGGCAGTTACACAGCTATGATGAGGTCTGAAGCCTGATTGACGATCAGTTAATAACTTTTTGGTATTTACATATTCATAGATTTGTTTCTGCAAAATATGCTCAAGAACTTTGGAGAGGTAAGGTAGAATTGAATAGGGCTATTTTGTTATAGTTACTAAGCTATTTTCCCCAGCTTTAATCATTTTAGAATAGCAAAAATTTAATGGGACGGTTGCATGTCATATAAAAATTAAAAATGTATAGGCTTTGGTTTATCTCTATGTCAATGCATTCGCACTTAATACAAATTTATCTTTTAGGGCGTGATTCTTCCCATACAATGTAAATACTTATATGTTAATGGATAATCAATACGGTCGTGCTAGATTCTCCGAAATGTATTTTATCGTTAATTTAAGCAAATTATAAAGTACTAGACCTTAATGGGATGTTCTCAAGCACAAAGAAAAGAAATATTTCGATTTGGACATTTTCTTTGGTAGGAAAAAAAGAAAACAAAAATAAAAATAATATTAAATAAGAACAAAATTATGAAAATTTCTTTTAACCACCAATCGACATAATATCGTATTTAAACAGTTTATTAATTTGAAAATTTTTTATAATAAAATTTAAAATTCGTTATTTGTACTCCTCAACGTGCACTCTACAACAAAGTTCTTTGAGTCTTATTTTATTTTTCCTTAAAAAATTACTATTTTCATACTTTTTCCGTTTTGTATCTATTTGTGACCGGTTGTTGTTGTTGTTGCTGCTGCTGTAGCAAAAATGTTGGTATTTCAAGTTAAAAAGTTTCATTCATTCATTCATTCGTACAAAGGAGTTTCATTATAATCGTATCTACAAAAGTTTAATAAAATATTCTGTATTTTATTTCCGTTTGTAACTTATTAAAATATTTGTATGTATGTATTTTGAAATATTTGAGGAAGAAAAACCTACCAACAGCCAATAATATTTATGATACTGTTATGAAAAGAAATTCACAATGACAGAAATAAATGCAGCTCTAAAAATTATTTCTACAAAACTTATTAAAGAGTCTATCCCGTTGAGAATAAATTCTTGAAACGATGTCAGAATACATCAATTAGAAACAATTTCAAATGGAAAATACCATGATATACGAAGATACGTTATGTGATGTGATAAATGTTGTTAAATGTTAAATTATAAAAGTTAAATGCACTTGTAGATACATGAACTCGTAGCTGCTTTAAACCTCAGTGAGCAATGTGCATTCGTTTTAATGTTCCTTTGTGAGCCAGTCTTAGCAACTGTATGGCAAAATTTAATTACTTGTTTACTCACACACACACACGTAAACACATATGTATGTATGTGTACATACTTTCCTATCCAAGATTTAAGGTCATGGTTGGATGTGAAAAAGACATAAACAAAGCTTCCAACAATTAGTCTAGATCAAAGGAGGTTCAAGGCTTAAAAGCTTTTATAAAATGTATCTGAAAGGTGAAGAGTACGGAGGACATTTCAAAAGTTAATTTCTTTATATGTGGAATTTGAGGTACGTTCACATATGTCAAACATTTGCCCAAAAAAGCGTAACCACTAAATACTAATGACAAAACTTTTGATTTAGATACCTGTTTATTACGTTAAACAGTTTCCTATATAATTTATAGAAAATATAATAGAATCTTCTCTTATTAGTTGCTGTTTAACTTAATAAATAAATGCATAAATTAAAAGTTTTGTCATTAGTATTTAGTGGTTACGCTTTTTTGGGCAAATGTTTGACAGATGTGAACGTACCTTTACTTAGTGTAATTTAATTTTTAATGAAATTATGTTTTTTTAACAGAAAGGCAACTCCAGAAACCCGGTGGGCGACATCTAGGTATGAAAGAGAAATAATTAAAGAGATCAATTGAATAACAAGTAAAGAAAATAGTGAATTATCTAACCAATTCGTCCCCTTAGTATAACAATAGCCTATGTGCTATATATAAAAGCGTATTATACGCTATTTTAATACTAAGGGGACGAATTATATGAAACAATCTTTGAGTATGGTGTTGGCAGAAGTTGTTAGCGCGTTGACTACTAAGCAAACTATGAATTAGCACCTGTGTTCGATCGCTACTGGTAGTGATTAATAAAAACTGTTCAGAGGCGCTGCACCACTGCTCTAAAAAATTAACGAAAATAATTCGCAATAGCAGTGTTTGAAAGCATTAAACCTGCTTCATTTTCAACTCTATCTTATCCCTTTCCGGAACAGTGCATTCATTGCATAACTGGGGGTCATACCCTTTCGTGTGACTCAGCAGAATAAATTAATGATACCAGATATTGAACTACTCGATTGCAGCTGTTGTTATTGGCAGTGAATTTTAAGTGGTCAATAACTCTGATGATGAGACTATAATTGGTATCGACACTTTATGATGTCAGTTCAACATTCCTTGCATTCTAAATGTTCTTTGTCCGTTCAATTATTACGAACTTCTGGACTTCAATTGATTTGATTAAATATTTTAAATATTAAATATAATTTGATGAATGCTCTGTCTGTCGAAAATGTTTAATATTTCAATTTGAATTTTCACATAATCGATAAAAAAAATAACAATTATAAAACTACTGAAATAGATGAAACATCGAAAACCCCGTTGACACGTTTTTCCGCTTACGGTGGAACTCATTACACTTAATTTTTCTGTGTCTCATGCCCAATTTATTCTGTATGAATGTTTTTTTTTTATTAAAAAAGAAACATTAAGGAAATATTTGAAATTCTTTTAAAACATCTCTCGTAAATCTGGTACTTAAGTGCGTACAAATGTGTATGTGTGTTCGTGAGTATGAATAATTATTTGGTGTTTCCTTTAAAATTCTCTGTTCGAGCCACTGTCATTTGCAGTCAGTGGCAAACAAAATAAGTTCTACGTAAAGTTGAGAGTTGCCATTTTCAAGAAAAGTTAAATGTTTTATTTTTAGATTTTAATACATTTATTATTTGTCAACAAAATAAAAAAAAAAGTTATGATATTTCTTCTATTTCATATGTATTTTCCAAAGCAAACAGGCATTTTTTTCATTATTTTTCTTTTCATCCATTATTAATTTGTATATTATGTTTTGGTGAAAGTTAAAATAAAGAACGGAATAAATCTAATAATTATCTTAAGTCAGTCTCAAGGTTTTTTACAGCGTTATTCTTGAATTCATGATTCCTAGCAAACAATTGTATGCTTTAGTTATTAATTTTGTTTTGTAAAAGACAATTTAACAACTTATTCTGACTATTTTGTTGTGCTATTTTTGCACAACATCTTCTGTACTAGAAATTTTTAATCCTACAGAAAAGGATAGTTCACACCAAATATTGCAGCCAATGGACTGTTTTTCAGCTGAAAATTGAAAAAGAGAAGTTTTTACCATATACTACTGAAAAAAATTAATTAGTTTTTTTGAACTTTCTGTAATGGTAAGCTATTATTCTTCCAAAAGGGATTGTTTAGACCAAATATTGCAGCTATTGGACTGTTTTTTCAGCTCAAAATTGATTGAATTTTTTAGTATGTGAAGCATTTGCTTGTTGGTTTGTAGGTTCAATTTGTATGAATTTTGTGATCTCTTAACTAAATATTAGATTAATAATAAAAATAATGGGAGTTTTGGTAGATTTTTTTTATTTTTCTAGTGATATCCCTGGTTACTTTTCCAACGCTTTCGTTTCTAAGAGGGACCCATTTCCTCATCCCTTATTTGCAACATTTATCTTTTTTTTCACTTGGTATAAAACATTTTTCATGAGTCTGCTTTACTCTGATGTTTTTGTTTCTGAAGTTTTCCTTTACTGTGCCCCAACGTTTAAAACTTTTGACTTAATTAACAGCAAATGGTTGGAAGAAGAAAAGCTCCGAAGAGTAGTAAGAAAAAAAGTGCTGAAGTCATACTAAAGCGATCTAAATGAAAGGGAAAAGAGGTATACAAATGCTGGAATGAGTTTAACCGAAACATTTTATTGACAATCAAAAAGAAGAAAATAAAACGTTAAAAAGCATTGGCTAGGAAATACGTTGGAGTTTTTCTACGTTAATCAACTGGTGACAGACAGACATTAGATGCATGTTAATGCAATTTTGTCACATGCGGGTTTTTGTTTGAAGACACCTTTTCTATTCCAAAAAAAAAAAAACATGTTTGTTTCTATGCATGCAACAGCTAAAACTTATTATATCTGTAAATGTGTTTGTTTCTACATATGTAAACCTGTAAATATGAGGATTGCATAAGCAGCAACAGCAACAGCAACAGTTAAAGAATACATACATATCTTTTCATTGAATATTGAATACATTAAGTTATTCTGCAGCAATGTCATTATTGTGCACGTGCCACGCGTGTGTCACACATTAAAGCGTAACCTTCATCTAGAACGTAGGACAGGAAAGTATTTTTCCTTCCTTTTGTTTGCCAACCATCATTATTGTCATCATCATTACATGCTTCTTGATACATTATTTTTAAGTGAATGTCTTATTTAAGAATCAACCAGTCATTGAGTCAGTCCGTCCGGACAATATGTGTGTAGTATGTAGTCATGATGTTTCGCAGCAGTTAGAATACTATTTGTTGAGTTTACTGAAGCACCCACACGTACATATGTACAAGTATGTAGTATAGGTTCAGGTGTTAAAAATATTTCTTCACAAAACCCTCATATTGATGACACACTTGGATGAATGATTTTTATTATCCTCTTGTTGTTGTGGTGAATTGGCTGGTTGTTCCTACATTAGCGTGACAACTTGTAGATTTATTTTATAAATAAATAATAAAAAAATCGTTTATTAAATCCTTTAAAAATTTTTTTGTTTTACCCCTTAAATAAGGCCAGTGCTTTGTCAATATTTTCTTGGTAGTTTTTGAGAATGTTTGGTCGATTTTGGCTACGGATAAAATTAAATGTGTTGTGGAGTTGGATAATATTTTTAATTCTTCAGTTTTTTTTTTTTTTTCTTTTTTTGTAACTGTTTTTTATGTTGTTGTTAAGGTACGGTTACATCTGGCAAACATTTGCCCAAAAAAGCGTAACCACTAAATACTAATGAAAAAACTTTTGATTTAGATACCTTGTTTATTACGTTAAATCGTTTCATATATAATTTATAGAAAATGTAATAGAATCTTATCTTATTAGATGCTGCTTAACTTAATAAATAAATGCATAAATCAAAAAGTTTTTCATTCGTATTTAGTGGTTACGCTTTTTTGTTTATTACGTTAAATCGTTTCATATATAATTTATAGAAAATGTAATAGAATCTTATCTTATTAGATGCTGCTTAACTTAATAAATAAATGCATAAATCAAAAAGTTTTTCATTGGTATTTAGTGGTTACGCTTTTTTGGGCAAATGTTGGCCAGATGTAACCGTAACTTTACTAAATCGTGCAAGTTTTTTATTGGTTATTTTTCTATTTAAATTTTATGTATTCATATGTATGTATGTTTGTATACATGTAAAAAATTATTATTTTAATTCATTCAAATAAAATCATTGGCACTTATTGTTATAGTTATTGCATAGATAAAACTTTCATCATTCTAATTATGATGAATAATGCCAATGCCAACTCAATGCCAGCGCAATGCCAGCTCAATGCCAATGAAAAAAGTCACATGTAAGGTTTATTCACTATTTCTGCTTTAAATACGAATAGTTTGGGGATAATATTTTAAAAAAATCGATCCAACCTTATGATTTTTTTTTTTGTAGTTTTTATTATTTATTGAATCTTCAATTTTAAATTGAAACATCAATAAGTTGTTCAAATCTTAAATCTAAAAATGTTAAATATATGTTTAGCCAATGCTAAACAATATTATTAATTTCAAACTTATGAATGAAACCAGTTTATTTTTTATTTTTTCATTTGGAAACCTTTTTTGATGCTCACACTTTTCAAACGCAAATTTTTTTTATTTTCTTGATTGGACTTTGCATATGTTGTGTGCTAAAGCTTTTCAATTGTTTTTTTTGTACCTCCTTTGCAAATTCTAAGGCAAAAGATAAAAAACGCAAATTATAATGGAAAGCAGATTATTAAGTTTGTCTTAAAGTCTTTTAACAGTCGACAAAAACCAAAAAAAATATGTAATATGTAAGTCGTAACAAATTACGATTTATCTAAAATGCATATTGCAAATGTATTGAACGTTTTTTTATAGAGTCGGATAACTTTTAAATCGATTTTAAGCACAGAAAAATGGTTTTAATATTTGTGAAATTTTTAAGAAACTTATTTTTTGCTGCAAGTTTTCAAAGTGGTAACAAATCAACCGATCTGTCATTTGTTGAAAGAATGTTTACAACCTTTAAATATTTAGCAGAGATGTAAAGAAGACTGTGAATTTTTTTTTTAACTTTATTTTCTTTTTCATACGTTACTCGTAATCATGTTTTAATCAAACTCTTATTTTGTTCGAAATAAAAATAATTATTCACCACTTCCATTTGTTTCTGGTTGAGAGTCAAAAACTTACTTTGCAAACAATTTAAATCTTATTTTAGATTATGTGATGATTTATATAATAAAGCAAATTTTGTATTTCTGAATCTTTCCAAATTATTATAATAAGTTTTGTATTGCTTCTTTTTATTCAAGAAGCAATACATAACTTATTTTAGATCTTTAAATTTCCATTTGAAAATGTATTTTTGTGAAACACGATTTGCAATTTAATCGCAAGGTCTGTAAAATTTCAGTTTTGTCCATACTCACTCGTGTTGTGTAAAAATTAAATCTGAAATATCGGTGTATCGTAAATGAACAAGTGTTACTTACAAAGTTTTTACTTGAGATTAGAATTTTACTTTAAATTTAAAATCTTCTGTAATTGATGAATGCACTTTTTAATACTCAAAAGAATCTGAATAAATGCAAAGAAAAATGAAAAACTTCATTAAAATCACATTTAAAAGTAATTCAATCCCACTGTTGACTATTTCTTATTTTAGTTTTTCCGTATACCATTTTTTTTTGTCTATCATGATATATATTTTTCACTCTTCCTATACGAATCTAATGTTTATTTGATGCAAATATCCATGTCAAGAGCAAATCGAAATAAAATAGACTTGAAATATACATATTTCCTTTATCCAGAGTTTTTTCTTTTCATGGTTGTTATTCGCAGAGCATTTCCTTTTCAATAATAGGAGAATGACGTAAATTTGTACTTCCACATTGAATATTTTACTCATAAACCAACCACGAATAATGGACCCAAGAATTCATAAAGGAATGTCATCATCATTTCTTTAGGGATATACATGGTATTACACACACCCACACACACACATTCGTTCACTAATACGTGTAGATTCACTACCATAAACCGATAAAGAATGGTGAAAATGAGAAAAAAAAGACAAAATAATCTAAAAGAAAAACCAGAACTAACACGATTCAACAAAGAGTTAGTTGTACGCTTAAAGGCAGTAAAAAATTTTCGCATAAACTGCCAGAAATTTTTGTGTTGAATAAAAGAAGAAAAAATAGTGGAAATAAAAATTTTCACTTCCATTCATAAAGAAATAAAGTTTCAGAAGATTAAAAAAATGAATGAAATTCACTTTTAACTTCAACGTGCGGCAGCTAAACACACCGGCTTCCACAGACTGTATTAGTGATTTGCATTCGAAGCAGACATGAGGCGTATGTACATTAGAGGGATAACTGTTTGTCATTGGTGGAGATGAATTTATTTAAATGCACCCTCAGTCCACTGTTCGGATATTAAAAACTTACAGGTATATTTCAGATAAAATAAAAGTTAATATGGAAATTTTCAGTATAAAATTGTATTTTCAATAACAATATGATGTTATGTATTTTGGTTATGCTCCTAATGCACACACATCACGTCAGCGAGCAATAAAAGATGAAAGTAAAACATATTTTGCTAAAACGTAAGCAATTTCAGCATTTTATTGCGATACTTAAAGTAGGATTACATACACACTTACACGAACAATAGAGTGGCAGGCTCCATGAAAAATGGTCCCAATGAAAAATGGCCCCAAACTAAAAAATGAAAAATGGCCCCAAACCAAAAATGAAAAATGGCCCCAAAATAAGAAAAATGGCCCCAAAAATAATTATTGTTGTTTTCAATGTAAAAAGTTTGGGGCCATTTTTCATTTTTCAGTTTGGGGCGATTTTTCATTGGGGCCATTTTTTCTATTTGAGGAAATATGGCCCCAAACTTAAAAATAATAAATGAAAAATGGCCCCCAAAAATAGGAAAAATGGCCCCAAAGTTCGTGTTGTTGTTTTCAATACAAAAGTTTGGGGCCATTTTTAATTTTTGGTTTGGGGCCATTTTTCATTGAGGCCATTTTTCATGGAGCAAGAGTGGCAGCAATAATTTGGTTTCTGACTTTTAAAACACGCATTCTGAATCGGAGTAATAAGTTTTAATATATTTTTGAATCAAGAATTTAATATTTTTTTTAGTTTTTAGAGCTAAAAGTTTAATATAACGCGGATAGTTTTTCGAGCGTTTTAAGTAAAAGGATATGTGACACAGAAGGACCTTGAGTTTTTTTATAATTTTAATGACATCGCTAAGTTTGTATTAAATCTGAATGGGAATAAAAGTCAATTGTATCACCGCTAACAGCTACTAAATATTCTTTCTGTTAGTAATAATTAATGAGTCATTGTGGCGAACGATCTGATATTTTCTCCGAATCTTAACTAAAATTTATTTCCATTAACGAACGTCACTCTAATGTGTTGAATTAAAATGCACATACAACACATACATACATATGTACATATGTGCTTATAATTATAATTACGCATACATACAATTGAACGAATTACCCCTGAAGTGCCAAGAATTTTTTATATATTTTTTTGTATTCTTTTCATTTATTTTATACGATTCAATCTTCATTTTAAAGCAGAATTATTTTTTGAATTTTCTTGGATGATACTTTTGTAGGGGAATTTCTTTAAAACTACAGAGTACTACACCAACGTTTACATAAATTAAATACTTTCATACGATTTCAATCATTCATTCATTTATTTTATTGCATTTAGTACGATACTTTTGCAATCACACATTCACACAAAAACGTACATGGATGCACGTATTTTAATCTTAAGTAAAAGTTGCGTTCATACTTTCTTCTTTCTTTCTTCGGCTCACCTTTTGTTGAGAAAACTAGACATTAAAGAGTAAATATGGAATACTTATGGTACACACATACACATGCACAGCTACACACATACACACTTACAACCATGCATACATGAATAGTTTTAATACATTCGTAAACTCGTACCCTCGTACCAGCACAACAAGTACGTGTATGTTTTCTGTTGTTCATTGCGTTGCAACAACTACAACACCAACTACAGCAAAATTTTTAATTTATTTTTAAAACAAGTAACACTTTGGCACAAGAAAGGAAACGGATTTACAAAATCCTTAAAGCAAATAAAAAATTTATTATTTTTTTGTAATCCATTTACAAGCAGGATTTTTACGACTGAAAAAACAAATTTTTACAAGCTTATTTCGCTTAATTAGCTTTTAAACTTTATCATAAATAATTGTTATTGTGTAATAATAATTTGAAATATTATTTAAGTTATTCGTATACTTACTTGTGTATGTTGAATAAAGTTTAATCAAGTCAGTATCAATTAGCAGCAGGAGATTTCAATTTTAAAGTTTAAAATTAAATAATTTGAAATTTCTTAATCTCACGTTAATTCCAATAATGTTTTCATTTACGATTTTTATATTTTTCTTGAGCTAAATTTTTTGTTTATTTTTATCAAGCTCTTTTTTATTCCTTTTCCGAAGCACTCTTTTTGCAAATAAACTCCAATTACAATTGAATACGAACCGGAGTAACTTAATTTCGCACAGTATATGATGATTCTGTTTTTAATGAACCATTATAGAAGTCCTTACTGTATCCAGCCATTTTTTTTACGTGAATGTTCCTCACTGCCAACTGGTCCAGGACTAAAGCTCGAATGGCTTCTGTTATGTCAGATTAAAGTCCACTTATCCACTATTGGTGAATCAATTTCATTCAGATGAAGGGATTCCAGTTGCTACAAGAATGTTTTAATATTTTCATCTTTCGCTCAATAGTTCCTCGACCTAAATCTTATCCTAAATCCCCACCTAATCTTCCAAGATGCAATGAATTATTTTGTGGCATGCATCATGAACACATGCACACAGGGTAACGTGCTTGAAAGACACTTAGGTGCTTGGCTCTTAATTAAACGAATGGGAGATGTTGGAAGGGTTTTTAGTTTCATTCCCAAGATCATTTACACAAATTGGCTAGCGGACTTCTGTGGATTTATGTAATTTTATATATTCCGTGAATTAAATTAAAAATTCAAAAAATTATTTACAAAATATTTCGATCAATTTAGTTTTTTAAAGAACACATGTTTTCGAATTACAAAAATGTCTTCAATTCTTATGTTTAAAAATAAATACCTCTTAGTAAAATTTCTGCTTAAGGAAACTCCTTTTAAATTTAATGCCAAACACAAAAAAACACACACTAAAGAATAAATCCCTTCAAGCATCGAAATTACTTGTTTAAATGAAGAAAACAATTAAATTGAATTGGAAACTGGACACATTTTAGTGCACGTGCAGTAAAATAACGATGTAACAAAACATTCAATCAATGCTTGAATTGTATATTTTTGTGTCTGAAATGAAAAAACTATTGAATTGGATTTGATGTCAATTGAATTTCAACGAATTTCAGTTTACTTGAAGAAAACAAACAACTTTCAAACTAAATTTACATTTATTACCACCTTTAGTGTACTCCGGTTTCCAGAACGAAGTGTAAACTCACTTTACATTCATTCCTACCAAAGCCATTAAGAGAAACAAATAGTGGAAATCATAAAATAGAACAAACAGAAAGGATTTTGCAAATTTCCTAAACTTAAGTAGCATTAGATCGAACAAATGAACGAACCAGGTTGCAAATATGTACGTAAATATTTACACCGACTGTTGCATGTCGCATGTAGCAGTTTTTTTGGTGAAAATGATAACAATTTATTTTAATCAATGCTTAACTTTGTTTCATTTTATTTTCTTTTGCATTTTTCCATCCATCAACTTTTTTGGATTCTAAGGACTTTTATGATGATGCCGATTCGTATTGAAATTTTGACACATTTTAGCCAGAAGAATTTTTTTTCAAAGGAGTATATTTAAATTTATATTGCGATTCGTTTTGGTTATGCTTTTAGTTGTTTATGCATCAATGCTGTTTTTGTACGAACGTATGTATGTATGTATGTACATATGTATGTTTGTATGCACAAATAAATACGTGTTATGCTCGTGTTATTTGTTTAATATTTTTTTTTATTTTTTTTATTATTATTCCTTTTCTTTGTTTCGTTGTTCAGGATTACGAATATAAACCTTTTTTGCATAAAAATCCAGTCTTTCTTGTTGCTATAGTTATAGATGGTGTATTTTAAGGATATGTACGAGTATTTGCATCTTATAGATACTTGATGTTTTTTTTTCTAGTTATTTTATTTTGAATTACTACATATATAAATGCATATGTATGTACATATATATATGCAAATAATAGGGTTTCTTTTCGAAAACAATTCATTTCAATTGTCGAAAATTTTAGGTTTTCATGTTGTGTAGTTGAAGTAGATACTGTAAGCAAAGAAATAAAAAAAAAAACATGGTTGAGACTAAAACTTTATCGAATGTAGTTAAACGAAACCTTTCACATTTTTTTCTGGCGAACCAACCAGAAAACTAATCGAAATAGTTGAAGTATCAAGACCAATAGTTCCGAAAGCACAACATACAAAACACGTTAGAGAAACTCTGTCTGGTGTTTCTGTTGTTATTTTTGTCGTAAATAGATTTATAAAATTCATACATGTATCTGTGCCGCAGCAATATGTTTTCTTGCATTTTTTTTTTTAATTTCATCCTTTTTCTATTTCTTCTCCAATACGAATATGCAGACTTGAATATTTTTCGCTTTTTTAGAATGAGATCATCTATTTCTCTTCGGGTGCATTAGTACAGCTTTCAGTTGAATTACATTTGTATAAGTTTTGCATATTTCTCGGTTATGAATTGTAATTACAATTCTTTTTTTCTTTTCTTTTTAATAAAATACATACAATGAAATGGATTCAATCGCTATAAATGCTTAGAAAATTATTAGAAAACTTTAGCATATGTAATGTGTGCTTGTACTTTGTGTATTATATTTGATGTTGTAGATGCACGCTTGTATATGTATCAGTCGTGCGAATAGCTTAAATTTGTTTAGAATTTTTCTTCATCCGATCGAATGCCAATAAAAAACTTCAGGGCTTTTAAATAATTTTGCAAGATTGATTAAAATTTAAGTATAACAAATAATTTCACTTTCTTTGAAACCATCTCAAAACACAATTAAACAGATGACAAAATAAAAAACCTCGAGTAAACAACTAATCCGAGTTAAATAATTATCTTGTGCAAACTTTAACTTCAATTTTGATTAATTTTCTTCTGAGGGTACGATTTGAGGTATGAGAAGGAAGAGCAAAACATTAATTCAAACAGAAAAAAAATTCGTTATTTTGCTTAAGGACAAGGAAAAGGAAAAGTAACAAAAACTTGACATTAACAAGTCTTAAATTAAATTGTTTCTTTTATTTTATATTTGCCTTCAGTGGCGTAATAGAAACTTTTACTCTGACTGAATACCAGCCGCAACAAAATTGTCATCACCGTAATCATCTTTATGCAAATTCAATGAGACATCATTAACAGCTTTATTATGTTACAGACTTTCTGACTGAGAGAGAGACAGACAGACCGAAAGACAGACCGACAGACAGATAGACGGAAGACAAAAAAGAAACAAACAGAATAGAACAAAAACAAAATAATAAAAGGTCAAGCTAGTGGACGTATTTATAAATAAAATTTTCATTTTGTTTTTAATATTTCTATTGATTAAATTTAATCAGGGTAATATTTTTATTTCTTTATTACCTCAATTATTCTGTGTATTGAACTTTTGCGTCGCAATATGAAAATCATTACCAGATGGCTGGCTGGCTGGCTGGTTGGATGGATGGCTGCGTAAAAATGAAACTTTTCACTTAATATATAATTTTCAGGAACGGATCAAAGGGATTGCACCACATCCGTATATATAACTAGCCTATCCCGGTGTGGTCGGTGCCACGCCTCTTTGTCCAATCAAAACTTCATATAGCTTATTATTCCTTCCAGAGTCACAGTAACATGCTGTGAAAATTTCAGGAAGATCGGTCCAAGGGTTTGGTTTTCCTAAAAAGGGGCGTGGTTCGACCCACTTTTCTCCTGGTACGTATTCCAAATTATGCCAATACCATATGTACCAAATATCATCGACGTAGGCCAAAAAATGCCCAAAATATTGCGCTTTAAATTTTTTGGTTATATGGGCGGTGCCACGCCTCTTTGTCTAAATTTTTTTGTCTACAAACCATTCGGGGTCAACAGTAAACAAAATTAAAAACGAATCAGCCAAATCCGTCACTCCGTTCTTTAGTTATGCTGTCACAAACACACGCCATCTTATTTTTATATATATTATTAGATATAATATGTATTACATATATAACACAGGGGAACAATTTCGAAATAATTTTAAATGCTTTAATAACCACTATATAGATTTGATGCATCATGGATACCTAAGTACAAAAATGGTAAAAATTTTCAATTCTATGGATAAGTTTTTTTTTTAATTTTTTTTCTAAAATTTGGGATTTTCAAATGGGCTGATTTACCAATTTTATCATAACTATGGAACGAGTTGTTCAATTTTGTTACAAAACATACTAAAAAAACTTGAAATGAAATTACCTTTAAGCCATGCTAATATTATTTTTTTATAAACTCAACGGTTTCGGAATTATTTAGACTGCAATGATTAAAAATAATGTTTTTTTATGCAAAATTGGTAAATTTTTATTCTTAAAAAATATATAAAAAATCGAAAATGGCAAAAACTTCATATTTTTATTACATGATTAGAAAGGTATGTATATTCCAAATAAAATAAATGTACTATATGTACTCCACCATGTATAAGTTATGTATATATAATAATATAATATAACTAATACGTGGTGGAGTACATTTATTGCAACGTACTCAAATCTTAAAATCGGTTAATTTCACTGTATTCTGAATAAAATCAACATTTATCCATCGATTTTCATAAAGTAAAGTTTAAGTTTAAAGAAAAAAATTAAAATAAAAAAAATCTTATCCATAGAATTGAAAAACTTTACCATTTTTGTACTTAGGTATCCATGATGCATCAAATCTATATAGTGGTTATTAAAGCACATTTTCACTGTTGACCTGTGTAATATATACATATGTATAATCAAATATTTTGTACGTTAAATTAACTGAAATTATAATATAATCTGCATGTAACAATATTTTTTTATGGATATAATTGAGTTAATTTTCTAAAGTTTGAAATTATATGAATTTTTGTTAAATTTAAATGAACAATAACTAGACCGGATTTTAATTGATCTTTTGCTTATTTAACATCACATTTTCAGTTAATTTTACTTACAGAATTTTCTGAGTGAATATATCTATGTATTAATCTCTGTATGTATAAACTATGTACATATGTACATGTTCGTACATACATATCTATCAATTAATTAATTGTTTAATAAATAAATGATAAACAAACACATACGCATAATAACTGAAACATACTAATAAGATACAAACACACACAAACAAACATGCAAACATGCATGAAATTCAAAATTCATTAAATCTTCTATGAATTGTAGGCAATAAGATTAACACTTTGTACCCAAGAGCATAATGTGTAATACACGTGTAACGACAAACTTCATGAATATTTAGACATATGTACTTACATATCTAAATATGTATGTACATAAGAAGATATCAACCCTTTGCTGCAATAGAGTCGTAACTCAAGAAATGCGATTTTAAAATTAAAAACGCCGAATTACTTTTCATATCGTTCATAAAACATCTTGTATACAGTCGAATTCGGAAGGAACCGCGCTGGATAATTGAAAATAAATATTTTCATTTATTATTTTGGATCAATTCCTAAGCACTGGAAAGAACATCCGCTTAAGAGAAATCCTGCATAATTGAAAACAGTTTTGCTTAGAAATACGCTAATTTATATAATAGAAAAAATTATTAAAAGAAAGTGCGAAACGATTTTCACTTATCCGAACATATTTTTATCGAAAATCTCTCATAACCGCACAAAGTTCCTGTAAGTTTACATATTCGCTTAAACGAATTCGACAGTACTAAACTTTTTAGAGAAAATTAACATCATCATTTAACGTTTTCCGCAAAATTAATTTTTTCGAGTTATGATTCTATTGCAGCAAAGGCTCAATAGGTAGATATGAAAACGGTTATAATACGAGTATGAAAGCAAGTGGAAAATTATCTGCGCAGTTGAAATGTCGTACACGAATGGGATGACACGATTTTGTGCAAACTTTTTGCAATAAAAATCTCTTTAAGTGAATGAAGTAATTAAAATTTTAATCGGTTTCACATAAATGTGGCATAACTTTCGTTAATACTTTTTAGGGAAACAGAAAAAATATTCTGAGATAATATTAAAGTGTTTCATTAAAATTAAATTCACCTGCAATAGATCGCAGAACATATGAACTGTTGCGAAATTGATACAAATCGAATTTTTCAAAACAGTCACTAAATGATTTCTGCAACTGCCCAACAATTTATTTTCTTATTTCTTTATGTTTGCAAATGTATTGGAAATTAAATTTATATTTATTAAAACAAAAGCAAAATGAAAAAATTATATTACGGATGTTTGTCAATTAGTGTATCTGTTTTAGCCCCAACATTTTTGGCCTAAAATAAACTAAATTGCAATTTTTTTAATTAAAGCTGAGAGACGTTTTACCCTCAACCGATGAAACCAAAAACGACCACAAATTAGTCGAAACAAAATTTAAAATGTTCTGTAAACACACAAAAAAAGCATAAAGGACAAAGATATTGTGACTTTTTGGGCGATTTAGAAGCAAAAATATATATTTTGAAACTAAATTATAAGACTAAAAATGGTGTAAAGCCCACTACAAAAATATTTGAGTTGGTTATAAGAAAAAAAAGCACATCCATCCAAACTCAAATGATGCCGATATTTTAAAAATTATAAAGTTTTTATGTTTCACTTCAAATAATTAAATTTAATGCATTTAAAACCGAAATTAATAAAAAACAAAAAAAAAAAATTCCAACATACTAAAGCTCAAATTTAGTGCGAAAGAAGTTTTCGTCTTTTAAAATAATAAACAATTTATATAAAATGTATGTACACACGTGCATACATCTTACAAATATAACTATGTATGTGTGTATGTGTGTGAAGTCACAATAAAATTTTCTGCTTGTAATAATAATGTGGTTTCCTATAAAAAGACTGACAAACGGACGGACACATGTCTAACTTCATTTCCTTTATTTCTCTCAAAGTCCTTTTGACGGAAAGTTTCATGCCATAATTTTGTATATTTGCTTATACACAATTATGTTTGTATGAATGTTTTGTTTATGCAATTCAGAATTCATAGCAATCAATGTTAAGCTCTAAACATCTTATATAAATTGTATTGGTATTGATTACTGTAACCATCATGAGATTTTTACTGCATTTGTTACATTCAAACATGATGGCATAAACTACATTTATTTACAATCTAATGCAGATTAGCAAACAGTTGCGGTCAAATAAAGTACAGACAAGTTTGTTTCAATATTGAGTTGAACGTTAAAAGAAATTTGTGAATATCTACAGAACGACGTGTATGATAGACATCACATATTTTGGTTTCAAATCAATTCGCTTTTAAAAAAATTAAAAAAATATATATGAAAAGAGTTTTTTGTTACATGTTATTTTAATTTTGGTTGCTACTGCGAATCGGTAGATTTCGTTCATTGGATTTGATCACAATGTAAAACTTTTTATTCTCCCAGGTTTATGTTGTTGGTGTTGTTTTAGTCATTGTCATTGTGTTATCCTGACTTAAAGGTTATCAAATGTCGTATACTCTTGACTGAGCATATACTACTCTACTAATGCATTTTAACTTAATCGGGAGCATGAAGGTATTGCTAATGTCCCATCTTTATTCAATACATATGTGCTTTGGTGTGTGTGTATGTGTGCTTGCAATTCAATATACTCGAATGTAATCCATATGTGTCTTCTATTCATATGACAACGATGATGCTGATGAGTGTGTTGTAAGAAGTGGCCAGATATTACAATCGTTTATTCCTTTGTTGGAGAATTGTTCCTCTCTTATATAATTTGTATCTTCGTTCCAACTATTACACAACGACCTAAGTTTTAAGCATGTGTGCAACTGTGCAATAAACAAGTAAAACTAACGTGTTTTGGTTGTTTTTCCTTTAATCAAATTTAATTAGAATACAGTGACAGAAATTTCTTGGATTTCTTAATTTTCAGCGAAAAAGAAGTTGAAATATGCTTATAAGCATTCATGACCAAAAGACAGTTTTTAGGTAATAAATCTTTTATTATCTCTTGCAGTATCTTTTCCCTGTGAATAATTTGGAGGTTTTGATTTAAAAAAAAATTACCAAAATCGATGAATTTTAATCGAGACATAAATTGAAAAATAAATGTGGCATGAAGACCTTTAAAGGGAAAGAAACAGTTTTTAAATGAAACCTTTGCAACATTTTCTAGGCTGAGAAGGAGGGATACACTTGCTCTCCGCTGTACACGAGCGACGTAAGACAACAAACAGTCAACTGCTGAAACTAAAATTTTTTTTTAGCATTTAACATTTTTAGATTTAAGATTTGAATGAAAATTCAATAAATAATAACGTACACCAAACAAAAAGAAATTGTTTTCTTAACGAAATATATTTTTAATGAATAGAAGAAAATCTTAACAAAAAACTCATAAAATCTCACTTTTGTTGTATATTTATGGATTTGCTTTTTTAATATGAAAAAATGTTAAAGGAACTCTTTAGCAAACAACAATTGCATTAAATTAAAAATCAATTGTTAAACGTTTAATATTTGTTTTAGTTTTACTTTAACTTAAGATCCTTTAAATCCTTTCGCAAGTAATTTTGTGCACGATTTGCATGCATTTTACATAATCAGCTTAAAAACTATGCACCTTGATTCATTCATACAAACAACTGGCAACAAATGTATCCAGGCACGCATAGACACAACACAAACATTTGAAGGAAGGATGCATGTAGACGCTCGTATAATTTATATCGACTTGTATCCTTTTTGGCGGTGCTATTTGAATAGGATTTAAATTATTTTAAAACAACCTTAAAGCAGTTTAGTCTCTGCGATTATGTCGGCTTAAGACTACAAGAGAATAAAAATAAATTAAAAAATAGAACTAAAGTTGAGACGATTATCCATCCCATGAGAAAATAGAGAGGAAATTGCATCTATCGTTTGGGCTAAAGGTGTTGAATAGGAAACTATTTATTTTAGTTTAAGGATTTTAATGGAACTGTGGGAGTTGTTACAATAGAAAACTAGCCTCTACAGCTGGTTAAAATAATTAAATATCATAGAGAAAGTTACGATTCTAATTTCGCAATTGTACCTTCTGCATGTCTTTTGGTCGGCTTAAATTGAATTTAAGTAAAAACAAGAACAAAAGAACTTCAGGGGGCAAACGAAGCATCATCTTTATTTTTAATTGACATTTTAATTGTTGGTGAAATTATTTTTATGAAAACTAAGGACTATTACTATTTTTTTTATTTAATAGTTACTCCCTGTATTGTAATCGAATGAATTTTTTCTTTCGTACAATTATATTAAAAGGAAAATTTTAGAATTCTTTCGATATCGGATGGGTTATCGAAAGCAACAAAAATCGTATTGCATATGAAAACTGGCAGTGTTTCATTTTCATTTGCAAAGCAAATTGATTAGCACAAATAAATAAATTATATAATTTTTTGTATTAAACAATCCTCCTGAAGAGCATTTAATTAAGTTCTGAACTTTAAATAAATTTTGATCATTTCGAACATGGAAATTCAAATATTTACTAGACTACAGAATTATGTACCAATTAAAACAATTATCTTTTTATCACTTCTTATTATTTGATTATTTTATGTTCCAAAATGGTCACGTATTGTCACAGCTTTTAAATGAACTGAAAATTATAAATACAATCTTCATTAAAAGAGTCAATTGATTACTTAGTTCGTTCTTCACAAACACCTACAAACTTAAACCGAAATTTTTATATTTTAAATAATCATATATGTACTCGTATGCAATATGTTTCATAATGGTGAAACAATTCGATGTGGAGGGGCCGCCATAATGAGGACCAAACCAGAAATTGGCTCGTTCGTTCTTGGTGTTTTGTGTAAGGAAAGATAGGAAAAGTTGAAAAAAATCACATTTGCACTAAAGATTTACTTCTTTGAGATGTCTGAGTTTTTCTTTTATGTTCAATGAATAAAAAGAAATTTGTCTACTTCTGCTGCTGTCTGGAATATGATTTCGTTATTGATATTTGAAACACGTTTTCTGTTAGGCTAAACAGACAACGAACGAACAGATAGATGACCATGAATATCATGCACATTGGCATGAGAATAAAAATGTCAACATACATACACACTAAAAACACGTACTATACGAGCACATTGTAAAGAAATTGCGATAGTGAAAACATGCATATAAATAGTGTGATTATAACTTGTGTAAAAGGAGGTAGAAATAATAAAATACAAATTGAGGGAGTCTATAAAGACCTTCAAACAATGCAATGGATCATTATTAATTTTGTCATTCTTATAACAAATGTCGTACATGAATTGTGTTTACAAGTATGCAAGGAAGGAAGGACTAGCGAGCAAAAACATTATTAACGCTAATTACGAGTAATGAAAAAACCTAAATAGAAAATGTAATAAAAACATACCGGAATGACATTTCATTGGAAGATAATAACTATTTCGTATTCAACGACTTGAAATCATAGTTGCAAAATGCATTTTAATCAAAACAATCTTTATCTCGTCTTTACTTACTTTCTTTATTGTTAATTTTTTAAGTAGTTTGATGTTTTTCCAACATTTTCCAACATTTTAAAAACTTAAGAAGTAAAATTGAAACAATAAAACTAAATTAGAAGGAGAAAATGTAGCAGACTTGAAAATTGCCAAGAAAAACTTAACAACCATGAAACTGTTGTTAGTTGAATAAAAAAAAAAAAAACTAACACAAAAAAAATTAAAACTTTTAATTCTCATTCTCAACTTTTTAAAATAACTGCTGTTCGTATGTTTTGTTTTTATAAATCTGTGAATGCATTTGCCCAATTTACTAGAAAAGTCCTAGCAAACATGCAGGAATAATTTTCAATATGAGATGATTTCAAATTAAACTCTTCCACAACAAAGTAAACGTTTGAAATTTATTTGGTTAGGTTAGATTAGGAAGGGTAGTGTGAAATACATATCCACTCGGAGGCCCAATTGGATCCATTGGGATTCCCTTCATTTATAATTTATTGACTAATTAGTCTCCTTACTGTCCAAGTAGAAACAAAGAGCCGTTATCATCCACCATTCAGCCATTTAATTCCCATGATAAAGCCCCTGATATCCTCAAGTTTGCACTTCGCGATATCACTAATGCCCTCATGGAAACGTCTGGTCAGCCATATTTGCTTATGGCGTTGCAGCCTTGGGCAATGACAAATGATATGCTCTATAGTTTCTGGCTCTTCTTCATCCCCACACATCCTACATAAATCTGGAGTGCCATATTCCCATATGCTGGTCCTCGCTTTAACCGAGCAATGGCCAGTCAAGGCCATTACTAAGACTCTCAAAACCTTTCTATTCATACCCAGCAGAAGATCAGATTTACCTGAGTCTAGTTCTGTCCATATGGACCTCCAGACTCTACAATCTTCTCTATTCCTCCAGGAATGGTTAGTTCTGCTAATTACCCAATTACTGAGTTCCCTATAGTAGTGACCGATTGGAGGTTTAACCGACCTGTCACTAACTGCCACATCTAATGCTGATCCTATTCTTGCCAGCTCATCAGCGATTTCGTTTCCCTCAATATTGCAATGTCCTGGTACCCAACATAGCTAAAGAATAAGATAGCCTACACTTGCTGACCAGCTTCGATTTGACACTATGCCCCTTCAAATCTTTCAGCGCCGCCTGACTGTCAACGTAGAATGTTACCTCCACGCCTTCAGTTACGTGTTCTGTCACTAGTTCCATGGCCTTGAGGATCGCTAGGATCTCAGCCTGAAATACACTATATTAGTTCGGTAGCCTAAAAGACCTACGAATGTCCGTTCCTAAAAAATAGACGCCAGCAGCCGTGCCTATTTCCAATTGAAATTTATTAAGAAAATTAATTTGAGAAATTTAGCTTTCACGATAAAAAAACATTAATCACTTAATTAATATCAAATACATATTAATACTCGTTTAGGAGCAAATTTAAAATCACAACATTTTTACTTTTTCTCGTTGGGAGAATCCTTTGCATTTTTAGAAGTTAAGGATTTGGCTTTAAACCATTAAGATGTTTTGATTTGGATTCAATATGAAATACTACTCTAAGCTTTTATGCTGACGTTATTTAAATACAAACAGACATAAATATGTTTTCAAATAAACTATTCATAAATCCAAAGCATTGTTGTTTACTTTCATAGTATTTTATATCGGCAGTGACTCTGTGTATGTGCTCTTGACACTCTCACACAAAGATGTGGTGGATATACGCATGCATGTGCATATGTATGTGTAACTATATCGCAAGCACAAATGCAAAAAAAAATTATCCTAACAACATCTCAGAATACCATTGAATGTTTTTCGCCATTTAAATTTAGAGACAAATTGTCTTCAAACATTAATTTAATTTTTGTTGATATTTATTCAGGCTAAAGTTCGTAATTAAATAATCAGAAAAATGTTAGACATTATTACCATATTTCAAGCAACAAAGGAACAATTTAATATCTAAACATCACTTTAGATTTCAACAAAGAGGCTTAATAAAACGGAAGTTATTTTCGGTAGAAGCCACTAATGTAGTGCCATCCAGAGTTGGGCAAAATACATGGTTTGCGGTATTTAAAATACAAAATACAAAATACTTGCTGGTCATGTATTTAAAATACAAAAAAAGAAAATACTTTCAGGTTATGTATTTAAAATACAAAATACTTACACATCATGTATGTATTTAAAATACAAAATACAAAATACAAAATACTTCCACGTCATGTATGTATTTAAAATACAAAATATGTATTTGTATTTCAAATACAGCCCAGCCCTGAAGATATATTCACTTTACAGGTGGTGTTACTAACACAGGCTCACACTATTCTTGCTAGTGAGAGGCACGTACTCGTACATATGTTGAAAATTATTCGCCCTTATGTTGACAGCTTAATCTCCCAATGCAAAAAGAAGCATGTTATTTTTTTTATTGTTAAACTTGTTGGCGTGACAGTACTAGCTGCAAAATAAAATCGCATTGTGAAAAAATGCTTTAGAATTGACAACTGAATTGCGGTGATGCCAACTCTAAGAATTTGTATAGTTACGTTTTTTAGCGATTCTAGTTTTTGGTTATTGGTTTGACGCATGATACATTATAAATAGATCAAAATGCAAACAACCATCAATAAACTGACAAAATATATTTTGTTAACTATGTTTTTAAAATACAAAATACTGCCATTTTTTGTATGTATTTAAAATACAAAATACAAACCACTTTTATTTATTGTATGTATTTAAAATACAAAATACAAAATACTTTCAGGTTATGTATTTAAAATACAAAATACGTATTTGTATTTTAAATACGTATTTCAAATACATGTATTTCAAATACTGCCCAGCCCTGGTGCCATCCCTGGCAATTATAGATAAGTCGAGTCTCGGTATATGTAAGTAGTAATAAGGAGAGATAAATAAAGGACACTCTTGTCATACCCACAAAACAGAACAGTTGCTTTTTATTTAATTCTTCACTAAATCTTGTCAGTATTCATGTGTAAATGCTTTCATTTTTAATTGGTATGTGTTACTTTGTTTAAAAAGTTTTGAAAATCATTTGCAGATATAGAAAGTTATAAACGAGAATTACGAAACCAAAAGCAAAAAAAAATTTTTTTTTTTAATTATACAAACAATACAACTTAAAAACTTTACATAAATTCTTAATTATTATTGTTCAGAAAATATTTAAATTTGATTCAAGAGACATTTTGAATTTTTCAAATCGATATGCTAGTTTTTGGCTATTAAATAGGGTTTTCAACCAAAGGTCAACAACTTTGTAAAAAATTGTTTGGAAAACAGAAAAATAGGCTCTCAATGACAAAATGCAATTAATATTAAAAATTACCTCCACTGGAAATTTACATTCAATTTAACATTTTCAATTTGATTTCCCTGTTGGCAAATAGATTTTATAATTTTCTGTAAATATTTGCAATCGCCACTACCGACTGGGTGGTGATAATTAAATGTGTGTACAAATTTCTGCGACTATTTAAGCATACAAATACATGTATGCAGATGTTCACACATACATACATAAATGTTTATATGAACGAACAAATATTAATTTATTCATGCGTGATTTAGTTCAGTTGGTGTTCAGGTACTCGTAGGTTTAATTTAAAATATTTGTACGATACCTTTTCTAAACCTCAATGAATTGGAAAATGTATACAGTGAATTATTTTCAATAGAATCTAACTTTAATATTTATCTTGAAAGTATTTTTTTCCAATGAGACCTGTTTTTAATTTTAGAAAATAGATGGCGCTGTTTTCCCATTCGTATTGGTTTTTGTTAAAAGAAACGAAATTTATACGGAAAAATGTCCTGTGAAAACTGAAGCCAATAAAATACTGAATTTTCGTTCCGTATGCAATGGAAAATTTTCAAAATTTATAATAAGTTTTTCAAGGGATTTTCATTGTAAAAAGTTTTCTTATTAGATTCCTATTCACCAGATTTATAACATTTGGCATTCTATACTTATTTCTTACTCTGGCAACGGGAGTAAAATTTTGTGTGAATTTAAAAGGGAATAGCTGGTTGTCACATATTTTAAGGAAATACATTTTAATTCTTCGTTGAGAAACAAAAAAAAAAAAAAATTTCTTTAAAAAAGTCAACGATGATTTCGGTTTTGTATTAATATTTTGTTTGATTTTGTAGAAACTTTTCTTTAGTTAGATATTTTTTCAGTAAAAAAAGTTTCACTATTTTATGTTAATGGTATTTGAGTTTAACATACGTAGGATGTATTTGTATTGGTTTTATTAAATTTTTATTAAATGCTTCTAAGGAATGAATTTAATATAAATATTTTACCAAAAAAAAATGAAATGAAAATTGTAATACATTTTCTTTTTAGTGTACCTAAAATTAGTGTAAATATTAAAAACTCGGATACACGTATATTATACACATACATATACGTATGAATGCATATTAGAATTTCATATTTAAAAAAATAAATTTTGTTATACAGTGTATTTTATTTTTTCAAAGTTTCTATTTAATCGGCAAAAAATTAATTACATTCATTTGTTGTTACGTACTCGCAGTATCTATAAGATATTAAAGAATAAGATTTTGTTTCAAATTATTTTAATTGTGTGTTTCATTAGAGTACGAAACCACAAAAAAAAAATAGTATAATTAAGCAAAATTCAATAAAATTAATTTTCGACAAATGTTTTTTCAAAGCTATTCAGGCTGATATTTACAAGCTGCAAAATGCACTTAAAGAAAATTTGTAAAAGAAAAAAAAACATTTATTTTCATCAATTTCCTTTACAACAGTTTTTCGGTTCGTATTTATTAAACTTCTTTCAGTGTATGTTTGGAAAAATAAAAATAGAAAACCCACAATTAAATCCTTGCATTTTTCTTATGTTGTTTTTTTTTTTTTTTTTAGAAAAGTTAAAGTAACAAGTAGAAGGAATGTAACAATAAAAGTTAAATGGATTGAACAACACTACTACATACATTCAATCCAATTCAATTCAATTTAATCCAACTCCGTATCGTACAAACAAACATCTAGCGTAAATGTATCTGTGCTTACAGGCACAGTAGAATTACTTTTAGTTGCTCGAAACTGTCTATGGATGTAAATAGTTGTAGAATAGTGTCTTGTGCTACTCCTGCCGTATCGGTGTGCGTTCGTGTGAATTTGAACAACAGAGACTTACAGCGTAAACAGCACTGGAAATTTTTCTGTGGTATTTTCTAAGAAAAAAAATTTCCAAATGAATTTTGCTGGTGATATTGAGTTCGTTTTAAATAACAATTATTTTAAACTTTTAACCGCAACAATTTTTAGAATATTTTTTTTTTCTTCTCTCAATTCTTTGTTACAGATGCAAGTAAAGGCCTTTTAGCAAACAATTTTATATTAAAGTGGTACATTTGAATTTGGAAAAAAAAGAAATTTAAAGAATGAATTGTATATTAATTTCTAATTGTTATTGTGTTTTCTCATCCACATTGTTTTGAGGTGTTTAATTTTAATTATTCTTAACGAACCAACTAAGAGTTTCTTCCTAAATAGATAAAATGTTTTTGTGCTTCTTTATTTTTCTTATTGAGAGTTGATTTTCATACACAAATTAAAAGAAAATCAACAAAGAAAATTTATTAAGTTGAGTGCCGATGACTCAAGCAGAAAGTTTTAAAAGTTTTAAGAATAAAATAAAAAAAAAAAACAATGAACGTAAATAATTGTTTCTGTGCAATTGTGTGTTGTACTTTATAACAAAATTTTAATAATAATAAATACCTTTAAGGCAGATTAAATTGTTGAGTTTGTTTTACAAAAAGCAAACTAATGTTTTAGTTTCAATTAAATCAGCAGTGTTATTTTTCTTGTTCATGTTTCTTTTTCACCACCCTTTAAAAACATCTTATTTTAGAGCTCTTAAGGGGAAACAAATATATTATTTATTTTATCAACAAGAACAGAAATGTCAAAACTTAATACTTGTTCAAGGTTTTTTTTTTTCTTAATATCCTTAAAAATTAACAATAAATATTGAAATAAATGTAAATGTTAATATTGTTTTAAGGTCTTTGCCGACCTCAATACCCTAATTGCTTTTAGAATATGATTTTAAGCCAACTCTTATCAGAAGAAAGGACACACTGAATAATTAGCCTCAGTAATGAATGGTTTCTGATGTTGAACTCAGTGAACCTTCGTATAGAAATTTTCTTAAATTTTTGCTTTAAATCTAATCTTAAAAATTTATTTTAGTTGTTTTGATTCTAAAACGACAGAAGACAAAAATACGACAAGTATGATAGAAAAGTGATCATTAATTCAATTTTGAATTGTTGACAAAATCTGACAGTGAAATGTCTGCACTCGTTTGCTTTTGGATCTGCTCTTGCAAAAATAATAAGTTTATTTTTTGATTTCAGACAATTGACAGTCAACTTATTTTTGCCAGCAAAACTGAATTTCTAAACACTTTTTCTTCTTTATTTCTCATCTGCTTTTTCTCTTACATATCTTTTCATAATAAAATATATTTTTTTTCCCCAAATTGGATTTTTTTAGTTTCTTTCTGTTAAAAAAAGAATTCCATCCGCAAAATATTCAAGGTATCACCTGTATTTCACTTGCAAAATATTGCTGATTATATTACAATCACGTTTTGAGTATTTGTTTTCTATTTTGTGTTTTTTTTTTTCTTGTTCTTCTTTATATTATATTTTCTTTTCAATTTATTTCTTTTCTATCCCTGCTGTACCAAACCGTCGAACTGCACTGTTATTTGCATTTTTTAGTTTTTTTTTTTTTAATTTGTCTGAAATTGAAAATTTGAATTGTTATTGAAAGTGCAAAACGTTTTGGTTCGGTTGAGTTATTTTTTTTTTTCGAATGTTTTCAAGAAATGCGCAACCATTTAGTTGACTTGTTTTTTTTTTCTTTTTTTTTATTTCTTCTAAAGCGGTGTGTAAGAAAGAGTTTAATAGAGTGCAGGAATTGTAGGATTTTTCGAAAGGAACACAAAAATTATTTATTGAGTTCGTGTCGGAGTTAAACTTTGATGAGAATAACAAAAAAAATACATACTTAAAAGTCAAACTTAAAACTAAAACAATATTTTTCTTAACTTAAAAAAAAACAACATTTTTTGGAAATATTTAGATGTTCACTTCTTTAAAATATGTAATATGATTTTTTTAATATTTTTCATATTGAATTTTAAAAACAAACACATAGCGGCCTATGAACTGCAAACGATAGGATATGTTAAAAATTCGGAAATAATTAACTTTTCATGTTTATTTGCGTAAATGTTAAAAACCTTTTTATCGTGTTTTAAAGATCTTGATTTCTTTTCAAAACCTTTTTAAAAGCATTTTGGGATAGACTGGAGAAGAATAGAGATTCTTAAGTAAAACTCGATATGCTTTAAATTTATTATCATCTTTCAGAAACTTAAATCGTGCACTAGAGTCTGGCGTAAATAATTCGTAAGAATTAAAATTTGTTACTAGAAGTGTACATTTTCAAAACTCATTTCCAGTAACTCAAAGTTCAAACAACGTGATATCGATATTTGTATTTAAAAATCTTTACATTTATTTGAGCATGTACTCAAGTATTTATGTTTTATATTTTATTTATTTGTTGCGGGTTAGCAATATCTAGATATATATTTCGTTGGTAGCTATACCAATTCATCAGTAGATGTTTTACCCTTTATGTTTAAAAAAATTTTAAAGCTCATCTATTTATACAAAATATATTTGTGAGTTTTTGTATAAATAGATGAGCTTTAAAATTTTTTTAAACATAAAGGGTAAAACATCTACTGATGAATTGGTATAGCTACCAACGAAATATATATCTAGATATTGCTAACCCGCAACAAATAAATAAAATGTATTTAAAAATTTTCATTTGATTTTCTAGTTGGCAAACAGTAAATTTAAAAAAAAAAATAAGTGAATAATTTGCTTGTGTACACATACATAAAATGGCCTCATTATGTGAAAGCAAATCATTTATATATTTTTATATTTTTTTTATAAATATTATAAAATATAAAGGCCATATATTTTATGGTTGCCGGCAAATAAAATGCACTGACATTTGTTTGTATGTATTTATGCATGTTTTTAATCTAAAACTTCATATTTTATTTGGAATGTTTGACAGCAATGTTTGATTTTTGCAATTTAATTACTACCAGCTTAAAAAGGTTTCATTTGTGAACACTTTTCAATTTCTAATAAGTAACAAATACTTTTGATTTTTAGAAAACTTTACACCCCATGGCGTCTAAATATTTGATTCAATGTATTAAGTTTGTTTTATGTTTTATTTTTTGTTGGCAAAATAATTTTCATTTCATAAATATTAAACGATTTCACATAAATACGAGTATTTTCTACGAGTTTGAACAGCAAGTGGCCATAAGAATTTAAATGAAATCAATTTATCTGATACTTTTAATTGCAGTTCAATAATGTACCAGTCAGTACTCATGTGTGTTTGGTGTTCTCCAGACACTTTATCATAACATGCTCTATAATATATTTTATGTTGCATTGTACGTTTTAGTAATAAAATTTATTGCACCCACTCTTATCGCTTTCCAATTATACTTGAATAGCTTAAACTGCAAGAAGCATGTTTATGTTTGTTGCAACACATCCCCACTTTTAAGTCTCTAGAACTCAGTGCGAAAAAAAACACAAACTGGCAACAGGAAACTTTATAGAACAGCTCAGTAATCTGTTTATCTACAAGATAAACACTTTAAAACAACTTCATATTTCTCATACATCCAGTGTACAAGTAAGTATACGATAAAATAATAACTTTAGTATGAAATCAAAACTTTATGGCTGTAATGGCCAATATATGAGTATGCCAGTGTTAATGTACACTTATGTCTGAGACTTTATTCTCTATCTGAATATAGTTTTTTTTTCCCGTTTACATGAATACAGTAGAGTTAATAAATATACGAGTATGTATGACTGTATGGTCTGATAAAACTGTAAGAAAACTTTGGTTGCAATCAACATACTCCGCCCGTGATCAATAATGGGTAGTTTTTGGACGTCTGCCCGGAGGATCTCTTTGACTAGCCCGATTTTAGACATACACACATAAGATGACCCATGCAAATTTATCCAAAACATATTTTGTTTGCAACAGTTATCAGCTGTAGCAGTCACTTTGTTAAGACAGCGAAACCAATGCTGAATGAAAGATATTCTCTATTTGTTTGCAAACATGTCTCAGGAATTTCTGCAATAAAGTGTTTTTTCCGTCTTTTAAAAACCCAATTGTTTTATTTTTCTTAATTTATATTACGAGTATTTATTCATGTTTTCCCTATGATTGAGCAAACAAATTTCACTTTGGCCAATAAATTGTTCCGAATCGGAGATCAGTTTTCGTTAGAATCAGCAGCTGAAGCCAGTTAATTTTTTTTTAAATCGTTAGGCTTACGATCGTTAATTATTACAGTTTTGAGTACATTTGATCGTGGTCTTATGTCTACTTAGAATATAAAAAAATTTATTCATAAATATATTTTTGGCAAATTTGCAAAATTATAAAATTGTTCAAAATATTTTCTACTTTCATATCAAAATTGTATTTTAGAAAAAAATAGAGAATTACTCCATTTATTAAAGCTTTAAATTAATACTTTGTTAAAATTCTTTCTTTTAAGGTACTCCAACAATACTGAAAATAAATAATGGCCAGTTCATCATTCTCGCAAACAGTGGCTACACCGAGGGAGTTATTGGCCGTTTTAAGCATTTTGAATGAAAAACAGAAAACACAACATGAACAGCAACAACAGGAGAAACATCAACACCTCTGCTATCAGCATCAATATAGTGTCCAGCAGCAACATAAACAACAGCAGCTGGAGCAAAGAAAGTGGAAAGGCGAACAGAAACAATTTCAGCAACATATGGAATTGTGCCAAATCGAGTTGATCTATCGAGCAGAGGGTAATGCAAATTTGGTTCTGGCATTGCCACAGTTTAAAAAAGTTTTGCGTTTGCCAAAAATTCTCAAACAACACGAACAAAAGGATATAAAACAAAAACCCCAATGCCAGGAGACCCAACGATATCAAAAGAATTCACAGCAAAACGAACAAAAACAGGACCAACCGAAGGAGCAGGATGAAATGAAAGAGCAGGAGTCCAAACAATGTTCAACTACCGGCCAGCAGGAAAATAAAATCGACGGTAAATTTTGAGTATTTAACACAAGTTAACATCAAAACACACACACACACACACAAATCCTTCTTCATTTGCGACTCCATCTTTATTTTTATCATTATCACACAAGCTTTTACAATATTTTTAGTAAATTCAACTTTTGCATTACAGCGGTCAATATACCTCATAGGGAAAATACTTTGCCGTCACTATTGAAAAATTCATTCTGCAGACTTTTAATAAAAGCACTTATGTCGGCTTAAACTAATATTAATAAATGTAATAAAAATAATATTTAGTGAAAAAAAACGACTATTGTTTTAAATATGTTCCTTATCGTCATTTTTATTAACTTTCGATCGACGACCGATAGAGATCGGTTTTCGCTAATCGAATAAATAAAAACGTTCATTGCACTCTTTAATAGGTTTTTTTTTTTCTACTAAAACTTTTCCAATTTTATACTTAAGTTGTTCTGTGAAAAGCTCACAGATTTAATTTGGACTTGAAGACTTGACCACAGATGAGTTCGGTGGGAACTTGATATTTAAATTGCGAATTTTTGTAAATTGCAAATCTCTAATTAGGACCGAACCGATTAATATTTTAATAAAAACGTAGACAAGGTAATTTCAGCTCGTAGACCATTTCTAATGTGGCATTCCTTACATACATATTTGAGTATTTCCCTTATGTCCATACATACATAATTATATTTTTCACATTCATATGTATGTATGTATGTATGTATGTAGTATGTATGTTGGGTGGAAAAGTTTCGGGGGTTTCAAAATATTTTCTTCTTGTTATTATTGTTGATATGTTGTTTTTGACTATTTGTCTGTCTGCCTGTCTGTCCGTTTGTCTAGCTGTAAATTGGTTTGTTTTTTCCCAAATGCTTTATTTTGTTGCTAATTCATTTGCTTTTGCCTTCATTGTATCGAGATATTTATACCAAGTTTTTATTTTTGGCATTCGTGTGTCTCTAACGGTGTGTGTGTGTGTGTGTTTTTGTATGGTTCTTTCATCTACCAGCTGCTGGAATCTTGACAATGGACCATTATGTGGCTTATATTGGTATCATACGTTGTCTTGTGGGAAATGAGTTTGTATTTGAAGCGGATGCAGTTGCAGTGCCAAATCCCACTGACAGACACTGGATAAATGAGCACATTAAGCCTTATAGGCCAGGTAAGTTTGTATGTAAAAGAAATGAATCCATGTATGTGTGTATGTACGAGTATGTTGCTAATGTTTGAATAACTTTTATTTTTCTTTGCATATTTATTGGTTTCAGCTAGAATTTATAAATTGAACAAAACATGAACATGCATGTTACATAGGATACGATACTTACTACGGTGTTGAAAATACTATATTTGTAAATTTATTTGCGAAAACTATTCGTTGAGGAATTTAATTTAATAAAACTTGCTACAATCGAAGCACATTTGCTGCAATAATCGAATAATCGTTTAAATAAACGACTGGAAAAAAATGAAGAATTAGAAGGAATAACTTTTTTGTCTGCCATCAGCTCTAAAGTAGTAGACTTTTCAGTTTTTGAGCTCAATATTAAATTGGAAAAAATTTTCTATGTGTGTGTGTGTGTGTGTGTATGTGTACAATAGCCCTAAAATGTTCAAGTTATTTTTCACATTTAATACTTGTTTGCTTAAATGCTGTTAGATATTTTCTATACCTTTTTTCTTTTATTTTACATTATGTACTTATTTACTTTGAACTTTTATCTTTGAATGATTTTTGTACATATTTGTAAATGCAATTTTGTATTCGTATGCACATACATATGAGAGTGTGTGTAAAATTGTACGGAATAAACTCTTGAGCAAATATTTTTCTTCTTTGTCATGTTGTTTTTCTAGTTTCAAAAATGAAACAAACTAATTCAATACGATGGATCGATCATTTCATACATACACATACGTACGCACGCATCTATGTATATTGCATTTCAAATTTTATTCGTTCCTTAGCAATTGATGTATATTTCCCTAAACAAAATCTCTAGATAAAACTTTGAAGCATCAAAAGAAGAAAATAACTTTTATTAACTACATGTTTAACTATTCTTTACAAATTACATACATTTGTTCATATACATATATGTATGTGTATGTATACTGAAAAAAAAACATATAAAGATTATTTTTTATCTGTTTTTAAATGCATATTTTTCAGAATTCTTACTACGCCAATATTTCTCTCGATGTAAAAATCTTTGAAGACTCTCTTTGTGTATAATCGCACTCCTCTTTAAAGTCAATGTATTTCAGAAATTGAACTTATTGTTAAAAGTTCGAATAGTAGATGATGGAAAATAAAATAAAAAAAAACAATCGAAATTCTTTTTAAATTCATATAAAAATTGTATTTATGTATATATATTTTTTATATTTTTTTCTGTTTAGTTTCGCACATAAGTATGTTCATAAAAATTCCTTGTTTAAATGGAATTGATGCAATAAATACGAATTTTGTTTGTGGTCTGTGTAGATGCATTTGAATACTCGTATCAAGGAAACTAACTTTTCATTTATTTCACATAAAAGTATTTCATATGTCAGGACGGATGTGTGTAAACGAACTTGTACAAAATTTATAGAAACGTTTGAATCGTAAACAAATATATTTGAATGCTGTTTGTTTTTTCACTTTTTTATTTAATAATTTTATTGCATTGAAAAATATTTATGTTTGGTATGTTTAAATGAATGTTCTTTGTAATATTGTTATTTTATTTTTACATGTTTTTAATTTTGTATTGTTGTTTCATTTTTATTTGGTCTTTTCTTTCCTACAGCTAATCGCTTGGATAAAGAATTCGGTGGCCAATTCGGTTTGTTACTACCAGATGCTACCCAACTGCCTGCAGAGTTCGATATTTTATTTTCAAAGTTTCAGGTAAAACAAACAAATTTGCTTCATTCTCCATTTTTAACATTTTGTTTTTATTTTATGTGAACAAAGTTGACTGTTTACTTTATTTTATTTCCCTAAAAAAGAGATAAAAATGGAACAATAACGTAAGCAAACAAAAAATCATCTAAAATTTCATACAGTTCTAAAGAAGGAGCAACAGATGCGGGGGTCTTTTGTTTATTTCCTTAGAAAATAATAAATCATCCAAGTAATTTCGTTCATGTGTCCTTTTTATTTTGTTTTGTGCTGAATGTAATTTTGCTTGGTTTATTGCTTCTAAAAACATTTACGAGTAACATTCTTGCAGCTGAAAGCAACATGCAACAAAGCAATATAATTAAAGCTTAAGGTGCAGCAAGAGAAAAAAAAATTGAATGTAAAACGACTAGAAATAAAAACTGCAAATTAATTCGATATTGAATTTAATAAAGAAAATTCAAATAATTATTTTAGTCATCCCAAAATACTTTCATTCCATTTACAATTTGTATCCGAAATAGGACATTTAGCAGCTGATATACTAAAACCAAGCTGAATAGAAAATTCGGATTAAAATCATGCAAGAATGAATAAGATGCTGACCTGATCCACAGTAACGTCAAATTTTTATTGAACTTATTCGGAAATTATCAAGTACTTTCTGAAAATATTTAAACGAAAAAAATAAGATAAGATAAGATAAGATAAATTTGTCTGAAATTCCCGAATTGGTAGAAATATAAATCATTGCCCCTCACCTCTGTTCAAGCGTGAGTGATTAAACTTCTTGTCCATATCAAATGAACGCCTGTGAGCGTGAGTGACTAAAAGTTTTAAGGCTTTTTATCGCAAATGAAAAGCTATGCCATACAATTTGCTGGATTCATTGCGAAAATAAGTTTTTTCATAAGTTTTGATGATAAAAATTGAAAAAAAAGCACTTACAAAATATATTAAATTTTTCTTCATCTGAAAATCACTTTTTTTGTTGTTGGTTTTGTTTTTCTTTCTTGTATGGAAATGCAATTTTAAAAATAAGAAAAATTAAATATGTAAAGCGTTCAACATTAGATTTTAAGCAAAATGCATATTCCACCGCTTTCTTAATGTTTTTCTATGCGATTTTTCCTTTTTCAACTAAATCGGCATGTTTTCATTTTGGACAATTTGTGAATTCTAGAAATAAAAACTTTTAAAGAGAATGAACCATATTTTCGCTGTTATCTATCCAAAGGCGATGTATCATTTCCAACAATTGTGTTATATTTCATGCACACTTTTTTTATCATTGTGATTTTTTTTATATTAAAATTTTTCGCGTTTCGTTTATGGTTTTTTGTAACTGGACCATTTCGTCATTTGCATGCATTTTTTATTTTATAGTATTTATTTATTTCTTTTTTATCTCTTTTTTATGCAAAAAAAAAAAAAAAACCAGTCAGCAATGGCTACAATAGCCACAGAAACATCGCATTGTAGCAACAGCAAGGGCAGTGCTAGCAGTAGCAGCGGCAGCAACACTGATAACAGTTGTAGTGTAAGCAACAATATATTTGGTTCAGATACATTCGCCATTGAAATAAAACCAAAGCAAGGCTGGCTGTTGCCAAACGATGTTAACAATTTATTTGATATAAAGCCAAAAATAACACAAAGGACAAGAATAACACGACCGCCAAGTTTACGTGAAACAAAAAATGCATTAAAAGCGGCTGTTGCAACAACAATGCCTACAGAAACGGAAACAAAAGCAATAAAAACATCAACAGACATTCAATGTTTTACTACCACTCAAAACAACCCATCACAAACAATAGCAAGAGCAACAACAACAGCAACAAGAAACGTAGGAGTCACAGCATCAACAACATCATCACAAGCAGAAGATGGAACAACCGGCCGCTGTTATTGTAGCGACAGTATGAGCAAAACAAGTGACATGATGCCGAGAGATGACAAAATATCACATTCATTACATGACAACGTGGACACCAGGTGTCGTTATTGCTGTATGCAGTTTTTAAAGGTAATTTTATTCCAGCCCCACCTCCCATAAACGTTTTTTCTTCTTCTTTTTTATTTATTTTACACAAAATTTAATATTACCAAAATATAAAAAAAAAATAATAATAAAAATATGAAAAGAAAATGTTTGGCTCAACTTTAATTTAATAAAAGTGTGTTTATTTTTTCTCTCAGTTAAAACAACAAAAAATTTCCAAGCGCAGCCAATATTGCCCAATTGATTTGTTTTCAGGGTACGTTTAAATAAAAAAAAAATAATATCAATATTTCAGAAATGCAATAAAAATAAAATTTTGGTACGTTCATTTACTTTAAGGATAACGGAAAAAATGTTGTTTGCACTTCAAGCTCTTTTCGAATGTCCTCAAAATAATTTACGCATTTTCCAAAATGGTCACCTCATATTCGACGATCACAAGTTCAATACAATCAAAATTGAAGAAGTATTTTCGAGGTAAGCTTTTCATAAACAAAAAAAAAAACTCACTTAAAAATAGATCCTTGGACAGAAAGAAAGACACACAAATAATAAACGCGTTCTTTCCTGAAGTTAGCTGACTTTTATTGAATTTTAAAAACTTTTAACTATAAAACTGTTTGCTGAAATAAACAAAAAGAATCTGTTTTCTGCGAGAGAACATGTTATACAATAATAAAAATTTAGACATCCGAGTATGTTCTCTTCCTTTTTTTTTCTTATCATTAAGGGATTCCTTTCTTTTCGCAAAAAATTTATATACAAATTTCTTTAGATTTTGTGAAATCATTAAAAAAAGCAAATTATCTTCAACCAACTGGAAGTGTCCCATACAAAGAAGGAGCACCCTAGTCCCCCCAGGTAAAAAGTGCCTTACCTTAGTATCCTATGTCCTTCTCCTGGTTCTATGCTGCCTGCCCACCAATTTTAAGCCAAATCAGTTCAGCCGTTCTTGAGTTATAAATAGTGTAACTAACACGACTTTCTTTTATATACATACATAAAAATACCTTAAAAACCCAGAAATCCCTTAAAATTCCCGGGGAAAAGGTGGCAACACTGGACGGGAATTCCCAAAAACTTGGCCATAAATCCCTCAAAATCCCAGAAATCCCGGAAGATTTTCCGGGAAAAGGTGGCAGCACTGGACGGGAATCCCTAAAAACTTGAACAACAAAAAGCAAAAGACTTAAGAAACAAACTTGTGTCAGGTTTTTTCGTTTCAAAAACAAATTCCAGGTTTTTTCGTTTCATAAACAGAAGACTTAAGAAACAAACATTTCAAAATTTCTTAATTCGGTCGCCTCAAAGCCCGCGATAGAAAATTTGAAAATGAAAATTTTTAATGTTAAAAAATAAAAATAATATCTTGAGACATTTTAAATACGACGCAAACTAAAACTGTTTATAATAATCAACACAGGTCGACTATAAATATCATATCAATTAATCCGAAAAGTCTGGTCAATAAACTTAACGAATAAAAATATAAAAAATCTGTAAATTTCCATATTTATGAAATGAAAATTACCAACTTTCTTTAAATTAAATTAGAATGAAAAATTTAGCCCAATAAAATATTAAAATGTTATAATGTAAAACGTATTATGAAGTTGTTAAATTTTATTTTGTTTTCAAAAATAATTTCTATGTATTCAACAAACGCACCTCTATTTCGTCCTCGGTTGCAAAACACAGATTTTGGTATTTAAAAAAACACTACATTTAGGAGAAAATTAATTAATTTAACAACACTGATACTCTGGGCGTCTAAATACGTTTTAAAGAGTTTTAAATTCAACAACTCGAATAATAGCTTCAAACATCCAAATATCTAAATAAATAACGAGTATAAATAATGATGTCTTTTATTTATTATATTTTCTTTTTCGAAAACAAACAAAAAAAAACCCCAAATATATTTTTCAAAATGCACTCTAACGAAATATTTATACAACTGTGACGATGATCATACTCAAACAAAAACCAATAAAATTAATGTCTTTGCAACCATACAAAACAACTAAAAATATAAAAAAAAAAAATAACAAAAACATTTTTGTTATTTTTGTTTAAATATTAACGGTACCGAAACGAAAAATCCACAAATACCCCCACCCAAACGAAAATCTCAACTTAATTCAATGTTCAAAACTGGTGAAATCCTTTAGTGACAAACTGCAGCTTATAAAACATTTGCTGGTAACATGTCTGTTAAGGGAATACGAGGACAAGGAAGAAGAAAAAGTAGTCGAAGAAGAAGAAGAAGAGGAAGCGAAAAAAGAAAAGCTGCAAATCGACAAAGACATCAGCATACAACAGCCACTTTCAAGTACAATTTGGGGAGTTGGGGATGACAGATATGGTACAGTTATTGGTGTTGGTGCTGGCGTTGGCGATGGTGTTGCTGCTGGTCAACCACATTCAAGTGTAACTTCAGGCATGGAACAAAAACTCAGTAGAATGCCAAAAACAATAGCAAAACCAATAACAAACATTATACTAACGGAAACGGAAGTGACTAAAGTTAAATCAACATTGACTTCAGCAAAACCCATATTTTCGATGGACAATACTTTAATGTCCACCTCCGACTATAACACTCGGTGTCTGGAGGAAATCAACAAAGCGGAAGTGACCTGCTTACCAAAAAATTGTGTCTTGCAAAAACTTTTACATATTCAGTTGTTGGCTAAGGTGAGTAAAGCTCTACTTTTATTCTCCTTGCATTCTTGTACATACATATGCATACACGGAAACACACACAAACAAATGTAGATGCGCACATGCATAGATAGAACTACACAAATACAAACAAATAACAAATACACTTTAGCACCAAACAAAGCAAATCAATCGTTTGTCTGAACTGCATAAAATTCAGGGGCGCATCCTTAAAATATTTAGATGATGATTTATTTTCCATTTAAGTTAATTTTTTAGGCTTGAAAACATTCCAATAAACCCAAATCTCGGCGCTATTTAAATGTAAGACAAACTCTCTGCACACACATCTGACTTTTGTCTCAGAAAATCACACCGACAATTTCATAAATACAAACAAAAGAAATTTGCTTTAAATGCTTTTTTTTTTCAAGTTATTTAATTTTGTTTTGAAATTTTTTTCATATTTCATTTGGTTTATTTTTCAATATTTTTGTTCTCTTAAATAGATTAATCTTCAATATATGCTCGACCATGAATACGCTGACAAAAGGGAAAAAACATACAACATTGTGTGCAAACTGCTCGAGAAATTTTCGAAAGCTAACAACAAGCTGACTCTTTGTCAATTATCTCCGGAAGAACAATACATTTTAGCTGCTACTGCGTTGGACTGTTCCATAATGATAACATTTTGTGAAATTGACAATTTTCTAGAAGAGAAAAAACAAAAACCAAAGAGAAGGTGGGACATTCTGATTATTTGTTTATTTTATTATTTAATTAATTTCGTAAATTCATTTGGAATTTTCACTTTTATCGTTTTGTTCGTTTCAGTTCAATTGACAGCCCTTTTGTGGTGTCGATATTTGGAAGAAAATTCCTAACCAAAGTCACCATATTGGATTTAGATCCAAAACCAGATGCACACTTTAACAAATACTTTCTACAAACAAAACAAATATTTGATGCAATGAAGGAGCTGTAATCACAGGTGCACGTCTACACTTGCACATATTTACAAAAAATAAAACCCTTTTTTTATTGATGGAGATGTACAAAGCTAACAAAGGAATGTGATACACACACAAAAACACACACACACATACACTCGTTAATGCACACAGCAAAATAATTTTTATATATCAGCAAATAAAATTCAAATTATATTGAAATTGTTTTTCCAATTTATTCCGTCCAGAGTTGAAATAAGATAAATGTTGAAAAATCCAAACTTCGTAGTAACCGAATTTGCCAGAAGAAAAATCGAACTCTGTTTCTTATAGTTTCTAATGTGTGTTTTAAAATTTTTATATTGTATTTTAAATAAATATATTTTTTTGTGAACTAAGATTTTTTTTGGAAGATCTTAATTCACACTTTCACTTTTTTAAAGCTGTGAGTTTTTGTTCACATTTTAAATGTTCAAAGCAAACAAATTTAGGGACATGTGGGCATGGGGAGTCGAACCCACTATATTTATTTCGAAGCTTATGGGAACTACGCAATAAATCTTGAAATCTTTAAAATTTGATGTGGGGCTGGTGTCTAAAAAATGTTTAATTTTTCAAGGAAAGTGAGAACAGTTTTTAAAACACACTATACACAATTTTTCGTTATAAAAGTTTTTTCTAAAAAAGTAAACTTTTTAATGAATATGTTAATTCATCAGTATGCGTTGTGTCTTCCTTTTACTTTAAGGCTGTGTCATTTCTTCTCGCATGAGAGTAATTAGCTTTTTTAATAAAAAGTTTTTTAATGACATGAAAAAATAAACACAAACAAAATTTAGGCAGACTACTAATGAAACCATATTGATTATTTCATAAATTGCTGATTTTGCTAAATCAGAATAAACCACTTTTAAACACATTACATACATACATACATACATATATACATATATATTTGTGTACATATTTATTTATTTATTTATTAATTTGTGTATTTATTTTGTCGATAAATAAAAATTTTTAGAAAATGTTTGTATAGAAAAATACCTATTTTAATATTTTTCTTTATTTATTTATTTTTTGTTAAAAAACTAACTATCCGTCCAAACGCAACAAATTGGAAGTGGTGTTGGTTGAATGGGTTACCGCTTGTTTACTAAGCAGTCTATCACTTAGGACCTGGGTTCAATCCCTAGTCAGAGCAAGTAATACAAATCATAAGCATTAGTGTGGCATTGTATTCATTTTTGTTGGACTGTTTAAGTGATGAAGCACTGGTCATTAAAAAAATTATTCCGACAACGATTGGTACTCTTCCAAGCTAATTTCCACCACATCTCCCTCTTTCGTCAGTGCGCTGCAGTTGCAGTGTGAATGCAATTTTTACCAAATTTGCGATCTAAATATCGGACGGAGTAGAAGTGGATACAAACTTTTTATTTACATAAGTTTTGGAAGTCGGCCAAGCGTTAGTGATTGCTCTGTTAAGATCATCTGTAATTAATAATAAGTTTTTATGAAACACGGAGCTTCATTGGCTTTCATTCGAAATTTAAAAAAAAGACAACTCAGCTCTTGAATATATTCTTTATTTTTCCTGTGTACGTTACATATTTTTACTCATTTTAAACTTTCCAGTAATTTTTCAATATATCAGTATCTTTCTTTTAATTTTTCCTTTATTTTTCAATTATAATCTGTCCTTTGTATGTTCAATATTCCATAAAATGCCGAAGGTCACACAGATAAAGCGATAAGAATAAAAAAAAATAACTTTCATTTCCCGTAGGATGAGACAAGATATTCTTAAAACTGGCACACATGCAAAAATATTTAAATAAAAAATAAAATGAAATAATAAAATAAAGCAAAAGTATTTTATTCGATTGGATTTTCTAAAATTTATGTTAGTGCACCTCCTGCAAGAGCACGTTTAGTGTTGTACACAATTTCCAACATAAAAATATTGAATCATTTTCTTTATTTGAAAAGGTTTTTCGAATAAAAGACTTGTTATTCATATATTTGAACCTGAGAAGAATCAAGAATATTTTACGATTCACTTTGTTTGAGATTGATAAATAATATTATGAAATTTAAGAATTTAATCATAAGGGCGATTCTATTCTAGACAACTTTTAAAATCAATTTTCAAATCACACTATTTGATACTTTTTTGATGCCAATTTAAAGTAAAATTTCTATATTTTATAATATTATAATTTTTTTAGACGTAAGCTTAAATATAAATTTGTTGTGCACTTCGAATCATTAAGATTCATACTCTTGGCGCGAATAGAAAATTCATACGCATGTTGCACCCGTCATGGCTTAAAGAGCAAATTTCTTATTATTGGATTATATTTCTCTACGATGTTTGATTTGATAATCATCGTCTGATATCTCATCTTTCACAATAAAAAAGAATAATAGTTTAAAAACTAACAGAGTTTTGTGTTTTTGTGGTATGATCTTATGAAAGTGGGCCAATTTGCTTGCACCCGTCATGCACTTTAAAGCTCTCTCGTGGCTATTTGATCATTTCATATAAATTCTTGTAAATAGATAACAATAGTATATAAAAAAATGTTACCCCTTCTAGAAATAACTTAATTGAAAATGTGTTTCTTTCTATTAGTAAAAGACGTTTAAAGCGTCTAAATGTTGCACCCGTCAGAATAGAATCGCCCATAAACTACGATGTTAAAATTCCAATTATTTCATATTCACTTTATTTAGCTACAAAATTTCATCTATTTACGCATTTTACATCACTAGAAAGCAACTTTAATACAATTTAAATAAATTCAAAAAAGATTTATTGGTCACAGATTAAAAATTTATTTGATTTTATATCTTTTGATGATACTTGAACATGCAGCAAAGACTGAATCTGACATAAAAACATTTATTTATATAAAATGAAAGGCACACAGAAACGAGCAAGCAAACAAACGTACATATGTACATAACCACACTTTAATGTAGTAAGATGCCTTTAAATATATCAAAAGTATGTGTTAGTGTGTGTGTGTTTTTTTTGTGCAACTGAGTGTGCATGTATGCACGTAATTACATACACATGTATGGATTTCCTCAAGTTTGTTGTGAAATAAAAACTTATTATTAAATCCATTTTATATTCGTATATGAAATGTCGAAAGGAAGTCGGGTGCTCTCAAAATAACATGTTCAAATTCAAGAAAAGACAACTTTCCATCGCCATCAACATCGGCTTCTTCCATAACTTTATCTGCTATTTGTTGATGCTCCTCGGGGCTTAATTCATTTTTGGTCATGGTGGTTAAACACGATAAAAGGTCAGCGTGGCCTATAAAACCATCTTGATCGAAATCTGTAAATAACAACAAACAGCAATAACAACAACATCCATTAAAGTAAAAAAAAAAACTGAACATTAAAAAATCATACGAAAATAAGTGAGAGAGAAAATTTGTTTAAAGAAATAATTTCGGTTCGGCTTTACAATTAATGCTTGATTGGATTATGACTGGATTTCGGTCTGGTTGCTGAATGAATAACGTGACCAGCCCGACTTGTTGAGTTTATTTTTTTGCGGACTGAACAAAACAGAAAAACTCTTCAGAGTAAAAATTGTAAAAATGCATTTAATTTTTATCCTCATGATATTTTACTTTTAAAATCTCCTGAAGCGGTTTTGTTTACTATTCTCATTGTAATTTTTATGTTTTTTATTAAAACTCTAAATTACATCGTGGACTGACCTTGTACTTCTGGATGAAGTACGAGTATAAACAGGATGGGGAAATAGTTAAACGAAAAACATACAAACAATTCAATGCAGCCTGTCTGGTCACGTTTCATTTAAAGAACGTTATGTACAGTTGCTTGTTAATGTACACCTTTGTGCAACTGAGTCCGCTTGACTTGCATGTGTAAATGTCAACAAGAATTACAAATATTAATGCTCTCAAAAGTTTCGTTTACCTTTTTTTATTTTTCATTTAAACTCAATTTTAAGCTTAATTTGATCTTGAATATAAAGTCCAAATTTATAATTCTTCATTTCGTTTATACTGGCATTGAGTGGGAATAAAATCGGAGTTATAAATACTGACCATGAAATGTTTAATACACACACACACACCCTTACACATGTGTATAAATTTGCAATTCGTTAAAACAAAATACATAAGTAATCGTACCAAGTTCTTAAAAAATATGTCAGAATATCAATTTAAATTGTTATTTCATTATAAAGTGGAGCAATAAAACAATATGATACAAATTATTTTGCGATGCATTTTAGATAAACAAAACTTTGCTCCACATTTTCACATCTAATGTGCGAATTCTATAATACAAACATTTGGTTTGAGTAGAACATTTGTATTAAAACCACTCAGTTTTTTTAGTGATTCCCAGACAAAATTTCTACAAAAGTCATTCGTCTGTATTGTGGAAACAGCACATAAGAAGAATTAATACATTTCTTTTAGTTTGATTCAATTGATTCAATTTGATAAACATACGGCCGCTGACATTTGTACACACATAATTGCGTACATAAAAATGAAAAATATTATTAACTTACCATAGATTTTGAATGCGTAAAACACCTTTATATCTCTTGGTGCCTGCTCGCTGAACACTGAAAAGGCATCTAGAAAATCTTCAAACGATAAATTTCCTTGGCCATCACGTGAAAATGCTTCACAAATACGGCGACGAAATGGATTTTCTCTTAACTCTGGCATTTTTTCAATACAATCCTTAGGAACCTTGACACTGGATGCCTGACCCTCTGTCATTTGGCGTGGCACCAAATCTGGGCGTAACTCTCGAAATCTTTTATGAACTCTACAATAGAACTAAAGTTGTAGTGTTGATAGAGAACAAAAAATAAAATTCAAATAAAAATTAAATTACAAAAATGAGGATGGCGTGTTTGCAAACAATAGATACTCACAAATAAACAAAATGAAGGATTTTTTCTGTGTGTGTGCTGATGCTTTTAGGCTGCGTTAGCAAACTACTTTATTGTTAAAACGTCTGTGTTTGTGTGCAAACAGTTTATTGTTAAAATGTCTGCGTTTGTGTGCAAACGGTGGAACTTTCAAGTAAATCATTAAATTATATTTACAAAAAGTGCAAAGAAAAAAATGTTGGGAAAATTAGAAGAAACACATCGTCAAATATAAAACATGTTGCGTGTCAGTGTCAGTGTCAGTGTCAACGTTTGTTTCAAGCTTAAAAGAAAAATACTTGTATATTTTACAAAAGTTTGCAAACTTTCCATTGTTAGTTAATATAAATACCCACCGTAAGATCTCTTTGCGTGTGAAAAATGTACAATCCTTTAATATTGTAAATGATAATTAATTAATTAATAAAGAAAAGAGAGAAAATATGCATATTTATCATTATTTTCAAGACAGATTTTCTTAAGAGGCTTTTTTCAAAATTACCAACAAATTTATATTTTCTAAATGTGTAGTATCTTTAACTTGTTTTTATAGAAACAGCCAGGATAAGCTTTTTTATAAAACCACTTTAATTTGGATGATGATTAAATTTTTGTAAAAATGATTATATAAAATATTGTTAGACAATATTTTGAAGTACACAGCGAAATATTCTTTACCGCAGTACGTTCTTTGCTACCACACGTCTTAAATAAATGAAAAAATAAAATATTTTGCGTATAATTGATTTCGCTGTTAGTAATTGGTAATAATATTAAGCATACGGCCCCCCAAAAATCATTGAAGACAATAGCACCTCTGGGAAGATCAATGATATCCGCTTCACAAACTCTGTGCATCATAATTAATTTATTAAATATTTACTTCAAAATCTGATATTTCGATTCACAGAAGTCGTCTTAGCCCATTTGATATTTTGTGTTATTGGAATTAATTTTTCATTTCTAATAAAAGTAACAGAAATTAATTTATTTAAAATCCATTTGTCACTTCAGCGAAACGGATATTTTATAAATTTAATGTTTGTTATTTTAATATATCGCACTTGTTCCTCAAAAGCATAACAACTCAAAATTCATGAATTTTCAGTAGAGGCCAAAAACTTTTTTTTTTATACTATTCTTCTATCACAAAAAGAGATACAACTGTATTTTTTTTGGTGAAAGAGTGGAGAAAATGGTGCAAAATTTGTATATGGGCATATCTACCCACTGTGGTTTGGTTTTTTATAGAGATGTGCGCGTGAGTAAAATTACGCTCACGATCACGCACGATCACGAAACATAAATATTTTTCACGCACGCTCACGCACGGCATGAACTAAAACTTTCACGATCACGCACGCTCACGAACGCAATATGTTTAATCACGTACTTTCACGCACGACGGGAATAATTTTGCATGCACGCTCACGGTGAAATACAAATTTTGCAATGAAAGACTTAGCATATGCTAAAAAATTTTATTTTGTAATTAATTTTTTTATTTACTTCAAGATTATCAATTAAAAAAAAAAAAATTGAGGAAAAGGTCGAAAAATTACAATACAAAGGATAAACATAATATAAAAATCACGCACGCACGGTATTATATTTTTGAATCACGATCAAGCACGCACGCGTGATTTTTTCAATTTGTAATCACGAATCACGTGATTCACGCGTGAGTCACGCGTGAAACGAAAATTTTACGACATTTGCACATCTCTAGTTTTTTGCAAAAAGTGAAAATTTGAAAATTTTGAGTTGTTACGCTTTTGAGGAAAATGTGCGATATGTAAATGTATTTTTCAATAAAACTGCGATTTCATATGTATTTTCTTTTTTTTTTTTTGTATTTAAATAATGTTTTTATCATCCGTACCTGATAATCATCCAGTTGCTGTTCAGTAAATGTGACCACTTTATTTCCCATTTTGTGTGAGTTTTTGTTTTATTTCCGTTAGTATGTATTTCTTTTGAACGTTTATAAAATTGAAAAACTGTTTTACAAAATGATTTGTACTCAAAAAAGAAAAAAAAAACGTTGCATAAAACTAACTCTGGCAAACTGTTTTTTTTTTAATAGTTTATGTTGCGCGTAGTTTTAGACACAAAAAAGTGACAATATCGTACCGTGACTTTTTTACAACTGAACAAACATTGTGGTGAAATATGTTGAATTTTTTATTTTTTTATTTGAATCTTGTTGTTTTTCTTTTGTTTATGAAACTTTTACCACTTGCACGAGTATGTGTTAATGTATGTTTACATACACACAAACAAAGTAACATACATGAGAAATATATTAGGGGTTTTTTTTTTGTTGTTAAATTAAATCTCTAGGTTTTCTTCAAACATAATTTTTTATATTATTAATTTTGATCCCAGAATATTTTGATGTTGGCAACCGCACGGAGTAAAATGCAAGTCACATTTCTAGATTTTTCAACACTTCTGTAAAAAATGAGAAAAAAATTAAAAACATCCTGTAGAGTTGTTTGTTCTTTTACTATTTCATACTTTCATAAAAGAAAAAAGAAAAACAACAACAACATGAAATAGAAAAAACAGAATGCAAAACTCATAAAGCGATGTATGAAAATTAATTAAGGAGTGTTCTTGTCTTGCCTCGCTTTACCATGTAATTTTATTTAGGTGAGGCCACCGTCAGAGTTAGTTTTCTTGTTCTTTAGTAACTTTAAAGGAGTGTTGAAACTTTTTCCTAGGTCAGTTTAAATATTGATTAATGTAAATTGTATAGCGAATTTATTGTTTTAAGCAGTTTTGTTCATTAAGATTAAAATGTAATAAAATATCTTTAGGTTTTCTATGAGATTTTAAGTCACCGTTGTGCATATTGATTAGCTAATAGCCATGGAACGCATCATTCCATGTGCAAACGTATGACATACGAGTTTTGGAAAATGGACCACGTTTAATTTACTTTTAAGACACCAGCATTGCATGTATTCTCTAAATAAATTATCGATAACAAATTTATTAACATGAAGTTATTCTAAAAGTTTTCACGGCAGGTGCAGACGATTTGTAATTGAGTGAAAAACTAAAAACCACGCATAAATTTCACGAACGTTTTCAATTGAATTATTCTTCTTCATGATGTCATGTGGTTTTTCTTTTTTCTTTGTAACATTTCTTATAACCCACTCGTCTTATGTATATTTATACTTCGCAATTTTTATTTAAATAATTTAAAATTAATATTTTAATTTACTTTTATTTATACTTAATACAATAATTGTTTTTTCTATTTTTTTAGTTTTAATTTAAAAATTTCTTTACAATGGAGTCTATTACATTAAATTGTTATTTCTGCTGTTTTATTATTTTCTCTGTTCAATTTAGATAAAATTGTTTTCTCTTTAGTTTTTAAGTTTCTTAAGTCTAGAGGAAGAAATGTAGTGAATAATTTATTTGTTGACTACATTTTGTATTTGTTGTTTCACACTGAAATATCATTTTTAATTTTAAATATTCGGTTTTTGTTTTTTTTTTTTTATTTTATTTTATTTTATTTCTATTTTTATTTCTTTAATGGAATGTTTATTTAAATATATTGTTTTTGTTGCAATTAAAATGGTTTACAATATTCAGTTGAGAACTTGTTAATAAATTGTTGACGCAAGTAATGTTGATAAAATCTACACGTTTATTGAAAATTGTATTTCCCGCCTGGCCCACGATATCGAACGATGTCGATCGCTGGATTTCTAGAAGTAAAAAACTAACTTGCGTTCCACTAATAACGGATTTTATTTAACTAATTATTTGTTTAGAGGCACATAAGCCAAAGAAATAAATAAAATGGGTGTCTCTTAATCAGTTGCTTTTCGTCTACAATTTCAACATTATCGATCGATCGACATCGTGGGGCGGGCCGTTCGTTTTAATACGCTGTTTAGAACTGTAGTATACAAATCACTCTAAAAACTTTGTGTTTCTCGTAACATTCGTAAACGTTCTGGAAAAACTTCCATGTAAAACACTTTTCGAATTAATTTTGAATAAAAGCAAGTTTGTAAGAAGAGTTCGCTGAAATCCAAGACAAAAGAGCGATAATTAGCGTTCCACTACAAAAAATATTTCTTTATTTTCTATTTGTCAATTCATAAAATTAATAATGAAATAAAGAAATAAAATTTGTTTGCATGTCGTTGTTAGAACTAAAATTAGCTGTTCTTCGTTTAGAATGGCAGCAAACAAAACACAAAGACTTTTCATATTGCCAATAAGGGAGTAAGAAACCATCAAAATAATCACTGGATTTTAAATTTAAATTTGGAAGTATAAAATATTTGATCTCGTATACAATTTGCATGTGTTTATTTGAGTTTTTTTTTTTTTGCTTCGGTTTTTAGCCTGATCTTCTGTTGACCATTCTTTTATCGTAGTGTTTCGTCCATCTGCCTGTGTGTCCGTCTGTATATTTCTTAATTTTTACACATATACCACGCTTATATAATTATTATATTTTAATTCAATATACTATTTGTGTATGTGTGTATGTGTTTGCATGTAATCATGTGTGTACATGTAGATATTTATATCGATGTATGTATGGGTGTATCTATGCACTAATAACTGTTTTTAGTTTTTTTTTTTTAACAAATAATATTTTTAATAATTGTAAACCATTTAATTTTTGTTTTTTATGTTTGTAAACTTGTAATTTAACATTTACACTTATTAATTTATATATTTATTTTTATTATTTTTGTTAATACAATAGATATTTTTATTTAACTTATTTATTACATATATATGTATGTCATTAAATGTTTTCGTATACTTTGTTTTATTCGTTTTTTATAGTCTTGTATTGCATTTTTAATTGTTTTATGAAAAAATACTTTTGTTTTCGTGTTTATTTACATACAAAAAATCAAAACTGTAAAATTTGACTTAAAAAAATGGTATTCAGAACGAAAAAATACAAATCAGTAAGACGGATTTTATATTCAATCACTTTTTTAGTTTAAGAGGAAAGCAACAGCTTTTTCATTTAACGTTGAATTTAAAAGTTTGAGAACTAAATTTGTATCGAAAACTTCAGCTTCTCTTAGGAGAATTATCGGAAATATTAAAAAAAAAAAAACAACAATTTCTCATTTATTTACAGTTGTACAAAGAAAAATGAAGTAAAATTCATAAATAAAAACTTGAACGCAACAATTATAAAAGCTTAAAAAAAAACTGTTTGTTTGTTTTAAATATTACTACCACACAAATTACACGTAGGTGTGTATTTATGTATGTATGTGTTTTTAAATTATTTTCAAATTGCACATCCTTACAACTTAAAGCTTCGAAAGCTTTTCTATTTTTGGCCAATTTATATATTTTAGTTATTTCAAAAATCTTGTTGGGGGAATCCATAATCAGAAAAGCTTTCAAAGCTTTTTAATAAATTTCAGTAGACCGAATTGTGGTGTTCGTAACTGTTGTGAGCAGCGGCGGCATGGTGCAAATAAGATGGTATACTTGTTGTGGCATTTAGTTCGGAAGCTCTCCGTCGTAAAGCAGCTATACTATGGCCACGCCATACATCGTCCTCGTTAGAGCCATCTGTTGGCGATTGCATAGACTGATGGCAATGGGATAAAAGCTGTTGTTGTTGTTGCTGCTGTTGTTGTTGTTGGTGGTGCTGCTGCTGCTGATGTCCTTGGCTATTGTTGCTTGCATTAGAATCAGAGTGCTGTGGTTGCTGTTGTGGTGGTGGCTGATGATGACTTTGTGTTTGTTGATGATTTTGTTGTTGCTGTTGTTGTGGGGTTTGTTGAGACGGTGGTGGTTGTGGTTGATGATGGGGCTGGGCACTCTGTCAATAATGGAAAAATAAAATAAAATAGTGGCAAAACATTCTTAGCAAATACAAAAACCATCACACAATTAGTTTGCAGCTGTGCTAAATATTTAAACTTGAACTCACCATATCACCGTTTAGTTCATTTTGACTAGGATTCGGTTGATTTGTTAGTGGCGGAGTTGCCGACGAGCATGAATTCATATTTGGTGGTGTTGTAGCCGTTGGTGAACCATTTCCTCCGCAACCAACACCACCAACACTATGCTGATACATCATTGAATCACCTGGAATGTTACAACATTTTCAAAAGAAAAATAACAACAATTTAAAATATATATGTACGATTAAATTTGTATTGAAAATTTTGTCTCGGTTTTGTATTTCTTATCTTTCGGTTTTTATAACAAATATATTGCGGCATGCTAATAAATAATCTAAAATCGTTCTGCACCAGAATGTTAATTGTCTACAAAAACTTTGAAGTCAATATAAAGCAGACTTATGACAAAAAAAGTTATAAAATTTTATTACTAATATTGTTATATCTGTATATGTGTATGTATGTATGTATGTTTGAAGTCACGATCTTATGAAGATGTTAAAAATATTAAGGTTGATTGTTAACCCATATTAGCCTTTTTTTAATCTTTACAAATTCAAGCTTTTAACGAAACTAATGGCAATTTTGTTAATATTTATGCAGATGGGAAATACTGATATTTCCCTCTCTGAAGTGACTTTAAAAGTATCTTGTTTTCAATTCTAAAAGTTCATGCTAAATATCTAAAAAATCACACTCTTCTCTTTATATGCCTGCACACAATTAATATAAAGTATGTACATACATACATATATGTATATATACATTTGAATGCATACATATCCACATACACACATATGAAAAATTATAAAAAGAAAATAAAAATTATTGAATGAAGGATTATAGAAATGAATAAACAAAATGAGAATTTATTGTTTTAATTGATCCAATTGTTTGTTTCTGCTTTTTTTTTATTATTAAACGTACCTAAAGCATTTAGTCCATAATGTTGATAACTACCAGCACCCATAGCGGAACCTAAATTAATACCAGAATTTAAACCACTATTCAGTGAACTTGAAATCGGAGATGATTGATTCAATTGACCAAAACCTTTCGTGTATTCAGTTTTTCGATATGTGATTTGTTTTTATTTTTATATTTTATTTTAATTTTTGTTATTGTTAGTATTTTAAACGATTATACCAAAAAACATAATCAAAAAGATGAAGAGAAAAATACCACACCATTAAAAAAAAGGAATGTAGTAAGGAAACAAGTAAAAGTAAAAAAAAAAAAAACTTTTCATACCTGCTGTCATTGGATTGACGCCAACACTCCAACGATCCCCACCGAACATGCCAGTGCCACATAAACCTTCGCCCATGGCAATATTTGTGATATTGGCGCCGAAAGGTGGCAATCCATGTGAGGGCAGTAGAGCACCTGGTGTACGGAACACATTAGTGGTCTTCTTACGTTTCTTCCACTTGGCACGGCGATTTTGAAACCAAACCTAAATTCGAAAGGTAAAAGAAATAGAAAAAGAAATATAATAAAATTATAAATTTAATTTCATACATTCGGCCATTATACGCTTCCCTTTCCAACTATTTACAAACTTCCTACACTTTATTAATATGTCTAATTAATGAAACATGCTGAAACATGATTTAGTACAAGATCAATTACCGTTACTACTAGAAAATAGTGTCTCTTGTATGAGAATATTAGTAATCAAGAAATATACCACATACATACTGTCTTGTTAGTATGGGTTTACAAAAGTATGCAGCCGTTGATTGTTATCTTAGTAAATGTGTTTATGTGTGTATGCATCGGTAGTCAACTTGACAAAACATGTTGCAAAGTTAATGGTCTCAATCTCATACTTAGAAGCAAAACTAAATAAACATACAAACATCTAAAACAGCAACTACAAGAATATATTTTATGTTTTCTTATAACAATATTTGTAAATTCATTTTCCTATATTTTGCACTTACATACATCTTCATTTATATACAATGAGAAGTTGTTTAGTTAGTTTTACCTGCAGTTGAACTTCTATCGATAATTGAGGTTGGTTTTGGTTATTTGTAACCGCACACACACTCATATAAATACACATACAAACTGAACTTTAAGATTTATGAAGTGTACACATTTATGTATATGTGTAGCTGTAGAAGGTAAAGGACATTGATGGAATCTTTATGTGCTGAATCCTTGTTAAGAATACTGACAGCTACAAGATAAAATTTTAAAAGGATATTTTTTTGCTGTTCGAAAAATGTTAAAATAATTGTTGTGTACATTTGAATGTCAGAAGGGAAGAATACTTGAAGGGCCATATAAAAATTCCCTTAAAACTATCTATATTTAAGATACTCCTACCTTTCTGCAATTAAAGCTTATCAAGATGTTGTAAATGAACACCAAAAATTATACTAAACAACAACTTTGGAAGTGTTTAAAACATCTAATATATAAAATTCTCGTGTCACGATGTTTGTTATCGAACTCCTCCGAAACGTGTTGAACGATTCTTATGAAATTTTTTATGCATATTCAGTAAGTCTGAGAATCGGCTACTATCGATTTTTCAAACCGCTAGGTGCTCGACGAGGGGCGGGAGGGGGCAATTTCTGTATTTACTAAACTATTAACCCAACAGGTGGCGCTATGTTTGCCTCATAATTATTTTTTTGTTGAATGACAAATGGCGCTATGTTTGCCTCATGCAGGAGAATCGTCGTCGTTCGTATTTCAAACAGAACAAAATTATTGTTTGGAATTTTTTTCATCGGCGGTCATCGTCACACACTTACAATACATTCGCTATTTTTTATATAACACCCAAAATATGCACTAGAAATATTTTGTATGGCAAAACAACGTTTGCCGGGTCATCTAGTTTTTATATTAAATTATAATTTTATTAATATGTAGAATTTTTTTTATGAAATAAAATTTTCTTATAATAAAAAAAAAATTATTTTTTTTCAAATCAAGTAAAATTTCCAACATTTTAGTTCATTAATTTTTAGTGTTATAATTAATATATGTACACTACCTGCCACTTGAATAAGCAATCACATTTTTTTAACTTTAATTAAGTATGTATATCTCCTAAAAAAATTTCAGAAAAAAATTATTTTTTGCACAATCAAATTTCAAAGTGTTAGCTTTAGTTTCCTAAAGAAATAAAAAATATACATATTTTTATTATACTAAAATTATGCATTTATTTAAAGATATGTATTTCTGTAGTACTTTTTCGTGTGTCACTTGAATAAGGAATATTTTAAAACTAAGCAAACTGTAATTTATTTTTAAATTTTATGTTATAAAAATGAAAGCTATTGTCTTCTAGCATTCAATTAGTAATGAGTACTGCCACCAATTTTAGAAATAACCTAATTTTTGGTGGAAACCACTAGATTTTAGTAAAAATCACTAAAGTTTTGGTGAAAACCAACAGATTCTATTGCAAACCTCCACTTATATTTGACCAATTTTACAAAACTTTATTTTGATTCTGATTAAACTTTGATTGCAATTACTGGATTTGATTGCAATTAAAGTAATTGCAATCAATTTATATATAAATTGATTTCAAAAAATTGATTCAATCGTTTTTATCATATTGAAATTTGAAATCATGAAATCAATTTACGATTTTGAATGCAATCAAAAAATTAGCAATCATTAAAGCGAAATCATGTGATTGCAATTTAATCGATTGCAATCATTTACAGCTCTGGTATCGACTTATATAATGACTCTAAGTAATTTGGCGAAATTGAACTCCATGCTTCAGTTATTGCATCCTTTAAGGATTCTATCGCCTCAAATTGTTTTCCTCCTTCATAAACTTTTCTTGCAAGCCAACCCCAGACATTTTCCATTGGATTCAGGTCTGGTAAATATGGGGGCCGTTCCAAAAATTGAACACCTTGTTGATTAATCCATTGTTTTACTGCTCTGGCGGTATGAATCGGAGCGTTGTCGCGTTGGTACGTTCAAGGTATGGTTCCAAAAAAATCATTAAATTTTGGAAATGCTGCCTCCAGAATGTTTTTGTAAGACGTTGCAGTCATTTTGTGGGATACAAAAACCAATTATATTATTCCGCCCTCTCGGCTGTGTCTGCGGCACAAAAATAATTCCTCCTTACTTATTTAGGTCATGGGAGTAATAGTTATATCCGTCGGGACCATAAATATTAAACTTTTTCTCATCGGAAAATACAACTTTAAACCATTTGTCGGACCATGTCATTGTATTTTTGGCAAACTGCAGACGTTGTAATTTGCGTTTTTCATTTTTTTTTTTTTGCAGTTTTCGTCGGACTATGTATGCGCACGACTTTAAAATACGGTGTACTGTTCTTAGACTGGCACTGACTCCACTTTTTACACGTTTTTTTGATACCGACATGGCAGAATTTGATGCAATTCTAAGAATTTTTCGTTTTTCTATTGGAGTTGTTGCCATTTTCTTCCGCCCTTTCATGTTTTTCCATATCTTTTCACGTTATTTAAATAATTGTACACAACTGTGATTCCTCTATTAATGTTTTTGGCTATTTGTACCGGATTCTGACCCTGAGATTTCAAAATCAGAATTTATCTTTTTCAGAGTTATTAAGAGCCTTACCAAGTCCCATTTTGAATAAAAACTATTTAAAAACTATCATATTAAAAATTCTCTAGCGGTTTATATTGAAAGAAATTCAAATCATAGCCTTCCTGATTATTATTAAAAGAATTCCTTATTCAAGTGGCATACGAAATAGTACCACAGAAATATATGTATGTATTTAAATAAATGCATAATTTTAGTATAATAATAATAATAATTTTTATTTCTTCAGGAAACTAAAGCTAACACTTTGAAATTTGATTGTGCAAAAAATTATATTTTTCTGAACTTTAGTTTAGGAGATATACTTAATTAAAGTTAAAAAAATGTGATTCCTTATTCAAGTGGCAGGCAGTGTATATGTACATGTACATATGTATAAGTATATCTATAAGCATTTACGTATTTAAAGTTTTTTTTTTGGTAAATATTGATGGTATATATTGTACTTGTATACGAAACGATCATAAATAGATTTAAAAGCGGTTTTCTATTTTCACGAATTTCTTTCAATATTAATTTTCGACGCCGTTTAAACTACGGATATTCGTAACACTAAACACCCAATTCATAAAAACTTAAAATGGATTTGAAATTTATTTTAAGAAAAATTTGTATTGAAATTTTTTACTTAAACACATTTGAAATCTGTTTTATTTTTTATGAATACTACCATAAATACTTAAAAAATTAAAACATAAAATTTATTACTTTTTGAACAATTATGTAACTACTTCCATATCCTTTTTAAATTTCTTCTGAGAAAGTGTGTAATCTTTTTACAGGACTCACTATAATTATATATTATTAAGTGAAGCCATCGGGTCCGGAACCCGAAGGAACCTCTGTGAAGTAATATCTATGTACGAGTATATAAACTCATTGTCTACAAATACACAAATATTGTTAGAATTAAAGTTACTGTTGTTAATAATTTACTACTAAAAACAATGATAAAGTCTGACTGTTCGCTTAAAGTACATAAATTTGTCTTAAAATAAAAGGACGAACATAACTGTATCTATGTAAGTACATCAGACAGAATTGTATGTAACATAGTCCCAATATTTTTAGTTTAAGTAACTTTACTTGTACTTTGCTGATGATGGTCCCACGGGTATTTATCATCACTTGTTTTATTTTAACAGAGACTCGTTTTGTGTCAGTTAGATGCTGGTATATATTACATCGACAGACAAACAGCCAGACAAACAGACAGACAGACAGACAAATAAATACATACAGATACTTTAAATTTGTATTTTTATTTACAATGTCTGTCTATTTACAGGTTAAATGAAAAAGTGCATTAACGAAAACACATTAAAAATAAAAAGAACTAAATGACAATGCCACATTTCTTTAATATTTTATATTGGTCTGAACCACTTTTTTTATAACAGTTGCAAGTAAGTATGTTTGTATGTATGTAAGTTGTTGGTGCGCCATGTCTGCTATCGCATGACCTTGGTTTTTATATACTCGTACCAGAGACTGACATGCTGAAGCTTTTACATTTTCCCTTAACGCAGAAGGCAATTATTAAATCAGAAGCTTTAAAAATTAAGTGGAAACTTTAGCACGAGTCATACACTTCCATAGCATATTTTCATATATTATTCAGCAAAAATTATTAAAGAAAATCGATGTTTTTACGAAAAGCTAGAAAAACGTGATTTGCATGCTCACTTTTAGGTGTGAACTTCCTTCCGTTTAAGAAATACTGAACAGATATTAAACAAAAATATTGATGTATTTAAGGTATTTTTAAAGCTGCCATAAATTGTCGTAACATTAAAAAATGCTTTGGTTTTTTTCTTCGTTTGCTCTTCATCAACATCATCACGCTCGCTCAGACACATATTCATACATATAAATGGGCGTTAAATGAGGTGGTTTCACAAAACATTAAATTATCGCTTTTTTAATGTGTTCGCATTCATATTTTTTAAGGGTGTTTAAAGCAAAACATAAAAAAAATATTAAAGAATGAATAATTTTACAAGGTTGTGTATGAAAATAAATGCGCGCCTTTTTCAGCCGCATCAATTATGTTTAATTTTTCATAACATCATCCACCACAACAACATTAAAACGATTCAGTATGATTTGTTCATCCTCTGGCTTGTGATCTGAACAAACGATTCCAAAGAAAAAACAAAGTTAAAACAAATTTAACTCGTAAATATTTTTTATAATTTTCATTAATATTGAACAACTGAGTCTGGTAGAGGAAGCAAACGAAAATATATTTCCAATGTCGCGACGTTTTAAAGATTCGCTCATCAGATTTATTTTATGGGTGCCTAAAGATACTAAACTCAATATATAAAGTTAAAAAATAAAAACGCATCAATAATTTATAATTCTAATTTTTATTTTCATTAAAATTTCGGTTTTGCAATTGGCTTGCAAACGCAGGGTATTCGATATTCGTAGCTACTGAACAAATTAATCGCCTCTTATATTTCTAAAGCTACGTTCACATTTATCAAATATTTGCCGAAAAAAACGTAACCAATAGTTTTGCACGATTGTTATATTACAAAATAAAATTAATTCTTCTCCAAAAGAGTATTTTTATACAGTTTTTAAAAAAATCGAACCCAAAATTAAAAAAATATTGGAATTAAAGGAAATAAAATATTAGTTTTTTTCTTGGTTACGTTTTTTTCGACAAATATTTGATAAATGTGAACGTAGCTTAACAGTGGCAGACAATTGTGCACAGTGTAGACAATTAAAGTGGCACGGCACGATTTCTGGAATTAACATTAAATATTTACAATAAAAGATACATATGAAACATGCGATATGTATATTCTTCTTTGGATTAATGTTATTATTGTTATTTTTCGTAGCATAATAGCGACTACAACAGATACAAAATTTCTCCCTGAGGAGGCGAAAGGAAAGGAAACCGCTGAAGACAAAAGTAAACAATTTAAAACAAATTGAAAGGATATGAAAAAGCAATCGAATAATCGGCATAAGAAATAGTTTCGGAAACAGAGTCCACAAGAGAGTGAAACAGCACTCTCTAGACCCCCAGTAGACACTCTTCTGTGTGGCTTACTGGGTCCCGTGGTACTAGTGTAAGGTTACTGGTCAAGCCTCGAAAGAGAACCTCTTGGGATTAACTTTCTAACGACTTTGGACTTGAGGGACACCTTAGGTGCCTTTTCACCTTCGACCACACTAACATATACGAGTATTATCTACTTCCTTTTCTACATTATATGCACATCGGTTGCTCTGTTGTTTCAGAGATTGGGAAGAAACACTCTTATACGTTTTATGGGCAATTAGCCAAAGGTAAAATGTCTGGAAAAGACAATTACCATTTTCCCCAGAAGGCAGAGCACCGAGATGTCAAATAGTACCCCCTGGGGCGACATACATATATATAAATATGTATGTGTGTACATTTAAGCTCACAAAAAGATTAAAGCTGTAAAACTTGAAATTTCTAAATTTTGATCTCAACGACAGCCGTCTAATGTACGAATGAGTTCAAATTGGTTGTCGTATGCCGTATGGCGCGAATGCCGTTTTTTCCAAAACCTGCGTAAAATTTTCCTTTATGTTAGAAAATAAAAATTTCGTCTTTAACAGGAAATTTTTACTAAAAACTAGAAAAATATTTACTAAAAACTAGTTCAGTGTTTATTCAAATATTAGTAAAAATTTTGTCATTTATGCTAACTTGCTGTGCATTTTTCATTTCCTTGTTTAACCTTCTTCTGAACTGGCCATCTGCTGGAACGTCCGGAATGCTTATTTACAACATCTAGTTGTATCAGTCTTTTCCTGAGAGACTATTGAAATAGTCCGCCTATTTTTCTTTTTTAAACAAATATTCTTTAAATACGTATTGCTATTTAATAATAATAACTTTGCCCAACATTAGAAAAAATTTACAAAGTTAACAGAATCAGTCACTATTCTATTAGACGGCAGCAATAAAGTCTACTCCTGGGACTCATTTCAGAAAAGCTTAGACAGTTTTGCAATTTATAATTAAAACTATTATTTGAGCATTCATATTTGTAGCACTAGTTTTGCTCTCCTGGAAAATGCTCAAAATTACATATAAATTATTTTACCAAAAGATCACTAATATATGAGTTTGTACAACAAAAAAATCTATTAATATTTTTCTATAAGCAATTTTACAAAAGTGGAAAACATGTAATTGGAACTGAAATCAATATTCGCATTTCCTAGAACTCATATTAAATTTATTTGAGTTGATTTCCATGTCGATGTTGACAATTTTAATAAAATTTCTATTACATTTTTGTTACATATTTTCCTTTCCATACTCGTATGTATGTATGTATGTATGTATGTATGTGCATACTCATAAAAGTCATAAAGCGAACATTATGACAATAATCAATTGAAATTGTAATAAAAATCATATTGATATTTTTGTTCATGTACTGAGTGAATGAATATTCCTGGACTTTTAAAAAGAGACACAAAATAAACATTTCGTTTTTATTTGTGTTTTTTCTTCTGTTAGAATTTCATTGTGAATTCTTTACAAAAGTTTGATGAAAAACATGAACCAATCAAATTGCAATTGAAAAAGCATTCATTTTGTAGATTAAATACAATCTGTCGTCTAGTCCGTGTGCATAAATGGTCCATTTATTTCATCTGTGCGGCTGTGCGGGAGTACTTTTGTATGAATTTACTGACTATTTAGATTAAGCCATTTTATATGCAGCCACATTATTATTATTTTTATTTCGTTTTTGTCTGAAATTGTCAATAAAGTTTATGATTTTAACAAGTGCTAAGCGCCAAGCAAATGTATTCTTGTGCAAGTGTTTGTTTGTTTTTTTTTTTTTTTTTTTTTTTTCAAAAAGAGAAAATGCAGAGGGAAGCCAACTAAAAGATTTTATTGAGTGGTTTATGAAAATCGCTTTTTGTCCAATATCTTTTCATTTTCCAAGGATTTTTTATGTTTATTTACAACATAAAAACGGTCGGAGCGACGTGATTTTGTTTCTGTTTGTTTTTTGTTTTTGCTCTTGTTCTTTCTATAAATGTATCTGCTGTGATAACGCATACCGGCAAAAACATATAAAGCCTTTACTGGCAAACGATTTATTTTATGTTATCCTTTAAATCCTATTTTACGACACAAAGCAGCAGCAAATTCAACCGACAGATATTAACAATAGCAAAATGCTGAAGCAGTATTCGAAATGAACTCTTGCTGTTAATGTGTTTGAATATTGTTGTTGACAGTTTTGTTTCAATTTAATACGCCCTTCCAATAATATCAAACCCACTGCCACTGCCGCCAGAAATTGAATTTCAACGAAAAATCTTTTAAAATTTAAAACAATTTTTACTTCTATTTTGACAAGAAAATCTGATTGTTAAACAAATTTTACGTGAATGCGAGACAGATTAAACAAGATAAGTCCATTTATTTAACAAAAAAATATGCAAAATATGTTTGTACGTCTTGAGTTTGACAGCTTGGAGACCTTGTATAAATGGTCAGCTATTCTAATTAGCTTATCTTGCTTTTATATGTAGTATATCCGATGTGAATATAAGAACATTTTACACTATTATACACGTAAGTACTTTTTATTAGACTGAGATGAAAAAAAAAATCGGATGGTAACTGGCACAAAAAAAAAAAACAAAACACGACCCTGATGAAAATCCTGGCGACAAAATTTCATCATTCGATATTGATTGAAAATTCCATCCTATCAGATTCGTTCAACTGCCCTGCTTCTGTTTGTATTATTTTTCAGTTCAATTGAATGAGAAGTAAAATAAATTTATTTTCTGCTTTTTTAAAACACAACGTTTAGAAACGTCCTGCTCTATAAAATCAGGGAACTAACTGCTAAAACTGAAAAGTGTAAAATGGACCTTTTAGTTTAATACTGGCAGGTGTTTGTTTTTCTTTTATTTTTTTACACAATACAAAATAATGTATTATTAATGTTCTCTATCTAAGAGGAAAGAAAGTCTTTCATAAAAGCCCATATATTAAATTAACACTCTCCCCTCAGACAACCACCAAAGTCATAGATTTAGAATCACAGTGTCATAATTATAGTGATCATCATCGTAATCATCTAATAATTTTGTAACAAACAAATCAAATGGCAATATTACGCAGGTTATTTATTTCAAATTCTATACACAACAGGTTCATAATATTCCCAAACGAAACATTATATGGATTTTGATTTCAAGCTTCAAATGAAAGAGATACACAAAAATCAAATAAGCAGGCAGACAGACAGACAAACATACGGGCAAAATTCAATACAAGTCTTCCTCACCCTTGCAAAAGTAAACAGAGTCTTTATATTTGTTCACCCTTCGTACAATAAACCGGAGTTTTATTTTTCGATTTTGAACAGATTTTTAGCTTGTTCACTTGCGTTTATGTATGTGTATGTGTATGTGTATGTGTATGTGTATGTGTATGTGTATGTGTATGTGTATGTGTATGTGTGTATGTATTTGTATGTGTATGGATTTTAACACCACGCACCCTGGCAATTATTGCTGTGGGAAAATTGTTTCCAAACAAAAAGTCCTCCCTTCCAGATGACGTATTATTTGTTGTTGTTTGATGTGGCTTTTTGGTAAAACAAAATTATTGTCATTTCATGAACTACTTTGCCAACTTGACTTTTGTTTATTAAAAAGTTGTTTCTAGTCCAACTGTTTACTTATTTGTATAATCACATAAAATATTTCCAATGTAGTTTTTGTTTGCGTCACAAATCACTAAAAAAATAATGGAAAGAGAACGGTTTATTTTTTTGTATTTTTTAGAGGTGACCATACAACTTTCATTGCATGCGCAAGTTGGCAGTACGTAAAGCTTTCTTAGTAAGTTCTCGGTACTACGATTAAAAGTTTTATAAATTGATTGATTGTTCAATAGTGAACTAAATAAATCAGCACATAAAATAAATAAAAAATTTACTATGTTAAATATTTCGCAACTTTTCGAACTTCAGCTTAATGCATTCTTTAATAAATTTTTTTACAAAATTTTGGGTGAGAGTATTCTAAATATATTTGAAAAAGAGCATTTGAAATTTATTTCAAAAATACTTGTGATTTCCACCAGAAAATTCAAAAAATTCGATTATCGTCATTTTTTTAAATTTTCACTGGACTTATGGCTTTTGTTCAAAATGACTGCAAAACATATTTTTTTGGTTTTTAAATGTCGTGTATTGGTGATAATCGATGTTCTTATACAACACCACAGCCAACACACTAATTTTTTAAGGCTATTTGACATTTTTTGAGCTGAAAATTCAAAAAATACGATTTGTGTAAGCACAACTCTGCATGTAGATACTCAATATGATCAGTGGAGAAGTACCGAATCGTATTATCTATTGCTAGCAATTTGAAGAATTCCGTAAACTATGAGCTTTCACCCTAAAGGTGTACGATTTTGAAATGTCTGATTAAGTTAAAATTTTCACCAAATAAGTTTGATACACCTGGTATCATAAAATCAGTAGTCCGCTTTAGATTTTATGATAATGCTGGTCCGTCAACGCCACCAAAAGCAATTTTTCATTTAGCTGAAACGTGTATAATTATTAACATTTCTAATTGTTTCTTAGATTACAGGATTTACTTACAACATTTCAAACAACCTGGTTATAACCGGATCTGTCATTCATTTACTGATTTAGGCACTATTTTCTTTGAGTTTTATGGTGTTTTCTTTTCTACAAAAAAATGCTACATATCCATGCAGAAAATGTACTTTGGTGTTCGTTTCTTGAAAATGTTTTGCTCTCTAAAAGGGCAGTGTGTTTGATTCTAAAAAAATCGCCCTCACTAAGGGTGGAAGGCATTGCATTTTTTGCCCCGTAAAAATCGACAGTGTTGATAGTGCCCTGTAAAACTTATGATGTTTTCTTTTCTACAAAAAAATGGTACATTTCCATGCAGAAAATGTACTTTGGTGTTCGTTTCTTAAAAATGTTTTGCTCTCTAAAAGGGCAGAGTGTTTGATTCTAAAAAAATTGCCCTCACTAAGGGTGGAAGGCATTGTACTTTTTGCCCCGTAAAAATCGACAGTGTTGATAGTGCCCTGTAAAACTAAGCTGTCAGCTGTTGAAAACAGGGCGTTCCACTTTTTCATAAGTTGTGTTCAGTTCTAGTGAAATAATAAGCTGCATTATTACAAGGTTAGCAAGACATTTTATATATGTACCTTTCAATAAGGTGCCATTTTGTGTGTAGAAAAGAAAACACCATTAGACTCGGAACAATTCTATTCCAAAATTATGGAAAAGCAATCTACTTCATACTGCAGTATTATATACACACACACACACATACATATCTACACATGAATGTATCTCTTGTTTGAATGGTAAATTTAATTTGAATTTGTTACAATGCAGAAGAATACCAGCAGATACATACATACATAAGCACTACAAAAATATCTCAATAATATTTCGTCATAACATTTCATTGGTTTTTATCGTGTGGCAGTAAAATTAAATAAAATTGGGTGCAAAGCAAGCGGAAAACATTCCTTTTCAATCCACGCACTCCATAAAAGCATCCCCAACAAACTAAAGAACAAAAAAGTGGAGTTCAAAAAAGATTTTGAAAAAAAACACTGCAAAGAATAAAATCAAAATCCATGACATCGTATTTTAATTTAATTTTAAATTAAATGTCAACATAAAAAATAATGTTAATGGTATTTCAGAATTTCTACTTTGTTATTTCTTTGGGTGGATATACATTCACACAAACACACATTCATTAGACTGGCTCAAAAAAATCCTGGATATCAAAAGTCCGCCGTTATGTGAATTTTTAAAAAAGAGAACGATCTTTGCCAAATCGACAGATAACTTCAATTTTTCATATGCAGACTGGATTAAAATTGCAAATCACGGCATCACTTTAATTTAGATTGAATTTAAAATTAAGCTTAATTAAAAAATCGCAAACTATTGCCACCTCTAAATATTGTCCGATCGTTCTAAATTTGTATACATTACTTTTACTGAATGGAATATGATCAGCGTTATAAGTTTCTATAAAATTTCTATAAAATTCTTTACCCGAGTGTCTTTGTCCGAATTTAATTTAGAGAGACAAGCAAATACATACATACAAACGTAGTATAGCAACAATTTAAATTTTATTTTACTAAATAAATAAATCTCAGTGATGAAACAAAAACAATTTTTGTGTAAGACATACAATAAAACATGATAGAAAGATACTTTTTTGTAAGATATTGATAAACAAAACAGTTATGAAGTAGAACTTGGAGAAAAAAGTGAGAATTGGAAGGCGCAAGTCAACTTTGTCACCTATAAATAGAGGGTTGAAATCGACTTTCACTATTGTGAATATAATTTTACTACTGTGCACTTTTGTTCGCTAGCTCTCTCTTTCTCTCACTTTCTGTGTCGTTCTCCTTTTATTTTTAGCCGAAAGGATTTTAATAACAAAATCGTATACTCCTCCTTCTGTTCCAAAATCAACATCATGGATTACTACAAAATTTCAATAAAAAAATAATACAAAACTTTAACATGCACAAAAGAATTTTCGTACACGCTTACAAAAATATATTTCACTTCCGGTTGCTACTGACAATGAGCACAAACACACGTACGCACGCACATACAAACGAATTGATGAAAAGGTAACTTTTGGAATTCGCCTGCACATAGAAACAGACACTCACACAAGAGCTGAGCATCCACAACTAGTAATTCGTAGCTAAGGGACCGAAATTGCAAATTCCAAACATCGACAACAACTTTTGAGGATGGATTTATTTTTTTTTTTTTTTTATTTTAAACAATTTGTTTTTGTAAAAAAATCTAACCATTATGAACAGTAACAGAAGAAATAACAACTTTTGTTTGTACTTGACACGAGATAAATATTTTCGTACATGCATACATATATACATCTCTATATGTATGTATGTACTGTGAATTTCACGAATTTTGCATGATGTACATAATCGTATATTAAATATTGTTTTAATCTGAATTTTATTATTTTTGTAGTCAAGGTAATCATCATCGTCATCATCTATTCAGGAAAAGGATGGGGGTTTTGAAAAATTTCAAGTTGTATTTGTTTTGGCTAAAATATATTAACATTTAAAATTTTAAAGAATTATTTAAATTTATCCCCATAATGTGTACTTTGCGTGGTATGAATGTTATTATTATACGAAAGTCAGTTCTTAAGGTACGGTCACATTGGGGAAATATTTGCTTCAATTTTTCTATAATTCAACTGAACAAAATTTAAACAATTTTTATTTTTAACATTTTATAGAAAAATCCTCAAATACAATTGAGAAATCGGACTTACGTAGTCAATAAGTATTGATTCTTGGCATTAATTTTCCATTGGTCCAAATGAGTGACAAACATAAATGTGCCCACAAATAGAAAAATTCCCGTAGAGCTGAACAAAATCTACACAATTTTAATTTTTATAGAAAAATTCTCAAATACAATTGAGAAATCGGACTTACGTAGTCAATAAGTATTGATTCTTGGCTTTAATTTCCCATTGGTCTAAATGAGTGACAACCAAATTTAATAGAAAAATTCTCAAATACAATTGAGAAATCGGACTTACGTAGTCAATAGGTATGGACCCTTGGCTTTAATTTCCCATTGGTCTAAATGAGTGACAAACATAAATGTGCCCACAAATAGCAAAATTCCCGTAGAGCTGAACAAAATCTACACAATTTTAATTTTTATAGAAAAATTCTCAAATACAATTGAGAAATCGGACTTACGTAGTCAATAAGTATTGATTCTTGGCTTTAATTTCCCATTGGTCTAAATGAGTGACAACCAAATTTAATAGAAAAATTCTCAAATACAATTGAGAAATCGGACTTACGTAGTCAATAGGTATGGACCCTTGGCTTTAATTTCCCATTGGTCTAAATGAGTGACAAACATAAATGTGCCCACAAATAGCAAAATTCCCGTAGAGCTGAACAAAATCTACACAATTTTAATTTTTATAGAAAAATTCTCAAATACAATTGAGAAATCGGACTTACGTAGTCAATAAGTATTGATTCTTGGCATTAATTTCCCATTGGTCCAAATGAGTGACAAACAAATTTTATAGAAAAATTCTCAAATACAATTGAGAAATCGGACTTACGTAGTCAATAAGTATTGATTCTTGGCATTAATTTCCCATTGGTCCAAATGAGTGACAAACAAATTTTATAGAAAAATTCTCAAATACAATTGAGAAATCGGACTTACGTAGTCAATAAGTATTGATTCTTGGCATTAATTTTCCATTGGTCCAAATGAGTGACAAACATAAATGTGCCCACAAATAGCAAAATTCCCGTAGAACTGAACAAAATCTACACAATTTTAATTTTTATAGAAAAATTCTCAAATACAATTGAGAAATCGGACTTACGTAGTCAATAAGTATTGATTCTTGGCATTAATTTCCCATTGGTCCAAATGAGTGACAAACAAATTTTATAGAAAAATTCTCAAATACAATTGAGAAATCGGACTTACGTAGTCAATAAGTATTGATTCTTGGCATTAATTTTCCATTGGTCCAAATGAGTGACAAACATAAATGTGCCCACAAATAGCAAAATTCCCGTAGAACTGAACAAAATCTACACAATTTTAATTTTTATAGAAAAATTCTCAAATACAATTGAGAAATCGGACTTACGTAGTCAATAAGTATTGATTCTTGGCATTAATTTTCCATTGGTCCAAATGAGTGACAAACATAAATGTGCCCACAAATAGCAAAATTCCCGTAGAACTGAACAAAATCTACACAATTTTAATTTTTATAGAAAAATTCTCAAATACAATTGAGAAATCGGACTTACGTAGTCAATAAGTATTGATTCTTGGCATTAATTTTCCATTGGTCCAAATGAGTGACAAACATAAATGTGCCCACAAATAGAAAAATTCCCGTAGAGCTGAACAAAATCTACACAATTTTAATTTTTATAGAAAAATTCTCAAATACAATTGAGAAATCGGACTTACGTAGTCAATAAGTATGGACCCTTGACTTTAATTTCCCATTGGTCTAAATTTAATAGAAAAATTCTCAAATACAATTGAGATATCGGACTTACATACTCAATAAGTATGGACGCTTGGCTTTAATTTCCCATTGGTCTAAATGAGTGACAAGCAAATTTAATAGAAAAATTCTCAAATACAATTGAGAAATCGGACTTACGTAGTCAATAAGTATTGATTCTTGGCATTAATTTCCCATTGGTCCAAATGAGTGACAAACAAATTTTATAGAAAAATTCTCAAATACAATTGAGAAATCGGACTTACGTAGTCAATAAGTATTGATTCTTGGCATTAATTTCCCATTGGTCTAAATGAGTGACAAGCAAATTTAATAGAAAAATTCTCAAATACAATTGAGAAATCGGACTTACGTAGTCAATAAGTATTGATTCTTGGCATTAATTTTCCATTGGTCCAAATGAGTGACAAACATAAATGTGCCCACAAATAGAAAAATTCCCGTAGAGCTGAACAAAATCTACACAATTTTAATTTTTAAAATTTTATAGAAAAATTCTCAAATACAATTGAGAAATCGGACTTACGTAGTCAATAAGTATGGACCCTTGACTTTAATTTCCCATTGGTCTAAATTTAATAGAAAAATTCTCAAATACAATTGAGAAATCGGACTTACATACTCAATAAGTATGGACGCTTGGCTTTAATTTCCCATTGGTCTAAATGAGTGACAAGCAAATTTAATAGAAAAATTCTCAAATACAATTGAGAAATCGGACTTACGTAGTCAATAAGTATTGATTCTTGGCATTAATTTCCCATTGGTCCAAATGAGTGACAAACAAATTTTATAGAAAAATTCTCAAATACAATTGAGAAATCGGACTTACGTAGTCAATAAGTATTGATTCTTGGCATTAATTTCCCATTGGTCCAAATGAGTGACAAACAAATTTTATAGAAAAATTCTCAAATACAATTGAGAAATCGGACTTACGTAGTCAATAAGTATTGATTCTTGGCATTAATTTTCCATTGGTCCAAATGAGTGACAAACATAAATGTGCCCACAAATAGAAAAATTCCCGTAGAGCTGAACAAAATCTACACAATTTTAATTTTTATAGAAAAATTCTCAAATACAATTGAGAAATCGGACTTACGTAGTCAATTAGTATTGATTCTTGGCATTAATTTCCCATTGGTCCAAATGAGTGACAAACATAAATGTGCCCACAAATAGAAAAATTCCCGTAGAACTGAACAAAATCTACACAATTTTAATTTTTATAGAAAAATTCTCAAATACAATTGAGAAATCGGACTTACGTAGTCAATAAGTATTGATTCTTGGCATTAATTTCCCATTGGTCCAAATGAGTGACAAACATAAATGTGCCCACAAATAGAAAAATTCCCGTAGAGCTGAACAAAATCTACACAATTTTAATTTTTATAGAAAAATTCTCAAATACAATTGAGAAATCGGACTTACGTAGTCAATAAGTATTGATTCTTGGCATTAATTTCCCATTGGTCCAAATGAGTGACAAACATAAATGTGCCCACAAATAGAAAAATTCCCGTAGAGCTGAACAAAATCTACACAATTTTAATTTTTATAGAAAAATTCTCAAATACAATTGAGAAATCGGACTTACGTAGTCAATAAGTATTGATTCTTGGCATTAATTTCCCATTGGTCCAAATGAGTGACAAACATAAATGTGCCCACAAATAGAAAAATTCCCGTAGAGCTGAACAAAATCTACACAATTTTAATTTTTATAGAAAAATTCTCAAATACAATTGAGAAATCGGACTTACGTAGTCAATAAGTATTGATTCTTGGCATTAATTTCCCATTGGTCCAAATGAGTGACAAACATAAATGTGCCCACAAATAGAAAAATTCCCGTAGAGCTGAACAAAATCTACACAATTTTAATTTTTATAGAAAAATTCTCAAATACAATTGAGAAATCGGACTTACGTAGTCAATAAGTATTGATTCTTGGCATTAATTTTCCATTGGTCCAAATGAGTGACAAACATAAATGTGCCCACAAATAGAAAAATTCCCGTAGAGCTGAACAAAATCTACACAATTTTAATTTTTATAGAAAAATTCTCAAATACAATTGAGAAATCGGACTTACGTAGTCAATAAGTATTGATTCTTGGCATTAATTTCCCATTGGTGTCAAATGAGTGACAAACATAAATGTGCCCACAAATAGAAAAATTCCCGTAGAACTGAACAAAATCTACACAATTTTAATTTTTATAGAAAAATTCTCAAATACAATTGAGAAATCGGACTTACGTAGTCAATAAGTATTGATTCTTGGCATTAATTTTCCATTGGTCCAAATGAGTGACAAACATAAATGTGCCCACAAATAGAAAAATTCCCGTAGAACTGAACAAAATCTACACAATTTTAATTTTTATAGAAAAATTCTCAAATACAATTGAGAAATCGGACTTACGTAGTCAATAAGTATTGATTCTTGGCATTAATTTCCCATTGGTCCAAATGAGTGACAAACAAATTTTATAGAAAAATTCTCAAATACAATTGAGAAATCGGACTTACGTAGTCAATAAGTATTGATTCTTGGCATTAATTTTCCATTGGTCCAAATGAGTGACAAACATAAATGTGCCCACAAATAGAAAAATTCCCGTAGAACTGAACAAAATCTACACAATTTTAATTTTTATAGAAAAATTCTCAAATACAATTGAGAAATCGGACTTACGTAGTCAATAAGTATTGATTCTTGGCATTAATTTCCCATTGGTCCAAATGAGTGACAAACAAATTTTATAGAAAAATTCTCAAATACAATTGAGAAATCGGACTTACGTAGTCAATAAGTATTGATTCTTGGCATTAATTTTCCATTGGTCCAAATGAGTGACAAACATAAATGTGCCCACAAATAGAAAAATTCCCGTAGAGCTGAACAAAATCTACACAATTTTAATTTTTAAAATTTTATAGAAAAATTCTCAAATACAATTGAGAAATCGGACTTACGTAGTCAATAAGTATGGACCCTTGACTTTAATTTCCCATTGGTCTAAATTTAATAGAAAAATTCTCAAATACAATTGAGAAATCGGACTTACATACTCAATAAGTATGGACGCTTGGCTTTAATTTCCCATTGGTCTAAATGAGTGACAAGCAAATTTAATAGAAAAATTCTCAAATACAATTGAGAAATCGGACTTACGTAGTCAATAAGTATTGATTCTTGGCATTAATTTCCCATTGGTCCAAATGAGTGACAAACAAATTTTATAGAAAAATTCTCAAATACAATTGAGAAATCGGACTTACGTAGTCAATAAGTATTGATTCTTGGCATTAATTTTCCATTGGTCCAAATGAGTGACAAACATAAATGTGCCCACAAATAGAAAAATTCCCGTAGAGCTGAACAAAATCTACACAATTTTAATTTTTAAAATTTTATAGAAAAATTCTCAAATACAATTGAGAAATCGGACTTACGTAGTCAATAAGTATGGACCCTTGACTTTAATTTCCCATTGGTCTAAATTTAATAGAAAAATTCTCAAATACAATTGAGAAATCGGACTTACATACTCAATAAGTATGGACGCTTGGCTTTAATTTCCCATTGGTCTAAATGAGTTACAAGCAAATTTAATAGAAAAATTCTCAAATACAATTGAGAAATCGGACTTACGTAGTCAATAAGTATTGATTCTTGGCATTAATTTCCCATTGGTCCAAATGAGTGACAAACAAATTTTATAGAAAAATTCTCAAATACAATTGAGAAATCGGACTTACGTAGTCAATAAGTATTGATTCTTGGCATTAATTTTCCATTGGTCCAAATGAGTGACAAACATAAATGTGCCCACAAATAGAAAAATTCCCGTAGAGCTGAACAAAATCTACACAATTTTAATTTTTAAAATTTTATAGAAAAATTCTCAAATACAATTGAGAAATCGGACTTACATACTCAATAAGTATGGACGCTTGGCTTTAATTTCCCATTGGTCTAAATGAGTGAAAAACATAAATGTGCCCACAAATAGAAAAATTCCCGTAGAGCTGAACAAAATCTACACAATTTTAATTTTTATAGAAAAATTCTCAAATACAATTGAGAAATCGGACTTACGTAGTCAATAAGTATTGATTCTTGGCATTAATTTCCCATTGGTCCAAATGAGTGACAAACATAAATGTGCCCACAAATAGAAAAATTCCCGTAGAGCTGAACAAAATCTACACAATTTTAATTTTTATAGAAAAATTCTCAAATACAATTGAGAAATCGGACTTACGTAGTCAATAAGTATTGATTCTTGGCATTAATTTTCCATTGGTCCAAATGAGTGACAAACATAAATGTGCCCACAAATAGAAAAATTCCCGTAGAGCTGAACAAAATCTACACAATTTTAATTTTTATAGAAAAATTCTCAAATACAATTGAGAAATCGGACTTACGTAGTCAATAAGTATTGATTCTTGGCATTAATTTCCCATTGGTGTCAAATGAGTGACAAACATAAATGTGCCCACAAATAGAAAAATTCCCGTAGAACTGAACAAAATCTACACAATTTTAATTTTTATAGAAAAATTCTCAAATACAATTGAGAAATCGGACTTACGTAGTCAATAAGTATTGATTCTTGGCATTAATTTTCCATTGGTCCAAATGAGTGACAAACATAAATGTGCCCACAAATAGAAAAATTCCCGTAGAACTGAACAAAATCTACACAATTTTAATTTTTATAGAAAAATTCTCAAATACAATTGAGAAATCGGACTTACGTAGTCAATAAGTATTGATTCTTGGCATTAATTTCCCATTGGTCCAAATGAGTGACAAACAAATTTTATAGAAAAATTCTCAAATACAATTGAGAAATCGGACTTACGTAGTCAATAAGTATTGATTCTTGGCATTAATTTTCCATTGGTCCAAATGAGTGACAAACATAAATGTGCCCACAAATAGAAAAATTCCCGTAGAACTGAACAAAATCTACACAATTTTAATTTTTATAGAAAAATTCTCAAATACAATTGAGAAATCGGACTTACGTAGTCAATAAGTATTGATTCTTGGCATTAATTTCCCATTGGTCCAAATGAGTGACAAACAAATTTTATAGAAAAATTCTCAAATACAATTGAGAAATCGGACTTACGTAGTCAATAAGTATTGATTCTTGGCATTAATTTTCCATTGGTCCAAATGAGTGACAAACATAAATGTGCCCACAAATAGAAAAATTCCCGTAGAGCTGAACAAAATCTACACAATTTTAATTTTTAAAATTTTATAGAAAAATTCTCAAATACAATTGAGAAATCGGACTTACGTAGTCAATAAGTATGGACCCTTGACTTTAATTTCCCATTGGTCTAAATTTAATAGAAAAATTCTCAAATACAATTGAGAAATCGGACTTACATACTCAATAAGTATGGACGCTTGGCTTTAATTTCCCATTGGTCTAAATGAGTGACAAGCAAATTTAATAGAAAAATTCTCAAATACAATTGAGAAATCGGACTTACGTAGTCAATAAGTATTGATTCTTGGCATTAATTTCCCATTGGTCCAAATGAGTGACAAACAAATTTTATAGAAAAATTCTCAAATACAATTGAGAAATCGGACTTACGTAGTCAATAAGTATTGATTCTTGGCATTAATTTTCCATTGGTCCAAATGAGTGACAAACATAAATGTGCCCACAAATAGAAAAATTCCCGTAGAGCTGAACAAAATCTACACAATTTTAATTTTTAAAATTTTATAGAAAAATTCTCAAATACAATTGAGAAATCGGACTTACGTAGTCAATAAGTATGGACCCTTGACTTTAATTTCCCATTGGTCTAAATTTAATAGAAAAATTCTCAAATACAATTGAGAAATCGGACTTACATACTCAATAAGTATGGACGCTTGGCTTTAATTTCCCATTGGTCTAAATGAGTTACAAGCAAATTTAATAGAAAAATTCTCAAATACAATTGAGAAATCGGACTTACGTAGTCAATAAGTATTGATTCTTGGCATTAATTTCCCATTGGTCCAAATGAGTGACAAACAAATTTTATAGAAAAATTCTCAAATACAATTGAGAAATCGGACTTACGTAGTCAATAAGTATTGATTCTTGGCATTAATTTTCCATTGGTCCAAATGAGTGACAAACATAAATGTGCCCACAAATAGAAAAATTCCCGTAGAGCTGAACAAAATCTACACAATTTTAATTTTTAAAATTTTATAGAAAAATTCTCAAATACAATTGAGAAATCGGACTTACATACTCAATAAGTATGGACGCTTGGCTTTAATTTCCCATTGGTCTAAATGAGTGAAAAACATAAATGTGCCCACAAATAGAAAAATTCCCGTAGAGCTGAACAAAATCTACACAATTTTAATTTTTAAAATTTTATAGAAAAATTCTCAAATACAATTGAGAAATCGCACTTACGTAGTCAATAAGTATTGATTCTTGGCTTTAATTTCCCATTGGTCTAAATGAGTGACAGCCAAATTTAATAGAAAAATTCTCAAATACAATTGAGAAATCGGACTTACGTAGTCAATAGGTATGGACCCTTGGCTTTAATTTCCCATTGGTCTAAATTAGTGACAAACATAAATGTGCCCACAAATAGCAAAATTCCCGTAGAGCTGAACAAAATCTACACAATTTTAATTTTTATAGAAAAATTCTCAAATACAATTGAGAAATCGGACTTACATACTCAATAAGTATGGACGCTTGGCTTTAATTTCCCATTGGTCTAAATGAGTGACAAGCAAATTTAATAGAAAAATTCTCAAATACAATTGAGAAATCGGACTTACGTAGTCAATAAGTATTGATTCTTGGCATTAATTTCCCATTGGTCCAAATGAGTGACAAACAAATTTTATAGAAAAATTCTCAAATACAATTGAGAAATCGGACTTACGTAGTCAATAAGTATTGATTCTTGGCATTAATTTCCCATTGGTCCAAATGAGTGACAAACAAATTTTATAGAAAAATTCTCAAATACAATTGAGAAATCGGACTTACATACTCAATAAGTATGGACCCTTGGCTTTAATTTCCCATTGGTCCAAATGAGTGGCAAACAAATTTTATAGAAAAATTCTCAAATACAATTGAGAAATCGGACTTACGTAGTCAATAAGTATTGATTCTTGGCATTAATTTCCCATTGGTCCAAATGAGTGACAAACAAATTTTATAGAAAAATTCTCAAATACAATTGAGAAATCGGACTTACGTAGTCAATAAGTATGGACCCTTGGCTTTAATTTCCCATTGGTCTAAATTTAATAGAAAAATTCTCAAATACAATTGAGAAATCGGACTTACATACTCAATAAGTATGGACCCTTGGCTTTAATTTCCCATTGGTTCAATGAGTGGCAAACAAATTTTATAGAAAAATTCTCAAATACAATTGAGAAATCGGACTTACGTAGTCAATAAGTATGGACCCTTGGCTTTAATTTCCCATTGGTCTAAATTTAATAGAAAAATTCTCAAATACAATTGAGAAATCGGACTTACATACTCAATAAGTATGGACCCTTGGCTTTAATTTCCCATTGGTCCAAATGAGTGGCAAACAAATTTTATAGAAAAATTCTCAAATACAATTGAGAAATCGGACTTACGTAGTCAATAAGTATGGACCCTTGGCTTTAATTTCCCATTGGTCTAAATTTAATAGAAAAATTCTCAAATACAATTGAGAAATCGGACTTACATACTCAATAAGTATGGACCCTTGGCTTTAATTTCCCATTGGTCTAAATGAGTGACAAGCAAATTTAATAGAAAAATTCTTAAATACAATTGAGAAATCGGACTTACGTAGTCAATAGGTATGGACCCTTGGCTTTAATTTCCCATTGGTCTAAATGAGTGACAAACATTAATGTGCCCACAAATAGCAAAATTCCCGTAGAGCTGAACAAAATCTACACAATTTTAATTTTTAAAATTTTATAGAAAAATTCTCAAATACAATTGAGAAATCGGACTTACATACTCAATAAGTATGGACCCTTGGCTTTAATTTCCCATTGGTCTAAATGAGTGACAAGCAAATTTAATAGAAAAATTCTCAAATACAATTGAGAAATCGGACTTACGTAGTCAATAGGTATGGACCCTTGGCTTTAATTTCCCATTGGTCTAAATGAGTGACAAACATTAATGTGCCCACAAATAGCAAAATTCCCGTAGAGCTGAACAAAATCTACACAATTTTAATTTTTAAAATTTTATAGAAAAATTCTCAAATACAATTGAGAAATCGGACTTACATACTCAATAAGTATGGACCTTTGGCTTTAATTTCCCATTGGTCTAAATGAGTGACAAGCAAATTTAATAGAAAAATTCTCAAATACAATTGAGAAATCGGACTTACGTAGTCAATAGGTATGGACCCTTGGCTTTAATTTCCCATTGGTCTAAATGAGTGACAAACATTAATGTGCCCACAAATAGCAAAATTCCCGTAGAGCTGAACAAAATCTACACAATTTTAATTTTTAAAATTTTATAGAAAAATTCTCAAATACAATTGAGAAATTGGACTTACGTAGTCAATAAGTATGGACCCTTGGCTTTAATTTCCCATTGGTCTAAATTTAATAGAAAAATTGTCAAATACAATTGAGAAATCGGACTTACGTAGTCAATAGGTATGGACCCTTGGCTTTAATTTCCCATTGGTCTAAATGAGTGACAAGCAAATTTAATAGAAAAATTCTCAAATACAATTGAGAAATCGGAATTACGTAGTCAATAGGTATGGACCCTTGGCTTTAATTTCCCATTGGTCTAAATGAGTGACAAACATTAATGTGCCCACAAATAGCAAAATTCCCGTAGAGCTGAACAAAATCTACACAATTTTAATTTTTAAAATTTTATAGAAAAATTCTCAAATACAATTGAGAAATTGGACTTACATACTCAATAAGTATGGACCCTTGGCTTTAATTTCCCATTGGTCTAAATGAGTGACAAACATTAATGTGCCCACAAATAGCAAAATTCCCGTAGAGCTGAACAAAATCTACACAATTTTAATTTTTAAAATTTTATAGAAAAATTGTCAAATACAATTGAGAAATCGGACTTACGTAGTCAATAAGTATGGACCCTTGGCTTTAATTTCCCATTGGTCTAAATTTAATAGAAAAATTGTCAAATACAATTGAGAAATCGGACTTACGTAGTCAATAGGTATGGACCCTTGGCTTTAATTTCCCATTGGTCTAAATGAGTGACAAGCAAATTTAATAGAAAAATTCTCAAATACAATTGAGAAATCGGACTTACGTAGTCAATAGGTATGGACCCTTGGCTTTAATTTCCCATTGGTCTTAATGAGTGACAAACATTAATGTACCCACAAATAGCAAAATTCCCGTAGAGCTGAACAAAATCTACACAATTTTAATTTTTTAAATTTTATAGAAAAATTCTCAAATACAATTGAGAAATCGGACTTACATACTCAATAAGTATGGACCCTTGGCTTTAATTTCCCATTGGTCTAATTTTAATAGAAAAATTCTCAAATACAATTGAGAAATCGGACTTACATACTCAATAAGTATGGACCCTTGGCTTTAATTTCCCATTGGTCTAAATGAGTGACAAGCAAATTTAATAGAAAAATTCTCAAATACAATTGAGAAATCGGACTTACGTAGTCAATAGGTATGGACCCTTGGCTTTAATTTCCCATTGGTCTAAATGAGTGACAAACATTAATGTGCCCACAAATAGCAAAATTCCCGTAGAGCTGAACAAAATCTACACAATTTTAATTTTTAAAATTTTATAGAAAAATTCTCAAATACAATTGAGAAATCGGACTTACGTAGTCAATAGGTATGGACCCTTGGCTTTAATTTCCCATTGGTCTAAATGAGTGACAAACATTAATGTGCCCACAAATAGCAAAATTCCCGTAGAGCTGAACAAAATCTACACAATTTTAATTTTTAAAATTTTATAGAAAAATTCTCAAATACAATTGAGAAATCGGACTTACGTAGTCAATAGGTATGGACCCTTGGCTTTAATTTCCCATTGGTCTAAATAAGTGACAAACATTAATGTGCCCACAAATAGCAAAATTCCCGTAGAGCTGAACAAAATCTACACAATTTTAATTTTTAAATTTTTATAGAAAAATTCTCAAATACAATTGAGAAATTGGACTTACATACTCAATAAGTATGGACCCTTGGCTTTAATTTCCCATTGGTCTAAATGAGTGACAAGCAAATTTTATAGAAAAATTCTCAAATACAATTGAGAAATCGGACTTACATACTCAATAAGTATGGACCCTTGGCTTTAATTTCCCATTGGTCTAAATGAGTGACAAACATTAATGTGCCCACAAATAGCAAAATTCCCGTAGAGCTGAACAAAATCTACACAATTTTAATTTTTAAAATTTTATAGAAAAATTCTCAAATACAATTGAGAAATCGGACTTACATACTCAATAAGTATGGACCCTTGGCTTTAATTTCACATTGGTCTAAATGAGTGACAAGCAAATTTAATAGAAAAATTCTCAAATACAATTGAGAAATCGGACTTACGTAGTCAATAGGTATGGACCCTTGGCTTTAATTTCCCATTGGTCTAAATGAGTGACAAACATTAATGTGCCCACAAATAGCAAAATTCCCGTAGAGCTGAACAAAATCTACACAATTTTAATTTTTAAAATTTTATAGAAAAATTCTCAAATACAATTGAGAAATTGGACTTACGTAGTCAATAAGTATGGACCCTTGGCTTTAATTTCCCATTGGTCTAAATTTAATAGAAAAATTGTCAAATACAATTGAGAAATCGGACTTACATACTCAATAAGTATGGACCCTTGGCTTTAATTTCCCATTGGTCTAAATGAGTGACAAGCAAATTTAATAGAAAAATTCTCAAATACAATTGAGAAATCGGACTTACGTAGTCAATAGGTATGGACCCTTGGCTTTAATTTCCCATTGGTCTAAATGAGTGACAAACATTAATGTGCCCACAAATAGCAAAATTCCCGTAGAGCTGAACAAAATCTACACAATTTTAATTTTTAAAATTTTATAGAAAAATTCTCAAATACAATTGAGAAATCGGGCTTACATACTCAATAAGTATGGACCCTTGGCTTTAATTTCCCATTGGTCTAAATTTAATAGAAAAATTGTCAAATACAATTGAGAAATCGGACTTACATACTCAATAAGTATGGACCCTTGGCTTTAATTTCCGATTGGTCTAAATGAGTGACAAGCAAATTTAATAGAAAAATTCTCAAATACAATTGAGAAATCGGACTTACGTAGTCAATAGGTATGGACCCTTGGCTTTAATTTCCCATTGGTCTAAATGAGTGACAAACATTAATGTGCCCACAAATAGCAAAATTCCCGTAGAGCTGAACAAAATCTACACAATTTTAATTTTTAAAATTTTATAGAAAAATTCTCAAATACAATTGAGAAATCGGGCTTACGTAGTCAATAGGTATGGACCCTTGGCTTTAATTTCCCATTGGTCTAAATGAGTGACAAGCAAATTTAATAGAAAAATTCTCAAATACAATTGAGAAATCGGACTTACATACTCAATAAGTATGGACCCTTGGCTTTAATTTCCCATTGGTCTAAATGAGTGACAAGCAAATTTAATAGAAAAATTCTCAAATACAATTGAGAAATCGGACTTACATACTCAATAAGTATGGACCCTTGGCTTTAATTTCCCATTGGTCTAAATGAGTGACAAGCAAATTTAATAGAAAAATTCTCAAATACAATTGAGAAATCGGACTTACGTAGTCAATAGGTATGGACCCTTGGCTTTAATTTCCCATTGGTCTAAATAAGTGACAAACATTAATGTGCCCACAAATAGCAAAATTCCCGTAGAGCTGAACAAAATCTACACAATTTTAATTTTTAAATTTTTATAGAAAAATTCTCAAATACAATTGAGAAATTGGACTTACATAGTCAATAAGTATGGACCCTTGGCTTTAATTTCCCATTGGTCTAAATGAGTGACAAGCAAATTTAATAGAAAAATTCTCAAATACAATTGAGAAATCGGACTTACGTAGTCAATAGGTATGGACCCTTGGCTTTAATTTCCCATTGGTCTAAATAAGTGACAAACATTAATGTGCCCACAAATAGCAAAATTCCCGTAGAGCTGAACAAAATCTACACAATTTTAATTTTTAAAATTTTATAGAAAAATTCTCAAATACAATTGAGAAATCGGACTTACATACTCAATAAGTATGGACCCTTGGCTTTAATTTCCCATTGGTCTAAATGAGTGACAAGCAAATTTAATAGAAAAATTCTCAAATACAATTGAGAAATCGGACTTACGTAGTCAATAGGTATGGACCCTTGGCTTTAATTTCCCATTGGTCTAAATGAGTGACAAGCAAATTTAATAGAAAAATTCTCAAATACAATTGAGAAATCGGACTTACGTAGTCAATAGGTATGGACCCTTGGCTTTAATTTCCCATTGGTCTAAATGAGTGACAAACATTAATGTGCCCACAAATAGCAAAATTCCCGTAGAGCTGAACAAAATCTACACAATTTTAATTTTTAAAATTTTATAGAAAAATTCTCAAATACAATTGAGAAATTGGACTTACGTAGTCAATAAGTATGGACCCTTGGCTTTAATTTCCCATTGGTCTAAATTTAATAGAAAAATTGTCAAATACAATTGAGAAATCGGACTTACATACTCAATAAGTATGGACCCTTGGCTTTAATTTCCCATTGGTCTAAATGAGTGACAAGCAAATTTAATAGAAAAATTCTCAAATACAATTGAGAAATCGGACTTACGTAGTCAATAGGTATGGACCCTTGGCTTTAATATCCCATTGGTCTAAATGAGTGACAAACATTAATGTGCCCACAAATAGCAAAATTCCCGTAGAGCTGAACAAAATCTACACAATTTTAATTTTTAAAATTTTATAGAAAAATTCTCAAATACAATTGAGAAATCGGGCTTACGTAGTCAATAGGTATGGACCCTTGGCTTTAATTTCCCATTGGTCTAAATGAGTGACAAGCAAATTTAATAGAAAAATTCTCAAATACAATTGAGAAATCGGACTTACATACTCAATAAGTATGGACCCTTGGCTTTAATTTCCCATTGGTCTAAATGAGTGACAAGCAAATTTAATAGAAAAATTCTCAAATACAATTGAGAAATCGGACTTACATACTCAATAAGTATGGACCCTTGGCTTTAATTTCCCATTGGTCTAAATGAGTGACAAGCAAATTTAATAGAAAAATTCTCAAATACAATTGAGAAATCGGACTTACGTAGTCAATAGGTATGGACCCTTGGCTTTAATTTCCCATTGGTCTAAATAAGTGACAAACATTAATGTGCCCACAAATAGCAAAATTCCCGTAGAGCTGAACAAAATCTACACAATTTTAATTTTTAAAATTTTATAGAAAAATTCTCAAATACAATTGAGAAATCGGACTTACGTAGTCAATAAGTATGGACCCTTGGCTTTAATTTCCCATTGGTCTAAATGAGTGACAAGCAAATTTAATAGAAAAATTCTCAAATACAATTGAGAAATCGGACTTACGTAGTCAATAGGTATGGACCCTTGGCTTTAATTTCCCATTGGTCTAAATGAGTGAAAAACATTAATGTGCCCACAAATAGCAAAATTCCCGTAGAGCTGAACAAAATCTACACAATTTTAATTTTTAAAATTTTATAGAAAAATTCTCAAATACAATTGAGAAATCGGACTTACATACTCAATAAGTATGGACCCTTGGCTTTAATTTCCCATTGGTCTAAATGAGTGACAAGCAAATTTAATAGAAAAATTCTCAAATACAATTGAGAAATCGGACTTACGTAGTCAATAGGTATGGACCCTTGGCTTTAATTTCCCATTGGTCTAAATAAGTGACAAACATTAATGTGCCCACAAATAGCAAAATTCCCGTAGAGCTGAACAAAATCTACACAATTTTAATTTTTAAAATTTTATAGAAAAATTCTCAAATACAATTGAGAAATCGGACTTACGTAGTCAATAAGTATGGACCCTTGGCTTTAATTTCCCATTGGTCTAAATTTAATAGAAAAATTCTCAAATACAATTGAGAAATCGGACTTACATACTCAATAAGTATGGACCCTTGGCTTTAATTTCCCATTGGTCTAAATGAGTGACAAGCAAATTTAATAGAAAAATTCTCAAATACAATTGAGAAATCGGACTTACGTAGTCAATAGGTATGGACCCTTGGCTTTAATTTCCCATTGGTCTAAATGAGTGACAAGCAAATTTAATAGAAAAATTCTCAAATACAATTGAGAAATTGGACTTACATACTCAATAAGTATGGACCCTTGGCTTTAATTTCCCATTGGTCTAAATGAGTGACAAGCAAATTTAATAGAAAAATTCTCAAATACAATTGAGAAATCGGACTTACGTAGTCAATAGGTATGGACCCTTGGCTTTAATTTCCCATTGGTCTAAATGAGTGACAAACATTAATGTGCCCACAAATAGCAAAATTCCCGTAGAGCTGAACAAAATCTACACAATTTTAATTTTTAAAATTTTATAGAAAAATTCTCAAATACAATTGAGAAATCGGGCTTACATACTCAATAAGTATGGACCCTTGGCTTTAATTTCCCATTGGTCTAAATGAGTGACAAGCAAATTTAATAGAAAAATTCTCAAATACAATTGAGAAATCGGACTTACGTAGTCAATAGGTATGGACCCTTGGCTTTAATTTCCCATTGGTCTAAATGAGTGACAAACATTAATGTGCCCACAAATAGCAAAATTCCCGTAGAGCTGAACAAAATCTACACAATTTTAATTTTTAAAATTTTATAGAAAAATTCTCAAATACAATTGAGAAATCGGACTTACGTAGTCAATAAGTATGGACCCTTGGCTTTAATTTCCCATTGGTCTAAATTTAATAGAAAAATTCTCAAATACAATTGAGAAATCGGACTTACATACTCAATAAGTATGGACCCTTGGCTTTAATTTCCCATTGGTCTAAATGAGTGACAAGCAAATTTAATAGAAAAATTCTCAAATACAATTGAGAAATCGGACTTACGTAGTCAATAGGTATGGACCCTTGGCTTTAATTTCCCATTGGTCTAAATGAGTGACAAACATTAATGTGCCCACAAATAGCAAAATTCCCGTAGAGCTGAACAAAATCTACACAATTTTAATTTTTAAAATTTTATAGAAAAATTCTCAAATACAATTGAGAAATCGGACTTACGTAGTCAATAGGTATGGACCCTTGGCTTTAATTTCCCATTGGTCTAAATTTAATAGAAAAATTCTCAAATACAATTGAGAAATCGGACTTACATACTCAATAAGTATGGACCCTTGGCTTTAATTTCCCATTGGTCTAAATGAGTGACAAGCAAATTTAATAGAAAAATTCTCAAATACAATTGAGAAATCGGACTTACATACTCAATAAGTATGGACCCTTGGCTTTAATTTCCCATTGGTCTAAATGAGTGACAAGCAAATTTAATAGAAAAATTCTCAAATACAATTGAGAAATCGGACTTACGTAGTCAATAGGTATGGACCCTTGGCTTTAATTTCCCATTGGTCTAAATAAGTGACAAACATTAATGTGCCCACAAATAGCAAAATTCCCGTAGAGCTGAACAAAATCTACACAATTTTAATTTTTAAAATTTTATAGAAAAATTCTCAAATACAATTGAGAAATCGGACTTACGTAGTCAATAAGTATGGACCCTTGGCTTTAATTTCCCATTGGTCTAAATTTAATAGAAAAATTCTCAAATACAATTGAGAAATCGGACTTACATACTCAATAAGTATGGACCCTTGGCTTTAATTTCCCATTGGTCTAAATGAGTGACAAGCAAATTTAATAGAAAAATTCTCAAATACAATTGAGAAATCGGACTTACGTAGTCAATAGGTATGGACCCTTGGCTTTAATTTCCCATTGGTCTAAATGAGTGACAAGCAAATTTAATAGAAAAATTCTCAAATACAATTGAGAAATTGGACTTACATACTCAATAAGTATGGACCCTTGGCTTTAATTTCCCATTGGTCTAAATGAGTGACAAGCAAATTTAATAGAAAAATTCTCAAATACAATTGAGAAATCGGACTTACGTAGTCAATAGGTATGGACCCTTGGCTTTAATTTCCCATTGGTCTAAATGAGTGACAAACATTAATGTGCCCACAAATAGCAAAATTCCCGTAGAGCTGAACAAAATCTACACAATTTTAATTTTTAAAATTTTATAGAAAAATTCTCAAATACAATTGAGAAATCGGGCTTACATACTCAATAAGTATGGACCCTTGGCTTTAATTTCCCATTGGTCTAAATGAGTGACAAGCAAATTTAATAGAAAAATTCTCAAATACAATTGAGAAATCGGACTTACGTAGTCAATAGGTATGGACCCTTGGCTTTAATTTCCCATTGGTCTAAATGAGTGACAAACATTAATGTGCCCACAAATAGCAAAATTCCCGTAGAGCTGAACAAAATCTACACAATTTTAATTTTTAAAATTTTATAGAAAAATTCTCAAATACAATTGAGAAATCGGACTTACATACTCAATAAGTATGGACCCTTGGCTTTAATTTCCCATTGGTCTAAATGAGTGACAAGCAAATTTAATAGAAAAATTCTCAAATACAATTGAGAAATCGGACTTACGTAGTCAATAGGTATGGACCCTTGGCTTTAATTTCCCATTGGTCTAAATGAGTGACAAGCAAATTTAATAGAAAAATTCTCAAATACAATTGAGAAATCGGACTTACGTAGTCAATAGGTATGGACCCTTGGCTTTAATTTCCCATTGGTCTAAATGAGTGACAAACATTAATGTGCCCACAAATAGCAAAATTCCCGTAGAGCTGAACAAAATCTACACAATTTTAATTTTTAAAATTTTATAGAAAAATTCTCAAATACAATTGAGAAATCGGACTTACATACTCAATAAGTATGGACCCTTGGCTTTAATTTCCCATTGGTCTAAATGAGTGACAAGCAAATTTAATAGAAAAATTCTCAAATACAATTGAGAAATCGGACTTACGTAGTCAATAGGTATGGACCCTTGGCTTTAATTTCCCATTGGTCTAAATGAGTGACAAGCAAATTTAATAGAAAAATTCTCAAATACAATTGAGAAATCGGACTTACGTAGTCAATAGGTATGGACCCTTGGCTTTAATTTCCCATTGGTCTAAATGAGTGACAAACATTAATGTGCCCACAAATAGCAAAATTCCCGTAGAGCTGAACAAAATCTACACAATTTTAATTTTTAAAATTTTATAGAAAAATTCTCAAATACAATTGAGAAATCGGACTTACATACTCAATAAGTATGGACCCTTGGCTTTAATTTCCCATTGGTCTAAATGAGTGACAAACATTAATGTGCCCACAAATAGCAAAATTCCCGTAGAGCTGAACAAAATCTACACAATTTTAATTTTTAAAATTTTATAGAAAAATTCTCAAATACAATTGAGAAATTGGACTTACATACTCAATAAGTATGGACCCTTGTCTTTAATTTCCCATTGGTCTAAATGAGTGACAAGCAAATTTAATAGAAAAATTCTCAAATACAATTGAGAAATCGGACTTACGTAGTCAATAGGTAGGGACCCTTGGCTTTAATTTCCCATTGGTCTAAATAAGTGACAAACATTAATGTGCCCACAAATAGCAAAATTCCCGTAGAGCTGAACAAAATCTACACAATTTTAATTTTTAAAATTTTATAGAAAAATTCTCAAATACAATTGAGAAATCGGACTTACATACTCAATAAGTATGGACCCTTGGCTTTAATTTCCCATTGGTCTAAATGAGTGACAAGCAAATTTAATAGAAAAATTCTCAAATACAATTGAGAAATCGGACTTACGTAGTCAATAGGTATGGACCCTTGGCTTTAATTTCCCATTGGTCTAAATGAGTGACAAGCAAATTTAATAGAAAAATTCTCAAATACAATTGAGAAATCGGACTTACGTAGTCAATAGGTATGGACCCTTGGCTTTAATTTCCCATTGGTCTAAATGAGTGACAAACATTAATGTGCCCACAAATAGCAAAATTCCCGTAGAGCTGAACAAAATCTACACAATTTTAATTTTTAAAATTTTATAGAAAAATTCTCAAATACAATTGAGAAATCGGACTTACATACTCAATAAGTATGGACCCTTGGCTTTAATTTCCCATTGGTCTAAATGAGTGACAAGCAAATTTAATAGAAAAATTCTCAAATACAATTGAGAAATCGGACTTACGTAGTCAATAGGTATGGACCCTTGGCTTTAATTTCCCATTGGTCTAAATGAGTGACAAACATTAATGTGCCCACAAATAGCAAAATTCCCGTAGAGCTGAACAAAATCTACACAATTTTAATTTTTAAAATTTTATAGAAAAATTCTCAAATACAATTGAGAAATCGGACTTACATACTCAATAAGTATGGACCCTTGGCTTTAATTTCCCATTGGTCTAAATGAGTGACAAGCAAATTTAATAGAAACATTCTCAAATACAATTGAGAAATCGGACTTACGTAGTCAATAGGTATGGACCCTTGGCTTTAATTTCCCATTGGTCTAAATGAGTGACAAACATTAATGTGCCCACAAATAGCAAAATTCCCGTAGAGCTGAACAAAATCTACACAATTTTAATTTTTAAAATTTTATAGAAAAATTCTCAAATACAATTGAGAAATCGGACTTACATACTCAATAAGTATGGACCCTTGGCTTTAATTTCCCATTGGTCTTAATGAGTGACAAGCAAATTTAATAGAAAAATTCTCAAATACAATTGAGAAATCGGACTTACGTAGTCAATAGGTATGGACCCTTGGCTTTAATTTCCCATTGGTCTAAATGAGTGACAAACATTAATGTGCCCACAAATAGCAAAATTCCCGTAGAGCTGAACAAAATCTACACAATTTTAATTTTTAAAATTTAATAGAAAAATTCTCAAATACAATTGAGAAATCGGACTTACATACTCAATAAGTATGGACCCTTGGCTTTAATTTCCCATTGGTCTAAATGAGTGACAAGCAAATTTAATAGAAAAATTCTCAAATACAATTGAGAAATCGGACTTACGTAGTCAATAGGTATGGACCCTTGGCTTTAATTTCCCATTGGTCTAAATGAGTGACAATCAAATTTAATAGAAAAATTCTCAAATACAATTGAGAAATCGGACTTACGTAGTCAATAGGTATGGACCCTTGGCTTTAATTTCCCATTGGTCTAAATGAGTGACAAACATTAATGTGCCCACAAATAGCAAAATTCCCGTAGAGCTGAACAAAATCTACACAATTTTAATTTTTAAAATTTTATAGAAAAATTCTCAAATACAATTGAGAAATCGGACTTACATACTCAATAAGTATGGACCCTTGGCTTTAATTTCCCATTGGTCTTAATGAGTGACAAGCAAATTTAATAGAAAAATTCTCAAATACAATTGAGAAATCGGACTTACGTAGTCAATAGGTATGGACCCTTGGCTTTAATTTCCCATTGGTCTAAATGAGTGACAAACATTAATGTGCCCACAAATAGCAAAATTCCCGTAGAGCTGAACAAAATCTACACAATTTTAATTTTTAAAATTTTATAGAAAAATTCTCAAATACAATTGAGAAATTGGACTTACATACTCAATAAGTATGGACCCTTGGCTTTAATTTCCCATTGGTCTAAATGAGTGACAAGCAAATTTAATAGAAAAATTCTCAAATACAATTGAGAAATCGGACTTACGTAGTCAATAGGTATGGACCCTTGGCTTTAATTTCCCATTGGTCTAAATGAGTGACAAGCAAATTTAATAGAAAAATTCTCAAATACAATTGAGAAATCGGACTTACGTAGTCAATAAGTATGGACTCTTGGCTTTAATTTCCCATTGGTCTAAATGACTGACAAACAAATTTTATAGAAAAATTCTCAAATACAATTGAGAAATCGGACTTACATACTCAATAAGTATGGACCCTTGGCTTTAATTTCCCATTGGTCCAAATGAGTGACAAACAAATTTTATAGAAAAATTCTCAAATACAATTGAGAAATCGGACTTACGTAGTCAATAAGTATGGACCCTTGGCTTTAATTTCCCATTGGTCTAAATGAGTGACAAACAAATTTTATAGAAAAATTCTCAAATACAATTGAGAAATCGGACTTACGTAGATAATAATTATGGACCCTTGGCTTTAATTTCCCATTGGTCTAAATGAGTGACAAACAAATTTAATAGAAAAATTCTCAAATACAATTGAGAAATCGGACTTACGTAGTCAATAAGTATGGACCCTTGGCTTTAATTTCCCATTGGTCTAAATGACTGACAAACAAATTTTATAGAAAAATTCTCAAATACAATTGAGAAATCGGACTTACATACTCAATAAGTATGGACCCTTGGCTTTAATTTCCCATTGGTCTAAATGAGTGACAAGCAAATTTAATAGAAAAATTCTCAAATACAATTGAGAAATCGGACTTACGTAGTCAATAGGTATGGACCCTTGGCTTTAATTTCCCATTGGTCTAAATGAGTGACAAGCAAATTTAATAGAAAAATTCTCAAATACAATTGAGAAATCGGACTTACGTAGTCAATAATTATGGACCCTTGGCTTTAATTTCCCATTGGTCTAAATGAGTGACAAACAAATTTAATAGAAAAATTCTCAAATACAATTGAGAAATCGGACTTACGTAGTCAATAAGTATGGACCCTTGGCTTTAATTTCCCATTGGTCTAAATGACTGACAAACAAATTTTATAGAAAAATTCTCAAATACAATTGAGAAATCGGACTTACATACTCAATAAGTATGGACCCTTGGCTTTAATTTCCCATTGGTCCAAATGAGTGACAAACAAATTTTATAGAAAAATTCTCAAATACAATTGAGAAATCGGACTTACGTAGTCAATAAGTATGGACCCTTGGCTTTAATTTCCCATTGGTCTAAATGACTGACAAACAAATTTTATAGAAAAATTCTCAAATACAATTGAGAAATCGGACTTACGTAGTCAATAAGTATGGACCCTTGGCTTTAATTTCCCATTGGTCTAAATGACTGACAAACAAATTTTATAGAAAAATTCTCAAATACAATTGAGAAATCGGACTTACGTAGTCAATAAGTATGGACTCTTGGCTTTAATTTCCCATTGGTCTAAATAAGTGACAAACATTAATGTGCCCACAAATAGCAAAATTCCCGTAGAGCTGAACAAAATCTACACAATTTTAATTTTTAAAATTTTATAGAAAAATTCTCAAATACAATTGAGAAATCGGACTTACATACTCAATAAGTATGGACCCTTGGCTTTAATTTCCCATTGGTCTAAATGAGTGACAAGCAAATTTAATAGAAAAATTCTCAAATACAATTGAGAAATCGGACTTACGTAGTCAATAGGTATGGACCCTTGGCTTTAATTTCCCATTGGTCTAAATGAGTGACAAGCAAATTTAATAGAAAAATTCTCAAATACAATTGAGAAATCGGACTTACGTAGTCAATAAGTATGGACTCTTGGCTTTAATTTCCCATTGGTCTAAATGACTGACAAACAAATTTTATAGAAAAATTCTCAAATACAATTGAGAAATCGGACTTACATACTCAATAAGTATGGACCCTTGGCTTTAATTTCCCATTGGTCCAAATGAGTGACAAACAAATTTTATAGAAAAATTCTCAAATACAATTGAGAAATCGGACTTACGTAGTCAATAAGTATGGACCCTTGGCTTTAATTTCCCATTGGTCTAAATGAGTGACAAACAAATTTTATAGAAAAATTCTCAAATACAATTGAGAAATCGGACTTACGTAGATAATAATTATGGACCCTTGGCTTTAATTTCCCATTGGTCTAAATGAGTGACAAACAAATTTAATAGAAAAATTCTCAAATACAATTGAGAAATCGGACTTACGTAGTCAATAAGTATGGACTCTTGGCTTTAATTTCCCATTGGTCTAAATGACTGACAAACAAATTTTATAGAAAAATTCTCAAATACAATTGAGAAATCGGACTTACATACTCAATAAGTATGGACCCTTGGCTTTAATTTCCCATTGGTCCAAATGAGTGACAAACAAATTTTATAGAAAAATTCTCAAATACAATTGAGAAATCGGACTTACGTAGATAATAATTATGGACCCTTGGCTTTAATTTCCCATTGGTCTAAATGAGTGACAAACAAATTTAATAGAAAAATTCTCAAATACAATTGAGAAATCGGACTTACGTAGTCAATAAGTATGGACCCTTGGCTTTAATTTCCCATTGGTCTAAATGACTGACAAACAAATTTTATAGAAAAATTCTCAAATACAATTGAGAAATCGGACTTACGTAGTCAATAAGTATGGACCCTTGGCTTTAATTTCCCATTGGTCCAAATGAGTGACAAACAAATTTAATAGAAAAATTCTCAAATACAATTGAGAAATCGGACTTACGTAGTCAATAAGTATGGACCCTTGTCTTTAATTTCCTATCGGTCCAAATGAGTGACAAACATAAATGTGCCCACGAATAGCAAAATTCCCGTAGAGCTGAACAAAATTTACACAATTTAAATTTTTAACATTTTATAGAAAAATTAGAAAATATGTTTGTGCATGTATAACAAATATTTAGGCAAATAAATACACAATTTGTACTGTGGTCACACTACATACATTTATTTTCCCATTTTATTTGCTGAAATGCCAAAAAATCTACAAAAGCACGATAATTAGCAAACTGCTGCTTGTTTCTTTATTTTAGATTTTAAATTTTCAATGTCTTGCCTTCTCTGAAAATTTTTTTTTTTTGATTTTTTCAAGATCTGATTTTCCGCGAATTGGCTCGACTTATTCAGGCATTTATTTACATTATTTATTAAAGCATGTCCAATAAAGCTACCAAAAAAATATCAACCGTAAAAATCTTTTATTGAACCATTTTGCCTAAAGATAGAAATTTTTATTCAACTCTGTTGTTCTTACAAAAAAATTGTAATTGTTTTCCCAAAATAAAATATTTTGCCTCATTTTTGTTTGGCAGCAAATCATTTTGTTTTGCTGTTTGTCACTAATAAATATTTTATGGTCAGATAACGAAATATTTGTCGTTTCTCGTCAAATGTTTACCCAAAGTGACCGTACCTTTAGAAAGAAGTTTTCAATATAATCAAAACAAAACTTCAAGAATAATTGCTTTAAAACCCAATTAATTGATCATTTTCTCAATGTATTAAAATCGAGTATGTTCTATAGATTTTCTATGCAATTTTTGTACACTATGATATTTTTAAAATAATATTATAGAATACTGCCACTAAAAATAGATACATGTAAAATTCACAACTAAATCAAAATAAAAAACACTAAACTGCGTTTGCTAGAATATTTTAAGTTTTACAAAAATATGATTAACGTACAATGGGAAATTATAATTAAGAAATTCTTGGTCTATTATCATTGACGACATCTAGCTTATATTTTATGACATACATCTAATGGGAGATAGTTTTTGCAGGATCTCCTTAAAATTGATAACAAATGCTCTTGATCTAGATTTTTTTCATCTCCTGTCTTTATGCTGCTCGCCACTATTCAGGTAAACAATTTTTGTAGCAATTCAATATTCCCGATTTTGCTTTCACACCAAGTACATTTTAATGTATATTTTGTATGGACTTATTTTATTTTCATTTATTTTGATTTTGAAATTTGTTTGCAAACAGTTTGAAGATCTCTATTATCACATCTTGTTCGGCAAATTTACTCGAAGCATTTGTTTGAATGCTGGAGGTATCAGCATAAGTTTTTATTTGAGCCGAGATACAATAAATTTTATTTATACATCTTGAGAAATCAATATGTTGTTCGACTTTAAATCGTAATCGATAAACTAAAACGAAATGAGTTTCATACCACGTGGAGAATAGCAAGTTTATTTAAAGATATTTCCCTTAAGGCACTGACTGCACTGCATGTTCATTGGGCCAACAAGTTTTACTACTCGTACATTTAGAGTAAAATAAATATATGTATGTATTCATCTTTGTAAGTTACAAATCCTGGCAGTGTACTGCATTTAACAACACCCACTGTGCACAGTAAGAAACCAAATTAAAATAAATATTGGTGGCAACATAAAAATGACCAACACAACAAATATTTAATTTGTAAAATATGTTTAAAGTCAACCCCCAACATCTTTCATTCAACGGGATAAAATAAAAAAAAAAGTATGTGGTGGGGTGAGGGAAAGTTAATATAGCATGTAATAAGTCACAACAACACTTGCTTCACTTGTTGGTTTGGGAGAACGAACAGACGGAGCGTGCAATGAAATTGTAGTCTGTTTTTTTTGATTGTGTTGACACGTGAGTTAATCTGCAAATACACAGTTAGTGGTAGACAGGGCTAATACCACTTCCTTCTTCTGCCATGTGTTTTAGTAGGCCTTGGGTGCAATTATTTCATTTGTATGTGTATTAAAGTGTTTGTAAATTTTTTTATTGAAAATAATAAAATTAACTTATCATGAACAAGAAAATCTCTATTCTTCTTCCTTTATATTTACACGCTTTTATTCAGACCAAATTATGATGATGTTGGAACATTTTAGATAAAAATCTCTACTAATTACGATCTGTTTGCAGTATTTATTGGTTGTTTTTATTAAATCAACCAGTTTCTTTGATTTAAATTTTGCAACATGTTGCTGTCTAACTGTTGCAATGTCACGTGCAGATAAACGCAAAAAATCTCCGGCGTGTGCACAAACAACATTATGAATATTTCATGATTAATTTATGTACATATCTATGTGTCCGTATGTTTGGATTTACACATGTACATAATAAGTATGTATAAAGTTTTTAGTCTTTGTTTTTATGAACACGACGAACACACTCTCACTAAAAATATGTATCTAACAAATTTTAACAACAAGAATGAAAAAGTTATTGTCAATTCCCTAAACTATTTAAAAATCTTTAAAGATTTATTTAGGAAGTGTTTCACTCCACTCAGTACACAAATATCTTGCAGATTATTTCCTCATAGTAAATCACAACTTTCTTTATGATATTTGAAAGACTCCTCCTTCTATCAGAAAACATGATAAATTGTTTGCGTTCGTTCATTGCTGTGTTAATGTTTTACTAATAGACTAATTTCTGGACAACGATAAATCACAGATAGATTTATAGCAAAATGAATGTTTTTGTATATATTTATGATACTGATTCCATTGGTCCTTTCAATTCTAGAAATGGCATGCAAACACTTCTTAAGCCGTCGGCGAAATTGATTGACATTTTCTAATTCATGCATTTTTTTTTTTGCATTTATATTTGATTGACCAGTTTTTGTGTTCCAACTGAAACCTTTTGAAATGGTTGATAAAATTTGTGTAAATACTGATACTAAAGTTGAATCTTTTAACCATAAGTTGTTTTTTTTGTTGGTTTGTTAGAAGGTTGTAAAACAAACCAAATCTAGTTTACATAAAATGCAATTTGTAAAACTACAAAAAAAATTTCTGAATATAAATTTATCGGATAATACTCCGTAAATAAAACTATAGCACGTTTATTTTGATATAAAAAACTTTCCTATTCACACAGAAAAAAACACCAATGTAAATTTAACATGGTAAAAAGTTAATTAAAAATCATATTAAATTTCTGAAAATACATTGACTGATAGTTGATTTAACATTTTTCATGTTGAAATAACATGGTACAAAGTTAAATCAACCTTTCATAGAGTTAAAACAACATTTTGTAACATTGAATTTAAAAAATTACTTTTTCCACATAAAATTAACATTGCATCTAATAAAAACAACATTGACCATTGTTAAATCAACATTATATTTATAATAAAATTAACATTACAGCATGTTGAAACTAAATTTGTAATCTTTTAATTTGTAAACATGTTAAATCAACATTAAAAAACTATTAAAATAAAATTGTTTACTATTAAAACAAATTTAAATCAGGCTGAAAGAACTTTATGGACTTTTTAAAAAAAAAGTCAAAAGTACCGCTATTTTGGAACATTAAAATATTTTTAGTATATCTTCAGTAGTAATCGTGTGTAGTGGCAAAAAATCGAGGTTTTCTAGTAAGTGAAATTAATTTTTTAAAATACAAATATAATTATGTCTGCGGACAACAGCAATAATATAAACAATTTAAATGTTGAGCAAGAAGTACTTGCAATTGAAGATTCAACATTCCAGTTGTTCAATATAATAGCAAAAACACCCAGTTGGACGAGCTGTTGAAAACTTTTAATTTAATTGAAGTAAAGCCTTATTTGACAAGTAAGTATTATTATCAACAATTTTATCTATGTAAATAAATTAATAAGAATTAATGAAATGTATGCATTTAGAAGCCGAAATTACATTTGAAAATTTAAAATATCTATCAAAGGAAGACATAAAGGAAGCTATACCACCTATTGAACTTCGTGCTTGTTGGAGACAAACTGAGGTATTAACAAAAAGTTTAGTTGTAGTTGATTACAATTATTTAATATTATTATTGTAATAGTTCGGAATAGATGACGAAACTTTGTCTGAAACTATTACCAACAAAGCTGTTTCTTGGCTACAAAACCAATCAAATATTTGTTCAACATCAACACCTACATAATCTATTTCTACATCAATCGGAAGCTCTAAACTATCTAAGGTATAGTACAAAATAATGCTATTATACCAATAGCCTAGACCTGCCAGACTTTGTCATTTTACAAAGGCTAAGAATACGGAATAGGCCGCCAGGAGTACTATGGGTCTCCCGGGGCTAATACTCCAAAAAAGTTAATATTTATAATTAATCAGTATGAAATTCCCTTTAACTTGAGTACCATCACAGTAAAAAATAGTGCAGCAAAAGAAGCAGGTTTGCAAACTACCATGTACGCATACATTCTTCGCTACATATTACACAATTTCTTCTCAAAATTACGGCCTTGTTAAATGACGTAGGGCTGACGGTCCTGGGCTCTTACATTGGCTAAGGTATTTTTTAATTGTTCGCTATTGGTTTATTTTAGAGTCTAACGTTAATTTTACAAGAAAGCCTTAAAGGAAAATCCATAATAAATTTTTAAGAAAACAATGGCAATTTGGCTGACTCGTTTCGTTCAGACTTGATCAATATCATTCTAGAAGATATATTTTACCATGGTGAAAAATTATCACCGAAAGATCTACCAACAATAGTAGAGGAAATTTTGAAGAACTTTTCCAACGAAATAAGAGTAAGTAATTTATATCGCCTTATATTATACAGAAATATGTAAAAATTTTTTAATTTAATGAATACTATTAAATTAAATGTGTTTATAAACAAATAAATAAAAAAATCCAAAAACAAATTTTGTTTTTCATTTAAATTAACAGAAGAATAGTAGAGAAATCATATTAAATTAACAAGAATTTTCATGTTATTTTAACATGAAAATCTATTTAATTCAATAGGAATTGCAATGTTAATTCAATATTAAAATCATGTCAATTCAACATGAAATGCATATTGTTTTTACGTAAAATAATTTGGATTCAACAGGAATCGTAGTTTATTTCAACATGATAATCATCGCAATGATAATCATCGCAATGTTAATTCAACATGATTTCCAGTTATTTTTAAGTGATACAAAGTTGGTATTGTGTTATTAAAAAAATCATGTTGAAATAACATGAAACAACAATGGTGAAAATTCATAGCTGAAAAATGTTGAATCAAGCTTGTTTTAATTGATTTTACAATGAAATTTTTCTGTGTGTTTAAACATTTTTTGCTATTAACGAATTTTTTACTCAAATTTAAAAAGAATAACTGCCAGCCTCATAAAGAATGTTATTATATAACATATATTTTACAGTTAATGCCTAAATGTATACTTTATGAAAATCACATAAACTCAAATTTAATCGTACGCACTGAAACTGAACGATACGAGTTTACTACCAGGGGTGAAAAAAATCATCAAACAGAAAGTAAAAATTCAACACCAACAATAACAACTGGCTGTGAGTACATGGGAAGGAGTAGGAGCGATGCAACAGTCAGGGAAGACCTTTAATTTATGCGACAATCATATTTACAGCTTCGTTAAATTGGTTTTGTTTGTTTGCTGTTTTTCCATTCTGTTCCTGCTATTTAACCTTTAGTCTGATCCTTGGCATGCTTTTTATAAATTCTATGCAAGCTCTCTTACACACACACATACATACAGACAATACATACATCAGTATGAGGAAATCTATTAACCCACCAAACACGCAGATTTGATCTCAGATTGAGAGTAACTTCAAATAAAACTTGAATCAATCACAAGGAAAAAGCATTTGCAAATTATTTTTTCTGTAATTATTTTTTTTTATTTTTAAGAAGATCAGAAGTGAGTTTAAGTTGAAATTATTATTATGCGTATTCATTTCACAAAAATTATATTTTTATACAAAAGCACAAGAAATAATTTTCATGAAAAAAATTCCACTTTTAAAATACTTTCGAAATACTACTTAACCAAGCGTAAACACATCATGGTAAATATATTTAAATTTCCTCTCGTATAATGTATTAATTCCAGTTAATGATGTGACAATTAAATAATAATTAATTAATGCTATTTTACTACTTTCAATCGACTTCTTGAAAAATGTTAATTATTTGTAAGAATTTCTTGACACTGAAAATTTTCGTTCACATCAAACAAGTGTTATTATTAATTTTTCCATTTTTCCTTTATTATTACTATATTATTATTGTATGTGTGTTGGAATGTTGGAAAATTCAATCAGAATATCAGAACGTATTAGTATACCGATTTCAAGTCCGCTACATCTCTAAGCAGCGTTCGTTCGTTTATATCACTTTTTTAAAAAGCTTTAAAACTTTTTTTCTTTAGAAAAAGAATCCGCAAAATTTTCTGTAACTTGTTAAACGAATTTTTGGTAAAAGAAAAAAACTTGGACATCATACGCCAGCAATATTACTAAAATAATACTCGTATGCCTTCAACAAACAAGGAATTAATTTATTTTATTGAATACAGTTTTGTTGTAAGACTTAATATAAATTTAAGAAAAATTCTTAATATCGAATTGAGAAAATGCTATTTGTCTTAAATAAACATCAATGAGAATTCAAAGTTAAATCTTTCAAAAAGGATTGCAAATAACGTTTTATACCAAATCGATAAAGCATTTGAACTTCTGCATGTTTGCTGGGTTAACACACAAGAACTTATTACGACAAGATGTGAAAATGGTAGTTTAATGTTTCCTTGTGGTTTACATAAATGTCGAAAGTTTTACTTTTTTATAAAATCTTTCCGAATGTATACAAGTAAATAGTATGACTCTGATGATACACAACAGGTGGCTAATTTTCTTTGCCGAAAACCTAGCCATAATAGTTTACTTTATATTTGCCTAGATTTTTAAATTTAAAGTTTTTTAAATGAAAATGATATTTTCTTTGGGGTAAATGAAATTCAAGTTAATTTTTAAATTAAATTTGGACAAGGAGTTCTCAAGTTGTATTGAATTGTTCTGAAAACTCAATACTTTCAGAGTTGCATTTTTAAAACTAAAACCAGTGAAAATTTAGCGGTCGGTGTGCAACTCTGTGATCGATTATCTACAACTTTGCCTAAAAGCACTAGTAGTGAAATCTGCGAGGCAGCCACTTTTAAGAAGAAAAATTATGAATGTAAATACATATCTGACTTCATATGAATAATATTTTACTTAAGTTGTCAATTTAATCGGTTATGGGATTATTCGAATAAATATTAAAATTTTTAATTAAATTTTCAGTTTGATTATTTTGAATATTATGAATAGAAATTATCAATCAATTCAATTTAATTAAATTTTAATCGAATCGGAAGATCGAATGTGTAAATAGATTTTATGTAAATGAGGTATTTCTGTTATTTACTATTTTGCTCATTGCAAATACATAATGAAGCTCTCTTTTAATGGCCCTGAATTGTTGATCACATCTATTTTTTCTGAATGATATAATTTTACACTTGAGTTCTGCCAAGTTTGAAAATTGCGAAATATACAATTTAAATCGTATTTTACTTTGTGATCGCTTGTTTTTTGCAATAAGAAAAAATTCACCTCATTATTTATTGTCTTTCACATGCTTGCTCAAAGTATATTTTCAGAGAAAATAATTATTTCCAAAGAAGGTAAGAAATTAAAGTTAACCTGTGGGTTAAGTTTGAAAAATGGTTCTTCATAATGAGAAATCACTATTGATTATAAATGTACAGAACAATAATCGGCATCTTCTTGCCACCGAATACATTTTCTACATCATTCCAACGCTCGACAATGTTTCCTTTTAATTTTTCATCTATAACTCAGCAAAAACAACGAAAAAAGAAAAACAACAACATAATAAAACAAGAAAAACAGCAGCAATAATAAATATAACATTCTCGTAAGTCAAGAAAATGACAGGGTGTTAACTGTGCAACATCTAGAGGGGAGAGTGTACGAGTATATTCATTCGCATGATGTTTATTGGTGATTCTGTGGCATTAAAGACAAAAATATGTTTGATTTTAGGCTTAAAATGTCATTCTAAAAGCTTTAAACGAATTATCCTCATTGCATGCGGTGGGGGTGAATAGAGACCGGGATGTGAGTGGGATGGGAGGAAATGGACAATATGTGACTGTTTATTTATTCTTGTTGTTGTTGTTTTTAATATAGTTTTGCTGTTGCATTGTTAATAAAATTAGCATATAAATTAACTTTATTATGAATTATAATGTGGTTAATTTAAATATCACATAAACGTCCGCATTTTTCACTAAAACGCAATACCAACAACAGCAACAAAAACATCATGAAACAAACAAAAAAAAAAGTCAATCAGAATTATTGACATCCATTTAATTTCAGTTGTAATCCTTTTTTTTTACTTCGTCTTGACACAATCTCATGACGGTGTTTTAGTTATGAAAATTCTATTTGAACAAATTTAAAAAGGGATTTTCGATTCGAATCATTTTGTTGAGAGTTGGGCTCATTAGTATGCCTGTGCATGCTTAGCTGTAAATCAATCTACCAGGATTAAGTGTGATAGTGATGATGGTAACATAACTGCCAACGACTTGATCCGAAAGTAAATGTGGTCTTTGGACTATTTAAGAGCTCTAGATTTCTTTACACACTTTCTGAATAACAAATAGATCATGTGCACGTACGCGTGTACATACATACATATTTACGTACGTATGTACTCGTATGTATGTACGTACATATATATCTAATTGGAATTCTGAACTTTATTTAAGCGATTTTTTGTATTATTATTTTCGGTCATATCAACTCACCTGTACTCTTGATTCGGTTAATCCGATACGCATTGCAATTTCTTCGCGCATAAATATGTCGGGATAATGGGTTTTCGAAAAACATCTTTCCAGTTCATTTAGTTGCGCTGGTGTGAAACGTGTTCGATGACGTTTCTGTTTATTATTTTTTTCCGAATGCTGTAAGAAACAAATAAAAAGAAAATGCACTTGTGCATTATTATTTTAGATTTATAATTAAGGATTAAATTGTTAGTCAGTTTGATCAACAACACAAACATGCTTCAATATATTGAGACGAGAATACTGTGCAGCATTAAAAAATTTGCTTGTAAATTAAATGTCAAACTCTTATATGTCGTATTTCTATTCATATCCCGCTTTGTATTGTAATTATGTTGTTAATAATTTGCATTAGATGTATGAGACAACTGCAGAAATATTCTATTTTTTAAATAAGATTTATAAAAGTCTGTTTGTGCAGAGATAAATAGGAAATGCTAAATTCTAAAATTTACAAAATACAAGTCAAGTCGTACAATAGATTGTGAACTAATTCAGCTCAGACAAATAATTTACAATATAATGCTGAGTATTACCATCGAAAAATACTTTTTGTTTTATAACATACAAAAGTATGTACTCGTATGTGATATTAATTTAATAAATACACTTGCACAAAACGAATACAAGGAGTATTAGTTAGTTAGTTATTTTTAAAAATATATTTTTTACAATTTATTAAAAATACAAACTTTCAAACATGAATAAAACGATTTAACGAATCTATAACAAAATAAAAGAAGAGTTTTGATAATTTTTGTTGGAAGTGTCGCCATCATTTACAAAAAAAAAAAATATTTTAAAACATTCTTATAAAAATATTTTATATTGATTTTTACTGTGTTGGGTTGGGTTTTGGCTCAAAGCTTATATTCGAAGACAATTGAGAACGACAAAATAATATGTAAACTTGTGTTTTTTTGCATTTGCTCAAGAATATCATAAAGCAGGTGGTTCTTGCGAGCCCCGCTAACAATTTTGGCTTTTTTTTATTGTTAAGAACCCTTCGAAAAGTATTATTCTAAGATATTGCGTCTATTTTTTTACAACTATTTTGACAGTTAGATTGCCTACAGTGAATTTCAAAAACCAAATTTGTCACAAAACTAATATGACGATTATGTGATATTTTTCAGGAGTTCTGTTGTTTTTCCGAAAAAAAAAATATTTTCCAGTTTTGAAACTGTACAGACGTTCATCGTTACGTGGGCAAAGGTTGTAAATTTGTGGCTATCCATTTTTTCACATCATAAAAAATTACAATAATCATAACAACGTTTAACGATCATGTGTTGAAAATTTATCTTGGAACATGTTATCTGACAGGTTAATATGAAAATTTTCGATGAACCATGGTGTAATAAATAAGGTAGTCTTGTCCCTAAAACAAATACAACGTCACAAAGGTTAGGTTAAGTTAGGAAGGGTAGTGTGAAATACACATCCACTCGGAGGCCCAATTGGATCCATTGGGATTCCCTTCATTTATAATTTATTGACTAATTAGTCTCCTTACTGTCCAAGGAGAAAAAAGAGCCGTTATCATCTATCATGCAGCCATTTAATTCCCATGATAAAGCCTCTGATATCGTCAAGTTTGCACTTCGCGATATCTCTAATGCCCGCATGGAAACGTCTGCTCAGCCATCTTTGCCTATGGCGTTGCAGCCTTGGGCAATGACAGATGATATGCTCTATAGTTTCTGGCCCCTCTTCATCCCCACACATCCTACAGAAATCCGGAGTGACAAAAACAACAGGCATTTTGTTACCGTAAAATGTTTTCTGTGTGTCAAAATCAGAGAAACAAGCCCATCGCTTCGAAGCCGGACATCATCGCCGCTTTTGTGAATTCAAGTAGCTGCCAAACATCGGCTTATTACTGCTCTTATAGGTATTTCAGCTGTTAAAAATATATTGTTAGGTTTAAGTTTCTTATTTTTATATTATACTTTTCTTTACAGCAGTTTTTTTTTAATTTAATATATAAAATTTAAAAATAAAATTTTATACTTCACCGACGGGTTGAAATAAATTTTTTTTCTTAGACGCCGCTACAAATTTTTGATCAGCTTGTTGCTCTGCCACATACAATTTGTAAAACAAAAATATTCTTCTAAGCAGGCAGGACGACATTACCTGCTTTTATTATACCATGTCGATGAACTTAAAAATATTCTAGTTGACGTTATTTTTTGAATTCGATATATTTTTTATTAAATTTAAAACATTTAATCGGGTTTTTTATTATGAGATCGATATAAAGATGAAAGGACATATGACATACATCAGTTTAGTCAATAACACAAGAAATTTCGCGGATACCTTTTGTCGCTAAGGTACTAAGGTACGAAAATCTTAAAACTGTTGCTGCAAATACTCGTATTAATGGAAAATATTTTGGTGCAGCATAGTGTCAATAGACTTCAGAACATTTGGCATCATGGAAGGTAGCCTTAAAAATTTATTACCTTTTGACTTTATGGAGGTATTTTTAAGAATCCAAATCAAAATAAAACATTGAAATATTTGTAATAGAGAACATGTAAGTATGGACGTATAAATGTATAAAAACATGTGATCAATTTCAAATGAACAGTACGTGTGTATGTGTGGATGTACGTTCATATGGAATGTCACTTTTCCTTACGTTGTATTTTTAACTGACCGAACCGTCGGCACATCTACTACAAAATTTATATAAATTATTTGCTCATGCTCCGACTTCTTGGAAAATCTCTTCGCAATAATATGAAATTTAACCCGGTTGCCAATTTTTAAACATGCAACTACCAGTAGCAACAAGTTGATCGCAAAAGCGAGATTCCATTCAATAAATAAATACGTATGTTCGTTCATATAATTTCAGTATTCACAACATCAATTCAACAAAATACTTATAAAATAATAGTAAAAAAGAAAATCACACTTACTTTTAAAAGTAGAAGTAGTAGATTGGATACATTTAAACAAGCAGCCGAATATCAAGATTTCATTGAATTTTTGTTTGCATATTTTAGACATCAGGGGATAATTTACATTTAGTTTGCACATAAATAATTATGAATTTAGTTCAAAAGTACATAATTTGTTGTTTAGAAAATTATTTTTTAATTTTGTTTTAATTTTAAAAGGATTAAAAGTAGAAAAAAAAAACACCAAGGAAGAAAAAAAACATTAATTAATTGTTTATATTTTAAATAATTTTTGATGTGATTCATCAGTCTTTATTTTGCAGCTCACCTGATCTTGCTGTTGCATACTGTTATTGTTGTTATTGTTATTATTGTTGCTGTTGTTGTTATTATTACCAAGTGAATTTTGCGTATCGCATAAATTACTGGAAACATGCAAACGCGCACTTGCAACGCCGCCACCGTTTAATGAGATGTCATTATTGTTGGGTGGACCATTTGTTAAATGGCCAAAACTGTTGACACCAGCATGAAGTGCTGACAGTGCAGCTTTTGGTAAATCACAATCTTTGGGGCCTACAACAAGAAAGAATATTATTGAGTATTTTGTGTTACTTTTGTGTAAATTTTATTGAAAAATATTTATAAAATTGTAATTTTCTCAATTTGTTGTGGTAAATGCAAAACAAGGTAAATGCCAAAGAAAATTTTATTCGAACGCCACAATTAAATACATACAATAATAAAATAATAATAAAATGTTGCCTTCTGTTTTTCGTATTTGCAGGCGGTTTATTATAAACTTTTATTAAACTTTGTATTTTTTTAAATTGTTAAATAAAATATTTTAAAAATATTTTTTAATACAATTTGTCATCATTTGTGATTTGGATCATTCACTAATTATGTTTGCATGTATGTACGCATGTATGTACTAAATGATATGTTTGTATGGATGTGACTTCAGAAATATTTTCAAACACACTTTTTAAACCACTCACTATGCACTTTGTTCACGTTAATTATGATCGCGACGAAAGGATAAATTAATACGAATAACCAAACAGACGTAAATTGTATACAATTTGTTTTATTTTATTATTTTCGATTAAAATTTCCGTCGTTTGGTATATTGTGTGAAAAGATACAGCGCGCATGTATGTGTCTCACTTAACTGAAATTTTAAAGTAAATTGAATTTTTCAACAATCTGTCATTCGAAAGATGCCAAAAACACCAGTTGAAAAAAAAATGGAGAACAAATCACACAAAACACACATACACATACACAAGTTTACGGTATTTTAACAGGTAGACATATAAAATGTTTTAAAAAATCTGACTACAAAACGAATGTGAATTCGAAAAAAAAATAAGTAAATAAGTGAAAACAACAGCAAAAGACAACAACAGTCAGTCAGTCAAGTCAATCAGTCAGTTATAGACTACAAGAAAAACAAATATATTTACTCGTATGTATGTATGTATGTATGCATGTATGTATACGAGACACATTCATTAAGGTGAGATTTGAATCTGTGTAATTTCACAAAATGTTACAAAAAGAGGTTAGTTTGTTTTGCAGTTGTTATCAACAAACACAAACGCACACGCTACACGCTCTGTTCAACTAGTCGTAAGTAAGTTTGTTTGTAAGTTTCTACTAGATACTGTTTTATTTCTTCCTCTTTCCTAATGCTGCTTTTATTTCATTAAACTGAATAAACAAATGTCAAACGCTCAAAAAGAAAAAACAATCCAAAACGAAAACGAATTTCATTAAATGACATTTGAAATACTTCAAATTTTAAATTTACTAAAAATTTTAATATTTGATACATATTATACTATAACTACCCCCTGTGTGTTATTACGATCCGAGCAGGCCCACTGTGCATTCAAACTAAAGCCCAGTATTCTGTTCAGTATTCCACGCGGAATCCTGTCAAAATGCATGTATAAAAAATATGCGTGGAAAAATAGTTGCAAGAGTCGTACACTGTTTTTTTGTGGAAAAATATATGAAATGTTGCTCTCAACATTTTAAAATACCTGCAAAATAAAGCACGATGGCTTTATTTCATATGGAATTTTGAGAGCTGAACATACAATACAAATTTATAAACCACATTTTAAATGTCATATTTTCCAAGTGAAATAATCAATGTTGCTCAACTTTTTCCACAAACTCGAACAGAGTACTACGCTTAACTCAGTTAAGTTAATTTCAAACGTGAAAAATATTTGACGAAAAATGTGTAACTCATTTAAGCAAAAATGTACAAACTTTATTTTAATTATAAAAAGAAATATCCATTTCCTATAGGTAAATGAAATATCGAGCGTATGGTGGTGTCATATACTTCACCAATTATAAGCCACATCTGACCCTGTCTTAACCAACAACAACAATAATGATGGCAACAAAATCAAAGTATCTGTATCTTATTCTCTGCGAACGAGTCTTATATTATAAAAAAAAAAAAAAATATTTCTGTAGAGCGTCAGTCGGTGGGTCGGTCAGTCAGGATGCCAGCCTGCCAGCCTGCCAGCCAGCCTGCCGGTCCGGGAATATTTTTTAACACATACTTGTGACTTATTCTTAGTTTTGTTTCTTTTTTGCCAAGTCAACAAAATAAAACTAACTTAAGAAGTAAAATAGAGAGAATATAAATAAACTCAGAAATTTTGTTTGCTTTTCAACTCTTTGGTTGTGAAAAATGTACAGCAACTCTAAAATTAAAATGTATTTGTAATACACATATGAAATATATAAAATTTTTTTTAGACAAAATCAAACATTTACTCATCGCTGGTAGTTGTGAACTCACGCCTGTATGACGACAAATGTTACTTATTTTCTTTAAAAAACAAAACAAAATCTTTTATCATATTTGATCGAAATATTTACATGCAATTGTATTCACTCATACAGTCACAGTAACTCCTAACGATCACTTGTTGCTGTTCAGTCGGAAATCGAATTACAAAGAAAATTCATTATTCATTTATTTTGCTTTTTTCAGAGATTTTAATATTTTATTTATTTTTTACTTTTATATAATTCTACTCTCTTTCTGTATTATTTACATTAAACTGCACGATACGATATTTCTGAAGTCACAAGTACTTGTGTTAGTTAGTGTAGGTGCAAAGCCATCAATCTGTTTGTTCGTATTTTTCCGGTAGATCTTTAATAGTTGGCAAGAAAAATATGTTTTCGTAAAAGTCAGAGGAGACAAAAATTTATTTTTTTTTTTCAAAAGTCTTCTTAAATCTGCCAAATTAAAAGTAAATCGATTGTCCGATTATTTCAGATTCAGTGCAAATAATTTTTGTTTTCACTTATAAAAGCACTAAATTAAAAAAAAAAACTAAATTATACAATATTAAACAACTTGTTGTTGGAATATTTTCTCTCCAACTTCTTGGTGGTCGATTCATTTCTCTCAAGTAGCTGCCCTTTATAACCTGCTAAGCATTCGATTTATTTTATATTAAAATAACTTTTAATACCAACTCTTTTATTACTCACTCACATAGATTCTCATTTTATTTCTTTTTTTCACAAAGTTCAGACAGCAAAATTTAAGAATTGAATTGAACTTCTTCTTCGTTTAGCATAGTTTATGAGGGAGAGATTGTTTGTTGTATTACCTGTCGAATATTGACTACTGTTTATGATGGGTCCATAAACGGGTCATTGTATAGTTTATAGCGCATTTAAAAAACCCAAAAACATGTTAAAAATTTCCACGTGTGTTCTTAATCGACAATTCGGCTTTTTCTTTGAAGATCAAAATGTATGTAAAATGTGTTGAAAATATTTGTGAAGAGATAAATGATTTGTTTGTTACACTGCGTGTGCGATGTTAAGACAAAAACTGAAATGTTTAACAAATCATTTATTCATCAAATATCGTGAAATACCTGTTTAATAAAAAGTATCCCTGTGAAACTTGGTAATAAAAATTGTTTCCCCTTTAGACAGTTTAATGGCTTTTGTTCTTAGAAATGGTGAAATGTCATTTTAACAGAAATATCAATGAGACACTTTTAAACCCCAATATAGAAGCCATACCTGCACAGTGTTATAAAATTAAAAGTAACAAAAACTTTTAAGGAAGTGGGTAACAGCAAAAAAAAATATACATTATTGCGTTACATATGATATTTAATGTTTCCATAAAAATATCACAAGAAGTGCAAGAATAAGATCAGGGTTAATTGAATAGACATACGAACGACAACTATGCAGCACAAACTTTACTATTGGAATCAACGAGATTTGAAATCCGTTCTAATACAGAAGATTTTGATAAATTCCAGTTATGTTTTTATTAAGAAAAATATAAATATCTAAATTTTGTATGTCGTTAATGAATATATTTGTTAATTTTTTGAGCTAATAAGACCTAAAATTTCCATGTAAATCAAAACTAAATTTTTGTTTACAGTTTTGTCCCGACGTTTCGTCGATTATTTGTCGACTTCTTCTGGAGATTCGTAAATTTTGATATTATTACATTAAAAAATTATAAATAATTTTACATTTAACATGTAACATACAACAAAAAACACGAATATAATAATAAAAACACATCCTAGCTTAATATCACAGATTAATTAATTAATGAATATATTTCACTGATCGCGATCCTACATACCCACAATAATAATAATAATAATAACCTGAAAAAATCGAATTGGTTCTTAAAGAGTTTTTCAATACAACTTGACATCAAAAATCCTTTAACAACAGTGGAGGTTCTTTTTTATTATCAAATTATATGGAAAAAAATCGTTACGATCTAATTTATCGTTTATATTATTATGAAATTTCCGGCTCCATGAAAAATGGCCCCAATGAAAAATGGCCCCAAACCAAAAATGAAAAATGGCCATAAACTTTTGTATTAAAAACAACAACACGGACTTTGGGGCCATTTTTCCTATTTTTTGGGGCCATTTTTCATTTTTTATTTTTAAGTTTGGGGCCATTTTTCCTAAAGTTTGGGGCCATTTTTCATGGAGCCGAAATTTCCACAAATAGAAAATTCGGTTAGAGATACCTAAACTAGGTCTCTAAGAAAAATGCTTGAATCTATAAGTTGGCTCAGAAAGATATTAACATGTTCAAATCACTGGCTGTATTTCAACTAATTGTGATCGTTAAGTATCTACCAGTACACCAGTATGTACAAAACAAAAAGTTTTTAACTCACTACAAGTTGTGATGTAATCATTTGAAACATACAAACATTCATAAAAATGTTCCAACATCACACAGAGATTTGTATCGATTTAAGTTACCAGACAAGTGCTAATTACTACACATACATTAAGTTTGGCTACTGTTAATTAGCGTTCTTTTTATTCCTCTTCTTCTTTTTCGCTTTATTCTTCCTCTCTTTTTTAACAGTTCAAAGCAAGTCGTCCATCCTTTAAACTTTGAAGCGGATTTTGAGAAATTTATTCATACAACAAATTGAGAATGAAGAAAGATAAACAGCAAAAACCTGCCCTAAAATCGTTCAAAATAAACTTTTATATATGGATCATACGAAGGTGATGTTTCTCTTTTCTATGTAGATTGACATTTAGAAAAAAAAGAAAAACGAAATTTTACTTTCGAAAATTTAAAAAAGCTCTGATTTTTCCTTCAGTCGTTAGAAAAGGATTTATTTTGAAGCTATTGCATAGCTTCTATAGCGGGCTTTGAGGCGACCGAATCAAGAAATTTTTAAACGTTTGTTTCTTAAGTCTTTTGTTTATGAAACGAAAAAACCTGGCACTAAGTTTGTTTCTTAAGTCTTTTGTATTGTTAAGTATTTAAATCGCCCATTCAGGGATGGCATCGGAACTTTTAAAATTGTACCAAATAACTTGAAAAATTGTACTTTTTTGACCCTAATTGTACTAAAGTATGCAATTGATTAACATTAACATTTGATATCATATTGATATCATTAACATACAGTATTGCCAGAATAACAAAGGAGTTATTAAACAAAACGTAATAATATAATTGCTTAAGTTGATAAAAAATGCTACGCAATAGCTTTATCGCGGCAGTCCCCGAGTGCCACATGTCTTTTTTTTTTTTTTTTTTTTTTTTGAAACTTCAATTGGATTTTTGATGTCATCGGATTCAGTCGTGTCTAAATCTATTTGATAGAATATTCTCCCGGTTTGCATTAAAGCCTAATAAGTTTTCGATCGCTTTTGAACAGAGTGGCCAGGCCATACATGTCTCTTTGTTGGATCTTTTTAAGTTTAAAATTTCTTCAATAAAAGTAAAACTCTATATTTTGTCAATTTCGGTACATTTAAACATTTTTCTAATAAACATATGAACAATGAGAATGAATTTAATTGCAACTTTCAGTGACAATTTTTTAAATAAGACCTAAAATTGTTCTCACATTTATTGAGTGGGGGACCCCGAGAAATAGTTATATTTTCCTATACGGAAAAAGCCTTTTTGTTTTAGATCTGAAATAAGTGTTTGAATATTTTTTACGCTTTGTCGTTTACTTTATTGTGATGAGTTTTTATGGTTTATGGTTACTGTCGATCAGTTGACTATTTGTTCGGTCAACGTTTCAGTTTTACACCACGTTTCGATTTTTTATGTTGTACGATTTTGTTTGTTACTCTTTGAAATCGTGATTAACAAATTAAAGGTGTGGTGTTAGGTGTGATAATTTAACTTTACGCGGGCTTTTTCTTATTGATTTTTTATTTTTGTTATTCCGTTGGAAATGCAGAGACATAATGTTTAGTTTTTTTTTTTTTTTTTGTATTTAAATTATTCATAAATTTAGATGGGAGGAAAAATATTAATGTGAGAAGTTTCCGTATGGGAATGATGTTATTTCAATAAAAACAGTTTTAACTTTATTACGCGTATGTATGTGTGAGTGAGCTGCGATAATTACCACATCATTAAAAGAAGTTAGTGAAATCTTGATTAAAGTTAATCTAAAATAGTTAGAAATAGAAATTAAAATATTGTTAAGCATTTTAACGGCAGCACATACATACATACATACACATCGATCAATCAAATGAATTTGAGATTTGACTACAATTTTTAACGTTTTTCAAGAGAAGGGAAAAATTCTTTAATAAATCTATAAAATAATTTTTAAACTGTTGCAAATGACATAAAAATAAACAAAAAAAAAAACAATATAAGAAAATATTAAATCCTTGATTGGTAATCAAAAGAGCCCATATAACTCCTTGTTAATTTTTGTAACATTAGAAATGTTTAATAAAATAAAAATAGAATATTTTAGGAATTAATTTGATATGATTTTTTTTCATAAAATTTATTATTATTTTTCTCTGTGTATTTTTATAAAAATTTATGTTGTCTGCATACGAGTATAATAATAAATTTTATAATCCTTTTAACGTTCACAAGCATTTTCTCCCCAAAAAAAGTTACGAATTTGCATATTTTTCTTTATTCTTTGAGACAAACCCAATTCATTTGCAATCGTACCGAAAGGAGTGGAGTAGAAAAAGTTTTTTTTTTTTTTTTTTTGGTAAATTTAGTTTTGCATCAGTGCGACTATTGCTCGCTTTTGTTTTGGCAATTATCAAACAATTTACAATTTAAAAAGACTTAATCATTGCAAAACCAAAAAAAAAAAAATTTTGGCAAAAATATGTTCTATCGTAGGTATTACAAATTCCAATACAAGTGTTGACACTAAACGAAAGTAACGCCAGTATTTCGAATAATTTAGACATATCTACACACACACACAGAAAATATATTTACAAAAAGGAGCTTACAATGGGCATGAATATTAAGCGAGTAAAATACCAAAAGACTGACAAAATGAATGAATTTTATGGGAAACACATATTTATTTACAGTTAACATTTTAGGGCTTAAAAAGTTTTTCTATAATGTCAGCGATGCTTACAGAGGGATTAATTAAATTAATTTAACGATTGCATTTGTAATTTAATGTTGCGTTACACTGTGTTCCGTAATACTTTTAATAGCAACAGTCATTATAAGCAGACAAATAGTGTGTACGGGATTTTGGTAAGAACAAAATAATTATAATAAAACAAAATTAAATAAAAAACTTATTTGTGATCCAAATTGTTGGTGAAAATTCCCAACACATTTACGTGGCCAAGTGTACTAACACAACTGTACAACATGTGTGTGTGTGTATGTGTGTGTGTAGATATTTGGGTAATTACAAATTTGTTTGCTCAAATTGGTTGTAATTGTATGCGTACTATTATTTATTGTGGGTTATAGATTCAGATGCAAATACACACAGCCACACCCACACATATTCATATGTACAATAAAGGACTATTGTATTCAAATTTATTGTCTTTGTTGGTAATCACAGCCATTGTAATTTTCAAAATGCGAATATATCTCCCTCTCGCTACATTTTGTTGTGTTTCGGGGCAAAAGTTTCTATACACTTTTCATACACATTTTCGCGTTTTATTTTTGTTTTTTTCTTCTGTTTATGTTTTAGAAAATAGTCACTAAATCTAATCTACTCATACATACGTAGATATGCAATTAAATTCATTTATACACACAAAAATGTACAGACATCCAATAGAATGTGGTGGCTCGTATATGTTTCATGATTTTCTGTTGCATTTAACTCTAACGATTCGTTCACATTTTCTAAAGTTTCTTGGCATTTTTCTTTTTAGGAAAATTGCAAGCTGTAAACCTGCATTTTACGCACATTTTAATTTATTAATCGCTGGATGCATGGACTTATGACCGTATTAGTCGATGTACATTAAGCTGGTACCATTTCTTTGGAGCTTCAAAACAAACGGATGATCGATATAATACTATTCCGAAGACTCCTATTTATCCTTAAATTCTCTATTGTTTCTGTTTTTCTAAGTTATGAAATGACTGTTTTAATAAAAAATAAACCCGAATTCTCTAAAATTTTTGATTCACTATCAATTTGGACCTCCTAATGTTCAAATTGTTTGTATGTGCGTATGTGGGTATGAGTGTTGTTGATGGCAACCCGATTTTAATTGCATACATAAAAATGGATGTTTGTGTTTCATTCGTACGTTTATTGTCCGCAAGTAATTTGCGGGTTTGTCTTTAGCAAACGTTTTTCAAATTTCTAACTAAATTTCTGGTTTTAGTGGTCCACCACAATTAAGCCGCGAAAATGCGAAATTTGTATTGTTTTTCATCCTGCAATTTTATGCTTTTATCAAATGCACTTTAAATTGTTTTTATTGCATTCGGTAAGAAATTACTTTTTGATTTATTTCTACAAACATACGCAGACATTTGTATGTATGTATATGTATATGAATATGCATAAAATAGGGGCAACGATTCTTAAGTTTTCTTTTTAAATGATTACTAATATGTTTATTATAGGATTTTATGAAAAGAGTTCATTGAAGTTCATATCAAGTCTATTCTATGACTCAATAAGTCAAATCTGAAATATTAATTTTTCCTGAATTGGACTATTAATGATCGGAGTTCTGACTGACTGAACGAACTATAAAAATTATAAAATGTTTTGTATTGATGACGAGTTTAAATTATTCCCGTACATATCAAACACAACGTAAAGTATTTTTCCCACTTTAAGATTTATGAATAATTTAAAAGCGAAAATTTTCCACTGCCGTGTAAATTAAAAAAAAAAAAACATGAACCCGAAATGAAACTTTATTTTGTGTCTTTATTGCAATAAAATTTTCCTTTACACTTGACCCAACCTGAAATAATATTGTTTTGTAAAAATTACATTTTAAATATATTTTATTGAATAAAATGCATGAATGTTTAATGAAAAAAGTATGTACCAAACGGATATTTATGATCCTCAGTCCTTTTTTTTTTTGCTTCAGCAATTCATTGCAATTGTAAAACAATTTTTTATGGATGTGAATTTTTTGTATATATAAAAATGCAAACAGAATAACACATTTATATGTATATGCACGTACATATGTATGTCTATATGTATATGTATGTACATGCACTCTACCAAATGTGTCTGAGTAGTGGTATTGGTAAGTAGAAAAAAAGCCATAAATTAATAATCGATTAAATTAAAATAATTAATTACTAGTAAAAACGAAATGGCTGCATGCAGTAGAATTATAAATAAAACATAAAATTGCAATAAACTTTAAAAAGTGTGATTGTATGTATCTGGTGGATGCATGCAAACATACTTATATGCACACACTCAACTCATAATTCATTGAGTAAATTTTCCATGTTGCAAAAATAAAACAGCTAAATGCAACACTTGTGTCCTGACCACAGATGAGAACGAAAAAATAATATGAAAAAACAAAATACATTAAAAAACGAAAGTGCTTTAAATGTAACGTTAATAATGTGGTGAGAATACATAATTAACAAATAAACAGTTATATACGAACGAACGAACGAACGAACGAACGAACACAAACATTTTTATCTGTAAAAATATGTTCATTTGAATATAAAAATCAATGTAAATTACTTTTATAATTATATGTAATACAAATATATCATTACCATTATGACTACAATAAATAAATTAAATGTTTAAAAGAGCAATTATAACAATTATCACTATCTGAGCGTCATCGATACTCACACACACGCATACACACAAATTTTACTAGACAAAATTGCAAATTTATAATTGGGATCCTAGAAAATAACTTTTCAAATGTAAAAGATGGTTAAGCATTTACTCCGATTCTCAACATGATCATCACTTTTTAATCAAAATTTATTTTCGGCTACTTAACATCACAGCTACTCTCTGTAGCGTTCTCTCTCACAATGATCAGTTATAACATGTTTATTAATTTAGCACTGATTGTAATCACAATTATCATAAATTAAATATTTTCTCTTATTTTTTTCAATTTGTAATTATTGAGTTGCGACTATTAGACATCTTAATGAATTTGTGTGTGTGTGGCTTTGCAGTGGATAATTGCAAATCGGAAGTATATTTAAGAAATTAGTTTAATTATTGTGTTTAAAAAAAATAAAATTGAAGTAAAAAATTATTCAATGATTAACATTAATTTACTGTAACCATATAATTGTTTAATGTTCAAAATGTGTTTGTCTATCAATTTGTCATTATTAGCTTCTGAAATGATAAAATAAATATTCGTGGGAACTAAACTAGTGTTGCACTTACCCAAAACATTTGCCCCCAAATTGTTCAGCATGTTTGCCGAAAAGTTTCTAATCGATAAAGTCGACAGTTTGACGTCTGTGTAGTACTGTTGGCTCAAATAAAAATGTTCGAGTACTGAAGTAGTATACCACGATTGTAATTTTATAAATTTCTTATCACAGCATCATTCATTTCTATATATATTTCAATATTGCGGTGATTGCAATAGATCGTGATCTGGAATTAAAATTGTTAAGCAGTATTCGTAATAAATTACTGAAAAAATATAAAAATATTTCAATGTGTAAATAACAGAAGAGATGACGTAAAGATCAAATGTTATATTTACTCCATTTCAACTTCTTGAAGGAAGCAAGAAACACGATCGATGTAACAATAATCCAACCATATTATTATTGATTTATGTGATTGCACTACATAGTTGTGAATATTTAAAAGTTTTCTTTTAATTTTTAATTTTTGTAGTCTGCGAAATAGTACACGAGTCCTGGAAATGTCAACACCCTTTAACTTTATACATAATATATTTTTATACAAAAGTAACGAAAAGTAAGCAAGCAGCATCGACAGCGATACTATTTTTCAAATATTTTTAATTAAACCATTCTTAAAAAATTTTGTTCAAATTTTATGATATCGTGCCAACCCTAATCCAAAAACATTATCTTTTCTTCTACTTGTTAAGAATTTTTTACTACATAATGTTACGCTACTTAAGCCGAAATATCTTGCTCAATTGTTTCAACAATCTAATCTCGTGCCTTATTACCAGCTGGTGTTCACTAGCAAATAAAGCAAACAAAGACAACTCTAGTTATCCGAAGTCCAACCAACCACTAGCAATACTCAGGGACCAGTCATTCATCCATCACTTCTCCCAGCGATTTAGGTGGCGTTTAGTCCCGAAGGAGATCTCACCAATAATCGGTCACAGAATCCTGCCACCATTGAGGGTAGCAGGATGCACTCCAGTATATTCTTCGCCAAGAGGAACGAGTATGAATCTCAAAGCATATCGAAAGGTGAGTCGAATATGCGAACAATACTTCTTTAATCATCCGGAAGGCATTCATCGGTGGTGCTTACTGATTACAGTGGCACCAGTGTGCGTGATTAATTTTCTATCGACTGTGGTCTTGTACGAAGACTTAAGATGCCTGTTAACCTTCTAGACTACAATAGGGGACACCCATTGCTCTATTGAGGGATTTGGTAGTGCCACATACTTTTCATGGCTAATTGGCCAGTTGAAATGTCTGAGAAAATTGGAAGCCACGGTGTAGTAGTTGGTCACCAAGATGAATAACAGTGCCCCGAGGGTTAATACAACATTACAATTGCTAAAGGGGCAGTGATTTTCTTCTCAAGCTAAAATTTTTAGTTATTGCTTTCAATATAGATATTTATTCGCATTTAGTGTAGTAGCCAATAAAATACAATTATGATTTATTACTTTCAATGCTCTTTTTGCGTTTGGTGCAAATGTTTGTGGACATTTTCGCGCTTAAATAATTTTTAAGCACTTAAAATTAATATTTAGTTGTTATTGCATCTCCCTTAAATTTAAGATAATATCTCGCACAATAAATTAATAAATATTAGTGACTTAAGTTCCATAAAAATTATATTTTTCGGATAGTTTGGAATTTAAATTAACTCGTTCCGATTGAATAAACTAATAAAAGAAAAACAAATACTTAGATTTTTGCAGGTATCCAGTACTTTAATCAAGATTTCTGTCAACTTTTCTAAATTTCCGATCAGCTCTCACATTTCTTATACCGAAAGAAATTTCAATTGTTGCCTTGAATTAGTTCATGTTGGTGGGAGTAGCAACTACCCACGTCATATCCTGTATCGTCAACAAGTTTCTTTATATATTTTGAAGCGCTATTATTGAGATTGGGTTGTAAGTAGAGCTTTTTTCGACTCTTTCATTTTGTCGGAAATCACAAATTGTTTTAAAATTTATGGCACCTTATTTTATTGCCTCATACCTATTTTCTCACTTTAAAAAAGGAATTAGAAAAGTTACAAAGCCAGAAATAAAATAAGCGTAAATTTTTATTCCACTGAAACATAGAGAAAAATTTAAGAACTTAAGTTTGCTAGTGGTCATTTTTTGCCCTAGTACATCAGTATCATTAAAATAGAAGTTTTGAAAGGAATAATTATAAATAAATATTTTGTCCATCTTTAGAAATTATTATATTATTTTTCAAAATCGTCATTTATTTATTCAAAATATGTAGAGAAATTGTTCACACTTGATTACATAATTATAACTTTCGGCTTCGTCCCATAAAAGTTGTTTTAGGTGTTTCAGTCTTTTTAGTGGGCCGGACCGGATCGAAAATTTGCACTGTTTTTATAAAATAATTTTACAAAGTCAAAATTGCCATTATGGTCATATAAACTTACCGCTAATTTGATGACTAATTAAAGCCATATTTGAAAAAATCCGTAAAAGAACTCTAACAAAGTATTAATTGAATGAAATGTTCTGATTTTATGGCACAAACAGCAATTCAATGGACATAAAGAGAGTCATTAAATAGATGACTTTTATTTCCTTTACAAGTTGCCAAAAAACAATATAAAATCACACTGTCATGTATGTTTATGTATTGACACGTACTGCTACACTCACACTTAAGCACACATGCTCCCCATAAGACAGTATAGGGGTTTAATTGTAAAAATCGGAAAACATTTAATTATTTTATTCAATAAAACTTTTGTGATATTTCTTGAAGTTGTTTACTGTATTTTAATATTTATAATTTGTAAAAAGGTAATTGATTGTAATTGTTAATTTTCATGAATAATTAATGAAACTTTTTATGTATAAACATCCATGTAAATATTTATCAATTTATTGATTATTTTCGTATACTTGTTTATTCGTATATCTTTGTTGTAGCTTAAACATACTAACATGTTTTGATGTTATTGTTGTTGTTGTTCATTTCTTATATTTTTTATTTTTGCCCTAGGGACTAAAGTTTTGTTAGTACAAAGTTGGCACTTCCGGTTTAGTGATTTATATTTCTTTTGTATTTAGATTTAAGTTGTTAAACTATTTTGTATGCGTGTTCTGTTGCGTTATTAAACCGCGCGTTATACTCGCAGTGCAGACGTTTCGTATTTGACAATGAAACAGTTCAAAAAGTGTCGAAATGCTGATGTGCCTCAATAGTTTACAAAACAGGCAAACGCAAAATAAATTCAATTGTGTTGCGAATTATACAAAACAGACGGACAGATAGATAAAAACTTTTGCCCATACAGCAAGCGCCCACTCTTCTTCTCATTTCTCAGAAAGCATCGTAGACAACAAACCCACCCCATTTTTTGCCGTCTCCGTTTCATGATAATCGGAAATACGCCAAAATCATTTTTTATAGATTTTGGATAAACTCTATACTATTGCATTTTAATTCTTTTATTCTGTGTCTAAAAAGGAACAAAAACCCAAAGCACACAAAAGTTTTGTCTCCTAAGGAACACACACATAAAACAAATGTTGTAGCCAGTGTTGAATGAGTGTAACAAAGACAAAATTATTCAAATAGACAAAATTATCCAACTCGACTCGACTCCATTGATTTTAAACAAGATGGCCCTTTAAATGCGGGTGGGGATGTGTCTGGCTGTGCATCTGTGTGCTTAATTCATCTCATGTTTTTCAATTGTTGTATTGTTTGAATTGAGAAGAGCAGCAGATTCATTCAAGCAATTTTATAGTTTGTTGCTCTCCCGCATTCATAATTAATGATGCTGCTCTTTCACACGTTAGGCGTGGCCAATTACTTGTTTATTTGTCTCTTTTTTCCCACTATTGTGAATGATTACTCCACCAAAATGTCTATACACCTGTTTGGAATTTTCTTCACTTGTATCGTGGTTTCTTTTGTTTTGCTTATTTCAAACAAATTCCTCGGAATTTTACTAAAAGTAAATTTTATTTTCACATATCAATCGTTGTTCTTAGTTCGAAATTAAAGTTTTCTCTTATAGATTATAAAGGATTGTTTAGTTAATTTGGGCACATTGGCGTAGAAATCCTCTTTAGTGGGGGTCTGGAGGAATTTTTAAAAATTACAGAAAATTATTGTGTTCGACCATATGTATGTTTGCCTTTGACCATACGAAAATATTTGTTGGTCTACTAATGATTGTATATTCCACCAAGACTTCCACTAGCAAAAAAAAAAAACTCTCCATTCAAATTCTACCAAAAATTTGTTAAACCCTACTTTTCCTATTTTTAATCTAATTTTTCGTAAAAAGTCCACAAAACAGTACATACAAATTTAAACTACGAAATGCTTTACATACGAAAAAAATAAGGAATCAATTTTTGTCTGATCGTACCACAAAGTGGAATTTCAGTTTCACATTTTCTTTTCACCTCCAAATAGCATAAATACACACATACTCTATGAACAGCCGATTAAGAATTATGATAAATTCATTCACTTGGATTTACGGATTGGTGCATTGTCCCCTCACTTTTCTAGCATTTATCTTGCTCCTCGCCACTCTGTAACAATTGAATGAATGAATTGCGAAAAAGTAAAACACTTTAAAAAATTAGAACAATGATCGAGTATGAATTACAAAAGACGAGAAGAGCTAAAAATGTCTCATAATTATACAAATTCTAAAATCATCTTCGGAATTTCTTCAATAAGGACAACATAGGGGGGCAATTTATATTAAAAAAAAATTCAGTTTTTCTGTTTTACAATTAATTTTGTCTTCTTGGTGTAACCAACAAACGACCAGTGAAATATTAAACAAAAAAAAACACACTACAATGAATTTTTTGGTCGCCAGCCCTTGAAAAGCTTGGGTGCCGTGCCAGTGGAATGATACGAGCATAATTTTCTTTTTTATTTTTGATCTAATTGTTTTTAAGCCTCGTATCCATAACATTTGTGAGAATTCTTCAAAGGCTCGCAACATTATTATTATGATGTTTTAGTAACTTTCTATTTCGGTTCTTGTTCAAAAGTAATGATATTTCTCTTTTTATGTTGTCATTGGCTACCTGTACATTCCTGGGATGCATATGGCGAGCGGTGGCGTTGAGAATTCTTCTGACGTGTGCCTCTTATGAATTTAATGGTTGCTATTATTGTCTTTCTATGTGAGTATGTATGTATGTATGTATGTATGTATGCATATCGTTAGTTTCCAAAACCTATTTTGATTAAAACAATAAACATTTCTTTGTGTCTACGCATTTGTATGTTTAACATTTTACTTGCTCTGTAGGTAGTCGTTGTTCGGGTGATTTATTTAGAGGTACATTTCTTATGTGAAACAATATTGACAATAAAATTTATTAGTGTATTCCTTATTAGCATATGGGGACAATATAATGAATAGGATCAGTGTGCTCCAAGCTGCCATTTTGAAAAATTATTTAAAATAACTTTTTTTGATCTTTTGACAGAAGTTTTCTTATGAAATTCTCTTAATAATTATTAAATGTTTGTCTCATGTACAAATATCGATGGCTTAGTATAAAATAAGGGTAACACGAATTAGTTTTAAATGGCGTTTTTTATTTATTCTATAAAACAAAGGTCAAATGCACTTTGCTTTCAAAATAAAATAATTTGAAGCATTAGATTTGTTGCCTCTTTATATTAAAAATTGAATTAGAGCTTTTTATGTCTAACATTTTACGTAACGCTTCCTTCTCCTCTAAAGTACAAACAAACGAGTTAAGCTTTTTTTATACAAAGCCATCGCTATAAGTTTGTGTATAAATTGTGTATGTATGAATATTTTTTATTATTTATTTACAAGACGCATTCTTTCATTCAAAGTGCACATGAATTTTACAAAGAGTTTGCATTTTTATTTAATTTGAATTTTTGTGCGATCCCAAACCAAAAAAGAAAATATTTTCTTTAGCGTTACGAGTGATTTTGCATGGAAAATTTTGACCATTTCTTAATTAACAATTTGTCATAAAGAAAACGAGATACTTTACTAAAAGTTGATATTTGCTTTAATTAAATGATTGATGATTGGGTTTTGTTCGTAAACTGAAATTCGAGACAAACATTTCAGAAAATGTGAGACTAAATGAAATAAAACATTAAATGCAGGAGCGTTGCTCAACTTAATTTTAATTATTGCAAGAAAAAAAAACCATCCAAAGGACACAGATAACAATACATGTGTATGCAGATACTCAGTCTTTTGTTTTTTTTCAAATTAAGAAAGATATTAAAAATAAAATCATAATTTGGGTCTCTACACTCGAATGTAATATATATTTTATTTTTAAAATTTTCCAAAATAGTATCAAGGGTCGGTCATAATGTAAATAGATTTATGCGTATAATCAGTCAACATTTATGACATTTCAACCACAATGTTAACTTTAGAGTTTAATTGAGCCTTGATGACTAAACAGAAAGAACATACACAAACATCATATTGAATTTTACGAGTAATCCTTATCAGTCAGTGTTGCCATTGTAAAACATTTTTATCACGATTTATAAATAAACTTTTTTTACTTAATAAATTTGGGATTTGAATTGAAAATCTCATGTAAATTAATCTTTTAAAAAATTACCATTCCGGTTTTTTATTTGCATAAAATTGACGGCAAGAAAGATGACACTGAGTATATTTTTATCTAATTTAGGCACAAAGAAGATGGTTTCTAGTTTTCAAAATTTTTGTTGATTGTTCGAAGTTAACTTAACAAATTGTTGGCACAATCAGTATATCAATCCCCAATGGATTTTTTTAGGACTCTACATTGAGAGTTTGATCAGGAATTGGCCTTACTTGTTGGGTTCTCCATACAAAGCAAGGCGAATTTTTGGCTTGAGAGCCTGTCAAGTCTCCATTTAGTATCTATTACTAACAGCACAACTCTTTTGAAATTATAGATCATGTGTGAAATTCTTCGTATAGTCAAAGAAAGATCTATTATCCGATAATGATCTTGTCTCTGTTTTTCCATTAGCGCTCGGCTAAATCTTTATTAAACAATTAATTATTAATCTTGTAAGCCTTTCGTGAAGATGGATAGACTGAAGCTGTCACGGTAACACTGGTTTATGTAAGAATTTCAAATGTTTTTTGTAAGGCTGTATGAGTGTCTATACAAATGTTTATAAATGAAAGGTTGCGATTAGTTGGAGAGCGAGAAAGAGAAAGGACAATGACTAGGGATTTTTGGGTGGGACAGTAATAAATAAACGAAGAGGCGTACAAGGATTAAACATACAAATTTTTCTCAATTTAAAAGCTTCATAATTTGATAAATAAAAAAGTTAAAAAATATTTTCCTTTTTCGTAACTTGTATTCAAAACCATTCAAGGCAACAAGAGATGATATTTGCCACTGTTTTGTTTGTTGTTTCAAAGTCATTTATCTAAACGGAATGTTTGATGCCATTTTTCGCACTCATAATTTATAAAAATATAACATGAAATTTTGAAGAAAATGAATGAGAAAAAACTTGAAAGTCTTGATGGACTCTCGTTTGTAATTTGTCTTTTTTATATAAAATTTTTTTTTTTTTGGTCTTATTTTCTTAATTTTTTTGTTATTGTTGCTTTTATTGTTGTATAGTGAGTGCATTTTAGTTTCCATTCGGTTTTTTGTCATGACTAAAAAAATAGTTTTTTTTAACCTAAAGTTGAATCAAATAAAACTTCTTCATAAAAACAAAAAATATTTGTTCAAATAAAACATATGCTGGCATTATTTAAGTCAACCAAAAAGAGAAACACACACATGCACTCATCCAAGCATACGTACAAACACACTTTCGCAAAGTGATAAAAACAAAAGAAATTTATAGTGCACTTTCATGTATCGCATTATTCTTATTTAATTCAGTTGTTTGTTTGTGTGTGTGTGCAGGAATGTGTGGGTTTTGTATGAAAAAGATTGAACGAATGAATAAATGTCGCTGGAACAAAAAGAGAGTGGCAAGTAACACTAAATAAAGATTGCAAAAAAAAATGAAAATAGATACATTATCAGAAGAACATTCCATGTATTTTTTGTTTTTGTTTTTTTTTAATATCTGAAAAATAGTAACACAAACATGACGTTGATGGGCACTAGTTTCTTGCTTCTCTCATGCAACCTCAAACAGTAAAATGAATGTTACATTGCAAGTATTCAAGACGTACAAAAAAAAAAATAGATTCACAAAAAAAAATCCTAATCCCATTTTAATGTTTCTAAAATGAACATAAAAATCTTTAAATCGTAAAATACTTTGGAGAAGCGTTCAAATTCAAAATCCTTTTTGATAAGCTTTTATAATGTTTTTGTCGAAATCGTGACTGTTGATTTTTGTTTGCTTCAACAATTCTTCAATAAAAAGATCACAATAAATTTGCACAACTAAAACTACGAAGACGTGTTTATTTAAAACATAAATACACACATGCACACAAGAAAGATTAGGAAAAGGACTTCAATAAGAATAAATACTGAGGCCGGCTTGCGATTTTCCTCCAAAACTAAAATTTATTAATAAAAAATTATTTTCTGATACTCTGCACGGCAGGACTTGAGATATTTTGTAACATTTATTTTCTAAAAATCTCCATAATTTGTTGCAAATTGATTCCACTGCTATGAAAAATTTTAGACTTGGCACTCGCAATCGATTTTCATAATTCTGGGCTTATTTTAATAGTCGAGAGATGCACTAGTCAGGCAAACCATTTAACCACAGTATTTTGATTAAGGATGGTCCTAATTTCAAAACCATTATATTAATTTTCCTTGTTACAAACATTCGTTTGAAATCACAGTGCCCTGTAGATTTTTGTAGGGTAGTTAAAAGCTAATTTTATTCGTTTAAATATTGTTTATAAAATTATAAACATTTTCTTTTGGTATTCAACAAATTTCTTTTGTTTTTTATTAAAAATATGCTGGGAAAATATATAAATCCTTGTATTTCTTTTTTAATATCAATGAAATCCTTTCTCAAATGTTTACTATTGAACATTGGCTGGCATTAGTTAATATTCAATGCGGGTTGAACATGTAGTGAAATGGTTTTCTATTTATTCCAGTATTTATTATACAAACATACATATGTATGTATATACAAGCACAATACACATACACATACATACATAATACGTAAAAGGATTTGATAAACTTTTTCAGTATCGAGTATCAAGCATGTCACTGGATAATATTCAGCCGTATTTAGTTTAAGTGATTTATGTATGAATTCTTTTTCTTTTTTTGCTCCTTCTTTGATTTTTTTAACGACACAAATGCAAAGACAACAAAAAATGGATCCTTGAAAATTATAGTCAAGCACACACTCACACTCCCACGCACACGTACACAATTCTTTGCGGTTTATAAAAAATATTATACATAATACGTTGTGCGTGTGTGCATTTGGTGTTGTATAGAAACCCAAAACTAAGCTTAAGAAGAAAGTATTAACAAGTCATTTAAAAAAAAAAATATATATATATTTCATGCGGAGAAGAACTTTTTAATTGCGTGAGAACTAAAATAAGTCGAATCATTGATAAAATCAATGAAAAATTTAAGAGATGTAGAGAAGTGTCATATGATCGTTTGCGGATCATATTTGTATTTTATTTTTTTTTTTATTTTTTATATTTGCATAAAATAACGATACATTTAATACAAGTTTACATACGGACATATACATACATCCCAACAAACCAAAACGATATAGAAATCTCTGTTTCTTGTCAAATTATAAAATAAACTAAAACAAAAAATAGATTTCTAATCATGTGTATTCGATGATTTTGCAACCTTCGGAATAAAACCAAATAAAAACCATTTATTTTCACAAGAGTTTGCAATATTATTTATTTCACAAAATCTCTGCACATTTACAATTATATATTATACAATTTATTTACATTTTACCGACGTATGTCTCGCAACACTCTTGACTATTTTAGATTTATTGAAAATTGCAGCATGTGTTAAATTGTAAAACTAAATATACGATTGTATGGCATTAAATAGATTTTATGAAATAATTAACTTCTTATATGTACCTCTATTTGCAACCGGACTCCGCGTAAGACAGAAACAATTCATTCCTCAAAAAAATATCTGACATGCTTTAAAAACAATTACGAAACAATAGCGATTCATATGGCGTTTGCACTCATATTTGTGAACTTGTTATCTTAATTTATGTCGTTTTCTTTTCTGACAAAAGTGTGGCATTTCTGCTACATTATTTAAATTTCGTGATCCATTCTAAAAAGTATGCAACATTTTTAAAAGCGATTTCGTTCTTTTCTAAATATGTTGCACCAATAAATGGCAAAATATGCAACATATTTTACCCTCTACCATCAAGTCGGGGTGAGATACTGCCCTTTTTTACATCTTTGTTAAGTACTTTTTTTTATACAAGTAAGAACTTTTATTATTATTATTCAGTTTGCTTAAGCGAAAAAACTTATTATTAAAAAGTTAAAAAGTGAAAAAGATTTGAACAAAAAATTTTAATAAATACTTTTACAATAAAATTTTGCCGCTAAATTTTTGCAGTTTATTATAGGTAACAGAAGCTGATGAGAAAACAATGTTGCTGACGTCTTTTATTGATAAAATTGCGCCAAAAACCGTAAAACACTGTAAGCATTAGTGGAAAACAATTATTATTTGAAAAACTGTCAACATTTTATTTTTATAAAAAATCTTATACTAAATTTAATTTACATTTTGCTTATGGAATTGTTTGTTGGGATGTTCGACTATGAAAAAATTCCACTGAAAATTACTATTGTTATAAACCTTTTTTTCATACAATTGTCAACAATTTTGTGAAAAAGAAGTGTGAACAAGGAGCCGATATAAAACAAACAACATCGAAAAGTGTTACCGAAAATACAAACACAAAAATATTAAATTGCAATAAATTTACTGTAGGAGGTCTTAATAATTAACACTTTGAAAGTGATTAAAGGCAAGTCAGTCAGTCATACTCGAAACAGAGGATTAAAAAAAAAAAAATACAGAAACCCCTTTTCAATCAAAGAACAAACTCAAATGTGTTGGTTTCTCCCACAAATTGAGTTTCTTTTTAAAATAATTATATAAAATTATAAAAAATTAACGTATGTAAACTACCATCGCTAGAAAGCAATTTATTGTAGAAACTGCGCATTTTCTTTGGGACGTGTTAATTAACAAAATCTAAAATTCATGTTATAAAAGGGAACATCGTCTTTCAAAAACTGCGCGTTCTAATATTTTTTTAAATCAAATAACTGATGTTTCTTAAAATCTGAATACATTTTCAAGTTTATTTAATTAATTTTCAACCAAATTAATTGTTTAGGGATAAATTTTCACATGAACATAAAAGACAAAACCAGTTTGATCGCGGATTGATTTTTTTTTTCAAAATACACAAATGTATGCATGTGTATATGTCGTATCAAAGAAATTAAAAAAATTAAAAAAAAAAACAAATACATACATACATACATATATACATATGTACGAGTAGTCTATGACTCCATAAATTCTTATCATATTAATTTTCAAATCGATAAACATATGATCACTTTCTATTTAGCTGCTATTTCGATCTAAATTGTCAAAAGTTTCTTTTGGCACTGCATTGTGCCGGAACTCAGAGAGAGGGATAGAGTAGAGAAGATAGATGTTGAAAATGTAGAAGGCCCAACTCTTTTACAACTCTGCTTTGCGCGTTATGTTAATTTTTATAGCAGTGTTGAGGCGCCTCCGGTGTTAGGTAGACGCATTAACTTTGTTAAGCTGTATTGGCAGGCATTTTATTAATTGTTTTAATTCGCCAATGTTTCTGCTAACCGACGAAGGATGGCAATGTTGTGTACATTAGCTTGGAACATCATCAATCGCTGTCGGAACAGTTTTATAGTGACCAGTGCTATGCCTTCATCACTTAAATAGTCCGACAACAATTAATACAACAATGTCTCACTAATGTACATTACAGAAATTAATGATGTTGATTGACTTGCTCTGGCGAGGGTTTGAACCCTGGCCCCACGTCATTGCTTGCTTAGTAGTCAACGCGCTAACCACTTCAGCCAACACCACCCTCTAATTGCTACGAAATAATTTTTTCCACAAATTCCTCATACACAAATATGTAAATAGATATGCATTCTTATCATTTGACTCAATTTGAATAGATGGTTGTTGAACTCAATACATATATAAGTTTAAAAATAGTAAAAGTGCTACCTAATCTATTTAATATCATGTTGCATACAACAACCCTAAATTTAAGGTTGTAGTCACTGCTAACTGGGTACGTGAAATTGATGTGGATTTTTTTGTGGTTTATGATTTGGGTAATAAATAACCATCTTGAATGTAGAAAAGCATTTTTTTGTTTTCTACAAAATAGAGCTGCCGTACTTGATGACTTTTAATATAAATTCTGTTATTGAGATTCGCGTTGCTCTGGTCACGACTTGTTGTTGTTGTTGTTGTTGGTTGGGAGCATGCATGTATGCCTTTTTAATGTGTACATACATACATTCATAAAAATGCACGTACTTGTATGTTTCAAAGTAATACTTGTTAGAGCCAGTTTTTGACATATTTAAGTATGTAATTAGATAATATTTATTTTTATTAAATTACGTTGAAAATATGGTAGCACTACGTAATATAAAAAATTTCCCACTAATTTCCCTAAAGAACAGCTGATAAAAACAAATAAAGAAAAATACAAAGAAATATATTTTTATTTCAGCTAAAAATAAGAATAATTAAGAACTGCTGAAATGTTTTTCAGAATGATTAAAACGGTAATAGCGGCAAAACAAGCAAACATTTTATGCAACTTGTCAGCAGTCATAAATTTTTTATTTGCTTTGCTTCACACAAGAAGAATAATCAGTCAAAAACATGTGGAAATTCCTAAAACTTAATTATTATTTAAATACACAATGTTGGCTATTTAATGTTGATTTATTTTTGCAGTGAAAAACAAAATTTTGTATTTAAATGGGTTTTAAAAATAAATGACACATTATCATCCACCAACTTATTGGCCCTTGGCTTTCCACATTTTAGAGGGATGTCATTGTCGATTTCAAATTTAAAATATCACGCAGGACGTTATTGTCACTTAATAGTTGCATAATAGCGCAGAATTTACGTACATACATACATACATACATACATACATACATATGTACATACATACATACATTTATATGTAAGTATATACAGCGGTCATTGAATAAATACTTCTAGCCCTTGTACAAAAGAGCACAGAGGAAAATTATTAAATTTACGATATTTTATGCTACTTAATCTTTTCGAGAATAAACTATTCGTGATTAACACAAAAAAAAAATTGGTAGAAATGTCATTTATGAATATTTTTTTTTTTTTATTTTTACTTTTAATGTAGCAATAAATTAATCTGACCTCAAGGTATTGAAATTAGCATTAAATCATAAAAACATAATACCCGTCCGTGTTCACCGCCCATTTCTCAAGCACATCATTTGAAACTCAAAATTTTTTGTAACAATATTTGAAAATGTCTATAAATTGAATTGAGGGTGTTTGTTATTCGTAAATGTTATTGATTGTTAACTCTTGATAAGCTTTTCACTTCATAAGTAATCGTAACAATTATGGAATGATTTTGATTGAATTTAAGATGGAAAAAAAAAAACAAAAAAGGGGAGTTAACCACACACAAATGTTGCAAAAATAAGTATGTCATATTTTTGATTTCATATTTATTTAACCCACTACAAAAAAAATATTATATTTTTCAAAACATTAATTCTTAAGAATATCTTAAATAAATTGTACATACATACAAACATATATACATACATACATAAAATTAGAAAAGTTTTGTTTTGTTCAGTAATATTTTATATTCCAATAAAAAAATGGAATGAAATCCGCATAACTTTTTTATCTTTTCATATTTTGTTTTATCTATTTGGCTTTAATATTTGTAATAGTCATTTAGTTTTTAAAATATACCAAAGACTACAGATTTCTAAATTTATTATCTTTTTCTTACAATGTTTATTTAAAGTTTTTACAGCTTAGAACATTTATTTTATACGACAATTAAAGGAGAATTGCCCCACGATCACGTACGCGTTTAAACAACAGAATTGTTAATAAAACAGTTTTGTAATAAATCTTTCATCATTAATAAATACATATATCATCTTTTAGAAGTTGATACAGTTATTATGTGAAACGGGGCGTTTTGTTTTTGTAAATATCCTGCCAATTACACGAGAGTGATATGTTTGTTTCCTCTCAAGAACAAATTTTTCTTAGCGGCCTTTCAAAATAACTACAAGCTGTAAAAACTCTGCCAGAAAGAAAGAATAATAATAACAATAATAAAGAAAACTCGTAAAAAATACATACTCGTACATATGTACGTTACGCCTTTAATCCGCTAATGATCTCTCAAATCATACAACGAAATACTTAAAAAGAAAACCACAAAGAAAAGAAACAATAACGAAAAAACCTTTATAGTAAACAAAGGACACATGCGGCGATAAGGATCTTGTTACTTACAAACTAATTCATTAACACAACCACAGCCATACATTTACACAAACACATTTAAACATTAATGTGAATTGACAATAACTCATACATCCATAAGAGTATAATGATCTTTCTTCTAATGTGACACTCACGGTGCCTGGTACACAATTCGGTGTCTCACATATTGCACTGATCCGTTTGTTTTATTTTTTTTTGTTGTTCATTTAATCCCACTCTAATTTATCACATTCTCTTCCAGAACGCCATTGTCTAAATGGTTTGGTGAATAAAACTGTTTTAATTTTCCAACTGATTTTACATTTTGCCAACCTTTAAAGCGGATTAGTTTTAGAAAATGGTATGCATTTGTTTCGTAGAGCGGGTGTTTGCTCTGCGGGAGCTTGTGAACAATTTTACTATTTAACCATCATATTGTTTTTAGCTCTCATCAGATTTACGAAATTTCCTCTAAAGTGTAAAATTATGTGTGAAAATCCGACCATCAAGCTGTGTTTTATATAATTAAATTACTAAAAATTATTAAGTTTTAATTTTTACAATAATGACAGTAATGTTCACAATAAAAAAAGAAGAATGAACTCAAGTAAACTTAAAGAATTGTTGTAGGTTTCATTTCGATTTTAGTTAAATAATTTTTTCTTGCCACAATTCTTCATTGAGCACTCTAAAATTTTCTGGGTTTTTCTGCTGATTATTTCAGTGACTATAAAAATGTAATTAATAATTTTTATTAATTCGGAGAATTGCTGCATTTATAACTTCAGACCGATAGAATTGATTCTAGTTTTTCCGTATGCTCAGTTATGCTGGCTATAAATAATAAGTCTCGATACATATGACATGTACATATGTAATGAAGCGCACAAAATCTATCCACAAACATAAGAAGTATGTACATATGTATGCTAGAGCACCCACACTGATACACACTGACTATTGTCATCAGCTTAAAAAATAAACTTTCTTGCCGACTCAATAAGACAATGATTGATAATATTAAGAAAATAGATTGGATTTATTAAAAAATATAAACAAATAAAAAAGTGAATTCAAATTCACTCAATATACGTGGCAATTGGAGGAAACTCATATCCTTTATTTGTTGTTATTACATTTTCTTCAATAAGAAAATGCGACTACAAAAACTGTTTGCTTCCATTTAATTTAAGAGAAAACATTTTAAGGATATTAAAATTCCTTTCAGCGGCAATTACAACAAACAACGTTGTTGCCAACACGCAACATTTTCAAACAAATTTCCATTTAAATACTTTTCGTTTTTGTTTTCTTTTTGTTTTTTGATAAAATTATATTATTTTAAAATTAATTTTTGCTCGTACTTTATTATTATTTAAGTTGGATTTGAACACTGAAAAGGGTTTATATTTCCTTGAAATCGTTTCCTGCATCCAGTGTTGTGACGCTAACGATGCTCGACTTTGTGGTAGTAACCGATGCTAAATAAAATTTTGTCATTTTTCAAAATGATAAAAACTAATTACTTATTCAAAAGTAAATAACTTTGGCAATTTCGTAGATATAATTATTAGCGCAAAATATGATTACTTTGGACAACAAGCAAACTTTAGACTTGAAAAACAACAAAAAAAAAAAAAAAACGCAGAAGCGTGAAATGATAATGAGAAAGTGCAATTGCAAGTACTAAACAGGATATTAATGGAAAATTACAGTTGAAAGAGTTATCCAAAGCAATTTTATTATAATTAACATTAAATGACAAGAAAGGATATTTGCCAAATAATTTTTCGATGTGAAAACATACATACACACACTCACACACACACAATGAATTTAACATCCAAATAACCATTTATGGTCTCTTTAAGCATCACCTAATTTGATTCTAAATTACAAGACAACAACACTACTAGTAGCGGGTACAAAAATAAATAGTGTTTTGCTCAACGGGTATAGTTGATTTTATTTTTGAATGCCGGAAACGGAAACTGCATTAGACATAATTTGCTTTAATATTGTCTTCCTACCAAAATACACCAGACACACACACACAGTAAGACACTTACAACTAAAATAGTGTCCTGCTGTTATCGCATTCACATAACCGACATCTGTCATACGATGATTCATAAATATCGCATGCTTATATGCAACATTACGTTACTGAGAATAATAATTTAAGTATGAAAATTATAGGAAACTAAACTTACAAATACTAAACGTATTAGGAATTATTATTTAATTATGACATTTTCCATTTTAGCACACGATATATGTACTATCAAATAGATTCAGTATAATTGAATTGAATAATACTGAATTAGTTTTGAGAAATTCGTTTGTATGCTGTTGCAAAAAGTAACATTTTTATTTACGTAATTGTAGGTTTATTTTTGATTGTAATATTTTGATTTATTCTTAATGGCCCTCTTAAAACAAGAAGCAGGAATAGTTAATATGAACTCGTCGTACACGGGGTTGAAAAACACATTTTATATTATAAACGAAATAATTTGATTTTTGTTTCTTTTTTTTTTTTTTTGCCTTTCAAATTAAAAAATGCAACATATTTATAAGGTGTTGACGCCAAGAGCCTCAGGTTAAAACGCAGCATGTAATACATAATGACATCTACTCTGTGCAAGGTTAAATTTACTGTTATAAACTTCAATTAAGCCATCGTCATATGAACGTTAAACGAAGGAGGAAGGAAATCCTTAGACGCTTTCAAATTTCTATTACCAACACATTTAAATAATTCAATTAGTAATAGTAGTAGTTGTTGTTGTAGTTGTTGTTGTTTTGTTATTGCATTTCATTTAAAACTCATTAAACATGTAAATTATTTTTCTAAACATTCACAAACACTCATTGCCAATGTCGTCCTTAATTTGAGTGTTTTGATTATTATGCCATTGACAATTTGCTCAAAAAAAAAAAAGAGAAAAATGTGAATTTTAATTAAATAAAAACCTTTTTTTAATTATTCAATATATTCACACATTCTTAATTGCATACATACAAACAAAAATACATTTTCACATGGAAAATCAATTTTCTGCACTTGTTCAGCACACATTCAAACAAAGACAAGCGCGCCAAACCAACACAAGTGAACATGAATTACTTCACGTGTACCCCCCAAAGGGAATATTTTCACATGATTGAGAATAACGCATTGAATGAAATAAATGAAACGATGTGTTCACATTAGATATGGGATCGTGAGTTACTATTTACTCACGATTATTCATGCTCACGGACTTTTATTGACCAGCTGTTTCACTAAGAGACTCACTATTACGAAATAATAACGAAAGAATTAACAAACGTGCTTTTTTTAATGTTATTCGAAAAATGTTTTACAAACTTTTTAACGAAATCCTGTAAGTAAATTGTAAATTGATGTAAGTAGTTTATTTCAAAATTTTTAATTTGGTTTCTAGAAATTTTAAACCATTTTTCAGAACGATGAAATGAAAATACAACCCCTCAAAATATTTAGGCACGTTCTTCTAATCTCACGTAATGGAAGGACGGAGTTCCTCCTACTCGAACGTACGTATTTTTGAATTTTTAGTCTTCTGTTATTTGATATCCAATGAAATGTATCGAAATTTCTAATTTTGGGATAAATACTGACCTTGTTTTTAGTAAATATTTTTGTAGTTTTTAGTAAAAATTTCCTGTTAAGAACGAACGTTGTATTTCCTAACATGAAAGGAAAATGTTGCTTAGTTTCTGTGAAAAACGGCGTTGGCGCCATACGACAAGCAATTTGAACTCAAATTAATGGGTCGATTATGGATGGCAACCGAACCACAGATGCGTTACCAGTTGCTGAGAATTGTATTACTGATGACAACTGGCAACTGAGAGCTGCCAGTTTCAGTTGCTATTTTGTGTTTTTCTGGCAACCACTAATTGTCAGTTGCTGGCGGGCAACGCAACTGAGGTTCTGTTGCCGTCAATAATCGACCCATAAGTCAAACATCCAAAATTTTCGTTAAATTTTTTTCTTTTTGAGTGCGAATTTTTACTCGTCTTAAACGAACTAAAACTGTGTCAAAAATACGTCAAGTTCGGATTTTTTCAATCAAGTATAAAAAGTTTGTTCCAAGCACGGATTATTCAATAAAAAAAATCACTTAAAAAAAAAACGATTGAAAATTTTTAATCGTTTTCAATCGTCTTCACTAAAACAGGCAGAAAAAAAATATTCAAATGCTTAAATAGAACAGACCGAAAATTGTAATAAAAATATATTTCCACTACTTGCCTGCAAATAAATGATCACTGTTTCTAACAACTTTTAGTAATTTAATTTAAATTGTTTTCTCATTCCACTGTTTAGTTCGGTTTTGCTTTTAACTCATTTTAAAATTTTTTAATTACAATTTATTTTACTGTTCTCTCACTTGTATATGTATGCGTGGTGCTTCAATCTGAATGAAAACATATGAATTCATGTCTACCAACGATGCCATAATGATGATCAGAATTCTACTTTAAGAAATTTCAAAATATATTCAAATTAATTTCTTAGCAAATCAAACTTATAATCAGGGAAAGCACATGTTATTGCTTTCAACAACAATTCTTTAACACTAAAAAATTCCTAACTTTACTTGAAAATAAAACTAAAGAAAATTTGTGTTGCTTTATATAAAATAAAACTTTAGTTAATTAATTGTTGTATCGGTTGTATCTGCTTAAATTTTACAAATCTTGTAAAACTGTTGTTTAAAAAATTAAAACAAAAATTGTGTAAAAAAAGTTAAACAAAATTATTAAAAAAGTGTGCAAATGTAACCGATACAATATTAAGTACACCCATGTGTATTTAAATATTAAAATTTTCTTTGTTCACGTATCCAAGTTGTATCAATCAATACAACAATTAAATCAAATCAAATTATACACATACAAACGCACATCCAACTGTTCATTTATTTATAGGAAGAAAAAAACTAATAGTATTTACTCGAATTCGTAAAGAAAATTAAAAAAAGACAACAATTAATTAATAAATTAAATAACTAATTTAATCGCAAAACTTTATAAACTCAACTCATTCACATCCCCTCCTTCATTTATGAAAAACTTTGAATATTAAAGCAACAAAATGATGACATGATGAAAAATACTAGATCTTCATAAATATTCTTAGTCTTTCTGTTTGTCTATCCATCTTGTCTATACAGTTTTATCGTTAATTTTCCAAGCAAAAAGAAAATTCAAGAAAATTTCATTTAAATATCGCCTTTTTGTGAGGCATCCTTACAAACCACTATCAACCGCATCAGTGACAATCTTTCTTTCAATGTGTAGATATCACTGTAAGAAAGTTTTCTGAGCGAGTGAGAGTTGAAATTCTTCCATACATGCAAACAACTACATATACACACACATGTTTGTGTGGAGGTATGCATGTGTGTATGTGCTCGAAAGAAATTGTATATGTTGTTAATCTTTTAGAATTGAATTTTACTCCTCGAAGCTTTTTGTTAGTTATAATAATAATTTATTCTTCGAAGAAGAGCATCTACTAGTGAGTGCCTAAGAAAGTTAGTCAGTCAGTCTAGTAATTTTTCTTTTCTCTATTTTATTGCACAACAAACATACATACACACACACGAGTACAAGTGCAAGCAAAAGCAAAAGACGATTTGTATGAATAAAAGTGAATAGAAAATTAAATTGAATAACTGGGAAAACGAGCGAATGATGAAATTAAATGTCTTTTGCACTGAATTTTGATTCAGTTACACTTTCCAAATAGAATAATGAATTATATGAAGGAGTTACTCTGCAAACCAACAATATAATTATATGAATGTGTATGTGTGTGCGTCTGTGTTTGCGTGTTTTCCTTTGTGAACTTCTCTTGTGTTTATTTACAAAATTGCTACTCTTTCGTTAATGGTTTTTAATTGATTTTCATACATGCTTTTTTTCTATTTGTTAATTAACAAAGAAACAATTATGAAAGAATGTTTTTGTTCGTTCCTGCTATTTTTAACACTTGTTAATCAAAATATTATGTATTGATAATAATTACTGTGTTTTATTAAATAATTTTTAATAATTAAAATAATTATTTACAAAAAAAATTATAATTAAAATGATTATTTACTTACATTTTAATTAAGTCGCAACCATTAACAGCAAAAAAAAAACTCTTAAAAACACGCACAAAATGATTTTTAATTAAAAATAATTACATATTTACATCTACACACCCACACACACACACACGCAGTTCTATTCGCAACACACTTTTACATCCAAGTGTATCATAGTGGTTAACACTCGTACAGAAAATGTCATTTACAACACCAGCAGGGATGGAAAATTAAATTAAAACTTTTCGCATATAATTGAAGTAGAAATGAAAGTTTTCATCAAAAAAGTTTATATACTCGAATCTTTTGAAATTTTCTGCTAGGAATTTATATGAGAGGGAGTCTCTATTTACTTGCATTTAAATCATTGCACGAGAAAGACATTCAGATCAGATATATTTTTGCCTTTTTTTTAGGTGAAAATCGGCTTCATATTATAACTTTAATACAGCGAAATTATATAAACTTAAATGATATTTTAAATGACAATAAATTAAAACAAATATGTATGTAAGTTCATACCCGTCATTAAATTAATTAATTCATTATAAACAATTTTAAAAATGGTTACAGAGATACGAATGTCTCTTACAGGACAGAGCATAGATACGTTTGCATATCAGTACGTACTCTTTACGTTCGTTCGTAAAGTAGTGGAAGTTTAATTAATTTTTAGTGATTTTAACTTGAAATTTCAAGAATTTCTCTTTTCGGATGCTGAGAAATCGCATATGACTTCATTACGACGAAATGCCATAATTAGAGAAATAAAAACTAGCGGCAAATACAAGGAAAGGTTTTTTTTTTTGGAAAACATAACAAAGTTTTTTCTTATGTAGAGTCTACATTGTAGGCGTACGCGCCATATAATGAGAGTGCAGAATGTTTCGATTAAATTCTATATAAATTAGAAACAATAAATTCGCCTTCTTCCAAACAGGTTTTATTGATTTAAGGACATTATTTGAGTAATTGAGCGATATGTACGTACCATACTCGTGTAAACAGGTATAAATTTACAACGAAAAATTTAATTTAACAATAAATTCTTAGATCACTGTTAAACGAATTATCACTTTGGCATAACAATTCAATTCGAGTATTCATTCGAGCACAAGAAATAAAATTCATTTTCATATTTGTATATTCGTTTGTGTGTGTGTACGTACTTACACGTTCATGTTGATGTTGCAGCACTCACTCTTTGTGTCAATTTCTTTTTATAAGCACACCTTGGCACATTTCCTTTTTCAATTAAATACCACCATTTTCCATTAACGAATTTGCATACGTATTTGTGCAGATGTGCTGCAACAAACTGTCTGCGGCAAAGAGGAAGGTGCTCGTTAAAGAGAAACAAGAAGAAGACCAAATAACAAACATCGTCGCATACCACATTACATCACACCATGCCGCACCACACATCCTTGTTATTGAGTATTTCTATAATAAAATTAAATTAGAAGACCAGAAAATTAAATCATCAAAGCAGGATGACAACGACGGTGGTACACGAATGTATTCACATCCACAGATAAATACAAACATGCATATGTAGATTAATACGAGTATACATACATATATGAATATACTTATGTAATTGTGTGTACATACAGGAATTGAACAAATAAATAAAATGAAAACTAGAAATTTAAATGCAATGAAATCTTCCATATCTGACCATTGGCAAGGGGTTGGTTTAAAAAGAGGCAGTTTTATCAAAAAAAAAAAAAAAAATATTTTATGTGAATGTGGAATAGATGGCTTCTCAGTTAAATGGCTGATATTTTTTTTAAATTATTTTACTTCTCATCATTTAACAAGCAATTGGACAAAATAAAACACACAGATACTCTTCCATACATACAGAATAACGAAATACATATATTTGTGGAGTTTGTATGTAAAATTGATTAAGTTCTTCAAGCATTTTGCTTATTCAATATTAAAAGTAAAACAACAACATAATAATTGCAAGAACAACATGAAAACGAAACAAACTACTGAGACAAAAAATCATAGGCGTAGAAAAAGGTCCTGGTTGGATATTAAGTTCAACTTTCCAACAATCCTCAATCCTAAAAAAATGTACTATTAAGTTTTTGTTTTATGGCCAGTAAATTAATTTCAATTGTTGCAATCTATCCTGTAAATATTTGGTTAAAAAGACTTCTTGTGCTAATAGAATAAAATAGAAACACACTCTTAACTGGTGGTAATTTTAGCTTAATATTTGGCTTTGAAGAATGAATGCCAATTGAACAATTAAATTCAACAGAGTCGCCAATTCTGCCCATTTGCCTTACTTCCAAAAATGGTTACAGGTTCGATACGTATAGAATAAATTGAGTTCGAAAATGAAAAACGTAAATGTCGCACACCAACTACGGAACAAAATGTTCTGGCATACCTATATTGATTTTTTTAAAGCGCATAGTAGGCCCTAATGCAAATGTTACAGTGAAAATTTATTATTTAAGGCCACTTGAAATGCAGAGTACTACATACCTATTATGTATCGTTGGCAACCTAATCAAGTCTAATTTTAAGATATTTACAAATAAATTGAGTTTTTAAATAAATAGTTGTAAAATCTTTTTAAGAGTTGCTCGAAATTGTATAATTAAACGTACTTGCACTTCCTGTGCGTCTTAAGAATATTGGTACAAGGTCGCTTAGGATCAAATTCATTTCCTTCCACAGATATCAAAGAATAAAATTAGAAAACTCTACAAATGTATTATACAAAGTACATATCCATAGATACATACACATTCGATTTGCCCACCTAAAAAAATATCTAACTACGCTCGTCATTGATTAAAAACTGATTGACTGACTGTCCGACCAACCAACCAAACAACCCAACACTGGCAAATTTTTAGAAGAGGTGGTACGTTCGTTGTCTATACACATCAATATCTTGTTCTGCCTGGAAAAATATTCATCATGAAATAAAAATATTAAAAAAATCCTGTTTTTTTTTTGCTTTCTTTCTCGTTAACGTTGTCGTTTTTCTGTATTCAAATTGAATAAAAACTGAACACATCCTTAATGTGGTTGTTGTGACTGACCATGTATGTATCTCACATGTTGTATATGACATTTATGTTGTTCGTTTGCTTGTAGCAAAGCACAACGGCACAGTTGAGTTGAATTCAGTCAGGTTGAATTGCTTCGGCACATCAATGGAATGCACGATGCCATGTTGTGATTGGATTGGGTCTGTGGGACATCATAAATTAAATTCTTCATCAACTCAAATACTCATTAAAAACCAATAAAGCTGTAAAGAGAGCATTAACTTTAATGAAAAAGTGTGGTTACCATCGAAAAACTCAAACCCCATTACAAACGCGTACCCATACACCCGACAGATGCACCCATACAATGATGACTTTTATAAAAATGAAAACGTTTGTAAATTGTTGTACGCAGAAGCTCTCTTTTACTCTTCAAGTCACCAGCATGAAATATTAGGCCAACTCGTTTTAACTCCACCCCATCTACCACATGCATCGTCAAACGATAAAAAATAAGGGGAAATTTATTTATCGTTTGGATATGAATTCTAGGTAATTTCATTATAAGTTTAACCTCAAAAGTTTATATTTCAATTACATCGTGTATGCTTTATTACTGTTGTATTTTTTTTTTTTTTTGCTTCACCCTCCGTTAAAACATGCAGCAGAATTAACAAGCAACAAACTGTTGCTTAAACTAAATGATGATTCTTTCAAACATCAATTATATTTAATTTTTAGCAGCTACTGTTGCAGCAACAACATTCAAAGCACTAATTAATACATATTAAGTATATGAAGGTACGTCCAAAAATCGAAGAAAATTATGTGCAGATGAAGACATTGTTGGGAAATAAAGTATGTAATCTTGGATTAATAGAATTCTAAAAAGTTTTTCATAAATAAAATTTAATTCTTCCAACGAACCGTAGATAACAATTCCAATTAAGTATTAATTAATTCAACAGCACACACACACACACACACATACGTATGTTCAAAAACTTATACATCAAGTGCAGGTATGTGGTGAATTCATCAGCTTTTAGCAGCATGATTGCAACAATCATATTTTTAGCCAAACTATTATTGTGGCAAGTAGTATGTGATATAAAGATTGTAGATTAACTTAATTTTACCACATACAAATAAATATGTACGAGTATTATCATACGTTTTAGTAAATAATGTGATTACATTTTAGTCCATTGGATGCTGAACAAAATCGAATCGATAAAAGGGATACCTGGTACAGTTAAAAGCACCGTGCACTTCTATAATGGATTCTTCAATTTTAAAAATGAACTGAGTTGTTATAATTGCTAAAAGTACATTTTTAGCGTTTTTGGAATGTAAATGTTTTTCTTGAAAAAAAAATACAACAATATGACGTGAGCAAACTAAAAATAAATATTGAAATTCGGCACATACACAGAAAAAAATATGCAGATTTTTTTTCTTAACAAATATTTGTTTGCATTCAATTTTATGTTTTATTTATGTTTTCTTTGCTTTTATTAATATCATTGTCTGATTTTTGGTTTTGTCTGATTTTTACAATAACATACATACGTATGCTTTTTTTTTCTATTACTTATTTACGAATTGTGGTTGTTAGTTTTACAAATTTCGTGATAGGTCCCATTCCAATTAAAAATGTAAATGGGATTATGAATTTAGTAATTGAATGCGAAATTAATTTTTTTCTGTGTAGCTACATAGATGAATGTATGCGGCATACAACACAGAAAAAAATTTTTCACCAATTAACTCTTTACTTAAAAGTATAAAAAAATTTGATTAAATATTTAATTTCTTTAATTAAATTTTTAATTATAATAAATAATTTTAGTATAAAAATTTAATTGATACTATTAATTTGCACCAGTAAACAAATTAATAGTATCAATTAAATTTTTATTTATTACAATTAAAAATTTAATTAAATAAATGAAATATTTAATCAAATTATTTTATACTTTTAAGTAAAGAGTTAGTTGGTGAAAAATATTAAATATTTTTGTCTGTGAAGTGCAACTATAAGATATGCCCATAACAAAAGTGAATCTGTAAGGAAAAAGACCATGCAGTTAAGAAACAAAAATTACATAGAACTCTGGTACTAATTTCAAGTTTCTCACTAAAACTTTTTTATTTATTTCACCTGTTTCCATTAACGATGACATAAATGTTGCATCTAGTATGGATGGCTTAAACTCCCACATTGTACTACGAATGGCTCCTTACAATATTTAAAAATTCATATTCCATAATATTCTAAAGAATATTAAAAAAAAATACTTTTCTATGTAAAAATTTATTTTCAAAAATATAAACAATGTTTTTCATTCCAACCAATTGCCTAGCTTACTTTCATATTCAGATTGAAGTGATTTTATTTCAATATATTATTAAATAATATCCTGCCATGCAACAAAATAGAAAAAGATATCATCAGTATTTCCTTAAATCATTCATTTGTTTTTTTTTTTCTTTTCGTAAATAAGAATCCTTGTTTTTACAGACATACCGGAAAAACCAATATGGCTGCATATAAAAAGGAAACCATGTTACAAAAAAAAAAAAAAAAAAAATAAATCAAAAGAGTAATTGAACAAGATGAAACAAAACAACAACAAAATAAGGTAATGTATCAAATAAAAAACATGAACAGAATATTTTTTTATGTACGAAATAAATATTGCGTTTTAATGTTTCTATCAAATAATAAAACAATAACCCGCAGCAACATTAGATGAGATGATAATTCCGCCTGAAATGAAAATGAAAAAATTCTCCTAAAATGACGTATGAAAAAATAAATAAGGGATTCTTTTAACAGAAAACGTAATATGATTACAGCGAACTCATTTTGTTCGGGACCATCACCACACAACTTTAAATTGGAACAAAATATTCATTAAACCGATTTGGAAATATATGTATGTATATGTAAGAATGTATGTACATTAGGGTTGCACTGTGTGCTTGTAGAAAATTAATATATTAACTCTGAGCAAAATAAAATATTCTGAAAACTGTTACTCTCAACATTTCAAAAATCGATCGATGCCAAAATTCGTAATTAGAGGTTCTATTAATTATACATACATACAACTATAATTTGTATGATTTCAGTATCAAGATTTTGGATAGCGAACATGAGCACCAACTTTGAAAAACTGCGAACAGCATCAAAATCTGAGGTGTGTAAAACAGCACACAACTTGATTGATTTTGATTTTTTATGTTTAACAGTCCATACTCGTAAAGGAGACAAGTCATTTTGATGCTGTGGAAAAGAGCAAAGAAAAATACCAATATTCCTGTACAGTTAATATGTGTTTCGAGGGCAATTAATCATTAATTCTCCCAGTATGTTGTAGTGTCCTGGTTAAATGCATGTAAAATTTTCATTTTATTGGATTTTATTCCACTAATAACCGATTTTATTTATTTGTTTAGCTTTTCTTCCAGTAAACAATTAATAACTTAAATAAAATCGGTTATTAGTGGAACGGAAGATAGATTGTTTACGTCTAAAAATCAAGCGATCGTCATCGTTGGATATCGTGGGTTAGGCAGTAAGTTTTTTTCTAGAGGACTGAAACAGCCAAAAGGAAGAAACTCTTACTACGCCATTGAATTATAATAATATATTGTTTGCAGTCGCCAGATTACTTAGAATATAAATTCAACGCACGAGTAATTATAATGAAATAAGATGAAATAATTATGTATTTACGAAATCACATACATAATTGTATTTAATTAGTTTGCAAATTATGAGAATACATTTTGCGGTACGAGTACTAGTAGGAGTACTTCAAGTCAAGTAGAATTAATATCTAACACTCTCTAATGTACAATGGAGACTATTGAGTAGAGTCTACTCAGTAGACAGTTGAGAATATAATAAACACATTTACTTTTGGTAGAACAAAAGCTGCTTAGCTGAGTTATCAGCACGAGTTAATACAAAAGACAAAAAAATTTCAACAATTGATAGAAAGATATTTGTTTGTTAAGAAAAAAAAAATGCAACACAATGGCAGACAATTCAGGGATTTACAATAAACTCTCTCTCGCTCTTTTAATGTACATACATACTTACATATATAGACACTCTTAGTACAAGCAAAGGATGTACTCGTATGTGTTAATTTTTCAAATATTTTCAGGATTTATTTACACATCAACAAAATCCTCTCACAGTATAGAGGAAATAAAGTGAAACGAAACTCCGCCTTATTTGTTTAGCTGCGAATGTTTTGAGGTAAAAATAACCAAAATTCCCAACCGGCCTCATTTTTCCATTTAGTAAACAACCACCAAAACAAGTTTCCAATTTGAATTTGTGTATTAACATTTCCCCAGCCGCAAAGACTGTTTCGAAGCATACAGCGATTTTTTTATTTAATTTTTTTTTTCTTGGCTTCTGTGCTAGAATTTTTTGGCTTTCATGTTTATTGTTACCTTTGCTTTAAGTCAGGAGGTACGTTTCGTGTTTTGGCGCTTCAAATTAAACGGATTAAACGCGATACAATTAAAAAAAGTGTACAATAATTTTTGACAAGTTTAATTAATAGTCATACAGTGACGGGGAAAAAATATTTAAAGTAACAAATTTATTAGCAAAGCAAATAAAATATGTATTAAAAAAAAAGCTTTAAAAAGCATTGCAAGCTTTTGTTCAAGAAATACTTCTATAAAAAAATCAAAATAAAAAGAATTCAAAAATAGTTAAGTTAACTTAAATATTTATACTGTGATTTTAAACTAAAAATAATAAAGATTCTTTGGGAATATATAAAAAGATAAATTTCATAAAACAATTTAAAGTGAATAATTCAGAAAAATTGTTTAAATAAACCGAGAGAAAAATGGACATAAAGACCACACCACCACCAAATCAAACTTCAACTGGAACATCATCAAATATCATCACGAACGTGTCCTCACCCCCGACAACACCTCCTTCGCCTTTAACGGCTGCTCCCATCACCAGTTTTTCCGATGTTCAAAAACAAACTTTTCAACATATTTTTGAAAAATTGGTTGTGAGTAGCGGCGGCAGTGCAAAAATTCCACCAAAGCAATATGAATACTTTCGCAATCTGTTGGAGAATGTACGCGATCCTAAAAATTTACAAATGATTGTTGAAAAATTTAAAAATCTTGAACAACTGGATATGAGTTTTTCACAAAATGGAATTAAATCTTCCATGATGGCCGAAGGTAATTTTCAAAAAAAAAAAATTAATACCAGCGAACTATAATATTTTTCTAAATATAATCGACTCTTTCCGTCGGTTTTTTTTTATTATTTTATATGATTCCTCTTTTTAAATTTCATTGCGTTTAAAGCTTTAATATTAACAAATTATACGATGAGATGAAGAGAGGCTTAAGGGGCTGTGCACATATTACGTAACGCTGTTTTCAGAGATTTTTTACCCCCCCCCCCCTCTTCGTAACGCTTTTTACTAATTTTTCAATGCAAAATTTCTAATCCGTAACAAATCTTGAACCCGCCCCTTGGAGCGTTACATAATATGTGCACAGCCCCTAAGGCAAAAGTCTTGTAGAATATCCTGAACTTAATTAGTGTCCTTCAAGTTGCAAAGTTCAACCTGGTCGAAAAGATGGAGATTAACTCTGCTTTAAACGGCTTAAGTTCACATTGTCAACATTTCTTATTCAGAGAAAATATGGTTAAAAAGTGGTAGATAGTAGATTTAGTTTTTTTTTGTTAAAGTATCCTACAAGTTTCCCTTAAACGTAAATTCAGCTTAGAAAAAGTTTGCCATAACAAAAATCTTTGATATTTTACTTCCATGGCTTTTATGTACGTATTTCCATATAATTTTGCGATCGTAAATAAAAAGAAGAAAACTAATATTGATGACACTTGATGATAATTTATACAACATAAGAAAATGGACCTTTAGATGGTTTTTATGTGTCCCAGAAGTCGTTATATTAGAAATTCACACACAATTGGCTAACAAATTCGTATCAAATGTTAAAGTACTTATTGATGATTTTTATCCACCCACCTCCATAAAGTTTTGTTTTAAATCCTAAGATTTATACGCAAATATTCCAACTCCTATAATACGAATGAGTAATTCGGGTCATATTTATTACTAATTCGCCACCTAGAAATTTGGCAAAAAACCAACAAGCCGAAATATTTAACGCGAATACAGTTAAAATATCTTAAAAGCTTTTTAAAGTAATTAAATATTTATGTTCCATAAATAATAAAAACATTAAAAGTTAAAATACGAACACAGAAACAAACATAAACATTTTACAAGAGTGCAAAAAGTTATCCAGATTAAAAGGAAAAATAGGAATGATCAATTTAAACACAGACATCGAATCTAAATGACAGAAAATTTAAACTGATTTAATTAGCAAAAATTGCAAGTAAACACGCATAAAAATAAGAAAAAGGGAGCAAATCATACCTACATTCAGGCCCACACATGCACACTCTCACACACAGTTTCATTGTTAGACATGCCATGCTAGAATCCAGGTAAAACAAAATTTCCATTTCAATATTCGTCGTTTTCCTGTACTTTGTGCAACAATTGCAGCAACACGTGCATAAGTTTACATGTTGTCAACAACATTTTTAGCAAAACATGAACAAACGAAATAGGGAAACTACCGATATATTTTTTTTAATGAAATCATTTCAAAATTAAAACTAATTATATGGCAATTTTCATATAAAGGACATTCGTACGTTTAGTGAATGTAATTAAAATAACATGTAACTCCAACAACTTTAAAAAACGCAGGAGGACTCACTCTCTTTACTACATATTTATGGATGTATGCAATTTGCTCGATATATAAATTCGCGGCACTGCACATTAGGTCGTTTTGAAAATGGAAAATAACTATTGTTTTATTTTATTAAATATCCTGTTGTGAAAAGTTCTCACCCGACATTTGATAGGACGATTCGTATCATATTAGTTGGATTTGTATATGAGCCACCCCGTAAAGCTAATAAGAGTTCGAAAATAGTAATTCTTGTTTTTCACAAAGTGATACACTTCTCGATGCTTGAAACTAAAGGTAGAATTAGTCTTGACTTTCTGTTCTGTTCCGGATCAGCTGTTCATTTTTTGTGTATGCCAAACATATATTTTCAATTAGTTGTTCTGTTCTGTTTCGGAGGATTCTGTTGAAAACTGAATTTTACTTACAGTTCTAAGTGAGAGCAAGAGACAGCTGCTTGTTTCTGTAAACCAAGCCGATCGGAACAAAATTGCCGCGTAATCGCTGATAAATTTTTATTATGACCGCCGCCATCGACTGTAAGCACATTAAAAACAAGACGATTTTTAATAGAAAAATATTATATTCATGAAAAATTTATAGTGAGTAGAGTTGTTTTTAATTAAATAACGTTTTTAACTTATTTCCATTAAAATTATTCAACCTGATAATTAAGACGAAGCGCCGTTTTAAATTGGTGAACACTGCCGCCGCCGCCGATAAAATATGTATATTCGGCTATGTATATTCTGCAAGAAACAGCTGATACGTTTTTACAGAACTTCTAACTACAAAAATTCAACAACAGAACGGCACAGAACAGAACAGAAAGTAAAAGTCAAGACTAATGAGGCCTTAATGTGAGAGTGACAGAAACGTATTAAAACACTTAAGGCCGTGCTTCACTATCATACACAATCGTACGATTCATTCACAGGAAAATCTTGCAAAAATCTGACCGACTTTAAAAAATCGTTTCAAAATGGTGTTATAGGTGCCACACTATAATAAAAATCTGGTGCCAAAACATCTGATTGACAATAAATACTCCTCTGATCGCATGAAAACTAGCATTTTATGAAAATTTTCATAAAATTTTACAAATCGCACGATTTGCCAAAAAAAATCTGTCACACAGTTGCATTTTTAGTCCACACTACCATACATTTTTAGCACACATGTCATATTTGGCAAATCGCGCGACTTTGTAGGATAGTGCGGCACGGCCTTTAATGGGCATACTGCCATACCGCATGGCTCCATTAGGCCTCTGACTGACCACGTCCCTATGGGCAAAATTATGGGCATATTAAAATTTTTAATAGGGAAAAAGTTTCGTTTTGTAAACAAATATTTAAATAATGTAAGTAACATTTAAAATATTCGAACTGTTTATTTTGTGTGCATTCAGTAGGGATGTGAGATTAATCGATTAACAAAATATTTATTCATTTGTTGTATGGTTAGCATACATATGTAAATACATGTACATTTTATTGCCGCTTATGTCAACTCATCGCAGAATCGAATTATTCAAAATATTAATTTATTGGATATTCGGTTAATCGAAAACTCTAATTAATTGAAATGCTGTGTAATCAATTCATTGCACAGATCTTGCTAATGATGCGAGTCGAAAGCATAGTTTAAAATTGTATATGTGTATATATCTGGAGCCTTAATGATATTTTGACTCTGAAGTAGTCGCCCTCGTAGACAAATAATAAAATTTAAAAATGTTAAAGTATGAATAAAGGTATTTTTTGCTTAGATTTGATATCTTCCTTCCATTAAGGCCCCCATTTAGTACCTGGAATAATAAAATCCAATTCTGCAATCCATTTCTTTTCTCTCTAATATAAATTAAAATAAATCCACATATTTTTATCATCATCTATTCTTATGTAGTATCGTCAGTATGTCGTAATAACCGAATAAAATTTTATTCGAATTTTTCAAAATTACCCAAATGTTTTCTTTTACGGTGATGTTTATTTTTTTTTTTTTGTTTTATTTTATCATTTTATTAAATTAATATATTTAATTTCTCTTGTTAATTTACAAACATGTATCCGAACAACCTACTGCGTCCTTTAAATTATGGCATTCGTGCCCCAAGTTTCGTGACCCAAGTTGGACGGTGGAAGGGAAACATAAATGTCATTGCATTATGAATTGCTTACTAATTTACAACAGATTGTCGTGCTATTAATTGTGTTTAAGCATTTTTAAAAACAATTTAAATGTTTATTTTTTTATGTTTGTACTTTGTTAATCTTCTGCTGGGAGGGAGGAGGAGGGCGGGATTATTGCACATGATTTAGTCAATTATTTAAAATTTCATGGATATTTGAATTTTATATGTCGTATATGTATATCTTTTTTTGTGACCAGATGAAGATGGAACTATTAAGGAAACATCTCGCAGATACGGCAACACAAATCAAGCGATTACACCTCGTCACACAATCGATGCAATTTTAGGCATAAAAAATCGGCAACAAATGAACGATGGTAAGTGATTATTCTTATAAAATGTATTGAATAAGAAGTTCTATATAACTTGTACATATGTATGTACATATGTAAGATAATGACTATAATTTTCCTTCAATCGTGCACTGAAACAATGGCTTAATGTAAAATAACGTTTAAATGAATAAAAATAGACAATTCTCAGGAAATTTTTACTAAAAACTATAAAAAGATGTACTAAAAAATAGTTTAGTGTTTATCCAAAAATTAGTAAAAATATCGTCGCGCATTTTTCATTTCCTTGTCTTATCTTCTTCTGAACCGGCCATCTGCTACAAATCGAAGCTTTTGATGGCATCAAAGTGCTAGAACGTCCGGAATGCTTATTTACAACAAGAAGTTGTATTATCGGGAATAAGGGGTGATGAAAACTTTTTTTTATTTTTTGGGACTCGAACAAAGGAACTTCGGTTTAGTAGATTGGCACTCTATCCACTCTCTACTACTACAAATCGCTACCTCTTACCACCCAGTTCACATAAGGGGCTGTGCACATATTACGTAACGCTGTTTTCAGAGATTTTATACCCCCAACCCCCCCTTCGTAAAGCTTTTTACTAATTTTTCAGTGCAAAATTTCCAATCCGTAACAAATTTTAAACCCCCCCTCCCCCTGGAGCGTTACGTAGTATGTGCACAGCCCCTAAGTAGAAAATTCGTAATTTCTTACATTAACAAAAATATTTTTTTTTAAATTAGTAAGTCATGAAGTAAAAATATCTTTAAAAATTATTTTCTTTAAATTTAAAAAAAAATTTGGGAAAAAGTATGAACTTAAATTTAGGATACCCGTTTTCAGTTTTTAAGTATCCAAAGTTTTATGAACTCTTTAGGAGTAAGTCATTTCCTAAATAATTTTTTACAAATAATTTCATTTATATGATACAATTTACTTCAATTTAGTAAAAAAAAAACATTCTTACAAAAAATATCTTATATCGGTCTTAATCGCAATTCGAATGATTGAGTTCTTGATAAAAACTTCCACTTTACCAAACCGTTTTAATACTGTCGAACTAAAAGATCTGATAACCGTACGGTCATATGAAACTGTCTGTGATGGATTCAATCTCACATATAAGTACGTATTACATCAAGCTGGACTAGCCAGTTTAGCACATCAAGCTTTGTGAGTTAGTGTTTTACAATTTCAATACACTTTTCTTCTGCTCCAAAAATTTTTGCTGCATGAAAAGTCACGTTTTTTTGGAATTATTACAATACATACGAAAATTGATCATTGGGTAGTACATTTACAACTAAATAAGGCCGAAAGGCCAGGAAGTTTTCCGGTAGTCTCGGATACACTAAATACAGAAATAATTATTTGGAGCATTCAGGCTTTAGTGAGGTTAGATTTGCTAAAATTTCATTTGTTTATGCTTTCATTTTCACCGCTACTGTGGCAGTGATAATCAGCCAACATCAATTAAGATCATTTATCTTACTTTGCACATGGCCTCTTCAAGAATAATTAAATACATATTATGCACATTATAATGATCAAATACTTTATGTATTAAATTTAAATTTAATAGAAAATAAAATATTAATCAAATCCAGTAGATGACACATTATATTGATCTGCTCGTACTTCCGTTTTAAACAAAATATCAAATTGGAAATTTACACTCAACAAAAATATGTATTCGGAGTCGTTAATAAAATATAATTTTTATTTGTAACATCACGATCACTACGCCTCTGATTAATGTTCAATTAATCTGCATTAATAACCACTTAAAACTTATTAAGTGCTTACAAATGTATTTAATAACATCAAAAGTCAAACAAGGCTTATTAAACTGTCAATCAAACATACATACACACATGCATACATATAAATCAAATACAGCAACAGCAACAACAACAATTACTAAGCCATACATACAGTTGCCTCGAAAGCGTACAAATAAGTGAGAGAAAAACATAAATAATTCGAAATTAATAAAAAAAAAAATATGTATTAATGAATTGAATCGTTCAATAAACCCCGTTTAAGCTCTTTTTTTTCACGTCTGCTGATTTTGAGTGTTGCGGTGTGGTGCAGTGTGGTGTGATGTATTGAAACCAATTAGTAGCGCTCTATAGTGGGCTTAATTTATAACACAAGTTATGAAAACCTCAAAAGAAGATAAAGTGTAACCAACACAGCCGATGAAGATGATGATGATTATAAAGAAGTTAAGAAAAGAAAATGCATTTATCATGACATTAACGTTGTTTGGAGAAGATTGAGGAAGAGAAAGAAGCAGAAGGTACGAGCGCAGAAAAATAAAAGAACACACTTTTACATTAATTTGTGTCTGTGGGGCATAGTAATGGCCTTTTTGTTAAGTTCTAAAAGAAATCTATATAGAGTTTGTCGGTAACTGCTAATGGACGTGTGGCTTGCCTGAGAACCTTAAGCTGTCATTTTCAAAATGATATTTGACAGCTTCTAAACCACTATATTTACAAATATAATTCTTTATCTGAGAGTTGAGACTGTTAAATTAATGCGAATACAACAAATCTATCGATCTATCGGGCTGTGAACCATTAGTATGTGTATGAATAACAACAAGTTGCTCGTTGTTGGATGGTTGGTTGGTTGGTGATTATTTAATGCTCATATTCGAAATGAATTTGCACGATTTTTGTTTTTACTTAACGTCAATTATTTATTTATTATTATTGGTAGTTTTAAATTATAATTCGATTAATTTTTATTTCAATTTAATTGACTTGATTCGGAAAAGTAAAACATGAGTATTATTTACTGCGATATTTAACATTTATTCTATTTATGTTCGTTCCTAAATACGTAGAACTTTAATCCATGAGGTACGAGTAAATTAAAATGAGCTAAAGTTCTCAATATTATTATTAATTACTTTTTGATTTCTATGTTTTTTTTTTTTTTGCATTGAATATTTTTTTTTTATTTATATGTATCTTCTTTGTATGAGACATGCATCGTTTGTAAGATCATACGTTTGTCAAATTTGCTCGGAACTACATCTGTCATAACCGCTGAGGTTAACAGCTGCTGAGTTTGTGTGGAATTTTCCTTAAAAGCATTTGATTTAAACCGTCTAATTAGCTAAAATAAAATATACACTTGATGTTTGTATTTTTTTTTTTTTTTTTCGTTTTATTGAATTCAAAACTGCAGCTTTATTGGAACGCGCTTGAATGGTTTGTTCACATGTTCGTTCAATGAATAAAAACAACAGTTATTGTTTAACTGAACAAAGTTTTAAGTCTTTTTTATGGATACGGAGTAAACAAAAAAAAAAAAATAAATTTCTTTAAATATATTTTTATACTAGCTGATCCCGGTGTACTTCGCTACCCCCCTCGTTTTAAATAAAATTAAAAGTATTTATATATCCTATTGTGAAAATTTAATGACCATCGGTCCAATAGTTAAGACTATATTAAGATTTTTTATTTTCCTATAAAGGGGCGTGGTCCCACTCACTTTTCTCCTAGTACGTATTCCTAATTATGTCAATACTATATGTACCAAATATCATCGGCGTAGGTCAAAAAATGCCCAAAATATGGCGATTTCAATTTTTGAGTTATATGGGAGCTGCCACGCCCACTTGTCCGATAACGCCCATTTTTGTCCTGATTACTCACATTAGTAACATATGAACTATTGCAATGTTTCAAAACTCTTGCTATCACAATAGTCAAGATATATGATGTTATTCAATTTATGTGGGAGGGGCTACGCCCACTTGAAATATTAAAAGCCTAAAACCATCCTCTATAAATTCCCTTTTGAATGACACCAGCTTGGGTCAAATCGGTTGGATAGTTTCCGAGTCTATAGCGAACATGGGTACAAACATTTTTTGTATTTTATATATATAGATTATTATTATTACGAATAAAATATAAAACTGAACTTGAGCCTGATAATATTACTTTTCATATGTAAATTTCTTTAAATATTTTGCAATTCTACATAAAATTTAAATCAACCTCATGGTGTCGTGTCAAAAGCACCACAGGTGTTAAAACTAAAAAGATAGAATTTTTGTTATCAACGACTGCAATCAAATTACAATAAATTCTTCACATTTTTGTGAAATTCAACTAAAACGATACAAGTCCAATGACGTGACATCTCGTTTTGGCACGATTATCACACTTTCCCATTTTTCTTATCGTTAAGACAACATAAAGATTTTTCAAGCCAAAATACTCAAAAATACATTCACCAAACAATAAATGGAAAACATGCGAAAAAAATAACGGTAAAATAAACTTAAATTGACTTTTAAAAAAATCCATAAAAACCGCCCATTACAGACACTTTTTTGGTAATCCAACCCACCATCCACAGAAAAGTTCACTTCAAACTAATACAAAAATAAATTCATAAAAAGGGATAAGGTTTAAACCTTAATCCATCCATTTCGTTAATACTAAACTTTTTGTTTTTATCTTAATTTGAAAATCTACAAATCAAAATATGTTTTTGTTGCTTTGGAAATTTTTATGGCATTCGATGCAGTGTTGGGGAGAAATTATTTTTAAGAAAAGCAAAACAGGCAGGGGAAAGAAGCACTCACGATATATCTTGGTGCCGAGAATCAGTCGTTAGAACGATGTTATCTTTTTCGCGTGACCAGCCTTGAGCGTGACTAACATTTTCCTTCAATGACATGGGCGTGCTGGAGCGTTGGTGTAACAAATGTCGGATTATTTTTTTGTGATTGGAAAGTTCGGAAATCTTATTTAATATTTTTAATAAACAAATTGGAAATTCTGGATTATTTTGCATAGGCGGTAAAAAGTTGTTTTAAATGAGTTCGTTAAAGTCTACTGATGAGTTGGCATGATCTACACCGGAATTTATTTATGTAAATGTGAAATTGTGTGTTGAGTGGGATAATTTAAAATATTTTTGAAAAGCAATGGTCGTACAGAGGTGGAGTTGGCTGTTCGATTTTGATTTTTTTTTTATCTTTTTTCACAAGTGTTCTTTTCATATTCTTTTTGTATTCCATCTAGTCCTGAGACGAATGCCCGGAGACGGTGTAAAAGTTATTATGGTAAATCGTTGAAAATTATTATCAAATTTTTGGTGTTTTTAGCGCATTTTATTATTATTTTTTTTAAATTAATCAGCTTCAAGTATTAAATACGTTTGTGAAGAAAACTAACTTTAGCTGTGTTGTTCCCTATCGGCTTTTAATCTAAGACATGAAGGCCTGTACGAGACTGCGATTACGTGACAGTTGTAAGTTCTTCCTCCACTAAAACTAGCAGCAGTTTAGCACATTAGATCCTGTTGGTGTTGAAATTGTATTTTTCTTGTTGTTGTTGTTACTAAGTGAACCTATAATTTAGTTTGTTTGCAAAACATTTGTCATCGAGCAAACTAATTCGGCTTGTAGCGTAATGCCAAAATAATTGCTCGTAATGAATGGTTACAAAAAGATTAAATCTTTTGCTTGCAGTTCATTGCAGCCGGTATAAGGATACTTATTCGTTCAGTTACAATCTCAATTGAAATGGCTTGTAATATTTGTGTAAACGAAATGTGGAAACGAGAAAATAACACATTGAGTGTAATTGGTGGCATGCATGCACAAAAGAATGCCACATTTAAAAATATATACGACCAAAGTTTGACCCAAAGAATTTTTGCAAAAAATATTGCCAAAAATTTATTTCACATTATGACTTTTATTAAAATTAGCTTCTGCATTAAAATTCAATAACTCTTGATTTTAACACACTACCGTTTTTTTTTTTTTTTTTTTTGTATTTCTGCTACAAATTTTTTTGTATATAATTTTATTATTATTTATTTTTTTATTTATAATTAAACTCAGCAGGTTATGGCTTAGCAAATTAAATGCTTTAATAATGTAATTAACGAATTAAAAGAAAGAAAGAAAAAAAATCAAATGCAAAATAAAAAGCAGTTTAAACAAAGATGTGAAAAAATGATTGAGTTCAAAAAAATAAAAAAACTTATAAAACAAATTAAGTAGCTGAATTGGAAGCTTTAAAATAAAAAATAGGCGCAACTAATTTGTTAAAAAAAAAGCCCACACGCATACAGGTTGAACGAAGAACAGCAGCACATTTTATTTCTTTTTAATATTTTTATTTTCGATACAGAAAAACGATTAAATTTTTAGCGCAACCAATTAAATAATTTGTAAGAAACACATAAAAAGTTTATTAATGGACTTTATGATTTTACAGTGGTAAGGAAAAGAAGAGAAAAAAATAAAACAAATAGGCCAACCTTTCATTTGAGTAATTATCTGTTTGAAGCAAATGGATCAAATCGTTGTTTTACTTTTAACTCTCAAGATTGAGATCAAATTGAAATAGTTTAATTGATTTTGTTGTTTGTTGTTGTTGTTAACCGGCTTGTTTAGAAATTTTAAACAGTTTTTAGGTCTACGTATCGGAGTATCATTAAAACCACAAACATTTGATGTAAATTACAACAACGTTTGTGTTTAAACGCCTTTTAATTTGACACTAATCGTGTCAAAATGATGATTTGACACATCTAAACATATTTCGCTCGTTCTCTTTATTCTTTATCTCTGCGTTCTACAAACACCGACTCTTTATCTCATGCATTTGAAAAAGTGACAGTAATCCAGATACTGGTCTCCCAGACAGAGTTTGTATATTTATGTGTATGGGTGTATATGCGTGTGTGTGTTGCATTATTGTTAACAAGAAAATAATGATGCTTCTTTATGAAGAATCGAAAATGTATTCAAGAAAATAAGTGGCGGCACAGTTAATTGAAATGTTATTAGTTGCCAAAGAAAAGTTAAAAATTGTATAATCATGAAAATTTGTTTTGTTGTAAATGGCATGTAAAATCGGCCATAACAACACGCCAACAATAACAACAAGATTACGAAGACTACAGATAATATATATATTTTTTCTTTCTTGAAATTCATATAAAAGGAATATTTCAAATTGGGGTACTTAAAGCGAAATGCTCAAGTTAATAAATTCTTCAAAGGCACATGACTACGAGGGAGCAAACATGACGATCACTGGATATGAAATGAAACAACTTTAGTTTTGACTATTTTCTTTTTTTTTTTTTATTTAAATCGCGGATAAATTGTGTTCTTTAGTATTTCTCATAAAACCTGCTTCAAAGAGATCAAAATAATTTTTCTAATTCGATTAATTTTGCAAATGTTGAAAAATTTATGATTAAAATGATATTTTTTTTATGATTTTTTCCAAAACTATTTTGATTACTGGTTGTTGCCGAAACATAAGAAAGAATGGTTTTCAATGTTGAAACTTGATATTTTAATATTTGAAAGTTTTTTGTAAAGTGGGATTAATCATTGTCCTTTTTTTTTTAATCGAAGCAAACCAATTTTAACTTTCAAAAAATTACATAACTAACTGCTTGGCTCACGATGCCGAACGATGTCGATCGCTTGATTTTTAGACGTAAAAAATCAAGCTTGCGTTCCACTAATAACCGATTTTATTTAACTTATTAAGTGTTTACTGGAAGAAAAGCTAAACAAATAAATAAAATGGATGGTTTGAAGGTCACAAATCTTTTGTTTTTCGTGTACAATTTCAGTATTATCGATCGGTCGATATCGTGAGCCAGGCAGTAAATGGTTGCCGACTTAAAATGCTTAATATCGACCAGCAATCGCACTTTGATCCAATTTGAAATTGCATACACACATAGTTTTTGTATGACTAAAAATGATAGCAAACAATTTCGTTTGTTTGGTATTAAACCCAATATTTATTTTGAAAGCACATTTCAGGATAAGAGAAATTATTTCTTCATAATTAAAACCGTTCAAAAATTAAAAAAAAAAATATTATTAGAATAGTTGGGATAAATACTAAAAAACTTGCAGTTGGCACCCTACTAACGATAAATAACGATTAAACGTTTAATTTAAATTATTGACAATTAGTCTGCTGTTTCTATTGAAATTTATAAGATAATTAATCATACAATAAAATTAAATAGAGTCTTATAAAACAGTCGTTACTTAGAATAGCAAATCAATGAAATTTAATTAACTCTAGTTTGAAAAAGCAATTATCGAAAACATCTCTAGAGGTGTAATGGACAAAAAACATATTCAATTCATAATAATTGCTGTAATTGTAACGTTCGTGTTGTTCGTAACTGTTCTTTGCTGCTCCTGGTGTTGTTATTGTTTTTATTGCTATTTTGTAGTCCCCATAACAATCGTACATTATCATCAAAATGCAATTACTCAACACAACATAATTGTACATTTTCAAACTATTAATTGGATTCGAAGTTAAACAATGTAATTGCATTCATTGTTTAAATGGAATGAAATGAATTGGAATTGTGCACTAATACGAATCAAACCAAATGTAATAAACAAGGACGTCGAATGTTATGAACACTATACGAACACTATACGAACACTAATGCAAATGTATACATGTATGGATGTATGTATGTGTTTGAAACTAAAATATGACCACAAATTGATTACAACTGGAAAAAGTCAATTTGTTGCTGGTTTTGTTTTAGGCAGACTTTAGTTGAACAACCAGCAATTGGTTAAATACATATGAATTTATTTATGTATGTGTGCACACATTTATTTCTTAAATAGATAGATTGGTGGAATTAAATGGAATGTGATGGAGATACATACATACATATGCATACAAAAGCATATTCATACACACACATACATACATACATACACACATACATTTACTTATTGAACAAATATAAAATTATCCTTTCTATTTAGTTGCTAGTCGTCGTCCTTCATATCGATATCATTAACACCACCCAAACAACCCACTTTATGTGACTTTTTGTTAACGTGTATTCTGCTTAAGAGAGTCAGTCTAATGACTTTCTTGCATGTCACATGATACTTTTGTATTGTTTTTGTTGGCTCTTTGTCGTAACTTTGGCAAATAGTTAAAGTACATATTTTGCTCAATAAAATTAAATGATTTCTTTCTTCTTTTACTGTGTTTGCCGTTTAGGTTTTTTTTTTTTTTTTCTCTAAAGACTCATGAGTTAATTTGTTATTTGGAACTGCGTTTAAACTCTATTCAGCAGGCGTTAGGAAAATTTTTATTGTGCCACATTGTAAATATAAAACGATGAAAGTCATTTTAGTTTACGGTGGCCAGAAATTAATCAAATGAAAACGACTTTATGTCACAGTATTTTTTAAAGTAATTTAAAATTTATTTCATGTCATTTGATACAAATCAAATATCAGGAAGCGACAGATATGCTACAAACACTTTCCACAAGAATGTCCGAAAATATATTTTCAGATTTTGTTGATAATAAATGAAAGCTCAAATAATTTTCTAGCATTTTGTAGGGTAACAGCCAGCCAACACCGGCATTACTGAGAAGTATTTGTTCAATAAACGATTATGTTTTAATTTACAAATAATACAACGATTACTTTACTTCGTAAATATTTTGTGTTTAATTAAATTGTATTTAATTGTATGGTGTTTTTTACATAATTACTACATGCACATACATTCATTCAATTTATAGACAATCACTTAAAATCATTTAACTAAAATCTTACAAACACCCACATAAGACCCTGTAATCAACTGTCAAATTATTGCGATTCCCTTTTGTATTCAGGAGTGCTGTAGAGTTCCCTCATGCATATTCATGTACAAACATTTTACTAAATCAAAAGGTAGGGTGAAGGTGCAACGCCAATTAATTTTTCATTAATATTTTCAATCACAATAAATTCTATTAAAATCTTGAACAAATAATTATTCATACTAAAAATTGTGTATTATGAAATAAATAATAATTCACATTTTCAAAACGACGAAACAGGTGATAGTGATGACGCAACTGATTTACGTTGTAACAAAACTTTGGCACAGCTTAGAAGTATGGACAATCATCATATGGCCTCGTTTATGAACCAGCATCGTAACAACGCTACGTACCCGCTGCCATCTCCCACTGCTCAGATGCAACAAAGTAGTATGAGTTTAACCCCACCTTCTTCTCATCAGCAACATCATAATCATCTCACACATGCTAGTTATCACAGCAGTTTAATAAATTTCCAGCAGCAGCAACATCAGCAGCAGCAGCATCAAAATTTTCATACAGCAACAAACCAAATGTCATATAACAATCTGCAAGATACCACCGATGTGAATGGCAGTCGCATTAGTCCGTCCATGAGTAGCAGCGATTATTTGAATTCAATGCATCAAATGGTCGAAGCCAATAATTTAACTCAAATGCAGCACAATAATGACTTGAATCAACATGGCCATTTGACGACTCAATCACAATTCCAGCCACCAACGTCATCAGCAATTATCAATGCTGGTGTCTATCATAGTCATCAACAGCATTTGGCTGCATTGGCTGCACATGCGCAAGCTCAAGCACAGCATGATCAAAAATTTGCCAAGTCATCATTATCGACACCGTCGTCATCATCGTCGTTATCATCTTCAACAACAGCAGCAACAGCAACAACAACAGCAGCATCATTTGTGGCAAATCAAATGACGGCAGCATCTACTTACTTTTCCAATAATAACGCCAGCAATCTTGTTCATAATCTCAACGATTATGATGAACGTTCAATGTCATCTCTATCCAATGGCGGCGATATAGATGCTGTTACTGAGGATGAAGATGACGCCAAGGATCTCAATGATTTACAAAACATCGATGTAACATCGTCGCCACAATCGCCGCCACACTCAAACAGCTTTAGTAACGTCAGTGCCCTCAAACGAAAGTCAAATTCAAACTCTTCTCCTTTCCGTGATGATTCAATTTCAATAAACAATAGAAATGACAATGACAGGAACAGTGATTGCTTAAGTAAAAATCTATTAAATGGGAATGGCGGTGGAGTTGCAGGTGGAGAAAACTACATGCTGAAAGCGCAATTTGAAGGTGTTGTAAGACCACGATCTTTGGAAGATATGCAAAAACAAAATTTCATGTCACTCAATGGCAATTCAACAATTGAACACCATTTATGCGGACAATCCCCACAACATCAGCAGCAGCAGCAACAACAACAAAAACATTTGGACGATTATAATCGAATTCATCACATGAGTGGAGGAAGTAATCTGGGTGCGATTAATGATTCTCAGGACCGTCTTAATGACAACGACAGTGTCATGAATGGCAGTTGCGCCTCCAGCGAAGATCTAAATCAAACAAACTCCAGCGAACAGGGTGAAAAAATTACCTCCGGCAGTGATGATGAAGGTAAACATTCTTGTTAAACTTGAAATTTTTTTCAAAGCTCTCTTTTGCGTTAGAAAGAAAGTCTAAGAAACTTATTTTAAATTTTATGTGTATTTTTTTTTTTTTTTTCTTTGGCAGGACAAGATGACAATTGTTCAAAAAAGAAGCATCGACGCAATCGCACTACATTTACTACGTATCAATTGCATGAACTTGAAAGGGCCTTCGAGAAATCCCACTATCCTGATGTTTATTCCCGCGAAGAATTGGCCATGAAAGTAAATTTACCTGAAGTTAGAGTACAGGTAAGTTTCGAAATACCAACACAAACATACGCACACACTTAACCACTCACTCTAATAAATCGCATTGACTTGTAATTGTGTGTAAATAAAATGTAAAAGAAAACGGTTTCAAATACAAAAAAAAAAACAAAAAAAAAATGCAAACGGAAATTAAATAATTTCCGTTAACAATTTATTTTCACAAAAAATTAAGTTCAATCAAGTTAAATTAGGTGTTGAATAAAAGTAACAAATATATTTTATAGATACCAAACGCACACACCTACACTTGCACTCACATGTATAAAGTTTTCAACCCTGAAGTTAGAAACACAAAAAACAAATAAGATTTATGTGATTTAATTAAAATAAAAACACAACAAAGTTTTATTTAAATTCCTTAAAAGGGAATGTAATTCAGTCTGCCAATTGCATGAAAGTACCTGTATTTTTAATTTAAAATAAAAATTTACGTTTCACTGATTTATAAATGTTATCTTTTTTTATTGCCTTTTCATAATTTGAAAGTTCCAAACAAAATGTAAAATGTCTTGTAGAGTGACCCGTTCTTGTATGTATATCAAAACTAAGATTTAAACTCAAATAAAAAAGCGATTCTGCTGAATGGGGATTTGTCAATTGATTTTAGGAATAGATTTCTTGTCATATTTTAAATTAGAAAATATCGTTAATAATTTATTAATGTATCTTATGAAAATGTTTACATGTGATTTATTTTTTTTTTTTTCTTTTTAATTTTTTGTGACTAAATACTATTGATGTGTTCTTGCTTTAATTAATTATAAAAAAAGTTTTTTTTCTGCTATCACAACTTTTCAGAATGCCCGGTCACCACTGGAATATAAATTTTTAAAGAATTTGAACACTTTTACGTATTCGTTTCTAATAGAAAATTCAGTGAAAAATTTAATTTCTTCCGAGTTGAAAAAAGCCATAAGCTACTTGATAAAAACAACAATATGTTTGAAGCTCTGTAGCTGTCGCAAACGTAGTTCGTGTTGTACGATTGCACTTGATTAAATTATTTCACTTTTTCTTTTACTCTTTGCTTTTTGTGCCGATATTAGAAAAATTTTTCCTTAATATCGAGGGATTTTTTTTTTTTTGCTCCGTTTCACCAAACCAAATTTTTTTATCCAAAATAAATTTCAGAATATTTCGCGGTTTTTACATACACAAATACTATCAAATTTCGTGATTTGACAAATAATTTTTATTGACTAAACATTATCATGCCAAAAAGTAACAACCAAAAATATCAAAGAAAAAGTAAATAAAATAAAAATCATAACAAGACTAACGAATATTAAGGGTCGTTTTCAAATAGTTTTCTTAACTTAAATTTCAAGGAAAATTTATTATTTAATCTAGAAGAAGTTTTTATTTTTACAACGAAACATTTTAGTCGCGTAATTTTTAGTTGCCAATTTTTTTGAGTTGAGCATTTTTTTTTCTTGTAAGCTGTTGCTATTTACAGAATCGTTAGTGGGGATCTTGATGCATAACCGCTTTGTAATGAGTTAATTTTCAGTTTAGTACACTACAAATTATCAAAAATATATTTTATATTGATTTATAGGTAGGTATATTTCTTTCCAACAGTTAACTTGCACTCGTTAAATAAGAATATTAAACGGGAAAAGCAACAAAGATATCGATCGAATCGTCATAATGAATCGAATAATCAACCGACTTCAATGTTCGGGCAATATTCAACCAGATCAAATTAATAAAAAAAAAAATTAACCTGATCCTTTCGTTATTTAAAACGCATACTGAGAAACCGACTAAGAAATGTTATAACAACGCACAAACACACAACCCCTTTTTGCAATGACACTGGAAGAATGCAAAAGGGTAAAAAGCCGCAACGATATAAAAAAAAAACTATTTTATTTTTTTTTTGTCTGCAAAAATGTTGTGTGAATTTTGTCAAATTTCATAAAGAAAATCCTGAGAAATAACAAACAACACAAAATATTTGCAAAAGTTTGATAAATAAACCAACCCAACCCACCTGTTTTGGAGCCGAACGAACATGCACTCAAATAGTAATAAAGAAAAATAATAAATTTGATTTGAGCTGATTTTTTTTTGCGTTTAAATAACGTGAAAAGATATTTTTGTTGTGCATAAATTTCCTTATCAAAGATTTTTTTATTTGGCATTATAAGGGTACAGCCCTTAAATGTCACTTTGTCAAATTGACGCTAAATTCAAAATATTTCGATATTCTGTTGTTGCTGCACAGGAAAATGGGCCGCGTTCGTTCATGCTTGTATTTTGAAGAGTTTCACTAAAAGTTTCAAATGCTTCTCTTTTTTCATTTCTTTTTAATTTTATAGTTTTTGTTATTCATTTTATATTGGAGTTTTACAATTTGCAATTGTGTTCAGTTTAATAGATTCGTTAAATGTTAATTTAAAAAGTTTTGATTGGTTTCTATTCAAAAAATCATAATTTATACATAGTTTCACCTCTACATGTTATTGAAGGGCATTTATTTATAACATCAAATGTTTAGATTATATGATCCCTTTAAAACATTTAAAAATATAAAAGCTGACAAATGTTAAATTTGCTTATTCAAAATATTAAAATTTTTTAAAGAAAAGAACAAACCGGTGTATCGAATTTATTTAAAAGTAATTTTATTTTGTAAAAATCATTTTTAATGACACTACATACAAATATTTGCTAAGTATGATCATTGCTTTCGTAGTCTTGCTGTTGCTCCTTTCTTCCTCGTCCAAATTTAAAATTTTTTTAAGATTTTTGTACGATTACGCACCATGTCAGTCTATTAAATCTAAACGAATTGTTTCGCTTTCTTCCTTTTTTACACTCATGCAGATACGGTTTTATTAAACAACAAAAACAATTCCAATTCTAATAATAAAATACTTAATAACAATATAATAACATTAATCTTAAAATTATGCGCTAGATTATCATAATACAACATTTGACACTTGGCAAATTACCAAACAGTTTTTGTGGTTGTTTTTTTTTTTTTGTTCCTTCGTTAGTTTTGTAATTTTACAACAAATAAGTAAAATGAGAATATTTTACGATGAGAAAGGAAACATATGTTTCTTCCAACTTAAAATGGCAACATTGTGGTAATAAATGACAATTATTTTATTGAGATTAAAATACTAAAACCAAAACACAATAATAAAACAAACAAAATAAGAGAATAAGAAGAGGAAAGGGTAGAAGATTGAGTGAGACAAAATGGGAAATCATCACACTAATGTTAAAAAAAGAGCAATTTGTTGACGGAAAAAACATCACTGGAGAGACTTCGGATCAAAATACACAAAAAGCAGTTGTTGTCCCAACGAGCACAAATTCGGCTGGCCATTTCAGGTACGATTGCGAAGTCAATTCTGCAAAATTATTCTCAAAACGAAGTAAAGAAATTCTGTAGAAAACATTTTACATAAAAAAGTTTAGCATTTTAATATTTGCAGATTTCAAAACAAATCATTTCGAACTTGATGTCAAGCCTACATGTTTGTTGGGTTAATTCGACTAAAGGGTGGCAACAAGGATTTCAATTTGATTTTTTTTTTCTTATTTATTTCACATACACACATACGTACTGCGAATATTAGATTTTTATTGTTGCTTCAGTTATGTATGTCCATATGGACGTACATACATACGTATGTATATAAGTGAGTCGGTAAAAATAGGAAAAATGAATAGAAGACTTGATATTTAAAATGTTTTTGTTTGTGTTCTTTGTTCGTTCGTGGCATAAACTGAAGTGGCTTGTAGCAGCATCTGTAAAGTGTTTCAAAACACCTAATCATACGCTGGATTAAGCACAATCATTGAAGAAAATTACAATTTACAATGTGTACAACGAAGAATGAAAATGAAATAACCAAGACCTGGCTGTGGATTGTGTCTGCATGTGTGTGCCTGTATGTGTGTATTGTGTTTTTCTGCACGTCCATGGAATAGTGGCAGTAGTGTTTCTGTGTGAATAAATCGTTAAGAGGGAGTTTGGTTTTGTGTACATGAGGACGAAGGAGTCGTCGTGTGTTTACTTATGCTTGTTATAAATAATCGTTTGTGTATATTGTTGTTATTGTTGCTACCACAAGAAGGGTTAATTAAAATGTAATTTAGTGTAAAAGCAGAGTAAATTGTAGAGTAAATCAAATAGAAGAGAAATTCATTTAGTTCTCATACAAAAGAAAACTGTCTAATAGAAATTGATTAAGTTTAACAAATTGTGATTGATTGTTGTAAAAGTAAGTGGCACAGCAACAACATATTGAGATATAATGGAAGAAAGGATTAAATAATTTGCCACAAAGGGATTTCGCTACATCCTTTAAATACACATTTACATACATGTAAAATATACATTCTCTATGAACACATTTATTGCTGTATGATTAAATTAGAGTTCTATTTTCGTGAAGAAACACAGATATGAAACTGTTAAGTTTTAAGTGATTATCCTTGAAAGAAATCAAATTGCCAATAAAATAAAAATTATATACTTTAGTACTGGAATATTAATTTGCTCTTCTTTTTCCACATAGTTTTATTGGATTTTCCGAAGCACATTCATGTTGAATAAATAATAATCATATTGATTTGTACGTAAATAAAATTTGTATAGAATTTCAATAAAAATACATTTTAAGTGGCATTATTTTGGAAAAGTTGGTTATTCGTAAATGAATAAACAAAATCGTAAAGTAATATCGAATGCAATAAAAATAAATTTAAGCAAATAAATGGAAAATGAAACAAATTCAATTCAAATGAGCAGGTGGATGTTAAATCGACAAAAGAAACATCAGTTAAACAAAAAGAATTAAGGTGTCTTTGACACGCCATCTAAGCGGAATATTTATTTATGTACGAGTATGTGTCATATGTAGAGCAAATAAACACAGCATATATTTGTGTGTCTGTGGCTGTGTGTGGGTGCGCGTGTGTTCATTTATGTAAATATGCATACATTATCTTATATGGACATAAAACAATTCACTTTAAAAGGTTTATTAACTAAAACAAATGTCAGACGAGGCTTAAATAACAAAATAAACCGATAAATAAATTACACCGAGCTCCCTTTTTGCATGCTAATTCATTTGCATGATTTAAATTTTTTCGATTGTTTGGGTTTCAAAATTTCCGAGACTTGGCAAATTACCACAATTTGTATGATTTTGCATAAATGTTCATATTTTTAAAGTCCACACAATATGAAGAATAAAAAATACTTAATTGTATTAAAAGAAATGCTTTCATATTTTTAATGGATTTATTTCGAACGAAACTAATTTTTATTGTCAAAAGATTTTTATTACAATAATGATAAAAATTTTATTCAAATAGAATTATAGAAAAATTAGAGTTAATTAATAACGACCCACACTACACGTAAGAACGTTAAAATAATTCTGTTTCGTTAAATAAATGCTTTAAACAGATGATATTTCTTCCCATCCGTAGCCGTATCACAACGAATGGAAAAAACAAACACAGACCGCTGACAATTTAATGCAAGAATATGATGCAGAAAATGTTAAAATGAGTAGAGGCAATAGTCCTAAAAAAGTTTCTTCTACAAACATACTCGTACATACTGAATTTCTTTTAAAGTGATCTAGGTATAATTAATATCGATTTAAATGTCCTTTTCACCCAAAATTTGTTCATATGGAGGGGCAGGTGTGTTTGTTTATTTTAATTCGAAAGTCTATATTTATTGAATTGCTAAGAAATAAAAATATATTTATTTAATTTGTCATTCTTTACTTTTATTTGTTTTTTTTTTTTTTGTTTTGTTTTGTTATTGACATACATATTAACGAACATAACAGTGTATGTACGAGTATGTATGTATTTATGAATTCAATAAATTAATCAGTTTTTATTTATTTTATTTTATGTTTAAATATAAATCATTAAAATGCAACAGTAAAAAATTTTAATACCTACATACTTTTGATTTCTCAGGAAATGGAAGTTCAAAATTTCCCATTTGTGGAAATTTATGTGTAACCAGTATATATCTATTTTTGAAACTTTAGTCAAATTTTTATAAATTCAAAAATTCGCTTGTCATTCAGTTTTCGTTCATAAAATAACATCGGCTATTAGCAAATTTAAATCGGGACAACTTAGTATCATCCATGGAAAATTCTGTTAAATTTTAATCAATCACAGATAGTTTTCTCTCAATATTACACTTACATGCATCATATTCATAAAAACAAATGTACCTTGCTTTAGTGTAATACAGGGCATTTGAAAAACAACAAAATTTCGAACAAACGCAATAGTCCAGTGAAAATTGCAAAAAATGGCAAAAACGCTCTTTTTTCTCAATGACTTTAATATTTAGTGTGAACACTGCTTTTCTGCAGGTTCATCGATTACCAGTACAGTCTGGTTTAATATTGAAATCATAAACCCGTTTGTACAAACTGAAAATATGGTGAACAAATCGTATATTTTAATAGAAGCAGTTAATTTTATGTATAAATAATTGTTAATACTTTCTTTTGCTTACAAAATAAAGCCCTGTTACAGCCCGAATAAAAAAAACCTTTCCATTTACTTTGTATCACTTGAAATCTATTAACGTACAAAAGGTGAAAAGGCAGAAAAACAACTTTAACATTTAACGCGTAAGGAAACAACAATTTGAACAACATGAAAGAAATTCTATCATAATTAATTTGTTGTTTCTTTTAATTTTGACATTTTTCGTTTGATAGCTTAATTGAAATTTGCGTGCCTAAAACTTCATAGATGTGCACACCCCCACACATATACACATACACTCGAGTTATATAACAAACTAATGGGAACTAAGTAACACAAACACACGCACATTTAAACCATAAAATTATTAATTCCTGATGGCGCAATTATGCGTAGCAAACAATTAAAAATGAAATTTCGAACAAACGAAGCGAAAAGTTTTCGGAAAATTAACATTTATTTTCATGGGAAAGTAATAAATTAGCACTTAATCAAAATTAATGTGGCTTTTCTACGAACAACAATAACAAAATAATATTATTAAATTTAAACCAGCAATAAGAAGTAGAAGCTTTGAAAATAGAAGTGAAAATTGAGAACAAATAGAAACGAGAATTACAACATTTGTCAAACAATAAATGTAATGCTGAGATGGTGTTATGAAATAAAATTAAAATTAAAATTAATAATGATGCAACGCTTATAAAACTTAATTAGAGATTAAATCGATGAACAAACAATAAAAATTAAATCGAAAAACAGGAAAAATACAAATAACAAATTTCAAAACCCAGTCAGTCGTACACACATACGACTGCATTAATACCTGCACACATACGCTCGTATTTTTACATCTACAGTGAGCGATAAAACTAACAACAAATTATTAATCAAACTGTTTTTATTGGAAATCTGCAGATATCTTGTAAATTATGAATTCTGAAGACCAGTCAAAACTTAATAAAATATAAATTTTAATAATAACTAAATTATCCAACATCGACCAATATCTTGGCCTATGCATCACTTAAAACTAAATTTATATTTGTTGTAATTTGACACTTTTAACAGTATTTTTAACAATGGATTAAAAATTTGGATAGACAGATAGATCTTTACAAATTCCGGCCAACTTTTAGACTGGAGCAACCGAAACTGGTGCAAAAATATATACGAGTATATAAAAACTGTTTTTCCTTCGACTGTATGTGGAAACATGTCAACAATGGCACGTGTGTGTTTGATACTGGAAATACAAATTGATTTCTTCTCATGTATTATTAGCATGAATATGACACATTTTAATAAATAAGATTTCTATTCTTTTATGTCTAATTTTTTTCAAATACACAAACAACATGTTGTCAAAAGTAAACTTCTTCCCCGTTATTAAACTCTCATTGACTGTCAATCATTGTCTACTTATTGTTGTTGTGCAAATGTACACAAATACAAACATACATACATATTTTGAATTCCCTCATTTAATTTGCTAAAAATATATTCCATCTACTTAATAAAATTGTTTTCAATTCAATTATTTACCTGCCCAAGCGGACAATCTATTATTACGATTTTCCCTTTTCGCTCGGTGAGTTTATGACATGCTTATTTTTCTCTGTTTATTTATTATTTTTTTAAATATTTTGAAGCCAAAATATCATCTCTAGGGACTAATTGGGCAAGATAATATTTATGGAATAAAACAGCCATAGAAATAAATACATTTTAGAATTTTAGAATACATTCGAGCGAATTGGCATTCCTCAGGAGAATGTTCTAAATTGTTTAGCCGTTTTTTTTTTTTTTTTGCTAAACGATGAGTAAAATTTACTATAAAACTTGACTGAATGGTTGAATTATATAAATTAAGTTAATTTTATTAAGTGCATATTTCAAATTGAGTGAATAAAAAAAAAAAGCTAAAAACAATTTGATAAGTCAAATATTTTCATATCAAGCTGAAAATGCTAGAGATCGACAGAGTAGAACGTGGCTTATATATTCACAAAAATACCTTAAATGAGCAGGTGAAAATGCCCCAAAAAAACCTATTTTTCACAAACAAATCATGAGAAAACTTTGTATGAAAATCACACATCATGCAAGCGGGCCTGTAAGCTTAAACCATGAGTATCTCTCTTATAAAAAAAAATATTTACCACTTAAAGCAAAGCAAAACTTAAAAAAAAAACAATCTTTCAATTGTCGAAATTGAAATATTCTGTCGTGTACGCTAAAATTTCCGTACAACAAAGGTGGGGACGAGTGGTGGTAGTAAAATTTCAACACTTTGCCTCCCTCCCTCAAATGTCACACATTGTCATCATTATGATTGTAATATTTTTTCATTTATGATTCAATTTAAACGCTTTAATGTTTCATAATGAGTTGCACATCTGTTCACTAAAAAAATCTATAGACAAGGAACGAGACTCGGTGTTACTTGTTGTAGTTCGATGAAAGATTATGCATCAACATTAGGGAGGTGCGTAAATCAAATTTCTTCTGGGTCTGTCAATAGAAATTTCAGTCATTGGTATAAGTGGAGCGACCTTAATGAAAGCTTTTTGCTTTTTGCTTTCACTTGAAATGTTTTGAAGTGTGCCATAAGTCAAGAAGAAAAAAAAAGGTTTTGTTTGGCAACAAATAAAACATAATTTCATTTATTTTGTTTTTTTTTTTTATTTTCCTTTTTTATAACGTAAATTACATTATTATAATAGTATGAATATGATTTGTTGTTGTGTTCGTTTAAGGGAAGCCTGAATATGATGAACGAAAAAATACTAATAATGAAAAAATAAATACTTTTTAATGTCAGATGTCAAGTGGTTTACAAGCATTTGCAGTCAATAAATCAAAAGAAGGGGTGTATGGATGTGTACGCAAACAAACATCATATTAAATGCTTAAATGAGTGCGAAATTGTTTCCTAATGGTGGATGCGGGATAAAAAGGTTTTTTGATTCTGTTGTTGTTGTTGTTGTTCATAATAATGAAATTATATACAAAAATAATATGAAACAAATTGATATTGAAAGAAAAAAAGTATTTTAGTGTAACAAAATTTATCTCAACGAGTTTCAATCTAGTTCCAAGTGCAGTCGTATTTATTAGAAACCAAAATAAAATATTAAAGAACTAAAGATCTAAAGATCGTGTTCTAGCATCAGCCTATTTTATTTACTTATAGGTAGTTAAAAATCTAAAATCGAATATTAGTGAAGTGCAAGTCACGTCTAAAAGTTCCAGACATTTTAGAAAAAAAAACAAACTTTTTCTGATGAATTTGTAATTAAAAGTTTTAAAGTTTTAATTATTAAAAAGAAATCATTGTAATCATGCAATTCATATTGTGGGTTTTTGTTAGCAGATGTTTATATCAAACAACAGCAACAACAACAACAACAACAACACTAATAAAAACTAATATTTAGTATTTAGTTTTTGTTCGAATTTATTATTCACCCCAAAATGACATTTTATTCTTCTTACTTTACCTTGTTAAACAATTATAGTTTTATATTCAAAAACAAAACACAAACCGCATAAATTATTGCATAATTACCCTGACAACCTTTCAACAAAAAAAAAAATTATACCACAAATACATATAAAAAAAAAAAAAATAAACAAAAGGAACCAAGTCCTTCATACCTTTCGTCAGCTTTTTATACTCATGTTTGTCCTGTTGTTGACTGTTTTTTTGTTTTCATACTTTGGCTCAAGTGTTTTGACTTTTTTGTTTAATATTTTTTAATAAATCCCTTTAGCAAATATTGTGAATGAATTTGGAAAAGAAGGAGGCTAATAATGTGTTAATTGTTCTACACCCTCTAAATTATAAACACTCTGAGCTGGCAACAAATTGTGTAAGAGAAATTTATTAGCTTTTTTATATAAATAAAATTCTTAACAAAAATATTACAAAGTTAGAAAGAAGTCCTTTATGGAGAAATAAGTGAATGTAATTAATAAAGAGATATTAATGAGTATAAAATAAATTTATTAAATGAATTGTATAAAATAAAAAAAATAAGTATTACAAGTGAGTGCCGAGCGAAGTATTTCTTAAACATTATTGTCTTAATTCGAAGATCACCTGTTTTCAAAATTTTATAGAAAAATTCTCAAATACAATTGAGAAATCGGACTTACGTAGTCTATAAGTATGGATTCTTGGTTTTAATTTCCCATTGGTCCAAATGAGTGACAAACAAAAATGTGCCCACAAATAGCCAAATTCCCTTAGAGATCATCAAAAATTTACATAAATTTTTATTTTCAAAATTTTATAGAAAAAATTCTCAAATACAATTGAGAAATCGGACTTACGTAGTCTATAAGTATGGATTCTTGGTTTTAATTTCCCATTGGTCCAAATGAGTGACAAACAAAAATGTGCCCACAAATAGCCAAATTCCCTTAGAGATCATCAAAAATTTACATAAATTTTTATTTTCAAAATTTTATAGAAAAATTCTCAAATACAATTGAGAAATCGGACTTACGTAGTCTATAAGTATGGATTCTTGGTTTTAATTTCCCATTGGTCCAAATGAGTGACAAACAAAAATGTGCCCACAAATAGCCAAATTCCCTTAGAGATCATCAAAAATTTACATAAATTTTTATTTTCAAAATTTTATAGAAAAAATTCTCAAATACAATTGAGAAATCGGACTTACCTAGTCTATAAGTATGGACCCTTAGCTTTAATTTCCTATTGGTCCAAATGAGTGTCAAACAAAAATGTGCCCACAAATAGCCAAATTCCCATAGAGATCATACAAAGTTATCTTAGTTAAGATACATTTATATCAAGTAGCAAAGATGTAAACCAAGAAGTTTCATCGAGCTATGTTGGCAATGTCCCGACTAAACATATTGAACTTTTGAGTTAAATATGTCATGACGTAAGCTCTTACGTAAAACATATTTAACTCGGCATATTTGTCTTCACAGATATAAAAAATTATAAGACGAGTTAAACTCTGTTGTAGTTTGTAAATATTCAATTTGTAGGTTTAAGATTCTGATCAATCAGGTGTTTAAAAATTCGCATTCATCAGTTGTATGTATGTATGTATGATACAAGTAAATATTGATCATCGCATAACTTCCCCATAACTGAACCGACTTTCAAAATAATTTTGCATTCGAATTATTTTGTTGGCAATTGCCTTTGTGTTCAGTTTAATTCGCCCTTTGTATTAAAATACATACATATGTGACCTGCTCCACGAAAAGGGACCTCTGCGCCGAAAAAAAATTTTTTTTACTTCTTGAGTGATTCTTATAGGGAAAAAAACGCTTTTTCAAATGCCGCAAACCGCAACCGTTTCTATGTCTTTTAGTTTTTTTTACAAATCACCTGTAAAGATGAACATAATTAATGAAAATCATCGGTTTAAACGCGTTTTTCTCAATAACTTCTTTTCGGCGCAGAGGTCCCTTTTCGTGGAGCAAGTCACATATGCATCTCTTTTGTCTACAATTATAAATTGCTTAGAGAATATTAGGAAGCTCGAGATTTGAAAACCGCAATTCTCTAAAATAATGAATTATCTAAAGTAACATATAAGAATCAATAGTTCATACTCATAAATAACAAAGTTATTTTATAAGAACGAGGATTGCGAAGCGCAAAGGGTGCATATCGATGGCTCAAGATAGAAAGGTCGTATCTCAACTTTTATCTACATACTTTACAGGAGAAGGAAAAAACTCAATAAAATCTTTAGTTAGTTAGCTCAAACTAAAGCTTTTTTTAATTACTGTAAATCTGTTATTCGTCAACATAGGAAAGTGAATTTTTAAGGGAGGTGTATTTGAGTTTTGTCTACCAGAAAATGTAAAAAAACCGATTTTGTAAAACGAGACACGACCTTTCTATATTTAGCCATCGATATATCTAGTAATTTATATGTACATATATGTAGGTATAACTAGTTAATAATCTTACAATATAAATTGTGGGTTAAGAAATATCCAAGCTCCGCATATATAACAGTGGACAGAAGAGTGTTAAACGAACGGTAATCTCAAGTATAAAAAAAATTTGTAACTAAATTACTCATTTTGGAGGACTTCATTTAAGTGAAAATGTTGTAGTGCTGGATTTTTGTGGTTTGCAGCTTTTGCGCAATAAAGCGGGGAACATAGAAGCGGGACAGGAACTACTTACTGTGTGTTTTGTTCAATTCTAATATTTTGTGTTATTCAATAACATTAAATAAATATATAGTAACAAATTATTTGTGTCGAACGTATTCGTCATAAATTGTTAAATAAAGAAATTAAATATTCAGTTCTGGTTTGGGATTCGAGTGATTTTCACAACCAGAATTTAATACTCTAGAAGTCTTGCGATTTATTTATAAAAGGTTTTTTATAACGAAGAGTGTACTCGTATGTACGTAGTTCGTATTTTATTTTAAATCTTAATAAATCTAATACAAATCAGTACAATTCGTTTTTTCTGTTTTTTTAGGAAACTCTCAAAGATTAAATTTTAATTAGTGCATGTAGGTACTTGCTTTTCATTCATTAGGAATTTAACTAAAACTGAAATTTGTTCATATTCGTACTGGTAAAATGATATGCGGCGCCTAAAATTGAATTAAATTATTTCTATTGTATATGAAATGCAAACTTTCGTTCATGGGATAAATAAAGAAAAAAAACACATGCTGATTAAATATAAAAATCCAACAATTAAGTCCCGCAGTCATAATTAAACGTGTACCTTAAATATTATACGAGATTTTGTTGTTGTTGTTTTAAATATGTAATTACAATTGATCTGAAAGTATGGAAATAAATATGTTTGTATGAATGTACTGGAGTTGGTTAGGATACATCTCATGCGATTTGCATGCAAAATGAATTATATGCATCTAAAATACATTTAAAAATTTTCATTATCTAAATATCCACACTTGCACTTTGTGAGTGAGACTATTCGTGATCGTGATACATTTTTCTTTACACTCCTCGCCATCGTAAAATAATTTCGTTCATGCATAATTTATTTTTTATCATGAGAGTGCATGATCTTGAATGCAATGCTACTCACGATCCCAACTCTAGTACCTACAAACACATTTACGTTTCTCTTTCTTTCTAATAAACATTTTTAATAATCGTAGTACTCGTATGTGTGGCTCATACCTTAATTCGATTAAACAAAAGAAGTTTCATAAATCTGACAGAAATTTTGACATGTTTTATTTGTGCAATTTCATTTCATGTTTTTTTTTCTTTGGTTAATTTTTAAATTTGAAGGTTAATTTTTAGTTCCGCCCTTGTCAAGTTATTGAATTCTTCGTTCATTCTTGACTGATTATATTGTTCATGTATTTTGGCATCCTGTGTATTTTCCTGTATTTTACCTTGAATTACCTACCAGACAAAAGCCACAATAAATTGAAATATTTTTAATTAGCTAAAATGCCGACAATGATATTAACTTTCAGGCAGGATAATCTGAATTTCACACATACATACGTACAACTGATGAATGCGAATTTTTAAACACCTGATTGATCTGAATCTTAAACCTACAAATTGAATATTTACAAACTACAACAGAGTTTAACTCGTCTTATAATTTTTTATATCTGTGAAGACAAATATGCCGAGTTAAATATGTTTTACGTAAGAGCTTACGTCATGACATATTTAACTCAAAAGTTCAATATGTTTAGTCGGGACATTGCCAACATAGCTCGATGAAACTTCTTGGTTTACATCTTTGCTACTTGATATAAATGTATCTTAACTAAGATAACTTTGTATGATCTCTATGGGAATTTGGCTATTTGTGGGCACATTTTTGTTTGACACTCATTTGGACCAATAGGAAATTAAAGCTAAGGATCCATACTTATAGACTAGGTAAGTCCGATTTCTCAATTGTATTTGAGAATTTTTTCTATAAAATTTTGAAAATAAAAATTTATGTAAATTTTTGATGATCTCTAAGGGAATTTGGCTATTTGTGGGCACATTTTTGTTTGTCACTCATTTGGACCAATGGGAAATTAAAACCAAGAATCCATACTTATAGACTACGTAAGTCCGATTTCCGACAATGATATTAACTTTCAGGCAGGATAATCTGAATTTCACACATACATACGTACAACTGATGAATGCGAATTTTTAAACACCTGATTGATCAGAATCTTAAACCTACAAATTGAATATTTACAAACTACAACACAGTTTAACTCGTCTTATAATTTTTTATATCTGTGAAGACAAATATGCCGAGTTAAATATGTTTTACGTAAGAGCTTACGTCATGACATATTTAACTCAAAAGTTTAATATGTTTAGTCGGGACATAGCCAACATAGCTCGATGAAACTTCTTGGTTTACATCTTTGTTAGTATCGGTTCAAAATATCGCTGGAAATTTTATTCAAGGAGTAATTCACACCAAATTTCAAGATATTTACAGAGATGTAAATATTTATGATAACTTTGTGGTGGGGGTAAACATTTCCCCAGTATTAAAAAACTTATCCTAATGGTCGAATAAAAACCATGTACAGAAGAAAATTTTGAATAAGGTAAGTGCTCCTAAGTTCGGCATGTCCCAGTAGTCGGCAGTTTTCAAATTTAAACTCAAATAACTAAGAATAACACTGATAATATATTAAAGTAAGAACACATATGCTTCACAAATACTCCCAGAATTATATATGAGACAACAGAACTGATCATATTTCCATAGTTTATTGCAGTCGTTGGCTTTAGTAAGTGACTCTTTTACAACACGTGTGGTAGTGCTTGTTTCTTAGTAAAAATTTAGTGGCTAAGCTGACTTTGTAAGGCATGTAAAAACGTCAATTTTAGCAAATTTTAATCGGAAAAGATTTTAAAAGGCTGAAATCTGCTCAAATAATAGTATTACAGTGTAGATTTTTAAAAAAATTGCATTTTTCCGGTATATTAAGGGATGCCGGCATTAGGAACAAAAAACTCGTTAGTTTTCCAGTAGTCGGCATTGGGGTGCCGACTACTGGGAAACAAGCGAATTCTTCCGATTTAACTCAAACTTGAGAAAATTGTTTATTCGCCATTTTGCAAACCATTGTATGTATAAAAATTGAGTTTAAAACAAGTTTACCTAGTAGTCGGCATAGTTTCAAATTAGTTATTTACAACCTGCCGACTACAGGACAATAGCTATCCCAATGTCGGCAGTGGTTTTTTGTACTAGTTTTGTTTAACTATAATGCCAAAAATATGTTGAGATTTATACTAACTAGTCTCAGATATAATTTGAATTAAAATATGAATACCAAAAGAAAAATATTCGGAACAGTCTCTACAAGATGCACTGACTGAAATAAGGGTAGGCGGCATTTCCATATTAGGGTACAGTGGTAAATTAGGTGTTCCACGTTCGACTTCACAAGACATGTTACAAGTTCGCGTTCTTGAGGGTCCTCGAAGATTCGGCCCACAAACTATTCTATGGAATGCTGAAGAAAATTGTTTAGAAAGATGGTGTAATGATTTGGCGAAATGTGGTTTTCCACTTAAAATGGACGATTTACTGAACACAGTTCAAGAAATTATTAAAGAAGACAAACGAGCCACACCATTTTTAAGCGATCGTCTGGTCAGAAAGTGGTTTTTTAAAAAATGGTTGTCCGAATTGAAATACTTTTTGAGCGATCAAAATAAACTTTATATTTTGAAAGCTATGAGGGACGAAACTAGTGTTTCCATGTGTCCCAAAACTGGAAAAGTTCTGTCACCAAAGGGATACTGCAATGTTTACACCGTTCTTTTTATCCGCTTCTTGATACGGTTCTTTCGGATCTTAAAATGGAAGAAACGATTAAGAATGGGTTTTGAAAGTGTGGCCTTTATCTATTTAATCCTGATAGTGCGGATTATACTAAATGCGTTATTAACCGTTAGCAGAATTAGCAAACGATCTTAAAAATGTTAAAATGTTTAGAGAAACGGATTATGATAAAGACATTTAGATTATCAACCTCATGAGCCGTAGCTTACTTGAAATAGGAATTGATTCAAATGTAGCTATTGAAGAGATTCTCGCTTTAAAAAATGGAGAAAACATTTAAAATATCGAAATTTTAGGCAACGTTACAGAGCAGTCAGGGACATATACTTATATTTAATGAAGATGATCAGCTAAGAAATATTGGGTGTGATACCTGACTCAGTGGTATCACCTTAAATGCACCGAATTCAAAACTATGCAATACGATGACGTTATGGAATTAGAAAGTACCTTCCTTCCTTCATTTTTAATAGAGTTAGACTCCTCGAATGCACAAATACATATGTTGGTATAAAATACCTTGCTTTTACCTTTAATATATCAGTTAAGTACAAACAATGAATTCCAAGGGCTGAAATATGCAAAAATATTATTTAGTATTAATATTTTTAATTATTGGTCGAATATGAATTAATCCTTCGTTCCTGCATGATCTCATAACAAATGTAGAAGCGTAGTTAATTTATTTTATATCAATAACAGTATGATTTCTATCTAAATGTATTGTTTTCTTCACTAAAATATCATATGCCGACAATAGGAACATAACATGCTGAAAAGTGGAAAAGTGGTGCCGACTATAGGCAAATGTGCTCTTTTTTACAAAATCTGTAAATTTCTCAATTTTAGTACAAAAATATTTAAATTTAACATAATTGAGCTAAAACAATACAAATTAGTGATTTATATTAAATAGCTATCAATCCAACAGCTTATTCACACGTGCAAAGGCACTGGGTTATAAAAAAAGCAAAAGTCTTAAACTGCCGACTACTGGTACACTTACCCTACAAACATGGTGTTGGAATTATTGCGTTTTTGTGAAACCCGATAAAGTTGTCATTCAAGTTTGTATTAAAAACAAAAACAAAAACGACTTTCTGTTAAAAAAAGCAATGTTTAATTTTTGACTAGTTATTTTCCTTAGAAGTTGGTAGAATTGGTTTCGGTTAAAAAAAAAACTAGAAACTTAAAAATTGTAATTATTACTTTAGTCCCCTCCACGAACATGGCCTGACTCCGCCGGTGAATAAATCATTCTCATAGAAAAAAATAATAGACAATGTATGTACATACATACATACATACATACATACATACATACATACATACATATGTATGTAGTATGTGTATATTTCTATTAGGATATCCTTTTATCCACATACATATGTACCTAAAATATAAGTTTGAAGGTTTGTTGTCTTTTTCAGCGATATTAAAACAAAATAAAGAATTTCTAGAGCCCCAGGGGCAAATTATTTACATTTTGGATTATTTGTTAAAAATGAAATAAATTTAACAAAATAGAAACAGTTCCCTAACACAATATTAAATATAGAAACAGTTACATTTGTAGTGAAATTAAATGTCAGAGTGTGAGTGTATAAAAACAATAAACAGGAACAAGAGTGAGAGAAGAAAAAAAAAATAAAATTTAACTGCTTATTAAATACGCATAAACAACTTTTGTTGCAAACAAAACTGTCAATAGAACAAACGACAACATCAAACGCCCCTCTTCACAGATTCGAGTGACTGGATGAAAAACGAAACGCCTGGTTTAATACGAAGAAGTTTTATTAAAGGACTCTTGGTTTAGCAGCTAATTAAATACATTGTGACACGTGACTAAAGAGTAAATACACAAATTTTAATACACTGCTGTCAGGTTAGCGTTATTTTTTGGTGCTTGTTGTTGTTTCTGCTACTGCTGCTGCTGTTCGAAATGGCATTTAACAAAAAGTGGTTGGTTGAATGGCTGGTTCACAGATTCTTTTGAGAAAAACTAAAATTTGAAATAGATTTTTGTCGTTAGCAGGCGGAATGGTTACAAAATTTCTATTTGAATTTATTTGATTCAATAAGTCGGTCGGTCACATGCTCAGTATTACATTACATTATGATTTTTGACGTTGAAATAAAAACCGTTATTACAATTGCAAGTGCGTGTGTGAGAATTTACTGTAGACAAATACATTTAAACAAAAGCAATCACGTGTTTTATTTACACAACCATGTGATTAGTTTAGTATTAGTGTCAACCTTTTAAAATGTACACATTCAAATATTTATTTACATATGTATGTATATATGTATGAATGTACATGTATGCACATACATACATGTGTGTCTATACATATATATTTTAAGAAAACATGATCAACATTAGATGTTATCAAAATTGTAGTAGAAACGGCAAATTCTTATTTCTAAGTTATTTTTTATGAGAATATTATTAACCAAAATTAATTATTGGTATAGCTTATGCACACATACATACATAGTCGTATATACGTACATATATGTACATATGTATGTATATTAGCCCTTAAAGTTAGCACTGCTAATTATATGCGACATAAAACCACTTTTTAATGAACACAACTTAGAAACTACTTGTTAAAAAGTGACATGTAATATTGAAACTATAAACGCCTTACGTATGTTCGTTCATATGTAAATACATAAGCATGTATATATGTATTTATTAACATACGAGTATCTCTAACGCATATCGGCATTTAATAAATATATTTGATGAACTCAATCTATTGTTATTGTTCCTTGTTTTTTTTCAGTTCTCAGTAAAGTGTCTCATTTAATTAAAGCACAAAACGAAGCGATTCCTTTTACAGTACGTCCTAATAACCGCCGGCAAAATTTCAATGCTTTTAAGTTTTAGCGGCATTAACTGACAATTGTCTAAGAAAATCCAGCTTCAACAATATAATGGCATCCAATTACTTATTGTTGGCTTTATGAAAACGTATCTTAAACAAAAGAAGATGAATAAAAAGAATTTTTTCTCGTTATTTTTTAAGGTGTACGATCTACTCGTAAATGTATATGTATGTATGTGTGTATGTTTATGTATGCCAATAATGATAGCACGCAGTTATTAACGAATCCTTTGTATTCAATTAAAGAGTTAAAGTTGTAGTACCTATTTTGTTTTGAAATTTGAAATTTTTCTATCGGAACTAAATATAAAATTAAACTTTATATTAAAAGGAAATTAATGGACGAAAACGTATGCCAACATTTCACGAATATTTTGGAGCAACCTTACAAAGAAACCAAAAATAAAATATGTTTGTATACGTACGATCAACTAAGATATTAGAAATTTTTTTCTGTTACAAAAACGTCATGACAAGAAAATCTTTTTCACAAAAACATTCATTCCTGTCTTGCAAACGAAAAAATTAGACACTTTAGACGATTAGACGATTTTTTTCTTTCAGTGTACCGATTCTACTTAACGAAAAATTTATTAATAGTTATTCATTTTTTTAGTTTTATTATATTATTTTTATATTTTTTCAAAAATATATTCTCTTGAAAATTTAACTAAAAAATAACGAATTTTTGCAGATTTAAAAACCCCATTTTAAAATTAACAACTAAACTTAAATTTTATTGAATTTCTTATATATTTCTTATTCATAATTACTCGTCAAATATGTTATCCTCCTAATGTATACACATACATACTAACACACTCGTATATACATATACATATACACTTTTAACACATGCACATATTGTTATGTGCTCAAGTTAAAAGTCAATTTTCCAATTTGCAAACTGTCAGAAACATACTCCAAAGTAATTTGCTTCCAACTTTTTTCTCAAACTTTAATTTTAATCAGAGTGTATTTTATTCCAGATGTGGTGGCATGAATGAATAGAGAGTGCGTACTATAAACTTTTCGTTTTCGGTTTTCAGTTGTTCCATTTTATTTGAATTCTTTCATTTGGGTGGACTAAACTAAACGAACAAGATGAAAGGACAAAGCATACATACATATGTACATATACAATTGTCCAATACTCTTCGTATAGAGAATACATTTTATTCTATCAAAGTATCCCAGCAAACATTTGCTAACGACATCTATGATTTCGAAAAAAAAATTTAATTTAAATTTCTTTTAACACATTAAAAGGACTATTGTGTAATAGTACATTTGCAGGACTTACGACTTTTATCTGACTAACATCGGTCGGCATCAGTGATGTTAACTTGTTTTGTTTTAATTTGATTATTCCGTTTTGTGCTTGAGAAGTTAGAAAATATTTTTTTAATTAAGGAGTGGTTGCGTCCGCCCTCAAAGAACTGTAGGTAGAAATAGAATGAGTAGACACTCTCGACTGATATCGGCGAAAGGAAGTATATTTTGGGATTTGTAACCAGTCTGTGTGTGTGTGTGGCTCTTTTTGTACTTACAAGTCGCGTGCTGTTTGAATGGAGATGTGTTTGCTAGTGTGCGTTTTTGCTACCAGTTGAGGTAAGAGATGTTGAAGAGAACAAAGTTTTCCAATAAAATTGCCATCATGATGATGTTTTCAGGTTAAACTCAATGACAGCCATTCTGTTTCAAGCTATTGCGATGGATACAATGTTTCCTCATCATCCCCACCTGCAATGCCATTGAAACTTTCCATCAAATAAACTTGCAACCATAAATTGTTCAGTTAATATACTCGTTACAACATTTGTTTGCTCTAAATGATGTCAGCATGCGGAAGGTGGAGGAAGGTTAACAAAAGTTTACGAAAGAGATTAAACATGAAAAGTGGTTGATGGCACTAACAGAGGTACTTTTTTTTTACTTCTGCGTCAGTTTTGGGGGATCAGTGGGGCTGAGATAGAAGTTCATCAGGTAAACAAAATGGGGGAAAATTTTCAAATAGATTGAATGTGAATTAAACGAAATAAATACATACACAAACAAACAAACAAACAAACAAACAAACACACAGATGCATACATACACACATTAATACACATACACATATTAAGTTAAATAAACTGCTGAGTTAGTTTTATCTCACTTTTTGTGCGTGCTGTTTTGCAACTCTGATTAAAATTGAGAAGCTTTTTATAAAGCTCCTTAACTGTAAATGGGTGGCAATTAAAAGCAAAACAAGTTGGGGTAAGTGGGCGTTGTTGTTTTTTTTTTTAATTTTATGTTCTTCGTTTAATAAAGTTTCTTGTATTAAAATTGTATAAAAGTTGTTTGTGTGTTTTTATTTAAGTTTTCATGATGTTTATTTTCATTATGGCGCGCCATGAATGGAAATTACAAAATTGATTTTTAATGATTTAATTAAAATGAAGAAGCTGGCAGTATTCTTCTCTTTACCCACATTAACGCACACCAAAATATTTTATTAAAACGCGCGTTCCCTTAATAGAGAATGGCCCTAACTTTATTTATTTTGAAAGCACGTTTTTCTGCTTGTATCTATAACTTCAAAGGTTACCTGTCGAAATTTGAAAATTACTCGATTTGAGAAAAATAATGACTTAGGGCCTTTGTATATTAAGGAAACTATATGTGAATCGAAAACTGAAAAGTTGAAAATTTCAATTAACCAACAAGATAATGTATTTATATGCAATTATGTTTGTAATTTTAGAAATTTAAAATATTGTCTTTATAATTCATAATATTGAAATTGTGACTTTCATAAAGAACCAAAAATTAAAATAAAATAAATCGAATGTATCGCAATTTTGGAAACCAACGCCCAAAAATAGTGTTAAGCTTGCTAAAAAATATAAGCAGGAGAAAAAACGCAAAACCTTGGTGTAGTTTTAATGATAAAGAATTTCAAACTTCAAAAATCCTTATTAAAAATAATAAAGAGAGTATGAAACTACCTCTTATACCGATACCATGAATAGAACTTAGCATTCTTAGAATTCAAACTTTTTCGGAATAACAGTGCTTAAATTTTATACGACTATCTTTTAAATCTTGAAATACAATGTAATAAACGGTGGCACGAAATAAGCCCCAAATCGAAAAATGAAATAAGCCCCAAAAAATTTTCAAATTTTTTGTTTGGGGTTTATTTCATTTTTTTTGGGGCTTATTTCATTTTTTAAAAATTTGGGGCTTATTTCATAAAATTTTTTGGGGCTTATTTAATTTTTTAAAAATTTGGGGCTTATTTCATAAAATTTTTTGGGGCTTATTTCATTTTATTTGGGGCTTATTTCATATCCGTAAAATAGATCTAAAATCCTTGCGCCCTGCTGTAGGCCGGTTATGCAGAGAATACTTTGAACGCGAAGCCTGTGTTCGATATACCATAGAGGATAAATTCCTTGCGCCCGGCCATAGGCCGGTTATGCAGAGAATGCTTGGAACGCGAAGCCGTTGTTCGATATACCATAGAGGATAAATTCCTTGCGCCCGGCCGTAGGCCGGTTATGCAGAAAATACTTTGAACGCGAAGCCTGTGTTCGATATACCATAGAGGATAAATTCCTTGCGCCCGGCCGTAGGCCGGTTATGCAGAGAATGCTTGGAACGCGAAGCCGGTGTTCGATATAATTTAGAGGATAAAATTCTTGCATTTTATGATTTCTTCTTAAGCTTACATCATAAAGTTAACAAATTTTGGGTTTATTTCATTTTTTTGGGGTTTATTTCATTTTTTAAAAATTTGGGGCTTATTTCGTAAATTTTGTTTGGGGCTTATTTCATTTTATTTGGGGCTTATTTCGTAAATTTTGTTTGGGGCTTATTTCATTTTTCGATTTGGGGCTTATTTCATTGGGGCTTATTTCGTGGTGCCGTAATAAACACACGTATGAATATGTATGTATGTATCTATACGTACATTTGGGATTTTAAAATAAGAACAAACGTTGTATGCAAATTGTAGAGTGTAAATAGTTACCAAGTCATTCGTTGTATTCTTTACTTTTTGTAGGTATTCGTATTAATTTATAATTAATTTACACAAACTGTATTAAATTAATTATAAATGCGACTGACTGACTGACAGAGAGACAAGCATGCAAACACACGACAAACTTATTGGCAAACTTCAATTACACCCACGTTTTGCAGTTAATGCCGCACAATCTCTTGCGTACCACTCACCCCATCCTGTTTGTTGTTGTTGATGTTTTTCCTTTCTATTTATCTCAATTAGTGACTCTGACAGTCTGGCCACCATACCATCAACCATTTCAGGTTGATTCCTTGCTATTTATGTATGTATGTATGTGTGAATGTGTGTAGTACATAATTGGTGTCTGTCACAGTTTTCTATTCTACTCACCTAATTTATCCACTTGTTAGTTGTGTTGTTGTTGTAAATAATTCTAATTATAGACTGTTTTACTTAATTGAATTTTATGTATTTTTCTCGTTTCGTCTTTGGTCTCTCCGTCGATTTCTTCGTATTTCTGCGTTCTCAGCAACTACGAGAATTTCGCTTTTATTTGAGATGAAGCTCTTCATTGACAAATCAAAATTTATGTAAGAAGAGGAATGAAAAAAAGATACAAGCTGCAATGCCGCCATTTTGTTCAACACATGCATAAGCAAGAAATATGCACATACATACATATCGTTGCCTTAATCTATAAAGGCCCTAACAAAGTCTTTCAAACTGATTTTATGCATTCGTTATTTTTTCAATTCGCATTTTATTCTCTAATGTATTGAAATATACAATAAACTCGATTTGAAAAACTAATGAACATCATACGTACTTATATCCTTTTTCTCTTCGACAACTTTTGCACCAGAGTGTTCATATTTATTTAGTTTTATAATTAAGCTCATTAATTTTTAATTATATTTTATGGTTTTTGTGTAAAAAGGAGAAAACGAGAAAAAGTAAAATACGTGATGAAGCTTTTCCCGTTTCCGTGTACATACATATTTCGTTAATTTTGTTATTCTTCTCCTTCTTAATGCTATTTTACTTGTCAAATTAATGACATTTAACTAGACGCCTGATACAATCATATATTAAATATTTAGTCGTCTTCAACTTGCCTCCATAATTGTGATAAACGCTGAATGTGTTTGTGTGTGTATGCGTGTGTATGTGAGCTAGTATATGTTGTGCTCCAAGTTTAATTAATTTTTTCGTTCATTAAACTAATTGCTGCCTAAAGTGGTTTTATCAGCAAAGAATGTGAAGCATTAAACGAAGTCATAATTGGTTTGGTAAAGTTTTAAAAATTAATTTAGAGACGACAATAACGAAACTATTTATCACAGGAATAAACAGGATTCTTACATATACTCGTACACATATTCATACATTCAAACATTTAAAGTCTAAAATTTCGTAATTATGTTTAAGAGCTTAACTAAGAAAATTGTGAATTTTTTACTTTCAGGTTTGGTTTCAAAATCGCAGAGCTAAATGGAGGCGTCAAGAAAAATCAGAAAGTTTGAGGCTGGGACTCACACATTTCACCCAACTTCCGCATCGATTAGGTTGTGGTCCTTCCGGTTTACCAGTCGATCCCTGGTTGTCACCGCCCCTGTTATCAGCACTACCAGGTAAATGAACTGAAGACTTTGCCTAAATTTTGGTTTGATTTCAAGTTTTAATATTTTTAGGATTTCTTTCACATCCTCAAACCGTTTACCCATCGTATTTAACCCCACCATTAAGTTTAAATCCATCGAACCTTGCGATGAGTAGTTTAGCTGGAATGGGACCACACGGGCCCGGTATGCATGGACCGCACTCAACAGGACACCATCAGCCTCCATCTGGAATCTCCTTGGGAAATAGTAATCCTCATGGCAGTCATCAACATTTGCAGCTATCACACCTGTCACCACATTTGTCACGCATGTCGCCACAGACAATGGCCTCAATGAATCCACAAATTACAGTTTCGAATTCAATGTCATCAACGTCAACAACATCATCAAGTGTATCGGCGACAAATTCTCCTTTGACCTCACTACCACCCCCTTCGCTAAGTTCGTCTGTTGCTATTGCACCACAATCACCGCAAAATCTCACCACTGCTAATGGTGACAATGAATCTCTCTCGTCTGCAACAAAATGCTCTTTAGCAAATATAGATGTGGTGGATGTGGGACGCGAAAGTCCTATTCCCATGACAAATACAACAGCAACAACAAATAATGGTTCCACTAATTCAAATGTCAACGAGTCATCAACGCCACCACTACCTTCTGCTGCCTCTTTGTCTAATGCTTCGTCTACGACAGCATCAAACCAACAGCCACAAACAACAGACATTCGCTCAAATTCTATTGCAACTTTGCGCATCAAGGCCAAAGAACATCTCGAAAATATAAATAAAAGTTTAACTATGGTTTAAAATGTCTGGTTAACCATAACCAAACATACTATCACAAATGAAATTTAAATTTTTATTTTTGTTATTTTCTTCACAATTCACCAAGCCTTTCTTTTCCCTCCTTTTGTCTTACGGTCAAATCTTTGTGACATCCAAACGATAGTGTTTTGTTTGTATGCATGTGTATGCATTTAATGGAAATCATTTGTAGACCTACACACATACACAAATAGATTAATCATGTATTTATATTAGTGACGAATTAAGAGCTTTTCAGTTTAAAACGTAACTTATAACAACATTCATTCCCTGTAATTAAATAAATCTTTAAGATACATAATATTAACATAAGAACAAAATATACGAATACATACAAATAACATGATATTTAAAAAAATTCAACAATTTTATAGATTAATTCAAATGCGTTTCATAGTAGATCCGCTTAAAAAATTTGCATTATGTTTTTTTTTTTTTTTTTTTGTTTAACAGAAGCAAAAAATGATTTTAATGAATTGAATTTTTATTTAAAACTTTAAATTTATAGTTTACATACGAGTACATACAGTAAGTGATAGACTACTTACTTACTACTAGATCATTAATAAATAAATTGAAATTTTAAAACTATGAAAATAATCTGTTGAATTTATTTTTTAAATTTTCGATATTAAATCTTATATCCTCTATGACAAGGACTCTCACCATTGTGTGGTACGCGGACGATTAATAATTGAGTTTTAATACATGCATACGTACAGATAAAACCAGGCACGCATCCATGGAAAACGTTATACAAATGCAACAAATAAAGGATGCAAAAAGATTCTCTGAACTCAATATCGCCAATATGGCCCTGACACCAAAAAACTTTTATAGTCCCTCAATTTAATACTTAACTTAACTCAATAAACTCGCTTAAAATTGATCAAGTTAGATTTCTTATGTCAGCTATAAAGTGTCCACTGCACAAAAAACGAGAATTTCGCGCACCTTTTATAAAAGGTTACATGAATTTTCGAGAAGAACATAGTCTGCACTGATGCAAATGTTACATACTCTGTAGGTAATATTAACATCACTTGATATACAATGTAGTGCATGACATATATTTTTAGAGAGATAATTGAGTCGACTTTTTATATGTCTTCAACTAAATTAAATATTTAAAAACTTGTCGTTACATTTTAGCTGATGAAAAAATTGAAGCGGTTTCTTCTTTTCTATTTCTGATACTGAAACATGTAAACATTATCTAAGCAAAATGCAAACATTTTTAGTTTTGTTAAACTGGGGTCAACTGGCTTACGTTACTTTATGTTTAAAATTGATTTGCTTGGTCTAAGTGCGTTAAGTAATAAAACACATTTTTTATAAAAAACTAGCTGATCCCGGTGTACTTCGCTACCCCCTCGTTATAAAATAAAATTAAAAGGATTTATATATCCTATTGTGACGATCGGTCCAGTAGTTAAGACTATATTACGATTTTTAATTTTAATAAAAAGGAGCGTGGTCCCATCCACTTTTCTCCCGGTACGTATTCCAAATTATGCCAATACCATATGTACCAAATATCATCTACGTAGGTCAAAAAATGCCCAAAATATGGCGATTTCAATTTTTGGGTTATATGGGAGCTGCCACGCCCACTTGTCCGATAACGCCCATTTTTGTCCTGATTACTCACATTAGTAACATATGAACTATTGCAATGTTTCTAAACTCTTGCTATCACAATAGTCAAGATATATGATGTTATTCAATTTATGTGGGAGGGGCTACGCCCACTTGAAATATTAAAAGCCTAAAACCATCCTCTATAAATTCCCTTTTGAATGACACCAGTTTGGGTCAAATCGGTTGGATAGTTTCCGAGTCTATAGCGAACATGGGTACAAACATTTTTTGTATTTTATATATATAGATTATCTGGCAAGAGGATTTTTAAACTAAGGTGCGGTTTCCAAATGACTTGTGTAGAAATTTTGTATGGGAATCAATAAAAAAAACTGAGTATGTATATTAATTGTAATTTTTTAAATTACTACGAACTGTTTATTATTAATATTTGTTAATATTTGTACAGGCTAAAGTTCGTAAATGTTTATAATCAGAGAAATATTAGGTAGACATTGTTAACATATTTCGAGCAACAAAGTAAAAATTTAATATTCATACTAGGGATGCAACCGATACCGATACCGATATATCGGCGATACTTCTGGTTTTCCGATACATCGATATCGGCGATATTTTACTGTCGATACGCCGATACTTCTTATATTTTTCTTTAGAGTTTTTTGAACAAAACATTCAATTTTCAACTCTTTTTTTTTTGCATGACAACTATGAGAAATAACATATTAAAAGCAGAACATAAAATCAAAACAGAATACATAATGAAATTGTTTTTGCTATTTTGCTTTGCATTTTAGTTATGAAATGTTCTCTCAATGCTAAGTCTTGTATGTGTTTGTATGTTTTAAGATTTTTTTCAAGGCGCATTAATACAAGTGGTGGTAATTCTACAACAATTACAACTTAAAATAACAACTGACATCTTAGCCCCTATGTCCTAACCTATTATATATCTACAATTATTGACCCTCGATACAAAGCTCGAATATTTCAAAGACAATCGACTTCAATCCTATCGAAAAAACGTATTATTGAGCTGCTTAACATGACTCTACATTGCGAAAGTGTTAAAAGTGACACAGTCCTCCCTACACCTCGCAAAAGTTCTGATAAGTCTACGAGAAGTACTCGCTTTTGGAGCGTATGTGAAAAAATTATTAGAGAATCCGAGGAGGATGAGCTTGTATCCATCCTAAGCTGTGGTTCTGCTAACGAAGAAGTCGAGAGATACCTTAGATCTCCTAATATTCCTAGAGACGCAGACCCTCTTGTTTACTGGCGCAATGACATATCCTACCCAAACTTCAAGAAAATGGCGCAGAAAAAATACTTAAGTTTTCAAATGAGTTCTGTCGCATCTGAGAGACTATTTTCCACTGCAGGTCTACTTCAAACGGATTTGAGAAATCGTCTATCTTCGCAAAATTTGAGAACACTTTGTTTTTTAAACAAAAATCTTATTAATATCAATTTTAAATATTAATCTTTTGCAATGTTATTTTTATAATTTTAATTTAATTTTAACATGATCTCAAATTCAATTCGTTGTCTTTTAAATCTTATTAATATAAATTTTAAATCTTGAGCCAATCTAAACTGAATGCCAACGTTTATTTTGTAAAATCATAAATAATGCAGACATTTTGTTGTTTGAAAATTTGAAGTTGAGAAACTGAAATGTATTGACAATTTTGATGATTTTAGAAAATAAACAGTATGACATTCAGTTTGAATTGACTCATTAATAATATCTTACACTGTTATTTTGTGAAAAACAATAATTAATTTTTTGTTAACATGAATTCAAATTCAATTCTTTTTTTTAAGTCTTATTAATATCAATTTTAAATCTTGAGCCAATCTAAACTGAATGCCATCGTTTATTTTGTAAAATCGTAAGTATTGCAGACGTTTTGTAGTTTGAAAACTTGAATTTTAGAAACTGAAATGTATTGAAAATTTTGATGATTTGAATGGCTCATTAATAAACACTGTTATTTTGTATAATAGAAGAATTACTCTACTTGAGTTTTGTTAATTTTTACTTGAGCTCAATTTCAATATGCGTATCGGTATCGGAATCGGTATCGGAATCGGCATCGGAATCGGTATCGGCGATATTTATTTTTGACTATCGGTATCGGATCGGCGAAATGGCGTATCTTTACCTCCCTAATTCATACATCCCTTTTGTAGATTTTTCAATAGCACTGGAATGGAAACAAACGTTGTTTTTCGGTAAAAGCCACTAAACCTCGTCAGTATTCATGTGCAAATGCTTTTTTTTCACTATTTATTAGGTACCTTCGTTCAACGTCATTACATACATACTCTATTTATACACAATTACAAATACAAATAGAAAACGCGACTTATTTATACTGGATGCTGGCTGGGGAATTTTTTATTTTTTTTTTTTTTGTTTTCATTTGTTATTATCAGGTCAAGTTTTTTAAGCATTTTGCTGGAAAAGCTTGATTTCGCTTATTTTATACTTTTTTTTTCCAAATTGCTTTATTTGATATACTTTACTTGAATTTGCTTATAATGCATTTTGGCAGCCCTTGAAAATAATGTTTGAACCTTTCTGTTGGAAATAAAAAGCAAAAGTTTGTTCTTTTTTCACACATGCAGTTTTCTATTCTTTAACTCTTGACATTGCAAACTAGATTGGATTAGGCCCAATTTCACAGTCATTAGTTAGCTAATAGCAATAGTTTAACTGATAATATTTGATTCACAGCTTCTAGCTTAACATTAGTTAAACCATCAAACGTCATTGGTTAACTAATAGTTAAACAACAGCTGATTCGTTGGAATTTATTATTAGTATTTTTGTTATTTATTATTGTGACAACTATACAAAAATTTGTAAGGTGTTAAATTCACTTTCCGATGATGATGTGGAATCATTATATAAAGGAAAAGCTCTATTTAAAAATGCATCTTTAAAATCTGATCTCCCGTACATAAAAGATCATTTCGAGTGCATTTGCCGAAGTATAATCAAACTAGAAAGAAGAGACTTTATTTAAAAGAAAATTTGTCTATTATAGAAAAAGTGGAAGAAACGATGAAAAATTTTGAAAACAAAATATTTTTTGAAAAGTTCAACAAAGTTATGAATCGAAACGTTGAAATTCAAACATAAGTTAAAATTAAAAATAATATTTTTTTAAACAAAAGCGAAACTGATGAATACATTGATTCGCTATCTCCAAGCGAATTATTATTGTTTAAGTTCGCTCCTACTACATACATCCAAGGATGTTGAATGAATTTTTTCAATTTATTCTACATTTTTATGCGATAGTCGATCTTTTCTTTTTGAAAATCTAAAAAAACATATGATTGTGCTTTGCAATAAAAAATTATTTAATAAAATACCTGTTAGCTGGGCAAAATTTTTCCAAGAATTCTTTTCCATATTATAAAGGCTTTTGCCAAGCTTACAGGTTGCCTAGAAATGAGATGGAATTGTATCTATCAAGAACTTGGTCCTTATTTTGATCTCAGTACTTTTTACGGCCGAAATATTTTGGATAGGAACTTGGCCTTATTTTCACATTTGTGTTTTTGTGTGGATCTCACTGCTTTACAAAGAAGGGGCACCATAGTCGCACCAGATGAAAAGTGCCCGTTAAAAAATCATTTTCGGTAATTTCTCATCACTACCTACCTGTGTACGAAATTTCAGCTTTCTAGCTATACTGGAAAGGCCTTATACAAATAAGGGAACCCTAGTCTCCCCAGGTGAAAAGTGCCCGTTTAAAAATTATTTTTGTTAATTTCTCATCAGGACCTACCTGTGTACGAAATTTAAGCTTTTTAGCTCTACTAGAAGTGCTCCATACGAAGAAGGGGCATGATTGTCCCCCCAGATAAAAAGTGCCCGTTAAAAATCATTTTCGGTAATTTCTCATCACTACCTAGCTGTGTATTAAATTTGAGCTTTCTAGCTATACTGGAAGTGCCCCATACGAAGAAGGGGCATGATTGTCCCCCCAGATGAAAAGTGCCCGTTAAAAAATCATTTTCGGTAATTTCTCATCACTACCTAGCTGTGTATTAAATTTGAGCTTTCTAGCTATACTGGAAGTGCCCCATACAAAGAAGGGGAACTCTAGTCCCCCCGGGTGGAAAGTGCCCGTTTTCATATTTTTCTGGTTATTTTCTCACCAAGACCTACCTGTGTTCCAAGTTTCAGCTCTCTAGCTTTACTGGAAGTGCCCAATAATATTGATGAGTCAGTGAGTCAGTGAATATGTACTAAAATATGGACTTTTCACACCTTAATAGCTCGGGAAGCTTTTATGGTAGAACTTTCAAATTTAACCTGTGAGGTCACCTCTGCGAGGAGACCTTATGTTTCAAGTTTCATTACATTATGATCAGGAGGAGCAAAGTTATGAGGGGGGTAAAAACAGCTCGAATGGTTTCGTGTAAATATACACACTGTGTGGCCGAACTTGGCCTGGCGCATACCGTGCGCCTAGATTTTCATCGGTTATTTCCTTTTAAATACGTTATGTTTTTACAACAGTACTTTTTTAATTGAGCCCGACTTTATACAAACATAATATGAATCATAAGGAAATGTTTCAAGGAAAAGATGAAATTTCTAATCGAAGTTTTGAGTTGGCTTGGGAAAACACAACACGACAATGACAAACAAATAATCATTTTCTTTCATTTTTTACTGTTGATGCCTTTCTCACTCGTCTCAACTCGTACGAGGAGTCATCAACTTTCACATAGTGCTTCTTCTAGAGACTTTTGTCTAATTTATGTCGCCTCATTTTTACTTTTTATTATTTTACTTCAATTCAATAATTTGAATATCGCAATTAATTGCCGCAATTAAAAAAAGTAATTTAAAGAACTCATAAGTAGACCATCTCCCAAAATGCAGAACATGACATTTTATTCGATTATAAGGTTTTACGTGTTTTACCTCATTTCCATTCAATTAAAATGCCAGCCAAAATAAAGCATTAATCAATTAAATTATTATCAAAACAAATTAATCACACCGCAATGCATTTGCATACTCGTACATGTGCAAGTACAGATATATGGATAGACCTAAACACAATCACACGCACAAGTGCATAAATAGAATATCGAAAAACAAAGAGAAGAATCAGTTAGAAAACATTGAAGAGCAAACACCTTCATTAAACAAGTTTTACATGACAACAACTAAAAGGTGAACACAAACGTCACCATTCATTCGTTCCACTACTAACGGTAGTTTTATATACTGCCACCAGCACCAGCACCTTTTCATCATTGGAAGTGTTGACAACCTACAATTAAATGCAATTAGAAAATAAACGAACCTGCGATTCAACGAACAAACCAACGAACAATTAAAACTACTAAATGAATAGCAAACAAAAGGACATAATCGTCCTTATCAGAGAACAAGAGAACCTCTATTTCATTGTTTTTGCTTTTACAAAAATGTTCGTGTTGTATTTGACTACTACTGCCCACAGAAGCACTACAATCAATATTATTAAATTGTTATAAAATAATGAATAAAAGAGATTGAAAGATAGTTCGAACGACTGTTACAAATTTTCATACGTGCACATATTCATAGTTATGTATGTGTCGAAGTGTGTGTGTGTGTGTGTTACGTAATTAATTAGTAGTTTATTTATTATCTGACATTTATAAAATGCAATTAAAATTCTCGTCAGAATTTTCATAGTACGATTAAAATGAAATTTTTGTGAAAAAAATAACGAATAACAAAATGAAAAAGCCAAGAATAGTAACTCTGGATATTATCAAAGCAAAACTTTTAAGGACCAACCGGCACAAAATATCATTCCTTGAGCTAAAAATATTTCAATTTAATAAATTTTATTTATTTTCTTACGTTGCAAGAATTTTAATTGCAGAAGCTGTGTGTAGTTAGCGTAGAACGAAATTTCCAAATATTTTCCATATTATAAAAAGATCTTCACACATACGAAAACGTAATATTCCCAAAATGATTATTCAAAACATTTTTCTCATCTCCGTTTTGTATGAAAAGCCCCATAAATATCAGTTCTTTGAAATGTTCAACGTTTATAAATAAAAACAATTTTTGTACATTTTTGAAATTTTTTTTCCTCGTCTAGACGTGCCTTAACAAACACTGCCTGATGTGTTTGCTTTTTCGTGTGTAAAGTCTGCGTTAGTGAATTCACAAACCAAATTAATGCATATTTGTGTCTAAGATAACTTACAAAGTGCCCGCCATCTAACGGAAAACTTCAATATTTATATATTCACTACTGTACATCAGATGGCAAAACAAAGTAATTTTACATTTGACTCTAGAGTTGTTTGGCAAATTTAAAACATAAAACTGTTGGCAATATTATAAATGGATTTATTTTTTATATAAAAATTTTATAAATATAAATAAAATGGAAAAAACATTTAGTGGAAAAATCTGATTTAGTAAAAGGTTTATATGGATTTGTATAACAAAGGAACTTTTTCGTTACACTCACAATATTATGACAGTAACGGAATGTATTTTTTTTATCAAAATGTATTTCGTGCAGTCATTTTTATATGGAAAAACATTTCTAAATTCTAATCAATTTAATTTTTAACTAACCAACTAATGCTGGGAACACAATTTGGGACGAACGACGAATTTCGTCTAGCACGACAAATTCGTTAATAAAAGTTCGTTGCGTAAATTCGTCTTGTGGCGCAGAATTGGGATGAACATATAACTGCTGTCATAATAATCAAAAAAATTGTGTGTATTTTTAATTACAAATTTGTTTTTATATGTATACATACAAACATAACAGCGATAGTGTTACCGCATAAAGAAAAATAATTCCTTTATAAAATTAAACATTAAAAAACATTAAAAACAAATTTAATCATTAATAATTATGTATTTTTAACTAAAAAGCTCTATAACATAAAAACAAGCATTTATTAAAGTAAAAATTAACATTATTTACTAATATATTTGATAACATAAAAAAAACAAGGTATCTCTGTACTGATTTGTTCGTCGTCCGTCGGCGTATGAAATAGAAATGAAACTATCAGAGAATTCGTCACGCACGACGAATTTCGTCGACGTCGGTGTTGTGTTCACTTTCATATGCATACATGTGTTCTATTTTTGGCGACGAATATTCGTAACGAAAAATTCGTCTTTCGTTTCAATTGTGTTCCCAGCGGATTCCACATGACGGACGAATGATTTGAGTGTAAAATTTGTATGAAAAGCGAATTACACCATTCGTATGTAATGTGGAAACAGCACATAAGTGCAGATAAATATGGATTTTCGGTTACTTTAAAAATTATCCGTTCTTTGTATTACAGGAAATTGTAATACAAACTGCATTTAATAATATTTTTTGTAAAGATATAATTGAGTTAATTTTTTAACGTTTAAAATAAAATTAACTTTTTGTTAAAATTTTAAATGAACAATAAGTAGACCGGTTTTTAATAGAACTTTCATTTGTTTTATATCACATTTTCAGTTAATTTTACTTACAGAATTTTCTGAGTGTACATGTATATACATACATGTTAGGAAGGCATATTTATGGCAGTTCTAGTCACGCCCCCATTCACTGTACGAAATTCCTTTTTAGAATAAACAAAAATTTTCCGAGCAATGTGTCTTAACTGGTTAGGAATATTCCAGCGGCGAAAATATTCACTTGGACTGTAGAGACCACCCTGGTATTAGTTCGCATTCTGCATTAGTGGGGTGAAAAGTAAAAAAAAAATTTAATTTTGATGATGTAATTCAACCGAACAATTCTTCAATTTCTTCCTGCTTAAAGCAAATACGCTACGTAATCGTGATATTGTTTAGAATTGTGAAAATAATTTTTTACGAATCCTAAAGTCAGCACTTCTTTAGATACAAAATATGAATGACTCAAAGGAATACAAAAATAATTATTTTTAATATCGGATCTGGGAAAAGTTCAGTCAAAATTACTTTATGATTTCTCTCATCAACATAATTTTCAAAAATTCACTTCTTTATAAATAACTTTACAACTTAAAATAAATTGAAAGATTAAGTAAACAGGAGACATGAGGCATGATCCAAATAAACATCGCTCAATTGTATCGAATGTGAAGGGGAGGAAAACCTCATGACAAATTTTCAGCAAAAACCTTGGAGTTCCAAATTCAATGAATACAGTGACGCATCACAAAATTCACTATTTTTTTTAAACTATTTATAAAATAATTGTATCTATTTTACTTTTATTAAGTTGTAGATTTAAATTAAAAATATTTGTTTTGTGTTTTTTGTGTGTGTTTTTTTTTTTCATTAGATTAAAAAAGAAAATTACATAAGAAAACATTAGATTATTTTACATGTGGCAATAAACCCCTTAAAATTAATAAAAATTTATTAAGCACTAATACACACGAAATAATTTATGTTAAGACATTAAATAAAGACATTCAAGACACAGAAATTATTAGGTGAGATATCGATCGATGGTAAAGAGGGGATTTAGAGTAAGAAATTCAGTCGTACAAAAATTAAAATAATCTGGAACCAAATTTAAAAGGTTTAGGAGGGCATCATTCGGAGCAAGATTGTAGATGCTCAGCAGCAGAGAAACGTTGAACAGATGAATGGCTGAGCAGATAAAAGCACAGACAGACAGGTTGACGACGCATAGACTGCTGCAATGATTTTTGCAGCAAGTGTAGTAGCAGCAGCAGTGTGATGATTTGGAGGGGTTTTTTTTGGAGGAGGGGTTGTTTGATGGTGAGTTGGGAGGGATGAATAGCTTAGAAACACTTGCGGTGAACAATGCCGGGGCCAGATTCGTCGTATTCTTCCTTGGAGATCCACATCTGTTGGAAAGTGGAGAGGGAGGCCAAGATGGAACCACCGATCCATACGGAGTATTTACGTTCTGGAGGAGCGATGATCTTGATTTTGATGGTGGATGGAGCCAAAGCGGTGATTTCCTTTTGCATACGATCGGCAATACCGGGGTACATGGTAGTACCACCAGACATAACAATGTTGGCGTACAAGTCCTTACGGATATCTACATCACACTTCATGATGGAGTTGTAGACGGTTTCGTGGATACCGCAGGATTCCATACCCAAGAATGAAGGTTGGAAGAGGGATTCTGGGCAACGGAAACGTTCATTACCGATGGTGATAACTTGACCGTCAGGAAGTTCATAAGATTTTTCCAATGAGGTGGAGGCGGCAGCGGTGGCCATTTCCTGTTCAAAGTCCAAAGCGACATAGCACAATTTTTCCTTGATATCACGAACAATTTCACGTTCGGCAGTGGTGGTGAAAGAGTAGCCACGTTCAGTCAAGATCTTCATCAAGTAGTCGGTCAAATCGCGACCAGCCAAATCCAAACGGAGGATGGCGTGGGGCAAAGCGTAACCTTCATAGATGGGAACGGTGTGGGATACACCATCACCAGAATCCAAAACAATACCGGTGGTACGACCAGAAGCGTACAAAGAGAGTACGGCTTGGATGGCAACATACATGGCGGGGGAGTTGAAGGTTTCAAACATGATTTGGGTCATCTTTTCACGGTTAGCCTTTGGGTTCAAGGGAGCTTCGGTCAACAAGACGGGGTGTTCTTCGGGGGCGACACGTAATTCATTGTAGAAAGTGTGATGCCAGATCTTTTCCATATCATCCCAGTTGGTAATAATACCGTGTTCAATGGGGTATTTGAGAGTCAAGATACCTCTCTTGGATTGGGCTTCATCACCAACATATGAGTCCTTTTGGCCCATACCAACCATAACACCTTGATGGCGGGGACGACCTACAATTGAGGGGAAGACGGCACGAGGAGCATCATCACCGGCGAAACCGGCCTTGCACATACCGGAGCCTAGAATTAAAAAAAGAAACACGCACACAATTCGATAACATTCCAAAAATACAAAATTTCAATATTATGAACGAATCAAAGTATTCCAAGAGAATGAAGCAGCAAAAAACACACAGAGTGGGAGAGTGTGTCGTCGATATTAAATTTTAGTTTTTTTTTTTTCCTTTTTATACTAAAAAGGACAACATTTGAAAATTTAACTTTAAATTTATCGCAATCAATCGTTCTCACGACAAACATCAAACGAAAAATTGTTTTCAAGAATAATTTATTATTAATTTTATATTGAATGTCTTTTTTAATTATTTTAATTTTAATTTTGTTTTTTTTTTTTGTTCACTCTTTTTAATATTTTCACTGCTTTTCTTTTTTCAACACTTTTAATCCATTTAGATGTTGATGAAAGGATGAAGGAGTAAATTTTTATCCAATTTGTATCCAGTGTATGTGATTTGTTTTATGTATTTCAAATTAATTTAAAACGCACCATTATCAACGACCAAAGCAGCAACCTCATCGTCACACATTTTGATTGATTTTTTTTTTTTAGATTTAAACTAACGGAGAAGAATACAGAAATAAATACGGTGTGTACGCTTTGGAACACAACTGACTGACTAAAGTATCGGAGCAATTGTTACCAGATTTTATACCGCGAAAAAATATTAAAACAAATTACGGAAATTGAGAAAAATCAAACAACAATTTTTTTTAAAATACATTCAAAAATATCTGAAAATATGTACATACGTACAATTTGAAAAAGATAAAAATAAAACAATCCAACGAAATGAGAAACGGATTCGGAAAACAAAATTATTTGAATGTATTTGTGTTGACTGTTTTTGTTTTTTTTTCTATTTATTTTGTGTTAAATCCACCTTCACAAAAACTACACAATTTTAATGTTTGATTGTGTATGTACATATGTATGTGTTTGGTAGAATACGAAGAAGAATCCAAAAATTCCGTTAAATATTTTAACACATGCACAGCAGAAGAACACACAGCAGGAACCCCAAACGATCGCCAAACACACCAACACCGCAAACACTTTCACACATACGATAAATGGATGGATGATTCTTCTGATTGTTATAGCAGAGATTTGAGATCTTGGTAACTAAAAATAGCATACCATATATTGCCAGAATGCTGCACAGAGACGGCGAAAAGGGGGAAGCCCTCATAATATTGGTGGAGGATGAAGAGAACATTTAATGAAAAAAAAAAAACAAACTTGATGAAAAAATAGAAAATTTTGTTAAATATTTTTTTAAACAAGAGAAACAGAGAATATGAAAAAGTGTTTATACACTACATATGTACATATGTGTGCATGTGAATGTGTGTATACATTTGTTGAGTTTTCCTATGAGGGAAAACACGATCGAGCATTTGTGTGTGGCGATCATGAAAATATTTGTCCGCAAAAGTACCGTATATGGCAACGTTGCACTGGGGCGTGAGAAATTTGGATATTTTTATAATATTCATCTCCCTCTCATTATTTATTTGTATGTATGTGTATATTGTATGTGTATGTATGTATTTATAGAGTTTTTCTTTCTTAAATAGGTCGCTCTAGATTCCAATCGCCATACAAATAAAAGCATTTTTTTTTCATAATTTTCCAAACATTTGAAAATATCTATTATATTTTGATTATTTCGTAATATTTACTCACATATTCACATACATATACATATAACTTAAACATACATACAAAGTATGTATGTAAGTCTATTTTTAATATTTCTATGGAAGAGTGTTTGGCGAAAATTGCGCAATTGTGGACGTCAACAAAATTTGTTGTTTATTCATATCTAAAAAAGTACAAATGTTAACATGTATGTATGTACACCTTTGACCAAAGCATTTGCTGAATATGTACTTACACACATATACACAAGTATGTATGTATGTATTACAAAAACATATCTACATACATACTATGTACATATCTAAATACTTATATTTTTTTTTTAAGTTATAAAAATGTGCATACTTTCAACAACACAATTTTAATTATTGGCCACCTACTCTTCAAAAAATGCACTTTAAGAAACATATTCTATAATTTCGAATGACATTGCCAGAGTAAGATTATAGCACACCCTACACTAAAAATATTGAAAAACTCTAATAGTGTTTTCTTTTCTGCACACCCTGGTAAAAGGTACATGCATAAAATGTCTGGCCCACCCTGTAATAATGTAACTTCTTGTTTCACTAGAACAAAAAACAATTTATGAAAAAGTAGAAGCCCCTGTTTTTAACAGCTAGTGAGGGTAATTTTCTTAGAATAAAACGCACCATCCGTTTACAGAGTAAAACATTTTTTACAAACGAACACCAAAGTACATTTTTTACATGGAGATGTACCATTTTTTTGTAGAAAAGAAAACACCATAAAAGAAGTTTTCAAGATGTGAAACTTTTTATATCATTCTAACATAAACACGAGTGAATAATTAGTTTTAGTTAAAAGTTGCTTCAAATAAAGCGGTCATAGTTCAGGCGGACTTTCCATCGGAGATTTCATACATACATAGATCCGAACTGAATGACAATACATATTCTGTGATAATTTTTTAATTTGAAAAATATGTGAAAATAGTGCCGCTTCCCATAATTTGAAACGACCTAAAACTTGATACATCATCATATTCGACCATAGAGAATTCGGATGTTTTTAAGGGAGTGTCCAAAACATTTTGTCACTTCATGCATCAGTGTACCACCTTAATGTACATACAAATATTTCTATGGTGGGGTCTGCATTTGACTTGGTTTGGATAATTCCGTCTTTAATGTTCTTTCTCAAATATTTTCATACATTTTGTTTTAATTTCTTAATTAAGTGCTATTTTAATGATGGCCTGTTCAATTGCAATGTTTACTACTTCACACAGATTCTTTCATACGCATTAACGTATTCATGTATTTATATGCCCACACATACATTCTTATACTTATGCTTGGATGTAACAAACAGTTCCTTTGCTGAATATCTATCATTTGAATATTTATAATTGGAATATAACATATGCACGTGTATGTGTGTATATGAATGTATGAAAGAAGGTGTATAATTAACACGCTGTGATGAATATATCTGCTTAAGGGCATTACAGAAAAACGATGCTAACAAAAATATATCAGTCTATTTAAATTCTTACAGAAAATTAGTTTAGTCGTAGAAAAACATTTTTTTTAGAAAATTTTGAACTTTTAGATTGCGCGACACGACCTTTAAAAAAATTTTGCTCATCAACTTCGAAAATGATTTTCATAAATTGTTGTTGTTTATTACAGGTCAATGCTGGCTGCTAATAATATTTCAAATTTCTACTTAAATTTCTTACTGTATGTATGCATACATGTGTATGTAAATTTCTGTAGTACACACACATACTCGTATATCAAGATTTTCTTTAAGAATTATCAGTCGGTTACCGAATCGGTTTCATAATTTTCACGTCGAAACCAATACTGTGGCGAAATATTGCAAAACCAAACAAAGGGATCGTATTCAGAAAGATCTGAAGCTTAAACAATAATTATAAATATTTTGTGAGAATGATGGTATCAAAAGTCCCGTACCATACCAGTTTCTTGTTACTGGTCGATTTGCGAAAGAGAACCCTAGAGATTAGGTTTCTATCGACCTTAGGTTCATGTTCACCTTCTACCAGACAAGCGTAGGTTTTATTTTTACAACTTATATGCAACGCCTTTGCTGTATTATTTCTGAGATTGTCTACTGACACCTAAATAATTTTTATGGATAATTTATTTTTTTTTTTAATTAGGACCAGCACTCAGGGGATGACCCCTACGTATGCAGTGGATTGTGCCGGAACTCAGAGAGAGGGATAGAGTAGGGAAGATAGATGTTGAAAATGTAGAAGGCTTTTTAACTCTTTTACAACTCTGCTTTGCGCGTTATGTTAATTTTTATAGCAGGGTTGAGGCGCCTCCGGTGTTAGGTAGACGCATTTACTTTGTTAAGCTGTATTGGGGGCTGTTCACATATTACGTAACACTGTTTTCAGAGATTTTATACCCCCCCCCCCCCCACCCCCTTCGTAACGCTTTTTACTAATTTTTCAGTGCAAAATTTTTAATCCGTAACAAATCTTTAACCCCTCCTCCCCCCTGTAGCGTTACGTAATATGTGCACAGCCCCTTGGCAGGGATTTTATTAATTGTTTTACTTTGCCGATGTTTCTGTTAACCGACGAAGGAGGGCGATGTTGTGTACATTAGCTGGGAACATCATCTATCGCTGTCGGAACAGTTTTTTAGTGACCAGTGCTATGCCGTCATCACTTAAATAGTCTGACAACAATTAATACAATGTCTCACTAATGTACATTAGAGAAATTAATGATGTTGATTGACTTGCTCTGGCCAGGGTTTGAACCCAGGCCCCACGTCATTGTTTGCTTAGTAGTCAACGCACTAACCACTTCAGCCAACACCACCCTCAATTGGTGAAAGCAAATGTCTAAAAACAGACAATTGCCCATTTCCCCAGAAAGCTCTAGGTGCTGTGTGAAGGTGTGCTTAGTCACCAAGATGCATAACCGAGCCTACCGGATTAATCTATAGGATCAAGGCAAAAATCAACACCAATTTAGATTTCAACATACACGAAAGAACAGAATAACGTTGTTTGCGGAAGTCTTCGAACAACCATCACCAGTCTTCATCTGTATAGAGCCTATCACTATTTGTTTGGAAGCTCTTTAAGTCCGCAACATCATACTTGATTAAATCAGATATGTATACAATTTGACCTGAAAACATTTATGTAAATAAATTAAATGCTCAATTGTTGCAGTTTTTGGAAGATCCACACAGACGAGAAAAATTTAACATTCCAATAATAGTCTCTCCTTAAAAATTTTAAAACTCATTATTTACTCGATAAAGTACTCACAAAAACACCCACACTTCTGTAAAATAATCGTTTATACCCATAGATACATACATACATGCAAATAATGACATGTATGCATGTAAGTACTCGTATGTACACAGTTTCTCTGTTTGTCATGAAACTTTAAATGGAATAATAGAATTTATTTCTACCAAAATACGATGCCCAGTTTATAAATTTTTTTATATCTGCAAAGCTGAAATTGAAAACAAAAGAAAACAAATATAAATTGCAATTGTTTTCTCGGCTTAGATACATTTGTTTTCCGTGATAATGGTCACTTGTAAGTTAAACAATTATACGGCCACAGAAGTGACCAGTAGTTCATCTGCCATTTAAAAATGAATAATTGTTTTGGTGGTATTCTGTTCTATTGATTTTAAGCGTTTAATTCTTCGCCGATTGAAATCTTGTTTGAAGTAATTGTTGAAATAATTAGCTTCATTATTAGAGTTTTAGCGGGCGCATGTTTGTCTACAAATTTTATAGAATTTCCACAAAGGAAACTCTTTTGCAAACAAATGAATGTCACATACGAATTCAATGGAAATCAATTTTACTCCTCTATTAAATGATTTGATCATTTAAGGTCAGACATGTCAAGGAATTAATTATTTTAGTACAATTTGAATATACAAATTGCGAATGTGTAATGTGTAGTAACTCGTTTATTGTGATCAACATTCAAAGAACAGAATGTTGAACAATTTAGAATTCATTTGATGTTCAGTTGTTCCAATGAAACAATTCCTTTATTTGTTTCTTATTTTTTTTTTTTTTTGCACAATAAGTGTTAATGGGTACAAGCGTGCGTGTTCAAATATGAAAATAATTTAATTGAATTTCGAGAATTTTTTGTATGCAATTCACACGCCTTTCGTATCTTTTTTTTTTTCCTAAATACGAAATTGTTACAATAAATTCAATATTCCCAAAATAAATAAAGATCACATTGAAATAAATTTTCTTTTAGACCAGAAAACAAATAACTCCTGGCTATTTTTCCCAACAGTTTTGACAAGAAAATAAAATCAAATAAAGTGACTGAGTGAATGAATAAATAAATGTTTGAATATCCATCCAATAACGAAACCAAATTTCACAAACACGCATTTTACAAATTCTTTTTTCTATTTATTTGTTTTTTTTTTGGTTTTTTTGTTTTTGCAAATACAAAAATTTGTAATAAAAACGTTTATTTTGCTTGATTTTACTACGACAACAAAACAGAACTGAAACAACAACAGCAACAACAACAAAAACAACATGAAAGAAGGACAGATATTGCTTCCATGGAGAGGGTGAATTTAACATGAAAATGATGTGGTATTTATGTTGTGAACTGAAGTGCAGTCAATCATGATTAATTCTTAGGGTTGAAGACGATTAAAATGATGATGATTATGATGATGATTATGATGATGATGACGATGATGATGAAAATTTGATGATTCTGTAAAGAGGAGTTTATGCCAAGAGGAGAGAGTGTGAGATTTTGTTTTTAGCAAAATACTTTATTTAAAATTAACTTACTTAAAAAGTGAATAAATGGCAAATTTGAAATTAATTCCATTTCGATGGTTGTTACAAAATACAAACATACACACATACATACATACATTATACGAGTACAGATAAATAAATAATTAATAACTACTTAAAAACCTTTTCGATTCGAATAATGACGTCACACGTGGCTCACTGGATAACATTTCTCTGAAGCGTTAACGTGGGCCATAGATCTTGAGTAAAGTTTACATGAGTGAACTGGAGGAAAAACTTGTGTAGAACTTCTTGCGATATCTGTTCACTTAAAGTATGTTCTGGTCTTAAAATTGACATTTGGAATCAGAGCAAAATCAACTAGAAAATATTGTTGTCATCATACTTTTGAGGGACGAGACGAGTATTTCGTATTAATCGTTTCTAACTACTCGTAGTAGATTTTTATGAAAATAATAATTCATAGCCTTACTTAAAAATGTCTATTAAAAATTCGACAAAACGACCAATCCAATGATTATAATTATTAACTGAATGAATACACCGAAGATTTTTTTTATATAAATTTGTTGTTTAACCAAAATTTCAGATTGCAACTTAATTGAGTTTGAATGATTGCATTCTGACGCACGACATTTGTAGCATGAGTTGAAGTGTGAACATGGTAACATAAACGTTAAGGCAGCACCGCACGTTGACGAATGAATACGTAGTATGCACGAGTATGTGTGTACACATAAACATACACAAGTGCATAAATGTTGTAATAAAATAAAATAACAATGAGGGTGACAAAATTAATCCTGAATTCAGTCTAAATATTTTTTAACCTCCAAAATGAAAAAAAAGAAAAAAAAAAAATTATTTCAAGTCATCCTGAATAAAATGTCTCGTAGTCAGATCAGAGAACGAAAGTCGAACATAAAATGAGCAAAATAAAATCGTGTGTTTATTTTAGAGCGTGTGGCCTTCCATTATGATGTCCTTTGATTAAATCCTTAATATAAATACAAAGTAAAGATTTCTTATTTGCACATCAAGTATTTTGTCGAATTTACTATAAATGTATTCTATTTGATTTAGTTACAATTTGTTTTTGTTTTTTCTTTTTTTTTATATTTTGCTTTTCACTTTTATTAAATAAAAGCCAAAATGGTAGCACGTGTATTAAAAAGAATAGAAAACAACTGCGAATGATTGAGTGAATCTAGTTCAAAAAGGATTTATTAAAGTTGTCTTACCAATTACGTTGTGACATGTCGTGTGTGCATAATTTGATTTTTATTAATTCCTTTTATTATTTTTTTTTTATTTTATGACTTTCACTATTTTGTCTCCCTAAACATTTTGTCGTGCATGTTACTAAACAGTTTGATTAATTTAATTTTCACTTTCAAATTAAAAACGAATGTTTTAAATTGTTTACATGACGTTCAGTTGGCAACGACAAAATCCAACTATAATACAAACAATTTGCATATTTAGAGACAGACGCTTTAAGGAACTACAACTAAAACAATTAGTAAAATAACACAAATAAATTTGCAAACAGTTGCAGTGAATTAAAACTACGATGTCTTTTAATTGTCTAATCTAATCAAGATGATATTTATTTGTGTAATTATTCGAAGTTAGTTTTAAAAATATCTTATGGCTGCATTTCGTTGGTACTTAATTCAACTCATCACTCTGTAAAAACTATCAGAGTTGAAATGAAGACTCTGCAAGCAATTTTGGTTAACAACAAATTACATTTCTGAGACAAAAAAAAATCTCATTTTTAAATTTATTTTGGTTAAAAAGAACAAATTTTGCCGTGTAGTTTAAAACTTTAAAAGCATTAGATAAGAACCAAATGTTGACAAACTTACTTAAGAACTTAAATAGGAATTGAAAAATTCGCACAGAAAATTGGTAGACTTAATCACCTGCTTGACCTCCTTCGATTATTTTGTACTGTCCATTCAGTTTTTATTATTGTATTATCAATAAAAATAATTTAATTGAATATTTGTACAGAAGCGTGTTTAAAAATTGCGCAGTAACAAAAAATCAAAAACAAAATTTCGAAAGCTTAAAAAATATCTAATATATGAAAATGAGTTGGCGTGTGTTTGTGACAGCATAAGTAAAGAACGGAGTGACGGATTTGGCTGATTCGATTTTAATTTTGTTCACTGTTGACCCCGAATGGTTTGTAGACAAAAAAATTTGGACAAAGAAGCGTGGCACCGCCCATATTACCCAAAAATTTAAATCGCCATATTTTGGGAATTTTTTGACCTACATACGTCGATGATATTTGGTACATATGATATTGGCATAATTTGGAATACGTACCAGGAGAAAAGTGGGTGGGACCACGCCCCTTTTTAGGAAAATTAAAAATCGTAATATAGTCTTAACTACTGGACCGATCGTCATTAAATTTTCACAATAGGATATATACATAAATACTTTTAATTTTATTTTATAACGAGGGGGTAGCGAAGCACACCGGGATAGGCTAGTATAAAATAAATTAAAAATAAAATCACCAAAGCTGAGTATAATTAAAAATTTGCAAGACTCTAACTTTGATACTAATTTAATCAAAATATCAAATAAGTATGTATGTATGAGTATATAGTGCACGTATACACACACATGTATGCAGCTGTGAATATACATAGATGGAATATTTTACAAAGCTCTGCCATAACATAAGTATGTGTAGATGTATGTGTGATGTAGTCTAAACTAACTCATTCATACATACATACGCACATACATACAAATAAATAAAAGACGATGAATATTTATAGAAATGTAAGACCAATTAAAAATATTTTGTAAATAAAATACACACAAATCAATTCTTCCTCAAGGTAAAATTTTTGTTCTCGTCAATCAGACTTGATGCACATTTATTTGGGGATCGTTTTTTTTTTTTTCTATTTTATCGCAAAACCAAAGAATTTATATTTATGATTAAAAATTATGTCATTAATGAAAAGAACAAGAAGAGAGCGATCATTTAAAAAGAAAATTATAAAATTTGGCACACTGCGAGAGCTGTAAGTCAGTGGATTCATTTGAAATATTTGAAACTTTTGAATTGTCATATTCTCGGAATCATAAAATATTGAAAAATTTTTGAGAGTGAATTGAAACGAAGGAAAATTTTCTCTCATGGTTATTTTTTGGATTCTGTTTGGAACGTTTTTAGAAAACAAATAGAAAAAAAAATTTTAGTGAAAGTATGAATTTGAAACAATATATTTTTAAAAATTTTACAAATTTTAAGATATTCTTTCAATCAGACAAAATAGAATTAATTACAAACTAAATTTAAATATATTGTAAAACGTATTTTAGTGCAAAACTGAATTAATGGAATATCCTGCCCCCGGTTATGATCATTATTCCAACAAATAAAAATTATTATTTGATAAATATTTTCTAAAAATACTTCAAAATAAACTATCACGAAATAAATGAGAATTATTGAGAATGTCATTATCATAACCTCATAGATTTAAGCGACACATTGCGCGATCTCATGCGATATTTGGCATCGTATTATTGTTGCAGGTGTTAAATACATGGAATAAATCTCTAAAATATATTAGGATTTCTTTCCGCGAAAGCTCTCTTAAGACAGTTCTCATCCATTTTTTTATACATATCGACCATTAATCGCCAATATGACTTAAGTGAACAAATTCTGGATATTGATATTTTTAATTCTAATCGTTTGTTAATATGAAAATTGATTTTTTATAGCAAATAAGAAAATAAAAAAAAATTCAAGATCATATTGATTGTTGATCTTGCCAGCTTTTATTTATTTTTATTATTTCTGGTCTTTAATTTTGTTGCCATTTCAGTAAAATTCTTAAATTCCTATTCGTCTTAATGTTTTTTTTTATTTTTTTTTTATTTGCATACAAAATAAATTTCAGAAAAATAAAGTAAAAATTGTACATACGATGACGATTCTGTTGTAGATGATGTCGAATGTGGCAGTGAAAAATAAAAACATTTTTGCCTCCCACCTATTCGATCAACAAGAAGATCGTTCGCCATATATGGATGTGATTTACTAAAATAGTCAAGTGCCTCTGATATTTTAACAAAAATAAAATAAATGATTCATGAGTAAAACAATTTTTATTCTCTCATCGTAAACGAAAATAAAACACAAATCAAGATCCACATGAATTTTCTTGATCTATTTTTAGTCTACGTCAAAATCATATGTATGTATGTATGTCGTTTGTTTGTATGTATTGGAAAATAGTTTTCTATTCAAATGAGGTGCTCAAATATTTTGCAATCTCTATTATCTGGGCTAAAATTGTTAATTGGAAATATTTATGAATTCAAATTTTCATTTGTTGAACAGATGTCAAAATTATAATCGAAAATTGCTGTTGGACTGTTCGTTTTAATCGAATAAATATTTAAGGGTTTCTTGCATCGTTAGCAAGTTTGAAAGTATTTGTTGGTGTGTGTGTGTGTGTGTGACATCAAATCAATAATTATTGCCGTTCTTAAATATTTTGGAATTCGCAGATTCGTGAAGCTTTAAATTTATTCAAAATTTAGTTTACAACAATCAAAAGAAAATAAAAAGTTTTTTATTGAAAATCGTGATTTTTAAATAAAGTCAAATTGAATTTTAAGCAAAATTAAAACGATTCAACAATACGAATGCAAAGGGGTTAATTGCAAATATTTTGTTTAAAATAATAAAAAACTTTCTCAAGAACATTATTTTTTAATGATTATTTCATGAATGTCAAAAATCATTTAGAAATTCTTTCAACGATTCCTACCTATTGACGTGCTTTTTTCTCTTTGGGTCCAGCCCACTTTAAAGTGATTTTAAATAAAAATATAAAAAAACAAAGCTTTAAATATCGTTAAAATATCGTAAAATAAATCGCAAACAATAAAATGAAAATAACAAACAAAAGAAAAAATTCTTTAATTAAATGAAGTTGAATTTATAATAAAAAACTCACAAATCAATTTGATTATGGGGAAATTTAGAAAAAAAAAACAACAACAACAATAAAAAAAATTAAATAAAATCTTGTTTGTTTTCATTTTATTTGTTTTTTGTTTTTGTGAATTGTTTTGCGAATATTTCGCAAATGTTTTAAATGCTTTAGCCGACGTTTCGCATAAATACAAACTGAAATGACAATAGATTTGCTAATTCACACGGCATATGGTCAATTAGGGCTTCTCAAAATTTCTCGAGCATGATTACAACAAAAACAATAAATACGAATACAATAATAATAAAAAAGAAACGCATTACGATTTTGAATCTTTTCTGACGCGTCAGAACATTTCATACACTTTTAAATAATTGTTCGACAGAGTTTGATGAACGTTATTTTCTTAGCTCGAATTTGATTGTTTTCACATCAATTTCATATTGAAGCATTAATGCAAAATGATATTTGCTGTTGAAAGACACCCTCTATTGGGAACAAAACACACACACACACACACATAAAAAGAAATTTATTGGAAGGCATCCACGTGAATTTAAAATTAAAGTTGAGAGAAAGAGTTGGTTCACATGTTGCCATGTATGTATGTGTGTGTGTGTTCATCGTGTATCTTCGATTAGTGGTTCAATTATTCACACAATTTGCAGAAGACTTTGAATTAAAATTTATTGAAAATATCTCCAAACAATTTGCATTAAAATATAAAAAGAAAACTGAAACGTGTTCATTTGAAAGCGACAGTCGAAGTGGAAAATTCTGTCATAATAAAATCTCGTCCTAATCAATGAAATAATTGAAATGCAAAATTTCTATTTCCGACGCTGATATTTTGAATATAATTTATTGGAAAATTAAATAAATTATTTAATAAATGCAGCACTCAGTCCTCTCGACGATTCAAATTAAAAGGACATTTTCCAAGAAGGCTAACTGTTCGTGACAAGATGTATTTTTATGAAATCAGCTTTTGCTTATTTTTTTATTCATCATTTTACTTACCGCTATAATAATGTTAGGAGCGTAGCAAGTTCGGACAAACTAGCTACAGTATCTTCATTGCCTACAATTTCATCAAATTTTGCCGGTCGGTATTTTTAAATCCTAGATAAAAGTATTGGACGTTAAATACGATTATGTACATATTTTTACATCATCTTACCATGACAAATTCCGTCTCTTGATTTATTTCCTATCCTCTGGACACATCAAAACTAGATTCCTTCAACTATGTATGTATGTCCCAAATACGTTGTCGTCGGAGAACATACTACAAACAAACAATTTATATTAATGCTTTATATACATTAACCAGCAATTAGTTAATTTTTTGTTAACAGACATTTTACCGAACATTGTGAAATCAGGCGTTAGAAATCAAATATAATTTTATGGTTGCATTGATCTTTTGCAACACAACTAAATTTATTAGAACAATTTCTGTTTAGACATGACAAAACATGTACAGATACAATTAACGTCGCTTATAATTGGTGGCATCTTTGGCGGTTGTCCAATTTCAACAATCACACGAAAATATTTCTTTAATGAATGAATGAATATGCATTTGGGTTTTCCTTTTAATTCGCCTTTGAATGAATTTTGATTAATTTTACTTACATACATACAGTCGAGTGTGTACGTATGTACGTACTAGTGATGTTACGAATATCAATTTTTAGTATTCGCGAATACGAATACGAATATTTAAAACAGTATTCGCCGAATACGAATACGAATACGAATACGAATATTTCTTTTGAGGTTTATATTTCAAACTTAATTGGAAAAAATCCCTGCCTTTGCGTTAGTAACTATAAATGAAAAAAAAATTTAGTGATTTAACATTATTATTGCATTAAGATGCCGAATTTGAAAACCTCTACAGAACATTTTTTAATTATTTTACTTACATACTTTCAGATTTCGTTTTTCTTACTCTGTTTGGGTTTTTAATTAATAATTCAGTGCTGTTTAGCGAACATATTTTTGCAGAAGGCGCATCCACCTGTGTCAGTGGAATTTCATATATAAAAAGTTTTAGTTTGATTCCTGTAGCTTCCCACCCTTATACATTTACATATAAACAGAATCAAAACATCTCACCGAGTTTCTTTAAATATCATGCATTTAAGTTATACGAGTATATTCCAATTTATTGCCGATAGATGATGTACTTTGTTCAATTCACTGCTGCGAAAGCATTTTTAATTTTATTAATACATTTGAGACAACTTAAATTATAATTATTTAAAACCTTCTTTAATATGTAATCAAAACAAATAAAAGCAACTGCGCTGTCAATTTTACCTATCATGCAAAAGTCTACCACACTACCATGGTATTTTATTATACCCATGGTCAAATAATAATAAGGTCTGCTTAATACTACAACAATAATACAATAATACAGTTCCAAGCGAGCGAATGTTTAGTGGTGCGGGGCTTATTTATACACCGCATCGTAATAGGCTTGATGGAGAAAATGCTTCAAAACTTCTATTTTTGAAATTCAACATTCCTCTACTGAGGTTTGATTACTAATTTAACATGATATAAAACTTTAATTTTTGAATACTAGTTGCAAAATACATATATATTTTTGTTTGTTTTTTAAGAAGGTTATTACTTTGCGTGAAATACAATGGGTTTTTTTTAATAAAAATTAATATATTTTTTTACATTTTATGTACTTTTTTTAAACTTTTGTGTGATTTTTTTTTGGAAAATGTATGGGAAAATTATTCGAAAAATATTCGCTTGAATTTGGCGAATACGAATACGAATACGAATATCCTAAAACAGGCGAATAGTCGAATAGTCGAATACGAATACGAGTATTCGTAACATCACTAGTACGTACGTTCATAATTAATTAAAACAAATCATTTTTAAAAGTATTCGAGCATGTAATGAAAGGTAACAAACGTTCAAAATTCATTTAAAATAATTTTATAAAAGTGTTGGGCAGCCACCAAATGTTGTTTTCATTATTCATTCTTATTGAGATCAGATCAGTATGTATGTTCGTATGTATGTAACTATTTGTGTTTGCATTAAGTCATTCTTGAAATTGTTAACGTATTTATCAATTTCGAAAAGGTGATTTCTTTCACTTACTGCCACAATAACATTCATTCAGTTTCGTATGATCTGTGATATGTCGGTGTTTGGTTCACAAATTCTTTTCAGTGTTCTTAAAATTTAAATTCTTTTAAATGGCAGGAGAGTTTTTTTACTATTTTTTTTTTATATTTAAAAACAAACCAAATTCAAGTGCAAAACACTTTAAAACAAATTTTGAAGCAAATGTGTGGCATTCATAAAATACAAAGAGTAAAATGAACGAACGGATAAGCGGCACCAAAATAACAGAAAAAGAAAAAATAAATTTCAAATAAAAACATTTTTGCCACAAATTAGTAACAATTTATGGTTAAATCAGGCACATAATTAGGTATTAAATGTAAAAAGAAGAATGTACACATACGGACGGACGGACGGACGACGACATTCATACGAAGCTACCACACATGTACGAGTACATACATACAAACACAATCAATGCCGGTTTCTAAGCAAGTCTTTTTGTATCTTTAACAACAACAGAAAAATAGACTTATTAACCTTTTTTTCTATTTTCTTTTATATTAAAGAATATAATGGAATGAGAGAAAATACTACGAGTGTTACTTCTGTCACTTTTATGTGACACCTTGCCTAGAGAACCTTTTGTGAAATGCCAAACAGCTCAAGGGCCTATTAAAATTTTTAAATAGCTTCGCAATGACGGTATTATTCTACTAATTGAACGAATTTAAAACCACAAAAATACAATTTAACAAAAAAGTCCTCATCATTTGTAAAATGACTTCGAAAAGAATGAACGCAATATATGGATGTAAGTAAGTATTTGCTTTAACTAGTTTTTGTTGTGCATCTGAATTTTCCTATAAAAAAAACTGTGGAATTTACACGAGTATTTAAATGTGTATTATGAAAACTACTCCAGCAATTTGATTCGCACATTGTGAATATCCTTTGGATTTATCTTTCTTTCATTTTTGCTAATTGCACTCTGTAAAATATATTGTTTGAAACAATTTACAAAATAAAATGAATTTATTCAAAAGACACGACTTTCAAACTGCAAGTGGATTAATTTGATTGCATATGAAACTAAACTACAGTACTGAGCAAAACTGTGAGTGCATAATGGTGATGTCTTTTTGCATATATTTGTATTTGTATTTTTTTTTTCAATTAACTTTTTTTTTTTTCTTAAAGTAGTTTAAGACATTTATTTTCTTTGTAAAACAACACGTGACCTTCTTAAAGTTTATTTCTTGTTGCTGCAGATCGGTCGGTATTAGATTACATACAAATATTTTTAAAAAATCTTAAAAATATTCAAATAGAAAAATAATCTCAAACTTAAGTATGTCAATCCGATTGTTTCAAGTCCCGATAATTTCATCCCAAAATATTTAATTCTTTAAATTGTCGAAATTGGCAAAAAATTATCTTTCTTTTTCATGTACCATGTGTGTTTGTGTGTCTATGATTCAGCCAATCCTCCGACCGTTGCCAGCAGGATTGCTCAGTTCAAGAAATTTGTGGGCCATAGATTTATTATGTGATTTTCATTTAAATATCCAATTTCCTACAGGGATTGTTATTAGCTCCCTTTAGCAGACACTGTAATCTATCCAAGCATCGTTACAGCCATTTTAATTTTATTTTATTTAACTTTTTTCTTTTGATTTTTCAGATTTTTTATTTTCATAAGTCGGAATTACTTCAATGTGAATTCATATGTTAATTAGATGCCTCCTTAGAAATTCTCATCCTTTTGAAATCCAAAATAAAGAATAATAAATTTATGAAATGCACAAATTAACAATTGCTAATGCGGTAGCAAAAACTGTTGCATAATAGATATTGTAATTTAGTTTTTATTATTCGTTTGCTGTTCACGCCACTTTCGAAATGCTCGTATGAGTTATACATTTGCTGTTTGATGTTTATCGGGTGGTTGGTTGGTTGGTTAAACGTACTTGTTTTGATTTCGTTTACATTTTCCACAAGTTTTTGTATTAAAACGATAATGAACAGCATATTATGACTGTTTGTGGCATTTAAGTTAGATTTTGTTGAATGTCTGAAGATTTGAGTAGTTACACAGACACATGTTTATTTATGGTACGTGTTTAGCAGAAAAATTTAAAAAAAAATACGATTATTGACAGTTTTTGCAATTTTCACTGGACTGGATTTACAGTCTTTGTTTAAAACGATATTTCAAATTACAGCATAGGACTTCTTGAAAGAAAGTTCGTTTAATCTTTTAAATTTAAAAGTGAATTTGGTCAAATCTTTTGTTTTTTTATTAGAAAAAGGAAATCTTTAATTTCATCTACATTTTAATTTTCGTTTGATTTGTAACAATCAGATAATTAATTTTTTTTTCAGTCCTCAAACTTTGCAGTTTTTCAAGCGTTTCCTGTTTCCGCTTTTAAGCAAGCGCTTTATAGCATACATTGAGCGCGTAATCATAACCACAGTGGGAGGATTCAGACATAATACTCACTTACATTTTGCCATCTTTGTTTTGTCTTTCCTTATTTTTCAATTCCTTTCGTGTTCTCTTCTCGACGGAAGTAACAGTTGCCAAAGTGTATGAATTAAATCATTCTTTTTTTTTCCTTCTTTTGAAAATAATAGATAAAGAGCGAAGGAATAAAATGTTTGTAACAAATTTTGTTAATATTTAATGACAGTGAGCATCAGCATCAGCATCAGCATCAACATCATGAACAGGGAAGCAAATATCGACTGTAATTTGAGAGCGACATAAACGATTAGCAGCCACTTATTTCATGGTTTGACAATAAAAGCAAAAAAGAGAAAGAAAGGAAAATAAATAAAAAAAAAAACTATTACAATACTTGAGTTTATTAAATCAAGCGTAATAATTGTTTTAATGGTTAAACATTAAAATTGAATTTAATTTTTTTTTTTTTTTAAGAAAAATGCATACAAAATTAATGGGACTCGATATTAATTTTGGCCGAGTTAAATTTTCTCTTGGAATTAATTTGATACTTAAGGTTTGTAAGGCGTCAAATATTTTATGTAAAAATAAAAATGTGAATTTTTATCAAACGACAGTGAAACTTCGCTATATAAAAACCTTATAATTCCGATTTCTGAAAAACTTTATGAAAAACTTTGCAATAAGGTAGCTTTTCAAGGGTCTCAGGAAAATTTCGTTATAAAAAGTTTCACTGTATTTTTATCCGTTGTGGTTTCAGCCAGTCTATATGACTACAATCCGTTGAACTTTAACTGAAATTATCACTAGACTTCCCACCATATTTACATGTATTTGAAAGCATTTCAACGAACAAATGAGAATTACAAAATTAACTTATTATTAGATATTATTGGATGAGAAATTTTCCTTATTTTCACAGAAAAACGAGTTTATAGTTTGTCATTAGCAATCTTTATAAAGAAAAAGAACATGAGTTATTTATTAAGGAATTTAACAATTTAATGCACTGGTGGATTTCTTAGAATAAAACACTTTAGAGAGAACGAAATCATTGAATTGAACATGAGGAAAGTAATAAATTTAATGTGTTGTTTCTACAAGACGGGCAAATGATTTGAGAGTAAAATTTGTATGGAAACTACTTAAAAACAACTGAATGCTTTTCATAAAATTTTTACACTCAATTCACTTGTTCGTCATGTAGAAAAAGCACATAAATTAAGAGAAAATGACGGTAATCGATAAATATTTTTTATGAGTAAAAAGACACCCGATATTGTTTTAAAATAATACACATACTACATGAACTCGTATCTACAAGTTAGGCTTCTTATTCAATTCTTAGGGTCTTTATTTTAAAATTTTGGAAGTTTTTTAAAGTTTTCGAATTTTGAAAAGTAATATTATCGGGCTCAAGTTCAGTTTTATTGAATTAATGAAAATTCTAAATTACTAAGAGTTTTTTTTGTTGTTTTCGAATTTTATAAAAATGTCGGTTTTCGGTCAAATCTAGTCAAGCCGAACATTGATTTTTACCAAACTACAAACGCATGATAAATAAAAGTTTAATTCAACGCTATGAATTCAATATTAATTCATTTACTTGTAAATATGTATTTGTAATATTTGCTTTCATTTAGCTGTTGTTAATTTTCTTTTCCTGTTGTCCTTGTTGTCCGTGGCAACGTAATGAACTATTTTGTTTAATTTTTATTCTATTGAAATGCTTCATGAAACACCTGCCTTTAATTAAATCAATTTTTTTTTCTTTCGCAACACACTCCTGTATGATGTCAGTTGACACGCAATCACACCGTCAACATTTTTTACTCATTTATTGCAAACATAAACAAAACAAATTATATTTAAATTTAATAAGGAAACTTAATTAATTCGAATAAGTTTTGCCCGACGCTAAATAAGTCAAAATAGTCAAGAGAAAAATATTAACTTTTTGTATATATTTTGCTCGATCGGACTATTTTTTTTTTGTAATTTGAGAAGAATATCTTTGCAAATTAAGATTTATGATAAGTTTTTAAGTGATATCCTTGTTATTTATCCGCTCATAGCAATTAGTTTTTATTTTAGGTACAAACCGCACAACTAAATTGTTACATTGAAAACAATAATAAAAAAAAACTAAATTGAAAACAAAATAACAATTTCCGTTGCTAAATAATCTCTGCTTAACAGAATTTTGAATAGAAATTTTTTTTTCTTTGATCACAGATTGCAGGCAATTTAAAAAATAAAAAAAAAACATTCCTGGATCCTGTTTTCAAATGAGCTGCCGTTAGGTAAGGCGATACTTTTGCTGTGACAAATCAAAAGGTGCCGAACGATCTTTCGCCGGAGAGAGAATAAAACTGTTTGGATGTGAGTGAGTATTTTTGCTAATGTCAAATATACAATTAAACAAAAATAAAAGAAAAATTTACCTTTCTTAAGATTAACAAGAGTCCCCTTCAATTTCCACTAAATGTGACTTGTTGTAAATAGTTGCATTTGACAACTTACAGCTGGCGATTCATGATCGCTGATGCTTGAAATGGTCATAGACAAAAGACTTAACTTGTTGTCATTAAAATATGAACAACTGACAACACAAAAAAAAATTAATTTCTAGCTGATTAAACATAATGATCCATATTAAGGAGGACTCTTTTTCGAAAATATCTTAAATTCCAAATTCAAATATTATCAATAAAAATGTAAAAGGCAAAAATAAATTAATTGTAAATCGTTTTGCAATTAAGAAAATCAATAATAAAATAAAAGGAATTTATTATTTAAATCACAATTATATTTATTTGCATGAATCACGTTCGTTTTCATTAAATATTTTAGTACGGATCGTATGTAAAAGCTTATCGATGCCCGTAAGCAAATTTCAAATTTAATAAATTAATATCGTAAACAAAGCGACAGCGACAAACGAAACCAATAAATAATGAAATTCAATAAACAGAAAGAACGTGGGTATGTCTGTATGTATGTATTCTATTGCCATAAAACAGAATTTTCCATAAACTATTAAATTAAATTAGTGAAACACATTTTGTGGAATTCAACAGCTGTAAATCGCTTTTACTTCTAATCAGTGACTTGTTTGCACAACAAAATACAAACGAAAATTCATAACAACTATTTGAGCCGGTTATTTTGAAAGTGACATAAGTTTTTTTATAACAAAATGTTGTGTCAAATTTGTCATGTAAATGGACAATTTTTTTTATTTTAACAATTTAGTATTAAAATGATAAAATAAAAATGTAAATGAATAAAATAAATTTCTTGATGTAACGGACTTAACCCACTTTCAAAATAAAAGTTTCATATACTACCACAAGTACCGACGGTACAACAACTCATTTATTTTTTTTAATAATAAACGGAATATGGTTGCAACAGTAGGCACGACGAAAACTTCTTTGCATTTGGTGATGCATTCAAGGCCAAAATCGAGCCGCAAAAGTCCTTGAATTTTAGTAGACATTTTGAAATTTTTTTGGTACACAAATACATGAAATCATTGTGCGTGTCTATATGTGTTTTACATTTTAATTTCAAAACTTTGAAGTTTTCAAACTTTCTATTAAAATATATTTTTTAAGATCTCTTCGCATTTATACGAGAGTGTTCTTGTGAATGGAGTCAGTCCATTAATGAAAAAGGAATAGTGCTAAATTAGTCATTGGAGTACACTACGGTACTTTTGAATTTCATTTAGTGCTACAAAAAAATACAATTGAACGAACTTTTTCAATTGAACTGTCTGTGGTAAAGAAAAAGTGTACTAACGAAATACGTTGCAGACCATTTCTGAAATTCACGGAGAAAAATAAACAGAATTATTCACAAATTTCTAGGTTCTAAATTGTTTTCTCTTCCGATAGAAAAACAACTAAGTGATCAAATCAATTAGTCCTGGTAGCCATCTATTAAGGACAAGAGACAAAAACTAACAAAATAATAAAAATATTTATGCAGAGTTTCAAAGCTTTACATAATATTTTCAGCCAAATCTCACCAGTACATTAGATCGCTTCAACAAATTGTTTCCTTTGGTTTTTTAATATTGAGAAATAATAATGATTTAGTAAAAAAATAAAACTTTATCCCTCTCAACTTTTAAATATACAATTCATATTATCTACTCGAAAGTATGTGTTTGGATGAAAAAAAAAAAACTTGTTAAATTTAATATATTTATAGCCCACAGAGATCACAAGCATCCAACCTTATAAATAAATAAAACAGCAGTCAGTAACATTTTTTTTTTTTCAATAAGAAAAGTGACACCCGAATCAAACTTAAAATTTTGCAATAAGATTTCTATTTCATTCAAGAGATTTGGGCGTGACGAACGTGTATGCACGCTTATCTTTTTTTTTTTTTAATTTTAAATTTTACTAATTGATAATTGTTTTCTAATTGATTACAAGCAAGGGAGTGAGTGGATACACTGGAAAAAAAAGTCATGTACGAAAACCTTTATACACAGTGGGAATTTTTTAAATTTATCAGCACGAAAATCGTTTGTCAAACATACAAAATCTATAAACATATTCAAAAAAAAAAGTTTAATGTGGTCCGAACCTGGATACGAACTTAAATTCTTAATTTTTTTTTCATATTTTTAAAAAACTGCGAAAAGGGCGTTATGCAATAGGCCAGATGTAACAATGAATCGAATGTCAGCTAAAGTTGGAAAAAATTAAGGATTTGAATGGTTGAACGAAAGACAGACTAATAAAGTTTATGAAGCGGAAGACTCATACCGATTTGCGGCGCCACTCTCTAATTTATAAAAATAAGTTTTAACTTTAATTTCTTTCTCCACTTACATATTTTTCGCTGCTAGTAAGTCAGTCAAATAATAATTATTTAATTTTAAGAATTATGACTAAAATTCTGTAATACTTTTTTGCTTGCCAGTAAGCTGGTCACTCACACCAGCGATATCTATATTGACGTGAACACAGTTCGAACAAATATTAAAAACTTCACCTCACGCTGTCGTCACTCTATTAAAAATTACAGGACATCATTTTTATTGTATTTTTTCAACAAAGTGAAGGGTTCTTACACAGATACTTCAAGTGCATGCATACAAATAAATGCCATCAATACGTACGTTTGTATGTATGTGTTCGTAATACTTCCACTTATTGAATTTTCGCCAAAACCATCTTCATCACCAACGTTGTCAACATAAAATGAGTGCACATCGAGATACGAGAATTGAAAATACAGACATATGAACTCAAATTTCTGAAAAGACGGAGTAAGAAATAACAGATGTGCATTTTTTCAACATTCTAAATTTTTATTTATCAAGTGAAAAAACAAGTAGAAAGAAGAAAAGTTGAAGTATATGTAACTAAGTGTACACTTGCAAATAAAACCGCTGAAAACGAATCAAGTCTCCAGATGGAAATCCAAATTATGGATGGATAGTGACGATACACAGAAAAAAATGGAAAACTAATTTCAATTACGGAAGCAGTAGACACAATTAAAAATTAATTAATTGTCAAACAATCGCAGTATTATTAATTATATAAAAATCAATTAAGTCTGAGTTTCAAAAACTAATTCAAATCAATTAAAATATACATTGACTCAATTAAAATATTAATTAAAAATTAAATTATTTTAATTAAACAGTTAAATGGAAAAATGGAAATAGAATTACGTTTTTCTTTTCTGTGTATTAGTGTACTGCAAGAATTTCTATTTTGCCAAAATACTTATGTACTTCATTACTGTGGCAGTTTGAGACCATTTGTTGCTTAACTTTATAAACTTTGTATCACCAGTAGTGGGTGTGGGGATGGGATGGGGTGGTGTGGGTAAAGTATGCAAATAATAAATATTCTCTACTAGTTGTCGATGTTATACATTGGAAAATCCTTTAAGTCGCGCAATTTGTTCCTTTATTCAACGCTACAATATTTTGTGCAAATCCTTATGCTGCCAGCCAGTCATCATCAGTCGTCAGTGATGATATTCATTATTATTTTCATTATATTCATTATTTGCTGATGGAATTTAATTTTGTCATTTCTATACATCACACAATGCAAACAAACACAGATACGAGTAAAAGAGAAGCTGAAAGTAAAACTTATGAAAAGGAATAAACTAAAGAAAGGATGAAAAAAATTCTTAAAAATGAGCAAAATTTCATAAATTTGCACAAGTACATGTAATGATTTTATTGACAAAAGGATTTTATAACGATTTACAGACAGACAGACAGACAGACAGACAGACAGACAGACAGACAGAGTATCACATAAATGTACGAATAATGTAAATACAGTGATTTGAGTGGCAAAATGGTTATGAAAAGCAAATAAAATTCAAATTAAATGGGAATTAAGTCATAAACGACGATGACACTTGAATGAAATAAACGAGATAAATACTGTCATGACAGAAAAAAGAGCACTTGTAAAAAAGTAAAACGACAGAAAATTAAACGATTTGATGAGGGATTTATGAAAATAGAATACTCTTTTGATAACCGTAATATCGTAATTAACTCACTCCTTCTTAATGATGATAGAAAAACTCAATTGCTGCAAAACTAATGAAAAGGCAAAAAAAAAATTTAAATAAAATATGTCATAATCAATTCGGAAAACACACATTTCTCTCTGTCTCTCTCTCTCTCTCTGTAAACTTCCGCCGATCTAGGAGTTACTTGTGTCATTCAAATACCTTTTGATTTTTATTTTTTTGGTTTGAACACAACTTTTAGATATTCTCAAAGTATTTCCATTAAATGAAAGGTCTCATATTGCCTTAATGGGGTACGGCTACATATTCCCAAATTTCCATTTATAACAAATTATCTATTAAAACACCGAAAATAGTCGCAGAAACAACTTCTGAATATTTGACATCAATATTAAGAGAACCATCTTCGTTTATAAGCCATGAGAACAGTCGCGATGATAACCTTTAATTTTTTTTGGCCATTTTGACATCAGTGACAATACCATCATCATCAACATAATAAACATTCATAAGATTAATGCTAGATACTTAGGCCCAAATTCACAGTCATTAGTTAGCTAATAGCAATAGTTTAACTAATAATATTTGATTTACAGCTTCTAGTTTAACATTAGCTAAACTATCAAACGTCATTGGTTAACTAATAGTTAGACGACAGCTGATTCGTTGGAATTTATTATTAGTATTTTTGTTTTGTGAAAAATTTTAGATATGGCATGTGAAATTGAAAACGCGGAGTCCGATATAGAAAGTGACACTGATACTGATAATACGCGTAATATTCTTGCTGAGCATCGTCAACGTAATCTAAAAGATTTTATGGATAGATTCCGTCTTAGCAAGTAGGTGGCGTGGCATGTTCTTCAATGTATACGCCATTTTTAAGAAATAATATATCAAATGTAAACAAAAACCATATGCTATAACAGTATTGCCAGTACTGAAAGTTAATAGTTTGATAGGGTTACCATTTTTTGTTCATATTAAGAGTGTTGGTTAAATAATACACTCTGAATATGAAGTATTAGTTAAACAGTAGTTATCATTTTAGTTTACTAATAGCTAACTAATTACTGTAAATTTGGCCCTTAGTCTCATAAAATCGATGACACTATTCCGGGAAGAAAGAGCTAATTTTAAAATTGTTTATTTGTTAACTGCCTTACGCCTGATTTCACAATGTTCGGTAAAATGTCTGTTAACAAAAAATTAACTAATTGCTGGTTAGGCTAACGTGCACTATTTAATCAACGGTTACGTATTTTCGTTTCACCACCTTTCGGTTAACTAACTAAAGAATTTAATAAAAATGTGGCAATACTATCGGTTTGTTTACATAAAAAATGAATTAAAAGGACAGTTTTTGCAAATTTGAGAAACAAAACTTTGTAATAATAGTTCAGGTAATTAATAATTAAAATAGTGTTATTAAATACATGTGTACAATGTATATAAAGCATTAATATAAATTGTTTGTTTGTAGTATGTTCTCCGACGACAACGTATTTGGGACATACATACTTAGTTGAAGAAATCTAGTTTGGATGTGTCCAGAGGATAGGAAATAAATCAAGAGACGGAATTTGCCATGGTAAGATGATGTAAAAATATGTACATAATCGTATTTAACGTCCAATACTTTTATCTAGGATTTAAAAATACCGACCGGCAAAATTGGATGAAATTGTAGGCAATGAAGTTACTGTAGCTAGTTTGTCCGAAATTGCTACCCTCCTAACATTATTATAGCGGTAAGTAAAATAATGAATAAAAAAATAAGCAAAAGCTGATTTTTTTTTTTTTGGTATGGTATAGGGTCCAACTGGTGTGAGCAAAACAACGGCTAATGCAATGTTAGGCTAGAATATTACTTGGTGACAGCTATAAGGAAGCAGTATTGGAATTAACTGCCTCAAATGAACGTGGTTTGGACGTAGTGTGGAATAAAATTAAAATGTTTGCTTAACAAAAAGTCACTCTCTCCCGTGGACATCATAACATTGTTGTACTAGATGAAGCTGACAGTATGACTGAGGGTGCACAGCAAGCACTGAGGTGTATAATGAAAATTTATAGTAAGACCACACGTTTTGCATTAGCTTGTAATACAAGTGAAAAGATCATCGCACCCATACAGTCTCGATGTACCATGTTGCGTTTTACGAAATTATCAGATGCCCAGATTTTGGCTAAACTTATTGCAGTTTCTTTCTTTTTTTGTGAATAGAAATTTTTAAATTAAAAATATTACAAACATATAAATATCGATTTGTATCTCTATACATTTTGTTTTATTTTCCTCCGATTAGAGTGCTAACCGGCAAATTTCTTTCAGTTAAATTTAACATCAACTTTTCTGTTAAATTTTGTCAGTTAGTCTGTGTTCACATTATCCAAGTCTTATTGCAAAACTTATCACGATTTCTTCTTTGAACTTTCTTTGGCGTTCACACGGCACTCGTCTTATTGCTTATTTTGTATGAATGTATGTATGTATGTATACCTACTTAACACTACGAATAAGACACAAAACGAATTTCATGAGTACATGAGAGGGTGTACTCGTTTCTTTTCCCCCTGTCTCTCTCTCCTAAAAGCTAATAAGCTTAAAAATAAGACTTGCATCGTCTGAACACAGACTTAAGAGTTAATCATATATTGTGTAATACAATTTAGCCAGACTTTCGGTTAAAGTGTTGATTATTTATTAATCGAACATCGTGAAAGCGGGCGTTATTGTGTAATACAATGTAGCCAGACTTTCGGTTAAAGATTTTTTAATCGAACATCGTGAAAGCGGGCGTTAGTTAAAAAAAATATTGTTAGCTTTATTAAAGATTTGTGAAACGGATTTTGTACGCAAGTTCACTTTATGAGCGCTTAATAAATCAAAAATATTTTTCATAAATCAGACCGTAACTTTACAATTTTATTAGTTAAAGACTGATTCTTTCAATTGTGGGAAGATTTTTCAACAATTCCCTAACAAATAATCTGGAACGTTTTATTCTGATTTGTTTTCGAACACCAAAATCAAAAAAAAAAATTATCTTTTCGGACTGAAGCACAAAACTCCCAAATATTTAAGATAAAGTTTTCAAGTACATTTTTGGATGTCGTGATTTCATACGTAAATTGTTTGAAAATAAGCGCACACACAAACATATCGTTCATTCCCCACGTAACATCACACTAAAAAACGGCAAAAACATGCAAAACAAAAGTAAAAAGGTAAAGCCTTCAGGACTCTTGGTAAAAGTTTCATTTTGAACACATGCCAACAGGAATTGTTGCACTTCTAAATTGTTTGTTTATTTTTGTTTTAGTTTTTAATCTAATACAGTCTTTGATATTTGCTTAAATCCCTGTTTATTAACTCTTCAATTATAATATTAACAATAACAATGCAAAGTTTTGTTTAATATTTAAACACTCTCACGTTTTTACTGGGTTTGCAAACAACAATAGTGTAATACAACAAATGTTGCAAATAAATGGTACAGTAGTCGCCACGATATTCCTCACTTATTTCTTGTTTTCCTGGTTTTTTAATGATAAAAACTGCGGCAGCATCGCAAACTTATCAAAAACTTATTTAGACCCATCCTGCAGACCTACCAACGCGATCATAAATATTGAAAAAATTGTTGCAACATTTTCGCTAATAAAATAATTTACTTCTTCCTACCGCACACTAATGCTTTTGCACAACAAATATATGACTGGCTATTTAATAATATATTTTTATAAAATTACCGATTTAAGCAAGAAAGGCCTTTCAGCGATGTGCATTTAAGTGAAAATTATGAAATGCAATTGAAATCATGAAACTGGGTCGCATTTAAGCGGGGACTACTGTTTAAAACATACTGTAATTGTACAGCATTCATCGAAATCGGGAAATCTCTCAATTCATTTTTGTCTTAAAGGTCAAGAAGTGTATTCTCACTCAACTAAATAAAGTGAAAGTCATTGTGAATTTTTATTGCACTCTATTGCAACTAAAAGTTTGATGAAAAGACAACTATTTTATCCTCGATGGAAAAGGGCGATATCTTTCCATATTGGAAAAATATTTGCATCAAAATTGCCAGAGGAAATTTTCGCACAATCTATAAACCATTTGATTACCACGACATCAATTATTTTTAAGGGCGAATCAATAGAATCTTCCTAGAAACAAATTTTGATTTTTCCCAGAAACAAAGAAGCTTCAAAGATTTCTCATTTTTCGAAAAGAAATATGTTTTTGAAATATATATTTTTTCCATCGCAAAAAGCAATTGCATTATTTCTACAAGTAGAAATTTAACAAAAAAAAAATTGCTAGAGAATTTTGAACAATTGAATAAAATTCAATAAAAGTCTTAAGCGTCTCATAATATTTATTAAGTACCTCTTGAACTTTGACGTCCATGATACAGTATTCAGTACTGATTGATGTGTTCATAACTCGTAACTCATGCAATGTGTAAATGTGTAAATCAACCCTCTATTGAATATTCCGTGATTTGTGTTTCTTTCTATTTCAAAATCTTTATTTGAATCGCTGTTAACACAAAAAAGTTATAAAATTAATCCCAAAATTATAACAAAATAAATACATACTCGTATTAAAATGTTACGAGTGAAAATAAAAAGAAATAAATCGATACAAAGAAATGAATAATTTAAATTAAAAAAAAAAAAAAAAAAAAAAAAAATCCTAAGTCAAAATACATACAGAGATTAATATTGAACAACTTTAGTATGTACGAGTACGTGAAGCGAAGCATTTTAAAAATACATTGTATATGGACGAGTATATGTATGTATGTGTGTATGGATGTATGTTTGTGTATGAGTTACAGTAACAACATAAAATTTCTCTTTTGCACTATGGCACTCAATATATGGACATTTATTTATTACAGGCATCTCACCATACATGGTCGGTCGTCTTTAACGTACTTTCGCCATAAAATTAAATACAATAGATTTTTTGCGAAAGTATTCAACTGGAAGTATTTAATTCCTTTCATTAAAATTACATTTCTACACACACATCATCTATTCATACTCGTACATCCTTGTAGAAACACAAATTGAGTGTTTTTTAAATGAATAAATCAATGAATGATGAATGAATGAATCAAAAACACAATCTTTTTCTTTTTCGCATTTTCTCTTGTTTAATAAATGTAGCATTTGTTTAAGAGCCTTAAACATCTCAAGGATGTGTGTACATGTGCACAAGTTTTTGCACAAGTTTGTGTGAATAGAAGGGTACAAACACATTCAAGTACAAATAAATGTGTAATTACATTTGATCCTGCGGTGTTAAATACATAGTTTGATATCCTGTAATTATAGTGTACAACGGTCGTAATTATTTTTTAATATTTCAATTTTTAAAATTGAAATTTTTGATTTAGTTTAATATTTGTTTTTCATGGCGCAACAGGACATCAAATCCTTACATTTATACTTATCTACGTGAGTAGATATTTATGTACATATGTACGAAGGCGAATGTGTACGAGTACATTTTAAAATTTTTAATAAAATATAATTAAATCCATTAGATTGTGTAGTCGAGAAAGGCTGAGTGTTTGATCGTACTTTATTAGCATTTTAACAATACAAATGATACATCAACACATTTATCAGAACAAAGTTATAGATTTAACAATAAAATGAAACGAATGCTGCCAGCCATTTGATAGAGTAATCAGAACTGAATGTTAATTTCTTTAATTAAGTATTTTTTTTTTTTAATAAATTGGTTTTTATTCCAAACTGAGAAAAAAGTTTTCGTAATCTGTGCAAAATTAAACAAATTCTAACGAAATATTTTTCTTCTATATAGATGGGCCACCCTAATGAACATAAATAGAAAAGTATAGAAAAGTTAAAATGTGGTTTGCCGAAATTTTAGTACTTCTTACAAAACAGAGAAAATTCATCACTTTGTGATTACAAGAGTAGCAGCAGAAAATTGCTTAAGCTGAATGTAAATGGAGTTCTAATTGAAGCCTGAATGGTGATATTTTACATACTTGGAGGCGTTAAATTTCACGAACATGCATGCAGTATTATAGATTAGTGGTATTCTTCAAATTGGATACTTATCTAATAAGTTATCGATCTCGTTTAAAAAAAAATAAAACAATGGGAGAGACCAAGGCCTGCATATGAATCTTTTCTATTAATTTTTGTTCTGGTTTTGAATATTGGAGGCGCACTTACAACAAATTGAATATCTTATTTATTATAGTAAACAAATTATTGAGTTGAATGCACCTCAGATCTTTCTAATTACATTTTTGTTTATCTGTTTCACACAAGTAAACTAATTCAATTTAATAAACTCCCTTTATTTTTAGAGTTATGCCATCCGTCGAACTACACCAGCTCTCGGTAAATAGTTACTCAGTACGAAAACCAACTATTTCTATGCCGCGGCAGTTGGTGGTTACAAATACTATAAAATCTCTATTCGTTAGGGTACGCAAAATACATGAAAGTCAATAGTTTATGAGTATTGATCTGGAATTTCCGAATTAATTTCGACTACAATTAAATCGTTTTGAAGACATATATTAAATTATTCGCCATATTTTGCGAACAAGAACATATACGACACGAATCGAGTAAAACAATTAAAAACGAGCACTGAACAGATGGTTCCAGCAATGAAGACGTTCAGTCTTTAGCCACACAACACTCTGCCACCAACAATTTTTACACTGTAACCGGGTTGATAAAATTCACTCAATTACAGTCCTATTTTAAGCAACGAGTTCATATAAATTATGCACGAAATCGTACATAACCTACAAATAATTTCCAGAAGGATTTGCAAGTCACTAAAAATGAATTTGATACACTCAACCGTACGTGTATAAATATTTTATGTGTACGCCAAAAATGTATAATTTTTGGTTGTAAAATATTTCCTTCAGAAATTTTATTTGTGTCGCATGATGGGTGGGACAATTCGCACTGTTGTTCCCATGCAAACATATCGCATTATCGTTAAAAAAAACAATTGATTTGACGAATGCAAAGTCAACCTGGGACTGTAAATAATGTTCGATTAAAAAGAGACTCATGCAGGTTTTTTTTTTTTTTAATAATACTTTTTTCATATTTTTATTAAATATCTAAAATTATTTTTTTTTACTCTAAAAAGAGCCATCTAAATGTACGATTTTATTTGTTCCTTAATTCTTAATAATTCTATTAAATTTACAATACGGTTTGGCAAGTTTTATTGACAATTCAACTAAATATATGTATGTACGTACGTATAGATTAACGTTAATATAAAACTATAGGAAGATCAAAATAATATTTACACTCAAATACTTGTATATGGTTTTCATTTTATTTACAATAGGAAGTAAAATTAAATTAAATAAAAAAAAAAATAATAACTAATAATTAAAAAAGTGTCAATGAAAGAAACTTCTACTATATTTATATCACTTTTTTGTTAGTTATTATTTAATTCATGTAATAAAAACAAACTTAAACTAAAAATTTTATTTACATCTTATTTTAAGAGTCCTTTTCAATCTAAAACGAGAAGTTGGAGTTGTTATTTTCGATCCTCCTCTATCACGAGTTGTACACTTTTTATATTCAGTCTTCTGATTTGGTTACCACTGATACCGGCGTCGAGCTTCCACTTGCACTACGGTTTGTATTGTTGTTTAATGGCGATTTTGGTGAGGCTGCAGCCGATGAAGTTACCGTTACACCTGTCGACGTCAACGCACCGGAGCCTTGTGCAATCGTTGGACTTTCCCGGGGGCTGCTATTGCTACAAGGAGGACTTACTTGAGCCGCACTATGCAAAGACAAATTCTGTGGGTAAGCAGTGGCATTGAAAATCCCATTCAAATTGCTGAGACCCATGTATTGGGAGAGCAGGGTGTGAATGTTTGGCAATTTGTAGTGGGGCATTAAGCCTTGAGGCAACAGCGCTGGGTTGAATGGTTGATGCAAGGCAAAGTGTGGTGGCCAAAACTCTGCTGGCAAGCCACCCGGATGCCCAGGCAAGCCATGGGGTAAAGGTATTCCCAATGGGAAATCTGATAAGCCTAAAAGTTAAAATGTTGAATTTTTCACCATCACACATACAAATTTTAATTGAAATTAATTGTAAAATAAAATGGTTTCCTCGTTAAAAAAAAAAGAAAAACTTGATGGCAAAACAATAGCTCACCTTGGTCGGGTAGTAAATAACCATTTTTATCCTGATTCATGAATTTTTCGCGTTTACGCCATTTAGCACGTCGATTCTGAAACCAGACCTACGAAATAGTTCCAAGCAGAAATTTATAGATTAATTTTAATAGACAAAAAGAATGCAATTAAATTAAATTAAATAAAAATATTCACTTAAATTGTTGCAGATGATTTTAAGCCCATCATTTTCATCAATAATTGCCATAACCAATTATATATCCTCAAACACCACCAGAAAGAAATACGATTGCGAGCAAATCTAATGATGGCTAATACTTTACACAACCGCCAACAATTTTCAATGAATAAACGCCCAATTAACCCCTTTAATCATCATTGTGCATTCTTCAATCGCCAGTTTTCATTCACCACTCTCTCTCTCTCTCTCCCCCACCACATCAACCAAAGTCGCCCCACCACCACTCCATTCTAGCAGCTTTTAATACGGTTAGTGACGACACCAACAGACAATAGAATCCAATCGGAAGTTAAATTCTGTGATTTGCCTTCTACAACTGTCTCTCATACTCAAAAATGTCCTCACACTTATTCTTATATTCGTGGCGAACAATTCTATGAATAACAGCATTCAGTCATTTAGTAACCCACTCTTCCACCCAGTCATGAGCGACATCCATCCATCCATCCATCCACTCATGAACAACAAAAAGACACTTTTGATGAAGTAAAATCATTCATCATCGTCACAATCATATAAAGATTTTATACTTTTATAGATGTTCTCATTTTTTCCTACTTCCCTCCTTCTCTCTCACTTCACAATCACTCACTAACTGTCTTTATCACTCGGTACTATCATTCTAACAGTTTATTCATTCGTATCAAGTCCTTAGAGAAACGAGCTTATTGAAAAACAACAACAAGAAGGTACGATTCTCTATGATGATGAATAATGGCCATGATAATACGATAATATCTGTTTATGGATGTGTGTGTGTGTGTGTGTGCGTTTGTCTTATTAAATGCAATTTACAATTGTGTTGTAGATGTTGTTGATTTTCTAACAAGTGTAACCGAATTGAATCAATTGTCTATACTTCCTTAAATTTCCAAACAAATACAAGGTCCTTAAAGAAAATAATCTATTCGACTACAATACAAAATAATTTCAACATTTCTATTACAATGCACTTAAACAGGCTGTATTTCTTATGTCTTTTTGGCACATTTGTCATGCTGGCTGGTATCCACCACCGCACGCCCGCTCATCACAACCATTCCACAATCACATCTGATGGCTGTGGAACAAAAGGAGTGCATCTGTGCGTATAGTAAATTAGTAATGATTTCCTGACAATAATTGTTACAAATTATTGTCATACTTTGTGTCGTCTGTAAAAGTAAAGAACGATTTCCCGACCATTAACAGACTGTAAACTACTTGCAGCATTGAAAGAATCGAGCTTTCTATGGATACGCAATAGTAAAATTGTAAAATTAGACAATTTGTAAAGAATACAGCCACTTGAACATTTGCATACATACGTAGACACATACACACATGCATACAAATAATACAACATGAGAAGAATCAGATGAAATTATCACCCATTTACAATAAAAGAAGAGAATGATGATGACAAGAAACGGAGAATGAAGGAGACGGATGATGATGATGATGATACGGCAAATTTAATTGTTACAAGGACAATTATAACATGTAATTAAACATGCAAGAGGATGAACGATTTCGTTGTTGTTCTTGTTGTTACATGTATAATTGTTAAACATGAGTTCATCCCGTATAACAGTTTGTATAACAGTTGCATAACACAAGTTTTAAATTCAATTACATTTTAACATAAATAATAATTCTATTTGTTTTTCTGTGCCAACGACAAATGTCCCAACAACAAACCCAACAATTATTGCTCGCATTATTTAAAGCTTCTTTTTATAATTTATCATAATTAGGCTTATGAAAGCTTAATTAAAAGCAATTAAGTCATTATCTACATCATTAACAGTATGCGGGTACAATTAAATATTATTATTATTATTTTTCCTGTAAACACACAACAGAATACATTTCCTCTCTTGCCTGGCAAAACAAAAGGATTTCGCATTTAGTAGCTATTAAAGCGCTTAAAAAGATTGATAAATCAAAACATTAACTACGTTAGGCCTTATTAGCTTAAAGAAGAAAAATATCATTAACAACAAAACACGAGTAAATTTTCCTTAAATTCATTTTTTTGTGAATAAAAATTTGCATAAGAAATGCTGGAAACTTTAAAGGTATGAACACACAAAGAGACCAGAACAAATTTTTAATTTTGAAAATAGTTTTAAACACTTCTTTTCTGTTGTTCACTCTTCAATAAACGCCTTGGATGGGAAGCTGCTCGGCAAACACTATTGGAGGAGGGAGGACATGCAGTTGGGTTGCTGGCTAATGCACACTCACACTCTCTCATTCATTTGTTGGCATTTAATAGAGATTTTCCAAATGATTAGCCTGGTGTTAGTAGTTTATTTTGTTTTATTAGTTCGACTTTATGAGTTTGTTGTTTGGAAATAAACTGGTACATCAGGGTTCTAAAAAGGGTGTTTGCACTTTGTTGTGTTTTGTATCGTTTTGTTTATTGATATTAGAGGGTTGTTTGAGCGGTAACATTAAGAACATTCGAAATATTCGTTAAAATTCACACATAATTAGGGTGTTTAAATGGGTAACAACAATACAAAAGCAAACAATTAAATAAGAATTAAATAAAAATATAAACGAAGTTCAACAACAATGACAACATTTGTTTGAAAATTAATTTACAATTTTGTATTCAGTACTTGACCTATCAGAAAGTAAATCTGCTGTTTCTTTTTTTTCCAAACAGTTTATTTTAGTTAACAACGACATCAACGCCAAATAAAATCCTGCAAAACAAAAATATTAATTGTTTCGTTTTTTTTTTTTTGTTCAATTTATTTTCGCTTTGGAGATGATTGCAAAATCCACTTTAGACACGAGATGAACACTTAATTGGTCACTGATTTTATCTACACATCATTACGCGCTCTTTAATGTTCTCTCATGCTCTTGTCCTCGTTGTCTTTAAAAAAAAATTGTGCGAGCCTGGGAATAAAAGAAATGTTACGAAATCAAAATCGTTTGTCAATCTGAACAAAAGTGCGATTGAATGAACGCTAATTCCCTGTTAGAATCATTTGAAATTTATAACAATAAAAACACGCACACACACACACACGCATTTATTCAGCATTATTCCACTTCTTCGATGTGCTCGTATGCTCGTATGTATAAATGTGTGTAGTACTTATGTAATCCTTGACGATATGTTTGTATCAATTTATTTATTTATCTATCGTCTTTGTTGTTGTTTTTCAATATTTTTTTGTAGACTACGCGTACTTCGTATAGATCGTTTTAAAGGATTTAATACTCGTGTATTTTTTGTATAATTTTTTAACAAGGCAATTATTTTCGGATTTACTTATTGCATTTTGAAAAGGACATGTACACACAAGCGCACACACGCACGCACACATAGTCATTGGTACGTTTCACAAGTACTTTCCGAAAGATATACATATGTATGTATTAGAATGCATATACAAATACTTATAAGTTGGTAATTACATAAGCAAATACGTGTTCATGTGTGTAAGTACTCAAGCTTTTATTAGGGATTTTTTTTTCCAATTTTTTTTTTTGCATTGTGTAGCAATTTTTTAATTCGTGCTGGTCTATTTTCCACATATAACTGGTTTATACACATCCATACACATACAAATTGATACTTCTAACAACATCAGAGCCAATTGTTGTTGCTATTGTTGTATTGTCCTTGCTATTTGTATAAATTTTTATTTGGATGGTCATGATTTGCTGAAGATTTATAGAGATTACAATCAGTAATTTTTATGATTTTTTCGCAGTTCTTAAAGTATAAAAATATCAGTTAATAACAAATTCAAACTTGAAGTTTTTAAAAGTTTTGTAAATTGTTCATTTGAATTATGTTGAATATTTTGCCGTTTTGCGATTTTTTCTAATTTTCCCATAAAAAATGAGTATAGCTGATTTCAGCCCAACTTTCGCAAGCCGACTTTTCATCAGATTTCGAAGTTTTACGGCTGCAGTCGCCTTTGGCTGTAGCAGAGCCAAAATTTAAAATTTTTCATCGGTTTATGTCTGATTTTGCTGCTTCAAGGGAAAAATCGGTTTCAGGAAAAAAAATTCGAATGAGTCCGCTACAACGGTAAAATGACGATAAAAGTTTACAAATGATTTTTAAAACAGTCATTGGACAACTATTATTGTAAGAGTGCCACGCAAATACGCAACAATACGTATACGCCCTCGAAATAAAGATTCACAATAGGTCCGTTTCTTTACTTTTCCCGTAAAATCCAGTAGTTGAGTAAATTTTGGCCTACTCGAAAATTTTACTCTCAATAATTGCTCTTGCACAAAAAAGTACGCGAACATAAAAATTGCAAACATTTGCAGTTTTTTTCAAAACATCTGATCGTTGTGAAATGTGTGTTGTTTTGACAACCCAGTTTTTGGTAGTTGATTCCATGCGTTTTAATAATTAAAAATTCGTAGCGAAATCTATTGAATAAATGAACTTCTGTAAAATCTTTCACACTTGTTTATTTTGTAGATGACAACAAATTTATTCTGGTTAAATAACACGCAAATACATCGATATTTGAATTTGTCCAGTAAAAATTTGCAGGATCTCAGCCAGACAACTGTCACTTTACTCTCTCAATTGATGTTCCCTTTTGCAAATTTATGTGTAAACGAATGCGTTTCAGTGAAATCCAGTGTAAATTTGCCGTAAACGAACATACTTAATTTTTAATGTGTAGCAGGCCATACCATTGTTATGATATCAATTTAAGATTGTTATTTAGTATTATCTAATAACCTAACTATAACTTACAACACTATAACTTTACAATTAACAAGCCTAGTTTTAAGCGCAGGTATGAAATATGAAATGATTAAGTAATGAATCTCTAAAGATAACACAACCATTTAAGTTAAGTCGAGTATATTGAAATTAAAGATTTTTTTCCAAAATTGAACCCTCACAATCTTGTTTTAAACACATTCATAACTCTTCACCGATCATTACAAATTTATTGTAATTATTAGATTGTCGCTTAATTTAGTTCTCGTGCAAACGTATTTGAGTTGGTCGTGATCGAGATATGTTTTTCTAAATTTATTAATTTATTTTGCATTTGCAAAACTGTTTAAAATTGCGTAAATTTGATCACAATCGTTTAACTACTTTAAATATTTTAGAATTTTTCAGCCTGCTGTTACCGGATAGTTCCAAATATTTTCTACAAATTTATAAAAGGATCTGCATATTGTATACTTCCAGAATTGTCGTAATATTTTAGTTTATTTTAGTTTAAAAATGTATGTAAATGGAATTTATTTACCTGAACACGTGCTTCACTTAAATCCAGTCGCATCGCTAGATCTTCTCTTGTGAATACGTCGGGATATTGAGTTTTTTCAAACGCTCTCTCCAACTGATGCAATTGAAATGTTGTAAAGGTGGTGCGAGATCTGTTGGTAGAAAAATCAAAATGGGATAGAAACAATAAATAAAGCATTACAATTGAGTGCATACGAACAGGATACGTATGAATTAATTACTTAAGAGGATCAAGGACTTTACATAATAAAATGGAAAGAAAACTATTGATGTTTGGCGCTTCGCTTACCTTCTTACTTTTCTGGGCCTTTCCATGTCTAAATCGTGGCCATTATTTAGACTGTTTGACAGATCATCATCCGTATTGTCAACGTCAAGGCCATTGTCTATGTTGTCGGGAGAGTCTTCCCTTTCGCGCTTCTCTGCATGCTGGTGCATCTGTTGTTGATGATGTTGTTGCTGCTGGTGCTGTTGTTGCTGCTGCTGTAGGTGGTGGTGGTGCTGCTGATGATTATTTAGATGTTGTTGCTGCAAGTGCTGCTGATGCAAAGCCAACTGATGTGATGGTATTAAATGCAATTGTGTGTGTAATTGTGGTAATATTGAGTTTTGTATTGGGCTCGTTGAATTGTTGCTGTTATTGTTGCTGCCATGTAACGATTGATGATTTAAAGATTCTGTAGAGTCTGAAGTTATAAATTTTAATTGAGTTGTTTAAAATCTATGAGCTAGTGTAAACACATACTACAACATACACTTGTGAGTGTGTGCGCATTTCTATCTAAAGTGAAATATATATTTATTGCACTGTTTGCAATATGTAGAAAATTTAATTTTCTATTCATAAAATATGCACACAAATTCAATAAGTATCAAATTAAGCTTTTATATGCAAATTAGTTGGAAAACACTTGTGCTAAACAATATTGAGGGCCAGTGTGTGAATTAGCTAAATATGCAACGAGCATGTACTCGTACATACACATGGTCGTCCATAAGGTAATTGAATTACAATTACGAGTATGTTTCAATATTACAGACACATCAACACTAAAGAGATTAGAATCGATTTCTGTAAAAGCAGGTGTTATAAAATGCTAAACCACATCTATTGAGACCTGGAATAATAATAATGATGATGATGTATATTCGTACACACGTGTATAAACTTGTCTGAGCATGTATATGAATGTGAGTCTGTGTGTGTGTGTGCATGTGCATGACAAAATTCTAATGTTAAATTTGCCGCGTTTATATGGATGTGTCTGACTGTTGGAGAAAATTCCAATCTATTAAACATCAACCACTTTTTACTTTGTTAAAGAATAAAATTAAAGAAAAAAAAAAACACCACGAAAGCACTTTTTTGTGCAAAATTCAATTGAATTGAATTGAATATTTTAAGTAAACACACTACCAAATGTTAAGTGGGTAAACAATGGGTTAAAAATCAAACAACACTCTTGTTTTGAAAATAAAATTGCAAAATCAATACAAAAGAAAAGAAATTTCAATTGAATTTAATTTGGATTTTTGTTCTTGTTCTTTTTCTTGTTCTCAACAATAAACTGAACGTCTGAGTGCGTTACAGCCAAAACAAAAGCCGAAAAAAAAGCTTAAACTTATAAAATTATTTTTATTGTTGCTGGATGAATTTTATTTGGAACAAAGTGAAAATAAAGTTAAATATATTAACAAGAGAAAGAAGCTCTGTGTGCATGTGTGATTCTTAATACAAATGAATGAGTGAGAATAATACTTGAAACCAGGGACCGTAACTGTTATGACTTATATCAAAAAAATCAAGAAATAAGAGTTATTTTTGATTTTTATATTTTTAAATGAAAAATAAAAGTTATATTTGATTTTTATATTTTTATATCAATAATAAAAGTTATTTTCGATTTTTATATTTTTATATCAATAATAAAAATTCGTGACATAGGTAATATGTTTATTAATCTTAAGGTAAAAATAAAGTACACAGTTATAATAACAACAAATTGTTCATTCTGTACCTACCACTCAAGTCAGTGTAGAAAGGTAATTTTCAGCACTCAGATTAATATTGGGAGATTTGAGATATAATTTATCTGAGGAACAGTTAAAATTAATTATGATGGTAAAATTGAACACCTGAAAACGACCTCTTAACACTGACTTGAATGGCAGCCAAATGGATAAGTCACATAATATATTATATTCATATAGAAATTTGAATGAAGCAGCATATTATAATACATACGGCATCAACAAATAAATAAGAGTTTTGAATTGATTTTTATTATTGATATAAAAATATAAAAATCAAAAATAACTTTTATTTTTCATTTAAAAATATAAAAATCAAAAATAACTTTTATTTTTCATTTAAAAAAATAAAAATCAAAAATAACTCTTATTTTTGATTGTTAAAATAAAAATCAAAAATTTAAAAATCATGCAATATGTTGGATGCATTTCGCCTAAAAAGCATGATGGTGTAATTAAAAGTTTTCTACGATGTTCATTTATGTATGATTTATTTCTTCAAAAATTGAAAAATAACTCTTATTTCCGGTCCCTGCTTGAAACATTTTAATAACCTTGCGGGGGGGAAAGGGATTTTACAACAACACTTAATAGAGGAGAAAATAAAGCGGGAAAATTCAAACCAAAATCAATGAAATCAGGTTTTGCAATTAAATATATTTAAATGTATGTATCTACATACACGTACATATACGTACATACTTATTTAAAGAAGTTTGAAACATTGTTGTCTCTTTTCTCAATTAAAAATTTAAATTCTTAATTGTCGAATTTTTCATTAAATTTTTATATTCACTCTCATAATTGTGAGTTTGGGGTTGCAGATTCAATACATTAATCGGCTAACCGAATAATTTTTAGCCTATTAACTGTTCGATTAATCTAAAATTTAATATTTTCGATAGCGTAGAGAAGATATATGGTGAAACTGTAGGAGAAGCCTTCGTTCTATTGTTGAGAGAAAATTTTTCAAACAAACTTTATGTTGCATTTTCAGTGCTGAAACATGCCAAGACGAGTCTGAAGTTATAAATTTTAATTGAGTTGTTTAAAATCTATGAGCTAGTGTAAACACGTACTACATACACATGTGTGTACTATAATATACACATGGGAGTGTGTGCTGAAACATGCCAAGACGAGTCTGATTATGACGTGAGAATAGAAAAATCTCTCCGATTATTAACTGACGAAACTAAAAACAAACGTGGCTTAATTAATCGAACAATTATCCGATTAAAATCGAAATGCGAATAATTGATGACCCTAAAACGTTCTCTCTCCCTACATACTTCACACACTTCCAAGGAATTTGCAATTGATTTTTTTTCTGTTGCGAAACCTATAATCAAAACTTAATGAACCTCAAATTAATAATTTCATTTTCTCATATTTATTTTCTAATACAAACGATATGTCTACAGCTTCTCTACTGGAAAAGCTTGTTTGCCACAGCATGTCGTCATTTATCCACCAAATATGAACTAAATCGCATTTCTATTCAAAATTTTATGTACACACACACTCGTACATGCATATACAAGCAACACAAGAGACTCACTCACATTTAGCCTGCTGCATTCAGATTCGCTTGAAAAGCAATTGAAAGGTTGTGCGTCGTGAATCATCAGCAACAGGACGAAATACACAAACGTTCAAGAGAGATATAAAATGAGGTAATTTTCTACAATCGAGCAGAAGTGAAAAACATCAACGAAAAAATAGCAAAAAAATAAAATTCAAATACTAAATAAGAAATACGAAATGTGGTTGGGATGATGTGATGTGACGACGGTTACAATAATGTTGGCGTTGACTGACGTCTAAATCATAAGCAAATTATGAATTCACTATCAAACGATATATTCTATTTACTCGTGAACACAAACACATACACACACACGTACACAAACAGCCAAAGTGAGTTCTGGTTTGTAAATTTCATTCCTGCGATTTTTAATAAACGTTTCATATTGCAGAGGCATGATCATAAAATAATTATATCGAGCACAAAAACGTTGATGTCCTGTTGAGCTTTTATGTAAAAATGAAAAAAAAAAAAAAAATCTGCAAAATAAAAACGTACATATGTATGTATTTGTCATTAACAATAAATGAAAGAAAGAAAAACATGTTTTGATGTGATGCCGATGTCAAGAAGGTTTTGAATTGGGTGATTTCCTTTTTAGGTGTCAATTTATTGAAATTGATACTAATTTTTTGCGTTTTTTTATTTTTTATTTTTGGTTTGAATTTTCAGAAGGTGTTCAATATAAACGCCCATGAATTCGTTTGCAATTAATATTGAATCAATCATGTTGTTGATGCAGCAGCGGGCGGTAAACATTTTCTTTTTTCGCCAGCCAAAAAAAAAAAAGAAATATAAGAAATAGAATTATTAACACTGATTAAGTAATTTTTGGTTAATTTTTGTCTAATAGTTACATTCTTACCCATCACACCGACGACATTAAAATACTCTCAGAACAATAACACGGACAACGTAAACAAAAGTTTTGTTAAAATTAATCGGTTTTTACTGAAACCAATAACTTTTTCCACTTCAGTGACTCCATGTTGCAATTGTCACATCTGGAATTATTTTTATTATTTCAAGGACGGTTTTTTATTTTTGGACTATTTTTTTATAAATTAACATACATACTTTCTAGAAACTGAAATTAAGAAAAAAACCTGGTACTTTTGGTACTTCTTGTTTTTAGTTTTGGTTTTTTTTTACTTTTGATACTTTTTCTCTTGAGAAATTTTCTTAGTGGATTTCGATGAAATTTGGTAGACGGATAGCATGTGACACAGATTAAAATACAGAGCATATACATATATAATCCATAGTGTTCGTAAACGCATACTTGTAAATTTTGGCAATTCTTATTGTTCTTCCTGTTTCGCAAGTCACTTTGATGAGTATCAACTGTTAAAATCCATTTTATTTTGTATGTAAACGGTTACATTAAAATGGCAAAGTATTTTTCAATATGTTTGTATTTTTGTATTTTTTGAAAACATGAACACATGAGCGCACAAAATTTATTAAAGGTCGTGCCGCACTAGCCTACACAGTCGCGCGATACGCCAAATATGACATGTGTGCTAAGAATGTATGGTAGTGTTGACTAAAAATGCAACTGTGTGACAGATTTTTTGGCAAGTCGTGCGATTTGTAAAATTTTATGAAAAGTTTTATAAAATGATAGTTTTCATGCGATCAGAGGAGTATTTATTGTCAGCCAGATGTTTTGGCATCAGATTTGTATGATAGTGTGGCACCTACAACTCCATTTTGAAACGATTTTTTAAAGTCGGTCAGATTTTTGCAAGATTTTCCTTTGAATGAATCGTACGATTGTGTAGGATAGTGAAGCAAGGCCTTAATTGCGACTAGACTGCATTGCGATGAATAGCAACAGATTTTTAAAACGTTTTTTGATGAGATGAGTCCACAGTCGCATTACTCTTTTCTGCAATGCAGGACTGCTGTGAAAATATGTTTTGCATTTCATACGCATTTTTTAAAAACTTGCGTTTATGAAGTCAGCCATAGTCTACTTTTTAAGGGGCAATTTGTACTTTTGGTACTTTTGGGTTTCTTTTTTTTAATTTGACTAGCAGTGTATTTTAATGAAATAAAAGAAAACTGTGGTACCTTTGGAACTTTTTATTGTTTGCAGAAATATTTTTTTTTACAATACATTATTTTGAACTGTTTAAACAAAACATCTTTTATTTTCGTGTAATTAGTTTATTTATTGAATCTGCATATGAATTATCAATAATTATTCAAATATGAACTAGAAAAAAGGAGGGCTGATGTGGCAGAACTCATACGCGATTAAAAATGCGCCTGTCCGATTATTTCTCAAGAAAATTAATGGATTTACACCTCTAGATAAATTAGGAAGTCTTCAATATCTTCGAATAGATAACCGCTCATTTTGCTTGGATTCTTTTGAATTTTTCTTTTATTTAGACACCACTTCTAGTTGACTTCTCAGGGCTATTAGGAGGTGTGCGAGTGAAGTTTTTTTTTTCAATAATTTCAAAATACTAAGTAGATCAGGTCAATAAGACGTTTTTCTGATGCAGATTTAGAAGACTGCAACTAAAATAAGTTCGTGCTCTGTCTCGATGATCAATCAAAGTTTCCATTGCAAAAAGTTATTCTATCAGTCGGCTCTCGGTTGTTATTAAGCAGAAAATGATAAAACCTTAAACATCAATATTTATTAATGTAAAAAACGTTTAAAGGAAAAAAATATGTATGTTTTGTATATTAAGTAAACCAAAGTATCGTCGTTTGTAGATCGCTATCAAATCCTTCTATAATTAAAAGACTGAACTTAAGCCGAATCATGAAAATTTTCAACTTGATGCTCACAATAACAAACCTAATAAAATTAAGAATATATTTTTAAGTTATAAAGAAGGAGAATTATACTTAAACACAACTTACTCGTATTGCACAGACACAAATTACAAATTAGAATACTTTGAAGATAACGGACTATGAGTTTGTGTTGATTACACTGTGATAGTCGAAAAAATGAACTTCGATGAATCCTTTTCGAACTATTAGGGGGGAGTCCCCTGAGTTCGAAAGTACATTTGGAAGTGTCAGATTGGCTCCAGTTTTTAAGAAATCGGTATATATTCCCCCTAATAATTCGAAAAGGATTCATCGAAGTTCATTTTTTTCGGGTCAAAAACTATCACAGTGTTATTAGAAATTTCCAATCAGTAATGGGGAATTACGTACTAATCAAAATTATTTCAACATGTAAAAATAGAATAAAAATTAATTAAATTAATTCTCGTATTCTATTTCATTTGAAAACTTGGTTAAATATGATAATATTGATATTTTTTCCCCAATTGGTATCCACTTTACAAAAATTGTAAAAATGGACAAATGAACTCTGATGAGAGTTGTAGCGGCCTTGAAATCGGCATACTGATACGTTCTGCTAATCTGATTGGAGATACTAATGTTTTTCAACATAAAAACTCTTAAGCTACGTTCACATTTATCAAATATTTGTCGAAAAAAACGTAACCAAGAAAAAAACTAATAAGTTATTTCCTTTATTTCCAATATTTTTTTAATTTTGGGTTCGAATTTTTTGAAAACTGTATAAAAATACTCTTTTGGAGAAGAATTTATTTTATTTTGTAATATAAAAATCGTGTTAAATGACACTATCCCTAAGCAAAACTATTGGTTACGTTTTTTTGGGCAAATATTTGATAAATGTGAACGTAGCTTTAGTAATTTGAATTTTCATTAATTAAATAAAACTAAACTTGAGCCTGATAATTTTAATTTTCATATGTACATTAATAAAAGTTCAAATAATAATTAAGTTTATTTGTAATAATATAAAAAAATACAAACACAAAATTTTATGTAGAAATTGTGAACTGAATTTGTCATAAACTCCATGCGTGGGTGGATTAATGACCTACGAAAGGTATTCCAATATTCAAAAATTAAATTTTAAAAAATTTCGGGATAGCAAACTCGCTATTAAGAGCATACTTAAACGAACTCGATAAAAATGTTGAGTAATTTATATCTTTACACAACAGCCGCGTAATGACAGAAAAAAAACGAATAAACTATGTTACATATTTATATATTCGTCAAACTCACAGCACTATCAACGACATCTAAAACATTTAATTTTTTATATGTATGACATCAGAATACTTGCATACTCTTGGATTTGATATCCACAAGGATTAGTTTTTATACATGACAAATGACAACAAAGCTCAGTTCTAGTTAATGGTACAATAAACTTTTAACAGATATGTTTCTGAATTTTAAGAGAACAATTGGTATGCAGTGTTGTCAAATTAGAGGATTTTTTTTTTTTCAAAATGGGGATGAAAAATTTGGTTTGGGGATTGGGGAATTCATTGAGGATAATTTATATGCTTTGGGGAATTGATGAGATTTTTTGGGGATTTTTATTTTGTTTATATAATTTGGTTTATTTTTTGGACTATTATTTTAATATCAACATATTCTAATTGTTCTTTTTTGAGTACATAAGTGTTTTTAGTGTGGTAACTAAAACTTTGTTGTTAAAAGTAAAGAGGACTTGTTTTTTTATACCTAAAAACTTTATTGAAACAAATGCTAAATCATTTGCCATCAAATCTCAACATTTTCAAAACATATAAGCAATTTTCTCCAAACATGTGTTGCAATCCATTAGGACAACCCAAATTTAGTTCAATCATAAAAATACTACAACCAGCGTCAAATGAAAATGCTCCAAGAGATATAATTGAGTTACACAGTGGAAAAAAATGCCATTTATAAGGTGGAATGATTTATTTGATATACAAATAACAAACAACTTAAATATGTTTTGGACAGAAGTTTATTCATATCAAGATGCCGCTGGATCACGGCCGTTTAAGGACCTGGCAGAGTTGGTATTAAATTTACTTTGCGTATCAACGAGCAACGCTTGCGTTGAAGGAGTTTTTCGGCAATGAACACGGTAAAATATACATTTTAATATACATTTTAAAAATAATGGAATTTGTTCTGAAAGTTTTCATCCATCTCCAGAAATGGTCAAATTGTTTAATTCTAAAAGCATGTACCAAAAAATTTCTTCAAACAGCGGTAAAAAAGATTTGGACTCCGAACTTTTTGATTTTGTCAGTTAACTTAACTAATTTGTTAGAACACATACATATACAAATATATACTTAGAAATGAACTACAGTGCAAATAAAGTATTCATAGTTTAATACTTAAGTGAATTGAAATTGAAGTAGTATTATTTTTAGTGGGGATTTTTGGGGATAGCATAAATTTCTTTTTGGGGAATTTCGGGGATGAAAATTTTCAAATTGGGGATGCGACTCAAAAGAAATCTGGGAATCCTGTTGGTATGATCTATGAATTTTTAGAATCATGTACTAAATCAACAATAATTCGATCAGATTCCTCATTCCACAATCGATTTATTGAAAGAGAAGCTTCGTGATCGCAGTATTCTTGTAATTTTGCTTGTAATATTGAGAAAAAGTAAACGATTTTTTAAATAAAGTACAAATATGCTAAACTCTTCATAATACGCTTAATATTACTTTTGACAAACCACACGGAGATATAAAAATGCAGTAAATGAAATTGAAATTTTAACTAAAAGTAATTTGTGAATAAATATGAATGCAATTGATGCATAAAAATCTTTTCCCGTCGTAAAAATCTCAGCATTTGTACTGTTTTGATCATTCAAAAATATTAATAGATCCATAACACTTTATTTTCCATTTTAAGAAAATTTTTAGTTATACTTTCTCTAAAATAATTTGAAACTGGAGGATCGTTAAATTTCTTAAATTGTGAAAAATGCAGCTAAGCCATTCCTAAAGTCATGATGGCAAAAAAAAAATTCAAAGAGCTCGATGAGATTTAGAACCCATTGCTAGCAACTTGTCAATAAATAGCAGAAGTGAGTGAATGTTATTATACGAATAATTTAAGCTAAAAATAAGTACGGTAAAGTAAAAATAAAATCCAGCTACCTCTAAGTTTAACATTAGTTTTATAATATTGAAGTTATAAGAGTTTTTTAAAAATAAAAATAATTTTGTTGTGTGTTTGAAATTATGTATTTGATCTGTTAAATTATCCATCAAACTTCGTTTATAATTAAAGGACATACATACTAAGGTAGATTGGAAATAAGTATTTTGAATATTATATCCACTTTATTTGTCGAATTCATGTTGAATGTCATCGTTGGCCACTGGTTTTCTGGACTTACCGCTACGTTTCGTCTGATTTCCCAAAATCTGATCGATGCTATAGACTGCTCGTGGACGAGAGACAGGACTTTCTTGCATCGGGCGTATAACTGGTGCCATTATAGCATGCGATGTTGTTGTGCTCATCATTATATATAAAATATTTTTTTAAATTAAGCTTTTAGAGTTGTTTTTTTTTTTAATTATTTTCTGTAAAACCTCATTAAGTTTTGTTCACTTGTTTGATGGCAACACTTTTTATTTTTATTAATTGCACTTCTTTTACATTTTATTTTTTAATTAAATTAATTTATTATTTGTTTAGAATTAATTATGTATTTATTTGCATAAATTGAATATATTTTTAAAAAGGACGTGACATGCGTTACGACCATAAACCACCGACTAAGCAAGGAACAGTTAAAACACAAGCATTAAATACAATTATAACAGTTTTTTATGGGTTCTTTGGTATTTCATCAAGCCAACTAAGTGTCTGAATGAAACGGAATATTATTGTGTGCTGAAATCGTATGGACTGGCATCCAACCCCTCTTTAAGGTCGTTTAATATTGTTCATCTCTTTTTCACATCGTTGTTAATGTTCTTGTTGGAAAATAATAGGAGGGTTGGTTTTCACACAGGTAGTTTTATTGAGCTCAGTCGCTCACCTCTATACAAAACACATACACGCACATAACAATACACACTGAGTGACAGTGAGCGAGAGAGGTGTGTTGCATACCACAATATTATTAAATAAAATAAAATATTAATGGATATATAACACGATTAGTTGTACCCATTTAAGAATAATAAAATAGTGTTGACAACTTATTAATTAAATATGGCAAATGGAATAAAAATTATTTGAAAATAATTACAATTCATCTACAATGTAGTCTTCGAATATTCGTATGTATTGTACACATGTGTAGATATGTGGTCCGGAAGCAAGTTCCTTTAAAAATTTTATACAAATTCATGTTAGAATTTCATAGTTAATTTCCTGGTTGTGATCTCACACATAAATAAATTAGAAGTTCAATACTCTTTGAAAATATGAGTACATGGCCTCTCTTTATAGTTCTCAAATTTGATTTGTCTAAAATACTTGTTCGTCGTTTACCTGAGTGCTCTGTGCGCCATAATAAATATCCTTGTTGTTTGTTTATGATCTTCATGATTTCCATAATTTTTATATTAATTTTTTTTTTTATTCTTCCTGTGGTTTTTATTATTCATGATGATCTTTCAGTTGTCCCTACTTTGAACTCCATTTTTCTAAATGAAAATTTTGTTGAGGGATAATGGCGACCGAATATGTTTGTACTTACTTATGTATGTGTGTATATGCAATATTTTCTTAATTTTTTTTTTGCTATTCATTGGCTAAATCGCGTTCTCAAATTGTCCTTTTCACATTCTGTCCTCATAAATCGTTTTATTGTCATTGGATTTGGGGTCGGATTTATACAGAACGAAACTTGACAGATCTAAATTAGTATATTTGTACGTAATTTATTTATTAAATTACATATATATTTATTTTTGGTAGGACCAGCACTATTTATGCAATGCACTATGCCAGAATTTAGGGCAAAAGATAGCGTAGAGAAGATAGATGTTGAATATGTGGAAGGATTAGTTCTTTTAAAACTCTGCTGTTGCACGTTTTGTTAAGTTTTAGAGCAGTGTTTGCAGCGCCTCCGGTGTTAAGTAGACGCATTAACTTGCTTAAGCTGTATGAACAGTAAATTTTTAATTTTTTTCCTTCTTCGACAGTGTTGCTAACCGACGAAGGTGGGGGCTCTGGTATACATTAGCTTGAAACAGTAACAATTGCTATGGGAATATATTTTGTTAGCGACCAGTACTACGCCTTCATCGCTTTTAAAAGACCAATACATTTTTTGGGATGTAAGGGAGGATTTTTTAAGGCACATTGGGTCGGGACCACCTTGTATAAATACGCCTCGAACTCGTAGTACTGTTTTATAAATGCACTTGTTTTAAATTTACATTTTTCATGTGTTGATATCAGTAGATTACAAACTGATCGAGTTGCAAATGTTTAATTCAAAATAGCATAATATATTAATTGATTCTAAAATATTCAGTTCCTGGTAACACAATAATTCACTATATCCGACTGAGTTTTTAGATGATTGATGATGTAACTGAAAAAATTCGGTTGGCTTCGTTTACCATAACGAATCTGTTTCCGCTATGACATTCTTACGCGGCCCCAGGAAGTAATTCTACGCATTTAAAATTTTTTTCTTTCTTTATTGTTTTAGACGAATTAATTCATGTAAATGAAAAAGAAATAAAAGATGTTAAAGAAAAAACTTACTGATAAAGAGATATATGAAACTTTGAATGCTGATGTCTCTGATCTGTCAGATTATGTTGACTCAGAAGATAATGATGATGTTGATGGAGACAGGGATTATAATCCTTCTAGTAGTTCTGATGAAGAGCAAGATGTAGTTTCTCCGTCAACTTCAAAGAGTGTGGACCAAATACTATGCATCACAATACCACCTCCATCTACGTGCATCGATTTTGAAGAAATGCTAGACAATCTGGACACAACAACATCTCGTTCAAGCAACATCCCTACACCAGATTTCATCTCAAAACCATCAACATCTCGTTCATTCAACATCCTTCGACCAAATTTTAGTTCAACGCCATCAACATCTCGTGTTCTTGAGAAGCAAGTGGACGACCCGGACTATATATTTGAGGAAAATGATATAAATCCGGATGTATCAGAAACAGTTTTTGAGTCAATATGGCAGTCAGTAGAAGGGGAAAGAACGACATTTCCAGATGTAATACTTGGACCTGTTCTCATTGCACCAAATAACCATATATTTTTCCCGCCCCTGACGCATTATGGGTATGCAAAACGCTCGGGCCAAGCACAAACCCACGTTGTCCCGGGGCCACAGATTCATTCCATGTATATAAACCCAATGTAAATCATGTGCACTATGTCACATTCACGCTTAAAGACAACAAGGTTGCGTGTGGCTATGTGAACACGCGGCCCGCATGAGTACTCAGGTCGTGTGCACCGGTGCCGCACATGATGCTAAATGTGTTAATTAGGGGTTTCTTAAGTACTCATGAATTATTATTGAAAAATAGTGAGATTCTATGGAAAATTAACAAAGTCTTCTTTGGAAGTACAGAAAATTACTTTCAACTGCAAAATGTTTAAATGACGAAAATCAATGGAAAAATATTGTTGTACTTTCTATCATTTCTTTTTTTTTTTTTTTTTTTTGTATATCAAAAGTGAAAATATCTTCCAAGTTGTCAATAACTTGTCCATTGATTTTGATGAGATGTTGCTGCTTGATTCGTACAAAAAAACAAAAACATTTTTGTTACACCACCGAACACGATATTTAAGGTCAACAAAGTTGAAAATTCTTATATTGTGCTGAACTATTTCCAAAGATAAGAAATATTAAACTAAAAGTTTTATGTTGGTTTCTTTTCTAGAAAAAAATGCTACATTTCCATGCATAAGTTGTACTTTGGTGTTCGTTTCTTAAAAATATTTTGCTCTTTAAAAGGGTGGTGTGTTTGATTTAAAAAAAAAAAAAAATCGCCTTCACTAATGGTGGAAGGCATTGCACTTTAGGCCCCGTAAAAATCGACAGTGTTGACAGTGCCCTGTAAAACTTAGCTGTCAGCAGTTAAAAACAAGGCTTTGTTCCACTTTTTTCATAAATTGTGTTTTGTTCTAGTGAAATAACAAGTTGCATTAATAAGGCGTTGGCAAGACATTTTATACATGTACCTTTCAACAAGGTGCCATTTTTGTGAGTAGAAAAGAAAACACCGTTAATGTTTAAAGAATATAATCAAAACATTATTTCAGGCGCTTCTTTCTATCGCGTATTTAAAATAGAAATTTTTCCAAAAGTCGATTTACACGACGATCATCAATAATTCATTAAAGTGAATTTCTATTAGAAATCGGCATCATAGCGTTTGCAATTATTTTTACAATTACACACATACAGATTTATATTGACGGTTGTCGTGCACTGAATAGAGAAAATAACCCTGCCAAGAAATCAGATATAATTTTTTTGTTTAAGTCCAAATTGCATATAATTCTTTTTTAGTACGCAGTGTCTTCGATCTTTTGAAATGCAAGTAATTTGAAACTTTGTTGTTAACTAGATGATCAGTTTTATATTTTAAGTGACCTTTATTTAATATCGAACGAAAATATCCGACTGGATCTTATCGTAAATCTTAAATGGACCATTTTAAAACATTTAAATTCCGTCAATCTATTTACATTTTTTTAATGAGTTCAATTAAATAGACTAAAAAATGCAGACATACACCAACACACAGACATATTCGTACATATAATTTATCGTTTAAACATTTTATTTTCGATAAAGAGAAAAAAAACGCTTAATCATCTAACATTTAAATAGAAATTTCTGAAGCATTACGACAACAAGCACACATAAAGAGAAACCGAAAGTAATGATCGACCAACCAAAGTGAACAAGTCTTACGATGAGTAGTAGCATGAACAAGATCTAAAACTCATTAGCAAAACGAAAAGAGATCATCATTTTGAGGTAGTTAAACCCTAAAGGTTTTCGAATACTCCTCAATCCTAACAAGGCGATTGGTGTAAAATAAATGAAAGCAGATCTATGCACATTAGATACATTAAAACATATGATCGAAACATGAAAAGGATGCTTGTTATTTAATGAAATCATCCAAGAATTAACAGCCTAAATAAATACTTGTACATTTTACGTGGTACATACATAAGTACATACACACATACTTATCTATCGATGTATCTGCTTCGATGCATTTATTTATAATCATGAATTTAAAGTATGTACTTGCAACCAACGCAAAGCACTAGTTATGTTGCGGTTAAGGTCTGGCGCATGAATTTTCTTTCCTCATTGTATTAAATATGGATCTAGGAAGCGTCAGGATTAAAAAGATTCTCTGCTTAAAATTGTTATTATTAAATTTAATTTTCTTTTCTCTTCACTTAACAAGTGCGTTAGTTTCTTATTGATCGTGCATGCTGCTGTTGTTGTTGTTGTTGTTGTTGTGGCGTCATTTTGTCAGCTGTCAAAAGTAATGATCATCACTCTTTCTATTGTTGTCTGTGAGCGCTTTTGTTATCTGTAAATTGTTTGTGTCACAAATACAAAGAAGTTGTGTAAGTTTTCACAAATTAGCACCTTAAGTAACCAAAACAACTGCATATAATTTCTTTATTTAAATAAGATACAACCAGCCACCAAAACAATGCAGATGCATACGAATACATACATATTTGCATATACACTCCCATTCATATTAATTCTAAGCTAATCTTGTTTATTCTTCCTGGAAATTTTAAATCACATGAATGCAGTTTAAAATTTTACAAATAAGAGCTAGAAATTTTAATCATATAATGATTACGACAATGTACATTAAGGATGCCACTGCCGAAATCCTGATCTCGAAAATTTGGAAAAACCCTCGAAACCATTTTTACGAAATTGTCTTTAGAGTCTACAATGCCAATAAATAGACAGATACATTAATTTCAAATATTATTTTTAATACGAGTACACGCTCTTTCTTGAGAAAATAAAATCAAATCAGTTTGACCACATTTTGGCCCTCGATTATTGAGTGTGTTGTAGTTTTTTAATTGAAAAATCTATTTGTGTTGAGTAGCATTCCTTTAAGGTATTGAGAAAATGATCAATTGACTTACCGGTCACATTTAAATAAACTTTTAATTATTTCAGTGATGAAAATAATTCTAAAGACAATTTGACCTCGTTTCAAGTAAAAATATTTTATACGATACCAAATATTATCCTAGAAAAACTCTCTCATTCTCATTAATTTTTTGAAATTTTCTCAACGTATAGAGAACATGCGCCTTTAAGCAAACATTTCATTGGGTACAAGTTTTAACCGCAAACCAATACCATGAAATTTCGATACAACAAGGACGTTGTGCTCCCCATTATTTATGTGGTGGCATAAACACTCTACTTTCTTCCCCCAAAAACATACAATGAAAACATTGATGCTGCATATCTGTGTATAAGTGTGTGTGAGTTAGTGTGTGTGGCTTTGGTTGCGAGTGTTCTATTGAAAGAAACAGGTTGTTGCTTTTGTTTTGTATTATAATTGCCACGATAAATTAAGATAATAATGATTATTCAACGTCTGTTCTCTCTAAAGGAACATACACACACACAGCCACACACGCATACAAACATAGTATGGTGGCAAAGTGCAAAATATTCAACTCACCTTTTAATAAGGTTAACTAGGCACTAGTAAAGAAAGTTATTTATTTTATTTTTTGTTTGAGGCATGTGTTGGCATGGGGCATGAGGTATGAGGGGGGAAATGTCAACATTATCAGTATCAAAGTCATCCTAAGTTTGGTTCGTAATAATCAATTTATGTGTGTTTGTGTGCTTGGCTGTGTGTATTTCAGTCATAGCTGCCAGATTTGACGATTTATCGTCATTTTAACGATTTTGAGTCCTAAAAATGACATAGTGACGATGGGACGATTTATGCCCTAATTTTGACGATTTTAAATAGTTCAAATTTGCAACATATATTTGTACTATTAGAGCAACCTTGAACTGCTGAAAATTGTAATGAGAAACTTTTCAAAAACTAGTTTGCTTTAAACTGATGATAAAAACAAAAAAAATTTTTTAAATTTTGAAGATATTTATTTAGGAATATTTGCCAGAGACGTATTGGAAGAATCACAAATAAATGCAAAAGAAAAATATGATATTAGTAATACATAATTGTGTTAATTTTTCTATAGAGCTTTGTGATCAGATATTATCATGATTTGATTTTGAAAATAAATAAAAGCTCTTGGCCAAATTAATCCATTTAATATTATTAATGAAGAAAAAAAGTTGGTTCTCTGTAATTATAAAATAATTTTCCTATTTTGTTGAAGAAACAGAAAACCAAGAGCTAGAAACAGAGTTCAGACAAATTATTGTCCTGATAAAAACATATAACTATTGGATTTTTGGAAAAAACTATCAGAGATGCAAACGAGCGATTCTAGTCTTTTGTTTCCGATTTTGACTAAATTTATTACAAAAATCCTAGTTTTACTACATTATTCAGCAAATATGTAAAGAATATTTAGTCTAGTGTTGAAAAAGTATTGAGTATTTGAGTACTGAGTACTTTTCCCGGTACTCAATACTCAAAAGTAACTACTTAATACTTTCAGGGTTGTATTTTGTAGTACTCGTATGTAAGCGAAAATTTTACTTAAAAATATGTCAAAATTATACAACTATGTATGTGTGCAAATTTAAGCTTGTTTAAAATATATGTAAAGCTGAATACTTGTTGAATACAAAAACTTTAATAATTATTAAAATTACACTTTGAATAAAAAACAATACTAAAATAATATACAAAAAACCGTTTTTTTTATAAAATTTTAAGGTAAAAATTTACTGTTCGATATAACGAATATCTCGGTATAACGAAAGGTCTGAACATTATATCATTCGTTAAACCGGGCTTGTACTGTATATAGAAAACCTTGGGAGAATGATCCAGCTTTTCAAAGGTGGCTTAGATCAGCAAAAGAAGCATATTGCATTTGTTGTAATTGTGAAATAAATTCACGATTAAGCGATTTATACTCCGACAAAGTCGCTCAAAAAATATACATGAAAAAGCAACAGATCCAAATGCAAGTTTTTCATTGCTGTCTTTTGATCCACCAGACCCAAAACAAAATTAGGTTAATACTTTTGTACCCGAAATTTTTTCATTTTTACCCTTTTTTACCCTATTTTCCATGGGATCACAGTGCTTTTGATGTTGAAAGAGTCGGCATCACTGGTTGCAAAAATACTTGAATACTCATACACATTAGTATGCGTGTGTGTGTGTGTGTGTGTATGCTTACAATATAATTTAACTAATATTAATGCAACAGTAGCAACATTTTTCTTTGCTATTAAATTTAATATATTAAGGCAATAAAACGATTTTCATTTGTTGACTTTTGCCACCATTCACCACCCACCCACTCACCCACCACCAGCCGCCAACAACCATCCATACATTCATTCTGATATTCGATCTAAAGCCAAAAATGCTCTGGCATCTATTTTTGTTGGCTTTTGTTGTGATTCTCTTGGAAAATAACAAGCAAGGGCGATGGTGAGATGATGATGATGACGACAACGACGATGAAAATGAAAATGAAAATGATAATTATTTGGGAATGTGTGTGGGTACAAATGAGATTTTATGTGGCTTGTTTTCAGACCTTTGGCAAAATAGTTTTGTTGTCTTGTCTTATGAAGATTAAGTACTTTGATGTTTTTGTAATTTCTATGTCGTTGTTATTGCAGTTGTCGAGGAAACAGTAGTTTGAGTCTGGAAATGATTTTAAATTTGATTTTGATTCTTTTTATTTATTTATTTTATTTTATTTTTTTTTTTTTGTTATAGAACTGCTCTTTTCTATTAAATTCATTTAGTTTGTTTGCTCTTTTTCCATCACATTTTATTATTTTGCCATTTAAACTTGGTATTCTTTTATAATTTGAATTAAGTTAGCAATTGCTTTTTTATCGTTGGCATAGAAAATGACTGACGGTGGGTGGTGTTAAGAAATTAAACATGAATTTACAGTGTTTATTTTATTTTTCTGATAACGTTGTGAATTGTGGGAATTAAGGGGAAAATAATTGTAATATTTTTATATTAAAAATAAAATCTGTTAAATTTATTACATTTTAAATTTGTTGAGGAATTAATGAATAATTAGTAAGTGATGACATTTAGTGCACCAGCAATTGGTAAAAATTTATTTAATTTTTTTTTTTTTTTTGGATAAAGTTTGACTGTACTAAAAAGGTAATCGAGTTTTAAATAATTTTAAAGAAATTCAACATAATTAGGTATAAACCGATATCTCTTAATCATTTCCTTTTATTTAACAAGCAAACGTGTGTCTTTTATTAACCTCTATTTACATGGATTTATCGTATAAAAGAGATCGTAGTATCGACATGCAAGAATCTATGAATTTGATATTTGACACTTTGCATCCATATGAGGAGTATGTATTTTGGTTGGCATAAACAGACAAACAAAAGCCAAGGAGCTGCCGCACATGTCGTTCTCTGTAATTTTGTCAGCAAATAAGTGTTTCACAAGGGTCACATGCAGACTATAAATTGTAAAGAAATTTACCAAATAAATACATATTTAGTAGTAGTTGAACAGTAGCTATTTAAGATCTAAATTTTTGGTATTTTGGTAGGCGTTTCATATGTGGCACACTAAATCATGCATTTAATTCCCATAGAAGTACAATATTGTGTTTTTTGTTTTCTTATAAAACAATTCTGCCAATAGAGGATACAAAATAACATGCATTTTTTTCTTCTTTTTTTTTTTTTTTGTCTTGTCTTGTGTATGTAGGCGTGAACACATATGCCACTTTTTGCACTAATTTCTACCAAAATACAAACATTGAATGCCGGCATTTTTCTTTCATACATTTTGAGAAACTCAACAATGAATTCAGTAGAAATTACAGTATTGTGACCACTTGAATTACATAAAAACTGGCCACTAAATAAAAGAGTCCTTTTCATGTACAAACTGATAAATAAAATACAAACGAAAAGACATGGGCAGCAGTAACAATAACAGCAAACAAAGAATCAATGTTTAAATAGCCAGGATAATAAAGGATTATAAAGAGGAGTATGGGCCAAGGAAACAAAATAAAAAAAAAAAAAGAAATGGAAATCAAAATCTAATCGGCAATTTTACTTTTTTTTCATTTTTGTTATTTGAAATAAAAAAATATATAAAAATTGTTTACAACAGATAAATTTTGCATAAATCTGTTTTCAAGAATCGACACTCTAAAGGATAACGATATCAGTAAAGACAAGATTATAACAAAATGAGTCACAACATAGAAGAACATCTCTACAGTATCAGTGTGTGTGTTTTATTTTTGAGACAGAGAGCTACAAGATGGTTAACCCATTCTGATTTTTTACTTCTTTTGTCGCTGGGTCCTTTACAAAAAATAAACATATTTGAAAAATTTTAATGATCTAAAAAAGATCGGTTTATTTTTAACCGCTCATCGTATGAAGACGACACGTATGTTCTCTTCGGATGTTCAAAGTCCCATTCCTATTGCGATAAATTATATTTTAATACAGGATTATGAATATAAAATACGGCGGCAGGCAATAACCCCCCAGGAAATAACCCCCCAGGAAATAACCCCCCAAAAAATAAATGAATTAATACCCCAAAAAATGGGGGTTTATTTCATATGTAATAAAGCCCCATTTTTTGGGGTATTAATTCATTTATATTTTGGGGGGTTATTTCCTGGGGGGTTATTGCCTGCCGCCATAAAATACGATCTTCTAATTGAGGGATTATTGTGAAACCTCAATGCCATAAAATAAAAATTTGTTATTTGTGATTTTCTCTGCCTGCAAAAAAAAACACCCTTTATATGTATATTGAAGTACAGTTTATGGTTAGATCATCAAAGTGTGCATATGTGTTATCTATTGAATTTCTATTTGCAATTATTCACCTTTTTCTTTTATTTGACTATAAATGTCCTGTTTCTGAAAATTTTCTTCTGTTTTTTTTTTAACGTTTGTAAGCACATACTCCTATGGGTGTTGCAAGTAGTTTTTCACGCCTACACACATCTTATATGAAGCGTGCCGACAAATTTCCAAAAATTAAAAAAGAGAAAGAAAACAAATGAATATTTGATTATCTGATAGTTTGATAAGTCTTTATTGTTCCCATCAACTGTTGTTGTTCATTCAATGTTGTTGTTGTGATTCGAAATAAAAATCAAATATTTCAGGATTTAACGCTACAAGAGGTACAATTACTTTTGAAATATTAACTCTTTTAATGACCTTTTTAAATTGTCTCAACGAAAATTGCTTTATATTCATTCTGTTTCACTTCCTGTTCGTAATTTTCAAAAATTTTAATTTCAGAAGGACTTAGAAAATAGTTTCTTAAAAAGTTTCTATAAAAAAAATTATGCAGAATAAACGAAAAGTTTCTTAGTTGCTTTTTATGCAGGCTAAAGGAGTTTCTGCTCTGGATATACCGAATATAGACCGTGCTGAGAAAGAGCTTCCAGCTTTCCAGTCGCATAAAAATTTTCCAATGAAGAAAATCTTTTTATTCCAAACAAAAACGGGCGTATAAATCTTTACGTCCGCGTTTAGACATTTTATTTATTATGGGATAATTCCACATTAACTGTGGGAAAATATTAAATAATTGCCAAAAATATCACTCTGTTGCATTCCATAATTTTCTTTGATGAATTCTTTGAATGTATTTTTTTGGCTAATCTGTCCCCTATTGTATTCATAAAAGTTTTATTAGAAGTAATTTAATAACGTGCATATTTTGAAAAGTTTTTCTTAAAAGGATCAATTAATTTTCAAAAGTTTTTTTTCTACTTATTGGTACCATATGTTTACAATGCCACAAAACTATTCCTCAAAACACTACCACACACACACACACACAGTTATACTGATATTCAAATGTCGTTTTAATAAAGAGTTTTGTGCCGGTTTAACCGCAGAATATATATTAAAACAAACTTGAATATCCTGCATATTTCTATGTGGTTTTTATTATTATTGGGTTGGATTTATAATACGTGTACATACATACTGACTAACACACTGCCACTAGTGTCTGCGGGTGCTCTAATATGAGTGCATGAGTTTATGGATAAGTGTGTGCGTGTGTATGTGCACATTTATTCGACAAGTTATTATAACCCAAAGGCAAACGGCAGAGAAAAGTTACTAAATTAAACTAAATAATATTTAATATAACTTTGTGTATGTGTATGGCCAAAAGGACTCTTAAGGAGTTATAAACGAACGGTAATTTCTATTCAAGTTGAATGGATGGGTTAGCAAAAATCTTTAGTTTTTTTTTTTTGTTCTTAAACAAAATAATCAAAAACAGATCCTGCTCTTTGTTGGCATTAAAACGAATTTTTATAACGAGCAAGTAATTAAATCTGTTTTTGTTTGTTTTCTGCTGTGTGTGTTTCTTTGAATGTATTGCATATTATCCCACTGTGATGATCTGTAAATGATGTTTTGTTTCTTTTATGATAATGAGAAAATTGTAATATAATATGTTTTATGAAAGTTATAATAACAGCTCCTGCAGTTTAATTCAAGACATGCAAAAATATTTATTAAAACAAATCATTTGTTTTGTTTCGCTTTTATTACATGTTCTATCTTTTATTTAAATAGAAATATGGAATTATCAATTTTTATAACATTTTTATTTGATTGTTTTTATTAAAAGAGTTTAAATTTTTTTTAAGGAAAATATTCCCTAAGGAAGTGTCGATGTGAATGTAAAATGTGCGTGTGGATGTTGAATTTAAAATACTAGATTTACATCATCATGTCTTGTTCCAAAAAAATTTCCCTATTTGCAATTTTTTCTTCAAAAAAAAAAATATTAGAAACTATAGTTTTTCCTAATATTATATTGAGAATTATTTATTGTCTAAAGAGCAAATTATTTCGATTCATAACAAACTTAAAAGAAAAAAAATGGAGTTAAGAGATACAAATTCCAAAATAACTTCGCATTTTTTATAATTTTTTTTTTTGTAAATTTAACAAAAGTAATAAATTAATAAGCGGCCATAATATACACTTGTTTATTTCAATAAATTTGTGTAGAATAGGGGGAAAAGGGAAAATCTAATCTGTTAATACGACACCAAATATGCTTTGGAAGAACTGATAACGCGATGTGGACTTGTTCAATGCTGAAGAAGGAAAAGCATGTTGCGCCTGCTTAACGTAACTAATCAAAGCAAACTTCTATGATTGTAATCGCAATAAAATTATTTCAATAACTAACGATTCCCGATTATTGACTTTAAATTGATAAGACAAAGAAAAACATAATTTGAGCAAATATTTTTATATATATAAAAAGAGGATAGAGAGAGAGAGAGAGAGAGAGAGTTTGCAAGTCTGTTGATGCTTAAAATCTAAAGCTCGGTAACAGGATGCTTTCAAGAAAATAAGTGCATCTGGGTCTTTAGAAATATATATTGGGAAATTTACGATAACTTACCAATTTTTTTTTTTTCAATAGAATTACAGATTAGTATGGACAGAAGCTCATATCAGAGCTGATGTTCACGTTTATTCATAAAAAAAATAATAAGAAAAGTATTCTTACATCGTCAATAGAAATGTATAGACAAATCCGAAGTATTGCCGAAATACTGGTCTGTCGGTTACATCCCTTCTTCGTACTTCTTCAGCATTAATTTTTTGTAACTGTTTTTTTTTTCCATTTCGTTAAAACCCCAAACAGACAATTTATTTATTTATATCTGAATGATTTGGTATTGAAACAATAATCTCAAAAATAAATCACTGCGTACTTAATGTGTGAAATACCCATAGATTTTCTTATAAACAAATGCAATATTCGTGCACCTACACTCTCACAAATGCACTTGTGTGTTTTCATTATGAAACTTGTTCAAAATTTCATTAAAAATGGTTGCCACTGTTTATTCTTTTAACCCGAAAACATTAAAAAAATATATACGAGTACTCAAGTACAAAATGAAACCAAATCAAAATCCAAGCAAATGAAATGAAATGAAGGAGAGGACCGACTGAATATTATAACACATGAATAAAATACATATAAATTATGTGGAAATTATTTCTTGCCCCACCAAAGCGGCAGACAAACTTGCACGAACAATGACAACAAACAAAAAAAAAAAAGAAAATTAATCCATCAGCCATAAGCAAATTTTGTTATTTAGTAGGAGACAAGGAATAAGTCTCACTAACAATGAGCGTATGTTTGTGCTGTAATGTAGATAGAACGTTATGTGCACTTACTTACATATACATATGCATGTGCATAACTTTGAATGCATGCATGTGTGAGTAGGTGTGAGAGCAACGAAATTTTGTTGTAAAAAATAACAAATTTTTTAATATAGCGTTGAAAATTGCACTCAATTGCTCAGTAATATCCATGTGTTTTGGTTGTGTGTGAGCTGGAACAAAGTTCCAAACAAAGACCCATTCAGGCAGCCACCCAAGCCAGCCAGCCAGCCAGCCTTCTAACGAACCACTTTAGGAGAATATATTAAAATAATTTTTGTTGATGGATAAAATGTACAAAAAATAGAGAAAAACGAAACAACTACAAATAGACATTCATACATAAAACTTAACTGAGGATGATGATGAGGAAGGAAGGAAGGAAGGAAGGGAGGAAGGGAATTGCAAAGGTTTGTCTGAGGTTGGACTGAATGATGATGCTGGTGTTGTGCAATAGTCGCATTTTGGTCTTAATAAAATACATGAACAAATTAAAATGCCTTCAAATTCATTTTGTTGTTTTATATTTGTCTTATTTACTAACTAATATGCGGGCACTCACTCACACACTTGCTTGCTTACTTTTTATTACTGCATACTAACTATATACACACATCCATGCATACATACTCGCTTGTTATTTTACGAGTGTGTACAAGGAGGAGGTCTATTAAAAAAAATTTGTGTGGCAAGTGCAATTTTTATTTGACTTTTGCATATTCTATTCCGATGTACTCTTTTGTGGAATGAATCTTTTGCATATGCTCTCACCCAACAAAGGAAAAAAAGGAAAAAACAAACCATCATTTAGCATATGGAGAGTGTGTTTGGGTGTTTGTGTCCATGTGTGAATACACAATTTTGTTTGCGTGTGTGTGTGTGAGTGACTTGTTAAATGCAATAAGCAATTGAGCCTAAAAGCATGCTATGCAAATATTCCTTAACAAGCGTTTGAATAGCTTTTCTATGGATGTATGACTGAATGTATTTTTCCAATTTTTGTTCATTTTTGTCCGGATAAAATCTGCGTTTTTTCTATTTTTTGTTTTTTGTTTTTTTTTGTTTTTGCTCGCAATTGATATTTTTTTTTTATTATGGCGAGAGAATTAAAACTTTGTCTGCAATTGGTATTTTGTAGATTTTTAACAACAAAAATTGCTTCAATTTTTAGTAAATTTGGGGGCGAATATTTTCGCATGGGTTTGTTTTGCTTCTTCTTTTTCCATTGCATATATTATTTTGGCGGTTGTACTTGCATCCATACACGGAATATCTATCTGGCTTTATGCTGGATTGGTTGTATGTGAAGATAAATGTGTGAAAGTAATTCATCTCACATAATGAAATTTTTTATATGTATGTTTGTTACATCAATTGCCAAAAATAAAACAAAAAAAAAAAAACCGAACAAAACGGAACAGAGAGGTTGGGAAAATAAAATCGAAATAAAGGAAATAAAAATAGACCACAATATACACAAAATTTCAATTTTTTCATTTAAATTGTGTATAATTGCCTATAAACTAGACTATGTTGCTGGGAGATTAAATTGCTCTTTGCATTTCGTTTATACACACACATACATACCTACATAAATAAATGGCGAACATACATACACGTTCATATAAGTCGCAGAATGCATGTATTTATGCACATTTGGATGGGAATGTAAAAAAAAAAAGAACTTTGCAATCAGAATTTTTTTTATCAATATTATAATGACTATTATTGAGTCTCGCAATTGAATTTATATGACCATTTTTTGTTGCCAAAAAATGTTATCCGATATTTAAGGCATCCAAAAACTAGCAACGTTAATAATAAAAACATTTTGAATAATAAAATTTACTCATAATTAAAATTAATTGTAATGAAGCCAGCGATTTAATATATATAAACTGAAATATTTCTTACACTCGGGAGGGCTTAAAAAATTTCTATATTTATGAGTTTTTTTCTTTCAAATACTCGTAAGAGTTTCGCTAAGTAAACATTTGTTGCTTACCTAAAGCAAGCAAGATGTCGTTAAGTACGGCCGAATTTTTTTATTGCATTTTAAGTGAAACATTAAAATATGTGTATTTCTAATTTCGGTTGCACCAAGGACTATATTTTTATTATTAAACAAATTTGTTTACATTTCCTTTTCTACTTATCATGGATCCATTCATCGTATTATTGATATTTAACTGCCAACCCCAAATATGTATTTGTATTGAGTTTGGAAACATTCTACTTGGATATACGAAATTATTCTTCAATTCACTGCAATATAAAAATATTTGTTTGTGTGTGGGTGTGTATGTATTTTAAAGGAAATCAAAATAAAATGAAATAAAATAAAATCCATTAGAAATTTCCTTGACAATTATTTCTACCGCGGCATATACTCGTAGTTACCAGTATTACCACTTCTCACGTAATACCGAACTTTAAGTTCTATACAACAGCCGAGATTCATACATTTCCTTTAAAGAGAGAAATGTAAATAACAACATGGAAATTTTTATAATTTTAGTATTCCGGAAAATATTAATCAAACATAATTAAAATTTTTCATTTCCAAAGCAATTCTCTACCAGAGGTTCATTCGTTTGAATTCATGAAATCCATCTTCTTGTGATGTCAAAGAGATGTACATACTCGTATAACGAAATGTGTGTCAAAATTGTATTTAGACTTTTATTGTTATTGTTTTGATTATAACGTAGCTTATGTTATAGGAAAATTATCTACTTAGTTTGTCAAAAGTATTATTGAGCTGTCAAATTTAAGAACGAAGAGTTAGCAAGTATAATAAAAGAGTATACCCTTTAATTTTTTTTTTACTTTTTTCAACCATAAAAGTTGTCCCATACATGTATTTATACAATTAGTTAAATTTTAAAACTCTTGTGAAATTTATCCTATAATTTTATATAAAAGTCTGAATTTTATTTAATTTTTTTTAAAGTTCAAGACTTCGGCAACTCATTTGAAATGGCTCTTCCTCTGCTGAGGCAGCTCTACGTGGGTGGTTTTGGCTGCGGTGTAGATGATGGGATGGATAGATGTTTGTGCAAGTTACTTGACAGACTTGGCTGGTTGACTTCACTGCATACTAATGAAATCAAATCCGCAAAATCAACAAACAAATGAAAAGAAAATTCAATAAAACTTGATACAAAACCAAAATAAAAAAAAAAAAATAAGAGGGAGAGAGAAAACAAATAAAACAACGACCAACGAAAAGTTGTCAAAGAAAATTTTTGCTTGAAAAAAATCGTTTCGTTTGGAGTTTTTGTGATTATGTTTGGCGAAAATGGAAAAAAAAATACGAAAATAAAACTCAACAAAAACTAATTAAAAACATCTAGACATCATTGATGTTATTCTTGGGGGTAGTTGGGGTTAGAGATCTTATACAAACAATCATACTCACCCAGTCTCTGACAAACGCCAGTTTGAAATACGTTCCAAATAACGCCCAATTTTACCACTTAGTTAATGATGATTGAAAATAAAACGAAGCAAAAAACAAGGTGACATAATGCAAAGTTTTTAGAAAAAAAAATCATTTTGGACGTACAATCTAGCACACGAGTATTTTACAAAAGAAAGAAGAAATCGAGCAAATTCAAATTTGAATGGATGTAAACAGAACCTTTTGGTTAACATGTTTTCTTGCACTCATACACTTTCCTGATTTTTAAATGCCATTAAAACTCTTCAATTGAGGTTATTGGTATTTAAAGTACATATCCTCCTTCTAAACATGTTTATTGCCATGCCTCCTCGCTTCCTCCGTCATTCTTCTTTCACAAGGCACTTAAAAGACACTGTAAGGCAAGCAATGCTTAAATGCTCTGAAGCTCTTTGAAAATTTATATCAACCATTTTTATTTAAAATTTCTTATAAAACATTAAAATTTACTTTACAACTTTTAGGCTGATACACTTACATATGTACTCGTATGTACGTAATTGCAACATTTGTCTGTACATAAGTATGTAGGTGTGTATGCCTGAGTGCCCTAAGGTGGGCTGTTTATGTATTTATTTATTGGTAAAACGTACAATAGCATCCTTCATACTTGCACCACCATATCGAAATCATATTTGCTTTTTATTCCTTAAGATTTTATTCAGCTAAAAAAAAACTCTTAGAAAATGAATCCTTTAATAGTTTGCCAAATGCATCAACTCGGCTACAATAAATATGTGTGTGTGAGTGTATTTCTTTCTATTCTTATAATAATAGGTTCCTTAAGCTTTTCTCGCAACCTCCCCCCACTGCTTTTGATTATATGATTTATTGGTAAATATATTGGATGCCATTATATTTATTGAGAAAATCCATTATTTAAATAAATGTTGTGTTTTTCATTACAAACTCGCGCACAGGTATGTATGTAAATATGAATGTACATATATCAGTTTGCGTGCATTTGTATGCATAAACATTCACATTTATTTTTGTGTTTTATTATTTGTTTAGAAATGCCCTCCTACGAGTATAAAAGTCTAAAGAACGTTTGTTTTTATCCCATTTCCTTTTTTAAGGAGTGCAACACACACACAAAAATAATAAACATTTTTATTCAGAGTGCATACATACGCACATACATACATGAATGCTTTCTAATTAAGAATTTCATATTTTAGTTCTACAGCCAGGAAACAGATTGGTTGAAAACGGTTACGCCATTACCAATATCAGTTGCATAAACTATATTTCAGCTAACGCTATTAATATTCTTATTATGAACTCAAAAAACAATCCATTCTCAAAACCATAAAACCACAATTATATTGTGACAGTTTTTAAATTGATTCGGTCAAACGAACGTATTCTTTTGCTAAGACTAAATCCCAAAATGGTGAGCACAACTGAATAAAAAGCAATGAATAAGGTTTGGTTGATACTCTTAACCGATTATTCGGTTTGTATAAGCAATTCTAGTAAAATAACTGTTCTACGTTAATGGCCATAACTAAAAATACAAATGGTACTACATGAAAATTGTAAAGGGTCCGCCAGATAACTTTTTTTTTTTTTGAAAATGCTATAAAAAAAACTACTGAATATTTTCTCAAATTTCTTTCTTTATTTGAAAGTACAATCCTTCCGGTTAATAATGAAAAATAATTTCATTCAAATGGCTGCCTCGGCTGGCCATGCAGTAGCCTACACGATCGGTCCAATTTTTAAGCATATTATCGATTGTGTGCTGCTGTATTTCACCAATGGCTTCACGAATATTGTCCTTTAAAGCGTCAATTGTCTCTGGCTTGTCGGCGTAACACTTATCTTTGACGGCATCCCACAAATAATAGTCCAACGGTGTCAAATCGCAGCTCCAAGGTGGACAAACGACATCAGCTCTGCGGCTGATAATGCGATCTTCAAAAACAGGGCGCAAAACATCGAGTGTAGCTTCGGCTGTGTGGCACGTAGCGCCGTTCTGGTGAAACCAAATGTTGCCAATATCTTCCTTTTCAATTTTTGTGAACAAAAATTCGTTCAACATGGCCCGATAACGATCGCCATTGACTGTAACGGCCACTCCTTGCTCATTTTCGTAGAAAAATGGCCCAATTATGCCTCTGGACCAAAATCCGCACCAAACAGTGACTCGTTTTGGGTGCATCGGCTTTTCAATATATGCGTGCGGGTTTTCTGTGCCCCAAATGCGACAATTTTGCTTGTTTACATACCCGCTAAGATCAAAATGAGCTTCACCTGAAAAGATTATTTTTTTGGCAAAATCGGCATCTTCTGTAAGTCGATCGCAGGCCTACTTAGCGAAGCGAAAACGCATTGGAAATTATTTTTTATTATTAACCGGAAGGATTGTACTTTCAAATAAAAAAAGGAATTTGAGAAAATATTCAGTAGTTTTTTTTTTTATTGCATTTTCAAAAAAAAAAAAAAATATCTGGCGGACCCTTTAGTTGTAGCAAAAGAAGTTTATGATAGATGGTGCAACCGCCACAGTTCGATTGGCATCAAATTCGGTTGTCACAACAAATCCGTTTTCTCACGTCTTTACCACCTTAAAAAGTACTTACAAACTAAGTACGTACATACATATGTACATATGTACATTAGGGGTATAACTAATTTTTTGCCATAGTACCATAAGGTCAACCATGTCCTAGTAACCACGAAAATCATAATCTTTTGTAATTTTTCTCTAAAAAGTTCACGCACCAATTGGTTTTTTTTTTTACTAAATACAATATTGAATATTCATAATTTTATACGGTGTTTTTTATTAATTTTTTTTTCTTCGTTAAAAAAGGTTAAAGATACGTTTTGGTTTGCGGAAAAATCTCTTACCATCTCTAAATATTAATGAAATTTCATACTTGAGCTATTTTTTTGTTTTAAATAAACATATTATTCATTTATCTTAACCAAAAAGAAAATTAAAAATTTTCAAAACTTTATCGCGGTTGGTGTGTGAAAATAAAGATACGTTCTCTTACAGTTTTTTATGCTCTATCGGACTGTGCTATGCCAATTTTCATATTTTAAAAAATTGTTAAAAATTTATATCCCTAATGTACTTATGTATATATTTATTTACTAAAGCCACAGTGTGAACTATACAACATAATCAATAATTAACCTCAACAATTTTATTTTTAATTTATATTTGACACACGTCAATAAATGTCAACTGCGACAAATAAATTAAATAAAAGGATATTAACACAAATTAATAGTAAAATAATGATGATAATATTGCTGAATTAATACCGATAATGACAATCGTGTTGTTGTTGTTTTCATTGTTATTATTGTCATTGAATGAAAAAACAGAATAATATCTGCACTTAAGTATGTACATACATCCGCACACACATACATATAAATTTATAATAAAGGCGGTTATATTAAATTAGTGTTATAAACCACAGAAAACGCAACAGCTTTTGTTAACAAAAAAAATTCTCACACTTTACAATCAATAAATATGTATGCGCGTATGTTGTACTTGATTTACATACAAACATATTGACTATATTTACATATGTTATACATGCATACATAAGTACATACATACATAGAAAACAACTACATATATAAAAAAGTTGCTGATTGATTTTCCACCTATACATATTTACAAACATATAAAAATAAGTATGTAGTACCCAACAAACCAAAACGATTTAGAAATTACTTGTAACAAGCTTACCATCCATCATAGGAATTAAGCTTGAAGAAGTGTTGTGAATACTATTGTAAAAAGTTCACTAGTAATTGTTAAATAATTAAAACTGAATCCTGTGGATAATAATGCTTATCTAAGTACAGAATAAATTTAGAGATTTCTAATTATGTGGATTATACTATACGCTTACATTCGTTTTATAATTTGTAACCAAATAATAACAAATTTTCGTTAAAACTTGTCATATTTTTATTTTAAAAAATATTTACATACGAGTATGTATGTAAGTATATATTTCAGGAAACAAATGAAAGATATCGCCTAAAGCAACAATTTAGCAACATCCCAAAATTGTCATCTAGAAGAATATAATTAGCAATCTTCTAATACAGTCAAATCCCGATAATTCGTAATGGCAAGGGACCGGCCATTTCTTACGAATTAGGGGGTTTTCGATTTAGCGGGATTTCGATTTAACGGGGTTAAAATAAAATAAATACGAGTTAACGGGGTTTTACTAAAACGATAAAAAAAAAACATAAAAACAATTGTTTTTGATGGATTGAAGTAAGAATGGATGGAGCAATTTCAAATCGCTCAGCAACGTCTATTTTTTTCTCTCCATTGTCAGTGGCTGCAAAAATTTGTTGTTTTTGTAACACCGACAGAGTTTTATGCCTGCGCTTTGACATTTTTCTTTATTATTCATGTAACAAACTGATCTTAAGAGAATAAACACACACACAAGCAAAAACCCTCGCAAAAAAAAAAAAACAAATATGTAGGGGTAAACAAAAAATCATTCTTTCCATGCTTCTGTTGTTTTTATTACGAATTATAAGTGGTAGTTAGCACACAATTACGATTTATAAGAGGTAAAGAAGATTTTATTTAAAAAAAAAATTACGAATTAACGAGGGGACCAAAACGTATGGAAATTTTACGAATTAACGAGATTTTTTCAAGGACCGACAGTTTATTACGAATTATCGGGAATTACGATTTATCGGGGTACGAATTATCGGTATTTGACTGTACATAAAAATCTCGTGTCACGATGTTTGTTATCGAACTCCTCGGAAAAGGCTCGAACGATTTTAATGAAATTCTTTATGCATATTTAGTAGAGTTGTCAACCGATTAAGAATAATTCGATTAATCGATCAAACAAAACGAAACTCTTGTTCGAATAATTTTAAAATGCCGATTTTCGAATAACGAATAAATCGAATAATTAATGTCAATTAATCGAACAAATTTTTTTCAGTTTGAAATGCATAAGTAAAAATTTTTTAAATTTGTTATTTTGGATGTTTGAAGTTGTTGTCGAACTGCGCATACCTAGAAGTCGTGCTATGTTTTGAATGAAACGTTAAAAAATTTTGAAGATTGGGGTTTTTTCACTCTCAGGTGAATAAATTAGAAATACACTTAAGCCAAAAAATTGAGCTCGGCTTGGAAGTATTTTTCCAAGAACAAATGAAAAAAAAAACAAAGTCACATGTAACAAGTATCCTAAAGTATACAAAATTGTTGGATTATCAACAAAAAAATTAATAAATTCTTTTGCAACAGATTTACTAAAACGTAATAAAATAAGAATAAATGAGAGAGGTATAAAATTTTTAAATACGTTAATATTTCTTAAATTCTGGAAATTTTTCGAGCAATTAAAGGTTTTTTGAAATATTTTTCAAAAACTGAAACTAAAGAATATGCAAATGAATTATACTCCAGATTATTTTATGTTGAAAGTAACCACAATAATTCAGATGAAGGTAATGATATAGAAGATGTTACTACTCGTAGTAATAAAAATAACAATCTTTTATGGGAATTAAATAATTATATTAAAAGTATTAAAAATTCAAAATATAAAAAAGACTTCAGTGGTATATTAGACGATATGGTATATTTGGAAAAATCTAAAATAAAGAACAGAAAAATTAGATATACTACTTTATGCTCTTCTCACAATATCACCTACCTCGAAAATTAGCGAAAGAGTTTGTTCAAAATTTAATTTAATAAAAACCAAAACCAAAAATCGTAATTGTAAAAGATTATTTTTTAAGAACAACCCAAATTGTCTGATTTAACAAAAAACAAAAAAAAAACTTGTCAATAAATTTTTTAAATCATTTTTTATTCGTTGTTCTCATCGATTAATCGAATAATTTTTCAGCTTTAATCGTTTGATCGAACGAACAAAAACAATTATTTGAAATATTTGAACAAAGTTGAAAGGCGAATAATTGACAACTCTAATATTTAGTAGGTATGATATTAGGTTTTAAAGTATATTTTAAGCCGCTAGGTGCACGAGGGGGAGGAGGGGAGGGAGGGGGCAATTCCTGTATTTAGTAAACTATTAATAACCCAATTCGTATTTTAAACAGAACAAAATTATTTTTGTTGTTTAATGACAGATGGCGCTACGTCCGCCTATCAAAATTGGAAAAATGGGTTGATGAGTGGTGGGAGAATGGTTCCCCCCATATAAGAAAATAGCTTCCGGACGAAGCCGGACAATCATCTAGTATTTTTATATGATTGTGATCAGAAGTAACTTTTTTTGTTCCTCACACACTCCTTTACAAATTTTTATTTTTTAAATGAAATCTTGTAAATGAATATTTACCAGAAACCGCTAAAGATTCTTTTTTCGTTATCTCTTTAAAACGTTATCTAGAAATATAATACATTTATATATTTTACACACTTCAAACATTTTCGATGGAAAGCTGTGGTATAAATTATGCAACCTCTGCAGAGCTCTAGTTGAAATGGTCCGAAACTTTTTGCTGGGGTAAAGTATACAAACATATGTACAGAGGAATGTGTATGTAAGTATGAATATGCATGCACAAGTGCATATTTTATCCATCTATGCTTTCATTTGAATAAAACAAAAGTATTTGACAAATAAAAGCTGTTTATAAAACAATTTTATGGTGTTAACTTATCTAACATTTCACCTTGTAAATTTTCCTCTTATGTATTTTATTTTTTTATACATTAAAGGTACGGTCACATTGGGGAAACATTTTCTTCAAATATGTTGGTTCGTGTTTAACAAAAATTAAGGTAAATAAATACACAACTTGTTTTGTGTTCACACTAGGCACATTTATTTTGCTCATTTTGTTTGTTGAAACAGCTGTCAAACAACGGCAGGTGCTAACATGGGAAAACATATTTTCCCGGTGGTCACACTTGAACAAATATTTTCCTTAACAAAATATTAGATTAAACTTTCAAAAAACATAAATTTGTTTTTTAACAAACATTTCGTTCCTAACGATTAGTTTCTGCAGTTGGGCAACAAAAAAGTAATATTAACAAAATATTTTTGCAAATTGCACAAAAAATATTACTTTCACGCTTATTCCATATTTCGTCGTCAATTTTGAGACAACACCGATTTGTACATTTCAACACAAGTGAATGAGCAATTTTTTTTTGCAAAATTTATTTTTATTTTAACAGTTTTGCGATTTCTGAATAATTTATGTGCAAATTTGTGGGTTTGTAATTTTTTCGTTAACAAGATTTAATAATTTTTTCTGCGAAACTTCTTGCCATTTTTTTTTTTAATTTTTTTTGTTTATTTTTAATTTTGGCTTTTTAAAAATATTGCAATTTATAGAGATTTTTCGCCTTCTGGCAGCAGGAAGCAACATAATTTTTTAAAGTTTTTATCAGCCAGCATCAGTAGTAGTTTTACAGAATCACGGGGCATGTCGAACAAAGCAGCCAAAAAAATATCAGCCGTAAAAATCTTTTATTGAAGCATTTTGTCTAAAGGTAGATATTTTTTATTTGACTCTGTTTGTTCTTACAAAAATTTTGTAAGATCAAATAATTGTTTTCCCAAAATAAATCAAAATATTTGCCATTTAGTGGTCACACTTTGTTCACATTAGACACATTTTTGTTTGGCAGCAAATAATTTTGTTTGTCACTACACAGCTGTTTTGCTGCTGCTTGCCTCTAATAAATATTTTATGGTCAGACTACAATAAGGAAATATTTGACATTTTTCGTCAAATGTTTCCCCAATGTGACCGTACCTTAACATTATCTGCACAGTGAAGTCTGATGGGACACCAATGTCGCATGTGACATTGAAAAATTATACTTTGGATTATCTGACACTTGATATGCTGAAAATTTTATTAGAATCGAACAAGCAACCAATAGCTTGAGCATGAGTGCACCCCTTTAATTTAGTTTTCTAATGCGACAATTATTCCAAAATTTTTTTAATTGCTTTTCTAATTTTACTAATTATAACAAATCTCAAAGAAAGATAAGCAGATTCGTATCGAATAAAAATTTTTTGTTATGTTGTTTTTAAAGTTATTTTTATTGTGCTTTAAGGCCGTGCTTCACTATCCTACACAATCGTACGATTCATTCACAGGAAAATCTTGCAAAAATCTGACCGACTTTAAAAAATCGTTTCAAAATGGTGTTGTAGGTGCCACACTATCATACAAATCTGATGCCAAAACATCTGGTTGACAATAAATACTCCTCTGATCGCATGAAAACTATCATTTTATGAAAATGTTCATAAAATTTTACAAATCGCACGATTTGCCAAAAAAATCTGTCACACAGTTGCATTTTTAGTCCACACTACCATACATTTTTAGCACACATCTCATATTTGGCAAATCGCGCGACTGTGTAGGATAGTGCGGCATGGCCTTTAACGCCAAGTAATTAAAATTATTCAGGCTTAAGTTCGAATAATTTGATTTTAATTGAACTAAAATTTTTTATTTTAAAGAAAACTGCCAAAGCTCGTAATAATAATGAAACAGACAAAGACAATTTTTGACTGCATTCAAAATTCACATTTTATGGATTGTTCCGCCACTGGATATTTGAAGCTGTTGTTCTTATTTGGGATTGCCAGTATGAGTAGATGAGTTTTGAAATTTTTTAAATATGATGGTGAAGATCTATTGATATTTAGCTGGTAATTAGCTACCAATGAAATGCATGCTATATGTAGTTTAGCTAAATTATTAATTTAAGTTAGTTATTCTAATTAAAAATCTTACCATTTTTCCCCTTTTGTTAATATTTAAATCTTGTTTTTTTTTTGCTCTTCGTATATATCGTAAACGAGAGATGTATAAAAGAAAATCTAGTTTATTAAAATCTTATTTTGACTTTGTAATATTTGTTGTAAATGTGTCCTGATTTTGAATTCCACAAGTATAAAATTGGCTCAAATTATGAATGATGATTAATGCACAATAACTGCCATAAATGATGAAATTATGAAGAGGACTTAATGCCAATGTTTGTAACAATATGTAATTATCTTGCAATTGTATAAGTGTGTATTCATATAATGCAGTTTCATACAAGCCCACACATATGCACACAGCCACACATGAGTAATTATTCTGTACAGTACGCGCATTATAAACAACAACTTCAAATATCCAGTGGCGGAACAATCCATAAAATATGATTTTTGAATGCAGTCAAAAATTGTCTTTGTCTGTTTCATCTAGACTCTAGAGTCTAGAGGCACGGTAGTGCGCCAGGCCAAGTTCAGCCACACAGTGTGTATATTTACACGAAACCATTCGAGCTGTTTTTACCCCCCTCATAACTTTGCTCCTCTTGATCACAATATAATGAAACTTGAAACATAAGGTCTCCCCACAGAGCTGACCTCACAGGTTAATTTTGAAAGTTCTACCATAAAAGCTTCCCGAGATATTAAGGTGTGAAAAGTCCATATTTTAGTACATATTCACTGACTCACTCACTGACTCCTCAATATTATTGGGCACTTCCAGTAAAGCTAACGAGCTGAAACTTGGTACACAGGCAGGTTTTGGTGAGAAAATAACCAGAAAAATCTGAAAACGGCCACTTTTCGTCTGGGGGGACAAAAATGCCCCTTCTTTGTATGGGGCACTTCTAGTATAGCTAGAAAGCTGAAATTTGGTACACTGGTAGGTAGTGATGAGAAATTACCGAAAATTATTTTTTAACGGCCACATTTCATCTGGGGGGACAATCATGCCCCTTCTTTGTATGGGGCACTTCTACTATAGCTAGAAAGCTGAAATTTCGTACACAGGTAGGTAGTGATGAGAAATTAACAAAAATAATTTTTTAACGGCCACTTTTCATCTGGGGGGACAATCATGCCCCTTCTTTGTATGGGGCACTTCTATTATAGCTAGAAAGCTGAAATTTGGTACACAGGTAGGTAGTGGTAGTAGGTTGCCTAGAAATGAGATGGAATTGTACCTATCATAAACTTGGTCCATATTTTGATCTCAGTACTTTTTACGGCCGAAATATTTTGGATATGAACTTGGCCTTATTTTCACATATGTGTTTTTAGTTCAATTAAAATCAAATTATTCGAACTTAAGCCTGAATAATTTTAATTACTTGGCGTTAAACAGAATCGGTAGTATTTTTGAAAACATTTCTTTAAGTTTAAATTTTAATGTAAATTCAATCGTTTGTACATTTTCACAAGATTAGTAAACAATTTTTGACATTACTTATATAGCAAGTGTAGGAATACAAATATCGCTTACTGTAAATCTACGCTGCCTCACGTATAATTCATATGTATGTATGAAAAATGTATGTATGCCAAAAAGTGGTAGTATGTATTACTTATGCGCTAACGTTTATTACGATCAGAGAAGATTTACAACCCATGCGTGTTATTTTTGGTATTCAGGGATGGGTAAGTCAGTACTATTGTACTTTTAATTGTACGTTGAAGAAATGATCCAATTGATATTAAATAAGTAATAACTTTATTATGTTAGCTTCATCGCCACTTTGAAAACTTAAGAGTAAATAGCTAATGAAATAACACATCTCCAGTAAAAATTAAATACACTGAGGAAAAAAATTCAAGGTAAATGAAACAGCATATGCGTATAATTTGACATTAATTTGTAAATTTCTTCGTAATCGTTATTTTGTCAACCGAAAAATTAAACCCCAGAAGTAAAAATTTTTTAACGATCAAAAACTAAGATAACTTTGCTTAAATTTGTAGGAGTATAAGAAGAAGCATTGAGTGGCTTAAAAATAAAATAACATTCACGTATTTGTATTATTTTATGCTGGATAATTTATGCTGTGATCACCATTCAATTTACCAATATCTCGTTGTTTCTGTTCGATTCTACGATCCTCCTCAAAACCATCTTGACCAACGCCAATTCGTTCTATAAATTTTGCTGCTCTAAAGCCATGAGTCTGATATAAAAAGACACACAAACAAATTAAATAAAATGTGAACAAGTTGAATTAAAGCCAAGTCAAAATATACTTCGTAAAACAGTGAACGTCTCTTTTGACTTATTTCCGGATCAAAATCCCATTCCGTTCTCTTATGCGTTATGGGCTCTCCAGCAACGTTGTTTTGCAAAGTTTCTGTTATCAAGCGATAAATGAAGGATTCGGCTTGTTGAACTTGCAAAAAAGTCATCAGAATCAATAACTAAAGCGATATTTTATTAAATTTTATTATTCCCATTATTTTTTTTTTTTTTGTACTCGTATCTTACACTTAAAGCAAGTATGAAATGATTTCGTATCATGTTAAACAAATTGCAAAATAAATATTTTTTTCACCATAAACATAAAGTTAAATTATGAAATAAAACAAATTTTGTCTTGATCGGTTTGATCAACTCTTCAACACTAAACAACGCAAAATCCACGAGGCATAAAGCACTCAATGTGGAATCAGTCAGGCATTCAGTTAAAGAGTTAATAAGACAGGTGCACAACAATAAACATAAGTACGTTTGTTTGTATGTACATATGTATAACACACATATACGAAGAAAAAACCAGAAATGATTTTGCTTTTTGGTCCAAATAGTCTTAAGCCCGCAGTTGATCATATTTTTTTTTTGTCTCTAACTATTGTAAACTGGTTGTCAAATCATATGTTAACGTTCCCAGCAAACATTTTCTTTTAAACGCGTTAAGAAAGTCTGCACAAGGTACTGGACAGAAAACGTTCTGAAATCAATCAATGTACAGAAATAACAGATTAAAATCGCAAATTGTATGTCTGAACATGTGCAGTCATATAAAGACATACATATACGTGTACATAGCGAAAATCTAAAGGTGTTGGCAAAATAGATCTGATTCTTTACTTTTTGGGCAAAGTTCGGTAAAACTATAATTCCATTTAATTAGAGACAAAAATGCACAAAAGTACGGGAACGCAGAAAACCAAAGTTCAAGCCGAAAAGTTTGTATGAAAGTGCTGTGAAAGTAAACAAAAAAACTAAATACAGTTTTTGATTAGCATTTCACTTTTGAAGATATTTTTTTTAGTACACACATACATACATATGTATATTTGTACATCCGAATATATGTACATACATATTTTGCAACATTTATTTTTTTATTATTCTTCTTAGGTAAAATTCAATTTTCTTATTTGTTATTAGGTTTATTCCAGAATTCCAGATAACAATTTATGTTAAATTTTGAGAGCGTATAAAAGAGAGTAAGTAATTTTTTTCATTTCCTGTACAAAGTTGCACACAGTGAGGCCAAAAATTCAGAGGCGAAACGGGCCAATCGACTAGTCAAAAAGTGCTAAAAAGTGCTAAATTTAAAAATTAAATATTTTTCAGTTTTTAATCTTTGAATGAATTTTATATTCAATTTGAACTTCAAATTTTTCTTTACATTAATAAAAATAAATATAAAAAACAAATAAAAAATAACAATTTTAAATAAAAGTATTTCACAGCAATTGACACAAATAATTACCAACATTAACAATATACACATTTACATATAAATACATTAAGTTAAAAATAAGAGCATTAATTTTCAAAAAGAGTAACATTTTCTTCTGGCCAAATCTATGATTTTTATATAAATGTTTTGATTTTTGACATGTTTTGATTGAATTAATTTTTACAAATACGCTTGATGGTAACTCTTGTGCTACATGGAACAGCATGTGCTAAACTTTTTTAAACCATATTTGATATGAATTACAAAAAAACATAGTAGCCAAAAATTAAAGTTCCTCAAAACCCGAACAATAGGGTACAAACGGGAAAATTTTTATAAGATGCGAAAAATTATTTTTATTTAAATATTTATTAAAAAGCAAATGGAAGTTTTTTCAAAGAAAGACAAAATTATTTTACAGATCAGTGAAAGATTTATGAAGTCTGATGAATTTTTTTTTACAGCTGCCGCCAATGTTGGAATTGTTTTTTTTTTACTATGTTATGCGTTTTAGGCGTTTAAAATCGCTAATATAAAAATTTAATTTGCAAAATATGTTTAAAATTTTTAAGTTAGCACCATTGAAATGTTTGGAAGTAAAATTTTGGTTTTTCGCGTTCCAGATGCTTTGAACATTTTTTGTAGTTTAAGAGAGTAAATTTTGAGTTTCCTCCCATTAGTCCGAACTTGCCCGGAGTTACCTGGAACAGACATGTTGTTTATATCACAAACAGCCGATTGATTAACTACTAGCCCAACCTAGCCCGAACAAAAAGTAACGAAACAGACCTAATATGTTTACTGGGTAAATGCATTAAGCGATGAAGTTGTATTTTATTAAAAAGTTGGTACAATAGTTTGTTTAATTATTTAAAAACCTACGTATTGGGTTAAGTACGGTACAAATTAATTGTTATAAGCTCGTGTTCACTTAAACAGATATTTAATTTTGGTTAAATCGGGCCAAAATGGCACTCACTTTTTTTACTCTCTCCATTTTGCGTAAATCTCTTTTATATTCTCTTTGATTTAACAAAAGTTATAAACAAAACCATAAACTAAATAAAATTTAAAAACATAAAGAAATGTTTGTTTAACTAAGCATTATAGCCACAACAACCAGTTTCAATTATTTTTGTCAGTTTAAGCCAAACATATCTAAAATTGTAGTCAACATCGACAAATAGTAAAATTTAGTCACAATTTACACCGGAATAAAAACGGTTTAAAATCTTTGATAACGGAAAACTATATTTGGTTCGAAAGGCTAAAATATTTTAGATCCGGAAAAAAGGGACAAAAAAAAACAACATATAAAAACAAATTTTAAATAATTTCTTGTAATATATTTACATAAATACATATGTATATGTATGTATGGTGTGTATGTATAATAAATAGAGCACAACGTCGAGATGTTTAAGTTGGGAATATTTTTTCTACCCGTAAGTGAAAACCGAAAATAATAATAATGACGATAATAAATAAATAAAACAAAGTGAATGAGTGTGTAAAACAATCCAACAAATTGGAATTTTATTTTCTGTATGACATTTTTGGACGCTATGTACATATGTACATACATATGTATGTATGTATACATACATTTATATACATATGTATGACGAAGTAAATAAAACTTTCTTATTGCAAATAAATATGTTATAACAACGTACGTATTGAAATTTTCCTTTATTTGGTTTATGTACATACATATGTACTTGCATCACACATTGTATGTATGCGTACTGCAATAAATGGTTAAAACTTTCGAATTAAAATAATTTTTGCTAGAAAATAGCACTTATCCATTCCGCACCTATTTGTCGATGCGTGGTGAATTTTAATACGATTTGAATAATGACGTTTTTTTCTTTAAATACGATCCCCACGATTTAATATGATTCCACAAAACATTTTGTATGCTTTCGAATAATTTCGCAATTCACATCATTTGAGACGGTTTTCCAACCATAAAACCCTTTCGAATGGTATTGCAAACTATGTACATACATATGTATGTGTGTATACATACATACATATTTCGTGAGCTGAAATGAAGAACCACGTAACTAACAAAAAAATAGAAGTCACATTTTTAATTAATTTATTGCGAATTAAATTTAAAAAAATTTTATTTGGCTTTTTGCTCTCCAATAAAATTATCAAAAAGACAGGTTGAACTAGGGGACTGCCGCGGTAAAGCTATTGCATAGCATTTTTTATCAACTTATGCAATTATATTATTAAGTTTTGTTTAATAACTCGGTTGTTATTCTGGCAATACTGTATGTTAATGAAATCATAATCAATATCATACTTTAGGGATTAACATACATTGGGCGAATTAAATACTTAAAAAAACAAAAGACTTAGGAAACAAACTTAGTGTTAGGTTTTTTCGTTTCAGAATTTCTTGATTCGGTCGCCTCAAAGCCCGCGTTAAAAGCATTTTACCTAACGATATTTATGTACATAATTGTATTTATGTAGATGGTGTTCGGAGAAAGTACGCTGCATTTCACGCAGACATTCTTTTAAATGATGTGATAATTTTATTGGGAGAAATTACGGTAGAAGTAGACCCATTAACTATTTTTATTAGAATCATATGAACACAACCATAATGTAATATGAATTCATTTGCCACAGTGTGGTGACATCGTCAATAGTACTCACAAGACAGTACAATCTTACTATGTACATATGCTCCATATGGTCCCACAAGAACTACCTAGTCAGTATTGACGCAGTCTACTGGTAGATTTCGTAGGACACGCCTGTGTTAAATGTCAATAGTAGATAGCATTACTTGGGGTATAATTTGTCAATAGAATTGTTGACATCTTCAATAGAAAATAATTATAATTTTACTATTTACATTTCCTGCAGGGAAATGAGTTTCAAAAACTTGTGTGGGTATACATATATGTATATGTATGTGTGTAGTAGTGATGTTACGAATACTCGTATTCGTATTCGACTATTCGCCTGTTTTAAGATATTCGTATTCGTATTCGCCAAATTCAAGCGAATATTTTTCGAATAATTTTCCCATACATTTTCCAAAAAAAATCATACAAAAGTTTAAAAAAAGTACATAAAATGTAAAAAAATATATTAATTTTTATTAAAAAAACCCATTGTATTTCACGCAAAGTAATAACCTTCTTAAAAAACAAACAAAAATATATATGTATTTTGCAACTAGTATTCAAAAATTAAAGTTTTATATCATGTTAAATTAGTAATCAAACATCAGTAGAGGAATGTTCAATTTCAAAAATAGAAGTTTTGAAGCCTTTTCTCCATCAAGCCGCTGCGGTGTATAAATAAGCCCCGCACCACTAAACATTCGCTCGCTTGGAACACTCGTTGGTGGTGTCACTAAATATTGCCAGACTATAGGTAAAAGAAGCTCGTATTTTTCCTTATTTACTTTCCACCTTATCAGTGGGTTAATGTCATTTGCCGCCCGTTTTTCCGATATATATTCCGCGATAGTTTTTCTAAGTAAATGATGAATGGAATCTGGGAAACTAAGTTGAGAAATTTCATCTCCATTTTCACAGTCACTGTCACTTGTATCCATGAGTAAGGTCATCATGTCTCTCATTTATAGTTACTAACGCAAAGGCAGGGATTTTTTCCAATTAAATTTGAAATATAAACCTCAAAAGAAATATTCGTATTCGTATTCGTATTCGGCGAATACTGTTTTAAATATTCGTATTCGTATTCGCGAATACTAAAAATTGATATTCGTAACATCACTAGTGTGTAGGTAGCTAGGTGTACGTATGTATGTAGGTAGGTGTGCTCGTCGAGAATAATTAATTATTTCACACAATTATCGAAATATTTATGAATTCGAACGTATTTACACGTAATTTAGTATGTATGTACATACATTGTATCTATCATTTGCTGTAATTGAGTCATAACTCAATAAATGTGACTTTTGAGTTAATAGTGCAGCATTAATTGTCATAATGTGTAAAAATTTTATGGAAAGATGTAACATAGTATATACTAAACTTTTGAAAGAAAAATTAAATTTTTTTGAAATTTTAAACTTGTTTTCTGCAATGCTTTTTTTTTTTGGGGGGGGGGGGGGGGGGGTATGACCTTTTGCAGCAATTCCTTTGCATTTTAACATGTATAATAAATATGCATATCTTTTATTTTATAAAAATAATTTTTTAATCTTTTCTCAGGATTTGACAGATTTATTTCTTTTTCTTTGCCGGATATGAATCCAAGTCGGCATTTGAGAACCCTACCTAAGTCACAAGTAAATTTATATGCACGTAGGTAGACCTTGAACATTTTTATGTATTGGTGTGTGTATGTTTATGTTTCACAAAACATTTTTCAAAGCTCGGCTTTAATACAGTTAGTTTCATAAAAACCCATTTTTATTTCACTTTTTAACTCAAATTAAGAAAAAGTTATTTGCTTTGGTTGCTTTGTTGGACGTCTTGCTTTAAGCTGTTGTTGTTAAGTTTTCACTGGTTTAGAAAACAACAAAAGTAACGAATGAATGTGTATGGAAGTGTGTCATGATGAAATTTACTCACTTTTCGATTTGTATAAAATTTAAAAATATTACATAATACATATTTGCAACTTTTGTTTCGGTTGTATGCGATGGGAAAAACTTGAATTGTTATTGTTTAGAAAAACAACATATTCCGGTGTATATTTTATTACCAACAATTTTAATATTTAAATATGTATGTACATACATATTTACTTACATACATATATTTATACGCATATACATACACATATATGTATGTACACACTTATCGTTACCTGAACATAGAAAGAAATCGGATTTTTTGCCGTTAATCGAGGGTGACCTATCGAAATATGATAAATACTAGATTTTTAAAAAATAATGAATGATGATGTTCAGAATATTTTAATTTTAAGCTATTGCATAGCTTCTATCGCGGGCTTTGAGGCGACCGAATCAAGAAATTTTGAAAAGTTTGTTTCTTAAGTCTTTTGTTTATGAAACGAAATAAACCTGACCCGCGTCTGGCTGACACTAAGTTTGTTTCTTAACAGCCTGTTTTTCGAAAATGAATTTTTGTATAGGGTCTCATAAAAAACGAACGAAACCACTTTTAAGTTTTTTTAAAATATATCATTTTCATGTGAGTGACGAAAAAGCTTTATTATTTTTTCATTGTATTTTTGGTTCTTATAAAATGAAAATATCTGTAATAACGATAGCAAATGTCAAAAACAAAACGATAAGTAAAATGCTATCGTTTGAAAAATTCACATAATAATAATACGTACATAAGTATTTATGTATGAATGTATTTAAAAAAAGTTTGAAACATATGTATATTATAATTGTTTTATATATTTAAATATACGGAAAGTTTTATTTTTTAGGCTCCATGAAAAATGGCCCTGAGCTATATATTAAAAATCGATTTACTTTATAGCCACAAGTCTTTTGGGGTATGTTATTAAAGTAGTCGAGGAATACATACTTTTTGAAAAGATTTATGATAAGAAGAAGAACTTCAAAAATCGCCCCAAAGTTTCGGATTGACAAAAAAAAAAAAACAACTCGAATTTTGTGACCCAATTTTTCTTATATCTGAGTGAATTTTTTTAATTTTTAAATATTGAAAAAATTTTTCCTAATATTTTGTTAAATTTTTATTAAAGTGACAAATAATACCAAAATTAAAAATGGCCCCAAATAAAATAACAAAAATTGTAAATTGCACCAAAAGTTTTTATTTTTGTTTTTAACAAAACTTTCTGGGTGCATTTTTCATTGGTTATAAACCAAATGATATATTTGGCACTGATAACTAAAGACTCCCCGAACAGTTGGTATTCCGCCGTATTACAGATTTTCTCCACGATTGAATTTCCTGAAACGACGATGCTTTCCAAAGACAGCATTCCTGTCATTCGGCCACAAAATCGTACGTAATAGAAAAGTGTGAGAATTTGTTTCATTTTTTTGCGGTCTCAGTGCACTTGAGAGATTTAATTTTTTTGGGTTATAGCTCGTTCAGGAATTATTGGAAAAAAATTAATTATTGGACCTTTTTTAATTTTTTGTTTGGTGCTATTCATAATTTTTCAGCTTGTGAAAATTTTTCAATTCGGGCCATTTTCAATGGAGCCTTTTTTGAACTTAAGATTATTTTTTGGAAATAAAAAACATTTGATTTATAGAGTTAACACCAAACACAGTACGTTTATATGAGAAAAAAAATTTAAATTTATGAAAACGAACGCATTGGCAATAATGTTCCTTTACGAAAGCAAAAAATTTATTTTCGCTGCCGTATACTTTTGCGCCACGTCACTCCTAACATTATTAATATGTATTATGATCCCGAGAATAAAAGTTTTAAATATTGCAAGAGAATTCTCTGCTTTACAGCTCTGCAGTGTAAATTGGAGAAGCATATAAAAAGTGAATTATTTTCGCTTTTAACCCAGACATCGCATCATTTGCGCATTTATCCGAGGTTCACTTAAAAAAAGATTTTCAGCTTCTAAAATTTGTTTTTTTACTGTTCTATTTCAGGTCATTTTACTTGTTGTTTGCCTGCTACGATTAGCGAATGCCACTGTACAACCTAGAGCGCCAAATTTTCAATATTTTGAAAGGTAAAATTTATAAAGATACGTACACGCGTACATACATACATATGTATGTATGTGTCCCTAATTTGCTGCAACATCATCATAAGTCAAAAATGGATAATAATGTGTAAAAATTTCTTGCAAATACATTCTATACCTACTTACATATCTTATTTTTATAAGAGAATATTTTCTTTTTTGAAATTTCTTTGAGCTATGATGGGTTTGCCAAAAATGAGAGACATACAACTTTTAATACAAAATAAATTTTGATAATGTACATAATATTTTTTATTATTTTAGACCAAAGTATCGCTACCCGTACTATGATGCAAACGGACGTGGTAAATTATTATATGGTTATGGTGGGCCTGATTTATATCAATACAAAACCTATACACCACTAGAAGGCATACACTAATAAGAAAATATATTGTTGTTAATGCAATTAAATAATTACATTAGATAAATCGTACATAAAATATGTAAGTTCAATTAATTTATGGAACGATGGATTAAGGATAATAAAGTAAATATATATAAATTGTTATTAAAACATATATACTTACATACATACATACATATGTGCGTATATAAACTTACCGACTAGTTGATTGAGGCACCACGAAATAAGCCCCAATGAAATAAGCCCCAAATCGAAAAATGAAATAAGCCCCAAAAAATTTTATGAAATAAACCCCAAAAAAAATTAAATAAGCCCCAAAAAATTTATGAAATAAGCCCCAAATTTTTTAAAAATGAAATAAACCCCAAAAAAAATGAAATAAGCCCCAAATTTGTTAACTTTATGATGTAAGCTTAAGAAGAAATCATAAAATGCAAGAATTTTATCCTCTAAATTATATCGAACACCGGCTTCGCATTCAAAGTATTCTCTGCATAACCGGCCTACGGCCGGGCGCAAGGAATTTATCCTCTATGGTATATCGAACACAGGCTTCGCGTTCCAAGCATTGTTTACATAACCGGCCTACGGCCGGGCGCAAGGAATTTATCCTCTATGGTATATCGAACACCAGCTACGCATTCTAAGCATTCTCTACATAACCGGCCTACGGCCGGGCGCAAGGAATTTATCCTCTATGGTATATCGAACACAGGCTTCGCGTAAAAAAAAGTATTTTCTGCATAACCGGCCTACGGCCGGGCGCAAAAAATTTATCCTCTATGGTATATCAGACACCGGCTTCGCGTTCAAAGTATTTTCTGCATAACCGGCCTACGGCCGGGCGCAAGGAAGTTGTCCTCTATGGTATATCGCACACAGTCTTCGCGATCAAAGTATTTTCTGCATAACCGGCCTACGGCCGGGCGCAAGGAATTTATCCTCTATGGTATATCGAACACCGGCTTCGCGTTCAAAGTATTTTCTGCATAACCGGCCTACAGCCGGGCGCAAGGAATTTCTCCTCTATGGTATATCGAACACCGGCTTCGCGTTCAAAGTATTTTCTGCATAACCGGCCTACGGCCGGGCGCAAGGAATTTATCCTCTATGGTATATCGAACACCGGCTTCGCGTTCAAAGTATTTTCTGCATAACCGGCCTACGGTCAGGCGCAAGCAATTTATCCTCTATGGTATATCGAACACCAGCTTCACGTTCAAAGTATTCTCTGCATAACCGGCCTACGGCAGGGCGCAAGGATTTTAGATCTATTTTACGGATATGAAATAAGCCCCAAATAAAATGAAATAAGCCCCAAAAAATTTTATGAAATAAGCCCCAAAATTTTTAAAAAATGAAATAAGCCCCAAAAAAAATGAAATAAACTCCAAACAAAAAATTTGACAATTTTTTGGGGCTTATTTCATTTTTCGATTTGGGGCTTATTTCGTGCCACCGTTGATTGAGCCGTGGTTAAATTTGTTTATATAATTTGACAATCGGACTAGTAATTATACTAACAAAATAATGGTTACTTTTGGGTAGATGTATATGTTGTCGAATTGCAAAATAAAAGGGCTATTAGACACGCATACTTGTCTGCAGACATGTACGATGGCATACCAAAACTCACTGTCTAATAGCATGTATGTCAAGTACGTCAGACATGTATGTTGGTTTTCAAAAATTTTTGATTTTCTGATGTCTGTCGCACACCAACATACACACAGCATATGTGTACTGAAGTATCCCGTCAGCGTTCAATAGTGTAATGGCAAAACGCAAAGTATGCCGTCGTACATGTCTGCAGACAAGTATGCGTGTCTAATAGCCCTTAAAAAATTTTGTAGGTATAAAGATCACATGTAAATTTGAAATAAAACGAGCAGTCAGCTGTGCAAGTAAGTTCACCTTGAGCAAAACCACCACAAGAATTCGAGGCGTTTGTGAGCCGGCACGATGCTGCTCAACTTTTTCAAAAAATACTAACTTTGGTTTGTTGGAACTTTTTACCGCAAAAATATATTTTATAAAAGGAGGAATCGTACGTATTTTTTAACTAAAATAAGTTTTAAAATGTCTCGCAAAGAAGCGCTATCACAATTTATAAACCAAATTCATGGACGTCCGGTTGTTGTAAAACTAAATAGTGGTGTAGACTATAGAGGTAAAGTTGATATGTTAGTAAATAAATGAATATTAATGCATATGAATGTAAAAAGTATAAGTAAACCTATCCAGCAGCATTGTCGTCGTACAACCCAAATACAATGAAATATTTAGAACTAATTCAGTTTGCAAACCATAGAAATATTTCGTATTGCAAGAACTCAAAAAGTTTCCAGGGAGTACAGCAGAGATACAAAAGCACTGGCGGATCTTTGTTCATATGACGAAAGCACTAAAGCCGAGTTTTATATGTTTTGTTATTTTTAAATAAGTGCAGATTTTGATAGCGGCATGTATCTCCTGAAAATCGTATGTGGATCAGGATTTTGTTGGTTTCATTTTGAAAATATACTTCCACTATGCAAACCTATATTTTAAATCTTTATATTCAATATGACGATTTGTTAACACGTTTAAGTAAATCTTTTATTTGTAGGAGTCTTGGCATGTTTGGACGGTTATATGAATATTGCGCTAGACCAAACAGAGGAGTATGTGAATGGTCAATTAAAAAACAAATATGGAGATGCTTTCATACGTGGCAACAATGTACTTTACATATCTACACAAAAAAGAAGGGTCTAGCTTAAAAAAATTCAACTTTGTTTTTAATATTTATTACCATTTGGAATAAAACAATTTATACTAATTGAAATTATTTGGAATCTTGAAATTGATGAGCAAGTGCACCAGGTGGGTGAATCGTGATTGTATTAACTCAAGAATTTTATAATTCTCCGAAGATATTTACGTGATATTGAATCTTGAATGCAAATTAATTAACAATAAGTATCCAAATCCTAATAAAATATCTGTGTAGCCAGTGGCAGGTTAAAAATACATCCTTTCAACGATTTATTCTTTTAAGTCTCTATACTCGGCTGAAATCCATGGTGTCCATTAGTTTAGAATGTTGCTGTCTTCATATGTATATATCTCCGCGTCCTCCTAAAACAGTCTTAACCTTCGGTACTTAAATTTAATTAAATATTTTTTATGCTATAGTAAGACTCAAGACTAGAAAGTTTATGTATAAATTCTTCAGCTCGGATAATGTGTCGTGCCAAAATCTTTGGGAATGGCTCCAAAGTGTCTTAATTGTTTAATCGAGTAACCTTTGCCCAAAGCATCGATTAATCGCTCCCCCTTCCAACCGTACTTTCGTACATAATGATAACGCCAAGCATGACCAAAGTTAGGATCGAACGGAATTTCACTTTCTTTAGTAAATGGAGAAATGCCGAAGAATAAATTTTCAAAGTAATCTAAAACTGCCTTCTTCCGTTGAAAATGTTGCAAGAAATGATTGAATTGTACTGCTCTTTTGGCATCCTGGGATGGTAGATTTTTAAAGTACTGGAAATTTATCAAGTCGACATTTGACCAGCCAATTACATTGTCATTTAATATCGCTTGAAGCAGTGGAACAAAAGATACTTGAAGGAGCTGTTGTACAAAATTTTTACGAACTCTTAAATATAAAATTAAAAAGTAACAAATCAATAATTTATTTACCGCCAGTGAAATAATCTTCAACTTCATTTTACTTTACTATTTGATAGATTATTTCAATGCTTATTATTGAAATTACTGAAGAAGACTAATTTAATTTTTGCTGTTTAATGCACACAATCAATTTACCAATTTTAATAAAAAAAAAAAAAATAGCGTCCAAATATTGGTCAATATAAAATTATTTCAAATTAAGTGAAATAAATATTTAATTGCTTAAGTAGAAGCCGTTGCCTTGGCTTGGTTTATTTGAACGATTTGAGTGTAGTTTTGTCACCCACAAAGACGCACACAATGTAGTCACTTAATATTCATATCAGGTGTATAATACAACTTCATGGATTAATAAAAATCTGAATAAACATATTTGTACAATACAATTTTTTTTTATAAAGCGTAATTTGCTTCATGAAATCTCGAAATTTTTATAGAAATTATATAAATACATACATACATTAAAGATTATTTTCCCAGATCAGCACCCAAAATCCGTGTAAAATTTAAGATAAAATTAAATATCGGTAAATATTTCCACCCTTAAAAAATGTTACCGGAACCGAATTCCAATCTATTTATTTATGTCTTTGTGAAAACGTAAAGAAATGATGTTGTTGGAAAAGGTTTATTTCTGTTCAAAATATCGTTTATAAAATTTTAAACTGCATCTGAAGTTTAATAATGTACATTTAATTCCGTTTCCTCTTTTCCATATTTCAAACAAATCCGTATTGCATTCTATACAGCCTGAGTAGAATGCCATCATTCAGCGAAGCGAAGTATGAATTCTCAAAATAAATTCAAAACTAATCACAATTCATATTATTAATTTATTAAGACTTAGAGATAGATACAAATATGATTACGAGACTCAAGTAGAGACTTTACCAGACATCTATTAATTAGCCCATGCCAATAATTGTTTCATATCGGGATCATCTGAAACAAAAATTTAATATTTCTTTTATTTAATCGAAATGTTTTCTTAATTAATTTTAAAAAATTTAATTTAAAAAATAATTTTTTTTTTTATCATTCGAAGTGAAAACTTTTCAAATTTAAGTACCAAGAAAATGCAGACAGGCTTACTTGTGTATATGCACATATGTATATATAATATAATTGGTACATATTTGTATGTGCTTTAATCACTTACCATCTGGAATCGATTCTAAATTATTTGAGGGAGTAGCTTTCTTTTTCTGTTTTGCTTTTTCGGCAACATCATCATCTGGAACTTCTGGCAGGGTAGTTGCAGGTTCTGGAATACCGATAATTTCTTTATCAAAGTTCTCCTGTTCTAACTCGTCTAATTCACGTTCTAAGTCTTCGTCGTCAATATCAGCACCGAACGCTACAGGATTTGAAATAGCATCTGATATTTCACGAGCTACATCTTGTTGTTCTGCAATGTCATCCATCATGTCATGAACCTTATCAACATCCCTGGAAATAAATTTTCAGATAAGTTATAATCAAACCATCATAAGACCAAAAAAAAATGAGATTGTGCTTTAGTTACATGTTTTGATGAGCTGATTTAAGAGCATCGGCAGCATTTTTCATTGTCGTCAATACTGCAGTATTCGTGTTGGCACTTTCAAGTGCTTCGCGCTGCATTTCAATTGTTGATAAAGTGCCATCGATTTGCTGCAGTTGTTTTTCTAAACGCTTTTTCTTTTTAAGAGCTTGTAAAGCAACTAAAAATTATAAAAAAAAAATATTACAAAATATGTATTTATGTATTCGTATTTGTATTAGGTTCAATATTTGAAGCATGACGCCAAAAGAAGTTGCATATACATACATTTCAATCTTCTAAACTTTACCAACTGTAAATAATTCAATTGCCAATTAATTAATACACTATTAAGCAGGTCCAACAGGCCCAACAAATTTAATGAATAGTTCATAATTTTTCGAGCTTCATTACTTAATCTGACAAACAAATGCATGACGGATTGTGTGAACATTGGCGTAATGATGCCTCACTTAACAATCAATTTGGTTTTAAAAACAGTCGAAAATATTTACTTCAAAACCCTATGATTTTTCACCTGGCGGTGCTCCGGTCGTATTTTTTCTATATGATCCTTAGATTCTGTTTTTGTAATACGATTTTATAGTGATAAGACTTTATAAATTGACGCTCTCGTTTACAATTAGTCTTGCAAATAAATTTACGTTCCCTGCAGAAGCATTTTACAGATTTGCAACCATTTAAGATCGGATAGTGTTTTGTGAACCGACTGATGTTTTTATGAAAAACACGTAGGATTAGTGTGTTAAAAATTGTTGAAGTTGAGACTTTATTTGAAAATTTTTTTATGAAAAGAAAATGTTGCAAACGGCAAAAATAACCGTTTTTAATACATCCTACCGATGTAATCCCACCTAGAATTATCGATTAATTAAATCCAGTTCAGTACTAAATAGTCCTAAGTTTCACATTTAAAAGCAAAACTTTTTTAAAATTTTTTCGGTATTCAATTTAGTTTCCATCTCGATTTGAAACGACTATTAACAAGTTGGACATCTTGTTGTGTATGGTTTTCTACGAATATTTAGTTTCTTAATTTTGCCTCTTGCTTAATGACCGATTACGCTAAATATTTCCTTCGTTTGCTATTGGTAGATAATAATAGAATGGTAAAGACTTGTTTGGAACTACAATTGTACATATAATTTAAACCAATTATGGCGTTAAAGCTACCAACTTCATATTCTTTAGAGAATAACTAATAAAAATTTCGGAAAGTATTTTTAACATTACGTTCTAGGCGACAAATTTTTCCAGTTATCGTTCACATCACATCAGAAGTATGAAGCCGAAGTGAAAAACATTGCAAGATGAAAAGAAAATAAACATACATAATTATAATACATATGAAGCACTGATAAAATTTAAAGAATATTTTGATTACAGGAAATATAAAGAAACAAATACAAAATGTATGAGTCATCAACATTGCAACTTGCAACCAAAAAAAAAACATTTACGATATCAAAGGAATTCTTTATAGAAATCCTAATTTATTTTCAAATATAAAAACAAACTTTTAAATCATACCTCTTTTATTTTTCGAAGCATTCTTTCTAGCAGTACTTAATTCTTCTTCAATTTTAGATTCTAAAAATTCTTGTTTTTTTATAAGCATATTTTCTGTTTCTCGCAGTTTTTGTATTGCTTCCCCCGTAGTTGGAGCCTGTTCTTTTTTTCCACCGAACATTTTGCCAAAGAAACTCATCTTGCTTGATATATTATTCCTGTTTTAATTTTGCTATTATATTAATTTTTAAAAAATTTTCGCTATACAAGCTATAATTGCGATTTATAAATACATATATACGTATATTTTATTTTTTTTCAACAGTGCGTCATCCTAAAATGACATTTCTATTGTCAATTCCTTATGTTTTGATTATTTCCACTGATACTCAAGGCGAATTGAATAATGTAAAATAATAATGCTAGTGCTGCCAGCTAAAAACTGCTTGTATTACTGCTATTCATGAGTCTGTGGGATAGAAATCTACATATACATTCCTATTTCCCTCTTATTTCATTTTCGCGTCAATTTGGGTTTATATTATAATAATATTTTTTATAGTTTGAAGTTGTTTTTATAAAAAAATTTTTAATAAGTATTTCGATATTGCACTACACGTTCAATATATATTGAACGCGATCCAGTATCCATATCTCAGATATCTGAATCGCGGATCGCAGATCGCATGTTTTTTTTTTTATTTCCTCTCATATTTGAAAACTTTAATTAATTTAATTTTAATTATAATTATATATTTTATTTATTTGTTGCGGGTTAGCAATATCTAGATATATATTTCGTTGGTAGCTATATATATATATATATTTGTGAGTTTTTGTATAAATAGATGAGCTTTGAAATTTTTTTAAACATAAAGGGTAAAATATCTACTGATGAATTGGTATAGCTACCAACGAAATATATATCTAGATATTGCTAACCCGCAACAAATAAATAAAATATAAAACAGAAATACTTGAGTACATGCTCAAATAAATGTAAAAAAAAAAAAAATTATAATTATATTTACAAAATTCTACATTTATTTGAGCATGTACTCAAGTATTTATGTTTTAAATTTTATTTATTTGTTGCGGGTTAGCAATATCTAAATATACATATATTTCGTTGGTAGCCATACCAACTCATCAGTAGATGTTTTACTTTTAATTTTTTGCCTTATAAATATTTTTAATGGCAACCAGTTGTTGTCTAATTGTATAGGTGTAGAAAAGTAAACACATTCATAATGGAAAATTATTTGTTGTATGTGTTTAAACAATTTTGAAAGCTGTTTTTATGCTTTGTAATTCACAAAAATATACTTGTGAGTTTTTGTATAAATAGGTGAGCCTTAAAACTTTTTAAACATAAAGGGTAAAACATCTACTGATGAGTTGGTATGGCTACCAACGAAATATATATTTAGATATTGCTAACCCGCAACAAATAAATAAAATTTAAAATATAATTATATTTTTTATAAGTTTTTATAAAAAAATGAATCACCTGATTACTTACATATACTTAATATAAATTTACTTTGACTGACGAGATATATATTGAACATGTAGCATACGTTATCGATCCATTGAAATGGAAATGCTTTTGGCACTAGGCAATCATCACTGGGTGTATTAACAACTCTGTAATTCTATCCATATGATTCCGAATATTTAATTCGCTTTGGATTTATGTCAACCATTCTATAAACAGGCGTTGTTTATTTGCGGAAAATAGTTATTGTGGTGTAAATGAAATTAGAGATTTATTAACTTTAATTTGTAAATGATTCAATAATGGCCAATCGTACAGTTAAAGAAGCAAAAAATATACATGGCACGAACCCTCAATATCTAATTGAAAAAATTATTCGTTCTCGCATATACGATTCAAAATATTGGAAAGAACAATGTTTTGCTCTGACTGCAGAACTTTTAGTGGACAAAGCTATGGAGCTGCGATATATAGGTGGCGTATATGGCGGAAATATTAAGCCTACACAATTCTTATGCTTAACACTGAAAATGCTACAAATACAACCAGAAAAAGATATTGTAGTAGAGTTCATAAAGAATGAAGAATTCAAGTACGTCAGAGCTTTGGGTGCATTTTACCTACGTTTAACTGGAAGCGCGCTGGACTGTTACAAGTATTTAGAACCTTTGTATATTGACTTCCGCAAACTTCGTAGACAAAGTCGAGTGGGTCAGTTTGAAATTGTTTACATGGATGAATTTATAGACGAGCTTTTAAGAAGCGATCGAGTTTGTGATATAATTTTGCCGCGTATCCAGAAAAGATCTGTACTGGAAGAAAATAATGAACTAGAACCGAAAGTGTCTCTTTTAGACGAAGATCTCGATGACGATATAGTCAGCGACGAAGAGAATCCAGAAGAAGAAAAAGAGACAAAAGGAAAACCAGTAAAAAGATTTAGAAAAGATTATTCAAAATCGAGGTCACTATCCCCAGATCATCGAGAAGGAAATAATATTACTGCCGCAAACCACAGCAGTCGATCACGTGAATATAACGATGACCTTGAACGGTATCAACGTGAACGTGAAAAAGATCGTAGAGACTATGAGAGAAGTCGGAACGATAATCGCCACGATGACCGTTTACGAGAAAGAGATCGCGATAGAGATCGTGGCGAAAATCGACGAAGGGACGATTATATAGATGATCGTTATGACCGACGCGATGATTATCGTAGTCGTCATGATCGTGATCGAAGAGATAGAAGATATTGAAATAGGTTTGGTATTATATACCTATGCATATACATACATAAAATTAAATAAATTGTAATAGCAAGCAAAAGTATATTTTATTTTCAAAATTCTCGGTTCCTTTTTATCATACAACTCACAGAATTGGCATAGTTTTGAAAAACAATAAGCGAAAAATCAAAATCTTATCTCTGTTCAAAGAATCTGACAATGGCTTACTTTTGTTTGTGAACTTCGACTAAGTGCAGGAGCTGTGGAGCGCAATAGGGTACCACTTATGTATTTTTGGCTTTAAAAATATGAGTCTCATCCCCACAAAAGTTTTTTTTTTATAAAAAAAGTATACTTCTGTGAGACAAATGTCAAATGCATTTCAAAATAAAATAAATTTTATAAGATTTGTAAGCTATTTTATAAAAAATTGCATTAATTTCTTTAATGTCCGTGCAAAGTCAAAAATATCGTTGCCCTGTGTTAACAGCAGCATTTAAAACAAATGTAACCAAAGCGGTTTATTACGCCTTGAATGTAACGATATTGTTCACTGATGAGTGTAAATATCTATATGAGAACAACGTTATTACCGTTTAATCGATTAAGCCAAAATATCGACTGAAACCCTATTAATTGAGTAATTAAGTTATGATATTGTTGCGGTAAATGAGGAATACGTTTAATAAGGTGGTCTTATTTTTGCGAAAATAATTTTGACTTCTTTTAACGTCAAGTTCAATATGTACAAAATGATGATGCTTTTTCTTATAGACTTTGACAGTTGTTGACAGTCTAGAATTCAGCTGTTCATACAGTAAAACAATAATTGTCATATAAAGCAAATTACAAGATTGTACCGTAAAAGATACAAAATTTTCATTGTTGTAGATATTAGAATTCCATTGTGATATAGACATTTTGGTAAAATATATTATTTATAAAAAAAAATTACTTTTCATTTGTTCGCATTTAAATGAAGTTATAAGATATAAAACGACATACTCAATGATACGATTATATATTTTACACTTCTTTTACGGTATAATTTAAGATTCACAACAGAATCAATAAAGGTCACCTTGAAACGCCAAACTTTAGTGTCACCTTGGTGGAACGCACTCATACACATCTATTCAAAATCTTCATTCATTTATCAGAATTTGGAAGCCTGTTTATATTAAAGTTTTAAACCTATGTAGATATATTACTTCATTAAATTTGAAATTAGTCAATAATTCCAGTAAACACGATTGCCGTAAATGTGCATCGCTCTTCCTTTCAAGTAAATTAATATTTGTTGAAATAAAAGGGAAAGTGTGTGAAAATCGTATGTAGACATTCCAACGGTCGGTTTGTTATACATAAATAAGGTGCGTGAATTAAAGAAATAAACCGTTTTTATATTATTTAAAATATAAAACTACCAAAGTTCTAGTGTGAAATTAAAAAAAAAGACCAATAAAAGATAAGAATGTCGGCCACTAAAGTTAAACAACTCTTCATCGAGCGAGGGTCTCATAAGGGGAAGGGGTTAGCCGTTTTCACCAGTGGTGGCGATTCCCAGGGTATGAACGCTGCCGTCAGAGCTTGTGTCCGAATGGCAATTTATTTAGGCTGCAAGGTGAGTGATATCCATTTTTTCATGGTCATTAGTCTTAATTTTTTTTTTAATTTCTTTTACTAACTTAATAATACGATAAGCACCTAGTAATTGTTTTCTTTGTTTTTACCTTGATCATCTATTTTTGGATTTCATTTATTCTGATTATTCAGAAAAATAAACGTGTGTCAAATCGCTGTTATTGTTTTTATTATCAATTTCTTTTCTAAGTTCTTTATATTTTTCTATACTTTATTGTTATTACACTTTTTCTGACACTATTATGCATTGTCCATGGGTTTTAGTGCTCTCACTTAATAAATATCGTCATCGGAAATGCAATGGGCCTATTATACGATACGATATATTGTTGTGCAGTACATAGTACTTACATTAGAGCTGTGATCCTAAATACTAACTATAATATAACTATGTAGGTATACATAGCATGATTTAATAAAATTACAATGAACTTTATTGTAAAACTCGTGAGCATTAAACGTAAGCAAATGCAATATAGTAATAACTTCGACATATTTGCATATGTACATATGTATTACATCGCGTAATGATGATCCTTATTACACCCAAGAAAAACCTTTGTTCTTTTTTTTTGTTGAAATTAATTTTTTGTGGAATCGGTACTGTGTTTCTACATATACATATTTAGAAGTTTACCGCTGATGTAAAGGAATATTAGATGATCGTAATTCTTACTTACATATGTATACTTACGTTTAACGCGTATTTGCATTGCAGCATGAGACATTTTTTATTTTTGTTTAAAACATTATAAAAAAAAAAAACTATTTCTAATATTTGCATTTCGCTTATGTACATATGTATATCGATCATGTTAATGAAGGCTTATGCACATATGTATGTACATACATATGTATGTATCTAAATATCTGCATACAAAATTTATCGAAATAAGAAAAAAAATACTAAAAATATCATTTTATTTGGGACTTTACTAAAATATTTAATAAGTATGTATGTACATATGTATGTATGTATATGGTTAACCGCTGAAGAATATATACAAGTTTTTTTAATGCACTGCCGATGTATGTATGTATAAAAGCGTCTTTTTATAAATCTAATTTAACATTTTTTCAAGGCATACTTTATTCGAGAAGGCTATCAAGGAATGGTAGATGGAGGCGATAACATTGTTGAAGCCAACTGGTCTTCTGTATCATCCATTATTCATCGTGGTGGTACTGTTATTGGATCAGCAAGATGTTCAGATTTTCGTGCACGTGCAGGTCGCCTTAAGGCTGCAAACAATCTTGTACAAAAAGGCATTTCCAATTTGGTTGTAATAGGCGGCGACGGGTCGCTAACTGGGGCCAATTTATTTCGTCAGGAGTGGTCCTCATTGTTAGATGAATTGTTGAAAGATGGCAAAATTACTGAGGAACAAAGAAAAAAATATGATGTCTTGCATATTGTAGGATTGGTAAGTTAACATTAACTAAAAAACAAAAAATTAAAAAATTTAAAATATTTCACTGTCTTAGGTTGGTTCTATTGACAACGATTTCTGCGGCACTGATATGACAATTGGTACCGATTCAGCTTTGCATCGTATTATTGAGGCTATTGATGCTATTGTCAGTACGGCTTATTCTCATCAGCGAACATTTATTATGGAAGTGATGGGGAGACACTGTGGGTAAGTTTTTTCTAACATCACTGATAGATACTTTTGATGACAAATTTCCTATATGATGTCATCATAAAATTGAACTTTTACTTTTAATGGTGACATTATTTCGTACATACATACATCTATTGCAAAACGAAAAAAAAAAATTAGGCTTAATTCGTGAACAAACTAAAAATATATTGAATTTGATATCAAGTGCAAACTAAAAACAATAAGTATGTATGAATTTATATAAAATATAATTGGCCAACTCGTTTTTTGTATCAAAATCCAATTAAAGTTTTGTACTTAAATTAAGCTTTTAATTTCTTTGAATAAGTTATTTACCCGTAGTTACTGGCATTATATCTGAGGCTGACTATGTTTTCTGTCCTGAATCGCCACCACCGAATGATTGGCCAGAAAAACTTTGTAATAAATTGATACAGGCAAGGCTTAATAAACATATTAGATTATTATTTGTGTAAAAACTAAGAATATCATATTTCAAAAGCATATATACTCCACCGCAAAAATTTAAATAATTTTTTTATACATTTAGTTAGATATTGCTTGGTGATTTTTATTTAATTTGGATTATCAACTCAAAACAAAACAAATGAATAATTGGCAAATATATGTATTATATTCGCGTATCTGTAGAATTTTGACACATACTAACAAAAACCGTTAGTCAGAAAATGTCTGTCCTTTCATTCGTAAATGTATATGTTATATCTTATAGTTTTAGTACACCGTTTTAACAAAATTTTCCATTTATTTCTAAATAGAAATTAATTGCGAGATATATTAATTTAATTTTGTGAAATACAACCTGCAAAAACCTTCGCAAAAGCCTTTATAATATGGAAAAGAATTCTTGGAAAAATTTTGCCCAGCTTACAGGTTGCCTAGATATGAGATGGAAATGTATCTATCAAGAACTTGGTCCTTATTTTGATCTCAGTACTTTTTACGGCCGAAATATTTTGGATAAGAACTTGGCCTTATTTTCACATTTGTGTTTTTGTGCGGATCTCACTTCTTTTTCTAAGTTGTTTTTGTATAAATATTTATAAGTATGTATTGCTTATCTGCGCCTATCTGTGTACGAAATTTCAGCTTTCTAGCTATAGTAGAAGTGCCCCATACAAAGAAGGGCATGATTGTCCCCCCAGATGAAAAGTGGCCGTTAAAAAATCATTTTCGGTAATTTCTCATCACTACCTACCTGTGAACGAAATTTCAGCTTTCTAGCTATACTAGAAGTGCCCCATACAAAGAAGGGGCATGATTGTCCCCCCAGATGAAAAGTGCCCGTTAAAAAATCATTTTCGTTAATTTCTCATCAAGACCTACCTGTGTGCCAAATTTCAGCTTTCTAGATATACTGGAAGTGCCCCATACAAAGAAGGGGTACCCTAGTCCACCCAGGTGAAAAGGGCCCGTTTAAAAATTATTTTTGTTAATTTCTCATCAGGACCGACCTACCTGTTTACCAACTTTAAGCTTTCTAGCTCAACTGGAAGTGCCCCATACCGTGCGCCTAGATTCACAGAATTGTTTGCTCAAGAAATTTGTTTTTATGTATCTTGTTTACTTCTCTTCATGTAGGTGGTGCATTTCATATGTACATATATTGCAAATGTTGTAATTTATAAAGGTAAATTAATTTACGCGAATAAAAAAAAATCTCTTCACAATTTTTTTCCGTATAGAAGTAAATGCAAAACTTCAAATTCGAAGTTAGAATTCGAACACTCAGTTTAAAAGTGATAAAGTGTTGAAATCATGTACATTTTCGTTGTTGTATGTAAGTATGTTCTCTGTCAACCATTTTGTGTTTCTCGTTATTTTCTTTTGCAGCTATTTGGCTTTAGTAGCTGGTTTGTCAAGTGAAGCTGATCATATTTTTATTCCTGAAGCTCCTCCAAAATCTGATTGGCCTGAAAGGCTTTGCCAACAACTAAGTCAGGCAAGAAAAAATAAATGAAAATTAGCCGAATTCAATGTTTTCTTGTTTTTTTTTTGTTGCTTTTTATTATTTTTTAGCTTAACAAAATTTACGACCAAAATTATAAGTTGATCATTTGTTTATTTTTGACTTTTTTTTGATTTATAGTAAATATTTCACACTACGTACAACATACAGTAGAATATAATACGTGTTTACAAGCGTGTACTAAATTTTGTATCGGATGTATGTACATACATACATACATTTTTTATTGTATTTGTATTTTATTGCTTACTTGTCATCGATAATATAAAACCAATTTTAGAAGTTTTAAAATTTCTTAGTACATACAACCGATAAAACTGTTAGCAAAGCTTGTGAATTAAATTACTATTAATGTAAATTGTATATAACTTGAATGTATCTTTGTATGTATGCCGTCATCATTTATTTCTTCTATGTATTTAGTTTTTTCTATTTTGCACCACATTCACTGCTCTAGAAGCTCCGTTTTTAATTTGCAATGCGACTCATCTACAAAAACAAACATCAATAAATCACTGACATTTTATTTAAAATCAATTTAAAAGCATTCAAACGCCTTCATTTCCCCATGAATTTTTATGATTTTAAAATTTTTAGTTATTTAGCTCTGCAAGCTGGTATGTCCAGCGGATCTGACGCTATATTTATACCAGAAGATCCGGCTCCAAATGATTGGACCGAAATTTTATGTGAAATGTTATTACAGGTTAGGCTGATATCCTTTTTTTTTTTTTTATTTGCTAAAATATATAGTTTCTATGGAAATTTAATTCTTAAATTTTAATTTCATGCATACATTGTATATACTTTCGAAATTTAATATAAAGGATTTGGGAATAACTGTATACAATATTTATACAGCATACTTGTAACATTGGGAACTTATTCAACTAAAAAAATATCTACTCATAAATATTTTTGTGTACTTTTTTCATATCTTTACATTGTATGTGAACGTATTTAAACATTTGTGGATATAAAGAGGTTCACAACAAAACCCAATAATTACACTTTTAATTTTCAGTTTTATTTTTTAGTGAACCCAATTCTATTAATTAATTAATTCATAATAATATCAAGTATCAACATTATTGGTTCAAATAAAAATGAAATGAAACAATTGAGCTTTGATATGCACCTCATCATATACATAAGTATCATGTACATATGTATATCGTAATGTCTAACCTGAATGTAGCTTGATCTTACAGACTAACAATATATAAAAAATTTTAATTTAAGTAACAAAAAACATTATAAAATATCTTAAATATTTTTATAGTTTGATAAAATGCAACCATGTAGAAAAAATTTATGAAAAGTGACTAAAATGTTACGTTTTACCAAACTCGGTCGGACACTTTATTTTTTTGTTTGTTTTGTTTTTACTAATTTCGATAGTTAAAAATTTATATTCAATGTATCTCATAGTCCTTTGCGTACATGTAAGTTTTAAAATAAATTAGTTTAATTTTTTAACACTTTATATAGATATGTACATATATACATACATACATATATGTACATATATACATAAATATAATTCAGGACTGTAGTTGAGCTCGCGTGTGCATATATGCTTTTTTAAATCATCCCATAATTTTTCATACATTTGGTGTTGGTCTTATAAAGTAACAAATTATGTACATACGATGTATGTACAAGAGTAGTTAGCGTAATTAAGATGCATCGTATCATTTTGCAATTTAATAAATCCATACATATTTAGTTGTCTAACTCATATCATTTCAATCTGGAAACATCAATGCAAATCATATACCAAATAAAATCAATGAAATGTGCACACATGCATTTCAGAAAAAAATTAATAAACAGCTAAATGCATTGTGTTTGAAGGATAATCAAACGATATACTTACATAACGAATTCATACTTATATGTATACATACTTACATATGTATGTATTATTGATTGGTTTATAGGAACGTAGTGCTGGTCAGCGCTTGAATATTATTATTGTGGCTGAAGGTGCAATTGATCGCGATGGAAAAGCTATTTCAGCTGAAGACATTAAAAAAGTTGTTGTAGATAAGCTACAGCAGGATACTCGTATTACGGTTTTGGGACATGTTCAACGTGGTGGCAACCCAAGTGCCTTTGATCGTGTCTTGGGCTGTCGTATGGGAGCAGAGGCAACATTGGCTTTAATGGAAGCTACACCTGACAGTGTACCTGTTGTTATTTCGCTCGACGGTAATCAAGCTGTGCGTGTTCCGTTAATGGAGTGCGTGGAGCGTACGCAAGCTGTCGCTAAAGCGATGGCAGAGAAAAATTGGGAATTAGCAGTTAAATTGCGTGGAAGGTCATTTGAACGCAATTTGGAAACGTACAAGATGTTAACTCGTTTAAAACCACCTAAACATGAGGGACAGGTTAGCTTGAAATGCTTTTAAACATTTGGAAAATTGTTTGTTAATTAATTAGCATTAAACTCAGGGATATCGTTTGGCTGTAATGCATATAGGTGCACCGGCTTGCGGCATGAATGCTGCTGTTCGCAGTTTTGTGCGAAATTGCATTTATCGTGGAGATGTTGTATATGGAATCCACGATGGCATTGAAGGTTTAATTGCTGGAAATATTAAAGAAATGGGTTGGTCCGATGTCACCGGTTGGGTAGGACAAGGTGGCGCTTTTCTGGGTACAAAACGTACTCTGCCCGAGTGCAAATTTAATGAAATTGCCGGAAGACTTAGAGAATTTAAAATTCAGGGTCTTTTGATTATCGGTGGCTTTGAATCGTATCACGCTTGTGGTCAAATCGCTGACCAGCGTTCAAATTATCCCGAATTTTGTATACCAATGGCTGTTATACCATCCACCATTTCCAACAACGTTCCAGGCACCGAATTTTCTTTAGGCGCGGATACCGGTCTTAACGAAATTACCGAAATTTGTGATCGAATTCGCCAATCGGCCCAAGGAACTAAGCGGCGTGTTTTTGTTATTGAAACTATGGGAGGATATTGTGGCTATTTAGCTACGTTGGCCGGTTTGGCTGGTGGAGCAGATGCCGCTTACATATACGAAGAAAAGTTTTCGATTAAAGATTTACAACAAGATGTTTACCATATGGCATCAAAAATGGCTGAAGGTGTACAACGAGGTCTAATTTTGCGTAATGAAAAAGCTTCCGAAAATTACAATACCGATTTTATTTATCGTTTATATTCGGAGGAAGGCAAAGGATTGTTTTCTTGCCGCATGAACATTTTGGGTAAAGCTCAATTAACTAACTACATTGTGAATGCAATCGTTTTATATGTAAAATAATTTAATTTAATTTAAGGCCATATGCAACAGGGAGGCTCTCCAACGCCATTTGATCGTAACATGGGCACTAAAATGGCTGCTAAATGCGTCGATTGGTTTTCTGAACAATTTAAGAACAACAAGCAGCCAGATGGTTCTATAAAATGCACTGATAAGGAATCTGCTGTTTTATTGGGCATAGTAAGACGCCAATATCGATTCACACCTTTGGCTGATTTAATTTCTGAAACTAACTTTGAGTAAGTTTGGGTTTTTATAAAACCAAACAATTTCATTGTGCTTAATTTGTGTCTGTGTATCTATTTAAGGCAACGTATTCCTAAAAGTCAATGGTGGTTAAAACTACGCCCTTTGCTAAGAATTTTAGCTAAGCACGATTCGGCGTACGAGGAGGAAGGTTTGTACATTACTGTTGAAGAAGAATGCTCTACAGATGCTGTGGCTTAGGCGTAAAACTATACCCTCACTTTCATTAACAATATTTTTATCTAGCCAGCTAGTCCACAGTTCAATTGATGTAATTTAAATTGGATTGAAGTTGAAAGCTGTTTTATATTTTTAAAAGTTTTTTTTTTTTATCTCATTATTGATTTTATTTTATTTTGCACCTTAGAAAATTTTATTGTATTCACAGTAAAATATTACAATACCTATTTCTTATTTATTCTATTAATCAATTGGTATTACATACATACTTACATATAAATATTTTGGCATTATTATTTCTTAAGTTCCTGCTATTTCTACATACATATGTATGTATGTAAGTCATAATGGCCCCAGTGATCATTGTAAAGATTAATTTTCATTTTATGAAGTTTCGTAGACACATAATATAAAATACACTCAAACTAATTACTAAATAAATGTGAAAATTCTAAACATTTCAAGCTGGTATTATGTTTTTTAAAGGATTTTGAAATCAACTCGATCTTTTTGACTGGATCGATTATATTACATATTTAATTAAGGGGCTGTGCACATATTACGTAACGCTGTTTTCAGAGATTTTATAGCCCCCTCCCCCCCACCATTCGTAACGCTTTTACTAATTTTTCAGTGCAAAATTTCTAATCAGTAACAAATCTTAAACCCCTTAACCTTAAAAGGTTAATTTCCGAAAGTATTTTTATGGTATTTTTTAGAAATTAAAATTTAATTTATGTCAAAAGTTTTGATGGTACCTTGGTATTTGCACTTAATCACTTAACCAATTTTGCAAAATGAAATTGCTATTGAAAATCATAAATGAATGAAATCAATATTTTTTAGTTTATTATTCTTAACTTTTATAGCATCGCAATTTAATGTTGTAGAATAACTACAAATCGATAATATACGAATCTTATAACAGCAAAATAATAACTAAATAAACAAAAAAATTTAGAAGTAATTTAACAATAAATTAATAAAACCTTATATTAAAAATTTTTATGTTTGCCAGAATAAAGGCGGTTTCTTTTTGTTGCTTTTCTCATTGTTACTTGTTTATTTATTTAAGTTTTTGTTAAAAGTTAATGACAATAATAAAGTGGTAAGAAATTGAATATGTTGGCAGGAGAAACGAAACGTAACTTGTCTTAGATTTTATTAGCCGAGAACTAAAATGGTGTAAATGACTATTTAACAATTCCATAATCACAACCAGCATAACTTGCCAAAAATAATATACTACATACATACATACATACATATGTATATATGTATGTACAATTAAATGGCAATATATTCTCCTATTCAGACACTTATACACATGTACATTCTTATGTATGTATAACATACACGCATACCATTTCATTTGTGATCTTTTGATAAAGCAACTAAACTAGCTACAATTTAAAAAAAAATAAAGTTTAGTGATGACATTTTTTTCGTTTCTATAAATTTAGAATTGGCTGTTGATTATTTGCATTTAATTAAATTTTCAAAATGATCAGACGAAACGAGAAGACTTAAAGTTCTGCATTTATAAATATGCAATGTATGTACCATAATTTTTAAAAGCGTCCTAATGCGTTTTTACCTAAAGTTTATTTAAGAGAAAATGGGTTTATGATATTTTACCATTTATAAAAATAAAATGTATTTTTTATATAATTTAGAGTGGTGTTTTAAGAACGATATTAGAGATCCAGTTAAATTTTATATCCGTATTTACTCTTTGACTTGATTTTTTGAAAACTATAAATTTGTTATTTCAGCGGCTGATTACAAAAAAGTTAATCCAATCAAATTCTTTTTATCGAAAAATATTTTCAATTAAGTTATGAATTTTTATTCGAACTGAGTGATGTTTAATCAAAGAAATTTTTTTAATTTTTCAGGCTTCAGTTCGTTTTCTCTAAATTAAATTTTTTATAAATTAAATTAAATTAAATTATTAATATTAAAAATTTTTTAACAGTTTAGTGAAACGAATTTCTATACAAAAATTTGAATTTTAATTGGTAAAATGAAATGAAAGAAATGTCGTTAAGAGAGGAAAGTACCGTGAAATTGTACCGTGATATCTATCCTTGGTAGCTTAATTTAATAATAATATTTTTTTCACGAATTTTTGCAATTGATATGGATAAATACACACATACTTACATAAATAAATAAATACTGTCATATTTTTATCTTCTAAAATAAATAATCACGCCGAGAAATTTTTTAAATATTTTTAATGGATGTAATTACAATTTAGTTTAATTGTATTTTCGGTTTTTACCGAAATATATGTATGTATGTATTTTAACTAATATTTGAGCACGTGTGAAATCCCTCGAAACAATAATGAAATGGAATATACTAGTCAAATCTAGAGAAGTAAGCGCGACTAATTTAAGTTCACTCACGCGTACGATTCAATACAATACTACATACGAGTATTTATGTATACGATCATGTATGCTTGTAGGAAAATAAATATATTATTTTTAAATAGGCGCCGCATACTGCTCTAAAAATTAACAAAACTCGCAATCGCAGAGTTGTAAAAGAATTAAGTCTTCTTATACATTTTCTCCAGCCATCTTTTCTTCCCTACCCCCTTTCTGCACAGGTTCTGGCACAATGCACTGTATGAGTGCTGGTCCTAAAAATATTATTAGTTTATCTCGATCATGTCATTAACAAATTTGTTACTGAGAAGATATTAGTTATTAATTCTTATTAAAACACACAATTTGTTTTAATAAACGTTATAAAGTATTGAGTATTTATTTGGTAATGAAAAATAATCAACAATATTTTTTAATCAATAAACAGTTTTACAAATGTTAATATGATTTATATAAACAAAGTTATTTTTATGTTAAGTACATTATATTGTTATAGATTGTATATTAACAGAAGAAACGGTTACAGCTTATAAATATCGCCTTCCTAAGCGCTTAATGGGAAATATTTTGACTTTTCACAGCATCAAATAATTATATACATATATATTTCTTCTTCGATTCGAGATCGAAAATATGAAAAAGAAAGTGTTAAAAAATTATTTAGTGCACAGTTACACACTTCTACCAAAAATCCCATCACTAGTATTCAGTACTAAATGCGAAATACATACATAGATATGTATGTCTACACATGCATACTCCCCCACCTACTAGTACTATTAAATATGTACATATGTATGTATGTATGCATGATTATAGTACTACGCTATAGAATACTCCAGTCTAAAAGCAGTATCGAAAAGCTAAAGAAAAAAAATCAAATGAAACTGTAAACATGCGATCATCTTTTATAGCCAAGTTTTTGTTTTCAAAACAGTTTCAACAAAAATGATTTCAGTATAAACTTCAGTTCAAACGGAAACACTAAATCTCGGAACTAAAAATATTTTGTACGTATGTATGTATGTATGTACTACACACGTAGTACAGATCAATCAAATTATTTAAAGAAATTGAAAAATGGTGATCTCGTCTAAATCAATGTTGACACGATTAAAACAATATAAATGGGGTTCATTCTTTCATATGTTTTATGTTGAACCCATCATTTTTGTTTTAGTGTTCTCGCACAATTTATCAGGTAAAATTATTTAATTAAAAAAATGAATGGGAGATTCGGTGAAAAGAAACCCAAAAAAAAAAAAATACGGTATTGAAATAAGTATAGTGTGTGTATGTTCTTATTTATTTATGTATGTACAATTATAAGTTTGTTATAAAATATATTAATTTTTTTAGAGCGAAAAATCTCTTTCCAAGTGACAATGTTGATATTTTTAATAACTTCGAAAATATTTGTCAAATAACTTTCTGTATTCGATCAAATGTCGTAAATTTAATATTTGTATGTAGATCGGTTTGTATGTTCGTGCGGCATCTTCAAGTTTTTTTACTTCACATATTCCGAAAACACTTGGGAAAGTGAAATTACCATCAGTTGATTTTTTTGTTGAAAGTGAACTTGTATCATTTTCATATATAACAGCTCAAATATTAAACATTAAATGTAATTGGTTTTATTTGATAAAATATAAATTTTATGTTTGTAGTACAAATAAAAAAAACTTTATCTGATCAATGATAACACTTTAAAAGATCGTGTATTAAAAAATAAGATAAAAGATATAATCATATAATAAAATTTTTGTTAAATAAAATTATTATTTTTATTAGAAGGGAAAATATAGAAGCTCGTAATAATTGAATAGCAAATAAATTATTATTATTACCAGCTTCTAGAATTTCCTTTCTAATAAAAATAATAATTTAATTCAAACTTTGGAGTGTATCCGATCATGTACTCTGAATTTTTAAAGTTTAAAGAATTACTCAAAACAGTTAAGAGGCACTTAACTCTTTAGAGTCCTTTTTAGTTGGCGACTGAAAGCTGTTTAGCTTTTCGCGCTTCTTAACTTTTAAATATTATTACCATAAAATTATTATTTTTTTCTATTCCAAGGCACGATTATGAAAAACGAAGTTTTATACCAAACGTGTACTGTAATTTTTCATTTTAATGAAACAGATTGTTTAAAATTAGGAACAAAAAACGTTACCGGTTATTTGCAGGTAAGTAGAGCGATTAGGACCAGACATATACATACATATACACATACATATGTACATACTCGTATGTATATTAATACAGTACAACCTCCCTAATCCGAACAGATATAGTTTCAGCTATTGTCCGGATTAGTGGATTGTCCGGACTAGAGTTAAAATAAATTTTTAAACGAATATAATTTGTTTTTATTACCGAACAGATATTATATAAGTAAACATAAGAATTCACGAGCGTTTAATTTATTTACAGAAAACATAAAGAAAAATACTAAAAGTGACCAAAAATTTTAATTTTGAAAAATAAGAATTTATTCGTTTCCAAAAATTTGTCTGTGAATTTAAAAATTATTCCATTGTTGTTTTAATTAATGGATAATTTTTTTGTGTCTTTTTTAAATAATTTCAAAAATATAATTTAAGACAATTTTATAGATTCCATAAACTGTCCGAAAAATTTAAATGTCCGGATTACTAGATAGTCCGAATTAGGGAGTGTCCGGATTAGGGAGGTTGTACTGTACATTATATTCATGTTCCAACTGTTTTTTCCAGGAAATCGAGACTGAAATTCAACCATATGCAGCAAACCTATTTATGATACGAACTCTTTTGGAAAGTATAGTTCCGGCGATTTGTGGCGTTTTTATTGGATCGTGGTCGGATCATTATGGTCGTAAGCCATTATTGTTTATATCAATGATTGGTAAATTTTCATTTTGCTGCTTTAGTTTTGGTAGTAATTTATTAATGGTTCTTTCCATTAAAGGTTTCTCCTGTACTTATATTATTGCAGCAGTAATATGTAAATTATCGGAATATTATCCGGTGAGTCCGTGGTATTACATATTGGCCGTAGTTCCGCACTCCATTCTCGGCGGTAATTGTGTGTTTTCCGTTGCAGCATTTTGTTTTATATGCGATGTTACAGATATTAAAACAAGACCATATAGGTTAGTAAGTTCCCTATTGTTTGATAAAATTAAATTTCATACTTAGGTTGCACATTTACAGAATGATATCCGTGGAAGCATTTTTATCAATTGGACTTATGGTGGGAGCATTACTCTCTAGCTTTGTGTATGCTGCCACAAATGCTACCTTTGTATTTTCCCTATCGGGAGTCTTGATGTGTTTAACAACTGTTTATATATCATTATGCGTGCCTGAAAGTTTGAATTACAAATTGGAAGAGGCTCAATCAGATCCAATGCAAATCAGTTGCAATGAAATAAATTGCGTTGCACAAGCGAAAACATTACAAATATCACTAAATCAGAACAAAAATGAAAATAAAACAAAAGATGTGGACAATTTTCATGAAGTTGACTTGAAAAAAGATTCCGAAGAACCAAAAGTTATGGAAAATCAAGAATCTTGTGCAAAGAAGGATACATTGCAGGAAGAAGATGTAAAGAAAAAGGAAACGTTTGGATTGTTTAGTTACCAACATGTCAAGGATATGTGGATAACTTCTTTTAAAACACGACCTTTCTATGATCGCTCTATTATTTTATTAGTTACCGGTACAATGTTTTTGTCCATTTTCGTTTTGGACGGTGCAATGACAGTATTTTATTTGTTTGTACGTGAGAAATTTCAATGGACTATAAGGGAATTTACTTTGTACGAAACTATAAATCATGTTGTATCCATGCTTGGTGCCTTTATTGGATTTTTAATAATGCGAAAGGTGGATTTTGAGTTTCTATATCAATTCGCATATCTGCTTATTAGTTTTGTTTTTAGGTTTTTAAGTTATCAGTGGTTACTTTGGCGTTAATTGCTTTCTTTAGTGATATTATTCGCAGCATTATAAAAGGTTTAGCAACGGAATCATGGCACTTGTATCTAGGAGTTGGAGCTGGAACTTTAAGAGCTGTTGGAGGGCCAATGTGTCGTACAATCGTTTCGAATATTGTACCGGCCACAGACTTGGGCAAATATGAATTTATTACATCAAAATGAATTTTTATTAATTAGTATTTCATATGTTAACATTTTATTTCAGGTAAAATATTTTCAATTAAAAATATTTTGCAGTCAATTGCTCCATTTTTAGCTGCTCCTTTGTATGCTTTTATTTATAAAGAATCGTTGACACTATTTCCTGGTTTCTTTAACATAATCAGTGCAATATTATATTTTATTGCATTTATATTTTTACTGTAAGTATAACTTGATCTTTACTATTGACTATAATCAATTTCTAACTTGAATTTCCATTCTAGATTTGTTTTACGATTTAAAGTAATGCACAAAGAACATTATTGTGAAATATTAAAGTAGTTGGATTGATTTTTAACTAAAATATGCAGCTATTGAAAATAAATGTATTTGAAAAACGAAAACTTTATTTGAGAATATCACCACATAAAGGATACAATTTTTACTATAATAAAATATATTTATAAAAATTAAAATTACACTATTATTTATTTACATGATGCATATACATACAAACATACATATATACATACATACTTATTTATATTCATATATAAGTTCGCTAGTTTTTGGTACCCTCAACTACTAATTGCTTGATATGTTGCAGTTTGGCCCATTGATTTTTGAATACCGTAAATTGTTCTGCAATGATATTTTGTAATTGGTAACAAATTCAAGTTATTGGCAAATACGAGCCTTTGCTGTAATAGTGTCATAACTCATAAAATACTAATTTGTTTTTTTTTTTATCTCGTCATTTAATTGAAAACTTTAAACATCTTTTCGAGTTGTAACTCTTTTCAACAAAGGCTCTACAGTTTCAAAACTTACGATATGAATGTAAAACACAATAAATATAGACCAGCACTTATGAAATTAAATAAGCCCGGATAGTAAACCAATGTGGCATTATATACTAGAGTATACAATGGTGCAGCTATTAATGGCGATAATGATTCCATTGAAGTTGTTAGTGCAAATATTTTACCTGAAAATAGACAAATTAAAAATTATTATAATACGAGTGTGATTTATGTACATAAATATTTTTAATTCTCAAATAAGGTTACATACCAACTTCAGTAGACGGCGCAACGTGCGATAATATTGCTCTAGACATTGGACCCATTATGCCACGCATAAAACCAAAGCACAGACCTAAATATAGTTGCCACCAATATATTGCAGTAGCTCTTACAGTGCTCTCCAAAACACAACTGGCCAATGAAATCATTGTCATGGACACAATCGAAAACTTTAAAATCTAGAGCATAAATTTTAATTGAAATAAATTTAATTCCTTAGTAAACTACCAAATTCGGCTCAAGTCAACTTACTCTTCTTAATATAAACATCCCAAGAATGCTGCCAATTATTTGTACAACAATTCGGGCAGCATTAAAAATACTGAAATCTTTCAAAGTCCATTCAAATTGTTTGCGAACAAACAAATATGTAACATTAGAATCGCCCTCTATAAGGAATATAATCAGCTAAAAGTTTTAAAACCAAAACACAATTGTCCAATTCACAAGCCTGGTTGTATCGCTTATTGTTGTATATGAAAAATTTCAAACAAATATTCTGTCAACAAAAACAAACTGTTCTAAAATAGTTTTTGTTTTGAGATATTTTGTTTGAAATGGTCTTTTCATATACAACAAACAATAAGCGATACAACTAGGCTTGTGAATTGGGCAAATATATCTTACCCATAGTAAATATAGCGACAGTTAAAGCAAGCATCGTTAACCATATAATAAGGCGATCAAAGTTAGGTCTTCTTTTAAGACAAGTTTCCACCAAATCTCTTACCAAATCAAATCGGAAGAATTCACGTATTTTAGACTGTGAAAAGGTTTTTGTGAGTTATACATATTCTGAATAAATGTGTATCAAATTAAACTTACTCCGGTGTGTATTTGTTCTGGGTTCAAACTTTCCACCACGAAAACAAATACATAAATCAATGACAAAAGCATTAGACATGACGATATTAGAAACACTGTTACAGCATCGGTAGCTGCGTACAAATATCCGCTAGCAACATTTCCCACCATCATACCAGCACAAAGTGATGCTTCGTTCAAAACCATTCTATTAAAAATCATTGTAAAAATGGAATAATTTGGAAAGAGTAGTCAATGTTTTTTTTTTTTACCTTAAAGCTCTAGTTTTTTCCTTTGCAACATCAGATATATAACAATATATACCAGTTATTAAAGCACAGGTACCCCCACTTAGCACTGAAGGTACAGAGCTCAATAAAAATATCCATGGACTTAAAGCAACTTTAGTTGATATAAAAGTTATAGTCGTTAAAATAATGGATCCTATCAAGTAGCCTTCGAAAATATGTATTCATATTTAAAATTAATAATTAAAAAATTTATATTTGAATAAACTACCAGTGAATGTTGTTAAAACGATGGGTCTACGTCCAAATTTATCTGACCAGGGGCCAATAAATAAACTGACTATGGCCGGTATAATACTTTCCAATAATGAACGTGCCATAAGAATATTCGCCACATATGGTTGCACTTCAATTTCAATGCGCTAATAATTTAAATAAATATATATATCAACATATGTACGAGTATATCGAGATCGGAAGAATTTCATCTTAATATGAACCACTGTGCGTATCGAATGCAAAACCTTGCCAGCTTTAAAAACTTAAAAAAATTTGTTGATTCGTTCAAAAAGAACTTTTTCGAAAAAATTTAATTTTGTAATTTTAGAATCAAATCATTTAAAGTCGGTCGAGAGATGTCGTTATCGTGAATTTTCGAAAATAATTTTTTACATTATTTAAATAAAAGTGAACTTTAATGTTTGACAAATAATATGAGATTACTTGCTACATATTTTTCTGATCTAGAGAAAAATAAATATGTTCTTCTTTATTATTTACTTTATTGAAAAGCTTTATAAGTCCAATGCACTCAGTAAAATAATTTTTACTAAAATTGTTTTGTTCTTTAAAAAATTGTCCACAAATATCAATTCAATTATTACAACTTTTCAATAAAACTACTATATAGTGTTTTAATAAAACTAGTGGAAAATAAAAAATTATATTAAATGATCTGTATTTTTTGCAATGTGTATAATTTTCTATCAACTAATGAATTGGACTTACAGGATTTTTTTACCAAATAGATTAGCGATCATTTATCTCATCTCCAATACTTTTTCCAAGCTTGGCAGGTTGTTTTCATTGCAAGTGTTAATTTATAAAATTTTTATAATTTTTTTATTTTATAAAGTTTTGAATGAGTTATTTTATACACAGTATGTATGCAAACATGTATGTATGTATGTATATTAATGTATGCATGTGTCTGCTAAATATATTCTGATACTTAAGTGAAATATGCATAAGTTTCAGTAATAAAGAAAACCATGCATTTTAATAAAATTTTCATTGTTTATGAACTGCATGTGTTAGTTTATGTACATACATATGTATGAAATTTATCAACAACTGTTTAGTTTTAAACAAAAGCAAAAATCAGGGCGTACACTTGATTCATTAAATTGTTTCAGTTATTTTTTTATAGGTACATTTATTTGTTTAGTTCTTATCATTTTCATTATTAGGAGCAACAAAGATTATAATATGTAAATGCATACATACATATGTACATATAATGTATATAAAACTATTGTTTCTAATACCTGAGTATATATTATAATTTCTTTCTTTATATGCTATTTATTTCATAATTGTGTAATTATCAGCGTAAGCTTTAGATAGATTTACACTTATTATAACTATATGTATATTATTAATGTGCTTATGCGAAAATAATATTATTTTAATTTTTAATACACAAATTTATCTATTATTTAAAATGTATATGTACATTTTAATGTTTAGGCAGGCTACCGGATAGTAATATCCACATAAAACTTTATATTCTTCTCTTAAGAAGTTATACAATTTCAAATTCGATTTGTAAACGGAATAAATAATTCCGTAAGTGGAGGTCATACAATAAATCAAGCTTGATGAGTAGTTGGCGCGTTGACTTCAATATAAACTACATATCTACATGCATACAGCGGCGGTATAGGCTTGTAACATTATGAATGTCAAAATTTTGTATCTGTTATTTTTCAGTAAATATGGGTATTAAAAACAAAATTTGTTTGCTGTTCAGTGGAGTAAGCTCGAGCTACATATTCTTAGATAGAGAACATTAAAATATTTAGTTAAGGGCTTTGCTGCTACAAAAAGGTGAAGTTTTTGAAAAAGAACATATTATATTGGCCACATAACACACTGGTGACAATTAAATACATCTAAAGATTGTTCAAATCTATGGAAACTTTTAGGCAAAATGTTGTTGGCCACATGGTTATGTTATATGTAGGATACAAAACCAGTACCTGATGAGACATTTCTGATATATTTTTAAATACGTATGTATATGTATTCTACTGACAACTGTTTCGCGAAAAAGTTAATTCTAACTGCAACAAATCTACAATCATGACGGAAACGGACCCAACACAGTTCATAGCTTTTCTTATAGTAAGTTGTTATATACATATATGTATGTACATATAATAGGTATTTCTGTCATTTAATGATTAATTTTATTTCAGCTGTTTGTTGTAAACTAATTTTACTCACTCGAACCTCCTCCGATTCAGATTCAACTCCCAAAAGTGGCTTGCACACCGACTCGTTGAAGTGCTTAATGTAAATACACGTTTGGTACAACAATTGATTTTGATAAACCGTACCTGAAAAAATCATAGGCAATATTATTAATGTTTCTATTTGTAATTACATACATATGTTTGTGTGTAATTAAATACAATAATATTTATGTAAGTACTTACTCGATAAATACAATGATAAAAAAACTAAGAAAACTGCAGGTTCCAAAATAAACCAAGACTGTTTTACTGCACTGTCCGACGGGTTATCAGCCTCAAGAGGAGTATTTTGATCATTATTATTAGAGATAGTTGTTGAAGCTGCATCAATTATTTCCGCCAAATCGGCATCTTCATCAGGAACTATAGGATCGTAAAGTCTTTCTTCTTCATTCGTCATAGCTTTTTTGTATGTATGTATTTGTCTAATAAACTTGCTTATAATTATTTATCTTTAGATATATTTGCTTTTTAATAGTATAATTATACACATATACAGTTTTTTAATAATTTTTTGTAAAAATTAATAATGAAAAATCCGTTTTTATTATTTGCTTCGCGTAATTAATACAATTTCCAGTAACATTTTTCCTAAACTAAAGTGTTTTGTTTTCATGGTAATTAAAAAAAACTTTATGATCATGACTAAAATTCAGAGATGGTAATGAAAACAAAGTTGTACCAAATGTGCTACTTACTATTGGTACTTTCAAACAGAAAGTCTACCAAATTTTAAACCTTTGCACTTTGTACCACGGTAATACAAGCTATTGTTGCGATATAAATTAATTTCATCATAAAATACACTTGAAAATTTTTTTAATTACCAATATGCGTGTACATACTTCAAAACCTTGTATTTTTTTTTGCGAAGTCTTATATATATTATTTCGGTTTTCATTTCACTATCTCATCTACTTTAATTATGTCATTCCACCACATCCAATGGGTATTAAACCAGGTGGCAGCGTTACGGAATCTGACTGCATTTTGATCTAAATAACTTTTTTGCTTAAAAAAACTTAGCTGTCACAAAGTTGCATGTGAATGTGTTCTATATATTATAGCAAATATTTTTGACAGCAAAATTACACAACTGGAACTAAAATGTTGCCAAATGAAAAAATAAATACCCAACATGTACCGGGCCATGCCCAGCCCAGAAAAATTTAGCATCCCCAATATTTTAATCAACATGTTGTATGTAAGTACTTTTATATTAAAACAACATTTCATTTTCAAATATGTATATCTTTGCTTCCCGAAAAATTCCCAATTTTTTGCTAATAATAACAAATTCGGCAACGCTGGTGCCATCAGAGATGGCAGTAAAACGTAGATATCGTTACATAAAATCAAAAAGTCCGTAAATATCAGTTTGTGATACTTATGTACATACATATACATAAATAGGCTACAAAATATTTTGCCGTACAATTTTAAGTATCTTGTTGAAGACCAATAGTGCTGAGAGATACATACATATACTTAATGGGCATTTTTCCAAAAAGGTGGTTTCATACTGAGCAGGATACAAATAAAAACAATATGTTTTTAAAATCCCATCTAAAATAACAGTTAAATATTCAAACACAGTTTGTGGCTATTAATTTTTATTATACAGTTTTTTTAAAGCATGCTTACTGCAATAAACCCAAAATTTAGATTCATCCAATAACCATTTAAATTCACGCGCACATGGAACATGCGATGTAGTTTTGCACTCTCTTTGTAAGCAGCAAAGTAGAGCACCTTGCTTCAAACAGTATGTACATTCATATCGTGTACTATTCCAGGTAGCCTCCTCGAGACCGGTAAGTTTTGGACCGACGACATATATATTTGGAGCCCAAATAGCACAATCTTCATGAACCCATATCTCGTAGCAGTCAACAGAAAGTTGAGACATCCCAGACGTATATGTATTGATCAAAAGTTCGCTGTTGGAGTTAGTAATATTTTGAATATGAGAATTTGACAATTTGTTGCCCGATTTATGTGAAAAGTTCAAAAGCTCAACATCATTTCTTCGAAACTTTTCGAAATAGTCTTTGGTGGAACGATATTCTTCACAATTGCTTGATATTATGTAGGGTCCAAATAAATCACCCAATCCTTTCTTATGAGGTCCAATTTTGCAAAATACACATTTCCAAGATGAATCGGCTGTCTCAGCGTCGTATCTATTTCCTAGCGTTGATGAGTAACAACCTTTAACGGTTTTGCGTTCATATACATAATTGTTAGCCTTTTTCGGTCTGGTCAGTTTTTCGTTAGAGTCGTCTGGTGACACGGTGTTGACAACAGTAACAGTACCATTATTTTTTACTAAAATAAATGGAGACCGATTTTTTGTTTCAATTTCTTTAGTTTGTAATTGTTTTTCTTCGGTGTCATTTTCAGACGATAGCAAACGCTGAATTCGCGTCTGCTTTAATTTCAACCGATTTTGTTTGTCTTTAATAGGTGCTTCGGATTTACGATTGGTTTTTTTGTTGCCACTATTATTAGAGTTAATATAACTTATTTCTCTTCTATATTTCGAACCGTTCTTTTGATTACTGTTGTTAGTTTTACTTTTGGAAACGTTTTTATTAATTCTCTTTACATGTCCATTAATCTTTAAATTAAAGGGAATTTCTGACATGTCTTCTTCTTCTGTTTGCATTTTATCAGATGTCTTTAATGAATACTTCAATAGTTCTTTATTTAATCCTATTGAAAGTCGTCTGCGTGGTGGCATCGTTTTCAAGTACAACATAGATTTTGGAGTTGAAGAGTTGTTGTAATCATGAAATGGCAAGTTTATTTGCTTGTTACTTTCTGTACTAGATACTAAAGTAGTCGATTTCTGCGCTGCTTTTGTTGGCAGTGATGATATACTAGGATAGTTCCCAGTTGATAGTTCTGTCTTATTATCTGTATTAGTACCATTGCAATCGCTCAATATTTTAGGCATATTTTTGTCGTCAGTTGGCGGATTTACAAGCTGCTCATCTTCAATGCCTGCAAACATTTCTTCCAATTTGCCTTCAACTTCTTCAAATCGACTTTCTTCTACAAACTTATCTTCAGGCATATCTTTTGTTTTAGTGGGAGAGCCTGTAGCGGATTTTCTCATTTTGTTATTTGGATCGATTTGTTTATGACCAATATCGGTATTTATTTCTAAATTAACGTTTCCTTCCCGGCTTCCTTTTGCGATGGCATCATTTTGCAAAGTATGGTTTCGCGACATTAAAATCTGAAGAGGTTTTTTTGTTTTAAGTATATTCTGCTCCATCTCTTTGCTTCCTACTGATACCATTTCTGCAATTTTTTCTATAGTTTCTGCATACATAAGTATGTATGTACGTCATCTACCACTTGAAAATTTTCTTCTTGGAACACTGCCACTTTTTTGAAGTGTTTTTTAGTTTCTTCTTCAATTACTTATTTTAGTAGACTTTTATGCTAAGGGGTACTGATATACTTCTTTCGTATTTTGTGTTTTTTTCGCAATAAAAATCAGCTACGTTAATTTGCATTATATTATTAAACCATTCATAAATTTTTTCTATGTATGTATTTACTATTGACCAAGGCGAATTCACTATATATATTAAGTCAATTCGCCGTGTTATTAAAGATTTTTTTAACAGATACCGATGCCGATTTCTTGACAGGCGCATCTGAGGTTCTTGGCCGTCGAATGGTTTTCAGAATTTTTTTATATATATGTATCTCCATCTCCCCCCTAAAAATCACCATTCAGTACTGAAAATCCCCATAAAGCCCAAAATGTATATACATTTTAACATCATCATTCAATAAAATAATATACTGACAATGAAAAATTCCCAAATCCATCGTCACAGTGCTTAGACCCTTTTCAGACACGAAAAGTTTAATTTTTACTTCTGTCTTTCTCCCAGCGGAATTAAAACATTGCAAAGTACCTTTTGTACACTCAATGTTCTTTATCAAACTCAAATTTAGCTGGGATAACTGTATTATACGTTGCAAGGTATATTTATCCAATGTAATTTACTTTTAAAAACACTCCTTGCGCTGTCAAATTAATATACTGAAAAATTTATTTTACGTCCGAGGGAGATCAATAATACAAGCAATAAAAGAAGCTGAATGTAATCACCTAGGCACTATTCACATATTGCGTAAACCTTTCTTCGAAGTAACTCGGAACTTTTGATATATTGAATTTGAGTCTGACCAACGTTGTCAAAACTATTACGATCTATAAAATAAAATAAATATATGCGAAAAAGTGTGCGAATAATAATATTATGTAAAACCAAAATTTAGCATCATGTACCATGTTATCCCCTAACAGATCAGAAAAATCCGGCGATAAAATCGCGAAGCTGGTAGCTCTGTCAGTGGAAACGAGACTCGTTCGTTCAAATCACATGACGCTGTCATATGCAAAAAAGAAAAATTTTCATAATTTGACAGTATACAACGACGACGTTTTTCTTGATGGAATAGTGAAAAATTTTTCTATTTCTGTAATTTTTCCACCTTCCATTATTTTTAAGCCTAATTTTGTTATTTTAGTTTAAAATTTTAATTTCTTAAAAGATTATTATTTTAAATTTGGTTTGAAAATACAAATTAATACGTGAAACAAAGGAAAAATGTATGCCATAAAATCGGTGATGGTGATGTTATGTTTCATCAATTTGTCATTTGCTGAACTGTCTCCAGTATTGTTATGGGGCGCTCAGAGGTAGGTTTGGAAATTCATATATACATATTTGAATAAAAAACAATAATTTTTTAATATCT